>OX638409.1:21980125-23411033 GCA_951813805.1 Limnephilus auricula
TCTTATGTCTTTCGATCACTACGAAATATCCTTACTCCTACAATACTGAAAACAGTTTACTATGCTCTCTGCCAATCCCAATTAGTATATGGCATCATAATTTGGGGCGGCTGTGCTCATAATTTTATTGATCCTCTACAAAAAGCCCAAAAAACGATAATACGTGCAATCAACAAGCGACCGACAAGATACTCCTCCACTCGACTCTTCCCTGAATACAACGTCTTAAACATACGGCAACTCCATCTAAAATTTACACTAACTCATTTCTTGTTTAAATATACGAAAAAACCCTCTTACATCACAATTACACCAACAGAACAATAACAAACCGAAACTACAATGTACCTACACTACATACCACGTCAGCTCGAAGACACTTCATGTACCTAGCTCCAAATATATTTAACCTTCTCCCCGACAACTTAAAAACTGAAACCCAACTCCATAACTTTAAAAAACAATTATCTCTATGGATCGTCACACTTAGGAACTATGATATATAATCTTTTTTTACTTAAATTGATTTGTATAACTCTAATATCTATCAATATTATAATTAACCTATTATTATAAATTATTATTATCAAAATATTTAGAAACCTCGATGTATATTATTTGTAATTTAATTTAATTTAATTTGTATAATTTAGTAAATTATAATTCAATTTATCAACCATCATACTATATAAATTATTATTTAAGCGGGCGACAAACGCGAAGTTCACATCAAAAAGATACTGCGTTATAAGTATCTTTTCTACCGCCACACTACGTTATAAAATATTCCTTCCTACGGCAGGAGAATGGGTCAGTTGAAATCGGAAGCGGTCGAGAGAATATCATTTCTTTGTACTGGATATGTCAACTTGACAGCTCCGTGTATTAAAAATGGCCCCCTCTCCTGTTTACGGTAGAGAGGCGGTCGCATAACTTTTCTGATATCGCCACAGTAGCGAATACGAAAAATAATTCCGATTAGCGAAGATTCAAACCGCGATCACAGCGCATCATCTTTTTACGTCTGGCGGGTCTCATGGGATTGTATGCCGAGCGCTATTGTATTATAAATAACTTTTTGATGTGAGCTGCGAGTCTGTCGCTACCTTTATCTGTAACCCACATTTCCATAAAGTCATTGTCATATTATCCGTAAACTACACTATCATCAATTTTTATATTATCTGTAACTTCGTTAACATAAATTCAATGTTATATTATCTGTAAATTTCATTGTCATAAATTCCTTGTTATAATTATTACCTGTAAACATCATTATCATCAATTACTATATTATATGTAAATTTCATTATCATAAATTCATTGCTGCATTAACTGTAAACCTCATTATCATAATTATTATATTATCAGTAAACGTACTTCATTACCTTAAATTATATAATCTGCATACTTCACCCGCCATAACACAGGGATATCCCTAGCATGGCGGGCGAAATAACACAATATCTACACTATGTATAAAATTCTTTTAATAAATAAATAAATAAAATTAACCACTCTTTATGTTTAATAACCACTATTTATGTTTATTAACCGCTCTTCATGTTAATTAACCACTCTTTATGTTAATTAATAGGCTTCGGGCATGTTTTGTCAGAAGGTCAATTATTTGCGCATTGCAAGAAAATGCCAATAAATGGAATATTTCTGCACATAAATAAAGAACGTAATAATATTCATAAACATAAAAAAATTTAAAAAACGGCTCGGATATTTTAAACTAAAATACTGATAACCAAAAAAAAAGTAAAAGCACGCACATATTTTATTTTTATTAGAAAAATGTATTATTAACGTTATCGTCACTTTAATTTTTTTGTCGTTTCATGTGAAATTATTAATATATAAAAATGAATGTTTCTTTGTTTGTCCCTTATTCGGTACCTAAAGCATTCATCCGATTGTGATGAAATGTTGATGATTTGTCGTGTACATACCCGTAATGGTTTCTATATATAGTGCAAGTGAGCTCTAGCGTTATGAAATTATTTCCTATACCATTCATCCGATTGTGATAAAACTTTGGTGAGTTAAGTTTGAAACATATACGTATTTCATATAGTTTAGCTGCATACAAGGGAGGTGGTAGGGGGAGGGAATTAATAAATAAATTACTACATAATACAGAAGATTTATTTCAAGCGGTGCTATGAAACTTGGTAGGCATCTTTAATATAAAAATTAATGTTTGTTTGTTTGTTTATTTATACCTTATGCGCGGCTATACCGTTCACCCGATTGCAATAAAACTTTGGGAATAAGACGTGCGCAAACCCGGGATGGTTATAGGATAGTGAGCTCTGGCGTTATGAAATTATATCCTATACTATTCATACGTTTGCGATTAAAATTTCATCCAATTGCTATTATTTTTTTTAATTATTGTGAACATGCCCATGAATACTTCTATACCTATACTGTTGAGCTCTGGCATTATGAAATTTTCATAAAAAAATTAAATATGTTAAGCGAGTTGTTGGAAAAATGGGCGTATTTTATAGAGTTATTCGACAGGGAAAGGCGAAGAAGGTGGAAGCGGGATGCGTGAGGGAGGGGGGGGTCCGCGAGATAAGTGAGCGGAGGGGGAACGCGGGAAGGGGAAAGAAAACGCGAGAGGGGAAGGGGACGCGGGAGGGGAACAGGAAGAGGAATCGGTGGGGGAACGGGGACGAATGGGAAATGACACACGGAGAAAAATGTTATTCTAAAATACGATCATTTTAATTCGTAAAAACGGTTAAAAACGGGACTGAAGTTCTTACGAACAAATTAACAGTATTTTAATGTTTATTGGCGGGATCATGTAAGAATAATTTGTTGGTTTTCGTAATTTCATACGTATATCAACAAATTATTCTTACATTTTTCCGCCAATAAACATTGAAACACGGAATAAAATGATTGTATTTTAGAATAACATTTTTCTCCGTGCACGAAGGGAGAAACAATTTATTTATTTAATTGACATTGCAACGCATGCCGAGTATCAGCTAGTCTATAATAAAAAAAAACAATTGTGTTAAACAAAGTAGCAACTTTTCATTCTGATTCAAAACGTCACACTTCAAAATTTTCTCTTTACTGAAAACATAAAATAAAGTAATTGCAAAACAACCCTCCAAGGAACAATATGTAAATAAAATACGCGCCCATAATCTCTTACTTTGAGAGAACTTCAACTTCTCCCCAGGGGGGTTGGTGTCGGATAGGGGTGACATACTTTACTGTCAGAACGCTATATTAATAATAACATTGTTCTTCAAGTTAATACATAGTTAATACAAACCAAATACTTTACTATATCTCCCGGTGCAGCTCGGTTTGGCAACTTTAGTTCGGCAACTTGTCGCGACTATTTGGTGGCGCTCTGCACTTTAAACTTTCAAACCATATTTCGCAAAGTTTAGTCTTCACTTTGACCACTGAATAATAACTTATTTAGAACTGCCAGTGAAATACCACAACGAAATGGCTTGAGCCGCGTTTGGTAACAAGATCTGAATAGCCAGACAGGTACTTTCCAACCTTCCCTACTCCATCTCCTTGCTTTCGGTCTCACAACATACTGCATGGGGTATAATTTTGTGTAATCGAAAGATCTTTGTATGATGAGTGTAATTAAAGCAACAAAAGTTAATAAAAATAACATGAGCAGATTGTTGTTAAACAGAACACAAGATGATGCAGATTATTTAATATTGTAGATAACAACAATTACATAATAACAATCTGAAACATTTAAGGATTTTTGCATAATATATACACACATATATAAGCTTTTTAAAGGAAGCGATGTTTTTATTAAAAAAATATGTCAACGGAGCAAGTTTCATTCCACGCACGATGCAATCTCTGTAGACAAGAGTTGAACATGAAGTTAGTGCGAGAAGCAACTATGTTAAATGTAAAAGCAACTATATTTAATTACGTATATGTTACACTGAATTTATAGCGGATTGTGTAGTGCGCGGTATTTTTCTTTATCGGCGGGCGAGGGATTTAATCGCGGGCGAATATTCGTAATTCAGCAGAATGCTAATCTCCTCCTAATCAATAATTTCTCGTCCTTTATTTACACATACGTTTTATTTCTAATTAAAAAGATTTATTCTTTCTTTCTAACACTGTTCATTGTTTACGTGTGTTATTATTATTACGTGTACATTATTGTAATATTACTTCGATTACTTATTTAGAATATTTTGTTGACATCTTAATAGGTTTGGGTATAGATTTAGATATGTTTTTCTTATGTATTTTTAAAGTTCTTAGCAAAAAATTTGGTTTTATGAAATAATGTATATACAGTGATTTCATATACTTTTCCAACCTTTCAACAATTTATTTATTTATTAAAAGAATTTTATACATAGTGTAGATATTGTGTTATTTCGCCCGCCATGCTAGGGATGTCCCTGTGTTATGGCGGGTGAAGTATGCAGATTATATAATTTAAGGTAATGAAGTACGTTTACTGATAATATAATAATTATGATAATGAGGTTTACAGTTAATGCAGCAATGAATTTACGATAATGAAATTTACATATAATATAGTAATTGATGATAATGATGTTTACAGAAAATTAATTTTATTTTATTTTATTAATTTTCTATTAATTCTTTTAAAATTTCATAAGCTTATGCTGTGTATATATGTACATGTATGTGTAAATATGTGTTTACATATATATGTCCGTGTGATTATATGTTTGTGTATATATGTATGCATACATGTGTGTATGTATATGTACGAATATATATTTGTATACATATATTACAACTATTAAGGATATAATTTGTACATTTTTTTTTCACTCGTGATGATGTGTCAATTTTCATGTACACCTTTTATCTTTTTTAATGTTTGAACAGACAGTCTCAGAACAGACATCGTCTCATGAATGTAGGTAGAACATAAATGTAGGTGTGTAGTACATAATGTATGTGAGAAGCGTTTTGTGTAGATGGCCCAACATGGTATACAACACACTGCATGTTGGTATACCAGAGTCCCACTGGCTTCAGACAGTTAGGAGCAGTTGTGACTCTTGTGATGCATTCGCATAAGAATGTGTGATACTTATATTGATTTGAAAGAAAATTGATGTCGACAAATAATAAAAGCTAATTTGATTCCTTAACTCCTAACAGACCAATAAAATTAATCAGCTGTTCCGGGAACAATTTCGATGTCTGCTATTTAAAAAATAAGGTAAGTTTGTGCTGACTTCGGGCATACAAACACGCCCACAAGACACCTCTGTCATTTTATGTCTTCAGTGTCTCAATAATCGTCAACAAACTAAATAAACCGCGATGAAATAAATAAAGCAGAGAATTTGAAGTGTATAAAAAAATTTGAAATATTTTAGTTTTTTAAGACTTTAAATAAATAGAAAAACTGAGGTATTTTTGTCACAAAACACGTTCTCGGAATTATTTTTTAATGATTTTAATTTAACTAAAATTTAAATTCACAAAACTCTGTTGACTAGATTATGTATTGACTTATTTTGTTGTGTGATTATATGATTCGAAATTTTTGTTGTACAATACAATATTTCGTTTGAAAATTGATCAAATCTGTCAACGATCAACGGTATAACCTTAGTATATTAAGAATAAACTTAGTTTTTCAAAATTTAAAAAGTGCGTTTACCAGATAAAATAACAATCTTTCTTAATCAATTTATGTTTTTTTGTAAAAAAGAGTCAATACGTTTAGAATTTGATTTAAAATTCATGTATTCTCTGGTAATCCCTCTTAAAAACGAGCGTTTGCAAAATTCCACATGTCCGTGTGTTCGAAGTTTGAGGGTCTTTACACTATGCACGGAGAAAAATGTTATTTGAAAAAACGATAATTTTAATAGAAAAAACGTACATTTTAATAGAAAAAACGACAATTTTAATAGAAAAAACGATCATTTTAATAGAAAAACTATTATTTTAATAGAAGAAACGATAATTTTAAATAATAATAAATGATAATTTTGTAAGACCTTAAATAATAGAAAAACTTAGATATTTTCGTCACAAAACACGTTCTCGGATTTACTATTTTACGATTTTAATTTAGCTAAAATTAAAATTCTTAAAAGTGTGTTCACTAGATTATGTATTGATTTATTTTGCTGTATGATTAATTATATGATTTGAAATTTGTGTTGTTTAATAGAATTTATCGTTTGAAAATTGAAAAAAATCTGCCAACGACCAACGGTATAACCTTAGTATATTCAAAATAAGCATAGTTTAAAAAAATTTAAAACTGCGTGTACCAGATAAAATAATAAAATTTCAAAATCAATTTTTTTTTTTTTTTTTAAAAAAGGGTCAATACGTCTATAATTTGTTTTAAAAAAAGGCTATTTTCCGGTTTGAAAGTATGAAAAAAGAGAGCGGTACAATGCAGCATGATGATAGGTTCGTCATCTGTTCTGGGAGACCAGATACGGAGAGGGCCTGCCAGGGTGTTGCAGCGCTACTGTCTCCCAGAATGGTTGAATGTATGTTACAGTATGAATGTGTAAGTCCTAGAATAATGTGGATCAGATTCAAAATTGTTTTGACAAGGGTGTTTCTAGTTATTTGCTATGCCCCTGTTAATTCTGAAAGCGACGAAGTGAATGATGTAATGAGACAAAAAAAGTAATGAAAGGATTATAATGGCGGGCGATTTGAATGGATGGGTGGGAGTCAGACGTGACGGATTTGATTCAGCCTTAGGTATGTTAGGGGATAAAAGAACGAATGACAATGGGAACAGAATACTTGAAGTATGTTTATAGTGGAACCTGTTTGTGTCGAATACTTTCTTCGATCATAAAGGTATCCACCAATATACGTGGGAAAGAGGAAATGATAGATCTATAATTGACTTTGTATTAATTGACTCTAGGTTGAGAACCGTTACCGAGGACACAAGAGCTTCCAGATAGGCTGAGGTTGAAACTGACCACTTTCTAGTAGTGTCGAGAGTAAACCTCTTCCGTGGCTGGCGCTCTAAAGTGAAAACGGTAACGACTCCAACAAGAGTCAAAGTAGAAAAACTACAAAACGATATTATCAGAAGTGAGTATGAGAAGTGTGCAGAGATGAGACTGAATGAGAAGGAAATGGACGGTCTTAGCATAGATGAAACGTGGAACCACATAAAAGTAAGTCTTTGTGAATCTGCTAGAGACGTGTGTGGATTAAGTACGCAAGGTAGATAAAAAAGGTGATGCATGGTGGGACGACGAGATCAAGGCACTGGTCTCAGAGAAGAAGAAAGCATGGTTATATCTGATAGCGTCTGGCAGTGCATCTAGTGAAGAGAGAGATCGAGCAAAAGAAGTATACAAGCAATGCAAGAAAAGAGTAAGTGTCGGAGTGAAAGAACGAAAGAAACGCCTGAAAGTTAGTTAGTTAGTTAATTTCCGGTTTCTCTGGTAATACCCTCTTAAAAGAAGACGTGGTTATTATGGCACTATTAATGTTTCCACTTGAAGGTACTAAAAACAATATATTCATGGCCAAGTTCTTGAAAGAATTCATGTTGAAAATCCAAATTGAAATTTCAGTCTAAATTGTGAATGGGAACCGCGGATTACGCTCTTTGTTCACCGAGATTTTACTTTAAATGTATGTACACGGAATAATCCCGAATAATCTGTCGGTTTTTATCATTTAGTCCGATCATTTCTTTCGATCGCTTCGTTAAATCCGGGTAATTGGTGTTCACAGACCAATCCCGGCCATTCCGGTTCATTCCCGGCTATTCCGGGCTAATCCCGACCAGTCTACCCCCGGAGGGTTCTATTGGAATATCCATTTAACACACCATCTAACCATTACGCCATTTTGACAAGACTTTTTTTGAAGAGACCTCCCGCTTTCCCTTTTTACTTTCCCCGCGTTTCCCCTCCACTCTCCCGTTGTTCGCCACCTCGCGAACCTCCTTCCTCACGATTTTACCTTCCACCCTCTCCGCCTTCCCCCCTTTCTCGTCACCTTTCCACGAACCACCCCTCCTTTATTCCCCTCCGCCTCTCCCAGATTCCCCTCCCATCCCACCTTATTTCCCTGCCGCTAAACTCCAAGTTTTCATAATGACAACTTGATAACTAGATGTCTTCGAAACGTTATAAACATTTAAACGAAGATGAAATTAGAGCATCACGCAATAAAATAAAAAGAACCCTGTCGTTAATTATGAATGTCTGCATACATCATCATTATAATGGGATTCCACCACGAATTGTCAGTTTCAAAAATAGAAATATTTAATAAAACAATATTATATATCGACGGTCCCAAAGAACAATGTCGGATGTGCAATTTTGTAGTCTTGTAGTTAGAGCTTTTTAAAATATTGTTTCTGCAATTTTACTGTTTTCGGTATCAAGAAACATAATGTTGATTTGATATTTGGCATCTCATCTCATTGCATTAAAAAATCCGGAAATATAGAATTTTAAATCAACAAAATAAGCCAATAATTAAGCAAACAGAACGATTTTCAACTTTTGTCAGATCCGACATTGTTCTTTGGGACCGTCGATATAAATACAATATATAAATCAACAATATATAAATACACTCTTTTCAAACAACTCGCGTGTTCCCTATTGCATTTTTTATTGCAAATTTCATAACTCTGGAACTCACCAATATAGAATCCAAACACTCACCTCTCAACGTCCACAACAACTCACCAATTTTTTATCGCAATCAGATGAATAGTATAGAAAATATCTGTAAATATACCAAACGCGCGAACTGTCAAACGTACGAAGTTACAACAATCATTAAGTTTTCTGAAATTATCCAATTTTCTGCGCAATTTTCTTAATTTTTTTTTTCGTAAGAACCTTCTACAAAGTATTAGAAAACTTTAAAAAAAATATGAATGAAATAAATAAAGTCGTTCTGAAGTTATGGCGTGACCAAGGGGAACGGGGATTCATTTTTATATATATACACTCGTAGATTGTAGATTTGAAGGATATTGGCAGACTATCTATTTTTACTTCACTTATATTCTGTATTACCTACATTTTGTCAACTCCTATATTTTACGTAACCTATATTTCGACTGCTCCAAGGAAGACTGCAGTAACTCACTTTTTATCATTTTGCAGGAGAGCGATTTTAAAGTTAAAAAAATGTTGCATAATCTAACATGAGGGTTTTGAATTTTATTTGAATTAAATAATTATCGTTGGTTAATACTCTTTCTAACTGTATAGTATTTTCTTAGTATTTTCTTCGAATTCACACAAATTTTTAGGGTTTTAGGACTTACTGCTGTCTTCCTCGGGGCTTATATAATATCAGTATGTAGTATGTTGAGTTACTTCTCTTTTACAGGGAAAAATTAAAGAATTTATAGAAGTAGCAACGAGCTGCTTTATTTTAAGAGTATAAAACATAATTTATACACATTAAAAATACACAGTTGAGAGTTTATCATTACTTAGTTACGGTGTTTCAGTGTTTTAAAGCAACATAAAAAACATTTTTAGTTCGATCAACTGAAAAAATTATATTTTTTTTAAAAACTATTACCTATATAAAATAGAAGAGATTCATATGAAATAAAAAATATAAAATATAAAATAAAATAAAAAAAAAATATATATAAAATAGAATATAAAAAAAATATAAAAAAATTAAAAAAATTAAAGAATAAAAAGAACATTATCAAGTTTCATTCGCTTTCTGAATCATCAGATACCCCATCTCTGGCATTAGAATCTCCAATGTTTCTTCAATGGAAGAATTTAGTGAAAGATAGAAATTATGGTAAGGCTTTGGAATCAGTAGGCTGTTGTGTAATGCTAGCAGATATTTATGTTTAAGTATATCGATGTTTTGTTTTTGATTATACTAAGCAACGGGTTCAACTAATCTGTCCAGTCGCCTGCCTCTTGTCCATTTTTCTAAAATGAAGGTTATGGCCTGAAATTTATTTTTCTGATGCGTTTCATACAACTTTAAACAGTATTTTTTCTTCTTCTGTGGCTATTTTAAATTTTTCACACACCTCATACTGGTATTTTTTAGGCTTGTGAAAAGCGTAATTATAATGGAAATTAAAAATATCTGAATACTGTCTCAGTGAAGCAGATATTTGAACGTTTCTTTCTTTCTGCCAATACAGCCTGTACATTTTGGAAATACTCAGATCTCTTTCTAGGTAAAGCTTCTCGGATGATTTCCTAGTGTAGTGTGACTCCACTACAGGAAAGGCTCATATGTGTTCGTGTACCGAATGTTTGATATCAGGGAGAATTTTATTAGGTCTTGTGAGATGTTTCCCAGACTCATCAGGCATTACCGCACCTCCTTCGTCAATTTTTCCACATGCAGTGATTATCATTCTATCCGAGATCCCTAATGTTTGCAAAAACATTGTTTGGCAAATATGTTGCTTATTACTTATTACGCTGATTCACATTTAAATAATATTCTCACTAAATTCCACGCCTGGAGTTGTTATGCTTTGCAGAATGATTTTTTTTTTGGCACCAATTCCACGAATTGAAAATAAAATTCGACTGCATGGCATGACATCCTAATTTCCAGAACATTTTTTTAGCGATTCTTCGCGCAAAGTATTCTTGCATTTAAAGTGGCAGTTTGATGTACAACCTGATCCCATTTTCCCGAATGTGGTTCTATGTAATTCGCAGTATCATTTAAATTTGCTGAGCTTTTAAAAAAAGTCAACAAATATTTGAAAACGTTATCATTTTTATGAATTACATACGGTGCTCGGAATATCCCATGCAATCAGGAAAAGTTAGTCAACTAACACTCAATTCCATAGATCTTGAATTACTACATTCATCAGGCTTCCAATAGTCATCAGAATTCACTCCAGTAAAACCTTGCTGATGAAGGACCCAATAAGTCATCAGACTCTTTAATAATATATTATAATATGAACAAACAATATGTAAAGAATAAGAATTAACAAGCCAATTTTTTGAGGCTTTAGAATTTGGTATTAAATAAAATTTTTGGTTATGTCTGACATACTCGTATGTTTAGACTTACCAGACTGCATTGTAGACGATAATGCTCTACCTACTAATAATGTGCTTCTACATATTCTCATATTTAAAATTTTCACGGTATAATTCTCTTTATATTTATACACAGCGTTCATCCGTCCCCACTTAGAACAATGCACAACGATCTGGACTCATTTATACCAAGCTCACGTTGAAAGAATCAAACGAATTAAAAAAAAATTTAAACACATAAATTATAAACAAAACTTAAACTTCTAAAATTACACCGAATCTATTAATTACCATAATTTCAACTCCCTCTATACACGATGTTTAATTTTTGACCAAATCTTATTATTTAAAATTCTCATAATGGCCTGGACTCGCCAGAACTAACCAACTTAATAAATATTCATATTCCGACAAGATCAACACGGCAATCCCATTTGTTTCATTTGCCTACATATAGAACTAACTTTAGAAAAAAATCATCAATTCCCCGTATATGTGCCCAATTTAACAAAAAATTTCAAAATATAGACATATTTAACGATACACTTCATAAATATCAATTAGAAGTAACACGTACGTTCGAAAATTAATACAAGAGTGTGGAATCTCCTCCGGAGCATCTCCTATCCTCATCCTATATTCCTCTTCCTCTCCTCCTTACCCAAAACTAATTTTAATATGTAATAAAACTCTATCTCCAATCAACTTTAACATAGGAGACTTTTTTGGCTCGACTTCATTTAACAATGATTATATTTATCTTTATATTTTATTTATAAGCTGTTTGTCTCTTACCAATAAGTAAATATATATTTTACGATTTATCACTGCAATAGGCAAACCGCAATGACTGTAAAATCAACGGACAAACGCAATTGAAATGATAATATCGATATTTCTCCGTGGATAAAAGAAGTAAGTCTGACGTTACGACCGTAGACAAAACAATCATTTCCGAAGAAAAGGGCAGTAACTCAACTTACTTCTTTAGTACATGGAAAACTAATGACTTCGTGACTTACGACTAATTTGAAATGGGTTTTTCTCGGGGTGTATTAATGTTAGAGTACAGAATGTCTTCGTGGGAGGTAGATAATTATTTATGAAACCCGAAAATGTAACTAACTCAAAAACACCAAATAGTGAGTTAATGCAGTCTTCCTTGGAGCAGTCGAAAATTTGATTTCTTATATTTTCTGTTACACGTATTTTATAAATTTTTTTTATTTTCACTGTAATTAATCAAAAATGTAATGCTTTATTTGTAAAAGCCCTGCGAGCGTTGAAATAAAAAATAAAATAAATCAAAATAAGATAGAGTCCAGTAAGTCCTGCCAGTTGCGACTATCACATGTTTATGTTCTGTTTCATCTTTCACTAGGTACTGTTATAACATTCTTCTTTGATTAAATATTGTAAAGTTCACGAGGTATTCCAACAAATTGAATAATATTTTATTCTTTGAGTCAGGTTGAATTAATCAAATGCTTCCTTTCCTTCAAAACAAAGAAAGACAAAACAAAGCACATACATTATGGGGATTTTTATGCCTCTCAATCCTAGAAATGGCTGAAGGGATAATAGTTGAAAAAATAATGTTTCTTTTCATCTGAACATTAAAGAATATGGAAAACTTATATCTTACGACTACATAAAGCAGAGGTTCTCAAACAAATTTTGCTTATCCCCTCTTATAGATTTTTTTTTAGTTTACCGTACCAATGCCAGTTGCCCTGAGCTAATTTGTTTATTTATTTACTACGGACCAGGGTTGCCAATTCGTGGAGGATTCCCCAAATTGCGGGGAATTTTTGTAATTTTTCAAAATTGGGTATTTTGCGGGGATAACCTTTTTGCCGGGAAAATGCGGGGATTCTGGGCATTTCTAGCTTATCCGACAGAAAGTCAGAAAAACGTACATTTTGGTGGAACCCGGCGTGCGCAAATAAATTTTATTTGATTAATTTGTGTTATATCACAATTAATTAATAAAAAAATTATATATACTATATTTGCGGTACGTTCCAGAGTGGAAGATACTCCCAGTATCGCCCTGGTGTAAAGACCATCATTGAGAATTGAAACGTTGCTCAATAATGGCTTTAGCCGTGTTTAATGACTAGACCTGAATAGGCAGGTACTTCCCCACCTTCCTCTTCCCCATCTCCTTCCCCACTTACCTTCAGCCTCACAACATACCCCAATTGGGGATGCCATAGTCTCACTGGCTCCAGACGGGAGCAGTTGGGACTCTTGTGAGGTATTCTCTATAAATAAAAAAAATCCAAAATATCCACAAAAAAACTATATTTGGAAACAAAACTGTTAACATCAAAAAAACTATACGAATACAATATATGTCTCCTTATATGCAAAATAAATAATAAACTCTTACATATAAACACATAATTCAAGTACACAAACATTTTACACGATAACATACATTTAATAACTCACAATTCTTACTAACTATGGTAAGCAATCCATTAGTTATGGGGGGGGGCAATTTATATAATTGCCTTCCAGATGATATTAAAAACGAAAAAGTGTGTGTAAATTTAAAAAAAAAAAAATAACTTTTATTCGCAAACAACAAAAAGGGAAAGGGAATAATATTGTATTATAATGTAATAATAATGGAATAATATTGTATTAAAATGCCCTGGAAAGAATCTCAGACTTGTTATCTCCCGAAAGAAACCATTCATCTGTTCTGTATGAAATTACTAATGTTATCCAAAATGACCCTGGTAAAATAATTACATCTTGGCGATTCTTTCAAGGAAAAAGAAACAATCCCGTCACTACAAATGCAACTACTAATGTTCTCAAAATTTGTCTTGACAGAATCGCCATTCCTTTCCATTGTAAGAATATGTACTAAAACACAATTTGGCTGTCCTGAAACGGGAATCCTTCCCAGTTGGACAAACAAAGGATCATCTTGTATTGTATGTTTGTAATATATAAATAAAAAAATAAAAAAGTTAAAAAATAAAAAATTAAATAAATGTAATTTAATCAAATGAAATGTAATTTAATTCAAATTCTAGTTATGTTATTTTCATTTTTCTGGAACAAAAAACTTATTAAAAAAAACACACACACAAATAAGACTCTACTGTGGTATTCACGTATTTAAAAAAAAAACTTTTCGATGGTATCATTATAAAACACAGTCCATTTTGAGAATCTCTTTTATAAAAGGTATTGCCCGCCATCACATTTTTCCCTTTGAGGAATTCTGACCGTAAGGTAGTTGAATATTTTAAAAGGAATTCAAATGTTACGTTTCTAAATGTTAAGTCAATAAAAAAGCCATGAAGTTTTTCATCCTGGAGGTATTTTATTTTGCCTTTGAGCCTTGATCGGTCGGGAGAAGCCTTTGTTTTTTTACGCTCTCCAAAAGAACTTTTATACCGGCAATTTTTTTAACTACCACAAATATAGACATATTTTCAACGGGGCTTTGTACAGAAAGTAAAATAATACATTATTATACAAGATTTATATTATACAGGGTTATCAAGAAAATGCTTGTCTTGCCGTGTGTTTTCTGGAAGTCAACGCGAAGTGGTTTTCAGAATCGACTTTATTTTCACTTAAAAATAATATGGGAATATTTTCAAAGTGAAGTTTTTATTATTTTAGTATAAAGCTTGTTAAATATTATTTTAAATCTATAGTTTACGCCAAAATTTAATACCGATCTGACTTTTATACAGAAATCTTCGCAATTTGCGAGTTTAAGATCAGAAAAGCGGCGTGAAAAATTATATTATATAAAGAATATATGTATTTTACGCACCAGACTTTTACACATTTTCACACATTTTTCCATATAAATGATCATCTAGTAAATCCACGCTATGCAAGTGTATTACATAAGTGTAATTAATACAAAACAATACAAGAACAACATGTTAACCTACCAGACTATTAAATGGGAAAATAAATCACCGACTCCAGATATTTTCATATCAGAGGGTTCGGCTCTGTGGAATTCCTAATTTGACCGATAAATCCGATCCGATCAGATCCCTCAATATAAATATTTAAAAATCTTTCGTAATCCTACATGTATTTAAAATGACTGATTTTTTCATTTTTATTTACAAATTCTTTGACAAGTCTAAGCTAGGTATAATGCCAGTAGCCGAAATAACAAATGGTAATATTTTTATAGTCTGAGAATGCCAAATTCTTTTTATTTCATTTCCTAAATCTGTATACTTTCTTATTTTAAACCTGATTGTGCCTAAATGTATACTCAGACGGCGCTAATATAGAACATCCCGATATAATATGTTCTATAGTTTCCGGAAAAGCCATACATTTTCTACATAAATCATCAATTTGATTTGTATCTTTGATTATATGCTTCCTATAATTTTTCATTTTAATGACTCTATCTTGAATAGCAAGCATAAATCCTTCTATTTCTGCGCTCAACTCTCCAATACTCAACCATTTGTTTGATGAAAGTTTGTCAACATACGTTTGGTTGAGATAATTGAAGAATCTAATAATTCCTGGTTGGTATTTATAAAAATGTTGGCATTCTCGTCGTATAAATTAAAATGTGAAATATTTTTGTCTGCCTTGCTAATTATTTTATGCAGCTCTGAGCTATTAGCTTTTCTATGGAAAAAAATTCTTAACATTTCTACCTGATTGTGTTTCAAAGAAGTTATTTTGACTACACCTCTACCTCCTAAATTTCTAGGTAAATTAATTCGTTCTAATTAATTTACCGATGATGACAATTTAACTTTGTTAACGTACTTCTAATTAATCGTTCTAAGCTATAAGATTAAAATTATATATTTTTTAAAGTCTTTAAATATATTTCATTTGGTTGTATGGCGTGAGTTAGGTATCCAAAGCGTTTTGTAGGAAAAAGTTTGTATTACTTCACCCGAGGTAAGTCTTTCGTAAAATTTGCGTAATTGGTAGAATTTCCCTTCTGACTGTTTACGCAGTAAAGTTAACATAACCGGTGTTTTTTCAAGGCGGAATGCGAGCTTTATACTTTACGATATATTTCAGTTGGATCCTTTGAAAGCCATTTTAAGGTACTCGCGAATGTTACGTCTTGAGAAGTAACAGCAATACTTTAATAGTAAGCTGTTCAAGTAAAAAGGAAAATATAATTAATATCTGTTGTTGTAAGTTGTAATAGTACCTACCTACCACCTGTAAGATACTAAAATTAAAATTTCTGCTAAAAGATATTAAAAATCCTGAGAAGTCTCAGTCTTATATGAATACCGCACAAGAGTCCGAACTGCTCCCGTCTGGAGCCGGTGAGACAATGGAATCAACAATTGGGTGTGTTGTGAGGCTGAAGATAGTGGGGAGGGGACGGAGATGGGGAAGAGGAAGACGGGGAAGTAGCTGGCTATTAATATCTGGTCACCAAACACGGCTAAGGCCATTTCAAGCCACGCTTCAATTCTGGATGGTGGTCTTACACCAGGGTGATACTGAGAGTAGCTTCAACTCTGGAAAGTGCCGCAAATATACCATATATTAATTTATTGTAAAATAACATAAATTAATTAAATACAATTTATTTGCGCGTGCCGGGTTTGAACCTGCAACCTTCGGATAGGGAGTCCAGTGCCTTACCCCTGGACCACGCCGGTCGGAGTATGAATTAAAAGAAAACATTTAGCTTTATTACGCAATTATACCGTAGGAAATAAGTGGAAGATACTCTTAGTATCGCCCTGGTGTAAGACCACCATTCAGAATTGAAACGTTGCTTGAAATGGCTTTAGCCGTGTTTAGTGACTAGATCTGAATAGCCAGGTACTTCGCCACCTTCCTCTTCCTCGTCTCCTTCCCTTCCCCACTTACCTTCAGCCTCATAACATACCCCAATTGGGGATGCCATAGTCTCACTGGCTCCAGACGGGAGCAGTTGGGGCTCTTGTGAGGTATTCACTATAAAAAAAAATACCTAAGACCATGGGTCACAAAGTCATTATACAGGAAGGCGCAAAAGTTGTCATCTGATGTTCTTCGCCTGTAATTTTTTTATTATTGAAAAATTATAGTTTTCAACATTTTTCCGCGTTTTTGAGGGGTACAGCGATTCATGTCTAATTGACGTGTATTTTGTATCTATGTACTTTAAAAATTTTAAAGCAAAACTGACATTGGGCGCTATTTGCAAAAATTATCTTTAGACAGGATGATGATTTTTGCGCCACCTTGTAGTAAAGCGCACTTGAAGTGAAGTACCACACAACTGCACTATACAAGTATTATTACATATTTCTATTTTTATAAGAAAAACTCTCCTTTTATAACTTTGAAGGTTATTCCCATCAATGTAATATATTATTGAAGAAGAAGATAACACTAATAATCTAAATTAAGATATGATAATGAACAAGATAAGGAAAAATAAAAGTTAGCGGTCGCAACTGGGACGCGAACCCAGAACTTCTCGTCTTACCGGGACGGGCGCCTGTACCAATTCATTAAAACCGTCATATTTGTCAAACTCATATTTCAAATTTCAGAATTAACAATTTTATCGTGCGGTGCTGATTGCTAACAGTATAGAAGATCTGCAGTCTCTCGTGTCTAGGATGAACGAAGTATGTATGAAGAATGAATTAATGATGAATGTAAGTAAGTCTAAAGTCATGGTGTTTGAAAGAGAGAGTCAGAAAACGGTGTGCAATATAGTTGTGAATGATGAATACTTGGAGCAGGTGGATGAGTTTGTATATTTGAGAAGTATGTTTACGAGAGATGGGAAGGCTGATAGGGATATCGAAAGAAGGGTGAATGCAGGTAACTCCATTAATGGAGGATTGAACTCCGTCGGAGCCAACAAAAAGTTGTCCACAGAAGCGAAGCTAGCAGTCCACAATGGAGTACTGGTACCTACCCTGATGTATGGCAGTGAAGCGTGGAAATGGCAGAGAAAGGATGAAAGTAGACTGAATGCTGTAGAAATGAGATCCCTGAGGCGTATGTGTGGTAAAACCATGTATGATCGTGTGAGGAATGTGGAGATCCGAAAATAATGCAAGGCTGATGTGAGCGTAGTAAGTAAGATTAAGAAAGGGACGCTTAGATGGTTTGGGCATGTTGAGCGAATGAATGAAGAAAGGAGTGTAAAGAGAATTTATGACGCGAATGTGAATGGTAGAAGAAGCCGAGGACGCTCAAGGAAGACGTGGCACGATCAAGTGAATCAGATACTTGAGTCGGGCCATGTCAAGAGTCAGAATAATAGAAGAGTATGTATGAGAAGATGTATGAATGTGAATAAGGCAAGGAGCGTGTGCCAAGACCGAGTTGTTTGGCGGCCCATCCTCTCTGCCTAGCCCTGCGGGGAAACGGCGTGATGGTTAGTTAGTTAGTCTAATTTTTTCCATTTTATCGGCAGCTACCTTTTCCATTGGATTCTTATTTTAATTGAGATTATTTGTTTTATGTTGTTCTTCAATGATTATTATTTCTGTTTATTATCATGTTTGAAACACATAAAAAGAAAAACAAACTAAAGCAGATACTCGTAGTTAGTACACCAATATAATGAATGCATACAACAAAGTGATATTGCAACTTGCAATACCAACGGATACATAAGTAGGTAGGTAATACTCGTAGATTCATCTATTGAAAAATAAGATACTGTTCGGGATAATAAAGGGAAAGAAAGGCTCGCGGGCTCACAGCATCTAGCGTAAGATACTGACTTAAGAAGATAACCAGTCGCCGAGAAATTTGAACAATAGGTAATTTTTACTCTTCCGAATACTGTTCGAAAGGGACAACTGCACCTCAAGCTGATGATATCTAAATAAACTTATCAAAATCGAAGTTTTTTATTTACCATTTTTCTTCTCCAAAACTGGATTGATTTTTAAAGTTTTTTTAGTAACTGTATTAGAAGTAAATATTCTCCATATAGGTATATCAAATACTTCTTTTTTTTTATTCCAGAATAAAAAATATATATGTATATCACTATAGACTCTTGAGGAGGCCAAGACTCACCACGGGTTGTAGAGCCAATTGTGATGATGATGATGATGAAATGTACTGTAATTTAAGGTAATGAAATGTAAAGTAATGTAATTTACAGTAATGAAATGTAAAAGTATGTAATGTAATGTAAAAAGTATATAATTCAGAATTCTAGTTGAGTAAATGAAATTTTGTTTTTCTGGAATAAAAAAAAATAAATATTTGTTATACCTATATGGAAAATATTTACTTCTATATATATATATATATACTCAGTACATTTTCATTAACATTTTTCATTACATTTCATTAACATTTTTCATCACATTTTATTACCATACGATATTATTATTATTATTAATACATTGTTTAGTTTGTATACTGAACGTAAGTTGATGGCGTTCAAACCAGGCAATTTTAACAATTTTGGAGAGTCCTAACAAATTAGTGTTAAACTCCAGAGAGGAAATTGGGGAATACGTTTGTATGGAAAAAAACGCCTCCCAGTTTTCTCTTAAGGGGCAGAAAGTAAAGAGCCTTACTAAAATAAATTCAAAATGAAAGAAATTGTGTGGAGAAATTTCCTTCCGGTTAGAACTCCTTTGTGATCTATTTGTCTTCTTGTTTCATATTTTCATTGAGGAATATTCTCCAGGGTACAATATTCTAGCATGAATGCATCGGATCCTAAATAACAAACAATCTACTCAAAGTCAAAGAGAATTTATCTAGTAATAATAATTATTGTATGCGGCCAACTGAAAACTCAACGAGATACTTCAAACCACTCTGAAACATCATAAAAGAGGAGAGAATATAGGTAAAATTAAAACCAATGCTTAATATTCCAGTGGCATGCAATGGAATGCTTTGAAACCTTACAATAATGAATTCTGTTCAATTGGAGGGGTAGGCAGAGAAGATGGACCGCCACACATCTCTGTATTGGCACACTTCTTGCTTCATTCGCGTTAATACATCAGATGAATTTAATTATGCTGTCCGACAGGTGGATTTTTTCAGACATTCTCGACTCCCAATTTAAAGATTAGAAACCGGCGTGTGAAAATTAATTTTATTTGTGTTTTCTTGTGCGTACTTGGTATTTCACAATAAATTTGTTAAAAATAATATACAGGATGTTAAGGATCGTACTTGACTTACTTTAACCCGTGATTCCTGGCATTTAATGGAGTAAAAAATGTACATGAAATTTTGGTCACCGGTAACTTTTTAGATGTCTTTTTTTTCAAAAACTTTTTCTTCAAAACAAAAAAAAATGTCTTCCACATACATGTCGTCACTAGTCACTAATCCAAGTAACCAACCTACCCCTCACACCGCCCCTAACTTGCCAACACCTACTGATTTTTTTATGTTTTCGTAGAACAAACAAAAAGGTCAAAAATGTCACCGGAGACCAAAATTTCAATTACATTTTTTACTTCAAATAATGTCAGAAATCACTGGTTAAAGTAAGTCAAGTACGATCCTTAACACCATGAATAGTATGTTTGCGCCAACTTCCAGAGTGGAAGATACTCTAAGTATCGCCCTTGTGTAAGACCACCATTCTGAATTGAAACATTTTTGAAATGGCTTGAACCGTGTTTGATGACCAACTCTGACCAACTCCCCCACCATTCGAAAGAAGAATAACCAGTTACTTCCCACCTTCCTCAATCCCTAACTCCTTCCCCTCTCTGTTATCTTTAGCATACAGAGATGCACTATAGATACACAATATATCACAATTAGTGATGCCATGGTCTCACTAGCTTCAGACGGGAGCAGATGGGACTCTTCTGCGGTATTCATTAAAAAAAGACCTTAGAGTCATTAAAACGTAATTGATAACCCTGCTATTATCGCCACTATTAATTTCTATGAACCGACTAGGAACACATACTTAATCAACTGTGAGACACGTTCAAAAACCAACAGGATGCATGATCTGAGCAACAATTATAGGAGTAAGTACTCAAGGGCATAGCTATAGCATTCACATTGGGGGTAACCGACGAGTTCATCGAAAATCAATTCATCGAAAGTAAATTCATCGACAACGAGAGGTTAGGATAGGTTGAACTCGTTTTCGATGAACTCGTTTTGGATGAACTTGCCGTGAACCCTATAGCATTGACGGCCGGCGTAGTCCAGCGGTAGGGCTTTAGACTGCCATTCCGAAGGCCGCGGGTTCGAACCCGGCGGGCGCAAATAAATTTAATTTAAATGATTTGTGTTATTTCACAATTAATTATTTAAAATAATATATAGTATATTTGCGGCAAGTTCCAGAGTGGAGGATACTCTTAGTATCGCCCTGATGTAAGACCACCATTCAGAGTTGAAACGTTGCTTGAAATGGCTTTAGCCGTGTTTAGTGACTAGATCTGAATAGCCAGGTACTCCCCCACCTTCCTCTTCCTCGTCTCCTTCCCTTCCCCACTTACCTTCAGCCTCATAACATACCCCAGTTGGGATTCTTGTGAGGTAATCACTATAAAAAAAATAATAAAAAATTCACATTGGGGGATTCGATCCTGTCTTGGGTTATGGGAGAAATGGGACGGAAGAGGAGGATGGGGGTTAAAATTTATTGGGGAGGTTTTTGAGGCAATAAAACTTATTTGCAATATATTTGCAGTAGTGTCAAAATCCAGAGAGAAATTTGTGAATACGTTAGTATGGACTAAACGCCACCCAGTTTCCTCTTATCTATGCAGTGATTCGAAGAGTTTCATTTTCATCTACTTAATAGCAGTAGAAAAGCATGTCAAAATCGCAAATCACCAGTAAAATTTACATAAAGTTTGAATGATATCATTAGGCAGATATTTTTGGCTTTAGTGCAGTTTTCTTCTGGCACCAATAAGGATGGAAGGAACTGAAAATAAAGCCAGTCAGCGAGACGTGCTCCCTGATTGCACCAAGAATGTATAATACAAAGAGATGTCGATAGGTTTATTATGCGACTCTTCAACAAACCTTTTGTCAGATCAGCAATAATAAATATGTAAAGGAATAAGAGTACCCACCTAGTATTTAAGTACCTACCTAGAAATATCTAGGGTTCCTTTATATTTGGATTATGAATTTTATTTTATTTTATTGTTTTTTTTCAAATGTCATTACTTTGGTTACACTATGTTATGTGGCTGATATTTTTAAAACATTATAAAAACAACCTCTTTATGACAAATAAACTTTAATTGTCATTTCTTTATACTCCAGACAAACACATTGTTTTATTTGTCATTTAAAACCTAAAGACAACACACAGTCTTATACCTAATATCACTTCCCTTTTTCATATAGAAGCTAACGACACAAATGCAGCAAATAACTCACCAATACCATTTTCTTACCACTTAGTTGCCAGAAGAAAAAAAAAGAAACATTTTTTTGGGTTTTCTTTGAAGCAGATTCATCAGTTTCCCGCTCGTACTATTATTTTCTATACAAAGTGCAATTTGAAAGCGTTCAGGGAAATAATACTTACATAAATCGTCTATGACCAACTATTTAATTTATTAACACACTTATCAATCCCCAACGACGGCCGGCGTAGTCCAGCGGTAGAGCGTTGGACTCCCATTCCGAAGGCCGCGGGTTCAAACCCGGCGTGCGCAAATAAATTTTATTTAATTGATTTGTGTTATTTCACAATTAATTATTTAAAATAATTAATAGTATATATGCGGCACGTTCCAGAGTGAAAGATACTCTTAATATCGCCCTGGTGTAAGACCACCATTCAGAATTGAAACGTTGCTTGAAATGGCTTTAGCCGTGTTTAGTGACTAGATCTGAATAGCCAGGTTCCTTCCTCTTCCTAGTCTCCTTCCATTCCCCACTTACCTTCAGCCTCATAACACACCCCAATTGGGTATGCCAGAGTCTCACTGGCTCCAGACGGGAGCAGTTGGGACTCTTGTGAGGTATTCACTTTAAAAAAAAAATAAAACAACACCTTTTTTTTAAGGCAGATCTGTTGAGTCAAATGGACAAAAAGAAATAGGTTGACTCTATCTATACTGATTTTTCTTAGGCTTTCGACAAGGTGAATCATGACACACTCGAAATAAACTCGAAAAAGTTGATACAACCGTTCTCATCTTACATTAAAAATAGAGGTCAAGCTGTTGCCCTAAAAAGGTTACATGTCACAGATAATAATTATTCCCTCGGGGGTGCCTTAAGGTTCTCAATTAGGGCCCCTGCTCTTTACTTTGTATATTAACCACTCGAAAGCTTTTTGCCACATTATGGCATTATTTCCAAAACCTCGGATGCTTTGTTGCCAAAATGTGGCAAATTTTCAAATTTTTATTTTATTTAAACGATTATATAATATATTGTACATTATATATTTTATTATCGGGAGCATCATCTATCCTTATCCCATTTCCTCTTCCTCTCCTCCTCACCAAAAAAAAAAAACTTTAAAACTCCATCTCCAATGCAACTTAAACACAGGAGACCATTTTGGCTTGACTCAATTTAACTTTGTATATATGTATCTCTATTTTTGTTGTTATATACAAACTGTTTGTCTCTTACAAATAAATAATTAAATTTCTATAGTTAATATAAGGTCCTTACATATCTCATCATAGGTCCTTATATATGAAATTGGCGTTTTGCCGTACTGGCAACTTTGATTTCCAATATCTTCTCTTTGGTTAAGAATTCCAAATTCAAATTTATACAGCTATTTACTCATGTATTTGTGTTTCGAAAATTATAATTCTTTTGTTTTTTCCTTAATTACTTTTTCTTTGCGTCACTTAGTTTACAAAATGGAAAACTTGAAATATATAAATACGAGTTCGAAACGGCTCAAAGGATTAATGATGTGCATGGCGACGGTGCCGCAAAAGAAAACACAGTGCGTTTTTGGTTCCAACGTTTTCGTTCTGGAAATTTCGACCTGCAGAACAAGCCCCGTGGACGGCCGGAGACCAAAGTTGATAATGAAGAATTGAAGGCTAGTGTGGAAGCGGATCCATCGCAAACCACGTCCGACTTAGCTTCAGGCTGCGGTGTTAGCGATAAAACTGTTTTAATCCACTTGAAGCAAATTTGGAAGGTGAAAAGCTTGAAAGGTGGGTACCTCACGAATTGAGTGAAGCAAATCAACAAACGCGCGTTGACTCCTGCGTTGCATTACTCAACCGGCACAATAATGAAGGGATTTTAAATCGAATCATTACCTGTGATGAAAAGTGGATCCTGTACGATAACCGGAAGCGCTCATCGCAATGGATGAACCCTGCCGAACCAGCCAAACCATGCCCCAAGCGAAAATTGACTCCAAAAAAGTTACTCGTGAGCGTTTGGTGACAGAAAAAAAAAACAATTAAGGAAAAAACAAATGAATTATAATTTTCGAAACACAAATACATAAGTAAATAGCTGTATAAATTTGAATTTGGAATTCCTAACCAAAGAGAAGATATTTGAGATCAAAGTTGCCAGTACGGCAAAACGCCAATTTCATATGTAATGACCTAATATTTTAACAAATAAGAAAGTTGCACTTTCATTGTAATCTCGTTGGTAACTTTTATTGCATTTTAATGGGAACAGTTTCAGGTAAACTATTAGAGTATTTATAATGAGAGTTTATTTGCTAGAGGTAATTCTGACAGTAAAAATATTACTACCTAAAATGGAAGTTAATTTTTCTATGTACTAAATACTAGAAATAACCTCATTAAAACGTAATAAAATAATATCATTAGGAGAAAAATAAGCGAATTACTTGCGAGTCTGCTACTCTGATTTCGTCAAAAACCATTTGTAGCGTGCAAATCGAAAGGTTTGTTTACAAGTTTTAGGAGTAATAATGTTAGTATTACTTCCAATATTAATTATTAATTATGAGTAATCATTCGTCAGATTAGAGTGAGCAATCATAAGATTAGTGCTTAATCATCAGAAATATAATAAAGATGTAATTAATAATAGATTTGACAACTATATAATTAGGTGCTAATAATTCACATTACTTGTAAGGTATTTCCCAAACAATACTAAAGTATGTAAGCTACCAACCCTATGTAATTAGCCTCCTGGGAATAACCAAAAAAATAATTAGATAGTTGGACACTCAAGACCACTTAACAACAAATGTAATAAAATCCATAATTGAATAAAATCCCTGTAGAGCACCCCCTCCCCCTCTTACCAAATATGTTTTGTATACCACTCTGAAGATGGCTTTGACAAGCTGAAACCGGTTACGGTCAATAAATTAAAAGTGGAAAAGTTTAAATTTTGTTTTATTATACTATTAACATATACTATTTATTATACTTATAACATACATATATATATATATATATATACGTTTGTTTCTGTAATTTTATTTAAATTCACCATGTTTCTTTAAATGCTACTTGACACATCCCTTACGAGATTTTTGCTCTTTTTTAAACGAGTCGTCTTTTATTAAACATTTTCACAATTTTAGCACGAATTTTATGGTTTTTAATATTAGCTCGCTCGCTCCCACGTTCGTATTGTCGTATCTCTCCATCTTCTCATTTTTGAGCGGGTTAGCGCGGCCTTAATCGTACGGGCAATGAGGTACAAATTTAAGAGTTTAAAATTACATAAAAGACAACATTTAGAAAAGTAGAAATATTTTATTGTATAAAATTAATCACAAAGATACGACATATTTTAGTTTAATTAATATAATAAGACGAATAAAAAACGTTTTTACAATTCACAAGACATTATGTATATTTTACTTGAATAAAAATATACTATAATATAATAAATTACAAAAAACTAAAATGTTAGGAATCAAAATCAGAAAAGCAGTGAGTAGTCCGGTAAAAAATTGATAAGGTCCAAGACACAAATTATTACTCAAGTAAATTATTGAAAAAATCGTTTTGAATTTCAAAATATGTTTTTGGAAATAAACTGATATTTTTAAATCACTAATGTAAAAATATGTAACTACCTAATCCATTTTTTTTCAGTGTTAAATAAATAATAGAGAAAAAAATAAAGCTAAAATATTTACACAAAAATGAAATGATACATAATAGTACAAAATATTATGATGATAATGGAATTACAGTGAATCTCCCATACAAGTGCTACGAAGATAGACACAAGGTCATTGATGCGAGTATACAATATCACTGAGTTAAGGTCATTCTGCTGTTCATTGTCTTTCACTTGGGGTTGTTGGTGTCGGGACTTGCTGGGGGTCCTCTTCTTGTAGGTGTAGGGCCTGGTAGCCCCCGCCTTGGCGCGGGCCCGGCTCGTGCGGCAAGCCCCGTTCAGCCGGTCCCGCCTGGCCTGCTCCCAGGGGCTCCGTGGCCCCAAACCCATCTCCCGGATCATGTTTGGCTGGTAACGCAAATGGATTTCTTTCCAACCAAGCCTCACCACAATCCTGCCGTCATCGCGAATCTCAAATTTAGGAGCCTCTCGCTTTCGAATTGTTAGAAAAGTTTTTCTTTTTCTTCTAGCCGATTCTAATTGAATTTCTTCGTCATCTTCACTTTGTTCCATGTCTTCCACATTATCAACTTTTTCAATCACCTGAGTTTCTTCAGCTCCATCAGTTGTCTTGGCTGCACCAGAGACTTCTGCTGTATCACTTGATTCAGCCGAATGAGATGCTTCAGTTGGATCCGTTGTTTTATCCGCGTCTTCTCCTTGAGCTGGTTTAACATTCTCCTCTTGAGTATTGCAGCTTGGCTTTAAGCGTTCAGCTCTAAGCCTCTCCTGTTCCTGGTACATGTTGTCCAGGAACGGAGCTGCCAGGTGTAGCTTGGGTTGTTCTGCCTGACTCTGATGAGACCTCGTAATCAAGTAAATCCTCAAAGGATCTTGAGTGCCGTCGATGACAGGAAGTTGAAAATATTGAAGAATGGCTCCGCTTGCAGCAAACTGCCGGTATGCCTCGAACGTTGGCAGTTCTATTTCTTCCTTTCTCACAGGGGACGATGATGTGTCTGTGAAGCGTACATTTTGGCAATCTGACATCATTGCAAAGATAAGATGCCCACTTCCACAATGGATTATTTTTGAACAATATTAAGAAGCACGTAACACTTTGGATATGAGTTAACTGTTTTGAAGACAATAATACTATTAAGGTATTTAAAAATTTAAAAAAATACACAAAGGGTGATTTTAAAACTTTGGTGTGGACTCGAGAGCGTTACAACTGATATTAACTATTGCTACTGAAAAACGCACTATTTATACCCACACTTTACCCCTTCTCCTGTAAGTGTAATTAGGGGCGAGAGGCTCGGTGTAAAAGGCGCCGGAATAATTTATTTATTAAAATTTCTTTTTACGAGTCACAAGATTTATTATTGAAAATGGAACACGCTTTGGGTATAAAATGAATTTATTATTAAACGTTTTGTCATTACTTTGATGCAATTTTGACATAAGTATTTTTTTGTTTATTGTGTTTTTAATAGATCTAACAAATCACGGTAGGTCATATGTTTAAATGATATTTCTCACCACACTTTCTTTACACGAATCCGGAAGTCTATGGTTCAAATCAAGTTATTTGGTAACTAACTAACTAACTAACGATAATCGATGAACAATGATCACGCCATTTCCTCGCAGAGGTAGGCACAGAGAACGGACTGTCAAAACAACTTGGTCTTGGCACACACTCCCTTGCCTCATTCACATTTATACGTCGTCTCATACATACTAGTCAGAATAAAAAAGATAATATAAGAGAAAAAAGAGTAAGAATAATTTTTTGGTGGTAAATATTTCAAAATGTATTAAATTTGAAATAACACGTAGTACTTTGGGGTATGTATTTACAGAACGTTCCTGAGTGGTAGTAACTTTCAGTATCGCCCTGGTGAAACACCACAATTCAAATTTGAAACATTAACAAGCTAAATGAACACATGAATTAATATTTTTGCCTACACACAGTACTCGAGTTTTCACCATAAACGGCGCTACGAAAATTATCCAAATATAGTTATTTATAGGTACTAAGTAGGTATGTTGTGTTGAATTTCAATAAACATAGTAAAAATGTGAATAATCAACTAATAAATAATTGGTACGCGAATTAATAACAATTTCTATTATTATTATGACGCCCTCCGTGGTTGAGTGGCTACCAATCTAGAGGGGTGGATTCGGTCTCAATTGATTAATTTGTTTTATTTTACAATTTAAAAAAATACATGATTTAGTATATTAGCAGCACATTCCAGAGCAAAAGCCACTTTCAGTATTTTCAAGGTTAAATATCACCATTTTGGTTCGAAACTTCGGTTAAAGTTGCTTTAGTCGTATTTGGTGACCAGATTCTAATAGCCAGATCCTCCACCACCTTCTTTTTTCCCATCTTCTTCCCCTCTCCACTATCTTAAGCCGCACAACATACCCATATGGGAATGTTTATAAGAAGATTGTTCCAAAGAATAAATATCTAAGTGTTAAAATCCAGAGATTTGTTTTTTACTGAGGTGAGGTGATCATTATGTTGAAATCGCAGATAAATTTGTTGCCGAAAATGGTTACTGGATTTGTAAGGGTTTTCTTAGAATTTAAAATGCGGGCGTTATTACTATAAAATGAATCCTTAAATATATTTTGGTCAATGTATCCAAAAACAACCCATTGTAAATTTCAATGCTTTTTAATTAGCCTTTCAGGTAAAACTATAGCTAAACAATATGTTTTCGTTAACAGGAGGTAATCCCGGATAATTTGTGCAATATTATTTATCTATATATCTGACCATTAACAGTACATTAAACACTAAAAGAAAAAATACATTCCACTAATTGGTGTAGGTATTTGTTCGAATAGCTCATCTACCAATACAAGTAAAGAGGGGATTATACTTTAGCTAAATCCTGTCCCAACTTAATAATCTAATATAAACGGGAAACACACACATTACATGCTTAAACGATTTTAAAAAAATAGGTACAGAATTAAGTTATTAAAAAAAACTATCTAAATAAAACTTAGATAGCCCCATGATGAAACTATTCAGGGAAGCGAACATATTGAAAAATATAAAATTGTGCGAATATAACATAATATGCCTTTTAATGTACCTACATAACCAGTGCCGGATTAGCCCCTAAGCAAATTAAGCAATTGCTTAGGGCATCACGTCTTGGGGGGGGCACCAGAAACAGCACCAAAAAAATCAACCTGTCGCACAATTGTACAAAATAGTTCACTATGATAAAATTAGATCAGGGTTCCCTAATGTGGACACAGCCATGTGTATATTTTTATGCCTGATGGTATCAAACTGCACAGCGGAATGATCTTTTTTGAAATTGAAAATATTAAAAAATGAAAAAAGAACGACGATGCTGCAGGAAAGGCTCGATGCTTTATCAATATTATATAGATATGCTAAAAACGTTGGACTTATAAACTATTTTCCGCGAATTTAATGCCCGAAAAAGTTGCAAGTCGCATTTCAATGAATAAATAAAAAATGCTTTGGTTTTTATTTTATGTAATAACTTCAAACATATTTTATGGTACGTAATGATTTATCTCGTTGTATTAAATAGGTAATTTTTTTTAAAGACCTATACTAGTTTAGTAGGATAGGGGGGCTTACAGGCGTGGATTGCTTAGGGCATCAAGTAGTCTTAATCCGGCACTGTACATAACACAAAATCGAATAATACGCGCCAACGCTTCGTTTATAAAATGGTCGCAAGTAAAGACAACCTAGGTACTCAGTACAGACTACAAAGGTAAGCGAAGCATAGGCCATCGGGGCATCCATATATACAATCTCCTTTCCCGACAGTCTGAAATCAGAGAATGGTTTTTTTTTTAATAGCTCCACACAGGAGGCCCTGCGGAAAATAATTTCTCCTAGGGCATTTGTCATCTTTGTGTGGAGGGTATTTTTGAATGAATCCATTCCTGCTACTGCGTTTCAAGGCGATGTTCCAAGAGAATCCTGCTTTAGAGGTCAAAATGTCTCCCTCAACCATTCTCTCCCGATAAGGCCTGCCACAAAGTTGGTGGCCAGACACATCCGCCGGACAAACCTCGCCCCATGAAAACGGACACCCCTGCTAAGTCATTAAAAGTAGCAAACCACTGAGGGGGGCCTATGCCAGAGGTTTTCCTTGTCCAATAAATGATTAGCAGGGCTGCGGTACCCATACCCGCCTCCCAAATATAGCAAATATAGAATTAAAAATCTTTTGGGGCCAAAAAGGTTTTCGCTTCAACACATTTTTAAGAACGTTAAACAATTGATCAAATACTAACACCTTAGCGCCTCACTTTAAAAAAAAATATAACTTAAAAGTTCCAACTTTGACCTTATTTACACGAAAACGAAAGCGCAAATCAAAATGGTCTCCAAATGTGACGTAGATTGACGAGTTTCCCGCTTGTACTAAGAGTTTCCGGAAACGGTGTATAAGATGTATCTACATAACATACTATATTTGCGGCATGTTATAGTAGATTCTTCTAGTATCGCCCTGGTGAAAAACCACCCTTCAAAATCGTAACTTTGCATTAAATGGATTTAATTGTGCTATGTGACCAGATCTGAATACTTCTGCCCCAAGTAACCCCAAGAAGTTTGCCACGTTTGACGACTTAGGACAGATTTCCGGGTTCATTGGGTGAGATGTGTTAAAATATTGTCGTTTAATGCGCCTGCCACCATTTAATCGCGATATTAAATGAAAGCAAGATCGCGAGAGGCTGGTTAGTGAAGACTCTTTGACCTCTGCAGCTGGTCCCTCTCGACCCATCTTCTTGCATGCCAGCGGGTACCCTTTTCCTTCCCAGAACTACCTCGCCTTCCTTTCCTGAAGAATATCCTAAACGTAGCAACCCTAAAGACGGCAAGGGCCCGTATTTAAAATTGTTTTCTATAGGACCTCCTGTGTGATATAATATTATCCCACACGGTAATATTATTATAAACTTTTTGTCCTAATTTAATTGAATTTATTTGGTCAAAAGTTTATTTGTAATTTTGTTTATCGCTTTAGCAACGAATTGGTTTTGTACTGTTTTTGCAAATATATAAATAATTATAATTAATAGAAATGACATATCCCTCAAGAAAGGTGTGTAAGGAGAATTTATGACGTGGATGAGAATTGTAGGAGAAGTCGTGGACGCCCGAAGAAGGTGGCATTATCAAGTGAATCAAGTATATAACAATCAAACTATATTTCAAAGCTCTGATGGGCTTTTACACGAGTAGTATTACAGAATACAATGTTTAAATAAAAAAAGATTATATACTTTTGAAATTAGCTATCACTTTGTGGTTATCCATTTTATAATTAAATGAAACAATATAACTTAGTTACAACCACTGATTTATTTAGTTAAACGCCGACCGGTTTCGGAGTCCATTCTGTCCCCGTTTACTCTTCATCAATTCCTAGCCACGCCCCCACCCCTACCACAACACCTACTGATAAATTGTACCCACCCACTATTTTGTAATTGTCATCATTATATGTTTGCCCTGAAGAAGGAACGGTTGTTCCGAAACCGGTCGGCGTTTAACTAAATAAATCAGTGGTTGTAACTAAGTTATATTGTTTCATTTAATTATAAAAAAGATTAAACCATTAGAAATTAAAATTATATAAATGATAAGTATAAAGGTTAAGTGATTTTCATATATTTAAAAAAAAATCAATATTTTTATGTTTTTACAACAAGTATACATTTTATATATAAATATATACAGTGTTGCAAATAAATATAAAAATAGCATTTCCTCGCCATAAAGATACAAGGCACTTGTGTTTGGTGAGGGAATTCATGCTCAATTAGGTATATGTAATCATGTAAGTAATTATTTAATTTGTAACATTTTTAAATCATAGCAATAAGATAAATATAAGTAATGTATAAAAAAAAATATAAACACTAAAATAAATCAATACATAAAGAAACATATCATTAAAAAAAAGTAAAAATAGATATGAACTCTTACAGTACTGTCACGTAATTTTTCGGTTTAAAGTGGAATTCGTTATTATTTTTCATATTTTTTTTACATTTAAGTAGAAATTCATTATTTTTTTTTCGATAATTTCGATAATCTTTATTTATAAAAATCTGTCGTCACAGAGTTTGTCTGAGATAAACCCCGAAACTACTTAACTGATTTTGATGAAATTTGGCTTACTGTATGTAATTTAGGCCAACTTAGAGGGTGGGATAGTTTTTATCTCAATTATTGACGTAAATATTTATTGTTGCGAATTAAATGTTGGTGTATAACGAAAAGATATACAGTTAAATTATTATTCGTAATAGAACAGTTGAATCATAAATTTCTCGGAATAAATTTGCTGTTCAGTTTACAAATTAGATCAAACAATGAAATTATGAAAATTTCAAAAGGAAAACTTGCAAACTTCATTTTTTTCTTCTTATATAGTCGCAGGCCGCAGTCCCCGTTCTGTACTGGATATCATCTAGCCACTCCAAATAATTCAAATTAAATCCCAATGACGCGCCGGGCATCAAAGATGGCGGACAAAATGGCTGCCGGTTGATAATATGAACGTAGTCGTATTCGAAGTCTATATTTTTTCATTGTTTTTTTTTTTAAATATAAATCCGTTGTGGAAAGCACAGATTTGATTGGTTATTAGGAAGTTCGTTTTATCTATATTATTTTGATGTAATTTTTGTAATGTATAACAAATGAAATGTTAAAAAAAGAGTTCCTAAGAAAGGTTAAATTAAAGTCATTAAAAAATAAATCCGAGAACGTGTTTTGTGACGAAATCACCTCAGTTTTTCTATTTATTTAAGGCCTTACAAACAAAAATATTTAAAAAAAATTTACACACTTATTTTGTTTAGACATTATTGAAAAATCATAAATACTTATGATAAAAAAAATAAAAGAAAAACACTATATTTAATAATTTATATTTTTGAGCATTTTTATTGCTTACTTGAATGTAGGTATATATTAAAGCAAGTTTTGAATTAAATAAATCGATATTAAATTTTTAATTTAAAATATTTGATAGGGTAATAATTAAAATTTCTCATTGGAACCCCCCTGTACAGTTGTAAGCATTTTTAAACTTTTATTCTCAGCAGCTGGTCAATCGTTCTTAAATTTTGAATTCGATTATTATGAAAGTAATCAGATTTTGTTCTGATTTGTTGAAAAGATTTTAATTTTATTTTTAGTTTTGGTGATTTTATTGAAATCGGAAAAATATCATAAATACTAACGCCGTTATTCCATGTAGTTACTTTCAAGCGACGCGATCGCCGCTGTTCTGTACCTTCCATACTATTATTAGTGTTTGTAAACGCCGCTAGGCGCTACAATAGCAAAATAGTATGTCAAATAGCGGATAGCGACGATTTAGTAGCTTGTAAGTGAACGAAGGGCGTAAGTGTTGAGATGCTGAAGGAGTTATCAGTTTGGTTGACCGTTTTCAATCATTTATAAATAGTTGGATGTAAAATTTGCATTATAGCTAGACAGATCAATATCACGGGGATCATTTAAGGTAGCCATAAAAATGTTGTAGTAGAATACTGTTCAGTCATTTTTGTTGTTTTCAGTGCGCGAGAGTTCCAACTTTCCGGACTGTGGAACACTGAAGGAGTGGGGAGAGGAAGGTTGGGAAATAGGTTGGTTTGAAGTGAAAAAGAAATCTTGATGGCTGAGTATAATTTCTAAATCAAACATTGTTGATAATTGTATTGCTGTCTTTCCGTCAAAAACCATTTGACATGAGGGCGCAGATCGAAAGGTTGGTATACAAGTTTTGGAGTAATGATGTTAGTATACCTACCACTATTATGAGTAATATTACTTCCAGGTAAATTGTGTGCGGTGATTACTGATTAGATTAGGCAACGATAACTCATATTATTGTTAAACAAGTCATTCGAAAAAATGCAATATTCGTTCATTATTATTACGTTTAAACAACCGTTCAGAGCGATTGAGCAGCAGCTGAGAATAAAAGTTTAAAAATGCTTGTAACCATTCAGGTACCAATGAGAAAGATCGATTATTCCCCGTATCAAATATTTGAAATTAAATATTTAATTTCGATTTATTTCATTAAAAACTTGCTTTAATATATACCTATATTTAGGTAAGCAATAAAAATGCTAAAAAAGCACGATGAAAAATATATACTTATATATAGTATAATTCTTGTAAGTATTTTTTGATCATAAGTATTTACGATTTTTTAATAATGTCTAAACAAAATAATTGGGTAAAATAAATTTGAAATATTTTAGTTTGTAAGACCTTAAATAAATAGAAAAACTGAGGTATTTTTGTCACAAAACGCGTTCTCGGATTTATTTTTTAATGATTTAAATTTAAAAAATTAAAACTGTGTTGACTAGATTATGTATTGATATATTTTATTGTACGATTATATGATTTGAAATTTGTGTTGTTTAATTGAATCTATCATTTGAAAATTGAACAAATCTGCCAACGACCAACGGTATAACCTTAGTGTATTAAAAATACACTTAGTTTTTCAAAATTTTAAAACTGCGTGTACCAGATAAAATAACAGTCTTTCAAAATCAATTTATGTATTTTTGTAAAAAAGAGGCAGTACCTCTGGAATTTGATTTAAAAATTACTAATTTCCGGTATTCTCTGGTAATACCATCTTAATTATAAAACATTTAGTTTAGTACATTTGACGTTGTAATACAAATTCATTCTACAGAGATTACCTACCCCTTGTAAATAAATGTTTCATTGTATAGTTTTAACGGAAATATTTATCATTAAATAGCAATACAAAGTTAGGTTGCTACTACATTTAATTATACTGAGTGCGAAAATCCCATTTCTCTAATCCCTTGGTCCCATAGAGTCAGGCTTGTTAAATTCTAAGAAAAGTCGCCCTAAATTACAATTAGGTAGCTATCAGCAAACGAAATCATTATTTTTATCGCTGACATGATGCCATCTCAATGTAAAACACATTAGGAAAGTACTTAATACTTACAACGGTATATTTGCACCTGGTTTATGTAATCTAATCTAAACAGAAGAACTAGAACAATACTTAATACTAGCTTTTGCCCGTTGCAAGGCAACTAATTGGTTAAAGCACTAAGCGATTTGACGTTTGAATGTGGATGAAGCCAGAAGTATGTGTCTACATTTAAAAAAAATTAAATATTTGAAGATAAAACATCGATGTTTGAATGTAGATGAAGCAAGGGTTGTGAGAACTACTAAAAGAGTACTGTAAGTTAATCGCTCTATTTTGTACACCCGCTACTTAGCCACTTTGGTCGCCCTGGTTAAGGCGTTCAGTATGGGCTTTTTCTCGCAAAAAGGGGCCTAGAAGTTTACTGCTCAATTTTTTCACTAATAAATTGTTTCTAAATTATATGATATACACTCACTTTTCTAATAACGTCCGTTACACCTATTGAAAATTTTTGTACAAATTCAATAACGCCAAAGCTCTCCATTATATAAAGAAAAATTCACGGGCGTGCGCATAATAACTCACCAAAGTTTCATCGCAATCGGATAAATATTATTGTAAATAAATTCATTACGCTAGAGCTCATTATTATATTTAAAAACCATTTCGAGCATGCACACATCATATCCCCAAAGTTTTATCGCAATCGGATGAATAGTATTGGAAATAATTTCATAATGCCAGAGCTTACTCTTATATATAGAAACCATCCCGAGCATGCCAACATCGAATACCCAAAGCTTCATCTCAATCGGATGAAAAGTAAAAGAAATAATTTCATTACGCCAGAGCTTACTTTTATGCATAAAAACCATCCCAGGCATGCACACATCAAATCTCCAAAGTTTCATCTCAATCGGGTGAATAGTATATGAAATAATTTGATAACGCCAGAGCTTACTATTACACATAGAATTCATCCCGGACATGCACACATCAAATCCCCAAAGTTTCATCGCAATCGGATAAATAGTATAGGAAATAATTTCAAAATGCCAGAGCTTACTCTTTTATATAGAAACCATCCCGAGCATTCCCAAAGTTTCATCTCAATCGGATGAAAAGTAAAGGAAATATTTTCATAACGCCAGAGCTTACATTTATGCATAAAAACCATCCTGGGCATGCACACATCAAATCTCCAAAGTTTCATCGCAATCGGATAAATATATTATTGCAAATAATTTCATTACGCTAGAGCTCATTATTATATTTAAAAAGCATTTCGAGCATGCACACATCGTATCCCCAAAGTTTCATCGTAATCGGATGAATAGTATAGGAAATAATTTCATAACGCCAGAGCTTACTATTATGCGTAGAAACCAACCCGGGCATGCACACATCAAATCCCAAAAGTTTTGTCGCAATCAGATGAATAGTATTGGATTCTATATTTATTTAGGTATTTGTGAGAGCTCGTCGCAAAGGGTTCTATTATTTTCCGTGCTGACAATTGAGTTTGATGTCTGTCAAGGCATGTCAAGAGTCAGAATAATAGAAGAGTACGTATGAGAAGATGTATGAATGTGAATGAGGCAAGGAGTGTGTGCCAAGACCGTGTTGTTTAGCGGTCCGTCCCCTCTGCCTACACCTGCGGGAAAGCGGCTTGATGCTTAGTTAGTTAGTAATTTCATTATAATTTTATGGTTTTGTGTTTTTTATAATCTTGTTGTCAATTATGAGGAAATCTATTATTGGTTGTTTTTAGTGTAAAAATTGATAAAAATGATAATTTTCAACCCTTGATTCCCCAAATATGAATAAAAAATAAATATTGTAGAATGCGTTTAATGCCAAATAACTTATAAAAACGATATTATTTTAAAAGAAACGTTTTGCTTTAAAAACACGGGAATGGCACCCGTAATGACAAGAGGAACGTGGAAAGGTACCTGGCTGGTTAGATCTGGTCACCATACACTGCTTAAGCCATTTCAAGCGATGATTCAATTTTTATTTTTGGTAACACATCTTTTACTCAATAACTTATAATAATCTTTTATAAGGATGATTTAATCGTACGGGCCATGGGTTATGAGGTACAAATATAAGAGTTAAAAATTACAAAAAGACAACATTTAGAAAAGTAAAAATATTTTATTGAATAAAATTAATCACATAGATACGTCTTATTTTAGTTTAATTAACATAATAAGACGAATAAAAAACATTTTAACAAAATAACGCATAGTAAATTTTTTTAAATTACAAATAAACTAAAATGTTAAGAATCAAAATCAGAAAATCAGTAAGTAGTCCGGTAAAAAATTGATAAGTACTAAGACACAAATTATTACTGAAGTAAATTATTGAAAAAAATCTTTTGAATTTCAAAATATGTTTTAGGAAATTAACTAATATTATTAAATCACTAATGTAAAAATATGTAAGTACCTAATCCATTTTTTTTTCAGTCTTAAATAAATAATAGAGAAAAAATAAAGCTAAAATATTTACACAAAAATGAAATGATACATAATAGTACAAAATATTATGATGATAATGGAATTACAGTGAATCTCCCATACAAGTGCTACGAAGATAGACACAAGGTCATTGATGCGATTATATAATATCACCGAGTTAAGGTCATTCTGCTGTTCATTGTCTTTCACTTGGGGTTGTTGTTGGGAATTGTTGGGGGTCCTCTTCCTGTAGATGTAGGGCCTGGTAGCCCCCGCCTTGGCGTGGGCCCGGCTCGTGCGGCAAGCCCCGTTCAGCCGGTCCCGCCTGGCCTGCTCCCAAGGGCTCCGTGGCCCCAAACCCATCTCCCGGATCATGTTTGGCTGGTAACGCAAATGGATTTCTTTCCAACCAAGCATCACCACAATCCTGCCGTCATCGCGCATCTCAAATTTAGGAGCCTCTCGCTTTCGAATTGTTAGAAAAGTTTTTCTTTTTCTTCTAGCCGATTCTAATTGAATTTCTTCGTCATCTTCACTTTGTTCCATGTCTTCCACATTATCAACTTTTTCAATCACCTGAGTTTCTTCAGCTCCATCAGTTGTCTTGGCTGCACCAGAGACTTCTGCTGTATCACTTGATTCAGCCGAATGAGATGCTTCAGTTGGATCCGTTGTTTTATCCGCGTCTTCTCCTTGAGCTGGTTTAACATTCTCCTCTTGAGTATTGCAGCTTGGCTTTAAGCGTTCAGCTCTAAGCCTCTCCTGTTCCTGGTACATGTTGTCCAGGAACGGAGCTGCCAGGTGTAGCTTGGGTTGTTCTGCCTGACTCTGATGAGACCTCGTAATCAAGTAAATCCTCAAAGGATCTTGAGTGCCGTCGATGACAGGAAGTTGAAAATATTGAAGAATGGCTCCGCTTGCAGCAAACTGCCGGTATGCCTCGAACGTTGGCAGTTCTATTTCTTCGTTTCTCACAGGGGACGATGATGTGTCTGTGAAGCGTACATTTTGGCAGGCTGACATCATTGCAAAGATAAGATGCCCACTTCCACAATGGATTATTTTTGAACAATATTAAGAAGCACGTAACACTTTGGATATGAGTTAACTGTTTTGAAGACAATAATACTATTAATGTAATTAAAAATTTAAAAAAATACACAAAGGGTGATTTTAAAACTTTGGTGTGGACTCGAGAGCGTTACAACTGATATTAACTATTGCTACTGAAAAACGCACTATTTATACCCACCCTTTACCCCTTCTCCTGTAAGTGTAATTAGGGGCGAGAGGCTCGGAGTAAAAGGCGCCGGAATAATTTATTTATTAAAATTTCTTTTTACGAATCACAAGATTTATTATTGAAAATGGAATACGCTGTGGGTATAAAATGTATTTATTATTACTTTGATGCAATTTTGACATAAGTATTTTTTTGTTTATTGTGTTTTTAATAGATCTAACAAATCACGGTAGGTCATATGTTTAAATGATATTTCTCAGCACACTTTCTTTACACGAATCCGGAAGTCTATGGTTCAAATCAAGTTATTTGGAAACTAACTAACTAACGATCAGGGGTAGGCAGAGATAACGGACTGTCAAACAACTCCGTCTTGGCACATATTCCTTGCCTCATGCACATTAGTCAGAAAAAAAGAGAAGAGAAGAGACAATTAGAGTAGGAGTAATTATTTGGTGTTATTTATAAATGTATTAGATTTGAAATAACACAGAGTACTTTGGTGTATGTATTTGCAGAACGTTCCTAACAGGAGTAGCTTTCAGTATCGCCCTGGTGAACGACCACCATTCAGAATTGAAACATAAACAAGCTAAATGAACCCGTACATTAATATTTTTACCTACACAGAGTCCTTGAGTTTTCATGAAAAACAGCGCCACGCAAATTATCCAAAAGTAGTTATTAACAGGTACTTGGTAGGTACGAATACATATAATTTAAATTTGAATAATTAACTAATACCTAAGTGAAATGCGAATTAATAACAATTTCCATTATTATTATGACGGCCTCCGTGGTGTTTTTTTTTTTTATTTTTTTTTATTTTTTTAATTTTATTTTATTTTATTTTATTTTATTTTATTTTATTTTATTTTTTTTATTTTATTTTTTTTTATTTTTTATTTTTTATTTTTTTTATTTATTTTTTTTTATTTTTATAGAGAATACCTCACAAGAGTCCCAACTGCTCCCGTCTGGAGCCAGTGAGGCTATGGCATCCCCAATTGGGGTATGTTGTGAGGCTGAAGGAAAGTGGGGAAGGGAAGAAGATGGGGAAGAGGAAGGTAGGAAAGTACCTGGCTATTCAGATCTAGTCACTAAACACGGCTAAAGCCATTATTAAGCAACGTCTCAATTCTGAATGGTGGTCTTACACCAGGGCGATACTGACAGTATCTTCCACTCTGGAACGTGCCGCAAATGTAGTATATATTATTTTTATTAATTAATTGTGAAATAACACAAATTAATCAAATAAAATTTATTTGCGCACGCCGGGTTCGAACCCGCAACCTTCCGATTGGGAGTCAAGTGTTGTTACCACTCGACCACGGACGGTCGTCGTGGTTGACTGGCTACCAATCCAGAGGGGCGTATTCGGTCTCAATTGATTAATTTATGTTATTTAACAATTTAAACAAATACATATTTTAGTATAATAGCGGCATTTTCCAGAGTAAAAGCCAATTTCAGTTTTGTCCAGGTGAAAGATCACTATTTTGATTTGAAACTTTTGTTAAAGTTGCTTTAGTCGTATGTGGTGACCAGATTCTAATAGCCAGATACTTTGCCATCTTCTTACTCTTTCACTTCTCATCCCCCTTTCCACTATCTTTATAACATACTTATATTGGGATACTATAGTCCAACTGGCTCCAGACAGTTGGAAACATTTGGGAAATTGCGTGCGGTATTCACGGTAACAGTATTGTCTTGATAGAAACTTTAGAAAAAAAATATTTTATTTTATTTGCAAGATGACCGTTCCATACAATAAAGAAGTGTTACAGCATACATTCAATATAAAATCGAGTGACTTATTTTGTACTAAGGTATCATCATTCTGTAGAAATTTTTGATTAATTTGTCTTTGAAAGACACGACATTAAGTATTGACATTGTCAAAGAGTATATCTACTTAGGGGTAACGGTGGATCAAAATATGATATGGGATATACATATTGTTAAGCTATGTAAGCGCCTTCGAGCGATCGTAGGCAAACTGTATAAACTTAAATATTATGTGCCCATCAAAACAATGAAATAATCTATTTGTCCCTGGCTGAATCTAATGTGAGATATGGTATAACTTCTTGGGGGCACTCATGTAGGTTTAATATGTACAGTCAATTCAAAACGCTATGATCAAATTACTTGTAAGCAAAGCAGTGCTTTGACCAGCGGCAAAATATCGCAATAATGTATAAATCCATTAATGTAATTTAAAATTACCTATTAGAGATCTTTTTTGGCATAAACCCTGTGTGAAACATATCCTGGATAACCAATACAAAAAATGGTGGATCACGTGTACAATGGCTTACACAAAATGAAAGGTTGAGCGTACCTAGATTTTCTAATAAGCATGGCCAGAGAACTTTTGAATACATTGTACCACTTATATTTAATATGCTGCCATAGGATTTAAAAAAAATGTTACTCGACACCAAAATTTGTGCTATTGTTAAAAACATGGCTATTGGAATCAGATTTTCTGTATTGACTGACTCCTAGTGCACTTCCAAAATTTTTAGACGTATTCTATTATTTTTTATTTTTAATCACCAGATTTTCAGGAACGGGTTAAGTTTTTCCCATAGGAAAAACTAAACCCTTTCATACACTTTTCCATATAAATGATCATCTAGTAAATCCACGTTATGCAAGTGTATTATATAAGTATAATTAATACAAAACAATACAAGAACAACACGTTAATCTACCAAACTATTAAATGGGAATATAATTCACCATCTCCAGATATTTTCATAACTGAGGGTTCGGCTCTGTGGAATTCCTAATTCGACCGATAAATCCTACTGATCCCTCAATATAAATATTTGAAAAATCTTTCGTTATTCTACATGTATTTAAAATTACTGATTTTTGCATTTTTATATACAAATTCTTTGACAAATCTAATATGCCTAAATTTTTAATAAGAGAGCTAGGTATAATGCCATTAGCCGAAATAACAAAAGGTAATATTTTTATAGTCTGAGAATGCCAAATTCTTTTAATTTCATTTCCTAAATCTGTATTCTTTCTTATTTTTTCAGAAACAGATTTTTGAATATTACAGGAATTTGGAATAGCTACATCAATAATATAAGTTATTTTTTTTAATTTTGTCATGTAAAACTATATCAGGTCTATTATGATCAATTGGTCTGTCTGTTAGTATAGTTTTATCATATTTATATTTTATCTTATTTATATTTTTATTATGTTTTTTATTAAATTGGATTTTTTTTTCTATTGTATTATACTTAAGACACTTTAATTGTACAATGTTTTGTCCACGTTGTTTTACTTGCAGTAGCTTTGCAGGTATAATGTTAACATGAAAAAAAACTTGTTTTTCTGTTATAAAAAAAGTCGTTATTACCTTATGAGATTTTTCTTAGAATTTAGCATGCGGGCGCTATTAGGATAAAGAGTATTTCGGAATATTTTTATCAATATACCCAAAACAATGGTTTTCAAATTTTATTGCTTTTTAATTAGCCTCTCATGTAAAACTAAAGCTAAGCAATAGAATACGAATCATGCTTTCGTTAACAGGAGGAAATCCCGGCTATTTATTCGATAATAATTATCTATCTAACCATCTGACTATTAGCAGCACATTGAAAACTAATAGAAAACATTCCACTCATTGGTGTAGGTATTTGGTAGAATAAATAGCTCATCGTCTATTAGGTAGGTAGGTGCAGAAATAAAGTCATTTAAAAAAATCTCTAAATATAACCCAGATACCTTCACGAAGTAACTCTTCCAGAATGTTAACACATTGAAAATTATAAAATTGTGTTAATATAATTTATGCCTTTTAATCTGCAAAACATAAAACTATATTCGCCAACAGAAAACATTCTAGAGCTGGTTAAAACCTCTTTGGTTTGACTTAAATTTTGAATTCCACTATTATGAAAGTAATCAGATTTTGTTCTGATTTGTTGAAAAGATTTTTATTTTATTTTTAGTTTTTGAGATTTCATTGAAATTGGAAAAATATTATAAATACTTAGTGTTGAGATACTGAAGGAGCTATTCGTTTGGTTGACCGTTTTCAGACATTTCGCTTGCTGAGGGTTGGTTTGTATTATGTCTAAAGAAACTCGTATTGAGAAAACGGGGTTTGAAGTTTAAAAAAATTCAATTTTTGTTTATTTTACTTCAAACCTATTGTTATAAATAATAATATAAAAAAGCGCTAATCTACCTATAAGTAAAAGAACAATATAATTGGTTGAATTTTAAGCATAACCAAAAACGTAAAAGGACACTTTTTTTAAACAAAGTAGCAAAAAAATGAATGTGGTTTTGTCCATCACCATATTTAATGTTGGTTTATACTTTTTTCACATTAGCTTCACACAGGAGGCTCTGAGGGAAAATTTTCTCAGGGCCTATGTCATCTTTGAAGATGCTGTGTGGAGGGTTTTTTAACGGAAAGGAAGGAGAGGAAGTTCTGATAAGGAAAAAGTTTTGAGGGGTGGGTAAGAATCTGGGGATAAATATGTCCAGGAGAGATGGACGTGTAAAGCCATCGGTGCAAGGCGATGGGCGGAGAAGGTCCGGCTGAAGAGATGAAAAGGTCTCCCTCAACCAGTCTCTCCCGATCCTGCCACGCAGGTGGTCGGCAGACGCATCCGCGTTTTAATAAATAATAATATAATAAAAAAATATATTAAAAACTCTTCATTAGAAATTAGAAAAGTTAGTATTGTCGTATGAATTAATACAATATATGGAGTAATCAAATATTAGTATTTTTTACATACACGTACATAAGGTTTTAATAAATAATATTGGCCAATGGACATAGTACACTCCAATCCTCATTTTTGTGATTACTATGGAAGTAGAAAAAAAGTGATGTTCAGAATGTAAGTTCCCGCTGAAAAAAAAAAAATGTTTTTGGATATAGCAGAGAAATGGCAGGGAAGAGGGTGCTAGTGAGCTGATGTTTACTTCGACTCCGTGTTATTTGTGACTGTAATGTTAAATATTGTTGAAAATCTCAGCGATATAGAAAAAAAACTAGTAAAGAAACAATTAAATCATAACATACATTGTGGATAAACCCTAATAACAAGTAGAAACTGAGAAAAACCGCGAAAATACCGCGGTTGAGTATTTACATCTCTAAGGCATTTAACGCCAACATACCGAAGAATCGGAGTCTAAGGGATAAAAAGACAATTAACAGAAAGGCAACCGTGAGAAAGAATTTATCATAGTGCATTTTTAAATAAAATCAGTGAAATTATAACCTCACTTCTTTGAATGATATGCAAGATTTACTCTAAGTAACTAACGCCATCTGTTGAAAAACTCAGAAAGTACGCCAAAAAGTTCCGAACCATTAGAGATCGAGAATGGGCTATTAGTCGCCGTGTACGATGTGTTTCTGTGAAAATCCACGAGACCTGTAGTACCAAAACAACAGACTATCTCAAAAACTACCATGGAAGAAGACATGAACGCACTTCGTAAGATCCAGAGCGAACTCGATGCACAGAAAAGTACAATCCTAAAATGCGGAGAAAAAGTAACAGAAACAGTTACACAAAATATAAACAACATACTCGAAGAAAAGTTTAAAATTTGGGAAGAAAAATACGAAAACCTCAAAGAAAAGTTGGAAAACCAAGAAAACCGAATTTATTTCATGGAAAAACAGGCACAAAAACATAATATCGTCTTTTTAGGCATTGAGGAAACTGAAACCTTATACCAAATATTAGAAAACATTATTATCAACTTTGTAAAGGAATATTTCTCTCTGGACCTAGATCACAGAGATATCCAAGAAGTCAAGAGAATAGGCAAAAAAGGAAAAAAATCTTGACCAATAATTACTACATTTACCACACTTGGCACCAAAATAAAAATATTTAAACAGGGGAGAGAGGCACTGAGAGAAACCACACATTACACAACGGAAGACTACCCGAAACAAATACTAGAAAAAAGAGAAGAGCTACAAGTTCAGGCAAAACTCGAGAGAGAGAGATAGGCAATATAGATAAAATTAAGTATGACAAACTTGTAATACAAGTCAAAGACAAAACCACGGTCAACAATAAGAGAATGCTTATAATATCTCCTGAAACACCCACAGACGACGGAACAAAAGAACAGGCAAACAAGAAAAATAAACAGCATTCACAAAAAAGAAGAACTTTTAGCATGTCTGAAGGAATTGTGAAACCAAGCGTGCTTAACTTTTTAGTAAATAAAAATCAGAACAACATACCCAGGGCTCAGAGTAACAAAGCCGACAACTTGTAGCAACTACAGACCCCCTCCGACACAGGCAACATGCAGAAACAAAAACAACAATAAAAACCAAACTCCATCTTCCAACCCGGCTGGTCACCGTGGAAGATCAAGACCAAAACCCTCTGAAATTCCAAACATCCTCAAAAAACACGAGAAGTGACACAAACACAAAAAATCCTTAACCCTACAAACAAAACAAAATATGAGCTTTTCATAGTAGCCTATAACGTCAGAACTTTATCTACATCAAGCCTCCTACCATGCCTAACCGACGCATGTCAAACTTGGAAATACACATCCAAAACCAAAAACAAAATTATAACCTGTCAACGCGGAATGGAACGAAGTATGCTTGATATTAAAAAAATACAAAAAATTCGTCACACAAAAATCAGAAAAATCACCAAAGCCAAAGATGCTCCGATTTACGTTAAAAGACTAAAATGGAAGTGGGCAGGGCACGTAGCGAGGCTAGAGGACAACAGGTGGACAAGCAGGGTAACAAAGTGGAATGGTCCATATGGTGAGCGTCTCAAAGGCAGACCTCACACGAGATGGGCAGATGAAATAATAAAAATTGCAGGCCCCTGCTGGCCGCAAATAGCTCAAGAGAGAGATAAATGGAATTCTACAGAGGAGGTCTTCACCTTCGCCTGAGAGAGGGGTTCTGACTTATGAATAATTTAAGATACCTATATAACATTTTCAACAATATTGTAAATAATATTAATTATACTTTTTATTACTTTTTTATAACTCAGCAACAAATATGGATTTTTTTTTTAATAGAGAATACCTCACAAGAGTCCCAACTGCTCCCGTCTGGAGCCAGTGATACCATGGCATCCCCAATTGAGGTATGTTGTGAGGCTGAAGGTAAGTGGGTAAGGGAAGGAGATGGGGAAGAGGAAGGTGGGGAAGTACCTGGCTATTCAGATCTAGTCACTAAACACGGCTAAAGCCATTATTAAGCAACGTTTCAATTTTGAATGGTGGTCTTACACCAGGGCGATACTGAGAGTATCTTCCACTCTGGAACGTGCCGCAAATATAGTATGTATTATTTTTTACTAATCAATTGCCAAATACACAAATTAATCAAATAAAATTTATTTGCGCACGCCGGGTTCGAACCCGCGACCTTCCGATTGGGAGTCAAGTGTCTTAACACTCGACCACGGACGGTCGTCTAATACAAATCGTCGGACATAATACAAACCAACCCTCAGCAAGTGATTTATAAATAGTTGGATGTAAAAAATGCATTATAGCTAGACAGACCTCAATATCACGAGGATCATTTACGAGAACCATAAAATGTTGTAGTAGAAAAATCTTTTCAGTCATTTTTTGTTGTTGTTTTCAGTGCACGAGAGGTCCAATTTTCCGGACTGTGGAACACTGAAGGAGTGGGGAGAGGAAGGTTGGGAAATAGGTTGGTTTTAAGTACAGAAATCTTGACGGCTGAATATAATTTCTAAAGCAAACATTGTTGATAATTTTATAGCTGCTCTCTTTCCGTCAAAAACCGTTTGGAGTGCGCAGATCGAAAGGTTTGTTTACAAGTTGAAGAGTAATAATGTTAGTATACCTACCAATATTATGAGTAATATTACTTCCAGGTAAATTGTGTGAGGTGATTACTGATTAGGCAACGATAACTCATATTATTGTTAAACAAGTCATTCGAAAAAATGCAATATTCGTTCATTATTATTACGTTTAAACAACCGTTCAGAGCGATTGAGCAGCAGCTGAGAATAAAAGTTTAAAAATGCTTGTAACCGTTCAGGTACCAATGAGAAAGATCGATTATTCCCCGTATCAAATATTTGAAATTAAATATTTAATTTAGATTTATTTCATCAAAAACTTGCTTTAATATATACCTATATTTAGGTATATATTAATATTATACCGATATTGCTATGGTGGCTGAAAGCGAAGAAGAACTGCAAGAGGCCTTAACAATCATGCAAAGCATTCTTCAAAACAACTACAACATGAAGATAAATAAAGACAAAACAAAGCTGTTGACTGTAGGCCGAACGCAACATCAGATGAGAGTAGAGATGTCAGGAGTTCCACTAAAGAACACCAAGGAGTTTGTCTACCTCGGGAGCAAAATAACATGGGACTGTCGGTCTAAGAGCGAGGTCGACAGCCGTATACACCAGGCTAGGCTTGCATTCAATAAAAGGTCGAAAATAATAGAATCAAATAATATAGACCTAAAACTGAGAATACTCCTCATCAAGATCTATGTATGGAGGTATCTTGATGTACGGCTGTCCGAAAGAGATAAACGGAGACTAGAGGCTTTTGAGATGTGGTCCTATAGAAGAATATTAAGAATTTCCTGGAGAGACCACATTACAAATGGGTAGGTTCTCCAAAGAATCGAAGGAGGAAGGCACCTGCTCAGAACCTTGTCCGAAAGGCGTGCAAGATGGATCGGTCATATAATACGACAAGAAGGCCTCTTGCATGCCATAATGGAGGGTATGACCGAGGGGACAATCTCTAGGGGACGCCCACGCCGAGAGTACCTGGAGGACCTGCTGGTGGACATGCGCTGCTCATCATATGCAGACCTCAAAAGAGCCGCACAAGACAGGGAAGAATGGAAGAAAAAATAAAGGAAATTGCTACAAACCAATCCCAGGATTGAAACCAGAGAGAGATATTTAGGTAAAAAAATGCAAAAAAAGCATGATGACAAATTATTATATAAAGTATACTTCTTGTAAGTATTTTTTGATCATAAGTATTTACGATTTTTCAATAATGTCTAAACAAAATAAGTGGGTAAAATAAATTTTAAATATTTTAGTTTGTAAGACCTTAAATAAATAGAAAAACTGAGGTATTTTTGTCACAAAACACGTTCTCGGATTTATTTTTTAATTATTTAAATTTAATTAAAATTTAAAAAATTAAAACTGTGTTGATTAGATTATGTATTGATATATTTTATTGTACGATTATATGATTTGAAATTTGTGTTGTTTAATTGAATCTATCGTTTGAAAATTGAACAAATCTGCCAACGACCAACGGTATAACCTAAGTATATTAAAAATACACTTAGTTTTTCAAAATTTTAAAACTGCGTGTACCAGATAAAATAACAGTCTTTCAAAATCAATTTATGTATTTTTGTAAAAAAGAGGCAGTACCTCTGGAATTTGATTTAAAAATTACTAATTTCCGGTATTCTCTGGTAATACCCTCTTAATTATAAAACATTTAGTTAAGTACATTTGACGTTGTAATACAAATTCATTCTACAGAGATTACCTACCCCTTGTAAATAAATGTTTCATTGTATAGTTTTAAAGGAAATATTTATCATTAAATAGCAATACAAAGTTAGGTTGCTACTACATTTAATTATACTGAGTGCGAAAATCCCATTTCTCTAATCCCTTGGTCCCATAGAGTCAGGCTTGTTAAATTCTAAGAAAAGTCGCCCTAAATTAGGTAGCTATCAGCAAACGAAATCATTATTTTTATCGCTGACATGATGCCATCTCAATGTAAAACACATCAGGAAAGTACTTAATACTTACAACGGTATATTTGCACCTGGTTTATGTAATCTAATCTAAACAGTAGAACTAGAAAAATACTTAAAATTCTATATTTATTTAGGTATTTGTGAGAGCTCGTTGCAAAGGGTTATATTATTGAGATCAATTGAGTTTGATGTCTGTCATTGCAAAACCAGCTACTACGTACTTGACAGATTTCGAAGGTAAACTGAAAACTAGTCTTTTCAGATAATCATATCCGTAATCGGATGAAATAGACCAAATGTCGCACAACTTTGTCGGTTAGTAAACTAACTAACTAACCATCACGCCGTTTCCCCGCAGGGGTAGGCAGAGAGGACGGACCGCCAAACAACTCGGTCTTGGCACACACTCCTTGCCTCATTCACATTCATACATCTTCTCATACATACACTTCTATTATTCTGACTCTTGACATCGCCCGAATCAAGTGTCTGATTCACGTCTTCTCGGCTTCTTTTACCATTCACATTCGCGTCATAAATTCTCTTTACACTCCTTTCTTCATTCATTCGCTCAACATGCCTAAACCATCTACGCGTCCCTGTCTTAATCTTACTTATTGCGCTCACATCAACCTTCCATTCTTTTAGGATCTTCACATTCCTCACACGATCATACATGGTTTTAACACACATACGCTTTGAGGGATCTCATTTCTACAGCACTCAGTCTACTTTCATCCTTTCTCTGCCAGTTCCATGCTTCACTGCCATACATCAGGGTAGGAACCAGTACTCCATTGTGGAGTGCTAGCTTACGTTAGTACGTATCCTGAAGTTATAGAAAATTTTTATGACTATGTATTAGTGTGCCAATGCGTCGGGCTATTATAGCAAAATTAAGAAACAAATCACAGACAACGTTGTAAGTGTAAGGCGCTCCGCCCACTGAGGCAACTGAAAACCAACTAAAACCGGCTGTTTTCTCTTTCTTGATTGGTCAAAAAGCTTGTTTAACCATAGATGAAGAACAATCAGCTGACAGCTCGCAACTAAAAACGGCCGCCCAGAGCAATCAGCCGTGACAGTCGCAAGATGGTCGCAAGTCACCGCTTGCGTTACCATTGACAACGGGGTTTTATGTGATTGTGAAGTGTGCGGGCCATCACATTGTCATACAAAGACAGTTGGCAGTTGAGAGTTTTCAGTTGCCTGAGTGGGCGGAGGCGCTAAGTGTTAAAAAAAAAACAAAAATAACTGAACATAATTCCGTATTAAAACCTAAGTATTAAGGTAATTTGTAAAAAATTCTCTGGTACTTAGATCGAACAATAAAAATATGCATAATTATTAAAAAAAAAATCAAATGTATTTTTGCCACTAATTTTGTAATAATCTTAAAATAAGGAAGTAAACGAAAATCGATTAGAAACTGTATTGTCATATAATATGTCGTGTTTTTAATTTAGTGTCCTCTGTGTGCAAAATCTTATATATTTTCCAAGCACTTTCTATTTTTCTAATAAGACTGTGTGTGTCTGGAGGCAAGTATCTAAATAACTTTCTGTTTGTAGGTATAATATACTCCGATAATGCCCAACAATTTATATTGTTTTTACAGCGCTCTTTGGGTGACTTTTCACAAAAACGGCGTTATACAAATTATCCAATTTATTCTCCCAGTCATTCGCATATATAGTTATTCTTTTCACGCACTTTATATTGTCATAATACCATAATGTGGAATTTTAAAAACCCCCATATCTTTTTGATTTGTTGTTTTACTTAACGGGATTCGAACCCGCTACCTTTTACAAATTATCTTTATTTATCAATAATTTATTTAATTTTGAGTCGAGGACGTCCAAGGACGTGGCACGATCAATTGAATCGGACACCTGAGACGGGCCATGTCAAGAGTCAGAATAATAGAAGAGTATGTATGAGAAGATGTATGAATGTGAATGAGGCAAGGAGTGTGTGCCAATACCGTGTTGTTTGGCGGTCCGTCTTCTCTGCCTACCCGTGCGGGGAAACGGCCTGATGCTTAGTTAGTTAGTAATTTCGTTATAATTTTATGGTTTTGTGTTTTTTATAATCTTGTTGTCAATTATGAGGAAATCAATTATTGGTTGTTTTTTTAGAATAGTGTACAAATTGATAAAAATTATAATTTTCAACTATTGATTCCCCAAATCTTAATAAAAAATAAATATTGTAGAATGCGTTTAATGCCAAATAACTTATAAAAACGATATTATTTTAAAAGAAACGTTTTGCTTTAAAAACACGGGAATGGAACCCGTAATGACAAGAGGAACGTGGAAAGGTACCTGGCTGGTTAGATCTGGTCACTTCAAGCGATGATTCTTGCTTAAGCCATTTCAAGCGATGATTCAATTTTTATTTTTGGTGACACATCTTTTACTCAATAACTTATAATAATCTTTTATAAGGATGATTTAATCGTACGGGCCATGGGTTATGAGGTACAAATATATAGAGTTTAAAATTACAAAAAGACAACATTTAGAAAAGTACAAATATTTTATTGAATAAAATTAATCACATAGATACGTCTTATTTTAGCCTAATTAACATAATAAGCCGAATAAAAAACATTTTAACAATATATCGCATAGTAATTTTTTTAAAATTACAAATAAACTAAAATGTTAAGAATCAAAATCAGAAAATCAGTAAGTAGTCCGGTAAAAAATTGATAAGTCCCAAGACACAAATTATTACTCAAGTAAATTATTGAAAAAATCGTTTTGAATTTAAAAATATTTTTTAGGAAATAAGCTGATATTTTTAAATCACTAATTTAAAAATATGTAAGTACCTAATCCATTTTTTTTTCAGTGTTAAATAAATTATATAGAAAAAATAAAGCTAAAATATTTACACAAAAATGAAATGAAACATAATAGTACAAAATATTATGATGATAATGGAATTACAGTGAATCTCCCATACAAGTGCTACGAAGATAGACACAAGGTCATTGATGCGATTATATAATATCACCGAGTTAAGGTCATTCTGCTGTTCATTGTCTTTCACTTGGGGTTGTTGTTGGGAATTGTTGGGGGTCCTCTTCCTGTAGATGTAGGGCCTGGTAGCCCCCGCCTTGGCGTGGGCCCGGCTCGTGCGGCAAGCCCCGTTCAGCCGGTCCCGCCTGGCCTGCTCCCAAGGGCTCCGTGGCCCCAAACCCATCTCCCGGATCATGTTTGGCTGGTAACGCAAATGGATTTCTTTCCAACCAAGCATCACCACAATCCTGCCGTCATCGCGCATCTCAAATTTAGGAGCCTCTCGCTTTCGAATTGTTAGAAAAGTTTTTCTTTTTCTTCTAGCCGATTCTAATTGAATTTCTTCGTCATCTTCACTTTGTTCCATGTCTTCCACATTATCAACTTTTTCAATCACCTGAGTTTCTTCAGCTCCATCAGTTGTCTTGGCTGCACCAGAGACTTCTGCTTTATCACTTGATTCCGCCGAATGAGATGCTTCAGTTGGATCCGTTGTTTTATCCGCGTCTTCTCCTTGAGCTGGTTTAACATTCTCCTCTTGAGTATTGCAGCTTGGCTTTAAGCGTTCAGCTCTAAGCCTCTCCTGTTCCTGGTACATGTTGTCCAGGAACGGAGCTGCCAGGTGTAGCTTGGGTTGTTCTGCCTGACTCTGATGAGACCTCGTAATCAAGTAAATCCTCAAAGGATCTTGAGTGCCGTCGATGACAGGAAGTTGAAAATATTGAAGAATGGCTCCGCTTGCAGCAAACTGCCGGTATGCCTCGAACGTTGGCAGTTCTATTTCTTCGTTTCTCACAGGGGACGATGATGTGTCTGTGAAGCGTACATTTTGGCAGGCTGACATCATTGCAAAGATAAGATGCCCACTTCCACAATGGATTATTTTTGAACAATATTAAGAAGCACGTAACACTTTGGATATGAGTTAACTGTTTTGAAGACAATAATACTATTAATGTAATTAAAAATTTAAAAAAATACACACAGGCTGATTTTAAAACTTTGGTGTGGACTCGAGAGCGTTACAACTGTTATTAACTATTGCTACTGAAAAACGCACTATTTATACCCACCCTTTACCCCTTCTCCTGTAAGTGTAATTAGGGGCGAGAGGCTCGGTGTAAAAGGCGCCGGAATAATTTATTTATTAAAATTTCTTTTTACGAGTCACAAGATTTATTATTGAAAATGGAATACGCTTTGGGTATAAAATGAATTTATTATTACTTTGATGCAATTTTGACATAAGTATTTTTTTGTTTATTGTGTTTTTAATAGATCTAACAAATCACGGTAGGTCATATGTTTAAATGATATTTCTCAGCACACTTTCTTTACACGAATCCGGAAGTCTATGGTTCAAATCAAGTTATTTGGAAACTAACTAACTAACGATCAGGGGTAGACAGAGATAACAGACTGTCAAACAAGTCTTGGCACACACTCCTTGCCTCATTCACATTAGACAGAAAAAAACAGAAGAGAAGAGACAATTAGAGTAGGAGTAATTATTTGGTGTTATTTAAAAATGTATTAGATTTGAAATAACACGGAGTACTTTGGTATATATATTTACAGAACGTTCCCGAACTGTAGTAGCTTTCAGTATCGCCCTGGTGAAACTCAGGTGATTGAAAAAGTTGATAATGTGGAAGACATGGAACAAAGTGAAGATGACGAAGAAATTCAATTAGAATCGGCTAGAAGAAAAAGAAAAACTTTTCTGACAATTCGAAAGCGAGAGGCTCCTAAATTTGAGATGCGCGATGACGGCACGATTTTGGTGAGGCTTGGTGGGAGAGAAATCCATTTGCCTTACCAGCCAAACATGGTCCGGAAGATGGGTTTGGTGCCGCGGAGCCCCTGGGAGCAGGCCAGGCGGGACCGGCTGAACGGTGCTTGCCGCATGAGCCGGGCCCGCGCTAAGGCGGGGGCTACCAGGCCTTACATCTACAGGAAGAGGACCCCCATCAAGTCCCGGCACCAACAACCCCAAGTGAAAGACAATGAACAGCAGAATGACCTTGACTCGTTGATATTATATAATCGCATCAATGACGTTGTGTCGATCTCCGTAGCACTTGTATGGGAGATTCACTGTAACTGCATTATCATTATGATATTTTGTACTATTATGTATCATTTCATTTTTGTGTAAATATTTTAGCTTTATTTTTTCTATATTATTTATTTAACACTGAAAAAAAAATGGAATAGGTACTTACATTTTTTTTAAATTTGTTATTTGAAAATAACAGTTTATTTCCAAAAACATATTTTGAAAATTTTAAAACGATTTATTTAATAATTTACGTGAGTAATAATTTGTTTCTTGGAACTTATCAATTTTTTACCGGACCAGTCCCTGCTTTTCTAATTTTGATATAAAAAATTACTATGCGTTATATTTATATTTAAGTAAAAAAATGTTATGTCTTGTGTATTGTTAAAACGTTTTTTATTCGTGTCTTATTATGTTAATTAAACTAAAATAAGACGTATCTATGTGATTAATTTTATTCAATAAAATATTTCTACTTTTCTAAATGCAGTGTTTTTGTTATTTTAATCTCTTAAATTTGTACCTCATAACCCATAGCCCGTATGATTAAATCATGCCTATTTAAGATTACAATAAATTATTGAGTGGAAGATACTCTCGGCTTTGCCCTGGGGCCCCAGCACACTAGATCGATAACGATCGATAGGATAACGTTCCCTAGGACAACTGCACATCGCTAACGTACAAACAAAAGTTAATTTCGAATATGTTAAGGACACTTAGTCATTGTGAACTGTCACTTATTCGTTGGCGATCTGTAGTCATTCTAGGAGACGATAAGAAGTTACCGATATTTATCATATCGATCGTTATCGATTGAGTGTGCTAGGGCCTCTGTGTAAGACCACATTCTACATTCTCGTTACACACCTTTCTTTAGGGAAACGTAATTTCGGTTTTTTTTCATTGACCCCACAGAGGAGGCCTTCGGAAAATAAGTTCTCTCCGGGCCCATGTAGTCTTTGGGGAAGCTTTAAGGAGAAATTTTCAAGAAAAGGAAAAAGAGGAAGTTCTGAGAAGGAAAAGGATACCCGCTGGGGTACAGGAAGATGGTTCGAGAGAGACCAGCTGGAGAGGTCAAAGAGTCTTCACTAACCAGCCTCTCGCGATCTGACCCGCCACTCTAGGGATGACTTCACAGGACAGCCCGTATTCATCTGCCCTCTGCGTCTGCCCACCAACTGCGAGGCAGGCCGTATCGGGATAAAATGGTTGAGGGAAACATCTTGACTTTTCCAACAGGACTCTCTCGGAACATCGCCTTGAACCACAGTTGGAGGGATGGAGTAAATTGTTCGTCACTCCTGGACACCCCAGATTCCTACCCATCCTACTTTCCTTTTTCCTTCCCAGAACAGAGGAGAAAATATTTTTCTCATGGCCTTTTGTGTGGAGCCATTGTAAAAAAATGATCCTCTGTTTTCAGGCTATCGAGAAGGAGATTGTTGTGTTTGTTTTTTTTTTTTAAAGAAAGATAAACGTTCCTGGGTTACGAATATCTTAACAACCTTTGAAAATCTTCTACTACCACCACACTAAGCGGAAGATGTTGCTTGTGTTGTGATTAGAAGGAGGACTTAGCCTGCCGAGGAATCGAACATGGAACGCCTGATTGGTTGTAAATGTGTATTCTCCCATCGCCTTTGCGCCTTAGTGTATTAGTGTACAATTTGTTGTTTTGTGTATAGTGTTCGTTTACTAACGACAATTTTCACAAAAGTTTTATTTTTGGGGGTAACTGGATTATAAATGAAGATATTTTTTTTAATAGCTTTATTCTGACGCTTCTATTTGAAAATCTTTTAAGCATGTAATGTGTGTGTTTCCCCATATTTGTATTTGATATATTAGGTGGCACTTGATTTACCTAAAGTATAATCCCCTCTTAACTTGTGCTGGTAGCTATGCGCTCTTCTAACAAATACTTACACCAATTAGTGGAATATTCTTTTCTTTTAGTTTTCAATGTGTTGTTAATGGATAGATATACAGACAGATAATTGCTGAACAAATAGCCGGGATTACCTACTGTTAATGAAAGCATGACTCATATTGTATTGCTTACCTATAGTTTTACCTGAAATGCTAATTAAAAAGCAATAAAATTTTATAACGTTAGGTATATTGACAAAAATATTACGAAATATCCTTTGTCCTTACAAATGTAATAAATCAAAAATTTTAACATAATGATGATACTTCAGTACAAAACAAGTCACTTGATATTACATCGAGTGATACGAAAATATATATGTTGACCCGCTTCTTTATTCATTCTTTGGAATGGTCTTCTTGCAAATAAAATATAATAACTTTTGTTAAAGTTTCTTTCAATACAATACGGTTACCGTGGATACCGCAAGCAATTTCCCAAATGCTTCCAACCGTCTGGAGCCACTGGGACTATGGCGATCCCAATATGTGTGTGGCTAAAGATAGTGGGTTTCGAACTTGAATGGTGGTGTTTTATCGGAACGATTCTGAAAATAGCTTTCATTCATTGCACTCCAGAAAGTGCCGCAAATATAGATACTGTAATATATTATGTCATTGTAAATTATTTAAAATTAATTGTCTTTCACCAGGGCAATACTGGAAGTAACTTTTTTTACATTAACTCCACGCAAGAGGCCTTGAGGAAAACAATTTTCCTCAGGGCCTATGTCATCTTTTAGGATGCTCTGTGGAGGGTCTAAAAGTTAATTATCTAAAACTCAGGAACATTCTGCAAATACAGACACCAAAGTGTTATGTTAAATTATAAAATTTGACATAACACCAACTTGAAATATCATTTAATAATTAAAACCGTCTGTACGTAGGTAACTTCTGTGATTTATTAGTTTTGTTAGTTGTCTTTGGAAATCACATCTACCAAAAAAATCCAGAAACAAAAAAAAATACCTAGGTACTTATGTCAAAATTGCATCAAAAGAGTAACAAAACGTTTAATAATAAAAACATTTTCAAAGGGTAATCCATGTTTAAAAACATCGTTTGACCTGTAAAAATAAATTTAAAAAAATAAATTACCCCAGCGCCTTTTAGAGCGAACCTCTCTATACGCTAATGAGATATGGAAATCAATTTATTACACAAAATTTTAAAACAACACGAATGTGGCATTATCAAGTGAATCAAGTAAATAATAATCGAATTTGTTCAGTTTTAATTTTAATTTTATTTTTTATTGACGTTTCAACGCCCAGAGGCCCTAGCACGCTTGCTCTATAACGATCGATAGGATAACTATCGGTAACTTCTCATCGTTCCCTACGACAACTGCAGATCGTAAACGAATAGGTGACAGTTCACAATGACTAAGTGTCCTTAATATATTCGATATCAACTGTCGTTTGTACGTTTGAGATCTGCAGTTGTCCTAGGGAACGATGAGAAGTTACCGACAATCGATCGGTAACTTCATATCGAGCGACCGTGCTAGCACAACTGATGGGCTATACATGAGTAGGTAATGTATATACAGTGTTATATAAAAACATCTTTAAATAAAAAAAGATAATACCATAAGAAATGAAAATTATGTATATGATAAGTATAAAGGTAATTTTTTTTTTTATTTATTGTAATATAATTCATATGGGTTACATTTTTTTATATTTATTTTACTAAATATTATATTCCCGTCATGATTGGTCATGCATTCCTTATCAGAAAAGAGGAGCTCTTGTGCCTGATAAGGGAGTCACTATTCTTACTTAGGTTAAGTACATATTTTAATATATTTGGAACAGAATATTTATTTGTCAAAAAAATAAATATTTTTTATTTATTTAATATTATTTAATTTATACATATATTATAATTACATGTTATTTTTTTCAATGCCTGTCTCACTAGGGTAAACCTGTGTCGAGACAGACGTAGAGTTACATAAATTGTATACAAACATGGTTATTTGAATATGAAGGTTAATTACATTTTAGGTTCAATACAATAAAAGGCAGTTGATTGGAAGTGTGAATTAATTCTCTAAAGAGTTTGATCTTACAAATCACAGGAAAGGTTATTAAACATATATTACATACATATATTAAAATGATATTACAGTAAAATGAATTGGAAATGGAATAAATTGATAGAAATATACATGATATTACATATATATATTAAAATGATAATTATGTTAGTTTATTTGACGGGATTCAATTGTTTTTTATTTTGTTTATTTTTTATTAGGTCGTACGTAATTGGGTATTTTTGTCTAAGTGCAATTGGTTTTACATATGTTTGCTATAGTGAGACGTCCTTTACTTGCAAGCAATTTTTTTATTTCGCTTTTGAATTTGGTCATTGTTTCTGTTTGTCTAATAGTAGCTGGTAGTGCATATTTGTTGTGATTGGTTGAAAATACAGCACAATTCAGAAGGAAGGTTATTGTAGTTTTTAGTGACCTGTAAATATAATGGTTTTGCATTTGTATTGTTTTAAAATTAGGGGTAATAAATTGATTTCCATTTCTCATTAGCAAAATAATAATAAAATTCTTGATTTGTATTTTCAAAATAATAATATAATGGAAACCGATTTGACATGAAAAGATTATATTATAAAGAAAGAGAAAGAAGAAAAAAATAACAGGAATATTTTTTAAATTGCAGATGGCGTAAATAATATGGTGTAGGTTGGTATTAGAAATTTACAGGTGAAATAATACATGACAAAGTGCACTGTATTGAAACAAATAAAAGAGGAACAAGTTTTTACATTGTTGACAGATAGAAAGCATACAAAAATATATAAAACAGCTCCTTAAGCATAAAAATAAGCTACGTAAAAATATTATTCAGGTATCTCTTAAAAGGTAATTACCAGAGAATACCGGAAATTCGTCATTTTAAATCAAATTCTAGACGTATTGACTCTTTTTTACAAAAAAAACAAAAATTTATTTTGAAAGATTGTTATTTTATCTGGTACACGCAATTTAAAAATTTTGAAAAATTAAGTTTATTTTTAATATGCCTACTAAGGTTATACGTTGGTCGTTGGCAGATTTGTTCAATTTTCAATCGATAGATTCTATTAAACAACACTCATTTCAAATCATATAATCATACAAAAAAATAAATCAATACATAATATAGTCAACACAGTTTTCAGAATTTTAATTTTAGTTAAATTAAAATCATTAAAAAATAAATCCGAGAACGTGTTTTGGGACAAAAAAAAAACCTCAGTTGTTCTATTTATTTAAAGTCTTACAAACTTAAATACTTAAAAAAAAAATTACACGCTATTTTGTTTAGACATTATTAAAAAATCATAAATACTTATGATCAAAAAATACTTACAAGAAGTACTCGATATTTAATAATTTATCATCATGCGTTTTGAGCATTTTATTGCTTACTTGAATGTAGATATATAAATGCAAGTTTTGAATTGAATAAAAATATATTAAATTTTTAATTAAAAAAAATTGTTACGGGGAATAATCGATCTTTCTCTTTGGAACCTCCCTGTACAGTTGCAAGCATTTTTAAACTTTTATTCTCAGCCGCTGGTCAATCACTCTTAAATAACGGTAAACTTATATTAAATACTAGCTGATACCCGGCATTCGTTGAATGCCAATTAAATAAATAAATTGTATTTCCCTTCGTGTCATTTCCCATTCATCCCGTTCCCCTTCCGCCTTCTCTTCCACTTCTTCTCCCGCGTCCCCTTCCCCCTCCCGCGTTCCTTTTTCACCTACTCCGCGTTCCCCCTCCCCTCTTCCGCTCCACCCTTTCTCATGAACCCTTCCCCCCCCCCCTTCACGCATTCCGCTTCCACCTTCTTCGCTTCCCCTCTCCCTTGTGTCACCCCTCCGACCTTCCCGCGTACCCTGCCCCCAGCCCCAAGGCCATAAAAAACACCAATTTTTTCAACAACCCGCGTGACCTTTTACATTTTTATGCAAATTTCATAATGCCAGAGCTCACCAGTATGTGTATAGAAATATTTAAAAAAAAAAATTGCAATCGTATGAATACATACAATACAATATAAATTCAAAACAGTAGATCCTATGACTATCACGGGTATGCGCACATTATAACAAAGATTCATCGCAATCGGATGAACGGTATTACCGCGTATAACATACGAACACACAAACAAAAATTAATATTTATATATTAGACGTCGATATTTCAGGTGAATTTGTTTTCAAGTATGTAAAAGCTAGGAATAGGTGTATGTGGTAGTTGGTTCCGGAATTATTGTTGCAGAATAATATATTTTTGCCTAGCTGTCCAATATTTTTTATACGAATTTTAAGTTGTGTTTCGCTTGTCCGAATTCTCCGTATAACCAAATGCAATTTTTAAAATAAAACTTATTTTCAAAAAAAAAACCTAATTCACCGAACCAAAGTCAAAATCACATATCTATTTATATGATACCATTATGAGATACAATCAGAAATTGTCATTTTTATATACGTTTAAAAAAAAAAAAAAATTATTTATTTAATATTTGTATTTTTTTTTACAATAAATATACAATTTTTACATAATATACAGTATTATAAATTTAATAAGAATAGCAATTTTAATTTGTATTGTCATTAAATAAAAATTAAAAAAGAAAAAAAATTCTTCGCTATAATGAAACGATGGTTGTGTTTGGTGAGGGAATTCTAGCTTAATTGTATAAAATCATGTAAGTAAATAATCAAATATTGCAAAAACAAAGGGATATGAAAGAAAAAGGCAAGATTAACGGATTTCAAGAAATTGTGTCGATATTGTTTTCTATTGAAGCGACATTATTCTAAGTTGATCATTTTCCTGCGAATAATTATTCTGTACCTATTTATGAGTCAGAAGTTGACATGTAGGCTATAATAATGGGCTGCGGACAAGAGATGATAATAATTATTGTTGGTATTTTCCAATTAACAGGAAAAAGGCGGAATATTTGTACTTGCCATTTGAAAACCCAAATGCTGTAACTCCTTCGATGGAACTGGACGGAGTAACATTAGCCAACTATGACTCATTCAAGTATCTGTGCTCACTCATTCACAGAGATGGAGGATGTGCAGCAGATGTCGACCATAGAATAGGTGTGGGATGGAACAAATTTAGATCCGAGCAGGAATATTGTGCGACACGAAAATGCCAATGAATCTTAAAGGAAAGATATACCAGACTGTTGTTAGACCCGCGATAATGTATGGCTCCGAATGTTAGACTATCTACAACTCCTACTTTAGGCAACTCGAATCAGCAGAAATGCGAATGATTAGATGGACGGCAGGAGTATCACTGAAAGATAAGATCAAAAGTTCACGCATTCGTGGTAGCCTGGGTGTCACGGACATAAACAGTAAGCTGGAGGAACGACAGTTGGGATGGTATGGGCACATAAGACGGAGATCAACAGACCACACAGTGAAGCAGGCAATGCATATGGAGCTTCATCGACAGTCGAAGAAGACAGAAGAGGTAAGTATTTTCCATAGCTACACTAACCAGGTAGAAAAACCAGTGCACCTTCATTGTAATCTCGTCTAACTTTTATTGCTTTTTAATGGGAACAGTTTGAGGTAAACTATAAGAGTACTTATAATACGATTTCATTTTTTGGAGGTAATTCCGATAGTAAAACTTTAGTTTTTTTTTAAGTGGAGTTTAATTTAACTAGGTACTGTTGGTGCCTTGCATTCATCCTCATGTGCCTTTTCCCAAAATAAATTCTACCTACAAAATCCTTTTATTTCCTTACCCTTATTGACTGAAGGCAATAAAAATGTCACAGTATTTGTTAGTTCAAATTAGCACCTCTTCCTGTCAACATCTCAGTGTTGAATACGGAGCTGGTATTCGACCGTGTCGGAACCTTATGGTAAGAAAGTTCAATCGTGTGCTAGTGAGCTCTAAATTATAAGTGAGAACCAGCGGAAAATTGAAAAGCTAAGGAAGAAAAGCGGTAAGTCGATAATTATTCCTCTCTTTCCATTTCCTTCCGCTTTGCGGGACTGATTTCTGTCCCCAACAGGTACTAAATACCAGAACTAACCTCATTAAAACGTAATAAAATAATAATTTTATGAGAAAAATACTTGGAAGTCAGCTACTCTGATTTCGTCAAAAACCATTTGAAGCGCGGAAATCGAAAGGTTTGTTTTTACAGTAATGATTTCAGTACACCCAACACTAATAATTATGAGCATTCCTTCCAGATTTTCAGGTAAATTGTGGGCGGTGATTACTGATTAGGCTACGATAAAACAGGTAATTTTTTAAATATTTTTTTTATAGTGAATACCTCACAGGATTCCCAACTGCTCCCGTCTGAACCCAGTGAGACTATGGCATCCACAATCGGGGTGTGTTATGAGGCTGAAGGTAAGCGGGGAAGGAAAGGAGACGAGGAAGAGGAAGGTGGGGAAGTACCTATTGGCTATTCAGATCTAGTCACTAAACATGGCTAAAGCCATTTCAAGCAACGTTTCAATTCTGAATGGTGGTCTTACACAGGGGCGATACTAAGAGTATCTTCCACTCTGGAACGTGCAAAAAATATACTATATATTATTTTAAATAATTAATTGCGAAATAACGCATATCAATTAAATAAAATTTATTTGCGCACGCCGGGTTTGAACCCGCGGCCTTCGGAATGGGAGTCTAACGCTCTACCGCTGGATTTCGCCGGCCGTCAAATAGTTCATATTATTGTTAAAAGAGTCATTCGCAAAATACCAATATTAATATATAACTATAACGTTTAAACTACCGACAACTTGAACCATGAGGCCAATGAAGTAAATGTTAACTGATTCACTTATTAGTTTTACCTGAAATAACCATCATTAAATAGCAATAAAAAGATATTTTGTTATTGCAAATTATAACGAGTGTGAAATTCCCATATCTATAATCTCTTGGTCCTATAAGGGCCGGCTTGCTAAATTCTAAGAAAAATCGTCCAACATTACAATTAGGTAAACGAAATTATTTTCTTACTATGGATATGATACCAATTCAATGCAAATCACATTAGGAAGGTACTTAAGATGATAATCGGGTGGTGGAGAAATTTGAAAAATAGATTTTACTAAATTGTTGCTGTCACTGTTGCTCTTACTCCACCGGATATTGAGCGAAAGGGACAAAGCACCTCGGGCTACTAATACCTAACTAAAATCTGGGTTTTGTATTCCCCACTTTTCAAAAGTGGACTGATTTTCAATTTTTTTTTACCAACTACATAAGAAAAAACTATATTATGTCTGTACGATTTGCTTTTTTAAAAAAAAACATTGTCTAGTTTGTATATTGAACGTTTTGACGGCGTTTAAACCAGTCAATTTTATTGATTTTTAAAAGGTCATAACTTCTATAAAAAGTAACTTATCAAAAAAAAAACAAAAAGTACCACACGCTAGTATTTGATATGTATTTTATGTAAAAACAAAATTTTCTCTAGGGTTAAAATCCAGAGAGATAAATAGGGAACACGTTTGTATGGAAAAATCACCGCCGGGTATCCCCTTAAAACTTACAACGCTATCTTTGCTTCTGGTTTATCTAATCCAAATAGTAGAACTGAAATAAAACTTATAATATTGTTATATTTTATTTATTTATTTATTTATTTACATTTGATACATTTAAAGCCAAAATAACAAATAATATTACATAATAAGAGAATATATTTAAAATGAATACAAGTGTTATTACGTTGTTTTAGGTCGATATTAGTTCCTAGCTAGGCAGATTGCCTGTTCTAAGGAACCAAAGTGTGTAAAGTGCCAAATGCAATTTAAATTATTATTATTTTTTTTAATTAATACCTATGTACTAAGTTTTTACTAAATGTGCCATTCATAGGTAACCATGTATCGTTTTAATTCACATTATATAATAGTTTTTCAGACTCCTCCCTACCCAAGCCAATCAACCATTTAGTTATTATTGAACCAATGCAGGACATTTTGCAATTTTTAATATTTAAGTCTGGGGGCAAATTAATATTTAAATTTTTTTTTATATATTTAGGTATTTGTGAGAGTAGCTTGCCGTAAAGGGTTTTATTATTTTCAGTGCTGACAACTGAGAAAATAATCGCCATTGTACAACCAGGTAACTATTACGTACTTGACAGATTTCAAACTAAACTTCAAACACATCTTATCCGACAGTCATATCCATAAATAATGGAAGAAATATACCAAATCTTATTATTGGAAACGCATCGAGATATTACAGCAAAAGTTGTACGTTGTGACAGCGATATTTTTAATATTTAAATGTGTAAAAAAATACGAAAATAACTATAAATATTTGCGCATTTAAACCTATGAATTTTTTATATAAAATATTCTCCAGTCTTAAAATTTAACAATAAAATATAAATATGTTAAATTAATATCAAATATATTATTGCCATTAATTTTCCAATGAATTAAATAAAATTAATTAGAAAGGAAAAAATAGTAACTGTAAAATCAAAAAAAAGTTGTGTTTTTAATTAAATTGTAGTTCCAATGCGTGCAAAATAATCTGTTTTTCAAGCTTAAATTTTATAATGAAACAGTGTTTATCTGAAGTGACCTGTCAGGTGTCAGATAAGTATCTAACAATGTTTCTGTTTGTATGTAAATATCCTAGAAATTCATTTTTTTTTCTACAGCATCCTTGGGGTGACTTTTCACGAAATCTGCGCCATACAAATTATCCAATTCATTCTTCGTCATTCAAAAGGTCATTCATATCCAGTCGTTATCTTCACGTACTTACTGTTTTACCATAGTTTAAAGACCTTCAAGTCTCGAACAAACTGAAATGTCGAATTTTACAAACGAATCTATTTTGATTTTTTTTATTCTCCATTTTAAGAGTGATTAAACAGCGGCTGAGAATAAAAGTTTAAAAATGCTTGCAACTGTGCAGGGAGGTTCCAATGAGAAAGATCGATTATTCCTCGTATCAATTTTTTTTAATTAAAAATTTATTATCGATTTATTTCATTAAAAACTTAATATATACCTACATTCAAGTAAGCAATAAAAATGCTCAAAACGCACGATGATAAATTATTAAATATCGTGTACTTTTTGTAAGTATTTTTTGATTATAAGTATTTATGTTTTTTTAATAATGTCTGAACAAAATAAGTGTGTAAAGAAAAAGAAATATTTTTGTTTTTAAGAACTTAAATAAATAGAAAAACTGACGTATTTTTGTCACAAAACACATTCTCGGATTTATTTTTTAATGATTTTAGTTTAACTAAAATTTTAAAAATTAAAACTGTGTTGACTAGATTATTGATTACATTATTTAAAATTTGTGTTGTTTAATAGAATCTATCGTTTAAAAATTGAATAGACCTGCCAACGATCAACGGCATAATCTTAGTATCTTAAAAATACACTTGGTTTTTCAAAATTTTAGAACTGCATGTATCAGATAAAATAATAATCTTTCAAAACTAATTATGTTTTTTTGTAAAAAAGAGTTAATACGTCTAGAGTTTGATTTAAAAAGGACCAATTTCGGGTATTCTCTGGTAATACCCTCTTAAGTACAGTCTAAACTAGTAAATTATTATTATTATTTTATGATTATTAGAACAATTATTTTATTTTATTATAGTTTTGTGTTTTATATAATTTTGTTTTCAATTATGGTATTTTCTTAGTACAAGGCGGAAATTTGTAATCGGCTGTACGTATTCATAATATTAAACTTTAAATTTCCCAAATATTAATAAATAAATACATATTGAAGAAGGCGTTTAATGCGTAATAATTTATAACAACTATATTATTTTTTAAAGGAATGTTTTATTTTTATAAAACCGGTATCGAACCCGCAACGAATTGCAAAATGAGACACTACGTGTGAAGGAATCAACAAAACAATATTCCACTTTATTCTGTTTATAGTTAATACCGCACAAGAGTCCCAACTGCTCCCAACTGTCTGCAGCCAGTGAGACTATGGCATCCCAATTGGGGCATGTTTTGGTGCCGAAGGTTAGTGGGGAAGGGATGGAGATCGGGAGAGAAAGATGGATAATTACCTGGCTATTTAGATCTGGCCACCAAACACGGCTAAAGCCATTTCAAGCAACGTTTCAATTTAGAATGGTGGTCTTACACCAGGGCGATATTGAAAGTATATTTCACTCACTAATTTACTGTAATCTTTAATAAGCATGATTTAATATATTTTTATTTTATGATTTATATCTTGGCTGGTGATGAGGTTACACATGTATTTTAAAATTACACACACATAAAAAAACTGAATAAAATTAATCACAAGAATACGTCGTATTTCAGATTACAAGTAATTCACAAGACATTGTTTAATTTTCTTGTTAATAAAAATATTGCTCAATAAATTGTTTTATAAATGTAAGTAGGTACATAAAGATACTAAAAAGCTAAAAGTCAAAAGTAGAAAAAAAGATTGGATAAGTAACGTGAAAAATGGATAAGTTTATAAACAAATAACAAGACATATTAAAATTACAAAATTCTTAAAGAGTCGGCCTTCTCTGGAAAGAATTTCAAATTGTTTGACACCTACCAATATTTAGTTTAGAAAGGATCCCACAGGGTCTCACTTTTGAATTAGTAATTATAATTAAATATGGAATGATTTTGTTATTAAATTACCGACATCTATTGGAATTTCAGAAAAACAAAACCATTTGTAGTTAGCGCCGAATTTATAAGCCGAAGTTAAAATGAAGGTGATTCTCAAAATGTGGGTTTTATTTAATTAATATTTTGTTAACATATTTATATAATTGACATGACTAATAGAACAATATATATTATTTTATGGTAGGCACATTGGAATCCCCGATACAAAGTAATACTAAGATTATAAGTTAAGTTCTTTCTACTTTTCATTTTCCATCACTTGGGGTTCAGCTTGTGATTTGTTGGGGGCCCTTTTCCTGAAGGTGTAGGGCCTGGGGGGCCCTTCCTTGGCGCGGACCCGGCTCAAGCGACAAGCCGCGTTTAGCCTGTCTCGCCTGGACTGCTTCCAGGGGCTCCGTGGCCCCAAACCCATATCACGGACCATGTTTGGCTGGTAGGGCAGATGAGTTTGCTTTCCACCATGCTTCACCACGATGGTGCCGTCATTCCGCATCTCAAAAGAAGGAACCGGCTTCACTCGTTTTTCTTTTTCTCCTTCTAGCTGCTTCCGATTTTATTTCTTCAATATCTTCCACATTGTCAACTTCTTTAACGTCTTCAATCATTGCAGTTGTTTCAGCTCCATCAGTTGTATTGGTTGCATCAGAGGCTTTTGCTGTTGCACTTTGTTCAGCTGCATGCGATACTTCAGTTGGATCCGTTGTTTTATCATTATCATTTGTTGCATAAAAATCCTTAACCTCTTCTTCATGAACTGGGTTAACAATGCCCTCTTCTGTATCACAGCTTTGCTTTAAGTGGTCACCTTTAAGTCGCTCTTTGTTCCTGGTACATATTGAGTTGCCCGATGTAACTTTGGTTGCTCTGCTTTACTCTGACGAGACCTCGTAATCAGGTAAAATCTCAGAGGATCATGGGTGCCTTGGGCGACAGAAAGTTGTAAATATTGAAGGATGGCTTCGTTTTTAGCAAAATGCCGGTATGTCTCAAGCATGGGCAGTTCTCTCCCTGCCTCTCTCGCAGGGGAAGATGGAGTGTCTGTGTTCCTATAGAAGCATCCATTCTGGCAGGTTGACACTATTGCGGAGATTGTATGCACTCTTCCATTAGAGTTTGTTTTTTAACCAATATTATGAAGCACTTTACTTTGCACATGAATTTACTGTTCTTAACGATATAAACTATAAATCTAATTTTTAAACTATCAATATACTTAATAATATAAAATTAAACACTAGGGTTGACTTTTAAACTTTGGTGTTGACTCGAGAGCGTTACAACTGATATTAACTGTTGCTTTCTTGGACTCGGACTAGGATATTATTTATTGACAGATTTCCTAAACAATGAGTTTACTGACTCGAGCATAATAACTTTACTTGAATATTTATTTTATTTTTATGGTGGTGTGAATGAAACTTATGTGAAAAAACTATATGTAATGTGTTACTATAGGCATTTACACATCTACACTTACATACATACATGTGTACGAACCTATGCACATACATGAATTGCTGTACTTGTAGCTAGTATTGTCACATTTCCTCCCTACCTGTCCCTATAAACCTGTCACTTTTTCCTATTACCCACAATCACTCAATAATCGACCATAATCGACCTTCTTCCTGCAAACATCTCCGTATTTAATATTAAACATCCGCATTCCTTTTTCTCATCTTTCGATACTCACCGCTCTAAGAAGAAATATTACCGCAACATAGTGCATAGTTAAAACCGGCCAAATGAAGAAAGTACTACAAGTCCCGCAGTGAGTAATTCTCTCCTTTCCTTATGTGCTTACCTTCTACTTGTGCAGTGATTAAAACACATAAAACATACACATTTCAAGGTCTTTCGACATACAAAATTACACAAAACACGCATCATTCCACTTATTATAATTATGTAATTAATTCATTTTTGATAATTATGTAATTAATTGTCTACTCCTTACGGAGGATTAGAATTAATTGTTGGTACTGAAAAACGCACTATTTATACCTACCCTTTACCCTTCCTCCTGTAAAAGTAAAAGGCGCTGGGGTAAGTTATTTATTTATTAAAATTTATTTTTACGGGTAACACGGATACCTTTCGGGTGGGTATACCTTTCGGGTGGGTATACACTATTCTATTTTCACTGTTTTTATGCGATTATGACGTGATATTTTTGTATTTCTTGATTTTTTCAATGGATTTGTTTTTTGAAGACGACTTTGAAATTGATCGAAATTTGACAACAAGTGGGTGGATGTCGACCTTAGAGCCCGTACGCACTAGCGGCTGGCCGCCTAGGCGGTTCGATTGGCGGTTGAATATGGTTTGTATTTTTCGGCGGTCTGCATATTAAAATAAAAGTGCGGCCAGCCGCCGAGGCTAAAAATAGCTCGTGGCGGCTGGCCGCACTTTTATTTTAATATGAAACCGCTCATTTCGTACGCACTAGACCGCCGAAAAATTCAAACAAAATTCAACCAGACCTCGTCATTCTTCAGAGAATCTGGAAAACTGACTATCTGTGCGATTGCGAATTTATCAGATTGTGTTTCCGTGAGTATAGACCCCTACATTAGTATATATTTGATATATGCTACTTGCTTCATTCACATTCATGCATTGTCTCATACATACTCCAAGCTTTTATGACTTTATACATGGCGCGACACGAGTACCTATTCGCTTAGGTTTTATTTTAAATCACAAACCTACCTTTTTAAGTTGTTGAGTAGTAGATACACGGAGAAAAATGTTATAAAAAAAATTATCATTTTAATAGTAAAAACGGGACTGAAGTTCTTTCGAACAAATTAACAGGGTTTTAACGTTTATTGGCGGGAACATGTAAGAATGATTTGTTGGTATACGTAATTTCGTACGTATACCAACAAATTATTCTTACATTTTCCCGCCAATAATAGTGAGAACTTCTGTCCCGTTTTTACTACTACAATGATCGATTTTTCTAATAAAGTTTTTCTCCGTATATTTAACAATTATTTTATGTTTAAAAAAAAAAACGTTCTAGAGTGAAAGAGACTCTCAGTATCGTCCTGGTGTAAGACCTCCATTCAGAATTGAATCGTTGCTTCAAATGGCTTTAGCAGTATTTGGTGACCAGATCTGAAAAGCCAGGTATTTCCCTAACTACCTCCTCCCCATTTCCTTCCTTTCCCCTCTACCTTCAGCCTTACAATATACACCAATTGGGGATGCCATAGTCTCACTGGATCCAGAAGGGAGCAGTTGGGACTCTTGTAAGGTATTAACATAAAAAAGAAGCATAGACCTAAACCTCAAAATTAAGTGGATGTTTTAACACCTTCAATTATTTTAGTAGGAAAATGCTTTCAAAAGTATTTTTTGTTGTTTTATTCACTGCACAAGTTACAACTTACTGGAGCTGGTGGGACTATAAAACACTTATTTTGAGTAAGTTGTAAAGATGAAGGAAGTGGGAGAGGAAGGTTGGGAAAAATGTTACTTTGCAGTGAAGTAAGTAATAATAATAATATCATTGAAGAAAAAGAAATAATCTAAATTAAAATATGAAAATGAACAAGATACTGAAAAATAATAAAACATAATGGGACTCGAACCCAGATCTCACGTCTTACTAGGACGGGCGCTCTAACCAGTTCAACCATTGCGATCTATTACGAAACTGTCGTCCTTTTTTATTATTTTTCTGTGTCTTGTTCATTTTCGTATTTAATTTTTTATTATTCACCAGATTTACAGGAACGGGTTTAGTTTTTCCCATAGGAAAAACTAAACCCTTTCATACACTTTTCCATATAAATGATCATCTAGTAAATCCACGTTATGCAAGTGTATTATATAAGTATAATTAATACAAAACAATACAAGAACAACACGTTAATCTACCAAACTATTAAATGGGAATATAATTCACCGTCTCCAGATATTTTCATATCAGAGGGTTCGGCTCTGTGGAATTCCTAATTTGACCGATAAATCCTACTGATCCCTCAATATAAATATTTAAAAAATCTTTCGTAATTCTACATGTATTTAAAATGACTGATTTTTGCATTTTTATATACAAATTCTTTGACAAATCTAATATGCCTAAATTTTTAATAAGAGAGCTAGGTATAATGCCAGTAGCCGAAATAACAAAAGGTAATATTTTTATAGTCTGAGAATGCCAAATTCTTTTAATTTCATTTCCTAAATCTGTATACTTTCTTATTTTTTCAGAAACAGATTTTTGAATATTACAGGAATTTGGAATAGCTACATCAATAATATAAGTTATTTTTTTAATTTTGTCATGTAAAACTATATCAGGTCTATTATGACCAATTGGTCTGTCTGTTAGTATAGTTTTATCATAGTAAATTTTAAAGAAATTATTTTCTAAAAATGAATTTGGTTCGTATTCATAATATGGTACTATATTATGACAGTCAATCAAGTTATGTTTAATTACCAAACTTTGGTGAATTATTTTTAAAACCTGATTGTGCCTAAATGTATACTCAGACGGCGCTAATATAGAACATCCTGATATAATGTGTTCTATAGTTTCCGGAAAAGCCATACATTTTCTACATAAATCATCTATTTGATTTGGATCTTTGATTATATGCTTCCTATAATTTTTGGTATTAATTACTCTATCTTGAATAGCAAGCATAAAACCTTCTATTTCTGCGCTCAACTCTCCAATACTCAACCATTTGTTTGACGAAAGTTTGTCAACATACGTTTGGTTGAGATAATTGAAGTGTTTTGCGTGAATAATTTTATTTGACCAGGAATCTAATAATTCCTGGTTGGTATTTATAAAAATGTTGGCATTCTCGTCGTATAAATTTAAAGGTGAAATATTTCTGTCTGCCTTGCAAATTATTTTATGCAGCTCTGAGCTATTAGCTTTTCTATGAAAAAAATTTCTTAACATTTCTACCTGATTTTGTTTTAAAGAAGTTATTTTGACTATACCTCTACCTCCTAAATTTCTAGGTAAATTAATTCGTTCTATAGCTGAATTTGGATGATGACAATTAAACTTTGTTAACGTAGTTCTAATTAATCGTTCTAAGCTATCTAAATCTGTATTAGACCATTTAATTATACCAAATGAGTACGTTAATAGAGGTATTGCCCAACTATTTATTGCCTTTACTAAATTTTTAGCAGATAGATTGCATTTTAAAATTTTTCTTATCCTAGTTTGAAATTTAATCCTAATATCATTTTTAATACTAGTATGATCTAATCTATTCGATTGCGGGTATCCTAAGTATTTATAAACCTCATCCCCTTTCATACTTTTAATTTTGAAATTTCTAAATATACCCTCATCTCCATCTATAATTTTGCCTTTCTCTATATGGATCGTTCTACATTTATCTAGACCAAAAGTCATTTTAATATCATCTGAAAAAATTTTAACTACCTTAATCATTTTCTCTAAATTTGATTCAGAATTTGAAAATAATTTTATATCATCCATATATAATAGATGCGAAATTGTACTACTCTCTCCTGTATTTCCCTTAATTTTTATTCCAAACTTGCTTTTTATTAACATTTTGGATAGAGGATTTAATGCTAAGCAAAACCAAAGAGGACTCAATTATTAATTTAGATTATTATTGTTGTCTTCTTCTTCAGTGATATATTACATTGATGGGAATAACCTTCAAAAGTTAAATAGAGAGGTTTTCGTATAAAAAAAATTAATAATATTAATAATTACTCGAAATGTTGACGGCAGAATATAATTTGTAAAACACACTCGTATCTTGTAAACACATTTGTATAATTTTATAGCTGTGTCTTCGTCAAAAATCATTTGAAGGGCGCAAAATCGAAACGTTTGTTTATAAGTTTAGGGGTAGTAAGTTGCAGACTTCCAGGTAAATTGTGGACCGTGATTAATGATTATATCACGATATTTATTACTACTACACTTAAACGACCGATAAGCTTGAACATGGTTGCAGTTAGCCACTGGAGCGATTTCTGTCCAAATTTGGACCACTTTAACTTTTCCAGGATTGCTTTCGTTCCTAAAATGGATCGATTTTCGTACCATTCGTAAAACATTTGTTTGAAACATTTCATGGCCAGCAATTCATTCTATCAAATAGTTGATAAAATAGACTTTATGTCTATGGCCTTATCGATTGTCTTTGAATTCTTATAGAATGAATTGAGGTAATTGGAAAGCTTCGGTTCTTCAAACGAACTTAAAAATAATTTTCAAACCAAACTTTTGATTTGTTGAACACAAATAAAAAAATGATTTTCTAATGTATATTTGCATCTGTGATTATCAAACAGGCCATAGAGAACATAAAAACGTTGAACAATATTCATTATAGTTATTAAAAATATCCACATGCGGCATTTTCAAATCTTTAGGATAAAGGACAAATTTCACGCATTTATAAAGTTAAAGATTTTTTAACATTTTTTCTATCAATTTTAAAAATAGAGAAGAAAAATAAAAATTTAAAATATAGTAATGATGTTTTTAATGTGGGCGGGAAATATTCAAAATTAATTTTCAAAAGTGGCGAGCACTCAAAGCGATTTTTTATATTTCTCTTTGTCGCTCGAGTGGTATTAAGAAAATTTGTATTTATAATAAATTCGTTATTATTTACAGAGTACCTTCTTGAGGGAAATGATTTTTTGTATTTTGCCTGAAATGTTAATAATTAAATAGCAATAAAAAGTTATGTGGTTCTTGCAAATTATACTGCGTGCAAAATTCCCATTTCTCTAATCCCTTTATCCCATAAGGGTCTGCTTGCTAAATTATAAGTAAAATCACATGAAATCATAATTAGGTAGCTATCAGCAAACGAAATTATTATCTTATCATGGATATGATGCCATCTCAATGCAAAACACATTATAGAACAATTTTTTTTTAAAAGAAAGACAAACATTCCCGGGTTACGAACAACCCAACAACATTTGGAAATCTCCTACTACCACCACACTAAGCGGAAGATGTTGCTTGTTTTGTGATGGAGGACATAGACATCCGAGGAATCGAACACGGAACGCCTGGGTGGGACCCAAACGCGATGCCCACTCAACCACTGACCGGTCAAAACCGAAAATACTTTGGTTATATCCGCAGATTATATATTATTATACTGGTTTATGCAATCCAAACAGTAGAACTGGAATAATCTTATTATTTTTCATTTGGGTTGTTAAGAGGAACGCCTGCGTGGCCGGTTTCATACGAAATGTAGTTTTGGATTTGAGGCCAAAATACCCAACAAAAGTATTTTAGTAATAAAAAGGTATGTCAAATATCTATCTCGGACAGGAGCTATTTTTTTGCTTTTAAATGATGACGTCTAGATAATTAAAGAAATCAGTTTTAGTTCATTTTGGAAGCAACTTTGGAATTATTTTGTGAGTTATTTATAATTATTAAAAAAAAATCTGCCTAATCCTTAATTTTAATATAATGAAAAAAAAATTAAGAATGCATTTCCTTGGGTAGTAATTTTAAAATATAAATGTTTTTGTTCCGATATAAATAGGTAATTTGTAATTTAAATATGCACCCATAAAAATTGTTTCTAAAAAAATGTTTATATTTCAGCATATTTGAAAAAAAATAAAGTAAAACTATTTTTTTAAATGTATAAATTTACTCGCAAATAATTGTCCAAGTTGAATGTAAAATCATAAAATATTAAAATCTACAATAGCCTAAATCAACAAAATCGTAGCTCCTGTCAGTGATAGACATTTGATATACCTTTTGATAACAAAAATAATTTTTCAGTTTGGTTGGGTATTTTGGCCTATATTAAGTGAAGATTCAAACCAAATTATTTTTGGTTTGTGTTTTAGTAAGAACAAATGGTTTGTTTCTTCTTGGACAGATGTCGGGCTATGTCCAGTAAATGAGATTAATTTTCTCACCTTCAGTGAACTGAGGTTAATAAATTCATTGTCTCACTTTAATTATATCTCTTCTGCATTTAACTTCCAAGAAAAGAATAACATCTCAGTCCGTTGGCCGGGAATTAATTCTTGGGTGATATTATTGCAAAAAGTACCTGTCAGAAATTAAATGAAGATTCAAACCAAATTTAACATAACATAAGAATTTGAATAAATAGTTTGACATTGTTAAGATAGATGGCAGGCTCCTTTCATCCCCCCCAACGAAACAAATATTAATATATTGTTTGTAAAACTAATTATTGGTCTCTTCTGCATCAAACCATCTAGAAAGAAACACATATCAGTTCCGTTGGGGGGAAATTAAATTCCTTGGGTTGTATTATTTCGGTGTCAATAAAATTTTATACTTGTACGCTAAAAACAAAGTGTATTATTAAAAGTCTCCTTTCTAATTATTGAGTGAATCCTAAAACATTACATTTGGTCCTTCGAGCCGGATTAGACAATAATTCTAAATTATAGCCGAGTTACACGATTTATCAAGAAATAACGATAAAATCGCGTGTGATATTGAACCAGCCATTCAGAAAATCAAGAAAGAGGACAACAAGGGCAAGTGATCATCCCATTGCCTCAATTTCCCTTTGGCAGATGAGCAAAATTTGATGGAAATACATAACAGTATTTTTGTTTTTTAAAAATCGTAATCGGACTGATTGTTACAAGTGGCATTGAATCGATTTCATACCCGATATAAGATACACATTGTAGTAGACAATAAGATTTATTGTTACAACAACGTCATTAAGAAAGAAGTTAAAATAATATACAGTATGTTTTAAATTTCTTTTCAATATAAACCCAATCGGTTTAATTAAATAAAAAATATTCGTAGTTACAATTTTAAACAAATCACGAGTCGGTTAGTCGGAGTCAAAAAATAATAATATTTAATATTGTTTATTGTCTGACAGATAACGCGCATTATTTTGTGTTGGATTATAATTTTGATCGCAAAAGTTGCTGTGAACAGAAACAGTGCAGGTTATTGATGTGCATGATTACAAGTGAGAATTACTTTATTTGATTTCTGTGAGTATAAGTATTCTGATAATTAAAAATGGACGTAAATGGTTTGATAGCTCAACGTAGAGTATGTAAGGCTAAAGTAACTCGTTTCAAAGATTACCTAGAAGGCGATAATCTGTCACCAACAGAAGTATAAATAATATTTACAAAATTTGAATCGATGTTAGATGATTTCGAAATCTTACAAACGAAAATTAAACAGTGAATTTAAAGACACTTATAACTTCCAAGAGGTCAAAGACTTCACCTACCTGGGCTTCATCATAACGCAGAACAACGTAGACCCAGTAGAAGTAAGAAAGCGCATCATAGCCGCCAACAACACTTACTTCACGTTGCTGCCGGTGTTCAAATGCCGAAACGTCCATAGGAAAACCAAAATAACCTTATACAAAACAAACTATTAGAAAAGTCTTGATCAATGGATGTGAGGCGGGAACATTGACAGCAAAGTCTGCGGAACAACTAGACACCGTCGAAAGAAAGTTACTTCGAAGAATCTTACTTATTAATCTACATTTTATAGAATGGGATTTGTTCGACGATAAAGTGAGAAATTGTGCTAGTGAAGTCGCATTCAAAAAGAAAATTACCTTACGTAAAAAATTTAAAAATAATTTTCCCACCTCCAAAAAACTAGATGGATAACAGTACCCAATAATATTGCCTTTGCCAATCATAAATTTAATGAAAAATTAATAAATCTGTGTGATCATAAATTATCCATAAATGAAATGTGTTTATTATCCAAATGACTTAATTATAACATTCAAGATGACGAAGTTCATAAAGTTGGAATATGTACTTGCTGCTGACACGGATCGAGCGCATTTCAAATGGCCAGAATTTATTAAATATAAATATTCTTAAATTATCCAAAAAACCTTAATTATAAAAGTAACTACACAAATACTGAAAATCAAGCCTAAACAGCAAAAAAAAAACATAAAAGAAAATAATCTCACTCTAACCAAAGCTGATAAGTCTAACATCATGGTGGTATTAAACAAAACGGACTATGTACATAAAGCAGAAGATTTTTAAACTGTGATAATTTTACTACACGTTCAAAAGACGCTACACAGAAGTTTTAAGAAGACTGCGCTTCAATTTGTGGTGATACTAAGTATAATAATCTTATATTAATCAACCCCAACCACCCAAACTGTATGGTTTAGCGATAATTCACAAAAAAATATCCCCATTAGACCCGTTGTTCCCGCATATTCTAATGCCCCAATTGTAATATATATGCTCCAAATTTATATCCTTGTTCAAATACAATAATGTATTCAGATCATATAGCTAAATAAAAAAAACAGTTTGGAGTATTAATCAATAAAATCAAAGATTTAGACGTACCTAATGCTCGCGCTAATTATTATTGTTGCATTATTGTATGTTGTCAACTACCGATTATGCCTTCTGTCTTACTTCAATCAGTTGAGTTTTGAATTTGCTGCCGCAAGGAGCAATCCTTCTACCGCTATCCGTGTTGAACTTAAATTGCCGCAAGGAGCACTTGCTCCGCCAAACCGTATTGTGTTTTAAATTACCGCCCGCAGACCAGTTGAATTACGCCGCGACTACCGCTAAATAATATAGAAAATCTTGCACTAAGCAATTAGAAATATACTTGCCATTTCAAAGACAAAAATATCACCATTCCCTTTCCCTGACCTATATCCAAATATTAACATAACCTTCCCGGTGTTAAATTCAGTGAATGGTGGGTGCCTTGCAGCAGAGATCGGTAAGTCAAATTACACATAATATCGCAACATATTTACAGAACCGCTCAAAGCCGTTTGATCACTTATATATGGGGTAAGGTTTATCCGGGTCTTGGTGGCGGATGCGTTAACTCACCTTCTGCGTGGCGGGCCGGATCGGGAGATGCCGGTTGAGGGAGACGCTTTACAACTGGTTAACGCTGTCCGGGCCGCTCGGTAGTACAGGGGCCCGACCCTCAGGCTCACGACTGAGGGTGGGCTGCCCCATCAACGAGTGAAAAAACCCTGCCGCAGCGTTTGGGGCGCATTGGGCGACCTCTCCAGCCAGACTCTCCCGGCCCACCGCCTTGCACCGCAGTGGGTGGGATGGATTCATACGTCTATCACTCCTGAACACTCTGATCCCCAGCTTCCTACCCATCCCTCATACCTTTTCCTTTTCAGACCTCCCTTTCCCATTATATCCTTTACACTAAAATCTTTAAAACCATGAATAATACAACAACAGCAACTAACATATTTACAGCGGCGGGTAGCAGGCGTCCCCGGTGCAGGCCAAAACTGTTGGTGAATTTTGCCAACATTCGCGGCCTGCACACAAATTTAAACTCCGTTCATCACCACGTCCTTTCTCAACGTCCCAACCTTATTTTCCTCTCTGAAACACAGATAGCTCAGCCTCTAGATGCCTCCTATCTGGACTGCCCGGGTTGCACCATCGTTGGCAAGTTCAGACCCAAAGGAGGTATCGGTATCTATAGCCGATCTGACGTCAACTGTGTACGACTGTTGAATCTGGAAAACTCCAGATTTGATGTAATGTGGATGCGCGTCAATATTGCCAGTACGGTAAGGTTCTACGCTTGTCTATACCGCTCACCGAACCTTAGCGAATCAGACACGTCCGAGCTCTTCAAATATTTGAGCGAAACTATTGATGATTTTTTGCCCTTCTACCCCTCGGCCGAGTGTGTGGTTCTGGAGGACTTCAATGTTCATAACGAACCATGGTTGAAGTTCTCAGGATCAACAGAGTCGGGACTTGAACCCGGGACCTTCGGTTTTCTGCCCAGATGCTCTGACCACTAAGCTAATGTATTCCTAACCAATTCGGTCATATTTAACTGTATTATATATAGTTTGCCGGTTTTTCTTGTTTAAAATTAATTGAAATTAAATTTAATTATATTTATTTTAAGAGAGCGCTATCGGAAACGGGACATATTGCTTTACTACATAAAGGTTATACATTCAGAATTAACATTTGAATTTGATACCCTTGATTGTGATACCCGTGAATATATTAACGGAATTATATATGAAAAATTTATAACACAACAAAATAAACTTAAAAATTTAATTGATACCAAAAATAAAACTTCGATAATAACCGAGATTCCCACCAGAGAAAATATAGAATTTTAAAAAAAAACTGTGAATTTGTCAAACACAACATTTGAAACGGAAGAAAATAATTTATTAGATAAAGGCTTTAAATATAAAATCCCTAGCGAAGTAAAACGCAAACAAATAGAATCGTTAGCTATCAACACCGAAATGTCTCTACGTAAAGTGGTTAAGAATAACTTAACAAAACACGTCACGGCAGTTATTATAAAGAAAACACTAAAATCGACAAACAATAAAAATAAATATTCGTTCAGTACAGAAACCCAAACATTAAAAGAAATTAGAGATAAAATTAAAAATAATAATCTAACTATTACAAAATATGACAAACCTAACTCAATCGTAATTTTAGATAGAATTGATTACATCAATAAGGTGGAAGACTTCTTGTTACCAGAAGACCTTAACATTTTAATTAAGGATCCAACCAATAAAATTGTCAATATCCTAATTAATAGTTGCAATACTATATTTCCCACCGAATGATCAAAGAAAAACGTAAGGGTTATGAACCCAAGAGCCCCCAGCTCTGTATGACCAACCTAAGATCCACAAATTGAATAATCCAATAAGGCCCGTGGTATCTTTTATTAATACCCCTACAACAAACTTGGCCAAAAGACTTAACTTCATCATCAAGAAAAATACACATTTTTCACCGCGTTACAGCGTCAAAAACTCGATAGAACTAGTTGATAAAATTTAGTAAATTGATCTTCCACATAACTGTCAATTTATTTCTTTAGATGTAAAATCATTATTTACCAACATTCCCATTGAAGAATGCTTAATAATAATTGAAAATATCTTGGGAAAATGTAATATCAACCCTGCAATTAGAAAAGAATTCCAGCTCATAAAAGTCTGCGTAGAAACCAATTATTTCCCTTTCAATGATATCTATTATCAACACAATGATGGACTTCCAATGGGATCACCAATCGGCCCACTTCTGGCGGATATATTTATGGAATATATTGAAAACATAATTCTTAAATCTCCCTTAGCTAAACATATAGCATACTACGTCAGATATATAGACGATATCCTTATATGTTGGAAAGGTACCAACCGACAGCTAGATATCTTTACAAATTGGGCCAAAACCGTTAATAATAAAATCTGCTTCACAGTTGAACATGAGATTGAAGGTATTTTTTTTAAATCTGACAAGTTGTAAAAGTAATAATAAACATACCTTCGAAATATTTAGAAAACCGACTTTAACAGATACAACCATAAATGCAAATTCGAATCATACTTGGTCTCACAAATTATCAGCTTACCATTCACCACTCATTAACATTCCCTGAGACAATAAAGCGTATGTAAAAAAAGGAAACGATTAAAACGATCGCGATAATAACGGGTATGATGCAAATAATATTGAAAAAATAAGAAATATAAAAAAAAATCATAATAAGTTGGTCATAAACTTGATAGACTAGAATTATTAGAAATAACCCGCCTAACAAAAAAAGTAGACCCTATCTTTGTAATGAATAAGAAATTAGAATCATTTGCAAAATCTCCACTATTGCATCCATTGTAATTTTTCTATCATATGTTCCAAGTAAAATACGTACTTTGTTTGTATTATGTCCATTATAAGAATAATCCTACTCCAATGTATCCCTCTCTTTAAAATCAATTGTTTAATCAAAAATTCCATATTATCATAAATATAATGAAGATTGTAATTAATAATAGACTTGACAACAATAAAATTAGGTGCTAATAATTCACATTACTTGTAAGGTATTTCCCAAACAATACTAAAGTATGTAAGCTACCGACCCTATGTAATTAGCCTACTGGGAATAACCAAAAAAATAATTAGGAATTGGACACTCAAGACCACTTTACAACAAATGTAATAAAATCCATAATTGAAGAAAATCCCTGTAGAGCACCCCCCTCCCTTATATGTTTTGTATAAAATCCCTAAGTTAAGAATTTTTTTACCAGTCTGAAGATGGCTTTGACAAGCTGAAACCTGTTACGGTCAATAAATTAAAACTGGAAAAAGTTTTAAAATTGTTTTATTATACTATTAAAACAAAATCAATTTAATATATCCGGTAAATAATAAAAACATAGAAAAATTTGCATGTCTCTAATTCCTCGAAGATTTCCGAAATAACAATAAGGAATTTTGGGTTAAAGCTGTAATTGTAAAGAAATTAGGAAAATAAGGTTTATCTGTTAAAATAAGTGACTCCGAAATGGAAGAGACACATAGATCAATTGATCAGAAGAAGCGCACAAGGAGGCAACAACGTCGCAACCGGGTCCTTGTTCAGGAAGACTTCGTCCAAGACGAGAAATTCTTGAGATCCAGGCATCAAAGTGTTGTGTCGTGCTGTTTTGTAATTTTGTGAAATATTTAAGTTGAACTGTATAACATACAACTCATTGAAAATTAAATATTTTATTTAGTTGAGGAAATAAAAAGAAAAATTAAAAATCATTATTGAGCAATTTAAATTCCTAAAAAATAGAAATAAATATTTTAGAATAATTTAAATTCATAGGAATAAGAGAGAGATTTTATTTTTATAAAAAAGTAGGTTAGAGCTTTGATTTAGCTAGGGCGTAGTGTAATTAATATATGGGAATATTCGTTATGATCAGTTTTATAATTTTTCTGTTATTTATGCTATGCTTGGGTCACGTGGTGTCGGTTACGACATGTGCCGAGCACAGCCGATCTGAAAGTATCTATCAAAAAGCATAGTTCTGAGATAAGGTCCAGAATTAATTACAAATACATTATCTCTGTAAGGGATTACAGAGAAAGAGAAATTATATCTTCCAAGAAAATTGTTCAAAAACTCGTAATAAAAATTATACTAAAAAAACCTCCAGATTTCCCCATTGAACGCGTATTCGAAGAATTCAAAGTTCCAACATTTAAAAACTTATTTGTCAAAAATTCAATCATACAAATTATAAAAGAAAAAAATAAATACCCATTCATAACTGAAAATTGTACTAGACTTAAACATGTATTTGTATGCCCCAAACTAAACACTTCATTTGCCCAACACCATTACAAGCACCAAGGAAAATACTTCTTTAATAAACTACCAATAGAAATCAGAAATAACAGTGTTATTAGGATCTATTTGTATGCGCTGATAGTTGTTTTTGTATTAGTGTTATTTACCCGTTGTTTATAAATACATTATGATTCCTTGAATCTTACTTCTATTAAATTCGCAAGCGATGCAAGCAATTCCTTCAGAAAAATATATAGGCCGAGCCTGTGTTTAACAGAGAAGAAATAAAAAGTGCAAAATCATCACGTACAAGTGATATTATAAAATATATGTTTAGAATACTTGTCTAAGCGGAGGGTGTTTTTTACTGAATGTGACCTCAAACCTAAACATGTGCCTTGTAAAAATCAAAAAAACAATTATGTTATCCGGGCGCCTTCTCACGCTGAGCCTCCCGCCCTAACTACCCCTAAAGAAGGGACGGTAAAGGGTATAAATAGTGCAATTTTCAGGAGCAATAAGATTAATATCGATTCGAGGACTCAATGTCGGAGTACTCGGGGTCTGAGTCAGCCTCTGGGACCGACAACACAACATGGGAATCTGTTAAACTTTCTCGAAAGAGAAACCATTACAGGTATTCTCCCGTTCCCCATCCAAAAAAACAGGCTGTCCAAGCCACCCTTCCCGTGCCCCTAACTACCAACCGCCTACCCCTCCACCAACCACCCCTCTCCCGAGTTCCCCCATCCCAGAAAATACGCCCCAAGTAGTGGTCACCAATAACCGTATTCCTCCGGTTATTGGTGACCTGCACTCTAAAAATGGTTGGGCAGCCCTGGAGAAAAAAATCAAGCAAAAGACATAAATATCGACACCAAAAACCCCCAAGACCACCACAGAATAACAAAAATTGTGATCGAAAAAAAACTGATTACTATTCCTATAAATTAAGTTAGGTCAAACCCCTCAGTGTTATCCTCAGAGGTATCCCCGAAGAGATAACAAGTCAGGAGATTAGCAACGTTTTTTGCTTGTCATACCCGGTGATTTCTGTCCATCGTATGCGTACTGGACTAATTCTCGTTAATGTAACGAGAAACGAAACTTCTAATAAAATATTCATAGACCTTACTCAAATCCTACACCTAAAGATCACTGTAGAGCCCCAAAGAAAGCGGTTATCGGTAGGCCAATGTCACCGCTGTCAATTTCACGGCACTCTTTGTCATTTTGCAACGCAACCCCTCGCTGCGTAAAGTGCGGTGATAACCATCCCACGAGTGAATGTAATTCATTCAATTCATTCATTCCCATAATTACTGCTAAATGCGCTCTTTGTGCTGGTCCTAACCCGGCTAATTAAAAAGGCTGCCCTGCTTGACCTTCCCCTTGTTTCTCTAACAGGCTTAGATTTATAAACCCCTCAAACCATCCGCCCCCTTATGCAATTCCCGGTCCCTAATCCAAATTCCTGACCTCACCCTCCCTTCACAAACTTTAATGCTCATAAGTACCCCCAAACCTCTCAACAATATCGCCTAGATAAACCTCTCCTTACAGAAACTATTGAACCCTAACCACCCAACGTCCAGACCCTCCTTAACTCCATCCAGCATCAGCATTAAAATAAACCACAGACCTATCAGCCTCTTTCCCAGTGCAGGAAAAAATCTTGAAATACTCATCCTCGCTAGACTCAACAAAATATTCGACGAACTTAAACTCATCCCCGACTTTCAACACGGCTTTCGATCGGGTCACTCTACTCTCCACCAACTTCTGCGGGTCGTCGATCAAATAACAAACGGTTTTAACCTTCGCCAAAACACTGTAGTCCTTTGCCCAGACGTCTGCAAAGCATTCGACAAAGTCTGGCAAAGAGGTCTCATTTATAAAATGTACCTCCTTGGTATCCTCCTATCAATACTTCAACTGATAGGAAACTTCATTCAAGATCGCAAATTCCGAATTATGCTAGATGGAATTTATTCCTTATTGAAAAGAGCAGGTGTCCCTCAAGGCTCAATTCTCTCGCCAGTTTTCTTTAATATCCACCTAAACGATATCCTCCGTCCCAGTATCCATAACCATCGCACAAAAAAGGCAAATTTGCAGTTGACACTGAAGTTATGTCGACCTCAGTAAGCTAAATAACCGCTACACGACGCGTCGAAGACGACGCATCAAAACTAGGAACCCTTTTCAAACAATGGCGAATTAGCATAAATCCATCAAAAAGCGCCGCTTGTGTTTTCTCCCTTAGATGCCCTAAAAGGCCCCCTAACAACCACCTTTTCGGAGAAAATATCTCTTGGGAAAAAAAATTAATTACCTCGGAATAACTCTAGATAGCAAATTAACCCGGAAAAAGCATATCAAAGAAACTCTTAATTCAGCCTATAAAAATCTTGCAGCCCTTTATCCCATGATATGTTAAAAAAACATAAAATTATCTTCAAGAAATAAATTCCTAATTTATAAATCTACAATAAGGCCTAAATTAACTTACGCAAGCCCTGTCTGGGCTCACGCTTTAGAGGCCCAAATGAAAAGACTACAGACGTTTCAAAATAAAGCCATACGCATAGCCCTGGGAGCTTCTAAATGTATGAGAGTATCTCAACTACACCGGGACTCTGAAGTTCCCCTCCTTAAAGATCATATCTCAAGTCTCGCGGAAACATTTTATGCGGGAATGCCCACCCATAAAAACACGTCCATCAACTGCCTACTCAGTACGATGAACACATAATAACCACTCCTAAGAAACCAAAACAAATCCTTAGTAAAGTTTAATTCTCCCCATATTGCAGCTATATTACCTTGCAAAAATATTATACAAACTCCACCAAATAAAATCAAATTTTCCTACAACCAGTATTTAAAATCATGATGAAAACAAAAGGGGCCTTTTTGGCCTGGAGCTCAATATGCCAGTATTTCAAAAGTCAATTAATATCGATTGTTATGCGTTGAGTCAAAACCAAAGTTAAACAGTCAACCTTTGTTTTTTTTTATATTAATAGTTTGAGTAGAACGATTTAAGTCATTTTGTTTTATACATGTCTATTGAATACGGTATAAAACGAAATGACTAAAGTCGAGAATTATTTATAATTTGCCTGTAAAAAGCAAAAAAAAACGGCCCCTGTAAAATATGCAAAATGGTCTATTGAACATACAAGCACTAGGGCAGCGAGTAGTTTAAACATTTGTAAACAGTTCCTTTAATCCAGAATGATTTGTAATATTGTATACAAAACAAACTGTTGTGGACAAGTGTACCTATGTTATGGGGTCTAACTGGCAGACAGAAGGAATCCACAGGATCTTTGCACCTCCAGCATGTGCTACGAGAGATGCAGTAAGAGAACTACGCGTGTGAGAGGCATTTCGGCTTGCTTCCAAAATTGTTTGTACTTGCTATCTGCTAAGGCATCAAAGATCCTTTGAGATTTTACCTGCTTACGAAATCTACTAGGTCTCCTCAGATAAAGGAACTCTCCTGAGTTACGTTTGGCAATACCTTACCTAAACAAAATGTACGAGTAACAGGAGAGGCTTAAAGATGACCGCTTAAAGCTTACAGCATGGCTGTAACACAGAAGACTAAGATGTTGAAACAGTTGAAGAATTATATAAGGATAAGGAAGTTTATGCAGCTGATGAAAGTAATCACTTTTATGTAGAAGATATCAAAGATGATACAGATTACGTGGAAGAATTTGACAATGATGATGAAGATTATATTGAAGAGGTTAGGTATACCAAAGACGATGAACAAGTTGAATTGCAAGCAACCAGGATGATAAAAAGAAAATCATCGCCGACAAAACATAACATAACCAAGTGGAAGAAGTCGGACAAAGTGAAGAAAGAATTGAAAGCGGTTAGAAGGAAAAAAAAACTTCGCTGGCAAGACGTTCCCATAAACGAGTGAAGCCGGCTCCTACTTTTGAGATGCTCGATGATGGAATAATTATGGTGACGCGTGGTGGGAAGGAAAGCCAGGTGGGACCGGCTGAACGTGGTTTGTCGCATGAGCCGGGCCCGCGCCAAAGAAGGTATCACCAGGCCCAACACCTTCAAGAAGAAGGCCCCCAAAAAGAAACCCAAACGATGGATATTGAAAAGCAGGAAGATCTTTGTAAATACGAGTATTATATTATATAGACTTTAACATCAGATTAGTAATTTGTATCAAAGTACAGTAGAGATAGATTAGTAATTTAGATATCAAACAAAGATTCCGTGTGCTTGAAAAAATATTCACAATAATATTTTATACCATCTAAAAATTGTCTCTATATCAGAGATTCGTACAAAATGAAGAATAATTTAGAAGCACATATAAATGTATTGACTGTATTTAAATACTTTTTATTGTATATTATTTAATAATATTTTGTACATTTTTCTTATTTTTCTACAATAGCTTGTTTTGTAAACTAAGCTAATTGACCCTCAAATTTAAAATTTTGCAATTTTCAAAACTAAGAATCACGTGATAATTAAGATTCGTAGTACCTTTTGGAAAATCGAGAAATGCATTTGGAAGATCGACGCTTCTTTATCCCTGCTGACAGATATGATAAATTATTTCAGGAAATAAAGAAAAAATTTACATATTTTAAATTGCCCATATTGTGAAAAAATCGCAACGGGCATTTCGCAATAAATAATATTCTTTATGCACGGAGTCCGGAAACTCGTAGGATAATCGGGAAACTGACGTATCTACATCACAATTCCATCTGCCCTACCAACCAATCATGTGGAAGATATCGAACAAAGTAAAGATGATGTGATGATGAAGAAATGAATTGATAGTAGATAGGAGGAGAAAAAGAAACATTTCTCTGGCAAGATGTTCCCATAAACGAATGAAGCCGGCTCCTACTTTTGAGATGCGGGATGGAGGCACAATCGTGGTGAGGCATGGTGGAAAGTAAACCCTTCTGCCCTAACAGCCGAACATGGTACGGAAAATAATTTTGGGACCACAGAGCCCCCGGGAGCAGGTAAGGCGGGAGCGGCTGGCTGGAAGGAAGGGCAACCAGGCCCTACACCTTCAGGAAGAGGGCCCCCAAGAAGTCCCGAGACCAAGTTGAATCTCAAATGGCAGACATTGAAAAGTAGGGAGAATTTTAAACTTGTAAATACGAGTATTATATAATATCATTATTGACATTGATCAATATCACATTAGTAGTTTGTATCAAAGATTCTGTGTGCTTGCTGAATTCATAATAATATTTTATATCACTTAAAAATTGCCTCCAAATCAGAGATTCGCGCAAAATTATCAATCATTTCTGTTGTATATAAAATGTATTAGCTGTATTTCAAGACTTATACATTTTTTTAAAAATAATTTTTACTTACTCTTTCTACAAAAGCTTATTTCGTAAACTAACTGAGCTAAACGATTCTCAATTAAAAAAAATCAATTTTCCAAACGAAGATTCACATGATCATTATGTTCCGTAGTACCTTTTGGAAAATCGAGAAATGCATTTAAAAGATGGACGCTACTCCACCCTTGCTCACAGATCTGATATGATAAATTATTTATTACTTCAGGTAATAAAGCAAATTGTTTGTTACATTTTGTGAAAAATTCGCAACGGGCATTTTGCAATGAATAATATTCATTATGCGTGGTGTCCGGAAACTTGTACAACAAGCGGGAAACTAATGAATCTAAAACACAAATCTATCTGCCATATCAACCGAACATGTTACGAGAAATAAGTTTGGGGGCGCGGAGCCCTTCAGAGAGCAGGCCAGGCGGGACCGGCTGTATGCGGCCTGTACGTGTCAAGGGAGGTCTAAGGTAAGTCCTTTGTCAGGCAATAATTTAAAATATTAATATTATCAAAAATCAACAGCATAAAACTTAAATTATATGTACTAAACACGGAGTTTGTACATATACTTTACCCATTGGAATGGGATGTGTTTGATGACAAAGTCAGACACTTTGCATCGTGTAAAAAGTGTTTAAAAAACATGAAATTTTAATTAAAAAACTAAAAAGCCTGTGCCTGGCAGACAACCTTAACAAAAACATTCCCGATAAAAGAAATCATCATTTCTTCGAACGAGTGCAGAATCTTTCATCCACCGAAAAAATGCCTAAAATATAATCTAAATTATACTAAAACTAGTTTCAAAGTTGCTATTCAAAATGTTGCTGTCGACATAGACCTGCCCCAAATCCTTTCTTCTATAAAAGTGTCGAGTTATTAAAAAACCTAATACCAAAATGTAAATCTATACTTACCCTTGAAACTCGCCATATGTTGAACATTTGAAACAAGTTAGAGGCTGATAAATTAATTTTAACAAAGGCTCATAAAGGCAATAATGCATAAATGGGATTATCTTTAAAAAAATAAATGATTTTATTAATAATGAAAATTTTAAGATCTTATCATAAGATCCAACAAGCAAATATTTCCAGAGTGTTAAAAATACCTTAAATTCATATATAACCCCCTATTTTTATAGATGATTCATATAATAAAGTAAAAAATTTGACAAAAAATCCTAAGTACTTAAGTTATATGGAGTTCTAAAAATCCATAAAACTGATACCCCAATTAGACCCGTCGTTGTATTTTGTGAATCGCCAAATTTTAAATTAGCATATTTTTTTAACTAATGTCTTTAATGAGTCCAAAGTGTTTTCCCCCAAATAAACGATTAGAAACTCATTAAAGCTAATTAGAGAGCTAAAAGACCTAGTAATTCCGAGTAACTGTAAATTAATTTCTATTGATGTAGTTAATTTGTTCCCGAATAATCCAATACCTGAAAGCAAAGCTTTAATTACTAACTTATTGAATAATCTCTCTCGTCTGTTTAATGTCTGTTTAAACCAAAATTATTTTTAATTTAATAACATTATCTACCAACAAGATATGGGCTTGGCGATGGGGTCTCTGACGTCTCCCTTGGTTGATGATATATTTATGGATAATTAAAAAATAATATTTTTCCTGCAATTGCCCTCTCTTAAAAACTGTACTCATATGGAAGAGGTACGTCGGCTCTTTGGATTATCACATACACTAAAATGTATTGTTTGAAAAACTGCATAATTAGCATGATCGGCCACAATGGACCACATATGGCGCTCAATTGTCCTTCTGGACAAAATACGTTGATGTGAAAAGAAACTGACATATCATTTTTGTGGTTGAATCATAACTTGCAATTCATTGTGAATTCTATCGTAGTTGGGTAAACTTGACAACTGACTTGTGCATATATCAAAATTGCAAAAAATTATGCTCGATAATCTGAACATGAATTTAAATTACTGAAAGGTCTTCCATGCTGCAGAGATCGACAGATGATGTTAGTGTCTTCTATTTTCTATTGTGTTTGCACCAGATAGCCATTTTATGTAATATAAATTTGTTCCCTCAAGGAAAATTCTATAGTCATTATTTTTGGGTATTACGCTCAGAGAGTTCTGGAGTTATTTACACACCACAAAAAGGGCACAAGAACAGTTCAATTGGTCTCCAGGCGATCAAAAAGGAATGAATATTATTTTAAGAACGACTTAGGAGTAAAATACAAGATTACATAGGGATTTTTAACTTCAACGTTAAACACTTCCTCTAAATTTTTATTAAAATACACCATATGTTTTCAATGTTGACTCACTACAACTACATTTTCTTCCAGATATTTCTAATACAGTGGAATTGATTAACGTTGATGGAGATTTTTCTCCAGCTAATTCAGATGTTGACCTGTATCCATTATCTGACTCTATGCCAGATGAAGTAGTAATGTTGCCATAAGGAGTGAACAATGATGGATTAGAGAATATGCCGGTGCCAGAAGATTAACCGTGCAGCTCATAAAATCCACCTGTTGCAGCAGATTCCAACGCTAGAAAACGACGCAAGATAGCAGACCCCAAGGATTGGAAGAATAACGAACTAAGGATCAGAAAACAAAGTGGATTGCCTTATATATCCATGGGAGGTAAAAGCGTTGAGGGAAGACGTTTGAAGAAAAAGGACCTCACTAAATGTCACAGATATCCTGCAACGAAAATTTTCTTGAACCGTTACGACAAAGACGACCGTCCGTGGTCGAGTGGTAACAACACTTGACTCCCAATCGGAAGGTTGCGGGTTCGAACCCGGCGTGCGCAAATAAATTTTATTTGATTGATTTGTGTTATTTCACAATTAATTAATAAAAATAATATATACTACATTTGCGGCACGTTCCAGAGTGGAAGATACTGTCAGTATCGCCCTGGTGTAAGACCACCATTCAGAATTGAGACGTTGCTTAATAATGGCTTTAGCCGTGTTTAGTGACTAGATCTGAATAGCCAGGTACTTTCCTACCTTCCTCTTCCCTATCTCCTTCCCTTCCCCACTTTCCTTCAGCCTCACAACATACCCCAATTGGGGATGCCATAGTCTCACTGGCTCCAGACGGGAGCAGTTGGGACTCTTGTGAGGTATTCTCTGTAAAAAAAAAACAAATTGATGATATAGAAAAACAGAAAATATTTTTAAATGGTTTGATCGAATCTAGGGATAAAAAGGGCACAAGAACAGTTCAATTGGTCTCCAGGCGATCAAAAAGGAATGAATATTATTTTAAGAACGACTTAGGAGTAAAATACAAGATTACATAGGGATTTTTAACTTCAACGTTAAACACTTCCTCTAAATTTTTGAATAAGTGTTCTGTCGGCAATAAATGCCCTCAATTTTGTTTCTTTATGTAAAAGAGGGCGCCATCCCCCTCCCACAAAAATACCAGATGAAGATTAAGAATTCATAAAAAATCACATGAAGTCCGTTCCCCAAGATGCCTTCTCATTTTGCCAGGAAAGATTCCATCAAAGAATATTTATCAAAAGACCTTAATGTACTAAAGATGTACGAATTATATTTGGATAAGTGTAAGGAAGAGAACCGTATCCCGGAAAAATCTGATTCTATCCAAAAATTTTAATAGGATTTTAATTTGTCCTTTCGTGTGCCACGTAATGATATATCTATGCGATAAATGATTTAAGTACTCTCATATAAATGACGAAAAAAGTTGGTAGTCCTACAAAATACCTACTGTACAAGAACTACTCGATCCAAAATTATTTTTAATTGCAACAGCAATATCAGGACTGAGTCATTTAGATACTTGCTTATACCGAGATTGCGAGCAGTTGGCAATGCTTTCTCAAAAGTAATAGATGTGTTCAACTGCACGGAATATAGTTATAAGAAGGCTATAATAATACTCCTTAATCACAGAAGCGTATATTTGCCCTTTTCCAATCCAGAGAAATATATGGTATAGTGGAATGGGGTGGTTGTGCTGAAACCATCATTAATCCAATTATTACAGTTCAAAAACTAATTTTGCGATTTATATTAATTTAAATGCCAACCTAGCATGGAACTGGCAAAGAAAGGATGAAAGTAGACTGAATGCTGTAGAAATGAGATCCCTGAGGCGTATGTGAGATCCGAAAAGAATGCAAGGCCGATGTGAGCGTCATAAGTAAGATTAAGAAAGGGACGCTCAGATGGTTTGGACATGTAGAGCGAATGAATGGAGAAAGGAGTGTCAACAGAATATATGACGCGAACGTGAATGGTAGAAGAAGTCGAGGACGCCCGAGGAAGACATGGCACGATCAAGTGAATCGGATACTTGGGTCGGGCCATGTCAAGAGTCAGAATAATAGAAGAGCATGTATGATAAGATGTATGAATGTGAATGAGGCGAGGAGTGTATGCCAAGACCGAGTTGTTTGGCGGTCCGTCCTCTCTGCCTACCCCTGGGGGGAAATGGCGTGATGGTTAGTTAGTTAGTTAGTTAATTGGCCAACCTACTCATCCCTCAAACGAACTCTTTGCTAAAATCAGGGTCTTAAATATTAGACAGTTATATACTAAGATAAGCATATGTTATATACGTAAAAATAACCTACTGGTGGCTCCACACCATCAACCACACACCCGTTTTTCGTCAAACATCGCGTGGTCCCTGGGTTCCCTAGATTCGTCTGAGTTGCGTGGTCCCTAAAACTAAAACCTCATTCACTCAACAAAAAATCTGGTTTTTCGCCCCTAAAATATATATAGGGTATTTCAAAGAGCAGAGGCAGCGCTATTGAGAGAAAGAATCCACAATGTACGAGGCGACCTTTTCGGGCTACACCTGAGCCTGAGTGCAATTCTTATTGAAGAAGACTGGAAGAAAGTCGACAACATGACTTACCAGCAAGCAAAAGGGTGTAAGCAATCAACAAATGCAAGTCACAAGCAAAAGTTCGAAAGGCTCAACCGAGAAAAAAAAGGTGATCGGAAACAACAGGCCAAGGTTGCCAGCCGACAAAGGTAATGCCACTGTTGTGATTAATACGGTCGACTACATTAAAAAGATGGAAGACCTACTATGCGATGCCGGCACCTGTAAGAAGATTAAAAACAACCCCTTTAACAAGATTGACCTAAAGACAAGAGAACTTGTCAAAGTTTCCAGCATTAGAAAAGAGGATTGGTCTAAACTTTTTGTTAAAGCATCTAGAATTCTTGCCCTGTACGGTCTCCCAAAAATACATAAAAAGGAAACCTTAATGAGACCGATTGTCAGAGCTATTGGTGCACCTACATACAATTTTTCTCAACAACTCTCGATATTACTGCAGATGCAGACTGGAAAAGCGGAATCATGGATTAAGGATTCAAAAGATCTGATCAGTAAGCTCAAGAAGGTTAAGACTGAGGAAGGAGATATTCTGGTCAGTTTTGATGTAGTGTCTCTGTTCACAAATGTGCCTCTGGAAGATTCTATGACAATGCTCAGGGAGATATATGAGGAAGACATGTGTAAACTTTTTAAACACTGCCTCAAAACGGGATACTTTGCATTCCAGGGTGAACTTTTTGAGCAAGTAGAGGGAGTTGCGATTGGCAGTCCGTTGTCGCCAGTAGCAATTTTTTTGTGGAGAAGTTTGAAGAGTTACTTGACACAGCTTCGGCTATTCCTAAAGTGTGGTGGCGCTACGTCGATGATGTCTTCGCAATTTGGCCTCATGGAAGGGAGAAACTGAACGAATTCCTGGATCATCTTAATTCCCTCCATAGCAAAATTAATTTCACAGTGGAGTTGGAAAACAAAGGCAAACTCCTGCCTTTTATAGATGTGGAGGTGATGCGAAAGGAATATGGTAGCTTAGGGCACACCGTATATAGAAAGCCAACGCACACGAATCCATATCTACACGCTGATTCGCATCACCAGCCAGCGCAGAAGAGAGGATTTATTCATACGTTGGTGACCCGAGTGACCAGAATATGTGAAGAACCTCAAATTGGTGCAGAACTCACAATGCTGGCCGATGCTCTGGAGCGTAACGGTTACCCAGCGAGGCAGACAATGCAAATCATAAGAGCCAAATTTCCACCAAACGAAGACAGAACTGAACAAGAGCCAAAAGGCTGCGCTTTCCTGCCCTATATTCAAAATGTGACAGACAGAATTGCCAGGCTATTGAGAAAAGAAAGCATCAAGACTGTCGTCGGAACCACGACAAAAATACAGGACTTACTGAGGTCTGAAAAGACTAAGTTTCCTCTGGAAACAGATAGAGTATAAAACTCAGCTAGGCCAGACAGAAAGGAAGATTTCCAAACCTTTTTCGAGCATGTAAACTAGGCCACCCTGACAAATCGGTAATCGCCGAGCATTTAATTGAAATCGGCCATTACTTTGGTTTTATTCCTGAAGTCCTGGGGAGACCCAAAACTCGTAGAGCACACCTAATTACGGAGGCAATCGAAATCCATAAAAATCCCATCAATATTAATAGAGACGACGGAGCTAGACTCAATAGTTATTGGTATCCGGTAGTTGACGGCTACACCAAAGCTAAACGCAAAAAACTTTTTGATTTATATTGTAATATTACCAGCTCGTAGAGGAGTGGAGCTGGCAACACGGTATCGCTTAGACGTACTTTAGCATACACTTTTACCAATAACAATAACACATCTGATAATGGACACTGTAACGTTGTCCGAAACGTTGGCTAAAGGAGATAGAAACACCCCAAAAATAAATTATAAAAATTAGTTTTATTTATTCATAAATATGTTTTTTTTCTTCTTTCTTGTGTTTTATCTGTTTCTATAAAATAATATTTTTTAGTTTTTATATTAATTATTTCATGTGACGTGACTACCACAAGACGGGCATTAGCCTTGTGTGGTAGTTAAACAAAATAGGTAAACAAAAAAACTGTAAAACTTATAAAAATTTATAAAAAAAAACAATAATCAATGTTAGGCATGATACAATGTTAGGCATCAACCATTTTTTTTTCGATTTCGGCCACTCCCAGATGGAGTGTAATTCTGTACATACTAGCATAGAAAATAAGGCAAAAAAATTCCGACATTTTTCATCCAATGGATGTTAGGTATTTCGCTGTGCAAATGCCAAATTAAAATTAAAATATCACTCTAACGAATCAAAAAGATTTAACATCATTCAAAAATGTCTAAAAACATTTTAAAAGTTGATTCAGAAGGATAAAACATTAATTGCCTGAAAAATAACTGGTTTCAGTACCGAAAAGATGATACAAACATGTTTTTATTTTAAGTATAATGCTGATGAATTTTGAAGAGTTCAGAATCCTTTGGTGCATTCGAAGAGCTCCTCGGGTACACGTTGTATAGGGTGAGCCTGTACAAAAATATAATGCTGCAATACCTATTACGGAGGAAAAACTTAACGATTTGAAGGATTTGTGTAGAATAGGAATTACTCGCAAGAAATATCATAGTTTTTATAATTCTTAGAGAATATATGACGCACTGGTAGAAGAAGTGAGGACGCCCGAGGAAGACATGGCACTATCAAGTAGATACTGGAGTCGGGCCACGTCACGAGTCAGAATAATATAAGAGTATGTATGATTGCGAATGAGGCAAGGAGTGTGTGCGAAGATTAAGTTGTTTGGCGGTCCTTCCTCTGCCTACCCCTGGAAGGAAGCGGCGTGATGGTTAGTTAGTTAGTTAGCCCTTGCTAACTAGTTCTGCCGTAGAAGATATAATGATCGTTCATAGATCCTTAATTATTCAAGTAGATACTGGAGTCGGGCCACGTCAAGAGTCAGAATAATATAAGAGTATGTACGAGAAGATGTATGATTGCGAATGAGGCAAGGAATGTGTGCCAAGACCGAGGTGTTTGGCGGTTTGTCCTCTGCCTACCACTGCGGAAAAGGCGTGATGGTTAGTTAGTTACTTAGTTCCTTGCTAACTAGTTCTGCCGTAGAAGAAATAATGATTGTTCGAAGATCCTTAATTATTGCATAATGTATGTGTTTTAAGAAATATGTCAATATTTTCATTGACAAAAAAAGAATATCTTTAACTGTGTTTTTTGAGTTTATAGTGTTAACAGTCTTCGTGGTCGAGGGGCAAGGCTCTCGACTAGCGATCCGGAGGTCGCGGGCTCGAATCGCAGCGTGTGCGGATACATTTAATTTGATTGTGGTGTTTTCAAGTTTAATAATCTAAAAAATAATATAAAGTATATTTGCGGCACGTTCCAAAGTGGAAAATACTCTCAGTATCGCCCTGGTGTAAGAGCGACTTTCAGAATTCAATCTATAACTTTTTTATATTCTTTTATCTCTACTATATTCTTTCATACTCTTTTATATGATTTTATATATATTTATATATAGATATTATGTATCCATATACATATTCTTTAATTTTATATCATTCCATATTCTTTTATAGTTTAAAAAAAAAAAAAATTTATACAATTTTGTTATTTTATATTTCATATGAACTGCATATATTTAAAATCGACCATTATAACACGTGCATGTGCAGTATGCATGTACCTAGCATTATGGTGGTAAAATCCACAAATCATTTATAATTACAATGCAATGAATAAAGAAAATTGGAAAAAATTTAAAGAGAGGCCACAAGGTCTCCCTCAATCACTCCCACCCTATCTGGCCTGCCACGCAGTTGGTGGGCAGACGCATCTGCAGCCAAACGGACAAACCTCACCCTGTATTTGGGCACCCCTGCTAAGTCAACAAACGTAGCGAACCACTTGGGGTGACCCACAACAGAGGTGGTTTTTATCCAATAAATGGTTCCGGGAGCAGCAGTACCCATACCCGCCTCCCAAATTCAAATGGTATATTATCCAAATAATTAATTTAATAACGTTGATCTTTATGTTTGGTTTAAGGCCCGGTATATCCCGCTCAAAAAGAAGAAGAAGGAGAAATGCGACAATGCGAATGTTGGAGGGAGCGCGCCAATATTAAAAACGATAAAATTGAAGCGAAAATTGTGAAAATGTTTAATAAAACACGACTCGTTTAAAAAAGAGCATAAATCCGTGGGGGTTGTGTTGAGTAGCATTTAAAGAAACATTGTGAATTTTTTCAAACATATAACTTGTAAAATAACAGAAATAAAAATATATAAAATAATAATTTTTGGAGCATACTTTGGATTTATTTCTATCGAGGGAATTTCATATAATTACCGTTTCGGCGTGGGGAATGTATAGATATTTTCTTAAAGAATAACATATATTTTTTTAAGAGCTTAAGATGATAGACTTCGCTTTTCGGCCCATACAAAAAGGACGCCCGGGAAAAAACACTTTTCTACATCGAAAATTGGACAAAATGAATATATTTGTTTTATACTGCCTTCTAGAGGGTGAAGACTATGTCGGTATGTTTTCGAATTTTCGATGCGTTTCGTATTAACGTAAACATTCACTGTCAAACATGTACAATTTATCAAAAAAAATGCTGCTAACTCCACTCTCACAAAGAATTATAAAATTATAAAAAGCTACCGACGAAGCTTCTTCTTTCTAAAAAATATATATTTTTTAAAATTTCAATTTCGGGAAAGTTTTGGTGTAGAAAAGTGTATTCTCCATAAACCCCTTTTCGAGTGATTTCTGTAGGTAAATGAGCGTTGTCTCATTCGCACATTTCGCATTCGCATGTATTGTAAGTGTGCGTGAGCTTATTGTGAGCGGGACAGAATGACAGACGCGGGTGTTCCGCGTGTCGTTCAAAGTCTAGCCTCTTAAAAACTTCAAACGTTTAAGTAAAACATGTAATAAATCGGTAGAAATTCGGAGAGCCGCCTCTTAAGAATGCAAGACACATTTTATGAAGTGCTCTCTGAATTTATTTGCTTTAATGTGATTCATCGTTCAATAAGAAAAATTACAAAATTTTTGGAATTATCATATTTTGCATAAAACATGACTTGTCATAACGAACTAATGCCTAATTAAAAGGCAATAAAAATATTTTTTAAGTTTTTGTTGCGAATATTAGCTAATCCATTGGTCCCATTAGGGTCCGCATGCTAAATTCTAAGAAAAACTTCAACGTTTTATAGTAATTACCACAAAAATCCAAATTATTATCTTTTAATGGAAAAGTTTTAAAAACAGTTGAGGGGCATTTCCAAAATCGTGAATACTTAAATTTTGTTATTTACTATAAAAAATACTTAAGCGGGAAACTCTTACATTCAAAATCCATAGAAACGAATTAAAAAAAATCTCCAGTATGGTTGGTAAGGGATAAGGGAGGAAGTTCATCTTAATATATAAAACAAAGTCGGGTTAGTTACACCATTTGTAACTCAAGAACGGCTTTTTATGATCTTTGATTTCTTGGATTTGTCTCCGTCCCGATTAACAGAATAACTATTAAAACATCGGAAAAAATCACGCTAAAAATAATTATGAAGAAAATTATTTTTTTCATATATTTTGTATGGAACGGCTTTTCAAATAATGTGCGTTGTTCGACATAATTTGAATCAACTCGAACTGTCAATGGTGTAGTGTGCCGAACATTTCGTGCTTAGTCAACAGCTCAATTTCATTTTTTGAACTTAGGGTAGGTACCTAACTATTTTAACTTAATAAAAACTTAATTTATTTCAGCTAATAAATTAAACACAACATTTATTGATTATGAGGCGGTACGAAGTTTGCCGGGTCAGCTAGTTAATTATAAAAAAAGCGCACAGAATCCTATAAAACACTTTCTATAATCAGTGTAAATGCGCGCTGTGTCATCTTTTCTTCCGATCCGGCACGTTTTGTAGTAGGTGTGCGAACGCATTTGCCGCCAACACTTAGATAAACGTCACCGGAATAAATCCAGGCATCTCTGGGTGTGACTTGGGGTGACCTGTGGCAGGGGTGTTGGTCGAGCGGTAAGGCTCTCGACTCCCATTCCGAAAGTTCAAACCCGGCGTGCGCAAATAAATTTTATTTGATTGATTTGTGTTATTTAACAATTTATTCATTAAAAATAATATGTAGTATATTTGCGGCACGTTCAAGAGTGTAAGATACTCTCAGTATCGCCATGGTGTAATACCACCATGCAGAATTGAAACGTTGCTTGAAATGGCTTTAACCATGTTTAGTCACTTGATCTGAATAGCCATGTACTTCCCCACTTTCCTCTTCCCCATCTCCTTCCTTTCCCCGCTTATCTTCAGTCTCACAACATACCCCAATTGGGGGTGCCATAGTCTCACTGGCTCCAGACGAGAGCAGTTGGAACTCTTGTGAGGGTTAACTATAAAAAAATAAATGCTTCAAAAAAAATCATTGTGTAACACGCTCTCCGTGCGTTATAGGGTACGATAATCAATTTAAATGTTTACATTCTGGATCAAAATTAATGCGGAATTAAAAAAAAAATAATAATCAAGCCTTTCCAATTGGGCATAGAGAAGCAATTATAAAACATGATAATAATGTAACATTTGTATGGAGCAGTTTTGTGTTATTTCACTTCAAGTACGCTTAACTATAATAAACGGAAAAATAATTCTATAGTGCTTCTTACCAGTCCATTACAAAATATTGATAAAATAATAAGAAATAGAAAAAATACAGAATATACAAAGCAATGACAAGAGAACAAAATATTAACAATTACAGTGCTGTTGTAGCACAGGGCAATAATAATAGACAATACCAGTGATATTGTAGCGCAGGACAAGAATTTTAAAACTAAAATATAATATTATCGAAGAAAGCAAACACTTTGTGGCTTGACATTATACCAAATGAAACAAATAACTTAGTTTATTTTATTGTCCTGATGAAGATTGAGTCCAATCGAAACCGGTCGACAAATATAAAAATAAATATAAAGTGGTTTAAAACTAAGTTATTTGTTTCATTTGGTAAAATATAATATAAAACAGGAGGCAGTTTACATTCGGAAGTAAGATATATTCTGAGTGGACATATTAACAATAACAGTGTTATATTTACAATAACAGTGCTGTTGTAGCACAGGGCAATAATAATAGACAATAACAGTGATATTGTAGCACAATACAAGAATTTTAAAACTAAAATATAATATAAAACAGGAGGCAGTTTACATTCGGAAGTAAGAAATATTCTGAGTGGACATATTAACAATAACAGTGTTATATTTACAATAACAGTGCTGTTGTAGCACAGGGCAATAATAATAGACAATAACAGTGATATTGTAGCCCAGGAAAAGAATTTTAAAACTAAAATATAATATAAAACAGGAGGCTGTTTACATTCAGAAATAAGAAATATTCTGAATGGCTATTAAACATATAAAACGAAAACAAACAATTACCGGAACTTGAGAACATGGCTTATTACGGTATAAACCTTATTACAGTAATCTGAAACAAGGCTTATTACAGTATATTGAAACAAGGCCTATTACAGTATATTGAAACAAGGCCTATTACAGTATATTGAAACAAGGCCTATTACAGTATATTAAAACAAGGTCTATTATAGTATATTGAAACAAGGCCTATTACAGTATATTGAAACAAGGCCTATTACAGTAAATTGAAACAAGGCCTATTACAGTATATTGAAACAAGGCCTATTACAGTATATTGAAACAAGGCCTATTACAGTATATTGAAACAAGGCCTATTACAGTATATTGAAACAAGGCCTATTACAGTATATTGAAACAAGGCCTATTACAGTATATTGAAACAAGGTCTATTACAGTATATTAAAACAAGGCCTATTACAGTATATTGAAACAAGGCCTATTACAGTATATTGAGACAAGGCCTATTACAGTATATTGAAACCAGGCTTATTACAGTATATTGAAACAAGGCCTATTACAGTATATTGAAACAAGGCCTATTACAGTAAATTGAAACAAGGCCTATTACAGTATATTGAAACAAGGCCTATTACAGTATATTGAATCAAGGCCTATTACAGTATATTGAAACAAGGCTTATTACAGTATATTGAAAAGAGGTTAAGATTCATGAATGGAAAGATTTTTTAAATATTATGACAACATAAGAAATATACAAAAATATTAATTAAAACCAAGTCGGATTGACATAATATTATAATTTCTGTTTTGTTATGAAGTAGATTAACGTCACGAATTTTTCACTAACCTCCAAATGCACCCAAATATACATTATGCAGAACGATATTATTTCACCAAAAATGCCGAGAGAATTATGGAGGACTTTTTTCACTGTGTTTTTTCTTGGCTTCTGGTCCTGAAAGCAAAAAAAAATTTTCAGTAATTTGTGAGTTGGCTTTGGTGTGGTTGGATTTTTGCCCTTTAACGCAATAGGCAGGACGATCGCTCAGTTGATTACTCAGACATCTCCAAATACTGTGTTTTGAAATAATAAAGAAAGAAATATTGGTAGACTCACCATAAATCAACTACTATTTACACGTGACTTTGTTTTCGTAATAAGAGCGATTGACCGGCCGCTGAGAATAAAAGTTTAAAAATGCTTGCAACTGTACAGAGAGGTTCCAATGAGACAGATCGATCAGAATCAAACTTCTTTTTATTTAAAAAATTAAGATCCATTTATTTCATTAAAAACTTGCTGTAATATATACCTACATTCAATTAAGCAATAAAAATGCTTAAAACACACGATGATAAATTATTAAATATCGTGTACTTCTTGTAAGTATTTTTTGAACATAAGTATTTATAATTCTACGATCCGAGATGATCTAAACATTGAACCACTGCTACTCTTCGTAGAAAAATCGCAACTGAGGTGGCTTGGACATGTACTAAGAATGTCTGATGACCGAATTCCGAAGAAAATACTGAGTGCCATTCCAGAGGGTAGACGTCCAGTAGGCCGCCCCAGACACAGTTGGGCGAGGCAAATCCAAAAACTGTGCGAGGAGAGGATGGATCTGCCATGGACGGAGGCCGATCAATCGGCGCAAGACAGGGACGTATGGAGGAGCCTTGTCGATGCAGTGGGTCCCCGACCCGAATAGGACAAGGGGAAGAAGAAGAAGAAGAAGAAGAAGAAGAAGTATTTATGATTTTTCAATAATGTCTAAACAAAATAAGTATGTAATTTTTTTTTTAATATTTTAGTTTGTAAGACCTTAAATAAATAAAAAAAACTGGGGTATTTTTGTCACGAAACACGTTCTCGGATTTACTTTTTAATGATTTTAATTTAACTAAAATTAAATTCTGAAAACTGTGTTTACTAGATAATGTATTGATTTATTTTGTTGTATGATTATATGATTTGAAATTTGTGTCGTTTAATATAATCTATCGTTTGAAAATTGAACAAATCTGCCAACGACCAACAGTATAGCCTTAGTATATTAAAAATAAACTTAGTTTTTCAAAATTTAAAAAATGCGTGTACTAGATAAAGTAACAATCTTTCAAAATCAATTAGTGTTTTTTTGTAAAAAAGAGTTAATACGTCTAGAATTTGATTTAAAAATGACTAATTTCTGGTATTCTCTGGTAATAACCTCCATACTATACAATAACACTGAGAAGCGTAACTGTCTTAAGACGATAGACTTCGGTTTTCGGCCCATACAAAAAGGTCGCCCGGGAAAAAACACTTTTCTACATCGAAAATTGCAGAAAATGAATATACTTTTTTTATACTGCCTTCTAGAGGGTGAAAACTATGTCGGTATGTTTTTGAATTTTCGATGCGTTTCGTATTAACGTAAACATTCACTGTCAAACATGTACGATTTATCAAAAAATATTATTTAACAAAAAGTGCTGCTAACTCAACTCTCATAGAGAATTATAAAATTATAAAAAGCTACCGACGTACCTTCTTTTTTCTAAAAAATATGTATTTTTTAAAATTTCAATTTCGTGAAAGTTTCGGTGTAGAAAAGTGTATTCTCCATAAACGCCTTTTCGAGCGATTTCTGTAGGTAAATTTGAGCGTTGTCTCATTCGCACTTTTCGCATTCGCATGTATTGTAAGTGTGCGTGAGCTTATTGTGAGCGGGACAGAATGACAGACGCGGGTGTTCCGCGTGTAGTTCAAAGTCTAGCCTCTTAACGACTAACGTTAAATATAGTTACCGGAACCATATTAACGTATGACATTTTGAAATTTCCTACCAGGAACCCAGAAAACTCAACTTATTTTATATTCTCTACAAGTTTTTCTGCGATATAATTGATTTGGTGGTATTTGCGAGTAATCGGGTAATGTACCAGATAGATGGTACACTTTTACATATAACTACATACAGAACTCAAATTATGATTTTTCTCAGGGACTTGAACCCAGGACCCACGCCTTTCCAGGGCGGAGCTCTACCAACTGAGCTAATTACTTAAATTGTTGGACTAGCTTTTGATGATTTTATCCATATTAATTGAAGAAGAAAATATTACTAATAAATCTGAACGAAACATGAAACAGAATAAGATTCAGAAAATATAAAAAGGAAGGTCGCAAATAGAGATCGAATCCAAGATCTCTATCTTACCGGGACAACGCTTTTAACGGCTAAGCCATTGAAATCGAATTACTTCCCGTCACTTTTGTCGATTGCAAATCTCAATTTAAGAGTATTTTGGGTATTTATCAAGGGTATTTTCATAAACGAGGGATTCTGTTGAAAATGTGTGGAATATTTAAAGATCATTTTTCTGATTTTAATCATCCTACTAAAAATGTTTGTTTTTACGTTTTCATTCAATTTTATTCGATTTAAAACGTTCAAAATCTTATAGTACTAAAACGGCCCGTGATTGCCAACGACGCTTCGTACGCACGTCACCAAACAAACAAAGTAGAACTTGTGACGTCACACGTCCAAAATGCCGTTTTGGCGGGATCACAAAAATGGGCAACTTAGACTCGCTGTAGAAAATTTATTTGTCAACATGAAAATAAAACAAAAATGCATTTCGTAACAATCGTAATTTTTTGCTTAATTTTTTAAGCAATAAAATAAACGTGTAAATACCCTATTATCAGTATTGTTGCTGGCCAAAAACTTGGGAATTATATGAGTTTTCGATTACGGAAATTTGAAATGCTGCTAAGGACAAAATGTTAATTGTTCAGGAGAACGAAGGTAAGTTATTATATTTTTTCAAAAATTCTCCTGCTTTTACTCGCCTATAATAACTATTTTTTATTATAAAATAACAATAGATCTTTCAGAATTCTTAACATTTTTTGTAAATTTCTTTATTATCGTAATTCATTTATTTTTAATTTTTAGTATTTTACGTGAAATATTTTGACGACGCAGATTGTAAGAGAAAAAAAAATAGAAAAATTATATATTTAACTGATTTTTGGATTTATTTTCCTTTAGACCATTAGAGCATTACAAATTTACACGATTTGTTAAAAGCTTTTCCCGGTAAGAAAGTTATCCTTAGTCCAATCGTCCGATGCAACCGTTATCTTTTTATTTTATTTTCTGTGACTTGTCCTGTTCAAGTGTCGTTTATTTAATAACAATGTAGGTACATTCTGGGTCGACTTACGAACGCTACGCTACGCCTTACAATAACTGGACTAATTAGCAACCATAAATTTTCTATGGAAATAGACGCTTTAGAAGCACACTGACTACACGCATCTGACACACGGCGCTATACAAGCCATCCAATTATTATTATATAGCAGATATTGGTAGGCGTCGCGTAGCGTACGTACGTCGATCCAATATGTACTTACCTTTATCGTCTACTTCAGTAATAAAAAAACGTATAAGTAAAAAATTTCAAAATTTTAGATGGTAAACCAATTCGAGAATTATACAATCCAAATTTGAAAAATAACTGGAGACCTTTTAAATCCTATATATAATAATAAAAAAACGTATAAGTAAAAAATTTCAAAATTTTAGATGGTAAACCAATTCGAGAATTATACAATCCAAATTTGAAAAATAACTGGAGACCTTTTAAATCCTATATATAATAATTATTTTATCGAGAATGAGAACATTTGAAAATTGGAATGAACGTTTTGATTAGAAATATGGAATAATTCAGCTTACTTAAGTAATAGGAACAGCCAACACACTTTGGTTTATTTATGCAGTGGCTTAAACAAATAATTACTGCGAGGCATTTTTTTAATGGATTTGAGGGCAAAATACAAAAGCAAGCATTTTTTTTATCAACTAACTAAACTAAAACTAACCATAACGCCGTTTCCCCGCAGGGGTAGGCAGAGAGGACGGACCGCCAAACAACTCGGTCTTGGCACACACTCCTTGCCTCATTCACCTTCATACATCTTCTCATACATACTCTTCTATTATTCTGACTCTTATTTTTTATCAAAAGGTACTTATAACGAATACGTAGTACGGATGTGAGCTCTTTGTATACGGGGTGTTAAGCATCGTACTTGACTTACTTTAACCAGTGATTCCTGACATTATTTGGAGTAACAAATGTAAATGAAATTTTGGTCTCCGGTGACTTTTTAGATGTCTTTATTTTTTTTTCAAAAACTTTTACTTTAAATCAAAGAAAAAAAAATCTTCCACATGTCGTCATTGGTCTCTAAGCCAAGTAACCAACCAACCCCTCACCCCGCCCCTAACTTCCCAATACCTACTAATTTTCAAGTTTTCATAAAATAAAAATAAAATTAAAAACGTCACCGGAGACCAAAATTTTATTAACATTTTTTACTTAAAATAATGTCAGGAATCACTGGTCAAAGTAAGTCAAGTACTATGTTTAACACCCTGTATAATTTGGCTTTGTCAGGGCTTTACAAAGAGTTAATCGTAATCAAGTGTAGACTGTGACCTTTGTCTTGTTTTGAAGGACTATTGTGCATAATTTCAACAATCTCGGAATGAAACTTAAGATATTTTTGTTTAAAAATTAAATCCCTAACCGATGTTCACGACATAAAACCCTTATTTATATAAATAGATATAAAGATAGGCCAATTTTGATGACTTTATAGACAACCTTGGCAGTTACTTGAGAAGTAATCTTACTAATATTATAAACGTGAAAGTTTGTATGGATGTATGTATGTTTGTTATTCTTTCACGCAAAATTTACTGAATAGATTTTAATGAAACTTTACAATAATATAGCTCATAGATCAGAATAACCTACAGGCTATAATTTATATTAATATATTAAAAATAATAATTTTTGTTTAATAGAAAATGTCAAAATATGAGAATGACATTTTGCAAAACAATGATTTTTAAATCAAAATTCTGTTTTAGAAAATGTTTAAATTAGTGAATTTATTTGAAGTACTCGCTGAATATTTTGAATCAAATGAAGAATTATAGAAATTTTAAATAGAATTTTTTTACAAATGCAGATGGGACCTAGGAAAAGAAAATAGATTACTTGAAGTAATATTACGCAGACAAAGTTGCGGGCAGAAGCTAGTAATACTATATAATTAAGAAAAATAATACTTTTGCTCTACGGACTATGTAAATATGATGAAAGATAATAATATGATTAAATAAAAAATATTTAAAAAAAAACTTTTTGGTGGAAATTTTTTTGATTACATACCACCGATTTACGTTTGAGCACAATTTAGCAGGCTGGAGGAGATTGTTATTTTTTACTACTTTAACTGACAAAAAAATGCCAAAGTTGTCTCTGAAATCTTGAAAAAAGTTGTATTTAATTTAATATATATCTAAATCGATAAAATAGCTTACATCCTTTACTATATAAAAAACTTATTTCAGTTTGAAAGAGTATCCGTGCGGTCGTTTCTAAATAATATCTAGTATCTACTACCAACCATTCGAACAGAGGGAAGATTTATTATTCTTGACTGCTTCATTCTGGCTTTGTTCTTCCCGCAGGCTGTAATATCACTGCTCCTTGTGGCTTCTCCTCCAAGAGACCCGTGCTAGATCATTCGTTCTGCCGTGTGTTATCTTGAACAAGTCGCGGTGACGACTGCGGCTGAAATTTCAAGCACACGTATAAGCCATAGTATTCCATGAGAAAGATTCCACTTACTAATAATATATTTATTTAATTTAAACATAATAATAATTAACTTTAATCTTTTTCAAAAAACAAGCGAAATTTGATTTAAAGCGTAATTTTTTTTTTTAATTATTGGGATTTTTGAAGAGTACATAGGCATACATATATATATTTAATTAAATGAAACAAATTACTTGGTATACACCACTTACATAATCACAATTATACCCCACATATAAGATATATAAGTACTGTACACTAAGTTATTTGTTTCATTTCATAAAAAAATTACAAAAAAAAGTGATTTTGCAAAGGATGAAGTAGATATTGGTTTATAAATATATATTTCTTGTCGACTGAGAACTACCAATATTATTTTCATTTTCTTAACGCATATTTTATTGGCCCCTATCTTTATGTAGGATGGCAAGATTCAACTCGAACTAAATGCCATCTAGATAGTGTCTAGGTAGGATAAATTATCCATTTCATTCAATATGCGATATCTATTGACTTTTCTGCAAGTCGAGGATAAATATTTATTTTTAACTTAACAGGTAAAACCACAAATTATAACATTTTAATTAATGAAGACAACATTAGCGAAAATCAATCTAAAGTTAAAACAGAATAATAATAAAAATATCGGGTCACATCTGGGACTCGAACCCAGAAAAAACAGGCTTTTGAAAGCGTTCCATCCAAGTTCAATCGGAAAACTATACCTATAATCAATTGCATTCTCGGGAGAGTTAGATTTTTCAAATATTCAAAACTTGTAAGCGGTATTAAAATTGAAAAAATATCTACAAAATATGTACACATTTTATATTGGAAGCAAAAAACTTGTGGTTAAGTTTTAATTGTAACCTACGTGAATATAATGTTACCTAAGATAATATGAGCGCGAAGATATAATACATGTATTATTTACCAGTTCTTAACTTGGCACTCGTGTCCTACTGCAGGCTTCATAATTTCAGCTACGTGTATTAATCCTGCTTCCTTTAGCACATTATAAAAAATTTCTCTGATAATCATAGGAAATTTTTAAGTCAGGAAATTATTGAAAAACTCTTTGCTGCTCATAGTCTGGCATACATTCTTCTTGCGGTCATAAGCTGCGGTTGAACCTTGACTTGTTCTGATTATGTCTATCGCAGCTGGTTTGGACTAAGATTCTGCCTTTATTCAGAACCCAATTAGGTATTTTGACTGGAATAGGGCTTCGAAATCCCAGCGAATTGGTTGTCCATGTCAGCTCTTTTTCATTCATTTGGTCCCTGCTCTTCTTTTCTATTATTTCTGTATATAATTGTTTGTTCTTTCTTTCTTCCTCTGCTGAAGCCGGGGCAGAACTCGCTGTGTTGGGAACGGCGAAGACGAAACCTTCCACATTTATCCTTAAAATGGTATTTTGGTTCCTTTTATCGTGGCCTTGTTAGGATCTTGAATTTGCATTTTCTCATCTGCACCTAGAAAATATAAAAACAATGTGATCAAATACAAATTACACATTCCTTTAGGAAGAATCGTTTTTTTATGAGTTCCACATACGAGGCCCAACTGCTTAAATCAAGGGAGAAAATGGCATCCTCAGTTGCATGTTGCAAGGCTAAAGAGAGCGGGGAGGAAAAGGGATGGGATATGGAAGGTTCAAATTTGTTATTAGATATTGCTAAAGCCATTTTAAGTGACGTTTCGAATCGGAATATTAGTATTTTACCAGGGCGATACTGAGAGTAGTAAATAAGTGTAACGAGTATTTTTAAACTATCGGAAAAAAGAAAAAAAAAATGCGTATTTAAAAGAGCCATAGGATGTATTTTTTTATCACACACATCGCTTAAATATCGATATATACTTATTTATTTAAAGAACGACCATCTTGATCTTTTAATGAATCAATATTGATGTGTACCTAAATCGCAAACGTACCATAAAACATATATTTATTCTCAAACAAAATTCACAAATCTTCGTCAAGGTCATATTATAATTCTTCGCATTCACTTCAGCTGTCAAATAATGGTTGGTAAAATCAACCCGTAAAAACTGAAGTATTTTTAACAATAATTCGTCTTTTAATGAGTCTAGTTTTTTAACTGTTAATTCATGGTGGAATTCCATTGTATTAGATATGAAATTAATCAATTTTTTTCACTTTGTTCCACTTGTTTATTTACACCAGAGGACCTAGCACGCTTGCTTTATAACGATCGGTAGGATAACTATCGGTAACTTCTCATCGTTCCCTAGCATGAATACAGATCGCCAACGAATAAGTGACAGTTTACAATGACTGAGTGTCCTTAACATATTCGACATCAACTGTTGTCTGTACTTTGGCGATGTGCAGTTGTCCTAGGAAATGATGAGAAGTTACCGATAGTTATCCTACCGATCGTTATAAAGCAAGCGTGCTAGGGCCTCAGGACCGGTTTCGTCCTACTACGGGCATTTTCAGACTGATCCAGTCCAGACAGACCAGTCTGAAAATGTTCATAGTAGGACGAAACCGGTCCTGGTGTAAATAAACAACAAAGTGAAAAAAATTGTTTAATTTCATATCTAATAATTCGTCTATTTTCAAATTTCATAATATGATCATAACGTGGAACAAAGTGAAAAAAATTGTTTAATTTCATATCTAATAATTCGTCTATTTTTAAATTTCATAATATGATCGGCACGACTAGGGTTACCAGATACGAAAATGAGTTTTCCTGAAAAAATCCCTGACTTAGCAAAAAAAATCCTTAACGGATCCATAAAAAGCATCCATCGTGGGGGGGGGGGGGTGGCTAGATAAATCATAAATTTACCACATTATCGGTACAAATGACACCCGGTGCACACCATCCATCCTTATGTTTTTCATAGTCCTGCCAATTTCCAATTCTTTCCAATTTTCCCTGTTTCCCTGACAGACAGCTGAAATTCCGGACATGTCAGGGAAATTCCTGTCATATGGTAACCCTAGGCACGACCAATTTAGCCAATGTCAGGGAAAAGCGTGTGTGTGTGCACGTTTGTAGGTGTGAGTGTCACCAAAAGTGGATATTATTATTGTTAAACCATTATACAAACCATTCAGTCAAAGTTAAGATTTCCCAATCATATCTTTGTCTGAATTCATTGTATAATGATAATAACTACTTTGTAAAATGTTACTAGTAAACAATGTAGGTATATAAATAGAGGTGAAAATATTAAAAATACGTATGACAGAAATGACGAACAGTTTCTTTTTAAAGTTACGATGTGACATTTTTAAAACACATTTAGGTAAATGTGTAGTGATCCGCTTGCTTTATATGGATTTGGTATTTGCGAAATTTTGTTTCAATCTAAATAAAATTGAATTATTGTGTTTACCCAAACTAAGAACTAATAACGTATTTTGTGCACGTAAATGGTTGTTTCTTGTAGTAATTGTTGAAATAAAGTGTAAAGGACCGCTTCACTTGGCCAAACATGGCGTCGAACACTTCCGCGAAAAAATCTTATGCAAAATGAATGTTTTTTCGTAAATGAAAATGACGTAAAAAAACATGTTTTTTTTTCTAGTAATTATTTTTTTTAAATAATATCTACATTATCACAAAACCATGTTACACAAACCTAGCGTAGCCACTATACTACTTGAAAACTGGGATTTTTTTCTTGCCTTGACGTGAGCATGAGCATGAGCTATACAGGGTGTTAAGGTACGTACTTGAGTTACTTTAACCAGTGATTCCTGACATTATTTGGAGTAAAAAATGTAAATAAAATTTTGGTCTCCGGTGACATTTTTGATGTTTTTTTTTTTTTTTTTTACAAAAACATAAAAAATAGTAGGTGTTGGGTAGTTGGGGGCGGGGTAAGTGGTGGGGCGATAACTCGGCAGAGTGAGCATTAAGGTCATGTGAAAAAAAAATTTTTTTTTGATGTTGAACAAAAAAATTTTTGAAAAAAAAAAAAATTTCATGAAAAAAGTAACCGGAGACAAAAATTTCATTTACATTTTTTACTCCAAATAATGTCATAAATCACTGGTTAAAGTAACTCAAGTACGTTCCTTAACACCCTGTATATATCATTACAAAAATAGTTCACTTAAAAAATTAAATTTTAAAGTAAAAAAAAAAAAAAAATCAAGCTAATGAATTTTAATCTCAACGCAGGCAGTGCATGCGTATTAGGTAAGTGCGAATTTTATTTTAACATTAAAAAAATATCTAGCCGCTCGTTGTTTTTCTTATAGTATTAAGAATACCAACATAACAAAATGACATTTGACAATAAATGTTTGAAAATGGTCGGTTCGTTTTACAGAACGAAAGCTAATTTTAATTTTACGTAATTGAAATTTAAAATGAAATATTATTCACGTCCCATTATTGGTTGGGGAGGAACTTATAATAATATTTTAAATCCACTTAAAATTGTTCAAAGATTGATAATTAAAGTAATTTTAAAAAAACCATCCAAATTTTCTACTGAAATTCTCATTTCAATATTCAATGTACCTACAATAGACAAAATATTCAATTCTACAAATTTACAAAGAAGTACAGTTAAATAACTTACCATTCCATTCATCAGCAAGATATCAGAATACTATCAAAATCCCTAAATTTAGTGCAAAGCACACACAAAATACTTATCTCTATGTAGGTATAACATATTATAACAAACTACCATTATGTCTGAAAGTTATCGAAAATATTCAGGAATTTCAGCAAAAAATAAAAAAATACCTAAAACAACTATAAGAGTCTATATCTCACTATTATTATTATTTCTTTTAAATCCTTTATTGATAAATCTTGCAATTTCTTAATTATGCCTTGTTTTTTGCCATATTGTATTATGTATTTACTTTCACACATGATATTGTATAATTGAAATATAATTGAACTAAAATTCCCTCACCAAACACAAGAGCCTTGTCTCTTTATGGTGAGGAAAAGCTATTCTTATCCACTATTTTACCACTGTATAAAATGTAAAAATTGTGTATTTATTGTAATAAAAACCTTTAAATATTAAATAAAAAAAATCCCACATCCCCAATGCAAATAGTTGTCTTTTAATGTAATTAAGGTGAATTAAAAGATTTTTTCAAAAAAGTGCGTATTAACCGTTTTCATCTATATCCTATGTTTACCAATTTTTTTCCAAATAATTTAAGCATTCAAAATAATTTTTAAAACACTTTGCATCAGTAACAAGAAAGTTCATGAGAAACAAGTTTTATTTCATTACCCACATCGAAAATTCTGCATATTTACGAGTTCTTAGGAACAAATTAACAGGGTTTCAATGTTTATTGGCGGGAACATGTAAGAATAATTTGTTGGTATACGTAATCGATATAATAGCATTCATTTTTAAGGCAAGGTTAGGAATAACCCGAAAACGTTATTCTTCTGACTACAAATAAAATTGGGAAAAATGTAGCTTGTGCAGTGATAGCATCTACCTAATTATATGGTAGAATACTAAATTGAACTCACGGCGACGCGCGACGCCTGGGTTCAAACCCGACGCATTCGTCCACCCGGTTACTGACTATTTAAAGGAGTTTTAATTGAACGTTAAGATCGATAAACTGAAACAATATTACAACTATCACATGCCGTGTGGAACAATTGGAAAAATATTATCTGATTTCGTTTAGACCATTAGTACTAAGAGACCACATCATTAGAATTTTCCTTAGCGGGCATTTTATAATAAATTATTACCTTGAAGCATTCTTCCGTTTTTGTATAACGCACAAGAAACCAGTGGCCGGAGAACGAGGTTCTACGTCAACCCCGATGTAGAAATTAAATTATAAACACTCCACATTTCCATGTTAATCCTTCTTAATCACAATTAAGGCTTCTTCAATTATTTTCATTCAGATACTAAACTGCAAAAAAACAAAAAAATTTCATATTAATTTTATATCTCTTTAAAATGTTACCCGTTTACGCTCGTTCGCGTGTACGTGATATCCGTTATTGAATAATTAAAATCCATTTTTATTTTATAATTATTTTCATAACATACATATTTTTTTATCTACAACTAATTAAAAATTGAATAATTTTAAATAAGTTACTAACATATAGGTAAATGTACGATTTAATTGTCTTACCAAGCGAGATATGTAACGACAGACGCCACGACGCCCTCGACCAATTTGAATTTGGAAGATTGTAATTGTCACCTGTAAATTAGAAATAAAATGTTGACAGCATTGAGAAAAATTGTGATAATGTGTGAAAAAAAATAATGTTTTTAAAAAAATGTGTCTAAAGGTAAATAAAGGTTTTATTTTTATTTTTAATTACAGCTTTTTACATATATTCTACAATAACTGCTTCCAACAGTCCGAATTTAGTTGGACTATAGTATCTCCAATATGGCGTATTTGTGTTGCGAGGCAGGAAGATTAGAGTAATTAACCGATGGCCTCCGTGGTAGAGGGGTAAGGCTTTTGACTTTTAAGGCGGAGGTCTCGGAATCGAATCCCGGTGTGAATAATTCAATTTAAATTAAATAATTTTCGTTATTTTACAATGAATTAATTAAAAGTATATATAATATATTTGCGGCACGTTCCAGACTGTAAGATACTCTCAGTATTGCCCTGGTGTAAGAGCATCATTCAGAATAGAAACGTTTATTGTTTGAAATGGCTATAACTATTTATCAACCAGTCTGAAGCCAAGTACTTCCCCACCTTTCTCTTCCCTATGTGGTTCCTCCACCAATTGCCTTCAGCCCCGCAACATACCCTAATTGGGGATACCATAGTTTCACTGGTTCCAAACGAGAGCAGTTGGGACTCTTGTGCGGTATTCACATAAAAAGTTACTTCTTAACATACCCTAATTGAGTATGACAACTGACTCGGATAATTTAAACTCCTGTGGGGTCTTAAAATAAAATATTATATTAGTTAAAACTCATTGCAAGAGCACATTGTTTCAATTTACAATTCTTTAAATATTATTTTACGTTTTATGGATTTGTTTGTTTTCAGTTTGTAACTTTATTGCAAGAGAAGGTAAAAAGTATTGTATACTTGGACTGCAATTTAAATGAAAGATGGGATCCTTCGGTTGAAATCAAATGCCGCATTGAGCAAGCTCGTGCAATCTTTATCCGCATGAAAAAGATGTTCTGCAGTCATGATCTCAACCTTGGATTACGAATGCGAATGGTCAGATGCTACGTGTTTTCAGTATTATTTTATGGAATGGAAAGCTGGAAACTTACTGAAGAACTGGTAAGGCGACTTGAGGCATTCGAAATGTGGATCTACAGAAGAATACTAAAAATAAGCTGGATGGACAGAGTTACGAATGAAGATGTTATGCTTCGGATGAATAAAGAAAAATAAGTTATTAAAACAATAAAAATCCGAAAACTTCAATAGAGAAGTACGAGATCTTGCATTTCATAATGCAGGGAAAGATTGCCGGAAGACGGGGCCCTGGAAGAAGGAGGACATCGTGGCTGAAAAACCTGAGACAGTGGTTTGGCCAGTCTACTTTGGAGCTGTTCCGGGCCGCAGTAAACAAAGTCCGCATAGCCAACATGATAGCCAACGACCGTTGAACGGACAGGGCACGAGAATTCTTATTGAAGACGAATTCTTAATGAAGACGAATTCATCAATACTTGATTATGAAGATATTTATTAACGCGTTTACGAGAGATGAGAAGGCTGATAAAGATATTGAAAGAATGGTAAATGCAGGTAAGTCCATTTATGGAGGACTGAATGCCGTTGGTGCTAACAAAAAGTTGTCCAAAGAAGCGAAGCTAGCAGTCCACAATGGAGAGCTTGTACCTACCCTGATGTATGGCAGTGACGCAGGCAACTGGCAGAGGAAAGATGAAAGTTGACTGAATGCCGTAGAAATAAGATCAGAAATGAGAAATGAGAGTGTGGTAAAACCATGTATGATCGTGTGAGAAATGTGGAGATTCGAAAATAATTCAAGGCTGATGTAAGCGTAATGAGTAAAATTAAGAAAGGAACCCTCAGATGGTTTGGGCATGTAGAGCGAATGAACGAAAAAAGGAGCGTAAGGAGAATATATGATGCAAGTGTGAATGGTATAAGAAGTAGGGGACGTCCGAGGAAGACATGGCATGATCAAGTGAATCAGATATTTGAGTCAGGCCATGTCAAGAGTCAGAAAAATAGAAGAGTATGTATGAGACCGTGTATGAATGTGAATGAGGCAAAGAGTGTGTGCCAAGACCGAGGTGTTTGGCGGTCCGTCCTCTCTACCTACCCCTGCGGGGAAACTGCGGGGTTATTTAATTAGTTTCATTAACGCAGGATGACAGTGGCAGATGACATCTGAAGTGTACTTCTTTATTCTACAGTTAAACAAGCTGAGATAATTAGTGAAATCGTTGAGTTGCGCCGTGAGAGAAGCTTTGTAGCCAACTAGTTTGCAACCTGCAGTTGCCAACCAGTTTTAGTTTGGTTTCGGTTTCTCCGTGAGCGAAGTGGGGGTATCTGGGTTATATTAAGGGAGTTTTTGTTAAACTTTATTTTGAACATTTTATTTGCAAATGGTTTAAGCATGTAATGTGTGTGTTTTCAAACATTCCTATTAGACACGACTTATAAAAAGTATAATCCCTCTTTGGTTGTGCTGGTAGTGATGATCCCAGTAACAAATACCTAAACCAATTGGTCAAATAAATAGATAGATAAATAGCCGGGATAACCTGGTGTTAACGATAGCATTATTCATATTGTATTGATTAGTTTTACCTGAAAGGCTAATTAAAAAGCAATAAAATTTTATAACACCACAAAATATTCCCGAACATCCTTTGTCCCATTAGCTCCCGCGTGTTAAATTCTAAGAAAAACCTTACAAATGTAATAACCATATTCGGCAACAAATAAATCATGGAATTCAACATAATGATGATACATCAGTTCAAAACAAATCACTCGATTTTATATCATATGACACGACAATGTGTATGTTGACAAAACTGCAATTTAAAAAAAAATTATATATTCGATAATATTATTATTTAATTTAAAGAAACAGTTTACTCGTAAACCAGTTCTACTATATAATTATCATTACGCGTGACAGTTGTTTCGCCTGAATTTCGTATTAATAATTACACACCAGAACTTGTTTATAAATAAACTGTTTTTATAAATTAAATAAAAATATTATTCAATTTTTTTATTCTATTTATTTAAGTACATGATTTATCAAAAGTATATATAGTTTTTTGTGATATTTCAACTTGCATTCTAGGGATGACCCTGTGGTATAGCTGGTGAATTTTACAGTTTGGGGATATACATTCATTAGTATTGGTTGGTAAGTTTCATTAATTAATACTATGCACACAATTCTTCTACAATAAAAGAGTCATATATAGTTAGATAGGATTACAAGAATAAGATGAAGAAGTTAAAGAATTATTGGAAAAGAGAAATTTAAGGAATTATTAGTATATAAATCACAGCAATCAAGGTAGAAAATAAAGATAAGGAATAAAGATAAATTATGTTTTGCCTGCTTTGTAAAACTGTGTAAAAAAAATAAAAAAATAAAAAAAATAAAATGGAGTTACATAAATAAAACTTGAAAACAATAAATTCACTTCAACTTTACCTAAAATTTCTGTCAATACAAAATACAACACGGTAACCATGAATACTGCACGCAATATGTATTTAATATACCAAATGCTTCGAACCGTCTAGAGCTAGTAGGACTATGAAAGGTATTGTTTTTACTACTTACAATGGTTATTATGTATCGATCCGGTATTGTGTTCACTGAATTTGAATGTTATTAAATACTATATAATTACCACTGATTAATGGCGTCCTTAAACATATATTATCAGAATGTACGAGGTTTGCGAACAAAAACACATGATTTCTTAAGATCCGTTATAAATAATGACTTTGATATTATATGTATTACAGAGACATGGCTCCTCGATAATATCAGTAACCAAGAAATTTTTGATGACAGATATAATGTTTTTAGACGGGATAGAAATTATAGTCTCACAGGCCAAACCATGGGAGGCGGAGTTCTTATTGCCGTTCAATCCAAATATAATGTCACTCATCAGACAACTTGGTCAACACAAGAAACTGAAGATATATGGGTAAGCATTATTTCAACTTTCCCAAACAAACGATTAAACATGTGTTGTTCTTACCACCCCCACGGTACCAAACATACTAGCAGTCTAATAAATCATTTTGAAACCACTAGTCACCTCCGGCTAAATAATCCCGATGATGACTTCATACTTATAGGAGACTATAATATTTCAAAACTTGTCTGGACTCCAAATATTAACTTAAATCAAATGACTCCACTACCAGCCACCGACGAAGCGAGTACTTATGTGATAGATTTCCTTTCACTCTGTGACTTCTACCAATATAACAACATATTAAACATAAACAAACGCGTTCTCGATCTAGTAATAAGTAATTTAAACTGTACATTACTGCCCTGCTGTTCTCCCTTTCTTACCGAAGACTCACATCACAAATCATTACAAATCGAGATAATACTTCAAAAGGATCCCAGTTTAAAACATTTATCACGGCAAGTCTTATTGTTTAACTCAGCTGACTACACTAAGATTAATAAATTTCTAGAAGAAATTAACTGGTCACTTATTCTCAGTAAAATGTGCATAGAAGAAGCTACTAACAAATTCTATGAAATTATCTATGAAGCTATCGACCGTTACGTTCCATCACGAACCATTAATCTGTCTCCAAAATATCCCATTTGGTATACCTCTTGCTTAATAAAAATCATCAAAGAAAAATTAAAATTTCACCGTAAATTTAAAAAATATTCACAACTCTCTGATTACCACACATTCTCGTTACTCAGGACTCGCCAAAAGAAAATTGAAAAAGAATGTTATGCAAGTTATATAAATAATGCTGAGTTCAACATAAAGAATAATGTGAAATATTTTTGGACTTTCGTGAAATCGAAACAAACCTCGTCTGATGTACCTAATAACATGTTCCATGGAAACCTCTCATCAAGCGATGGGCAAGAAATTTGCAATCTTTTTAACGATTATTTTCAATCTGTTTTTATCCCCTCTCAATCTAAAAATATTTCTACGAATAGTGTAGATATTAGCAATAACAATAATGAAAGTTCATTACATCTGAATTCTATTAATATTAATACAACTTTAGTATTAAAATATTTAAAAAATATCAACACAAAAAAAAGCGCCGGATGCGATAAACTACATCCAATTTTTATTTTTAATTGTGCTGAACAACTTGTTACTCCTGTGACATTACTGTTTACACTTTCTATCAAAGAAGGCGTATTTCCCACAATTTGGAAAAAAGCATTTGTAACACCTGTTTTCAAAAAGGGGGATAAACACAACATTGAGAATTACAGGCCTATATCAAAGTTATGCATCCTAAGTAAAATCATGGAAAAAATCGTTTATGACCAACTTTTTAATTTATGCAAAAACACAATTATCAACCCCCAACAACACGGTTTTTTTCAAGGCAGATCTGTTGAATCAAACTTGGGACAGTTCACCGATTTTGTTCTTAATTCTATGGATAAAAAGAAACAGGTTGATTCTATCTACACTGATTTTTCTAAGGCTTTCGACAAGGTGAATCATGATACACTCTTAAATAAACTCGAAAAAATTGGTATAAGCGGGAATCTTCTCAGATGGTTCTCATCTTACATAAGAAATAGAAGTCAAGCTGTTGCTCTAAAAGGTTATATGTCGCAGATAATAATTATTCCCTCGGGGGTACCGCAAGGTTCTATTTTGGGGCCCCTGCTCTTTACTTTGTATATTAATGACATCAAACATGTCATCAATCATTCTGATTTCATTCTTTACGCTGACGATATGAAAATATACAAATGCATAAGCTCAGAAGATGATTGTAATAAATTACAAGAAGATGTTAATAGAATTAATGAATATTGCATAGAAAACCAATTATTTCTAAACATAGATAAATGTAATGCGATAACATTTTCACGTAAATGTCACCCAATCATCCATGCTTACCATCTTAACCATGTTCCCCTCCAACGAGTGGAAAAAATCAGAGACCTTGGAATATTACTTGACTCTAAATTACTGTTTAAAGATCATATTGAAAGCATCTTAAAAAAAGCCTACAAACAAATGGGCTTCATTCTACGCGTCACAAAACCATTCAATAAACCTTTTACACTTGAACTACTTTATATGGCATACGTAAGATCTCATCTCGAATTTTCATCTGTCATTTGGAATCCTCAATACCAAACTTATATTAACCGAATTGAAAACATTCAAACAAAATTCCTGAAACACCTGTCGTATCGTTTTAAAAATCATCAGTGTAATCCTATTGCTCTTTACAAACGGAGAAAAATTTCTGACGTACTATTTCTGTACAAAGTTGTGAACTGCCTCATTGATTCCCCAGCCTTGTTAGAAAAGATTGCATTTCGTTGCCCTGAACGCAATACCAGATCGAATACCCTATTTTATATACAACATTTTAAATCAAAATACGCACAAAACTCCTTACTCGGGCGTATCTGTAAAACTTATAATGCCTTAAGCGATATTGACATTTTCCATTGTACCCTTAAATCTTTTAAAGTCAAACTAACTTTACAATGTACTTAAATCAAAACTATGCATTGTATATTATATTATATTATTGTACCTCTGAATTGTTTATTATTTCTTTTTAATATGTTTTCACTCACAATATATACTTTTATAACTTGTAATTAACTACTTCTTAATCAATAATCACAACCAAAATGTATAAATGGAACTTAATTGGTTTATATTATGTTCACTATCTTATGTTAAATGATCTTTTACACAACTGTATGTTTCCTTAATAAACTTAAATAAAAAAAATAAAAAAAATGATATTCCTAATATGGATACGTTGTGCGGCTTAAAATAGTGGATAGGGGAAGGAGATGTAAAGAAGGGAGGTGGGGGAATATCTGGCTATTAGAATCTGGTGACCAAATACGACTAAAGCAACTTTAACCAACGTTTCGAATCAAAATGGTGATCTTTAACCCGGACGATACAGAAAGTGGCTTAATAATAATGGTAATTGTTATTAATTAGCATTTCAATAAATTATTAGTTAATAATTCACATTTTACGTATATTTATTGTAATTCAACACAAAGTACCTGATAAGTACCTATAAATTATTACATTTGGATAATTTGCGTAGCGCCGTTTTTGGTGAAAACTCATCTTAAGGAATCTGTGTAGGCAAAAATATTAATTTATGGGTGCATTTAGCTTGTTAGTGTTTCAATTCTGAATGGTGGTCTTTCACCAGGGCGATACTGAAAGTTACTACCGTTCAGGAACGTTCTGCAAATACATATACCAAAGTACTATAGTCGAACCAATACCAAGTGCACTCTCAAAATTTCACACGGGGATTAACGTACAGTAAAAACTCCGAAAAACCCAAACTCGAAAGACACTCCACCATTATATTATTAATATTTGTATTTTTCATTTCTTATTATTTATTTGACCCTCGAAATTTCCGATTTTTTGAAATATTTTAAACTGGATTCTAAAAACAATATTTCAGACGATACCTAATATACGCTGCAAAACAAAATTTAGATATTCCAATGTCGGTTATTCCAGTCAATTGGTCTAAATCCTGAAATGGATTTTCCCCATTGTTATTTATATCCATGCTACCTGTACCTGTTGGAATACGTAATTTCGTACGTATACCAATTCATTATTCTTACATTTTCCCGCCAATAAATATTGAACACTGTTAATTTGTTCGTAAGAACTTCATTCCTGTTTTAACCGTTTTTACGAATAAAATGATCGTTTTTTAGAATAACATTTTTCTCAGTGTGCTGCTATAGATATGGTTTCTATTGAGGAATGGAAAAATTGTGTAATTCATGCAGAACGACTCCAAAATGAGGATTTCATCAAAGAAGACATACGTGACAATTACCCAGTTTATTTTATAATTGATTTTGAATGTAGTGGTACGGACAGTGGCGAGGATGATGTGCGAAATTTTAATTATTTGGGTAATATATATGTAATTATCTAATTTTTAAAACACATTTTTGTTAAAGGAATGTGTTTAACGTAGAAGCAATCATTTTTTTTGTGTTTTGCCTATGTGTTGAAATATTCAGTTATAGGTTTTTACAATTAATTAATCAATTATCTGTATTTTGCATCTATCTTATGTTTGTTATTCTGTTAATTTATTTGTCATCTTATTTATTGTCAAATATAGTATGTTGCACTTGAACTACTACGACATAAAATGGAATAAATTTTGTGTTCATTAAATAAATGTGTCTATCTACATGTTTTCCGTGAACTTTAAAATGTTTTTTTTTTTAAATTACAAAGAAAAGTTTACCGATGTATATTGTACTGTAAAAAGTATATTGTTTTATGTTGATGTTCACCTTTAGGTGTTTTTTGTCTATAAAAAAATAAATATGTAAAATCCCAACCGGGAATTAAAATTTAAAAGTCTCGTAAATTGGTTACCGCTTTATTAATAAGCATCAGATAAAACCTGTCTAAGAATTTTCTTGATTCTGAAATATGTATGTAATATGAGTTATCGGACACATTGTAGGTATTTTTAAACACCTACGCATTTTTATACAATCCTTAAATTGACTTCAGACTTGAAGACACTTGAATTCAGTCCCGAAGATAATAAAAACATTTTGTTAATTTTAAATCGTGAACCTTCTCGTGTTTCTTTACCTGTACACTGTGTTAATGGTTGTGGACCTTGACCGTTCATTTAGTTTCTGTTTGACTATAGGTATGTGTTATTTGACGACCGTCCGTGGTCGAGTGGTAAGATACTTGACTCCCATTCGGAAGGTCGCGGGTTCAAACCCGGCGTGCGAAAATAAATTTTATTTGATTAATTTGTTTTATTTCACAATTAATGAATAAAAATAATATATGTTATATTTGCGGCACGTTCCAGAGTGGAAGATACTCTCAGTATCGCCCTGATGTAAGACCACCATTCAGAATTGAAACGTTGCTTAATAATGGCTTTAGCCGTGTTTAGTGACAATATCTGAATAGCCAGGTACTTTTCCACCTTCCTCTTCCCCATCTCCTTCCCTTCCCCACTTACCTTCAGCCTCACAACATACTCCAATTGGGGATGCCATAGTCTCACTGGCTCCAGAAGGGAGCAGTTGGGACTCTTGTGAGGTTTTCTATAAATAAAAAAAAAATTGAAATAACACCAAATAATTTGGATTAAGCCAGAGACTTCTGGATCCGTGGAAAGGAAGTGTGCTGAGAAATATAATTTCAAATTTAAAAACTGTCTATTTGTAGGTACCTACTCGTGATTTGTTAGCTGAGTTAGTTGTCTTCAAAAATCACATCAATTAAAAAAACAAAAAATATCTACGTCTAATCGCATCAAAATAGTGAAAAAACGTTTAATAATATAAGTATTTTGTACCCAAAAATTATTCCATGTTCAAAAAACATGATGTGACACGTAAAAACATTTTTTTATAAATATATTACTCCGGTGCCTTTTACACCGAGCCTCTCGCCCCTAATTACACTTACAGGAGAAGGGGTAAAGGGTGGGTATAAATAGTGGGTTTTCATTAGCAATAGTTACTATCAGTTGTAACGCTCTCGAGTCCACACCAAAATTTAAAAGTTAACCTTTATATTTTATTTTATATCAATAGATTAATAAAAACGATTTGGAGTCATAGTTTTAAAACCCGTTAATTCATATCCAAAGTGTAAAGTGCTTCGTAATATTGTTAAAAAAATACAATTGTGGAAGTGTGCATCTTATCTCAGCAATGATGTCAACCTGCCAGAATATACGCTTCACAGACACATCATCGTCCCCTGCGAGAGAGGCAGAAATAGAACTGCCCACGTTCGAGGCATACCGGCAGTTTGCTCTAAGCGGAGCTATTCTTCAATATTTTCAACTTCCTGTCATCGACAGCACTCAAGATCCTCTGAGGTTTTACCTGATTACGAGATCTCTTCAGAGTCAGGCAGAACAACCTAAGCTACACCTGGCAGCTCCGTTCCTGGACAACATGTACCAGGAACAGGAGAGGCTTAGAGCTGAACGCTTAAAGCAGAGCTGCAACACAGAAGAGGACAACGTTACACCAGTTCAAGTAGAAGACGCTAAGGATGTATTTGCAACCGACGCAGGTACATCAAGTGACGCCGATAAAACAACGGATCCAACTGAAGCACCTCAAGCAGCTGAATCAAGTGATAGAGCAGAAGCTTCTGATGCAGCCAAGACAACTGATGGAGCTGAAGAAACTCAAGAGATTGAAGACGTCAAAGAAGTTGATGATGTGGAAGATACGGAACAAAGTGAAGATGAAGAAGAAATTAAATTAGAATCGGCAAGAAGAAAAAGAAACACTTTTCTCAAAATTCGTCCCCATAAGCGAGAGGCTCCTAAATTTGAGATGCGCGATGACGGCACGATTGTGGTGAGGCTTGGTGCGAAAGAAATCCATTTGCCCTACCAGCCAAACATGGTACGGAAAATGGGTTTGGGGCCACGGAGCCCCGGGGAGCAGGCCAGGCGAGACAGGCTGAACGCGGCTTGTCGCATGAGCCGGGCCCGCGCCAAGGAAGGGGCCACCAGGCCCTACACCTACAGAAAGAGGACCCCCAGCAAGGCCGGACCCCAACAACCCCAAATGAAGGACAATGAAAAGAATGAAGATCTTGATTTATAAATATTGTATAATAGCATCAATGACTTTGCTTCTACCTTCGCATCAGTTTGAATCAATGATTTAGTGTGCATTATCATAATAAATATTTTGTACTAATTGTTCAGTTTTGTATATATATTTAAGCTTTATTTTTTATTTTTTTATTTAACATTTTCCAAAAATATTTGTTTTGATGAATTAGGTACATACATAGTTATATATTTGTAAATAAAAAATGTCTAATTTCCCAATACAAATTACAAAAATTTCAACACGTCTTAATATTTACAATAATAATTTGTACTTAAAATAATTTGTGTCTTTGAACTTATAATTTTTTAACGTAACTACTCTTATATTGTTTTTCTAATTATAATTTTTGCATTTAAGTATCTTTATATTTATACAACATTTGAATGCGTAATAAATCAATAATTTCTTGTTTATTGTTAAAATGTTTTTGTATTCATCTTATTATGTTAAGTATTTAATTAATTTGATTTAATAAAATATTTCTACTTTCCAAAATGTTGTCCTTTACATTTATGTAATTTTAAGCTCTATTTGTACCTCATCACCAGCCCGTGAGATTAAGGGGGTTTCTCACCATCCTCCCAACATCTTATCTAGACTAATAACGCATATTTTCGATTTACAATTTACGGTTTATTTATTTATTAAATTGGAGTTTATAATTCGGTACTCGAACCTATGAATAGTGGCTATATATTGGATAATTTGGCCGAGTTTTCTAACCACTGCGAGTATTTTATTTTTAATAATATTCGTTATTAGGGTAGATAAGCTACTGGGAGGATGGTGAGAAAGCCCCTAAATCATGCTTATTATAGATTCCAATAAGTAATTGAGTGGAAGATGCTCCCAGTGTCGCCCTGGTGTAAGACCATTATGCAAAATTGAAACGTTGCTTTAAATGGCTTTAGCCATGTTTGTTGACCAAAACTGAATAGCCAGGTACTTTTCCACCTTCCTATCCTCATTTCCTTCCCCTCTCCACTCACCTTTATACTATCTACACACCATGCTGCGAACAGCAGCTTTTAACAGCTGGCTAAAAATCGAAGGTTGGAGAATGTCTCCCGTCTCTTTTTTTCCCATGCGAACCCGTAACACTCTGTTTCACGTTGACTGCAAATTGGAAGAAAGCGTCTGCCGTTAGTACCAACCGAGGAAATGAGATGGTGATATTGAATTTGTTGTGTTAATAAAAGAGACAGAAGACAACGTGAAACAGAATGTTACGGGTTCGCACGAGGAAAGGGGAGACAGGAGACAATAACCAGCTGCTAACAGCCGGCTGTTCGCAGCACCGTGTGTAGAGCCCATTAGCCTCACAACATACCCCAATGGGGGTGGAATGAAAAATGTAGTGGAATATTGTTTTGATTTCAAGTTGATTCCTTCACAAGTAGTAAGTTTGCAAGTCGTTACGGTTCGATTCTTGTTGTTTTAATACAAAACATTTCTTTAAAAAAAATAAAATGATTGCTATCAACTATTGCGCATTAAACGCATTCTTCAATATGTATTTATACAATATACTATAAATACAACCAATAATACATTTACTTCTTCAACCTTCGCAAAATCACTTTGTGGCATCATTTTATTTAAATGAAAGAAATGACTTTTGTGTAAACCACTATAATCAATATTATAATATCTACATGTGTCAAAACCGATGGTTTCTTTGTCGGGATAATAACATGAATTATTATTTTATTATCCTGACAAAGAAACCATCGCATCGGTTTTGAAACATGTAGATATTATAACATTGATTATAGCGGTTTACACAAAAGTATTTTTTTTAAATTTAAACAACTTGGTGTAAACCCCTTATGTATATAATCACAGTTATCGACATGTTTCGAAACCGAAGATTTCTTCGTCAGGGTGACGAGAAGAAAATTCTGGCGAAGAAATCTTCGTTTTCGAAACATGTCGATAGTTGTGATTATATAAATGGTATACACCAAGTTATTTGTTTTGTTTAATTATATATTTCTTTCTTTATATTTCTATATATTATATATTTCTTTCAAAAGCCTTAAGTGACAACAAAATTATATAAAACACAACCATAACATTTTAATGAAATAAAATAATTGTAATAATAATAAGAAAATTAAATACATTATTGATAGATAAAGATAATTTGTAAAATGTAGCGGGTTCGAATCCCGTTAAGAGCCATTGACCAGGGGCTGAGAATAAAAGTTTTAAAATGCTTGCAACTGTACAGGGAGGTTCCAATGAGAAAGATCGATTATTTCCCGTATCAATTTTTTTTAATTAAAATTTTTATATCGATTTATTTTATTAAAAATTTGCTTTAATATATACCTTTTTTTTATAGAGAAACCTCACAAGAGTCCCAACTGCTCCCTTCTGGAGCCAGTGAGACTATGGCATCCCCAATTGGAGTATGTAGTGAGGCTGAAGGTAAGTGGGGAAGGGAAGGAGATGGGGCAGAGGAAGGTGGGAAAGTACCTGGCTGTTCAGATCTAGTCACTAAACACGGCTAAAGCCATTATTAAGCAACGATTCAATTCTGAATGGTGGTCTTACACCAGGGCGATACTGAGAGTATCTTCCACTCTGGAACGTGCCGCAAATATAACATATATTATTTTTATTAATTAATTGTGAGATAACACAAATTAATCAAATAAAATTTATTTGCGCACGCCGGGTTCGAACCCGCGACCTTCCGAATGGGAGTCAAGTGTCTTAACACTCGACCACGGACGGTATACCTACATTCAAGTAAGCAATAAAAATGCACAAAACGCACGATGATAAATTATTAAATATAGTGTACTTCTTGTAAGTATTTATAATTTTTCAATAATGTCTAAACAAAATAAGTGTGTAAAAAAAAATTGAAATATTTTAGTTTGTAAGAAATAGAAAAACTGAGGTAATTTCGTCACAAAACAGTTCTCGGATTTATTTTTTAATGATTTTAATTTAACTAAAATTAAAGTTCTGAAACTACGTTGACTAGGTAATGTGTTGATTTATTTTGTTGTATGATTATATGATTTGAAATTTGTGTTGTTTAATAGAATCTATCGTACGAAAATTGAACAAATCTGCCAACGACCATCGGTATAACATTAGTATATTAAGAATAAACTTAGTTTTTCAAAATTTAAAAAGTGCGTTTACCAGATAAAAAACAATCTTTCTTAATCAATTCATGTTTTTTGTAAAACATAGTCAATACGTCTAGAATTGGATTTAAAAATGACTAGTTTCCGGTATTCACTGGTTATAGCCTCTAAAAAACGAGCGTTTGCAAAATTCCACATGTCAGTTTGTTCAAAGTTTGATGGTCTTTACACTATTGTAGGATAATATAAATTACACTAAGCGAATGGTTGGATATATGAATGACTGAGAGAATAAAATGGATAATTTGTAAAGCGGAGTTGTTGTGAAAAGTCACCCCAAGAGCGCTGTACAAACAATATTATTGACGACTAGTGTGGTCGAGGGACAGGGCTCCCGACTCCCAATCCAAAGGTCGCGTGTTCGAACCCGACGTGCGTAAACAAATTTTATTTGATCAATTTGTGTGATTACACAAATAATTAATTTAAAATAAAATATATAGTATATTTGCGGCACATTCCAGAATGGAAAATACTGAGTATTAATTATGTACGACCACCATTCTGAATTGAAACGTTGCTTGAAATGGCTTTAGCCGTGTTTAGTGACTAGATCTGAATAGCCAGGTAATTCCCCGCCTTCATATTCCCCATCTCCTTCGTTTCCCCACTTACCTTCAGCCTCACAACATACTCCAATTGGGGATGCCATAGTCGCACTGGCTCCAGACGGGAGCAGTTGGGACTCTTGTAAGATATTCACTATAGAAAATAAAAAATAAAGCAACACCTTAAGTAGCATTTAAAGAAACACTATAAAAATGTTCATACATATAACTCGTAAAATAATAGAAACAAACATGTAAATAATAATTTTTGGAGCATCCTATGCGATTTTAGAGAACCTAGAAACTTTAAGTGTTGTAGAAAATCGGAATTCAGGCCCTTAAACAGTTCGTTAAAATTTTTTTTTTATAAATGGGTCTAAATTGGAGGAGAAATCAGATGAACACAAAAACTCGTTCATGGAGATTTAATTTATTTTGTGCAATGACAACACAAAATAGTGGCAAAACAACACACATTTGAAAAGTCATTGAAAGTGATTTCATCTTCTTTCATGACTTTACATTAATTTATATGATTTTGGTTAGTTAGTAAAAAACAACATTGTTGATAATTTTATAGCTCTACTTTCGTCATCGATTGTTTACAAGTTTAGGAGTAATGATGCTTGGTCACGAAAAATCAACGTGCCGCAAATATACTATAAATTATTTAAAGTAATTAATTGTGAAATAACACAAATCAATTAAATAAAATTTATTTGCGCACCAGGCGCCGGGTTCAAACCCGCGACCTTCGGAATGGGAGTCCAATGCCCTACCGAATTTTTACGTGTTTAATATTAGCCCCTCGCTCCAAGATTCGTATTTTCGTATCTCTCCTTCTTATAGATACTTCTTATACCTTTAAAAAAATATATATTTTAAGTGTGTAATGCCGATCGTCAAATTTAAGGATTTTTGGAGGGTTCCAACTCATATAATGCTGCGTATAAACACGTGCGCATTTCCGGGAACTGAACCACGAATACGGGAAAGGAATGACGCAATCGCAAGCGGCGCTTAGCGCCGTTTACATTTGCTCTGTGACTTTCCCATAATTATTGGCTCGACTCGCGTTCATAAATGCAGCATTAGATGTAACTTATCAAATAGCAGAGGTAAAAGTGAAATACGTTTGTACGGACAAAACACCGCCAGAATGTCCTCTTAAATGCTAAGAAAAACATGTTATATTGGATATGCTAAACGGGCATTTTGATCATTCAAATAAACGATAAAATGTTTGGATTTTGACTAATGTCACAGGGCAGGCAGCTAATGTACAGGCAGTGAAGAGAATAGGTTATGAAATAACCGAGAAACGGTTGTGAGCAGTAGGGACTCTTGTGGACATTTACAGTAACAAAAATATATTGTTGAGCTCTGTGTGAATTAGTCATACTTTCAGACTTCCAAATAATTTGAAGAAGGTAAATAAATCCGGACTAATTCCGTTATTTTCACAAAACACATCCTTTAAAGAATTATTTTATTACATTTTAATGAGGTTATTATTTCTGGTATTTAACCACCTGGAAAATGAACTTCTATGGATATTGACAATATTCCTTTCGGAATTACCTCCAGCAAATTATTTCGTATTATTTTAAGAACTTACGTTATAATTTACTAGTTCCCATTAAAAAGCAATAAAAGTTTAACGAGATTACAATAAAAGTGCAAATTTCTACCTGGATAATGTTGCTATGGAAAAAACCAACAATAATTATTATCATCCCTTGTCCGCATCCCATTATTAGAGCCGGCATGACAACTTCTGACTCATAATTAGGTACAGAATAATTATTCGCAGGAAAATTATCAACTTTGAATGATGACGCTTCAATAGAAAACAATATTGACCAATTGAATCTGAAAACAATCATTTCGTTTTGAAATTGATATTGGTATAATCAAATATAATAATTTCGATCTGCAATTGTAACTTTAAATATAAATTTTATTTTAAAAGTTAGATTTGGTTATGCGATAATTCGGACAAGCGCAACACACACTATCAACATCATATAAAAAATATTGAACGTCTGCAGCAAAAATGTTTACGATTTATTTGCTTCAATATACACATACCTATACAACATATAAACTATACATTCTTATTAAATATACTTAAAATGCATTCCCTAGAAAACAGAAGAAAAATAAATAACTTTACTTTTTTTAATTTTTCACTGCGAATTAGACTCTTGTTAGGACGGAGAGCCCGTATTCATCTGCCGTCTGCACCATCTGCATGGCAGGCCAAATCGGGAGAGAATGGTTGAGGGAAAATTTTTGACCTCTCCAGCACGACTCTCTCGGGACATCGCCTTGCACCGCAGTTGGAGGGATGGATTAAACTGTCCGTCACTCCTGGACGCTTTGACCCCAGATTCCTACCCAGCCTACTTTCCTTTATTTCTTCCCAGAACAGAGGGGAAGATATTATCCTCATGGCCTCTTATGTGAAGCCATTGTAAAAAAAATGATTCTTTGTTTTCAGGCTATCGAGAAGCAGATTGTAAATGTGTATACCCCCATCGCCTATGCGTCTTTACTGTATGAGTGTACAATTCGTTGTCTTGTATAGTGTTCGTGTACTACCGACGATTTTATAAATTTTGTGTTGGTATGTATTAGTCCAGTTTTGCAGATTAAAAGGCATAAGTGTGAAGGCGATGAATGTTGTGCTCACCTATAATTAGAAACATCATTACAACCATGTATAAATGTAAATTACTGTAAAAATTATGTGATGTATTCTGTTGGCGAGCCAATAAATAATTAAAAAATAAGTCATATTCACACAATTTTAGGATTTTCACAACTTTTTTTTTCGTAGGGGTAACTGGGTTACAAATGAAAAGATTTTTTTTTTAATCGCTTTATTCCGTACCTTCTATTTGTAAATCGTTTAAGCTTGAAATGTGTGTGTTTCCCCACATTTCAATTAGATAATTTAGGTGGGACTTGATTTAGCTAAAGTATAATCCCCTCCATACTGTGCTGGTAGACGATGCTCTATCTTATCAAATACCTACACCAATTAGTGGAATGTTTTTTCTATTAATTTTCAACTGTTTTTAATGGTCAGTTTATAGATAGATAATTATTGAATCAATAGCCGGGATTACCTCCTGTTAATGAAAGCATGACTCATATTGTATTGCTTGTCTTTAGTTTTACCTGAAAGTCTAATTAAAAATCAATAAAATTAGAAAGTGGTTATTTAGGATAATACTTAAAATATTCACCTTTTGTCCCAATAGTTAAATTAATTCCCCCGCATGTTAAATTCTAAGAAAAGTCCTGCAACCATTTTCGACGACAAATTAATTAACGATACCTCAGTACAAAACAAATCACTCTATTTTATATCGAATGATATGAAAATGTGCATGTTAAAACCCTTCTTTATGGTATGGAACGATCTTCTATATATCTATCTTCTATTATATAAAAATGAATCCCTATTTCCCTTGGTCACGCCATAACTTCAGAACTACATTACCTTATTCATTCATCTCTTTTTTTAAAGTTTTCTAATTCTTTGTAGACGGTTCTTACGGAAAGAAAATTTGCGGAGAAAATTGGATAATTTCAGATAACTTAACGACTATTTTAACTTAGTACGTTTGACAGTTTGCGCGTTCGATATATATTTAAAGATATTTCCAATGCTATTTATCCGTTTCTTCACAAATAGTATCTTCCACTCTGGAACGTATCGTAAATATAACATTTATTATTTTTATTAATTAATTGTGAAATAACACAAATTAATCCAATAAAATTTATTTGCGCACGTCGGGTTCGAACCCGCGACCTTCCTAAAGGGAGTCAAGTGTCTTACCACTCGACCATGGACGGTCGTCTGTATGTACGATAAGATGTATGAATGTGAATGAAGCGAGGAGTGTGTGCCAAGACCGAGCACTTTGCCTACCCCTGCGGGGAAACGGCGTGATGGTTAGATAGTTAGCTCATCTCAAATACTCTATGTAGGCAAAAAAAAACAATTAATCGGTTAATTTAACTTGTTAGAGTTTTAATTCTGAAAGGTGATCTTACACCAGGGCGATACTAAAAGTATCTTAAACTCAGGAACGTTCTGCAAATACATATATCAAGGTACAATGTATTATTATAAATATAATAAATTTTGAAATAACACAAAATAATTGGATTCGTGGAAAGGAAGTCTGCTGAGAAATATCATTTAAAAATTAAAAAGTGTATGTATGTGGGTACCTACTGTGATTTGTTAGTTTGCTAGTTGTCTTCAAAAAAGACATCTATCAAAAAAATCAACAAACAAAACAATACCTACGTCAAAATACTATCAAAATAATGACAAAACGTTAAGAGTGATTGACCAACGTCTCAGAATAAAAGTTTAAAAATGCTTGCAAGTGTACAGGGAGATTCCAATGAGAAAGATTGATTAATCCCCGTATCAAATTTTTAAAATTAAAAATTTAATATCGATTTATTTAATTCAAAACTTGCTTTAATATACACCTACATTCAAGTAATCAATAAAAATGCTCGAAACGCACGATTATAAATTATTAAAGAGTGTACTTTTTGTAAGTATTTATGATTTTTTAATAATGTGTAAAAAAATAAGTGGTTAAATTTTTTTTTAAATATTTTCGTTTGTTTGACTTTAAATAAATAGAAAAACTGAGGTGTTTTTGTTACAAAACACGTTCTCGGATTTTTTTTAATGATTTTAATTTAAGTAAAAATTAAATTTTAAAAACTACGTTGACTAGATTATGTATTGATTTATTTTCTTGTGTGATTATATGATTTGAAATTTGTGTTGTTTAATAGAATCTATCGTTTGAAAATTTAACAAATCTCCCAACGACCAACGGTATATATAACCTCAGTATATTGAAAATACGCTTAGTTTTTCAAAATTTTAAAACTGCGTGTACCAGATAAAATAACAATCTTTCAAAATCAATTTATGTTTTTTTTTTTAAAAAGAGTCAATACGTCTAGAACTTGATTTAAAAATGACTAATGTCCGGTATTCTCTGGTAATACCCTCTTAACCACTAGAACGACCACGCGAAATAAATAAATTTGCCTCGAGACAACTTATTAAAGTGCTATATAGCCAATGAATTAACCTGTATTTTATCCTTTATCTCATATTTGTAAGATTATTTATTAAAAAAAATAGTTTATAACCGCGCAAATCCTGCGAATTTGTTACTTCGAATCTGCCGTCAGCGGTACTTAACATTAAATATTTTCGATTTCTGTATATTGTATGTTGTGTATTTGATAATGAAAGGTACAAATCTATGGAAAGGGGACTTAATTTTAACCGAAAACAGCCGATCAAAAATTCTTTCCGAAAAGTTTATTTAAAAAAAATTACTTTTAACTTCGTTCTAAAATAGTCTACGCAGTTCGGATTTGCGACATTTATGGTCATAATAGATAAAGCATTTGAATAGCTTCGTTTTAAGATCAAAATAACTAACGTGGGAGCTATAAATATATATATTTTTTAAATTGTCGTATCAAGAGATAATTGGCTTTTTTTATCCGAAAAGCAATCGGAGACATTTAAAAAGGCGCATATCCCACAAATCGCTCGAAAATAAATGCATTTTACACCCAAATGTTCACAAAATATCTAGTAACCCAGAAACATAAAATTTAAAAAATATATTATTCCGGCGCCTTTTACACCGAGCCTCTCGCCACTAATTACCCTTACAGGAGAAGGGGTAGAGGGTAGGTATAAATAATGCGTTTTTCAGTATCAATAGTTAATATCAATTGTAACGCTCTCGAGACCACACCAAAGATTAAAAGTCAACCCTTGTGTTTTATTTAAAATTAATAGTTAAATAAAGTCTTAAAAACGTAAGAAAATTGAAGTTAATTAATATCCAATGTGTAAAGTGCTTCGAAATATTGTTCGAAAATAAACTATTAAAGTGTGCATCTTAACTCAGCAATGATGTCATCCTGCCAGAATGGACCCTTCCATAGGATCACTGCAGACACTCCATCGTCTTCTGCAAGAGAGGCATACCGGCAGTTTGCTGAAAGAGGAGCCATCCTTAAATATTTAGAACTTCCTCTCATGTACGGCACCCGAGATCCGTTGAGGTTTTTCCAGATTACGAGGCCTCATCAGAGTCAGGCAGAGCAACCCAAGTTGCGTTTGGCAACTCCGTTCCTGGACAACATGTACCAGGAACAGGAACGGCTTAGAGCTGAATGCTTAAAGCGGAGTTGCAACACAGAAGAGGACAATGTAAAACCAGTCCAAGAAGAAGAGGTTAAGGCTGTTCATGAAACTGACTCAGGTACATCAAGTGAAGCGGATCAAACAACGGATCAAAACGATAATACAGCTGAATCAAGTGCAACATCAGAACCCTCTGATTCAGCAGACGAAACTCCAGTGATTAAATACGTTAAAATTGACAATGTGGAAGATATGGAGCAAACTGAAGATGAAGAAGAAATTGAATTAGAAGCACCTAGAAAAAAAAGAAAAACTCTTCTGGCAATTCGTTCCCGTAACCCGAAGACTCCCACTTTTGAGATGCTGGAGGACAGGACCATCGTGGTGAGGCATGATGGTCAACAAAGCCATCTGCCGTACCAGCCAAACATGGTCCGAGACATGGGTTTGGGGCCGCGGAGCCCATGGGAGCAGGCCAGGCGGGACCGGCTGAACGCTGCTTGCCGTATGAGCCGTGCCCGCGCCAAGGTGGGAGCTACCAGGCCCTACACTTTCAAGAAAAGGGCCCCAAAAAGTCCCGATACAAAGTGAAGGAAAATGTGAAGAAAAATGAAAAGAAGCGCGGTGATTTGTACTAGCATTATTATAATAACATTTTGTACTATATGTGATTTCAATTTTATATAAATATTATAGCTTTATTTTTTCCACGCTACTTAACATTTTATATGAAAACTTTTAATGGATTAGGTGCTTATATTTCTAATTTTAAAATATCTGTTATTTTCTTAAAAAAATGTTAAATTTTTAAAGGACCTCTTCAATAATTTTCTAGTATTTGTAATAATTTTTGTCTTTGAACTAATTATCAATTTATGCTTTTTCTAATTATGATTTTAAACATTTTGTTGCTTTGTATTTTAAAAAAACATGTCGATGCGTAAAATGTCTTGAATTTATATATTTTTGTATAAATCTGATTTTCTGTATCTATAACTAAAATATAACGAATTCATGTGATTAATTTTATTCAATAAATATTTTAACTTTTCTAAATGTTGTCTTTTATTCTAAGTGTATATAATTTCAAACTTTATTTGTACCTCATTACCCATAGCTTGTGGGATTTAATTACGCTTATTAAAGATTACAATAATTTTTTGATAAATAAAGATAATTTGTAAAAGGTTACGGGTTCGATTCTCGTTAAGTATAATAAACTAAATACCAAAGAGGTTTTGGTAAGCTTCACAATGTTTTCCGCCGGCAAAAATAATTAGTTGAACAGTCACCTGTGGTCAGCAAGTAGAACTAGATTGATCAGAAAATTATGTCATGCCATAACCTAACTTAACCTAACCACATATTGATCATAATATTTTTTAACTGTCGGTAAAACATAATATGTTTTAATGTGTGCTTTTTCTTGCTGACCTAATATTTAATTGGCAAACGATTTGTTAACTTCACGTAGTGCAGATAAGGCGATGCTTTGCAAATTAATGCTATATCATCTGTTTTGTTTGTAAAAATTCGCCAAAGAATATTAAAATAGTTAGTTTAGAAGAGGAATCGCAGGTGTTAATAGAGTATTACCATAGAATACCGGAAGTTAGTCCCTTTTAAATCAAATTCTAGTCGTATTGACTCTTTACAAAAAAAAACATAAATTGATTTTGAAACATCGTTATTTTATCTGGTACACACAGTTTTAAAATTTTGTCTATTTTTATATTTTTATTTTTATAAGTCTATTTTTAAGTAACTAAGGTTTATACCGTTGGTCGTGGGCAGATTTGTTCAATTTTCAAACGATAGATTCTATTAAACAACACAAATTTCAAATCATAAAACAAAATAATCAGTTTTGAGAATATTAATTTTAGTTAAATTAAAATCATTAAAAAATAAATTCCAGAACGCATTTTATGACAAAAATACCACATATTTTCTATTTATTTAAGGTATTCAAACTAAAATATTTCAAACTTTTTATACGCACTAATTTTGTTTATACATTATTGAAAAATCATACATACTTATGATCAAAAAATACTTACAAGAAGTATTCGATATTTAATAATTTATCATCGTGCTTTTTGAGCATTTTTTTGCTTACTTGAATGAAGGTATATATTAAAGCAAGTTTTTAATGAAATAAATCGTTATAAAAAAAAATATTAAAAAAAATTGATACGGGGAATAATCGATCTATCTCATTGAAACCTCTCGGTACAGTTGCAAGCATATTTAAACTTTTATTCTCAGCCGCTGGTTAATCACTTTTAAAAAAATTGCTGTCACTTGGCTGTTGTTACCTTCCCGAATAATGAGCAAAAGAGATAACTGCACCTGCTGATTATATCTAAATTAAAGGAGAACTCAACACAGTAGCAAATACTTGTACAGCTAACCTGAAACTGTTCCCATTAAAAAGCAATAAAAGTTTCACGAGATTATAATGTAAGTGTAAATGACCTGGTTAATGTTGTTACGGAAATACCAACAATAATTATTATAATCCCTTGTCCGCAGCCCTTAGAGCCCGTATGACAACTTCTGAATCATAAATAGGCACAGAATAATTATACGCTGGAAAATGATCACACTTTTGTTTACGACGAGTGATGACGCTTCAATAGAAAACCATATAGACTCAATTTTGAAAATGACAATTCTCGTTTGTGGTTGATAATTAATTATAGAATATATTAAAATTTCAAACAGTTACTTCGTGAAATATAAATAATTATTTGCTTAAATCACATATGATTTAACAGGCTTGCATCACGTCACACTGTCTCCGTGGCCAAGGGGTAAGACTCTCGACTCACAATCCTAAGGTAGAATAATATAAATTATATTGGATTAATTTGTGTTATTTTACAATTAATTAATACAAAATAATATATAGTATACACGCGTTCCCGTGGCTAACGAAACACAACGCCATCTATTGGATGGTTACCTAATCTAGATAACCAAGTATTGTATCAATAAATTAACTCACACCACCATCTGTCAGAAACTTATAGATCTTACAATTCATTGTCCCATAAAAAACATTTAAGTCGCAATAAAAATATTCGAGATAAAAACTATCATATCTTTTAAGTTGGACCAAATTACACATAGTAAGCCAAATTTCATCCAAATCGGTTAAGTAGTTTCGGAGCTTACCTCGGACGAACATAGTGACACGAGACTTTTATGTATAAAGATTTGCGGCACTTTTCAAAGAGGAAAATTCTCTCACAATCGTTATGGGCGAGGGCCACCATCCAGAATTGAAACGTTGCTTGAAATGGCTTTAGCCGTGATTGGTGACCAGGTCTGAATAGCCAGGTACTTCCCTACCTTCCTCTTCTCCATCTCCTTCCACTCCCCACTACCTTCAGCCTCCCATCATACCACAATTGGGGATGCCGTAGTCTCACTGGCTCTAGGCAGGCAACCAGTCTCTTCCGATCCGGCCTGTCACTGCGGTGGTGGACAAACATTTCCCCCGCCAAAACTTGGATAAATCTCACCTCACGATCCCGGGTACCCCGGGACATGTCTGGAATTTCAGCTGTCTGTCGGGGAAACAGAAAAAACCGAAATTGTCAGGAATTTTAAAAAATCTGGCAGAATAGAATATAATGAGAGATGGGTAAGCTTATGATTGCTGAAATTCTCCAGCCTGCCCCTCCTCCCCCTCTTGATAGATGGTTTATACGGATCCGAAAGTTTATAGGATTTTTTTTGCAACGTCAGAGATTTTGTCTTTTTCTCTACAGTGATTTATTTTTGGGTTATTATGCGTCTTCCGCTACGTCCTTCATTAGCCAACGTTTCGGACAGTTTCCATCATCAGGGCAGATGTGTGATAACGGCCCAAAAATAAATCACTTTTAATAATTTTGACCGTGAAAATTTAAAATTATATCTTTGTAACTTTGTTTCCAATTGTTAAGAGCGAGTGACCAGCGGCTGAGAATAAAAGTTTAAAAATGCTTGCAACTATAAAGGGGGGTTCCAATGAGAAAGATCGATTATTCCTCGTATCAAATTTGAAAATTAAAAATTTAATATCGATTGACTTCATTCAAAACACCTACATTCAAGTAAGCAATAAAAATGCTCAAAACGCACTATGATAAATTATTAAATATCGCGTATTTTTTGTGAGTATTTTTTGATCATTGATTGTTCAATAATGTCTAAAGAAAATAGGGGTGTAATTTTTTTTTTTAATAATTTAGTTTGTAAGACCCTAAATAAATAGAAAAACTGAGGTATTTTTGTCACAAAAAACGTTCTCGGATTTATTTTTTAATGATTTTAATTTAACTAAAATTAAAATTCTCAAAACTGTGTTGATCAGATTATGTATCGATTTATTTATATGATTTGAAATTTGTGTTGTTTAATACAATCTATCGTTTGAAAATTGAACAAATCTGCCAACGACCAACGGGATAACCTTATTATAATAAAAATACACTTAGTTTTTCAAAATTTTAAAACTGCGTGCACCAGATAAAATAACAATCTTTCAAAATCAATTTATGTTTTTTTTTAAAAAGAGTCTAGAATTTGATTTAAATAGGACTAATTTCCGGTATTCTCTGGTAATACCCTCTTAACAAATACGCGAAATTTATAAATTTGCCTCGATTGCTCATTTCCAGACGATCATTTTTAAAATGTTTTCCTAAAATAAAAAAATCATACCTTTGAATTTTGACATGGAGACAACTTATTAAAGTACTTTACCGTTTATCTCATATTTGTAGGATTTATAAAAAAAATCGTCAAGTTTATAACCGCGCGGATCCTGCGTGTTTGTTACATTGAAACTGCCGCCAGAGGTACTTATTCGAGTCAACATTCAATGTTTTCGATTTCGTACGTTGTCTGGGGTGTATTTGATAATGAAAGGTACATATCTGTGGAAAGGGGACTTAATTTTAACCGAAAACAGCCGATAAAAAATTCTTTCCGAAAAATATATTTAAAAAAATTATTTTTAACATCGTTCTAAATTAGTCTACGAAGTTCGGATTTGCGAAATTTATGTCATAATAGATGAAGAATTTGAATAGCTTCGTTTTAAGATCAAAATAACAAAGTGGGAGCGTTAAATATATTTTTTTTAAATTGCCGAATCAAGAGATAATTGGCTTTTTTTATCCGAAAAGCAATTGGAGACATTTAAAATGCCGCGTACAAGCATATCCCAAAAATCGCTCTATAATAAATGCATTTTATACCTAAATTTACAAAAAATATATTGTAACCCGTAAAAATAAAATTTTAAAAATATATTATTCCGGCGCCTTTTACACTGAGCCTCTCGCCCCTAATTACACTTACAGGAGAAGGGGTAAAGGGTGGGTATAAACAGAGGCGGCCCGTGACTGAACTTGAAAGCAGTGCATTTCACTAAAAAATTGAAAACATGTATCTATGTACAGGTAAATTTCAATTTGGTATGCGGGTATGGGTACCGCCGCCCGGGGAATTATTTATTGGATAACCAACACCTCTGCCATAGGTCACCCTAAGTCGTTCGCTACGTTTGGTGACTTAGCAGGGGTGCCCGGGTTCATGGGGTGAGGTTTGTCCGGGTCTTCTGCCCACCAATTGCGTGGCAGGCCAGATCAGGAGAGACTGGTTGAGGGAGGCCTTTTGACTTCTTCAGTAGGGCTCTCTCGAAACATCACCTTGCACCGTAGTGGAAGGGATGAAATTATTCGTCCGCCACTCCTGGACACACTGATCCCAGGTTCCTACCCACCCCTCATACCCTTTCCTTCCCAAACAACCTCTCTTTCCTTTCCTAAAAAGAACCCTCCACACAGCATCCCCAAAGAAGACCCTAAGGAGAATTATTTTCTTCTTGGCCTCTTGTGTGGAGCTATTGTAAAAAAATGATAAAGGGAGCTGCACACCTGTATCTAACTTCCATTTTTTCAGTAAAATAAGCAATATTCTTCACTCCACGATACATCGACTCCGAAAATTGTAGAAACACAGAACACAAATGATCTCGTCAACAAAGCCTGATACTTTCGAATAAAGTTATTTTTTAGATACCCTTTTCACAGTTTATGCCTTAACCTTACAAACTTGTTATAGGTATATTTAACAATGGTTTTGGCGGGTCATTATTTTTCAAAAACAATCGGATTTTGATTCCCCACCACTCATTTTAACTGTTTTTTTACAGAACATAACTCATTAAAACCGGGCACTACCAATATCGTAAATATACCATTCCCGCCAATACTAAATACATACTGTCATAAATAAACCGATCCCATTGTCAAGTAGCGCTAAAACATCTAACATTGTTAATTAGTTACAAATCCGATAATCCTAACTAATTCGTTCCAAGCGTTTGGTAAAACGCATGTGTAACGTTAGTATCAACGTCAAGAATGCTTCTGGGTATTCTTCGTTTTGCCACCGCTTAGCCGCCTCCTACTTCTGGGCATGTCCCGCGCGCGAATTCACGGTTTTCACGGTTAGGAGATGCTTATGACCTTGGAACTATAATGCTCCATACTCTTTGCTTAGGCTGGAATCAGACAGATACGTTTTTAATCAGACAATCAGAATGGAATCAGACAGTTCACTCGAGTGAAGATTTATGCCATGTTTTTTCGGCCTAATCGTCCATTTTGTTTCATTCCATGTTCAGACGGCGCTATAGAAATAAGCGTTCACTCGTCCATTCCCACCACAGCGTCGCCGAGCGAGGTCAACCCCGAATTTTAAGGAAAAACATCTCCGATGCATCGATTTTTACGCAATTTTGTTGACACAATTAAATAAAAATAAATAAAGAAAACAGTATTGTTTCGTCTTATAAACCTTTTTATTTTTTATGACATAATAACACAATTTGATTTTACTTTTTTTAATACGAACATTTTCCTACTAATTAATAATCTTACATATATTTAAAAACATATAAAATACATGGATAATAAGGGAGACCCAAAAATTTATATGAGAGGTGTTCCCAAAAGCAAACTAATTAGCCGAACGAATACCATTTGACGCATGCGCGCGCAAGTGAAGGATGCCGAATGAAAATATCCAACATTGTTGGATCGGTTCACTTGAAGATTTCATTCGGCAGTATTCGGCACTTACGTTTCATTTCATGTTCAGACGTGTCATTCGCGGACCGTAGTGAACCGTCTGAATGGCGCTTTAGTTCAGTTGGAACGCGTGATTTGTGACCATTCTCAGTACAAATGCACTGAGAAAAGGACCGCCTCTAGGTATAAATAGTGCGTTTTTCAGTAGCAATAGTTAATATCAATTATAACGCTCTCGAGTCCACACCAAATAACCCTTGTGTTTAAATAAAGTCGTAAAAACGTTAGAAAATAAAAGTTAATTAATATTCAAAGTGTAAAGTGCTTCGTAATATTGTTCGAAAATAAACTGTTAAAGTGTGCATCTTCACTCAGCAATGATGTCATCCTGCCAGAATGGACCCTTCCATAGGATCACTGCAGACACTCCATCGTCTTCTGCAAGAGAGGCATACCGGCAGTTTGCTGAAAGAGGAGCCATCCTTAAATATTTAGAACTTCCTCTCATGTACGGCACCCGAGATCCGTTGAGGTTTTTCCTGATTACGAGGCCTCATCAGAGTCAGGAAGAGCAACCCAAGTTGCGTTTGGCAACTCCATCCCTGGACAACATGTACCAGGAACAGGAACGGCTTAGAGCTGAATGCTTAAAGCGGAGCTGCAACACAGAAGAGGACAATGTAAAACCAGTCCAAGAAGAAGAGGTTAAGGCTGTTCACGAAACTGACTCAGGTACATCAAGTGAAGCGAATCAAACAACGGATCAAAACGATAATACAGCTGAATCAAGTGCAACATCAGAACCCTCTGATTCAGCAGACGAAACTCCAGTGATTAAAGACGTTAAAATTGACAATGTGGAAGATATGGAGCAAACTGAAGATGAAGAAGAAATTGAATTAGAAGCACCTAGAAAAAAAAGAAAAACTCTTCTGGCAATTCGTTCCCGTAACCCGAAGACTCCCACTTTTGAGATGCTGGAAGATAGGACCATCGTGGTGAGACATGATGGACAACAAAGCCATCTGCCATACCAGCCAAACATGGTCCGAGACATGGGTTTGGGGCCACGGAGCCCCCGGGAGCAGGCCAGGCGGGACCGGCTGAACGCTGCTTGCCGTATGAGCCGTGCCCGCGCCAAGGTGGGAGCTACCAGGCCCTACACTTTCAAGAAAAGGGCCCCAAAAAGTCCCGATACAAAGTGAAGGAAAATGTGAAGAAAAATGAAAAGAAGCGCGGTGATTTGTACTAGCATTATTATAATAACATTTTGTACTATATGTGATTTCAATTTTATATAAATATTATAGCTTTATTTTTTCCATGCTACTTAACATTTTATATGAAAACTTTTAATGGATTAGGTGCTTATATTTCTAATTTTAAAATATCTGTTATTTTCTTAAAAAAATATTAAATTTTTAAAGGACCTCTTCAATAATTTTCTAGTATTTGTAATAATTTTTGTCTTTGAACTAATTATCAATTTATGGTTTTTCTAATTATGATTTTAAACATTTTGTTGCTTTGTATTTAAAAAAAACATGTCGACGCGTAAAATGTCTTGAATTTATATATTTTTGTATAAATCTGATTTTGTGTATCTATAACTAAAATATAACGAATTCATGTGATTAATTTTATTCAATAAATATTTTTACTTTTCTAAATGTTGTCTTTTATTCTTAAGTATGTGTAATTTCAAACTTTATTTGTACCTCATTACCCATAGCTTGTGGGATTTAATCATGCTTATACAATAATTTTTTGATAAATAAAGATAATTTGTAAAAGGTTACGGGTTCGATTCTCGTTAAGTATAATAAATTAAATACCAAAGAGGTTTTGGTAAACTTTACATTATTTTCCGCCGGCAAAAATAATTAGTTGAACAGTCACTTGTAGTCAGCAAGTAGAACTAGATTGATCAGAAAATAATGTCATGCCATAACCTAACCACGTATTGAGCATGATATTTTTTAACTGGCTAGACTTTGAACAACACGCGGAACACCCGCGTCTGTCATTCTGTCCCGCTCACAATAAGCTCACGCACACTTACAATACATGCGAATGAGACATGAAATTGAAATTTTAAAACTTTAAATTTAGAAACTTTCATGAAATTGAAATTTTAAAAAATATATATGTTTTAGAAAGAAGAAGCTACGTCGGTAGCTTTTTATAATTTTATAATTCTTTATGAAAAATGAGTTAGCAGCACTTTTTCCTTAAATAATTTTTTTTTGATAAATCGTACATGTTTGACAGTGAATGTTTACGTTAATACGAAACGCACCGAAAATTCGAAAACATACCGACATAGTTTTCACCCTCTAGAAGGCAGTATAAAAAAATATATTGATTTTGTGCAATTTTCGATGTAGAAAAGTGTTTTTTCCCGGGCGTCCTTTTTGTAGAATATGAATTATTTTGACAGTCACCTTAAGACGGTATTACCAGAGAATACCGGAAATTATTCCCTTTTAAATCAAATTCTAGTCGTATTGACTCTTTACAACAAAAAAACATAAATTGATTTTGAAACATCGTTATTTTATCTGGTACACGCAGTTTTAAAATTTTGAAAAACTAAGTTTATTTTTAAGATACTTAGGTTTATAACGCTGGTCGTGGGCAGATTTGTTCAATTTTCAAACGATAGATTCTATTAAACAACACAAATTTCAAATCATAAAACAAAATAAATCAATGCATTATCAGTTTTGAGAATTTTAATTTTAGTTAAATTAAAATCATTAAAAAATAAATTCCAGAACGCGTTTTATGACAAAAATACCTCATATTTTCTATTTATTTAAGGTATTCAAACTAAAATATTTCAAACTTTTTTTACGCACTAATTTTGTTTATACATTATTGAAAAATCATACATACTTATGATAAAAAAATACTTACAACAAGTATTCGATATTTAATAATTTATCATCGTGCTTTTTGAGCATTTTTATTGCTTACTTGAATGAAGGTATATATTCAAGCAAGTTTTTAATGAAATAAATCGTTATTAAAAAAATTATTAAAAAATATTGATACGGGGAATAATCGATCTATCTCATTGAAACCTCTCTGTACAATTGCAAGCCGTTTTAAACTTTTATTCTCAGCCGCTGGTTAATCACTTTTAAAAAATTTGCTGTCACTTGGCTGTTGTTACCTTCCCGAATAATGAGCAAAAGAGATAACTGCACCTGCTGATTATATCTAAATTAAAGGAGAACTCATCAACACATTATAAGAATAATCCTACTCCAACGTATCCTTCTTTATAAAATCAATTGTTTAATCAAAAAATTCCATAACATCATAAATATAATAAAGATTGTAATTAATAATAGACTTGACAACAATAAAATTAGGTGCTAATAATTCATATTACTTGTAAGGTATTTCCCAAACAATACTAAAGTACGTAAGCTACCAACCCTATGTAATTAGCCTACTGGGAATAACCAAAAAAATAATTAGATAGTTGGACACTCAAGACCACTTAACAACAAATGTAATAAAATCCATAATTGAATAAAATCCCTGTAGACCACCCCTCCCTCCCCCCGCCCCCTCCTCCTCCTCCCTAATATGTTTTGTATAAAATCCCTAGGTTAAGAATATTTTTCACCAGTCTGAAGATGGCTTTGACAAGCTGAAACCGGTTACGGTCATTAAATTAAAAGTGGAAAAAGTTTTAAATTTGTTTTATTATATTATTATAATGGAATTCCACCACGAATTATCAGTTTCAAAAATAGAAATATTAAAAAGTGCAAACGCAGCGACACTGAAGAGACTCTACAAAAAACTCATTCTTAAACGACGGATGGCTTCACAACACCTGTGGTTCAATCGGGAGTGCAAGAAACGAGGCCTTATACCCAACTATATCAACTATCAACATGCTCAGCGGCAACACTAGCAGTAACCGCAGCCCGCAGAACATGGACTACACAGGATATGAAAAAATGGTACAACATCCGAGATAACGTTAATAACTATTTATTTTATGTACACACTTCACTCACATCACAACTACACCCTGCAGAATTTGATTGTCTTTATAATGATACTACCTATATGGTTAACAATAAAATACATTTAACTTACCAAAAACAACTTAAAAAACTAACTTACTGGACACAAAAACAATTAAAATCAACGCCAACAGATAAGACTGTAAATTCACCCATACCATCTTTTTACGATAAACTAGTAAACACCACTAATGTAGAATTTAACGATACAGAAATAATAATGCTTAATAAAGGATTAAAGTACTGTCCAAATTTACCACTTCAATTAAAAGATCTCGAGAACCTCGCGATAGATACAGATATTGCAACCTCAGATTATGGTAATAAATACCTATGCGCTAAAATCATTAAAAAAGCAACAACTGAAGGTAAACTTTCAAGCGAAGCACACACTATAAAATCAATAAAAAATAAAATCAAACAAAATAAACTGATTATCTCGAAAGCAGATAAAGGAAATAGTACAGTTATCTTAAATAAATCCGATTACATAGAAAAAGTCCAAGATGTGCTGGACACCAGTAACGTAACCTTATTGAAAAAGGACCCCACCCCTAAATTTGCAGCGGACGTAAACGCAATACTAAATTCGTGCCAAACCCTGATTAAAAATAAATACCTTAAAAATAGCCTTTCCGTCATGAACCCTCAATGTCCACGTCTATATGGACAACCAAAAGTTCACAAAAATAACATGCCAGTAAGACCAATCGTGTCATACAATTCAGCTCCTGCCTATAAACTAGCAAAATTTGGAAATAAAATCATGAAAAACACTCTTAATTTTAAACCTAAATATGGAATAATAAATTCCCTACAACTTATAGATCACATTAGAGACATCAAAGTACCGAACAATGCCACCCTAGTTTCATTTGACGTTGTTAGTTTATTTTCCAATATACCTACAAACGAATTAAAGATAATTATTAGCAATTACATGGAAGAGAGAAACATTAATTTAATAAAACGGAAAGAAATAACAAGACTACTAAGTGCATGTATAGAACAAAATTTCTTTAGATTCAATGATAATTATTACATTCAATCTAATGGCTTAGCCATGGGCAGCCCGATCTCTCCGGTGTTAGCTGAATTCTTCATGGATTATATAGAAGAATCTATCGAAAAATTAAAATCATTTAAAAATGTTGCCTTCTATCGTAGATATGTTGATGACATCTTAATTATCTGGACAGGAACACACAGACAATTAGATATTTTTCTAAAAGAAATCAATAAAATCAATAAATCGATCCAATTTACAATGGAAATGGGGGGAAACAAGATTAATTTTCTTGACGTAGGTATCGAAATCGTTAATTTAATACACAACACATCTAGACACCACATTTCACATAAATTATCAGTATTCTATTCCCTCATTCACAGACATGTGCCCTTGAATTATATAAATTATACAAATGAATTAAATATTATAAAAACAATAGCAAAGAACAATGGATACAAAAGCGAAACTATTGATAGTTTATTAAAGAAAAATAATAAAAAAATTACATTAGCAATCATGTCACAAGGCCTCGTAAATAAAAATGAAATCACAAAACAATGGGTTAAAATTCCTTATATTGGCGAAATATCCACAAAAATATCTCGACTAACTAATAACGATAAATGTAGAACAGCATTTTATAATGTAAATTCTCTAGGGAGAATTTTAATTAATAATAAAGATAGGAGAGAAAAACTGGAAAACTCAGGCGTTTACCAAGTGAACTGCTCTAATTGCCCGTCATATTATATAGGCCAAACGGGAAGATCATTCAAAACCCGTATAAAAGAACATTTCACAAATTGGGTGAATGATAAAGGTGAATTGTCGAATGTAGCGTCACACCTATTAGAAAACCAACATTCGTTTGATAAAGACAGAGATATTAAAGTCCTCCACACTTGTAATAAGGGTCATAAACTTGATAAACTAGAATCATTAGAAATTACCCGCCTAACAAAAAAAGTAGACCCTATATTTGTAATGAATAAGAAATTGGAATCATTTGCAAAATCTCCACTATTGTATCCATTGTAATTTTCTATCATATATGTTCCAAGTAAAATATGTACTTTGTTTGTATTAGGTCCATTATAAGAATAATCCTACTCCAACGTATCCCCCTTTATAAAATCAATTGTTTAATCAAAAAATTCCATAACATCATAAATATAATAAAGATTGTAATTAATAATAGACTTGACAACAATAAAACTAGGTGCTAATAATTCACATTACTTGTAAGGTATTTCCCAAACAATACTAAAGTATGTAAGCTACCAACCCTATGTAATTAGCCTACTGGGAATAACTAAAAAAAGAATTAGATAGTTGGACACTCAAGACCAATTAACAACAAATGTAATAAAATCCATAATTGAATAAAATCCCTGTAGACCACCCCTCCCTCCCCCCGCCTCCTCCTCCCCCTCCCTAATATGTTTTGTATAAAATCCCTAGGTTAAGAATATTTTTCACCAGTCTGAAGATGGCTTTGACAAGCTGAAACCGGTTACGGTCATTAAATTAAAAGTGGAAAAAGTTTTAAATTTGTTTTATTATACTATCATCAACACAGTAGCAAATACTTGTACAGCTAACCTGAAACTGTTCCCATTAAAAGGCAATAAAAGTTTCACGAGATTATAATGTAAGTGTAAATGACCTGGTTAATGTTGTTACGGAAATATCAACAATAATTATTATCATCCCTTGTCCGCAGCCCTTAGAGCCCGTATGACAACTTCTGAATCATAAATAGGCACAGAATAATTATACGCTGGAAAATGATCACACTTTTGTTTACGACGAGTGATGACGCTTCAATAGAAGACCATATAGACTCAATTTTGAAAATGACAATTCTCGTTTGTGGTTGATAATTAATTAAAGAATATATTAAAATTTCAAACGTTACTTCGTGAAATATAAATTATTATTTGCTTAAATCACATATGATTTAACGGGCTTGCATCACGTCACACTGTCTCAGTGGCCAAGTGGTAAGTTAAATAAATTTTATTTGATTAATTTGTGTTATTTTACAATTAATTAATACAAAATAATATATTGTATACTAGCTGACCCGCCCACGCGTTGCTGTGGCTAAAAATACCTCAGTTTTTCTATTTATTAATGGTTAATAATTTATCATCGTGCGTTTTGAGCATTTTTATTGACTACTTGAATGTAGGTATATATTTAAGTAAGCAATAAAAAGAAAACAAACAAAACAATACCTACGTCACAATAGTATCAAAATAATGACAAAACGTTAAGAGTGATTGACCAACGTCTGGGAATAAAAGTTTAAAAATGCTTGCAAGTGTACAGGGAGGTTCCAATGAGAAAGATTAATTAATCCGCGTTTCAAATTTTTTAAATTAAAAATTTAATATTGATTGATATGATTTTAGACTTTTACGCCCAAAAGTAATTTTGTTATTTATTTTGGGGTGTTATGCCGTGTTACGCTAGCGATGATTGACACTGTAACGTTGTCCGAAACGTTGGATAAAGAAGGAGATAGTGTAACACGGCATAACACCCCAAAAATAAATAACAAAAATTAATATCGATTTATTTAATTCAAAACTTGCTTAAATATACACCCACATTCAAGTAAGCAATAAAAATGCTCAAAACGCACGATTATAAATTATTAAAGAGAGTGTACTTTTTGTAAGTATTTTTTGACTATAAGTATTTATGATTTTTTAATAATGTCTAAAAAAATAAGTGTGTAAATTTTTTTTTTAATATTTTAGTTTGGAAGACCTTAAATAAATAAAAAAAAACTGAGGTATTTTTGTTACAAAACACGTTCTCGGATTTTTTAAATGATTTTAATTTAACTAAAAATTAAAACAGTGTTTACTAGATTATGTATTGATTTATTTTCTTGTGTGATTATATGATTTGAAATTTGTTTTGTTTAATAGAATCTATCGTTTGAAAATTTAACAAATCTCCCAACGACCAACGGTATTACCTCAGTATATTGAAAATACACTTAGTTTTTCAAAATTTTAAAACTGCGTGTACCAGATAAAATAACAATCTTTCAAAATCAATTTATGTTTTTTTTTTTAAAAGAGTCAATACGTCTAGAACATGATTTAAAAATGACTAATTTCCGGTATTCTCTGCTAATACCCTCTTAACCACTAGAGCGACCACGCGAAATAAATAAATTTGCCTCGAGACAACTTATTAAAGTGCTATATAGCCAATGAATTAACCTGTATTTTATCCTTTATCTCATATTTGTAAGATTATTTATTAAAAAAATCATTTATAACCGCGCAAATCCTGCGTATTTGTTACTTTGAATCTGCCGTCAGCGGTACTTAACGTTCAATATTTTCGATTTCTGTATATTTTATGTTGTGTATTTGATAATGAAAGGTACAAATCTATGGAAAGGGGACTTAATTTTAACCGAAAACAGCCGATCAAAAATTCTTTCCGAAAAGTTTATTTAAAAAAAATTACTTTTAACTTCGTTCTAAAATAGTCTACGCAGTTCGGATTTGCGACATTTATGGTCATAATAGATAAAGCATTTGAATAGCTTCGTTTTAAGATCAAAATAATGAACGTGGGAGCTATAAATATATATTTTTTTAAATTGTCGTATCAGGAGATAATTGGCTTTTTTTATCCGAAAAGCAATCGGAGACATTTAAAAAGGCGCATATCCCACAAATCGCTCGAAAATAAATGCATTTTACATCCAAATGTTCACAAAATATCTAGTAACCCGTAAAAATAAATTTAAAAAATATATTATTCCGGCGCCTTTTACACCGAGCCTCTCGCCACTAATTACCCTTACAGGAGAAGGGGTAGAGGGTAGGTATAAATAATGCGTTTTTCAGTATCAATAGTTAATATCAATTGTAACGCTCTCGAGACCAAACCAAAGTTTAAAAGTCAACCCTTGTGTTTTATTTAAAATTATTAGTTAAATAAAGCCTTAAAAACGTAAGAAAATTTAAGTTAATAATTAAGTTATTCCAAAGTGTAAAGTGCTTCGTAATATTGTTTGAAAATAAATTGTTAAAGTGTGCATCTTAACTCAGCAATGATGTCATCCTGCCAGAATGGACCCTTCAACAGGATCACTGCAGACACTCCATCGTCTTCTGCAAGAGAGGCATACCGGCAGTTTGCTGAAAGAGGAGCCATCCTTAAATATTTAGAACTTCCTCTCATGTACGGCACCCGAGATCCGTTGAGGTTTTTCCTGATTACGAGGCCTCATCAGAGTCAGGAAGAGCAACCCAAGTTGCGTTTGGCAACTCCGTTCCTGGACAACATGTACCAGGAACAGGAACGGCTTAGAGCTGAATGCTTAAAACGGAGCTGCAACACAGAAGAGGACAATGTAAAACCAGTCCAAGAAGAAGAGGTTGAGGCTGTTCACGAAACTGACTCAGGTACATCAAGTGAAGCGGATCAAACAACGGATCAAAACGATAATACAGCTGAATCAAGTGCAACGTCAGAACCCTCTGATTCAGCAGACGAAACTCCAGTGATTAAAGACGTTAAAATTGACAATGTGGAAGATATGGAGCAAACTGAAGATGAAGAAGAAATTGAATTAGAAGCACCTAGAAAAAAAAGAAAAACTCTTCTGGCAATTCGTTCCCGTAACCCGAAGACTCCCACTTTTGAGATGCTGGAAGATAGGACCATCGTGGTGAGACATGATGGACAACAAAGCCATCTGCCATACCAGCCAAACATGGTCCGAGACACGGGTTTGGGGCCACGGAGCCCCCGGGAGCAGGCCAGGCGGGACCGGCTGAACGCTGCTTGCCGTATGAGCCGTGCCCGCGCCAAGGTGGGAGCTACCAGGCCCTACACTTTCAAGAAAAGGGCCCCAAAAAGTCCCGATACAAAGTGAAGGAAAATGTGAAGAAAAATGAAAAGAAGCGCGGTGATTTGTACTAGCATTATTATAATAACATTTTGTACTATATGTGATTTCAATTTTATATAAATATTATAGCTTTATTTTTTCCATGCTACTTAACATTTTATATGAAAACTTTTAATGGATTAGGTGCTTATATTTCTAATTTTAAAATATCTGTTATTTTCTTAAAAAAATATTAAATTTTTAAAGGATCTCTTCAATAATTTTCTAGTATTTGTAATAATTTTTGTCTTTGAACTAATTATCAATTTATTGTTTTTCTAAACATGTCGATGCGTAAAATGTCTTGAATATATATTTTTTTTGTATAAATATGATTTTTTGTATCTACAACTAAAATATAAGGAATTCATGTGGTTAATTTAATTCAATAAAATATTTCTCCTTTTCTAAATGTTGTCTTTTTCAAACTTTATTTGTGCCTCATTACCCATAGCTTGTGGGATTTAATTACGCTTATTAAAGATTACAATAATTTTTTGATAAATAAAGACAATTTGTAAAAGGTTACGGGTTCGATTCTCGTTAAGTATAATAAACTAAATACCAAAGAGGTTTTGGTAAGCTTCACAATATTTTCCGCCGGCAAAAATAATTAGTTGAACAGTCACTTGTAGTCCGCAAGTAGAACTAGATTGATCAGAAAATAATGTCATGCCATAACCTAACCACGTATTGAGCATGATATTTTTTAACTGCCGGAAAAACTAGTATGTTTTAATGGGTGCTTTTTTTGCTGACCAAATATTAAATTGGCAAACCATTTGTTAACTTCACGTAGTGCAGATAAGGCGATGCTTTGCAAATTAATGCTATATCATCTGTTTTGTTTGTAAGAATTCGCCAAAGAATATTTAAATAGATAGTTTAGAAGAGGAATCGCAGGTGTTAATAAAGTATTACCAGAGATTACCGGAAATTGGTCCCTTTTAAATCAAATTCTAGACGTATTGACTCTTTTTTACAAAAAAAATATAAATTGATTTTGAAACATCGTTATTTTATCTGGTACACGCAGTTTTAAAAATTTGAAAAACTAAGTGAATTTTTAAGATACTAAGGGTCGTTGGCAGATTTGTTCAATGTTAGATTCTATTAAACAACACAAATTTCAAATCATATAATCAAACAACAAAATAAATCAATATATAATATAGTTAACACAGTTTTGAGAATTTTAATTTTAGTTAAATTTGAATCATTAAAAAATAAATTCCAGAACGTGTGTTATGACAAAAATACCTCATATTTTCTATTTATTTAAGGTATTCAAACTAAAATATTTCAAACTGTTTTTACACACTTATTTTGTTTATAATTTTTGATCATAAATATTTATGATCAAAAAATACTTACAAGAAGTATTCGATATAATCTATCATCGTGCTTTTTGAGCATTTTTATTGCTTACTTGAATGTAGGTATATATTAAAGCAAATTTTGAATGAAATAAATCGATATTAAATTTTTAATTTTAAAAATTTGATACGGGGAATAATCGATCTTTCTAATCGGAACCTCCCTGTACAGTTGCAAGTATTTTTAAACTTTAATTCTCAGCCGCTGGTCAATGGCTCTTAATATGGTTATTTCTGCTATTCAGCGGTAAAATTAACGTCCATTTTAAATTCTAACGGAATTACCTCCAGGAAATGAATTCATATCGTAGGTGGTACTCTTACAGTTAACCTGACATTGTTCCCATTAAAAAGCAATAACATTTTCAAGAGATTACAATGAAAGTGTAAATTTCTACCTGGTTAATGTTGCTATGGAAAATACCAACAATAATTATTATCATCCCTTGTCCGCAGCCCATTATTAGAACCCGCATGACAACTTCTGACTCATAAATAGGTACAGAATAATATATGGAATATATCAGAATATACGCTGGAAAACCTCACCTTTTTGTTTATGATGTGACGAGTGATGACGCTTCTATAGAAAACCATACAGAATCAATTCTGAAAATGACAATTCTTGTTTGTAGTTAATATTTAATTATATAATATATTTTGTTTAAAAACAGTTACTTCGTGAAATATAAATAATTATTTGGTTAAATCACCTATGATTTAACGGCTTTTATCACATCAGACGGTCTCCGTGGCCAAGGGGTAACTCACAATCCGAACGTCGATTAAAATAAATTTAATTTGATTTATTTGTGTTATTTTAAAATTAATTAATATAAAATAATATATAGTATATCTGCGGCACTTTCCAAAGTGGAAAATACTGTCAATGTGGCTTTAGCCGTGATTGGTGACCAGATCTGAATAGCCAGTTACTTACCTACCTTCCTCCTCTCCATATCCTTCCACTCCCCACTACCTTCAGCCTCCCAACATACCACAATCGGGGATGCTAATACGGGGATGCTAACCGGGCACCCCTGGCCTGACCTAAGGTTAGGGTTACCAGATGACAGGAATTTTCCTGACATGTTCGGAATTTGAGCTGTCTGTCTGAGCTGAAATTGTCAGGAATGTAAAAAAAAATCTGGCAGAATTCAATTAAAAAAATGACAAATAACTACAAATTTTATAGGTGAAAAATTTGAACAAACTGAAAACCTCAGGCCATCTCCCCCCCCCCCCCTCCCTGAATGGATGGTTTACATTTGGTTTCTTTCTGATCGATGATGTGGTAAGCTTATGATTGCTGAAATTCTCTAGCCACCCCCCCCCCCCTCAAGATGGATGGTTTATGGGTCCGCTAAGTTTATAGGAATTTTTTTTGTCAGGGATTTTGTCAGGAAAACTCATTTTCGGATCTGGTAACCCTACCTGGGGCGAGCTATGGCAAAAGTGTAGGTTATCCAATAAATGGTTCCCGGGGGGTGGTACCCATACCCGCCTCCCAAATAAATAAAAAAATATATATTCCTTTACCTCTATTGTTATCCCTGAGGTGGAATAAAAATTTAGTGTTAATATTTTAAACCTTCGTAACTCTTTAGTGATTTATTTTTGGGTTAATACGCCGTCTTGTGCTACCTCCTTCATTAGCCAACGTTTCGGACAGTTTTCATCATCAGGGCAGATGTGTGATAATAAACCAAAAAATAAAATCATTTTAATGATTTTGGATGTTAAAATTTAAAATCATATCTTTCTTTCCAATTGTTAAACAAGCAGGAACTTTTTTAACAATTATTATAAGCAATAATTATTAGCCTGAAACACTCATCAATATTGAAAGAATCTTCCGAGAAAACTTATTTTTGGATCATCATTGCTTTCACGTTGCCAATCTAAAAAAAGAAGAAAGTAATTTCTAAACGGTGGCAAGAATTATTACAACTAATTTGATATAAAGTCGCCCCATATTACGGTACTTCATTCACTTTGAACAACTTGCCAAGCTGAATGTTGCCAAGAAAAAGAATCGCAATTAGGAAAACTAAAATAAGTCAAGGCAACTAATGTCATGTGAAGTCCTAAAAACTTTAAAATGAGAACTACGTAGACCTCCATAAAGAAAACTCTCTGCCAAGTTCGGCTCGCAGAGTCTGGTTTTCTGCTCCCAGCGGGTAGTGGGTACCTATCTAGCCAGCACCTAGTCACTGGTGTCTTTAGCAGCCTGGCTGGAGATTTACACCCATATGCATAGTCGGTTCCTCGAGACCTCCTCCACTCGACCTTAGTCGAGGTCACCTCAAGGAAATCTTAAAAACTCCCTTGAAATCAGTATGTTCAGTTATGGCTTCACCCTCCAGTGAGGAACCTCCAGTGAGTCGAGTTGAGGTACCCATACTCGCCTCCCAAATTGGACTGCTATTAGAAGCTGCCACATAGGCGGTATTAGAAGACCTCGGTTTTTGGCACTCGGTGTTAAATTTAAAAGTGGCACGAGGACATTTAATATTGTATCTTTTCTAAATCGAAATCTTCTTCGGAATTCCACATCATCAAAATGTTCCAGCGGATTTTCTGCATCCCGTAAATACCGCTTTATAGGACGATATTGGTACAAATCTTCATAAAGGTGGTCAATAAAATCATGGAAATTATTCATTATGCTAATTAACCTCAGAAAAAATATGGAAAGCGCTGTAAACAAGCTTTGAGGAGGCCTCAAGGTAGATCGCGACGTACCTTGAGTTTGACAGTTCATTACTCGACTCGACTGAGGAATTTGCTCAAGTCGAGGACAGTTTTTTCAGTTCTGCATACCGATTTTATCCTTGAGGTTGAGTCGAGTCACAGTCGAGTGGAGGAAATCTCGAGGAACCGACTATGCATATGGGTGTTAGACTCGTTGCTGTACTTAGAAGTGCCATTTCAATGTGGCCATTGAAACATCCTGGACTAGATTTGTTAATAGGTTACGAAAAACTGCAATGATTTTTATTTTCGTAACAATAAATCTAGATTGGGGGCTATCTTTGAGTATGCTGTGTGGCGAGGCTTACGTTGCAAAACGCGCCGTCATCTCTAGCATTAAGGTAAGTTTTAAGATTATTATTGTAGAAAGCAATCAGTCAGTGAAGACCGTCCGTGGTCGAGTGGTAACAACACTTGACTCCCAATCGGAAGGTTGCGGGTTCGAACCCGGCGTGCGCAAATAAATTTTATTTGATTAATTTATGTTATTTCACAATTAATTAATAAAAATAATATATACTACATTTGCGGCACGTTCCAGAGTGGAAGATACTGTCAGTATCGCCCTGGTGTAAGACCACCATTCAGAATTGAGACGTTGCTTAATAATGGCTTTAGCCGTGTTTAGTGACTAGATCTGAATAGCCAGGTACTTTCCTACCCTCCTCTTCCTCATCTCCTTCCCTTCCCCACTTTACTTCAGCCTCACAACATACCCCAATTGGGGATGCCATAGTCTCACTGGCTCCAGACGGGAGCAGTTGGGACTCTTGTGAGGTATTCTCTATAAAAAAAGTTTGTGGTTTGACATATTATTTAATAAAAAAAAACACTTGTTTTGTTTAAAACCACTATTAACCAACATTAATTTGTACCCTGATGACGCTTGAGCAAAGCGAAACCGGTCGGTAAAATAAATTAATAAAGCTCGTGGTTTTAAACAAAACTTAAATTTTGAAAATTTAAGAAGACCATCGAAATCTGCGTTACGCCGAGCTGCCACAAAAGATACAGAAGCACCCTTCAAGAGACGTTGTGTTTATTTTTTAAATAATTTTCAGTAGAATATCTTATGAAAAGAGGTAATTTTATGCATGGAAGTAAGGGCTGTAGGGAGGTCATAGGGGAAGGGTGATATTATGGACACATCTGCTTTTTACAGAGAATAATAATATTATCTACCTTCATTACTTATCCCTATTGTTTTATCGGCTGAAGGTTTAAACCACCCGTAAACCAATTTTGTAAACTTTTTTAAACCAAAATACGCAGTCTCCCACAGGTTTGGTGTTCCGCCGCATCGGCAAATAATATAGGCACAGTCTGGCACAGGTAAATAATATAATATTATCTCGTTGTTATTTACTTTCATTCGTGTGCAAGTAGAATTTTTACCAGAGCACGTTTTTGTATGAATTTAGTACTCACTTCGAAATATTAGGTTCAGACTTTTGGAAAAAACCCACATAGCTCTAAAAAATTAAATGAACAAATAAAAAATATTTTTTTTTTATTATTATTTGATTTTATATGAAACGACAAAAAGTGAGGTGAATTTAAAAACACATTTATATAATAAAATATTATGTGTGTTTTTATTTTTTTCATTATCAGTAAGTTTGTTTGGGTGAGCCATTTTCATAACTTTTTATATTTATGATACTCAATTTTCACGGCCAAAAGCATTTTCGTTGTTTGTTTTTGGGGTGTTATGCCGTGTTGCGACGTTTTTACTTTTTGCGACTTCTTTAGCCGACGTTTTGGACAGCGTTGCAGTGTCCATCACCAGGGCAGATCCGACGATATTTATATTTATATTTAAAAGAATTGTATTTTAAAAAATTATATTTATTTCAAATTAAAAAAAAAATGCAAGCATATTTAATCACCTTTCAAAAACAGTTGTTAGTTTTTGGATATGTACATAAATATACCATTTATTTTGATTTTATAGCAAAGCGGAAATATTTTGAATTTTTGATAAAATATAATTTAATGAATTCGAGGGAGATTTTTTTAGTGTTTTTTAAAAAGATTAGTCCTCTGGCGGCGTAGAAAACATTAGGAACATTACAATTACAATTTTTGTTTAACTTCATTAAATCTAATCATAAAATAAAAGATTCAGTTTTTTATTTAAAAGTTTATTTTATTATTAAACAAGATTTAAGTACATCCACATATCAGTATTTACAAATTTGGGCATAAATTATACGACGTTGGTATTTATTCAAATTTTCTTTACATAAAATTTAAACAGATACTCGATTAAAACTAAGATAAGAATCGTTACTTGAATAAGTTATCAGTTCTGAAATTAATCCCTTTGAATTAATAAAGTGATATTTGAATTAATTTTGTGGTTAAAATAACATGACATATAAAATGAAAATCTTCAATAGAAATAAGAATCATTCCATAAATTAATAAGATTTCCAATAAAAATATATAAATTTTCTTTAGACCACTTTAATTTTAATAAAACTCCCACTTCAATTTTTTTTTGTATATCTGTCAATATTTTGTATCATGGGTTAGTTTTAATATTCTCCTGGCGAAGGAAGGGTTCTTCCGAAACCGGTAAAGTTTAATTAAAATTAAAGTGGTCTAAAACAAATTTGTATATTTTTATAGTTAATTATGGCGAGCCACAACGTTAATGCTTATTATAAATATGCAATAAGATTTCAATTGTGAAATTAATCCCTTTGAATTAATAATGTGATATTTGAATAATTTTTTTGGTTAAAATAACATGACATCAAAAGTGAACATTTTCAATTGAGATAAGAATCGTTACATTAATCAGATTTCAGTTATGAAATCAACCCCTTTGAATTAATAAAGTGATATTTGAATTAATTTTTTATGTGTTTTCAATATATCATACTTCTGGGTCACACAACAGACTCTAACTGTCTATGAATTGAATTATGCTTGTTGGCGGACCGGTGTGTCCTACAGGATTGTGCCCCTCTTACTACTGGACATCATAACAAATAAACAGTTAAAATTTTGAAAATAATGCTTAAAATAAATCCAAGGAAATCCGAATTCTAGTATATTTCATTGATCTGGAATGACAGACATATAGACGGTATCACACCAGAAATTAATATTAAAAAAAATATTATTTTTGTTTTTAGATAATTCTGTTACAATTTCTTATTACAATCTTAGTAAAATCACAAAGAGGAAATCTCTTATTGTTTCTATATTTAGTTGAAAAACATCCTTTTTTTAGATAATTTTGTTAATTTCTTATTACAAGGTAAAATCACAAAGAGGAAATCTGTTATTGTTTCTATATTTGGTATATTATTACTAAATGTGTAAACACATTTACCGAATGTTAAATACATAAATTATGTTGGATTTGGTGATGTAATTTCACGTTTGGCTGTCGTGATGGAAAATAAAAAGATTGAATAAAAAAAATTATTACTAAATAAAATAATTTCCTAAAAAATAGTCGAAATGGCTGTCAACCAGAAGAGATTTGATATCGTTTCTCAATAATATTCGTAAAGTAGCAATTATTACCAATCATATATGTTGCTTTAATTTCGTTAGTCTCAAATTAGTACTTTATTACGGGATTCAAACAATATAATCGATGTATTTTATTGTGATTATTGTTATTTCGAGGGATTAAAGTCAAACAACGGTAAAAAAGACATCAATTACAATTTGAATTGGCGTGGTTTTTTGTAAGTAAAGTTATTTCACTTCAAGGCTGGAATACATCGGAATATTGTTATTACAGGATTTCATTATCTATGTCTATTGTCTTTGCTATGCTCGAGTCACATGGTATCGGTATCGAAGACTCCCAAAGATGGCCGAACTCCAAGGAGCAAGTCATTCCGTTTTCCAGAGCTCTCCAGATGAATCCAGCTAGCGAGTCCAAAGGACGTTTGTCCTTTCATATTTGTACTTGACGTAAAAATAGTACTGAGAAAGGGTCCAATTTACACATAAAGGACGATAGCAGTTTTGTAAAAGGATTACAGAACAACAGATATTATAAAGTTCTTCAAATTTTGCAAATTCACTTTGTGGCACCATTTTATTAATGACAAATTAAAACACTTTGTTTTTACCACAATAATCTTTATTTTAACACATCGACATGTTTCGAGAACGATGTTCTCTTCCTCAGGACATAAAATGTACTAAAACTAAATAATCAAGTAAACAAAGCTATGCGTGGGTAGAAATTAAAGTAGTAGGGGGGGGGGAGGTGGTGAGGGGAGGTGCTTAGAAGATCAACAGGGGAGAGTGGGGAGGGGGGGGGGGGAGGTGAAAAGGGGAGGTGCTTAGAACATCAAAGACAAAAAATTACAATGGAAATATGTTTAAAATAGGGTAATTCACAAAATTGATTTGATTATTAATAATATTTAAATTTCTATTGACATCCTAATTTCTAAAATTTCTAAAAGATCTAATTGAAAACCACTAACGTTAGTTTGTAAAATTTATAATTTAAATATTTTAAAATTTTACATACTAACCATATTTCCATTGTGATTTTTTGTCTTTGATGTTCTAAGCACCTCCCCTTTCCACCTCTCCCCCCCCCCCCGCCCCCTTTTCATTGTTGATCTTCTAAGCACCTCCCCTCACCACCTCCCTCCCCCCACTACTTCAATTTCTACCCACGCATAGCTTTGCATACTTGATTATTTAGTTTTAGTATATTTTATGTCCTGAGGAAGAGAACATCGTTCTCGAAACATGTCGATGTGTTAAAATAAAGATTATCGTGGTAAAAACAAAGTGTTTTAATTTGTCATTGATATTATAAAGACCTATAATTATTTATTTGTATTTTTTTTTAAAAGAACGTTGTTTGTCTTTGAGCCCTCTATTTGCTACATGCTTTTTAATATTTTAACTATCTAAGAAAACAATATACGCTTGGTTGAACCAGCATAAAACATCACAAACATCATTTATTGTATTAAAAATGTTTATAGATTTTCACTCTCGTCTACTATATTCTAAGCTCTGAATCACATATCACACAGTAAATTGTTCAATTTGATTATCTAAAACTTAGTGTTAATTTTGTAACCGAGTGTTCTTTTGTCTCCTGACTCATATTATGTACATAGAGTGCGAAAATCGTTCATTTTAACTTCGGTGAAGCAATTTGGTAGCCGAATGTCCAAGTTGTTGGCCAGAGCTTCTCGTCTGGGTCAGGAAGAGAGGGAAGAGGCTGTAGTTGTGGCAGGTATAGAAGACAGGAGAGCAGAAGCAGAAGGAGAGGTCACCGGCCCCGGAATAGCACCGGTAGCACAAGGGCTAGGAGAGCTGTAGCACGTGGTCCTCTCCCGGCTGCGCCATAGTGCATGGCGTCCGCGTGCTCTCCTGTAACAACGAAATAAAATAAAAAAATAATAAACACATTAATCTTATCTTATCTTGAATACGAAAAACGCGGTTTAGTTCACTGAGCCCCACCAAATCGACGCACACAAGGACTACCAAAGTAAATGACAGCACCAAAAATAGGTAAAAGTGTTATCTTCAAACTAATCAAAAATAACTTCAAAATGTTCTCTATAAACCAGTTACATTAACTAGAAAACAAAATTAAACGCAACCCAATTACCTGCACATGTGCCCAAAGCTGAGTTAACTTTCGAACGTTAATATTGGTCAGCTTAGCCTGGAGAGACCACATTACAAATGATGAGGTTCTCCGAAGAATCGAAGGAGGAAGGCACCTGCTCAGGACCTTGTCCCAAAGGCGTGCAAGATGGATCGGCCATATAATACGACAAGAAGGCCTCTTGCATGCCATAAGGGAGGGAATGACCGAGGGGACAAGCTCTAGAGGACGCCCACGCCAAGAGTACCTGGAGGACCTGCTGGTGGACATGCGCTGCTCATCATATGCAGACTTCAAAAGAGCCGCACAAGACAGGGAAGAATGGAAGCGAAGAAAAGAAGAAATTGCTGCAAACCAATCCCAGGATTGAAACCAGAGAGGGAGAGCCTGAATCATTTACTGAGTTACTACGCTCGTCTTATTTTCCCTATTTTAAAATCAGAATGTTTTCAAATTGGATATAAATATCTCGCTACTAAATTAAAAACGTTTAATTATGTTTTCCTTTTTCCCCGTTTGTTAAATCGAGCGCTTTTCTTTCAAGCAGTCGTCTTTACAAACCTTACTCTAAAGGAAATCAGGATTAAGATAAAAGAACTACATACTTTTTATATCAACAAATGACCAATTTTACAAGTTATAGTCATTTAACAAATTAATTGGAATTATATGTTATATGCACTTATAATTACTATTTCAAAGTACAGAAATATTTTAATATGAAATAGTTTTTTTTTTTTCATTATAATACTACGACCACCCAACCCCAACTAACCCTAACAATGTATTCTGGGAGGATTTTCTTAGGTAAGCCTCATAAGCATTTCTGATCAGAATATCAAACAAAAATATTTTAGATACGTTTTTAGATTTTCACGGCCAAAAGCATTTTCGTTGTTTGTTTTTGGGGTGTTATGCCGTGTTGTGCTACCTCCTTCTTTAGCCGACGTTTCGGACATGATGGACACTGCAACGCTGTCCGAAACGTCGGCTAAAGAAGGAGGTGGCACAACACGGCATAACACCCCAAAAACAAACAACGAAAAAAAAAAAAAAAATTATGTTGTAAATTGATAAATCGGCCTTGATTGAAAGGGAGGGTAAATAGGTTTATAGTTTGTATTTTATATAAATCCATCGTGGAAAGCATAGATTTGAGTGATTATTAGGAAGTTCGTTTATCTACATTATTTTGATGTAATTTTTGTATTATATCACAAAAGAAATGTTATAAAAATTGAATTCGTAAGAAAGGTGAGAACTGTAAAATATTTTACGTCATAGTGAAAAAATATATTTTTTGTAAGCTGGCTTTCAAAAAGTTAAGGAACTATCAGAAAAAGAACTTACCAATTTTTAATACGAGTATTAAAAATATCATCATAGAACTTTCTGGAAAACTTTAACCAAACCATAAAAAGTCGCTGAAAACTTATCCAAAACATAGTCTCCCTCAGCACAGGGTTTAGTTTAGGCTTAGTGAGGAGGACTACGAATTCAATCTACATCTATTTTATATATACATATTTAACACTAGATTTTGCCCGCGACTTTGTCTGCGTAGGATTAGTACTTCTAGTAATCTATTTTCTTTTCCTAGGTCCCTTCTACATTTATACCAAAACTCTTAACCTATTTATTTTAAATATCTATAATTCTTGATTCGATTCATAGTATTAGGCGAGTACTTCAAATAAATTCACTAATTTAAATATTTTCTAAAATAGAATTTTGATTTAACAATCATTTTTTTGCAAAATGTCATTCTCAAATTTTGACATTTTCTATTAAAAAATAATTATTATTTTTAATATATTGAAAATTAATAGCTAGCTTTATAAATTATAGCCTACATGTTATTCTGGTGTATGAGCTATATTATTGAAAAGTTTCATTAAAATACATTTAGTAAATTTTGCGTGAAAGAGTAACAAACACACATACATCCATAGAAACTTTCACGTTTGTAATATTAGTAAGATTTATCTTCTATAAATGTTCAAATTAAAATATAGCAACTAAATAAAGAAAAAAAAATTAACACGAACTTTGATGCAGGCCATAGGATATCTATGTTTGGTGTAAGACTTACCATTGAGTACGTGAACCGAAACAGTAGTGATGGCCGTTTCGTCGAGGCTGCAGGAGTAGTTCCCTGAATCATGCTTGTTGGCATTGGCGATGAATAGTTTGCTAGTGGCCCCTGTCGGCTTCATGTCAGTCTTTACACTAGAAAAATTATCATAAAAATAATTATCTAAACCTGACAAACACCACAGTTTTACAACGTACCACATCGTACCTTCCTACCTTCATTATTACTGTATAAGGTATCATTAAATGAAAAGCACTCCACTTCAAAACAAATATTCAACATTTATTTTACAAAGATCCTTTTAACATGACTTGCATTATCCTTTAAGAGCGATTGACCAGCGGCTGAGAACAAAAGTTTAAAAATGCTTGCAACTGTACGGAGATGTTTCAATGAGAAAGATCGATTATTCCCCGTTTCAAATTTTATAAATTAAAAATTTAATATCGATATATTTTATTTCAATATACTATAATATTTTAATTAATGAAGATAATATTAGCGAAAGTCAATCGAAAATCTGAAACAGAAAAATCAGAAAAAGATACGGATACATCTGGGACTCGAACCCAGGTCCTCCCAGTCCCAGATGTATCCGTATCTTTTTCTGATTTTTCTGTTTCAGATTTTCGATTGACTTTCGCTAATATTATCTTCATTAATTAAAATATTATAATTTGAGGTTTAACTCTTTAAGTTAAAAAGTTAAAAATAAAAATATCAATATACTATACCTACATTCAAGTTAGAAAAAAATGCTCAAAAAGCACGATGATAAATTATTAAATATCGTGTATTTCTTGTAAGTATTTATGATTTTTCAATAATGTCTAAACAAAATAAGTGTGTAAAATATTTGTTGTTTTTGAAATTTTTGTTGTTTAATATAATCTTTCGTTCGAAAATTGAACAAATCTGCCAACGACAAACCGTATAACCTTAGTATATTAAAAATAAACTTTGTTTTTCAAAATTTTAAAAATGCTTTTACCAGATAAAATAACAAACTTTCAAAATCAATATATGTTTTTTTTGTAAAAAAGAGTCAATGCGTCTAGAATTTGATTTAAAAAGGACTAATTTCTGGTATTCTCTAGTAATACCTTCTTAACGATCCATAACGGATCGGTCACTGGGTTCTAAGTTCGTTGTTCTTCTTAGTTCGTTGGCTGGCGAAGAGAGTGAGTTGAAGCCTAACACCCACAACTGTCAAATGGACATGACCGGCTGGGTTAGATATCTGTTTTACCATCTGATGATTAATTTCCAGAACCAATATCAGGGTACAGCTAAGTGCTGAACCAGCCTATTATAGTTAGTTATTGTATAGCCCCACAGATGGCAATGATAGTTATCAGGCAAAGTTATTGATTTTAACAATTACTCTTCATTTTAATTTACTCCACATAGGAGGCCCAGGGGGAAATCTTTGCCCTTGAGGCTTTTATCATCGGTGATATTACAGGTCGATCATTACAGATGTAGCCTATGTAAAAAAAATCCTTGTCTTGTGCAGAAAAGGGTGGTCCGATTGGTACATTTTCCTATCTTAACAAACGGATGGCAATCTTTATAGCACAGGCGTTGGGTTAGAATGCTTAAGTTAATCTAGCAGTATTTAAATGGAAGATGTACCAAGGAACCAGCGTCGTTGATTCCTTCAGGACCGGTGCATAGTCCACGATAGTTCACCAGCTGTGGAACGATTTGCTGGACTCTGTACTTTCTCAATCCTTTAATACTTTACGCAAAAAGACCTCACCACAAGGTATCACCAAAGATGACATTGGAGTTAATGTAAAAAAAATAGATATATTCCCTTGGCAGTTAGTTATACAAAAATAAGAACTAAAAGAGCCAATCTCTTAAATCATGGAAAATTGTCAGATTTTGTGGGTCCCAAAGACTGTGATGGGCTGAAGAGAAAGCTAGATTAAAGGACAAAGAATATCATTACTAACGGCCGTTGTTCCCAACTCTATTGATCAACTTTTCAGTCAAAATCTTGGCGCAACACTCCTCAAATGCACAAATATGCTTTTCCCAACGCAACTCTCCGACTAACAGGCGAATCGAACGCTACTTAACAAATCACTTAGCTGATCGAAGACTCAGATTGCTCGTTCGATAATTTGGTAACAATGGCCGTAAGTAACAATCTAGTGCAGAATGACGAAGAGGTGGATTGGCTGTATGGGAAAAGATTGGAGTAGGAACAGAAGGCCTGGAAACTGGAAAAGACTGGGAATTGTAAAGAGCAATTGTGAAGGAGATCAAATACCATCCTAATGGTGGTAGTAGGAGATTTTCAAATGTTGTTGGGTTATTCGTAACCCGGGAATGTTTGTCTTTCTTTTTAAAAAAAAAAAAAAATGAATTTGTACTCTCCAGATAACAAGTGTACCTGATCCCTCCTCTGGTGATATCGTAGTTGAGAGTACGGAGGCCATGCCTCCACTGCACGTAGCCGCTGGGCTGTGGCACGCGGCTGATCTGGCAGACCAGCTCAATGGTGGAGCCTTTCTTGTAGTACTTGTCCAAGATCAGCACCCCTCGGTTGTCTACTATCTCTACACGAGGCACTGGGGGAGTAGCAAATATTATTAAAAATATAAATAACTTGGTTTACATCACATTATTTATATATACACAATCGACATGTTTAGTAAACAATGTTCATATCATCAGGAGTAAATGTACACTAAAGTTAAAAATTACATACAGATCACATATGAATAGGAAGGGGTAGAAGGAAGGGGAAATGACAAGAGAGGGGAAAGTTCATTAGAATTAGGGATTACAATGTCATTAGGAGGAAAAGACAGGTTAAGTGGGAAAATGTTCAAAATAGGGTTGATAAAAAATGTTGTCAGTTAAACTGAACCTTGGAAAAGTATCGACTATCGTCGTTCGTGTCTAGATAATGCAAGAACGTTATTTGAATAACCGATGATACATGCGACCGCTGGGTTCCCACAGAGTTTGGTTCCCCAGATTCAGATTAACTTCGAGCTTCCTACAGGACGGACGTCTGGTCTAGTTAAACATTCATTGACCCTTACTATAAAGTAAATAAAGGAACTTGTAATCTCAACAAACCTTGACGTTAATTGGAATTTTCCCGAACATTTTTCATTAGGGAGGCTGATAGAGATATTGAAAGAAGGGTAAATGCAGCTAACTCCATTAATGAGGACTGGTTGGCGCTAACAAAAAACTGTCCAAAGAAGCGAAGCTAGCAGCCCAAAATGGAGTGCTGGTTCCTACGCTGATGTATGGTAGTGAGGCATGGAACTTTCAGAGGAAGAATGAAAGTAGACTTAATGCTGTTGAAATGAGATCCTTGGACCGTATGCGTGATAAATCCATGTAGGATCGTGTGAGAAATGTGGAGATCCGCAAAAAATGCGTAGTGAGTAAGATTAAAGAAGGGGTTCTTAGATGATTTGGGCATGTAAAGTGAATGAACGAAACAAGCAGTGTAAGGAGAATATATGATGATAATGTGAGCGTTAGATGAAGTCGGGGACGCCCGAGGAAGACATGGCACGAATCAAAAATCTCAATAGTTGAATTGAAGTACATCAGTAACGTCAATTAACCTTAAACCTACCTTAAAGCAACAGTGAGATATCTTGAAAAAGGCTGTTCTAGGATAATAGGACTTTCAGGTTTGCGTGAGCTCTAGCAGAATCAAATTAACTAATGTTGAAGGTTAATTATATGGTATTAGAGAGGTAAATTATTTAACATCAACATAAAATTGTAAAATGTGGATATATCTCAATGCTGAGAATTTACTTGTAACTCCGGCATTTTTATTTTTTCAAAATATCCCAGTAATGTGTTATGTAGCGCTCCCAATTTTGGAGGTTTTTTTGAAGATATCTCACTGTTGCTTTAAGGTGACGATATGGAATTTTCTCTCACCGATGACCGTCAAATAGACGTAGTAAACCATTGGTGGATGGCTGGATACTTGGCACTCGTACACCCCCTCGTCCCGCTCATTGGAGTAGCGCACCAGCAGGCGCCAGTCGTTGGGTGGCAGGTAGTCCAGCGAGTACCTGAGAATCATCAACACACCAACATCAATCAATATGAATTGAATATTCCCTTATAACAAATAAACTATATTTTTATTTTTAACATTTTAATTCAATGAGTTAAACCTCAAATTATAATATTAATGAAGATAATATTAGCGCAACTCAATCGAAAATCTAAAATGGAAAAATCAGAAAAAGAAACGGATACATCTGAGAATCGAACCCAGTTCCTTCGGCTTTCCAGGCCAAATGCTACCACTGCGCCAACGTATCCCTATTCGATTCGGTCATATTTAACTGTATCATACTTCGACTAAGAACCACTAACATTATTTTCATTTTCTTAACGCATATTTTTATTGGCTGCTATCTTTATGTAAGTGTGATGGCAATTTTCAATTCGATCTAAATGCCATCTATTCAGTGTCAGGATAAATTTTTATCGCTTTTATATTAATATGCGACATCTATTGACTTTTCTGCAACTCTAGGATGAATAGTTTAATTTTTATTTTTAACTTAATCCTTTTTTAAAGTTAAACCTAAAATTATAACATTTTAATTAATGTAGATAATATTAGGGAAACTCAATCGAAATTTTAAAACAGAAAAATATCACCTGCCATAGGTCACTCCAAGTGGTTCGCTACGTTTGGTGACTTAGTAGGGGTGCCCACGGGGTGAGGTTTGCCTGGATCTTGACGGTGAATGCGTTTGCCCACCTACTGCTTTGCGAGCCGGATCAGGAGAGACTGGTTGAGGGAGACCTGATTTAGATCTCCCAGCCGGACATCACCTTGCATCGCAATAGGAGGGATGGATTAGTACATACGTCTCTCCTAGACGCATTGACCCCCAGATTCCTATCCACCCCTCTTACCTTTTTCCTAACCAGAACTTCCACTCCTTCATTTTCAGATGACATAGGCCCTGAGGGAATTTTTTCCTCAGGGCCTCCTGTGTGGAGCTAACGTAAAAAAAAAGTTTCATTTTCTTAAATTTCATATTTTTTCCTGGGTTCGAGTCCCAGATGTATCCGTATCTGTTTCTGATTTTTCTGTTTCAGATTTTCGATTGAGTTTCGCTAATATTATCTTAATTAATTCGACAAATAAAACAATGTGTTGCTCTGGAGTATAAAGAAACGACAATTAAAGCTTATTTGTCAGGTTGTTTATTTGGTTACACATAACATCATGTGTAACCAAAGCAATGTCATTTCAAATATAAAGGAATCCTAGACATTTCTAGGTAGGTACTTAAATACTAGGTAGGTAAATAAATATAAAGGAATCCTAGACATTTCTAGGTAGATACTCTTATTCCTTTACATCTCCCCCCCTAGGATTAGAAAATTTCTCTGGAGATTTCTTCTTTCTAATCTTCATTTTCTTCTGGTAAGGGGGCAGGAATAAGTTTTGTAATATGGAATAGATTTGACTCCATCTTTCTATGTCCTGTATTAATCTTGTATATTGATTGAGATAGTTTATTTTCGATTTTAAATGGACCAATCCTTAACTCATCTAATTTTTTTCTATTTAGTTTGTGACCATTTTCAACATATACCATTTCGCCTATTTTAAAATTATGGGTTCTTCTATTTTTATCAATTAACTTTTTATTATATTCGTGTGACTTAATTGTCGTTTTATAAGACTGTTTGTTGTCTTTAGGTTTCTAATGACAAATAAAACAACATGTTGATTTGGAGTATAAAGAAACGACAATTAAAATTTATTTGTCAAATTGTTTATTTGGTTACATTTAACATAATGTGTTACCAAAGCAATGACATTTGAAAAAACAATAAAATAAAATAAAATTCATAATTCAAATATAAAGGAATCCTAGACATTTCTAGGTAGGTACTTAAATACTAGGTAGGTAAGTAGGTAAATAAATATAAAGGAATCCTAGACATTTCTAGGTAAGTACTCTTATTCCTTTACATATATTTATCCATTTTTGGTGATTGTCAAAGAAATGGCGCGCGTTTAATTATTTTACGTGAAAAATCTTTTTACAAGTTATGCTATAAAATATTAAATTTAGTTATATAAATTTGATATTTTACAGAAGGAGAATGAATTGTAATATGCACAAAGATATGCACGGTGTATTTTGAAACCTGAAAACTCCAGTAACATTATTCTCAAACTCCGCGCAAAGTTTAAAAGATATAGCCGCCATAGTCCCGACAGGAGCAGATAGCGGTGGTTTCGTTTAGCGCGCGGTGCAGAATGCCCCCACTGAATTTGCACCACTGTCGACTGTCAGCTTTATCGAACTTTGTTCCAGAAGATATATTACTATCACATACCCATATTATGCAGTCATATAAAATCTTGTCACATTGGAACCATGTTCAGAAAATATTGTATGTTTCTCGGATAAAAATGAGTCATTTTCACCGTCAGAAAGAAGTTTATATCACAACATGTTGTGAGTCTGGCTGTCTATTTACTATGGTTCAATGAACTTTCAGTGGATTTAAGAGAACGGCTGCGCTGCCCGTTTCAGCACGTTTCATACAAAACTCTATTTTAGATTTGAGGCCAAAATATCCAACCAAACTAAATAATATTTTTATAATCAAAAGATAACTTTTGATTATAAAAATATTATTCAAATTCCGTTTAAGGCCCTGTGGCCAGCGTTTCAAAAGAAGAATAAATGGAGATATGTAAATACGAATGTAAAAACTAATATAATTAAGCGAAAATAGTGAAAATATTTAATAAAACACGTTTAAAATAGAGCAAAAATCTTTCGGCAATGTTGCATTTAAAGATACACTGTGAATTTTTCCATAGCAATAACATTTTAAAACACAGAAGATAATGTGTTTTCAATCATTTTCGGAGCACACTTTGCGATTTTTTTTCCATCGAGGTAATTTTATATAATTACCGTTTGGGCTCTACAAATGTGTAGATATTATCTTAAAACATAACATCTCTTTTTTTTGGAACTGAAAAACTGAAAGTGTTCAAGAGAAATAGGTTAGAAATCAGTAGAATGCGGGGGCTTAAAAAGCGGAGCGGATTTCCGAGTTTTGAGGTTATCTCTCTTCTGTTTGATGTTCCAATAAAAATAAGCATTTTAAAACGTGGGTGCTAAAATAACATCTAATACAAAATTATAAGTTTCCGGCATATTTAAACTTAAGTATCTGTATTCACGTAGTTCACTACTCCCCACTTCCTTCCCGTGCGATAGCATCAGTTAGGTTAGGTGTGGGTAGTAGGTGGGTTGAGAAGATAGGCGCAAAGAAATTTGTTCCAGCTTAGTTTCTTCCTTTGCCACTTGCCACTTCAAGTTGAAGTTGTTATATTATTATCTGTAAACTTCATTACTAGCAATTATTATTTTATCTGTAAACTTCACTGTCATAAGTTCATAGTTATATTATCTGTAAACTTCAATATCATCAATGAATATATTATCAGTATACTTAATTACCATAAATTATATTTTCTGTACACTTCACTCGTTATAATACAGGGATATCCCTAGGCATGGCGGATGAAATAACACAATATCTATACAATGTACAAAATTCTTTTAACCGCTTGGACACATAAGCTTGTTTTCACGATAATTTAACGTAGGTAGACATAGAAATGACGTATGCCGCGTACCTGAGTTATTTAAATAAATAAATAAAAAGGCGGAGGATAATTCCGGAGGGATGAAGGCGGGAACGGTTGAAGGGAAACGCATAGGGGGAAGGTGAAATTAGTAAATTAGAAATTATATACTTCTATATCTATACTGGTGAGCTCTGGTATTATGAAATTTGCATAAAAAAATTAAATAGGTTACGCGAGTTGTTGAAAAAATGGGTCTATTTTATGGAGTTAGGCGGCAGGGAAAAAGGCTGGGAGGAATAAATATTATCTACGCAATGTAGTTGCACGTCCATGGCTTGTAATGTCATATTCTAGTTCAAAGGGATTAAATTAAACATGGAAATACATTGTTTCAGCAATAATGATTTTGCTCTCACAACATTACAAATTAATACTATCATCAACATGATACGTGCATTACTTGAGAACAAGCAGATTATTGTATTTGAATTGACCATCCATTTCGGAAATGTATACCAACATACAATTCTCGTACATTGATCGAAATATAATATTAATATGTGAAACAAAAAGACAACTGATTTGATAAAACTATAGAAATGTTTGGTGAGCTTGTCCGTGTGTCAATTTTTTGGCACTTTTTTTCTGGCAAAATCGATCAAAATACATACGTTCTAACGACTATTTTAATTTGAATTAAAAAGTACAAATCAAGAATAAAAATATGAATGAAAGGGTTCTAATAAAGACATTAAAAACTACATAGAAGACAAATAAACTATAATAATTGTAAATATATGATGTAAGATTTTCAAAGCCAAAAGTGTTTTTGTTGTTTATTTTTGGGGTGTTATGCCGTGTTGGCTAAAGAAGGAGGTAGCGCAACACGGCATAACACCCCAAAAACAAACAACAAAAATATAACATGTTAATTAATGAAGACAATATTAGCGAAAATCAATCTAAATCCGCAACAGAAAAATCCGAAAAAGATCGGGTCACGTCTGGGACTCGAACCCAGGACCTTCGGCTTTCCGGGCAGATGCTCTAACCACTAAGCTAATGTGTATTCAGTCATATTTAATTATATCATACTTCGACTGAGAACTACCAGCATTTTTTTTTTTTTTATGTTTCTTTATTCTTTGAATAGTAAATATATAACAATTGTGGAATTTATGGCCGCCATACTAGGCTGTTATGGTGGCCGATTTTTTAAACAGTGGATATAGAATATAAAAGAACATAAAATAATGTAAAGGAAAGTAAGAAGAACTATATTATAATACAAAATGAAACATAATCAAAGCATATGAAGGAATGTAAATGAAAAAAAATAATAATAATAAAAGAGTGTTTGGAAGAATACAGCAGAGATGAAAGAGTATAAAAAGTATAGTAGATGTAAAAATATAAAGAGGATGAAATATTAATTATATATAAAAGCAAAATTAGCACTGTAGAGTGGGCAAATAGCAACGGATTATTACAATGACTATATTTTATATGTGCACGTAAAGTTATAATGGTAAGTACAAATTTATGTACAAATGACTTCTTATTGAAACTCCGGCTAATAATAATGCCGAGATTGTTATTGCTACATTTTGTAGTGATGCACCGAAGGATTCGAACATATCAGAGGTGTCAAACATTTTAAACTAACAATATAAAATAATATTTAAACTTTCGGCTAGTAAAAAGTTAATTATCTTCATTTTCTTAACGCATATTTTATTGGCTGCTATCTTTATGTATGATGGCAAGATTCAACTCGAACTAAATGGCATCTAGATAGTGTCAGCATAAATTATACATTTTATTTAATCTATTGATTTAGCTCAGTGGTGAGAGCAACTGGATTCGAGTCCAAGATGTGACCCGATCTTTTTCTGATATTTCTGTTTCAGTTTTAGATTAAGAGTGACGGACGCATGAATGCATACAAAGCGATGGGTTGAAGGAGTCCGGATTAAGTCAAAAGGTCTTCCTCAACCAATCTCTCGCCGTGCAGTGTGCTAGAGCTAGATAAAACTAACCCCATGAACCCGGGCACCCCTGCGAAGTCACCAAACATAGCGAGCAACTTATGACCTATGGCAGAGGTGTTGGTTATCCAATAAATGATTTCCGGGATAGTGATACGCAAATCCGCCACCCAAATTGATTAAATAAAATTTACTTGCAAATTTTAGGAATCGAACCAGCGATCTCCCGATTTGTAATCGAAATTTTTTCCGTCGACCACGGACGCCATCAAAAGAGAAGACTTATTTTCTCGTCTCATGAACTCGACTCTCTCTGCAAATGACGATTTACCCTTGCTTACAGTTCCAAACGTAACCTATGGAACATTAGTATACGCTATTAGCTAGTTACATACGAGGTGCGGTTATTAAATGCCGAGACAGACGCTGCTACAGAAGAAGTACGCATGCGCCAAACGCCAGCGACCGACAGCTGTTTAGCGTGAAGCCTTCTCTTTCAAATATAGTACCACTCGCTTCTATAAACAAATCCATATAGCCGTAGATTTCGTTTGCATAGGCACTTCCGCTCAAGGACAACCGAAAAAATCAGTTTGCAACTAAATTCGCTATCCTGTGTATGTAAATATGATGGTCCGCACACTGTACAACTTCTCAAAAACCCCTTGTAAATGGCAACGCAAGCAGTGACTAGTACCCGCCGTGCTAGTTGCCGTGGATGGCGACGCGCCATTGGAGGTTATCTACTCCTTCACGGCTCTCGCAAGGAATCAAATTTTTTTGAGTGAACGAATCTAGACCTCCAGTGTCCCTGCATACGTTGTTTGTAAGCAGTATGCAAGTGCTTAACAAGAAATATTGCGACGCGCCAGTTCCCGGTTGCCATGGATACGCTAGTTTTGTAGTAAGGCGCTCCGCCCACTGAGGCAACTGAAAACCAACCAAAACCGTCTGTTTTCTCTGTCTTGATAGGTCAAAAAGCTTGTTTAACCATAGACGAATAACAATCATCTGACAGCTAGCAACTAGCAACGGCCGCCCAGAGCAATGAGCAGTGACAGTCGCAAGATGGTCGCAAGTCACCGCTTGCGTTACCATTGACAACGGGGTTTTGTGTGATTGTGTAGTGTGCGGGCCATCACATTGTCATACAAAGACAGTTGGCAGTTGAGAGTTTTCAGTTGCCTGAGTGGGCGGAGGCGCTAAGTTTTCGAGTTTTTTGTTTGTTTGTTTTTTAGTCGCCAGCGCAAATATGACATCTGAAGTGTTCCTTGTCTTTGTTCAAACAAGCTGAGATAAATACTGAAAACTTAAAATTGAGTAGCGCCATGATTGAAGTTTGGTTGGAAACCATAGAAACCCGCCAGTTTTAGTTTGGTTTCAGTTTCTCAACGAGCGGAGGACTTTAGAGTTGTTTTTTTTTTGTTTCGCCCAAACATTGAACCTGAAACAAACATGAATTTTACCTAAAACTTGGAAAAGCCACCACTGAAACTTATTATAAGAAGTGTATGGCAATGAATACTTATCGCGTGGACGTGTTTTTGAGTGGTTTAAGCATTTCCAAGATGGCCGAGAAGATTTTGAAGATGATTCACGCCCGGTCGCCCTTTCACTTAAAACGGATAGCCAATTTTTCACCATATATTTAACCTTATTCTTAGAATTACATTGCTTTATAGTGTCAGGTAATAAATTAAATATCTTCGGTGTTGTATTCAAACGTTCTCTGTCCGTACTTATTATTAAATTTCGGAACTATTAACCCGTCGTTGCGCGTGAATCTAGTGCTGTGTTTATGTTCTAATTTCTCTTTATGCTGCGGGGTAAAATATGCTGAATTATTATTTTGTGCCATGGTATAGCCTTAACAGGTAAAATTTTGGCACTCTGAAACAACAGCGGTGTTTTATGTCTCTGAAAATATTAGGGACAAGTAATAATTTTACAATTGCAATTTTTCGGTAATCTGGTTCGATCTGACCATCAGTTAAGTATTCATGCGATTGCTGAAACTGTAGGAATTGACAAAGAATGCGTACGGCAAATTTTCACGTAACAATTTTATCATGCAAAAAGCGTGTGCCAAAATGGTACCTAAAATTCTTACGTTTGAACAACAAGAAGCTTGCAAAAATGTTTATACTGACACTTTATACTGCATTAATCGCCGGATCTTACTTCTATCTGTTAACTAAGGTGAAATCTGCATTAAAAGGAACAATATTTGAGTCCGTTGAAGCAGTGAAAGAGAAAGCGGCACGCGTCCTGAACGAGCTGATTGATATAAGAAGTTGGTGGCGCTGGTCTTACAAATACTTCGATCGCAGTGTTGTAAATTACAAATTAAATCAATAAAAATACAAAACGCCTTATATGCGTAGAAAAGGTGCCTAATTGACAAAGACTTACCTAATCTACTGCAAATTTCACTTCAATAGCCGCTGGTTTTTCTTCTTATTCTTCTTTTACATATAAAACACAATACTTCAATTATTCTTAATAACACAACCACACAGTATACTGGTCGCGGCGGTTCAAAACTTCAGTATATCACTCCCTTTTAATAACAATCGATGTGTCGGCGAAAAATAATGCGTGTAAGGCATTCATTGCGGCAGCGAAAAACACGACAAACGTCATATAATACTAGAAATGTGTTACATCGACACAGATGCAATTTGCTGACGGTGCGGTTAGAAACGAAACATGTGTTTTTGCGGGGTGCAACAAAATACGACTAATTGCAGCGCGTAGAACGAAAAAAAACGGCTTCATTTGTTTTCGAAGTTCTCAATGTTTATAATCTTTGGGTCAAAACAAAGGAAAGGGAGATAAATGGAAGCATTAAAAGGCTATTTAAATTACTCTGTTTAATAGCAATCAATATTACTTACACAACTCGCGCAAACAGAAGTCTTTCGAATAATGGATGATTCGTTGTAGGTAAAGAGGAGGGGTATTTATTGAAGATGATAAGTAAATATGTATGAAATCAAAATAAAATGTTTTACAGATTCAATCTCGTTATTTAATAGCTGCACCTCGTATTCAGATATTTAGTATGGAAAACTATTTGGTTCAGTTATATTTGTGGGGCCTTGTAGCACCCAGTCTCTGTATGCTAATGTACACATTGTAATTTATCTTAACCTCTTCCCCGTTGCTATCCTGGGAGACAAAGGAGTTTGTTGATTTACTTTGCGAAATGTAGTTGTTTGTGTAAATTGGGTACTGTTTCTGGGAACATATAGTTATGATAACTGTTTCGGGAAATATTTAACTATTTCTAATGTATTCATTAATTTTCAACCGCTCTTTTACAAACATTATGAGGGAATTACAAGAGAATACCGTAAATTAATACATTTTAAATCAAATTCTAGACGTATTGACTCTTTTTTTCCAAAAAATCATAAATTGATTTTGAAAGATTGTTATTTTACTGGTACACGCAGTTTTTAAATTTTGAAAAACTTGAACATCTTACTAATATTATAAACGCGAAAGTTTGTATGGATGTATGTGTGTTTGTTACTCTTTCACGCAAAATTTACTTAATGGATTTTAATGAAACTATACAATAATATAGCTGATACATCAGAATAACATATAGGCTATAATTTATAAAGCTGGCTATTAATTTTCAATATATTCAAAATAATAATTAATGTTAGAAAGTGTCAAAATTTGAGAATAACACTTTGAAAAACAATGATTTTTATTTCAAAATTCTATTTTGGAAAATATTTAAATTAGTGAATTTATTTGAAGTACTCGTCTAATACTTCGAATCAAATGAAGAATTATAGATATTTTAAATAAATAGGTTAAGAATTTTGATATAGACGTAAATGGAACCTAGGAAAAGAAAATAGATTACTCGTTATAATAGATTAGTACTAATCCTACGCAGACGAAGTCGCGGGCAGAAGCTAGTTTATAATATAGTAAGGTTATACCGTTGTTCGTTGGCAGATTTGTTCAATTTTCAAATGATAGATTCTATGAAACAACACAAATTTCAAATCATATAATCATACAAAAAAATAAATCAATATATAATCTAGTAAACACAGTTTCCAGAATTTTAATTTTAGTAAAATTAAAATCATTAAAAAATAAATAAGAGAACGTGTTTTATAACAAAAACACCTCAGTTTTCCAAACAAACAAATTAATTTTATATATATTAGATATATTAGTAATTTAATTGTGAGTTAGTAAGTTTTTTCAGGCCTTACTAACTAAAACAGTATCTCCAAAAAACTTAAAAAGTTATTAAATTCTAGTCTGTAAGAAGAAGAACAACATATGTGTTTATTGAATAAACGGATCAGTGTTCCTTAATTCGCATTGGATTATTAGATCATGTCCATTGTTCACGTTACCTACACCTGCATTATAATCAGTCAATTATTATTGTGATGTACGTGAAATTATAATACTGTGAATTACGCACGAGCAGCCTACAATAATATCTCTCGTACTTGTAACGAAATAATACTGGAAATAGTACAAAACTACGAAATCTGGGTTGTTGGGTGAACGTAAACATGCAAACCTCTCATAGCAAAAATATACCAACACAATTTTATGCATCATATTTACATAAATTAGGCAAATTTATTATCATTTTACATCTATATATAGTACATCGTAGTTAGCTCAGAATGCAAATTTTACCAGTCAACCAAATCATCATTGAAATAATTATTATTGTGTATTTTGCCATAATTGGTGGTGTTTATTTATTTTGTATTTTATATTTCACGCCCAGCTGGGCGTTTACATGTTATTTATTTTATTTTTTAATCACAAAGATCATGTCAATAACAATAACAAAATTAAACAAAATCTAAAAACAAAGTCAAGAACCAAAACAAAAACAATAACATAATAAAAAACGAAATAGATAAATACAAGGAAAAAGGACAATACGTAGATAAATTGAGTCGAGGAGAGCTATGTGGTTTATTTAGTTTTTTTTTAAATTTATTCTTTTATAGTGAATACCTCACAAGAGTCCCAACTGCTCCCGTCTGGAGCCAGTGAGACTATGGCATCCCCAATCGGGGTATGTTTTGAGGCTGAAGGTAAGTGGGGAAAGGAAGGGGGTGGGGAAGAGGAAGATGGGGAAGTACCTGGCTATTCAGATCTAGTCACTAAACACAGCTAAAAACCATTTCAAGCAACGTTTCAATTCTAAATGATGTTCTTACACCAGGGCGATACTGAGAATATCTTTCACTCTGGAACGTGCCGCAAATATACCTATGTTATTTACAATTAATTAATTGTGACATAACACAACATAACCGGTCGGAGGTTGAGCGGGCATCGCGTTTGGGTCCTACCCAGGCGTTCCGTGTTCGATTTCTCGACTGGCTAAGTCCTCCATCACAACCCAAGCAACATCTTCCGCTTAGTTTGGTGGTAGTAGGAGATTTTCAAATGTTGTTGGGTTATTCGTAACCCGGGAATATTAGCCTTTCTTAAAAAAAAAAAAAACAAAAAAAAATTATTTGCGCACGCCGGGTTGGAACCCGCGACCTTTGGAATGGGAGTCCAAAGCGTTACCACTGGACTACGCCGGCCGTCTTAAATATTGTTGTTATTTTTTCCGATATACATTCTACTATGGCTTGTTGATGTATTTAATACGTTGACAACATTTTTATACACATATTTGAATGACTTGTATAGTGCCGTTTTCGGGAAAAATCACCCCAAGGGCGCTGTACAAATTTTAATACATTTCTGCAATCTTACTTCTAACTACAGACTAGATAATTATTATAAAACTTATGGTTAAAACATTGCATCCTCCGGTTCTTCGATCAGTTATACCTACAAAACTATATGTACAATGCATATGATCAATTAACGCGATGCTGCCTAAAAATGTAGATGAATTTTATTTTTTAATAATTTATTTTATATTATTTTTTTATTATAATTATTTTTATTTTTTATTATTAACGAAATATACAGGACCATACTTACCTGGTAGGTCACTTGAGATTAACACTGTTTATTAAGAGAAGTTTAGATACAGTTTGCGCGCAGAGGACATAATCGGGAACTGCACGGAAAAAATGTTATTCTAAAAAACGATCAATTTATTCGTAAAAACGGTTAAAAACGGGACTGAAGTTCTTACGAACGAATTAACAGTGTTTCAATGTTTATTGGCGAGAACATGTAAGATAAATTTGTTGGTATACGTAATTTCATACGTATTCAAACAAATTTTTCTTAAATTTTCCCGCCAATAAACATTGAAACACTGTTAATTCGTTCGTAAGAACTTCGTTTTTACGAATAAATGATCGTATTTTAGAATAACATTTTACTCCATGTGGAAAGGCCATTATGTAATCCTGATATATATTTGAATACTATCTTCTATATATAAAAAAATGAAAAATTGTTTCTCTTGGCCACGCCATAACTTCAGAACGACTTTACCTATTTCAATCATCTTTTTTTAAAAGTTTTCTTATACTTTGTAGAAAGTTCTTACTGAAAGAAAAATTAGGAAAATTGGATAATTTTAGAAAACTTAACGATTATTTTAACTTCGTTCGTTTGACAGATTAGTGCGTTTAATATATTTCGAGATATTTCCTATACTATTCATCCGATTGCGATTAAAATTTGGTGAGTTGTTGTGGATATGCCCGTGGAGGTTTCTATATAGCAATATATCAGTGAGTTCTGGAGTTATGAAATTTGCAAAATAATTAATAATTTGAAAAATGAGTGTATTTTATGGAGTTTAGAGGTAGGAATAAAAGGTGGGACAGGAATGGGAATCCGGGAGGGGCGGAGGAGAGTGAAGGGGGGGGGGTAGTTCGTGGAAGGGGTACGAAGAAAGGGGGAAGGCGGAAAATGTGGAAGGGGAATTAATGAGGGGGGAGGTTCGCGAGAAGGGGACAGCGAGAGAGGAGTGGGGGAGCGCAGGGAAGGTGAAAAGGGAATGCGGGAGGGGAAGGAGAAGCAGGGAGAAACAATGTATTTATTTAAATGGTATTACAACGCAAGCCGGGTGTCAGCTACTATATAATACAATATTTAATGAACGTGTTTGGGAAAAGCAACAATTAATGATGGGCGGTACAGTAGTACAAGAGTTTGATTAGAATATTTATTTTCTTAGATGAAGTCTCTCGGTAAGAGACGGATTGCTGTATAAGGCTTCGAATGATGTTAATATACATAATAAAAAATGTAATTTAGATATATTATAGACAATTTACCAATAATACTCTCAGATAGATGTTTTATTTAAGGTTACGAGAGCCTAAATAGGTAGGTTTTTGTTTGGATCCAAATTCTGTTGGGCTTGTGATGCATCTTAGTTCCAATACAACTATAATATGATCGATTATGTTCTATAAACTATTGAATTTGCCCGGTAAATCAATGTTTTTCTCAAAATCAACACCTCAAAAATAAATCACAAAAGTACTTGTGGCCGTGAAATCTAAAATCATATTTGTTCCGTTTATTTTTTTTATTGCAAAGCGGAAATATTTATTTATTTGTTTAGAATTTACGGCACTAGTGCCATTTACATACATAAGTTTTTTTTTTTTTACACAGACATAGATAGTACAGTATTAAATTTTGATGAGTGAAAATTATAAATAATTATATTGAAACATCACAAATAAAATAATAACAACTTTAAGGAAGATGGAAGCAAAAACAAACCTGTTATACAGTGACCTCATTAAAATGTTTGATTAGTGTAGCTTTATACTTCACAAGGGGTATATTAAGAATATCGGCGATTTTAGCATAAAAGTTACCAAGTAATTGCAACCTATTTATAACTGAGTTATATCCTGAGAGTGTGGTATAATTGTCACAATAATACATACTAGAGGACCTCGATCTAATGGTAGGTACATGAAATTAAATCAACATTAATATATTAGGGCTATCCAAATGATAATTTACAATTTTATATAAAAATATAAGATCAAAATACTAAGTATTACTAAATAATACTTAAGCAATTTCAATGAATGTAATAAAAAATTATAATCTATTGTTTCTAAAGGAATTCCAAGTCTAAAATTAATACACCTCAAAAATTTGCGTTGGACTCTTTCAATGGTATTAATGTGATTATTAAAGACAGGTGACCAAATTGAAGAGTTGTATTCTAGAATACTTCTAACGAGAGATGTGAACAGAAGTTTTAATGTATTGATATTTTTAAAATCCTTGGAAATTCTTACTATAAAATTTAACATTTTCATAGCCATCTTGATATTGATATTGATCTTCCGACGAAATACACTGAGGCCTGAGTGGCTAATTGTGAACATTGTAGGTAATTCAACTTACCTTGCTTCATTGCTATAAGTCAGATGGCCGAAGGTAATGAGGTGAAGGCTCTCTCCTTTCCGCCTCACCCAGGATACCTGATGTTAGGAATAACACATTAACATATTTATTAATCTTCACATTGAATGTAATTTCATTTATTAACATTTCATTATAACAGAAATAATAATCAAATAACGGAATTAGAAATGGGTCGATCATTTTTCGATCCAGATCGCAAAAACCAGACGACCCACTGGCAAAGTGATCGGGTACTTTTACAATTCGAGAGGTGGATATGGGACCGGCAATCTTACTTAATTTATTGGCTAACCAACACCTCAATACATACATATTATATGGTGGTTCACCACACCGGCATCCATCCAGGACGCGGTTACTTAACTGACGATCGATTTTGAAGTAAAACTTCTTTACGCACGCTTGACTTAGGGAGTAAGCTGGCGAATGCGTGACGAGAGCGTTATGAAAAGTGTAATCGGGCGAGGCGAACCGAAGTTGAGAGGGAGATATAAGTTAGTGAAGATTGAAAGAGAGAGAGAGTTACGTTTCGTATTTTACTGTAAGGGCAAGAGAGAGAGGTGCGAGCACACATTTTCTTAATCTCTTTCTCTGATAGCCAGTTACGTTTCGTATATCTAAGACACAGTGCAGGCCTATTGTCTATATCACACTGTAGGAGAAAGAGAAAGCATTGCGCGCGCACAAGTTTTACATCAGTCCAGCAAAGCACACTCGTTTTTTTAATATTTTTTTAATAAGTAGCCTTATCACTCATTGATGGTTCGTGAGCGGGTTACAATGATCGGGTAATCATACTAAATAAAACCATACTATAAGATCGTCAAATACAGACATTTTTAAGCAGTTAGAAATTCCAAGTATACAAAAAAATGATTCCAAAAACATTCTGATTAATCAACTCAAAAAAGACACAGAGGCAACCACTTCACCCACTCATAAAACCAGTGCCAAACAGACATACTAAATATAACAATGTGCAATTCTCCCTTTGGACAAAGAAGCACTAAATTTTTACAGGAAATTATATAACAAACTCCCACATAGTATCAAACAAATTAAAACAAAAATTAAGTACATTAAAGAGATTCCTGGCTTAAGGGGGTATTCTAGTCTAGAGGCACAAATTTTGGGCGTTTTTTTGAGCTCTGTAAAAAAAAACGAAGATTATTTTTTGTATCCATTTTTTTATAATTTGTTTATTTAAGAATATAAAAAAAAATTAAAACTCGAAAAGTAATCGGTTGGTAAAGTGGGGGATGAAAAAATAAGAATGTCCTGGCGTGCATGATTGCAACCCTTCTGGTATTCTGAAAAAAAATCGAACGGATTCTTAATCAATAAAGATGTCGGTATCGCCGGAACCTCGGAAGAGAAATTTTTTTTCTTCATAAAATTGCAACAGTTTGAAGTTCTCGTTTTTTTTTTAACAGTTTCAAATTATTTTTAAATAGTAACAATTTAAAATTTTCTCCGATTCTGCTTGGCGCCATAAAAGGATGTTTAGAGAAGGTTCACACCAAATTTAAAAAAAATCGGTTCACAAACCATGTTGTACCATAGAGGTCGCTGAATACTTATCCAAAACATAGTCCCTTTCAGTACAGAATCTCTTAGCGAGGAGGACTATGAATATAATCTACTTCTATTTTAACATGTATCTTCTGTAAAAAAAATATAGTAAATAAATAAAATAAAAACAAAACAAAAATAACGATTGACCTAGGAACAAACGGAAATTTGGATTTATAATGAATTTGGTACCGTCTTATCTCTGAGATCGTTGACCCTGCAATGCAGATGGACGTCCTGCCCCAACTGCGCTGTGACTTGTGTCAAGTTTCCAGGGTCCTGGAAGAAGGGCAGAATTTCCTCCGTGGTGGCGAGGAACTCCTCGTCCTCTGGGCTGGTGAGGTCAACTCCTACGTGGGGCGGGGCCAGGTGGGGTGGCACGTGCAGCTGCAGTCTGGATTGAGGCCAGGGGGTCTTGGGAGTGGGGCGTTCCGACTTCATGGCTAGAGGAAAAGAGTTATCTATCGTTCCTTATCTATTAGTATCCAAGAAGCTTTCGTTATCTAAGAGTTATCTGCAGGTATTAATTAGTATCGAGAGCTAAAACCCAGCAATGCAGGTGGAAGTCCAACCACGGCTGCACGTTTAATTGGGTCATAGTGGGACTTAGGACCTCAAGGTCTAAGGTCAAACTAACCTTTCCGAAAATAATAATATTTACGTAACATTTGTATAGCGGAGTTTTGTATTATTTCACATCAAGTGCGCTTTAATATAATAAACTTTAAAATAATCCTATTGCGCTCCTTACTAGTCCATTACAAAATATTGATGAAATAAAGAATATGCGAGTATATGCTACGGGTAATGCTAGAGTACGAAGTAAACCTAGGTTTATCCGGGTTAACTTAGCAGAGAAAAAAAATTAACAATAACAGTACTGTTATTATAGTACAGGACAATAGCAATAGACAATAACGGTGCTATTGTAGCACAGGAAAAATGAGAACTTTAAAAATATAATATAATGTAAAACAGGAGGCAGATTACCTTCAGAAATAAGAAACATTCTGAGTGGATATAAAACATAAACAAGTACAATAGGGAGGAAATTGAAACCAAACAATTACCTGAAACTTGAGATTATTACAGTATATTGAAAAGTGGTTAAGATTCATGAATGATATGATTTTTTAAATACGTAATTTTATTTTTAAAGCCCGTTTAAAATTATATCCGATCAAAACTTATTATATGTAATCTAGGTTCACAGCATTATCATTAAGCAGTCTAGCAAAACTTTGTTGAATCTGTTCACTAAGAAAATATCCTATAAAACAGGTACAAGCAAAACTCTAAATAATTACAAAGAATGGTTAAAATAGTAAAGGGAAAATGATTCGAGGAACTAGCGCCATTGATCGTTAACACGCGCCAAATGACTATTGTCACATGAAGACGGATCTTTCTACGACTCGTTCTTGATTCTTTCTTTTCTTGTCTGTAGAACGATTTGCCGGCCTTTGTGTTTCCTCCCTTCTACAACACGGATCTGTTCAGGACTCGTATACACTCCTTCCTCTCTTCAAAAATCCTTCCATACCGTATCCTTAAAGATGATATAGACCCTGAAAAAAGTTGTTTTCGAAAAAAAATCGGAAACAGCCTGCAAGCTTCCTCTCCTGTTTTGTTGATCACAACTTTTTTGCTCTGAATGGATACTCACCGACTAGAGCGCACGATGGAACTCTCAGCAGAAGTAATATACCAACTCCCAGGAGGAGGTCCGCCCCTCTCCCACTCATACTTCTCTCGTCACACCGGCACCGTCTCAATCCGCTCTGCCTTCATCTCCCGGGATTTCTGAAACAATGTTTGAATACTTAATTTATATTATTATAATATATTCATTGAACTCCCTTTTAATTTACTATTCTTAAATAAAAATAATTTTCTTTTAATTGCAATGTTGTCTTTCCCGAAATGAGTATTATAAAACTCATTGGGAATAAATAATCAAACAAGAGAATTAAACTGGGTCGATCATTTTTTACGACCCGGGTCGCTGCTGATGACCAACTGGCAAAGTGATCGGGTACTTTTACAATTCATGATTGTAAATATTATTTTGTTATATATATATATTATCAAATAAAAAAACTATAATATAGCTAGAAAGATAATTAAATGAATACAGCATAACTTTTTGAGGAATACATTATAAATAAAAATATGTATTGGATTGATATTCCAAATTATTAATACAAATATAAACTTACATAGTATAAAAACATTTAACTTCAAAGTTTTTTGTTCTAAACTGAATCTAAAGGATAATTTTTTAAAAAAGGTCACTGGGGATAGTGAACATCAGATGTATTTTTTAAAATCTACCCACACTTTTTTCACTTTTAATGTCGCATGAAAGACAATTATAAAAATTGCCCCCTCGTAACCAATGGATTGCTTGCCATAGAAGGCCGGCGTAGTCAATGGATAAGGCTTTCGACTCCCAATTTGAAGGTTGCGGGTTCGAACCCGGCGTGCGCAATAAATTTTATTTGATTAATTTGTGGTATTTCACAATTAATTAATTAAAAAATAATATATACTGTAATTGCGGCACGTTCCAGAGTGGAAGATACTTTCAGTGTCGCCCTGGAAACACCACCATTCAGAATTGAAACGTTGCTCAAAATGGCTTTATCCGTGTTTGGTAACCAGATCTATAGCAAGGTACTTCCCCACCTTCTTCTTCTTCATCTCCTTCCCCTCCGCATTACCTTCAGCTTGACAATATACCCCAGTTGGGGCTGCTATAGTCTCACTGGCTGCAGACGGGAGCATTTGGGACTCTTTTGCGGTATTCATATAAAAAAAGTGTGAATGGTGTTTAATTGGATGTTATCGAGTTGTCTTGTAAAGTGTGGGTGTGCTTCGGACGTTTTAATGAATTCTGTGTTTATATCTATGTATTAGTTTATTTTTTTTTGTTAATAAATAGACATAATCTCAACAATAAATAGTTTTTAATCTCAACAATTTTGTTTCTATATAAATTTTTTGGGGATTTTCTGGATCTGTAGTGAAATAGTTTTTTGATTTCTTGGTTTCCTATGCGTTTTCACAGATTTAAATGAAATATTTTATTTTTTTTTAAAGAAAGACAAACATTCCCGGGTTACGAATAACCCAACAACATTTGAAAATCTCCTACTACCACCACACTAAGCGGAAGATGTTGCTTGTGTTGTGATGGAGGACTTAGCCAGCCGAGGAATCGAACACGGAACGCCTGGGTGGAACCCAAACGCGATGCCCACACAACCACTGACTAATTAAATATGATAATTAAATATGAATGTACGAGAATATAATAAATATGAACCTTTTTTTAAATTTATTTATTAACAAATATGATAATCGGTTTCTGCTGTTTAAATGTTAAATGCTCATCAATGTAGAGCCCAAGATATTTTTCCTGTATCAGGATTTGCAAGTCATTCTTACTAATTTTTATGGGTACATGAGGAGGAATTATTTTACGGGTTGAGCTTAGGTATAATCTTGTTTTTTTTTCATACATTGATAGGATGTTTGATTGGAGCCATCTGTTAATTTTTTTCACGGTCACTTATTGCATTTTCTAGTAAAACGTCTAAATTTCTTCAAATACAACAAACTTATTTTGTGTCACCATTGTAATTCAAAATTAATAGAATACTTAGTTTTAACCATGTTTATTGTTTAAACAACCAACATGTTTGGTAAACAATGCTTACTTCACAATAGGGTTAACTTAAGTACGTACTTACGTAAACCCTGCTGAATTAAGCATTGCTAACGAAACGTGTTCATTTTTTTAAACAATAAACGTGTTTAAAACTAGGTAATCTAATAATTTTGAATTGATATGTTGATGAATTGAGAAACTGAAAAAAATAGTTTTTAACTCAACTCGCTATTCTGTGTATGTCAATATTATGATGGCCCGCACACTACACTTTTTCGAAACCCGTTGTCATTGGCAACGCAAGCAGTGACTCGAAACTCGCCGTGCTAGTTGCTAAGATGACAGCTGATTGTTCTTCGTCTATGGTTAAACAAGTTGAGATAATAAATTAAATATAGTGAAATCGTAACATTTTGTTGCGCCGTCATATAAGTTTGGTTGGAAACCATAACAATAATCTAGTTTGGTTTCAGTTTCCTCAGTAAGCGGACCGCCTAAATCTTCACCCCGGTAGAAAATTGAAGTAGCATCTGCGTAATACAGAAACATTTCGCCGTTTATAATATCTATTTGCGAAATATCATTGATGTGAATTTGGAACAGTAGTGATCCTGGTATGTATGACGATGAACATTTGCCACTATTTTATTTTGAAACAGACAATTTCAATGGATTGTTTGCCTATTTACCGGAACTTCAAAGGCTCTGAATATTTTCCCCTCTCGTGGAATGTTTTATTGCGAATGAAAGAGCCGACAGCCGTTAAACGCAGCGTTAGAGTTCAATTGAACTATTTGTTATGTATGGTTTATATCCCTTGCTGAGGGTTGGTTTGAACTATGTCCACAAAAAACAATGAACTATGTCCACACTCGTATTGAGAAAACGAGGATTGAAGTTTAAAAAAATTTTATTTTTGTTTCATTTACTTCAAACTAATTGTTATAAATAATAATATTAAATACAAGGGTTAATCTACCTATAAATAAAAGAACAATATTGTTGGTTGAATTTTTATTTGAATAAAAGCATAATCAAGAACGTAAGATAAGAAAGTGGGGTAAGTTCATCAGTTACTTATCGGATAGATTACTTTTTGTTAAGATTAATGACTGTCTATCCTATGAATTTATTGCTACCAGCGGAGTCCCACAAGGTTCACACCTGGGACCTTTATTATTTATCCTACATCAATGACGTTACAAACATTTTCTACAACGTCGAAGTTTTACTTTTTGCCGACGACATGAAGATGTTTAAGGTCATTAATGATGCATACGACTATATAATCTTGCAAGAGAATCTTAACAACTTTTTCAAATGGTGTTCTAGTAATAAACTGCAAATAAATGTTAACAAATGCCAAGTTATGAGGTTCCACAAAATTAATCATCAAATAATGTATAATTATTCATTGTGTAATGTTGGCTTAATCTCTGTAATCGAAATACTTGACCTAGGCATCATGTTCGATCAGAAACTCTGCTTTGTATCTCACATAACTTCTATCGCTAAGAGGGCTATGAAAATGATAGGTTTTATAGTAAGAATGTCCAAGAATTTCAAAAATATCAATACATTAAAACTTCTGTTCACATCTCTCGTTAGAAGTATTCTAGAATACAACTCCTCAATTTAGTCACCTGTCTTTAATAATCACATTAATGCCATTGAAAGAGTCCAACGCAAATTTTTGATGTGTATTAATTTTAGACTTCGAATTCCTTTAGAAATAATAGATTATGATTTTTTATTACATTCATTGAAATTGCTTAAGTTAAGTGATAGAAGAAAATTTTTTGATCTTATATTTTTATATAAAATTGTAAATTATCATTTGGATAGCCCTGAAATATTAATGTTGATTCAATTTCATGTACCTACCATTAGATCGAGGTCCTATAGTATGTATTATTGTGACAGTTATACCACAGTCTCAGGATATAACTCAGTTATAAATAGGTTGCAAACACTTGGGAACTTTTATGCTAAAATCGCTGATATTCTTAATGTAATCCTTGTGAAGTATAAAGCTACATTAATTAAACATTTTAATGAGGTCACTATATAACAGGTTTTTGTTTTTGCTTCCGTCTTTCTTAAAGTTGTTATTATTTTATTTGTTATGTTTCAATATAATTATATAATTTTCACGCTTCAAAATTTAATACTGTACTATGTCTGTGTAAAAAAAAACGTATGTATGTAAATGGCACTAGTGCCGTAAATTCTAAATAAATAAATAAGTAATAGGACACTTTTTTAAACAAAATAGGAAATAAATTAATGTTGGTTTGTACCATGATCATATTTAATGTTGGTTTATACTCTATCCATACTTTGGGTGGATATATACCAAACCAACAGTAATTTAATCCTACGTCACATCAAACAATAATAATTTAACATTCACATACATAAGGTATTAATAAATAATAATAAAGTACAAAATATTAAAAATTCTTCATTAGAAATTAGAAAATTTAGTATTGTTGTATGAATAAATAAAATATATGGAGTAATCAAACATTAGTAATTTTTACATACACCTACTTTTTAAAAAATAATTAATAGTAAAACAATAGTATTGGTCAATGGACATACTACACTCCAATCCTCATTTTTTTGTAATTACTATGGAGATAGAACAAAAAGTGATGTTCAAAATGCAAGTTCCCGCTGAAAATAAATAAAATATGTTAGTTGATAAAAATATGATTAATATTACTGCATTCACAGTTAAAAGAAAAACAAAAATGGACATAGTACAAACCAACCCTCAGCTAGCGATATGTGTTGTACAGTTCCGGCCTTCAGTATTCATGTGTGAGTGCATCGAATTCCTTCATACTCCATTTCCTTCTGCCAGTACTAAGCATTGTCTGTTGGGGATATTCTAGGAATCTCATTGCTTTGAGCGCCCTGAATAATTAATCCAAAGAGGTGTATTATACTCAATTGAAAGAAATCTTAACCAAATCACCTAAAATATGAGAGTGTCTAATCTTTACGCGCGGTTGAAGTAAAACTTATTAAACTGTTGTGGCAAGTATTAGAAAACAGACGAAAAATAACCGAACTAACCTTTTTATTAAAATTATTAAACTCTAAATTTGATTGCTGTGAACTCTTGCATTTAATAAATCTACATGTACCTACACGAACTACTAGACAAACATTAACATTGTATGTACACACATCTCATTCTAACTATAAATTGCAATCCCCAATACAACGATTACATAGTCTTGGTAACCAATATTTAAACTATATTGATGTATTTGACAATAATTTGAATTTTGGAAACTTTTAACCCGTATGTGCGAACTATATCTACTTAAATCATAAACTATTGTAAAAACCAATTTTATACATATTTATTAATACCAATTATTGTTGATTTGGAGGATATTGGCAGGCTATCTATTTTTACTTTATTTATATTCTGTATTACCTACATTTTGTCAACTCATACTTTATCTAATGTGTCTTTATATTTTCTGTTACTTACCTGTATTTTATTCACTTCTAACTCTCCACTGTAATTAATCAATACATGTTTTGCTTTATCTATGTAAAAGCCCTATGGGCGTTTAAATACAAATAAATAAATAAATAAGTATTACTAAAACTCTATTTCCTTTTGCCAGTGCTAAGCATAGTCTATTGGAGATATTCTAGGAATCTCATTGTCTTGAGTGCACTGAATGGTTACTCCTAAGAGTTGTAGTGTATTCAACTAAAAAAACTTACCCTATCCTAACCTATTTGTAAACTGAACCAAAAAAATGTTTTTTATCGACGAACAAGACTGATTTTGTTACTTTATAGAGACCTGTCAATCCTTTCATATATCATTGCACGGGCTACTTCAATATACTTATTCCTTGAGTTAGCGTATTCGTACACGGAGCTAATTACAAGCGATTTGAGCTTCATGTGCATAGCACACAGTTCGTAAGTACCCGCCATACTATTTCGCTAGTGTTCGTACGACGTACACTATCAATTGCTCGCTAGAAGGCTACGAAATTGCATTCGTATCTACTACCTCGTTTGAAGTTTGATAGAAATTTGTCTTTCCACATCCGTGATGTCTTTCAGGTCACCTGTGATGATATGTCACAGGTACGACTCACTTCCTTTTTCTTTCCGTCTAGCCATATCGAGGGTGTTTGCATGAGTTCATTTTTACATTTGGAAACCATAACGATTGATTTGGACCTATTATATGCCACCTCGGAACAGGCTCAGCCTAGTGAGGTGGCATATACCTAAAATAATGTACATAACATGTATTTTTTGGTTAATAAATAATAAAAAAAAAATATATATATATAAGGCCGTTAGGCTTAAAGTAAGAGTGGTGTCCAGTAGTAGAGTAGGTACACCCGGGCAGTACAGCCGGTCGACGATAGGGATCACGTTCAAATTTAATTCCTAGGCAGTCGGTCATGAGACCCAGAAGTATAATATGTTGTAAACACGTAAAGATAGTTAATAAACCAGTTTGTAACAAGGACCTAGTATTCTTGAAGAGCCAGAAAAGAATTACTTATCCACTGGAGCGACAGATCAATTAAAATATTTTTCTCGGATTGCTAAAGGAAATTTTTCCGCCCACATGAAAAAAATCATACCTCCGAATTTTAATATGGAGACATACAAACTAATTATAGTTCTATCTAGCCAATGAATTCCCCTATCTTTTGTCTATTATCACATATTTGTAGGACTTATAAAAAAAAAATTAAATCTTTAACCTTAAAACATTTTAAAGAATGTAGAGAATATTTATTTTGTTATATTTTGAATGTAAAATATATTATGTAGTCGTTTTAATTTTAAAAAAATATATTAAATTTGCCACATTTTGGCAACAAAGCAATCCGAGGTTTTGTAAATGGTGCCATAATGTGGCTCGAGTGGTTATGTCTGTATGAGGATAAGGCAGATATGCCAATAATCAAAGATGTAGCTCCTGGTATCCATTACCAGCGCACGGATTAGTTATGATTTATGATATTATATTGGTGAGTCCGACTGAAGAGACTGACTGCGGATGATCGTTAAAGTTTCCTTAGTAATTACCGAGCTACGCAAAGCCGAGTCTTCGAGAATCAACTATTTATGGGCACAAAGTTCACAAGATCCGAGGCTTGGAGCGACTTGGCCTATAATCCTATATACATTATGGCCTGGTTGGATTCTATGCAGTGCATACTTTGGTTACGGCTAATAAATAATGCTGAGGAATGAATTACTTTTTCGAATAATTTTTTTATGAGCATATGTTGTGAGTAGAAGTATGAAGTAGAGAGCAGAATTAGATGGGGAAGACGACTTTTGGGAAGTTCTGTGTGTGTCTTTTAATATAGCAAATAGGTACTCTATATTGGAATTCGTTCTCTACTATTCAGAATCAAAACATTGCTTAAAATGTCATAATCAAAGTTTCGTGATCAAATCTGAATATCAATGATCAGATCATGGCATCATAATTTACATGATAATTAAAAATTAACATTGAATTCTTCATTAGCATCTTTTTGAACATTTTTTAGGGCCAGTTGTTTCGGAAAATTTCACGTATGAATTTCCTTAAAATCGTCATTCACCGAAAAATTGTGTTTTTTCAACCTCCGTCAGAAGAAATTTCGACGAAAATTTCATAGGACCAGTTTTTTCGGAAAATTTCAAGTTTAAATTTCCTTCAAATCGTCATTCACCGAAAAATTGGGTTGTTTCAACTACCGTCAGAAGAAATTTCAACGAAAATACCATAGAAATGTGATGTGAATTTTTTTAAATGTGATCAGCCGAATTCGAACGTTTAGCGTTCAATGGGAGTCGCATGCGCAGACGTCAAAATTGTGATTCGGCGGGGAACACTGAGTGAAATTTTCAAATTTATCGAACGTTATTTTGGAGTTGAAACAACCCATTTCGTATTTGAAATGAAGGGAGACGTGATTGCGTGTCAAATTTGAAATGAGAAAAAGAAACTTTTAATTTTTTTAAACATTTCTATGAAATTTTCGTTGAAATTTCTTCTGACGGAGGTTGAAACAATCCAATTTTTCGGTGAATGACGATTTGAAGGAAATTTAAATGTGAAATTTTCCAAAACAACTGGTCCTTGGTGAATTTTGGTGTATTGTTTGGTTCTTTTGTTAATAATCCTAATTAAAAAACTAGTTCATATTTCATTAAATACCGTTTGATTTTTGTGTTTCAGATAAGCAGAACGCCTGCAATCGTGGTCACAACAAATTTAAAGATGAGTGGCTTAGTTGCCCTGTACTTCAGCAATGAGCGAAAATTTGGAATTTGAATGGCGGGAACGGGTACCGCCGCGCCGGGAACCATTTATTGCCTCTGTCATAGGTCACCTTAAGTGTTTCGCTCCGTTTGGTGACTTCGCAGGGGTTCATGGGGTGAGGTTTGTCTAGGTCTTAGCGGTGGACGATCTGGACACACTGAACCCCATGGTCCTACCCAACTCTCATGCATTGTTCCTTCCCACAACTTCCTCTCCTTCCGTTCCTTAAAAACACTCTCCACACAGCATCCCCAAAGATGACATAGGCCCTGAGGGAAATTATTTTCCTCAGGGCTTCCTATGTGGAGTTAATGCCTTCAGTTTGATAATGCCTTCAGAAGGCGAAACAGCTGTCACGCGTAATAATAATTGCATAGCAGAACTTTTTTAAAAATAAACTGTTTTTATTAAGTTTAATAATGATTAAATTAAATTAAACTTGATTACAATATTATTTTCATTGTTATTTATATTGTGGGAAGGAGATGAAAAATGAAAAGGAAACATTCTTAAACCCTCGCCCCGGCGTTTATAGTCAAAGTTAAGATCACATTTTTCAGATCATAAATAGAAAAATGAATGATTTTCATTAGCTATATAAAATTATTAAATCATAATATTTAGAAAAATAACACAATAAAGTAGAATAAATCGCGGTCAAGTAATTATGGCCTTGTGAATAACACAGGAATCCATCTCATTTTCAACTAGCTGATACCCGGCATGCGTTGCAATGCCACTTAAATAAATAAATTGTTTCTCCCTGCGTGTCTTTTCCACTTCGTCCCCTTTCCCCTTCCAACACCTCTTCCCCACTACCCTTTTCACCTTCCCCGCGTTCCCCCTCCCCTCACCCACTGTCACCCTTCTCGCGAACCTCCCCTCCTTCATTCCCCTCCGCACCTACCCGTCCCGCTTTTTTCCCTGCCGCTAAACTCCATAAAATACATTCATTTTTCCAACAACTCGCGTGTGCCCTACTGCAATTTTGTTTCCAAATTTTATAACTTCAGAACTCACTAATATAGAAATATTGCTATACAGAAACCTTCACGGATATGTCCACAACAACTCACCAAATTTTTATCGAAATCGGATGAATAGTATAGGAAATATTTATAAATATATCAAACGCGCTATCTGTCAAACGTACGAAGTTATCCAATTTTCTTAATTTTTCTTTCCGTAAGAAACTTCTACAAAGTCGAAATAGGTTAAGTCGCTCTGAAGTTATCGCGTGACCAAGGGAAACAGGGAATCATTTTTATATATTACTAGCTGACCCGGCAAACTTCGTACCGCCTCTGAATCAATAAATGTTGTGTTTAATTTATTAGCTGAAATAAATTAAGTTTTTATTAAGTTAAAATAAATACTCTAAGTTCAAAAAATTAAATTGAGCTGTTGACTACGAATTGACAGTTCGAATTGATTCAAATTATGTCGACCAACGCACATTATTTGAAAAGCCATACAAAATATGGAAAAATTAATATTCTTCGTAATTATTTTTCCCTTGATTTTTTCCACGGAGACAAATCCAACAAATCAAAAATCATAAAAATCGATTCAGCCGTTCTTGAGTTATAAATGGTGTAACTAACCCGACTTTGTTTTATATATTAAGTATAGATTTAGATTAGTATTTTGAAGACTGCTTTAAAATACCTGCGGATTCCAAAGATTACGCCAAAAGGCAAAAATCTTAAAAAAGAATATGAATGACTATTTTTGAGACAAATTTAATATTACGATGACAAGATATCTCGGCAAACTTATCCTACCCTTAAATTTCAAAGGTTAGGTGGCTTTGCTGCTTGAATAGGGTCAAGAAGCCGGCGAAGCTTACGTTTACCTCCACAGCCTTCGACCAAGTTATTATACTTCGTCAATGTCCACAGCCCTTGTAACCTCCATAATGTACAGCATGAGTAAGACCTAGGAAACAAAATATGGATTATATAAAATATAAGGGTTGAAACAAAATAGGTAACGTAGAATATAAGTAAAGTAAAAATAGATAATTTGCAAATATCCTCCAAATCAACAATAATATTAATAAAAATGTTTAAAATTTGTTTTCACAATGGTATATGACATTGTTAGAAATATTGATTATTTTTAATTGATAAACTAATGTTTATGACAAGATTTTATGCATAGCACAAAGGGTAACAATAATTATTATAAGGAATAATTATCAGCCTGAAACACTCATCCACATTGAAACAATCTTGGGAGAAAAGATAGTTGGATACTGGGATATTTTCGTTACAAAACACGTTCTCGGGTTTATTTTCAATAAATTTAACTAAAATTAAAATTATGAAAAGTGTCTTTATCTTATGTATTGATTTATTTTAGTGAATGATTATTTGATTTGAAATTTGTGTTCTAAAATACAATATTTCGTTTGAAAATTGAACAAATCTGCCAACGACCAACGGTATAACCTTAGGATATTAAAAATAAACTTAGTTTTTCAAAATTTGAAAAGTGCGTTTACCGGATAAAATAACGATCTTTAAAAATCAATTTATGTTTTTCGTGAAAAAGAGTCGATACGTCTAGAATTTGATTTAAAAAGGACTAATTTCCGGTATTTTCTGGTTATACGCTTTTAAGAGATTGAAGAAAATGTTATAATAAAATCAGAAAATGTTTGCACATCTGTGAATGATTCTGCAGAGTTTCCTGAATCGATTTTACAACAAATAAGTGAATTATTTTAAATCATAAATTGTGAAAAAACAAATCAAATAAAATTTAAATTAGTTACAACCACTGACTTATTTAGTTAAACGCCGACCAGTTTCAGAACAACCGTTCCTTCCTCAGGGCAAACATATAATGATGACAATTACAAAATAGTGGGAGGATACAATTTATCAGTAGGTGTTGTTGTAGGGGCGGGGGCGTGGCTAGGAATTAATGAAGAGTAAGAGGGAACAGAATGAACATCGAAAGGAAAGAGATTTAATATTGGGCTATAGGTTAATATATTTTGTTTGTTGATAATCGATTCATTATTTTTAAGGGATTTATTTTATTTCTAGAGCTTCTAAGTTATCAAAGCTTTTTCCTTTATTATTAATATGAAAAATATTTATCCCTGTTTTTTTTTTCAAAACTATGGTTATTTTTAAATATTTTTTAATTTCTATGTTAGCGAAATCGGAGAAATTATTATTATTAAGACACCTTACATTTGAGTTTATATATTCCGGAATTAGTTAATTTATGGTCTTTATCTTTAGCGTTCCTCAAAAAGTTACCGATATTATTTCTTGTATAAAAAGCTGGTTTAATTAGAAGGGAGATTTTTGCAACATTGATCTGAAAAATTATTGATATATAAATTTTTTCGCCATTCTTTATCGTTATTATTATTAGAATTGTATAAATATTTATTGTTTCATTTAATTATAAAATGGATAACCACAAAGTGATAGCTAGTTTTAAAAGTACAAATAAAATTTACTTGTGCACGCCGGGATTTGAACCCGCGACCCCGGATCGCTGGTTAAGAGCCTTTCCCCTAGACCATGGAGGCCGTCATTACTAATATTTAACAAAACTTTTATTCAGTTACAAAACTTTCAAATTTCATTAGGTTGGAATAAATTTTAACCCCATCCAGGCCCTATTTTTCGAGAGGACCAAAATTTTCCGCTTTACAATAAAATCCAAATAAATGAAATATTTCTAAACGTGTCTGAAAACCAAGAACTATTTTTGAAAGGTGATGAAATATGCTTTCAAATTTTATAAATCAAAATAAACACATCATTTTTTAAATTAAAACTTAAAAGAATAAAAATGGATCATCTAAAATTACAGAAAAGAAAAACATACCTACCTACATATATTATTAGACAAATATATTATAAAACTTATTGTCACCTCACTTTTCTATCAGTTCGTCTAAAAATTCCCAAAGTTAATTTTTTTTTAAATTTGAAAGGTCAAAAATTCCCAAAGTTATTTTTTTTTTTTTAATTTGAAACTGTTCTAAAAAGAAAACTCTAAATTTGAAAGGTCTGAAACTTTAGAAATAAACTTTATAAAGGTCAACATTTTACTTATTTTGTGGTCAACTTATATTTGAATATAAAACGTGGTGTTTTCTCTTTCTAACAGCGTTTATATCATATCTCAATATGATATTAAGGGAGACACAACGATTTCTTTGAAACCTTTTTTTTTTTACAGAATTTAAAATTTACAGAAGAAAAACATGTGGTTCTTAAAAACTAATTACAATAAAGTAGTTTATTTTTAACGAAACTACCCAATTCACTAGAGAAAACATTTCTCGTGTTTGAAATGGGTAGTAGGGCCATTTCAATATATATAAGGTAAAGAAGAGAAATAGAATAATGACTTTTTTTATGAAAAAATAAATAAACATACTTCTATAGCATTATAACAAGTATAGACAATGACATTGACTAACACAGCAGTTACTAAATTAGGTATACAGTATAAATAAATAAAAGTAAGAATTTATATATGGTAAAATAAAAATAATATTATTACATTTCAATGAATAGGTAGGTGGTAAGAACATAGAGTTGTTTCCAACATTTGAAATAAAGGAGTAGGTACATAATAGTTTGCGACAATAAGTTAGTAAGGCGATCCGCCCACTGAGGCAACTGAAAACTCTCAACTGCCAACTGTCTTTGTATGACAATGTGATGGCCCGCACACTACACAATCACTCAAAATCCGTTGGCAATGGTAACGTAAGCAGTGATTCGCGACTTGCACTGCTGATTGCCGTGGTCAGCCGTTGCTAATTGCCAGCTGTCAGCTGATTGTTCTTCGTCTATGGTTAAACAAGCTTTTTGACAAATCAAGACATAGAAACCAGCCAGTTTTAGTTTGGTTTCAGTTGCCTCGTCAGCGGAGCGCCTTACAGTTCAAATTCTGATATAATATTTAAAGAGGTTATATGTGTCGATCAATTTCGAAAGCAGTCATGTCCTTCTTTTCAAATTCTGTGATATTCAATAATTTATTTTCTCGACTTGATACATCCATGTATTAGGAATTTTTTTTTTGATATAACTAAAGTATTTGTAAGACTATAATAAATCACTGTTATGAATTTCAAATAATAGCTAATTAAATCAACAAATCGACAATAATTTTGGAGATGGTCAGATTAGATCAAACGAATCCAAATCCACAGTGACTTTGACTGTGTTTGATGTGAAATAAATTGGATTTAGTTTAATTTGAATAAACAATGCATATGAATGCAATAAACTGGCCGCCATCTTTGCGAAATCTCGCTCTGTAATTAGTCGTAGTGGAGATAGTTCAATTCGATATGACAGTAAGTAGGGATTTGGCTTGTTTGGAATATATTAAAGTCAATTTTTCTCTAGTAAAAATATAAATTCAGCTGGTTTAAAAAAAAACAAGCAGATAATAATGTTGGTAAAGATTATTTTAAACACAAAATCTGCCATTTTTTTTAAAGTGGAGTTGGCTGCTTTCGAAATTTACGACACATATTATATGAGCTGTTCCGAAAACCGAATGAATCTATGACGAGGATATGGCCTTCGTTACTTCGTTTCGGATAACCGAATTCAATATTATCGGCTTTTCTCGAAGATTGTATTACATATTTTTATTTTCAAAAAGGTTCGAATCTCCGGAGATTTGCAGACTAATTCGTACGATTTTCACGGGTTAGAGTATGACTAGGAAAATCGTCTACCTTCTGCTCTCCTAGGAGAATATTTTGCACGAAACCTTCGGGGAAATTGATTACCTGCCTTAAACAAACCTAGCGTTATTTCCTTTGATAAATATACATTAAATGGAAAGGTAAATTACTTTATCGCTTATGTGTGAAATTTATTGATGTGAAAATAATTCTCAAAAGAAAAATTAAGGCTTCTGGTAAGGTAAATAGTCTTCCATCTGAGCTCTTCAAAAAAATGTATGTGCTTGATATTCGTAAGAGCTATATAAAAAAAAATGATTATCCATGTATAGATACAGAAAACTTAATAAAATCCATTGTAAATATTTTATAAATTAAGTCACATCAGAAAGGATCTCGTTGTCACAAGGAGCAACAAGTCAAGGTATCAAAAGACTGAAATTATTTACCGATATCCCCCAAAAATAGGTTAAAATATGAAATATGTCAAACGTTGGTCCAATAATAAATAAATTGTTTTAGCTTGGGAGAATCTGAAAAGTTGATCAAATTGGCACTAAAAGGGGTGACCGGATACCTCAGAATGAATTCACTCCTTTGGAAAGTCATTAAAAGTTGTTAAAAATATATATTAAAAAAAATGGTTAAATAGGTTATGTTTGGTTAGGATTTGGGCTATTTCAAAATGATTTTTTTCGTAGCTTTTAACGACTTTTTAAAGAGGTGTTGAGTTGAATTGATTCTGAGTTGACATGGAATCCTAAAATGATATATTTTTTTATAATAAGAACGTAATTTGTTTATTTGGTATTTAAATAGGGACGCTCTAACTATGTTAAGTTACCACTCGAGCGCTTTTTGCCACAATACTACACTATTTCCAAAACCACGGATTGTTTTGTTACCAAAATATGGCAATATTTTAATTTTATTTTATTTTATATTAAAGCGACTATATAATATATTGTACATTCAAAATATAACAAAATAAATATTATCTAGATTCTTTAAAATGATTTAAAGGTCACTAGCCCTTAAAAAAATTGGCGTATTTTGTCAGAGGCTAAAAATATTCCCGCTTTGCAATAAAATCCAAATAATGGAACATTTGTTAACGTATTCGAAAACTAAAAACTGTTTTCGAAAGGTGACGAAATAGGCTTTCAAATTTCTATATTAAAAATTACTATCTATTTTTTTAAATAAAAAGTTTATTTGCGAAAACGAAAAAAAGTGTTTAAAATGGCTCACTTTACTTTTTTTTCTAACTAAAATTACTGATAATGAAAAAAAAAATAAAACACATACTTATTTCATTAGATAAATGAATTATAAACCTTACTGTCACGTCACTATTTTTCGTTTCATGTAAAAAAAAATCTTTAAAATTTACAAAGTTTGATAATTTTTTTTCACATTGCTATCGGAAACTTTGGTTTCAGAAAGGGGTAAATTTTAATTTTTTGTGGTTTTTTTTAGATTTTAATATATAGTTTGTTGTATTCTCTTTTCAATACCGTTTAGATCACATTTCTGACTATGATAGTAAGGTAGAAACAACGATTTCTGTGAAACCTATGTGAGCTGGGACAAATATGGTCTCCTGTGATAGAACGGGCTAGTAGGATGAAAGAAGGAGGTAGCGTACCACGGAATAATACCTCAAAAATAAATAACAAAATTGTTTTGTAATCTTATAAATTTTGTAAATCATCTTGCAGCAGCAGCTCGCGGGGACCATTTAAGTAAATCTCCGTATCTCGTGAAAAACCACTCTATCCTAAATTATTCAAAATGCTGCAGTTCCTCTTCCCTCTTCCCCTTTCCCTCCTCCGTCCCTGTCACCCAGTGGCGCAACCAGCCTCAAGACCAGTATTTCTCAAAGTGGGCGATAACGCTCCCTTGTGGGCGCTGGACGCTTTCAGGGGGACAGTAGAAGCTTCAAAGAAAATAAAATCTAAACAGGCGACAGCAGACAAATTCTATCTATAAAAATCCGACGGAATCCTAGAAATAAGATTTACTACTCGATTCTTTTTTTATCATAGGAGGCCCCAAGGAAAATAATTTCCCTCATAGCCTATGTCATCTTTGGGGGATGCTGTGTAAAGGGTATTTTTATGGAAAGGGAGGAGAGGAAATTCTGGGAAGGAAAAGGGTATGAGGGTTGGGTAGGAATCTGGGGTTCAGTGTGTCCAAATCATCCGCCGCCAAGACCTAGACAAACCTCACCCCATAAACCCGGGCACCCCTGCTAAGTCACCAAACGTGGCGAACCACTTGGGGTGACCTATGGCAGAGGTGTTGGTTATCCAATAAATGGTTGGAGTCACGTAAAAACGGTTAAATTAGAGTCGCTTAAGCATGAAATAATGTGGATGCAGCTTTATATTTCATGTACGTAGTTCATTGTTAAGTTAACAAAATAACATTGTATGTGATTTCTGATTTTTTTTTCATACAAAAATTATCGATCGATCGCGCGATTCCATATCTATGCCAATTTAGGCTTAAATGCAGAGACATTTTACACATGGACTTACCAGACTGCGTGTTGGATCCAATATCAAATGTCAAACACGCCAGGATCATCCCAGTTAGAAAAATAACTATTATAAGCAATAATTATTAGCCTGAAACACTCATCCATATTGAAAAAATCTCCCGAGAAAATATACATGTCGCCGACGGGGCTCGAACCCGCACCCCGCTGATTGCCGGTCAGGAACTCTAGGCTAAGTTACTCTAAGCTCTAAGCTACGACGGGTTCCCTCCTACCCGCCAAATGATTAAATATATATCTAGTGTTTCATTCAACAATTACCGCTTATTACATTTTTTTTGTACGTGTATGTATATGTAACATGTATCTTCTCTCGGGAGATTTTTTCAATATGGATGAGTGTTTCAGGCTAATAATTATTGCTTATAATATTTGTTACCCTTTGTGCTACGCATACAAAATTTTGTCATAAACATTAGTTCATCAATTAAAAAATAAGAAAAATAACTTATAGGACTGATAACAAACAAAGAATTCAAAATTAAATTCAAGGCTGGCTACCAAGAATTTTGGCTGCAGAAGCGAATCTCTCAACTGTACCCTGGCTTATGCTGGTTGTTCAACGATTTCTGATAGCATTATTGTCGTCGTATTTGTGTGAAAGTAGTTTAGATGCTATAGCAACGTTTCTTAATAAAAATAGAAGACGTAGGTACTGGCGGTTTTAATGTAAATTCAAACCTGATAAAAAAAACTCGTGGAAACGCATTAGAATTGTCCTTCACATTAGATAAGTTTTAAATACATGGCGTTATTTTAATGTTAATAAAAAATACTTATTATAAGCAATAATTATTAGGCTACACTCATCCATATTGAAAAAAAACATGTCGCCGACGGGACTCGAACCCGCACCCCTCTGATTGCCGGTCAGAAGCTCTACCATTAAGCTACGGCGGGTTACCTCTTACCCGCTAAATGATTCAATATATACCTAGTGTTTCATTCAACAATTATCGCTTATTACATTTTTCCTGACCAGCAATCAGAGGGGTGCGGGTTCGAGTCCCGTCGGCGACACGTATCTTTTCTCGGGAGATTTTTTCAATAAGGATGAGCGTTACAGGCTAATAATTATTGCTTATAATAATTGTTACCCTTTGTGCTATGCATAAAAAATCTTGTCTTAAACATTAGTTTATCAATTAAAAAATTTAAAAAATACCTGTTGTTTTATTTCCTCTCACTTAAACATTATTTGATCTCAGAAATAGTAAATGGGGCACACGCTATCAATCATATCTAGCAAAAATTACATTGGCATTTATTGATGGTAATGTAAAAAGGAAAGCTAAAAATATAAGGGGGCACAATTTTTTTTATATCTCAATGTGGGCCGTGGTCGAAATATGTTTGAGAACCTGTGCTCTAGTCTAACTCCAGAGTATAGTCTAGTCGGGTTAGTCAGAGCAAGTTTTGCCTTTTAATTTACAATGCATGTTTTAAGTTATGAGAGCACCATTTTATGAGATAAAGTCGGTAATGCTCACTTTGTGAAAATCCTTGCGAAATGCGAATATTTTTAAAGTAACAGTGGTGGCGTTGGAGTTACGCACTACCCCTACACTTTGGTCAATTTAAATTAATAACCACCAAACAACGAATATACAACAAGATAGAGTGTTCTGAAGTAGATATTTTCGTCGATAATTTGAACAGATTCAGAAAAAAGTTCTGGCGCTGTTAAAAATATATATTTAACTATATTTAAAAATATATTTTCAAATTTGAAAATTAACCGCAAAATATATAAAATGTACACTTTTATTAGTCCAAAGCTTCTGACAAAAAAAAACCTTTAAATCTTTGATAATTATTTATTAATTATTTTTACATGGAACGATAAAAAGTGATGTAATAATAACGTTCATTTGTATAATAAAATATGTATGTGTATTTATTGTTTTTAATTATCAGTAATTTTAATTATAAAAAAATTCAAGGTGAGCCACTTTAAAAAAAAAATTATTATTGCATGCAAATTTTTTATGTTTCAAAAATTATATTTATTTTTTGAATTGTATAATTTGAAAGCGTATTTCATCACCTATCCAAAAACAATTTTTAGGTTTGGATACATTCAGATATATTCCATTTATTTGGATTTTATTGCAAAACGGAAAAAAAAATTTACTCTCACTAAATGGTAAAGATTGTTAGAATTTTTAATGTAAGTAAAACTTCAAGGAACTATGAAGTTAAGATAAAGGAGGACATGAGGTGTTTAAATAATAATAGAATCTCGAAGTTTAATAATTTAGTGAAGACGAACCATACTTTTGATTTTAATAATTGAATAAAGTTTCTACATTGCATTAGTACTAGTATAGTATCCATTTAGACAAGCTAGAAATCTTAGAAATTTGAAATAATGTAAAGATGAGTTAAAATATTATAAATAACCATAAAACATTTTTAACCCATCAGGCTAATTTGTTCGCTTTTAGAAACGATGCACAGAAATAGCTGTGTCTTCCTTACTACCATGGTGAGAAACAGTGCCGGATTAGCCCCTAAGCAAATTAAACAATTGCTTAGGGCATCACGTCTTGGGGGAACCAAAAACAACACCAAAAAAAATCAAACTGACGCACAATTGTACAAAATAGTTCACTATGATAAAATTGAATCAGCGTTCCCTAATGTGGACACAGCCCTGTGTATATTTTTATGCCTGATGATATCAAACTGCACGGCGGAATGATATTTTTAGAAATTGAAAATAATAAAAAATGAAAAAAGAACCATGATGCTGCAGGAAAGGCTCGATGCTTTATCAATATTATATAGAGATGCTAAAAAAAGTTGGACTTATGAACTATTTTCCGCAAATTTAATGCCCCAAAAAGTAGCAAGTCGCATTTCAATGGATAAATAAAAAATGCTTTGGTTTTTATTGTATGTAATACCTTTATACATATAATCTATCTCATTGTATTAAATAGGTTTTTTTTTTTTAAAGACCGATACTAGTTTTCTTATGGATAGGGGGGCCCACAGGCGTGGATTGCTTAGGCCATCAAGTAGTCTTAATCCGGCACTGGTGAGAAATATTATCTGAACTGTATATTCAAATCTAAAAGTTAACCACAAAATAATAAAAATGTTCACTTTTATAATACCAAAAATTTCAACCAAAATTAAAAAAAAAAAAAAAAAACTTATAATTTACATGAAAAAATTATGAAATTTTGTGAATAGCGAATAATTTACATGAAACGACCAAAAAGCGAGGTGACGATGAAGTTTATAATACATTTGTTTAATAAAATAAGTTTGTTTTTTTTTCGATATTTTTATACTTTATTGAAGAACAACACTAATAATTTAAATTAAAATATGAAAATGACAAGACACCGAAAAACAAAAGATAGCGGTCGCAACTGGGAATTTTTACACTCGTATATTAGAAAAAACGTAAAGTGAGCCTGTGATTTTTAAAACTTATTATGTGAGTTTGTAAATTACGTGTATATTTTTTATAGGTAGATTTGAAAGCGTATTTCGTCACCTTTCAAATCCAGTTTTTAGTTTTCGGAAATATTCCATTATTTCAATTTTATTGCAAAGCGATCTTCTGACCTTCTGACAGAATGTCCCCGAGGCCTGAGGGGTTAGATGGCAACGCGTTATTAAATTTCTTTCCTTTTTGTAAATACGACATATTACCCTCCCTCTCCCCCATCACTTCTCACTCCATTGACTATTGTAAATAGTTTTAAGTAAACTTAGAAGAAGTAAGCATTGCTTACAAAACATGTTAGTTTTTAAAACAATAAAAGTGGTTAAAACTAACACCGTTCTTCCATGGAGCTACGTTCAAGCGACGCGATTGCCGCTCGTATTTTCCATACTATTATTAGTGTTTGAAATCGCTGCTAGGCGCTGCACTAGCAAAATAGTATGACAGGTAGCGGTAGCGTCGCTTGTAAGTAGCTACGTGAACGATGGGCGTAAGCATTCATTTGACCAATATGTTAGTTTAGCACGAGCATGTAAACAAAATCATCTGTATTGTATAAGTGTGGAAACATTACGAGTAACATTAACTTGCTTCGGATTGGCCTTGGAATTAATGATAAAATTTTTATAAACCCCGGTAAAAAGATTCTGGATTACATTTTTTTTTTCAGTTAAAATAGTCCCCAGAAGTAATAATATTTTTATTATTATTTATTCACAAAAAATAAGTAATTCACTCTGGTTAAAATTTTAATTAAAAGCGAGATGCATTAGTTAGTTAATGTAGACTCTAGATCACAGGTTCTCAAATTTATTTCGACAACCGCCCAATTTGAGATTTAAAAAAATCTAATGGCCACATATTTTTGAAGTAAAACTTCTTTACGCACGCTTGATTTGGGGAATAAGTTGGTGAATGCGTTACGAGAGCGTTACGAAAAGTGTTATCGGGCGAGGCGAACGGAAGTTGAGAGGGTGTTAAAAGTTAGTGAAGATAGAAAGAAAGAGAGAATTACGTTTCGTATATTACTGTAGGGGCAAGAGAGAGAGGTGCGAGCACACCTTTTTGTTTCTCTCTTTCTCTCATAGCCAGTTACGTTTCGTATATCTAAGACACAGTGCAGGCCTATTGTCTGTATCACACTGTAGGAAATTACCAAAAAGCACAAACATAGCAAATTCATTAAATTTTGCTCGAACATTCTATTTGACAGTAATCAATTTGGAAAGCGGGGATGGGTACCGCTGCCCTGGAAACCATTTTTATTGGATAACCAAAACCTCTGCCATAGGTCACCCCAAATGGTTTGCTACGTTTGGTGTTAGAGGGGTTCTTCCCGGTGAGATTTGTCTAGTCTTGGTTGCAGATGAGCTAGACACACAGGACCCCAGCTTCCTACCCTCCCCTCATACATTTTTTCTTTCTAGAACTTCCTCTCCTTCCTTTCATTAAAAATTAACATCACACAGCATCCCTAAAGATGACATAGGACCCGAGGCAAATTATTTTATCAGAGCCTTCTGTGTGAAGCTTAAAATATGCTTTGCAAGATTAAAAAAATACTAATTAGTTTTTTTCGGTTTCGAAGAGTTAATAAGTACATTTGTAACTTTATTTATGTATTTATTTATTTGTTTATAAGATTTACACAGTACATTAAATATAAGTTCTAAGGTATTTTAAATAAATTACATGGTTTTGTACCTATTACGTAAATCTGTAAAATGTCAATAAGTAATTTTGCCTGGGTTTTAAAACTTAATTATGATGAAACCAATGAAAAGGATCAAACATTGGTTGACTATGAATCGTGAAAAATGTCTAATTGTAATAATTTTTCATAATAAGTATAGGTTTATCTGTACCCGAGAAGCATACGGATGCAAGTCCAAAATTTGAAGAAATGAGTTTTTGATGAAGATGTGTAGTAAATGATCATGTTCATCACTGGCAGAAAGATGGAAGTCATATTTTGAAGAAATATAGGGTTTTTCAAAAATGTATAAGGATGCAACTACCATTATTCTTAGAAGCAAAAAGACTCAAGTCCATCCTTCTGCGTATAATTTTTTTGTATTTATTTATTTGTTTATAAGATTTACACAGTACATTAAATATAAGTTCTAAGGTATTTTAAATAAATTACATGGTTTTGTACCTATTACGTAAATCTGTAAAATGTCAATAAGTAATTTTGCCTGGGTTTTAAAACTTAATTATGATGAAACTAATGAAAAGGATCAAACATTGGTTGACTAATAAAACATACATGAAAGGGAAAAATAAGGTGGAGAAAATTTTACATTTTAAAATCAAAAATTATTTGCTCACTCAAATGAAATTCACTAAAATGACAAGAAATTTAATAATTTTATTTTGTATGTTCGCAATGAATCGTGAAAAATGTCTAATTGTAATAATTTTTCATAATAAGTATAGGTTTATTTTATTTTTATTTTAAACCAGCTTCTGCCCGCGACTTCGTCTGCGTAGGATTAGTACTTCGAGTAATCTATTTTCTTTTCCTAGGTCCCATCTACGTTTATTATATTAAAATTCTTAACCTATTTATTTAAAATTTGTATACTTCTTGAGTCGATTCAAAGTATTAGGCGAGTACTTCAAATAAATTCACTAATTTAAATATTTTCCAAAATAGAATTTTGATTTAGCAATCATTGTTTTGCAAAATGTCATTCTCAAATTTTGACGTTTTCTATTAAACAAAAATTATTATTTTCAAAATATTGAAAATAAATAGCTGGCTTAAAAAATTACAGCCTATATGTTATTCTGATGTATGAGCTATATTATTGTAAAGTTTCATTAAAATCTATTCACTAAATTTGGCTTTAAAGAGTAACCAACATACATACATCCATACAAACTTTCGCGTTTATAATATTAGTAAGAAATGTCAAGTAAAATATAAAGTTACAAATGTGCATGTGAAATAAAACTCTTCAACCACAAAATGTATAGATATCGTTACTTAATCAATGCCCAAGAAATACAAAAAATAGTTATTAATTTACATTATTAAGTAAGGTAAGTATTTAGTTATTTGGTATTTGTAAACAGTCAACAGATTATTTATTAATTCGTTTTCATTTTCATCGAACCTTAAGTTCTTAATCATTTAAGTAGACAGACTTCTCTGTGAAAATTATTTAATTTGTTATTCATTATATACACGAATAGGCAAATTAATAATTTTCATAATCAGGAATGAATTAACTTGTTTATCAATCCCCAGAGCCTTTGATGGGAAACAATTTTTAATTACAATTTAAGACGTCCTAAGATCGTTTAAACGGGCCTAAATTAATAGAACATTCTGACATTACGTATTACAAAATACGGAAATTAGAATTTTCAAGGAACAAAAGATAAATAATAGATGGATGTTGTTGTGCTTGCCTAATGGTGGAATTATACTTGTCTGTCGTGACGTGACGTGACGCGTCATAACGGTATCGGTTTCATACATTTAGTATGGTGACGATTATATTAGTCTGTTGTGTTCTGTCATGATGCGACCTGACGTGATGCGTCAGAAGCGATCTCGATTTTCGACAGAGTGGTGAAGGTGAGGGGCGAGGGGACGGCCGCGTCTTGACTAATGTGTACGTACCACGTGCTGTATTGCTTTAAAATATCGTCATAAGGCGTCAGAACACAACTTATAGATGTGAACGCTAGCCATCACGGCAGAGAACATCACGACACAACACGCCTTACAGGTGTAACTCCACCATGATGCTGGGGCCGCGTCTGCGCTTATCGTCCCGAAGTAATGCGGAAAATTTGAAAAAATAGAATACGTTTACGCGAAGCTTCGTGACGATAGGCGCAAATGCGGCCCCAGCATTATCCACAGACAGACTATTAGTTATTTTGTTGGGGCTCTTGAAGAATAATAATAGGTCTTTGTTACAAACTGGTTTATTAATAACATTTACTTGTTTACAATATATTAATTCTTCTAGGTCTAATGACCGACTCTAAGTGTCTAGGAATTGAATCTGAACAGACTGGAATGAGCATTAGTTTGCAAAAGGGGAAGCGCAAAACGACATAATACATCCTGTTGACGCAACTACGTATATATATTTTAACTTTTTAACTTAATGAGTTAACCATCAAATTATAATATTTTAAATGAGGATAATATTAGCGAAAGTCAATCGAAAATCCGAAACAGAAAAATCAGTAAAAGATATGGATGAATTCATGAACGAGTCGTAGAAGCGATACGTTTTCATTTGACAAATGTCAATCATGTACATTTGCTGGGCGCGAGTTTGGCGTGCTTCCCGACTATGCACCGGTGCTGAGGGGATCAATGACGTTAGTCTTCCATTGAAATAACCCAGAAATAAAGTAGAACGAGTAAATCATTCCCACCAAGATATCAAACGGATTGTTGATTCCTTACTATCCTTAAAAAAAAAACCTTCTACAAAGCATCCCTAAATGTAATGTACCACATGTTCTGTTAATCATTCGGGTTTTCCGATTGCTAGCGGAAACACCCAACTTTTTTTATATAGTCCTAGTGTATGGCAGCGGAGCGTCACTTATCCGGTTTTCGACCTAATATTATTTAAGTACTAGCTAATATCTGTACCCGAGAAGCATACGGATGCAAGTCCAAAATTTGAAGAAATGAGTTTTTGATGAAGATGTGTAGTAAATGATCATGTTCATCACTGGCAGAAAGATGGAAGTCATATTTTGAAGAAATATAGGGTTTTTCAAAAATGTATAAGGATGCAACTACCATTATTCTTAGAAGCAAAAAGACTCAAGTCCATCCTTCTGCGTATAATTTCTTTGTTTTCTATGGAACTAAACACAATAACTGTGATGAACGTATGTCTTGCGGTATGAAAGAGACATGCGTGCATGAGTGAGACAGCATGAGTAAGGCATAAAAGGTTTTTTGTTGTCCATTCGTCCTCTTTGCCTTCAGACTTCCTAAGAAGGAACCCTGTACATAATCTCTTAATAAACGTTATCGTCTACCTACAATTTATTATTGGAGTACCTACCCAAAGGAATCTGGATCCATACACAGGAGTCCAGAACTCAATGTGAAACCGGCCACGGTCATCACATTTGGCGCAGCCTAAAAAAGGAACCACGGAGCAGCCAAATTATTACATTTGGCGCAGCCGAAAAAAGGAACCACGGAGCAGCCAAATTATCACATTTGGCGCAGCCAAAAAAAGGAACCACGGAGCAGCCTAATTATCACATTTGGGCAGCCGAAAAAGACCGAGATTGTAGCTACAGGGGTCAACGAGTGATCGGGTCAGATCACGACTCCACATCATTGCGGAGCAAGGAGGAAGCAAGAGCAGCAGCATCCTATATATGGTGATTTAGTGCCGAGAACCTGGAGGAGTATTCGCGTAAGGCGTGGATTCAGAAGTCTGGGTCTTCAAGAGAAGACCAAGTACCGGGCGCAGACCTCAAAGAAGGCGCATTAGAAGGACGACCAGGGTTCAGGAGTAGAAGACGGTTCGCGGAAGGGCGAGATCGGACAGCATCAAGACATCAGAGTCGTGAGTTGAGTGCTGTTTGTAAAATTTTCTGTTTTTTTTCATTGATTGCATCTGTGTGAAGATGGAAGGAGGAGAACTGCCCAGGTTTTGTCATTTGAGAGACCAGCTGGAGACATTCGTCTTACAGTACGAGTAGTTCATCCTAGTCAATGATGACAAAATAACGTCGGATGTAAAAAAGAGAGCGGTTTTTATATCCCATTTGCACACAGAGACAATAAATTTATTAATAAATTTGTTTTTTCCAAAAAAAATTACAGATTTCACGGTAGAAAATTTATTGTTATTACTCGAAAATCATATAGGTACTAAAAGAAATGTGTTCAAGGAACGTGAAATTTTTTTCGCTGCGAAACAAAAGATTTCGGAATCAGTTAATGACTTCATAGCGCGTTTACGAAATCTAGTTAGATTTTGCAAATTCGAAGACAGACTTGAACATAATTTAAAAGATGTTTTTATCACCGGTCTTCCACTTGGTTCGTATTAAAGAAAAATTATTGGTCGAGGCTGAAAACTTTTCATTAAAAAAGGTTTTAGAATGTGCTATTGCAATGGATTCGTTCGATGTAATTAATAAGCAAATTAAAACGGAAAGTGTAGATATGATTTCTAAAAATAGGGAGATCGATTTGTCACAAAAAAAAAATACGGCGGGTAGACATTTTTCTAGACCAACGGACAAGAATGTTACATCGTTCAGACCGAAATCATTAGACCGAACGAAGTGTAAACATTGTGGTAATTATCACGAATCAGTTAATTGTAAATTTAAAAACGTGATTTGTTATAAATGCAAAGGCAAAGGTCACATAAGTAAAATATGTCGCGGTTTAAAGTATAAAGATATTTCTTCAGTGTTTGTAAATACGCAGGAACTGTTGTGTATAAATGAAGTGCATTGTGAGCCAATTTTGTGCAAAATCTTAGTGAATAATGTTGAACTAAATGGTTTACTGGATACAGGTGCAGCAGTCTCGATTTTAAAAGAGATAGATTATGTTAAACACTTCAATAAGTTGGATTTAAAACCAAAGGATTTAACCTTGACGGGTTACGCTAACTGTAAGTTAAATTTATTGGGTTGTATTTTATTAACAGTTGATTATAACGGTTATAGGGAAATGTTAGAATTTTGCGTAGTAAAAAATGGAACAACTAGTGTTCTAGGTCGTGACTTTATCAAAAAGTTTAATATTGGATTTACGGGGTTACAATCTACTTCATCCCAGGAGGGAAGTGAAATTTTTTCTCAAAATGGAGTTGAGAATGATAGAAGTGAAGTAGATAAATTAATTCGAAAATTCCTGGAGGTTTTTTCGGATAAACTGGGTAGATTCAATAAAAATAAAATACATCTGAAACTAAAAGAGAATGCGGAACCAAAATTCTGCAATCCGAGAAATATACCGTTTGCTTTAAAAGCAAAGGTTGAAACGGAATTAGGCCGTTTACAATCGGAAGGTATTTTAGTTCCGGTAAATTATAGTAAGTTTGCATCACCAATTGTTCCCATAGTAAAAGGTAACGGGGAAATTAGGATTTGTGGTGATTATAAGGCAACAATTAATCCGCAGCTAGTGGTAGATATATATCCCATGCCACGGATAGAATGGTTGTTTTCACAAATGGCTGGTGGAATAATTTTTTCCAAGATTGACTTGCGGCAAGCCTACCTACAATTAGAACTAGATGAGGAAAGTCAAGAATTCACAACTATATCCACTCATTTAGGATTGTTTAAATTCACGAGATTAATGTTTGGAATTAATAGCGCTCCTGCTATTTTTTGTAAAACGATAGCTTCGTGTTTACAGGGTTTGAAAAAAACAGCTGTATTTTTAGATGATATAATAGTAACGGGAGAAACAGTAGACGAACATAATGATAATTTAAGTGCAGTGCTAAACAGGTTAAAAGACTGTGAATTTAGCGTAAATATTCACAAGTGTATTTTTAATGCATCATCAGTAACTTTTCTAGGGTTTGAAGTTTCAAAAGAAGGAATCAAACCGTTGAAAGATAAAACTATCGCTATTAGCAAGGTATCGCAACCTAAAGATATAACTGAATTACGAAGTTTCTTGGGGTTAGTGAACTTTTACAGGTCATTTGTGCCTAATATGTCAGTGCTATTAGATCCGTTACATAGATTATTGAGGAAAAACATACATTTTGAGTTTAATCAGGATTGCTTGGAAGCTTTTAATAAAATAAAGGAAATTTTATGTGATGATAGAGTGCTAGCTCATTTTGACTCGGAAGTAAAATTGAAGGTTGTTACGGATGCATCAACAAAAGGGTTGGGAGCGACACTTTTGCATTGTTACGATAATAATTTACAGAGACCGATTTCTTTTGTTTCTCGAAAATTAACTGAAGCGGAAAAGAAATATTTTATATTGGACCTCGAAGCAACAGCTATTGTGTTTGCGTAAAACATTTTTTTTGAGTATATTTATGGAAGGGAGTTCATTTTAGAAATAGATAATGAACCGTTATGTAGAATTTTTGGTGATAAGAAAGGTATCCCAGTATTAGCGTGTAACAGACTTCAACGCTATGGGGTGATTCTTTCGTCATTCAATTATAAGGTACAGTACGTGAAGTCGGCATTGAATTGTTCGGATTATTTGTCACGCGTTCCTGTCGAGGAACCGGTTCACGTAGAGAATGACTTTGATACTCAAATTCTAAGTTTATTCAAAAATAACAGAGATATACTAATAGATGTCGAGGAGATTAAATCGGAATCAAATACGGATAAAATTTTATTGGAAATTAAACATTATCTCACAACAGGGTGGCCAAATAAAATTAACAAGGATGATTCGAAATGGATTTACTGGAGTAAACGGAATGAATTATATATAATTGATGATTGTTTTTTTTTTAATAATAGGCTAATAATCCCAGTAAGTTTAAGAAAAAAAAATTTAAACTTATTGCATAGATCTCATCTGGGCATAGCTAAGATGAAAGGGTTAGCCAGGGGGTATTTTTGGTGGCCAGGGATAGATGGAGAAATTGAACTTTTAGCGAGAGGATGCGAAATTTGTTCAGAGGTTCAACCATCTCAACCAAAAAGCGAATTGACTCCGTGGCCCATAACTGAAGAGATATGGAGTAGGGTGCATATTGATTATGCAGGTCCCATTGCAAATAAATATTTTTTTGTGATTATTGACTCAACCTCAAAATGGTTAGACTGTGTGGAGGTAAATTCTCCAAATTCGTATAATACTATTGAAATACTAAGAAATTTATTTAGTTATTTCGGGAGTGTACAGACAATAGTGTCAGATAATGGAGCCGCCTTCATGTCAGCGGACTTCAAAGAGTTTTGTGGGTTTCAGGGAAGATACATAAAAAAATAGGAAAAAAACTTTATATAATTGAGGTAAATTTAAAAGGTAAACTTATGTATTGGAAAAGGCATTTTGATCAGTTGTCTTAATTGTGTGTATCATGGGAAAAGAACCCCAGCAATCCTTTAATCGCGTCTGAGACTAGGAGATTATCGTCAGATGAGTACGATATCTCCGGCTTTATGTCGGATGACAATCTAATGGGTGATTCTCCTCTTACTTCCAGCTCCAGTGAACCGGTGGCTTCCACGTCGGGAAACTGGAAGGACAGATTACGACCACGGACACACAGATGAGTCAATGAAGACAGGATTCAGCTCTCGACTCAACATGATAATGAATTACACTGTAAATATTGGAATATTGTATGTATTGTAAATAATATTATCATCATCATGTTGTGTACCTGTCTACGGATTTAAGTGTGGAGGGATGTGATGAACGTATGTCTTGCGGTATGAAAGAGACATGCGTGCATGAGTGAGACAGCATGAGTAAGGCATAAAAGGTTTGTTTGTTGTCCATTCGTCCTCTTTGCCTTCAGACTTCCTAAGAAGGAACCCTGTACATAATCTCTTAATAAACGTTATCGTCTACCTACAATTTATTATTGGAGTACCACCCCAAAGGAATCTGGATCCATACACAGGAGTCCAGAACTCAATGTGAAACCGGCCACGGTCATCACAATAACCTCATCTGTCAACAAACGACACCTGTGGTGATATTTGTAATATTATACAGGCAGGATAAAAAATACTACTATTGATATAAAAATAAAATAAAACTCCTTCCCAGAACCTCCTTTCTTTCCTTACACTAAAAGACACTTCACAGCATCCCCAAAGATGACATAGGCCCTGAGGAATTTTATTTCTCAGTACCTATTTTGTGGAGCTAATGTTAAAAAAGATCCACTTCACTTTTTAACAAAAGTTTAAGTCATAAATGCCAGATTATCCTCTGTCAGATGACGAAGATAATGAAAATACCAAAAATTAGTAATAATTATATAAAGAAATAAACTATTAAATAAAAATATTGTTATTATTTTAATTCAAAAATGAATTTTCAAACATCGATCTTTTAATAATTCACCACTTGTCGTAACAAAATAGTATATTTCATTTTGAAGCAGAAGGACTCAAGTCCATAGTTATATATTTTAAACATTTATTTTTAGGCTTTGCATGTAAAATATTTCATTTAATTTTCTCAATTTTAAAACAAAACTAATTGATTTAATAATTTAAAAATAAATCATCAATAACCATAAATATCTGCAGAAGTTATAAGACTATAATTACAGAAAAAAACGGTTTTGGCACTCCTGAATATTTGGCTTTTTGGACTTACATCCGTATGCTTCTCGGGTACAGATATTATGTTATTATACTCCTAGTGCTAAGCTGGGAACAGGTAAATACAGAGAACAGTGTGTCCATTAATCCCACTTTGACAAGGTTCTCGAGGAGAGAGAGGCAAACTAATGGGACCATGTTTATCAACAAACAATATCAACATCGAGTGCCTACAATCTAAACATGTGTTGGTAAAGGGATAACACGTCATTGAAGTATTGAACACTGTTTCATGTGTCTATTATCAGGTTATTGTATTAGGCTTGATGTGTTGTGTATTTAGGCCTGATGTGAATGAAGATTTCTCTGATGGTAGTCTAACTCCGATAAGAGAGGGCACCAAAAAAAGAACAAGTAAACACCGTTTATTTTACATTAACACCACGCATGGGGATGCTGTGTGGAGGATCTTTTTAAAAAAATGTGTGAATCTACAACCTGCTATTTGAATTAACAATCTACAACCCAAAGTGGGAGATCTTCAAAGATTCAAGGTTCACTTTCTTTTCTCTCTTCAAAAAGACCCTTTACCCTGTATACCCAAGGATGACATGGGCCCCGAAGGAAATTATTTTCCTGTAGTTTCAACGTGTAGGTTCAACGTAAAATACATAATAGATCTCCCTTATGGACTGCCAGCCTGGCAAGACGTTATTTCCTCCACTAATTTGACAAAGTCTCATCTCATCATCTCATCATAAATAGTGAAGTAACCTCATTGCAGTGAATGTATCCATAATGTGAAGTATGCACTTTGCTGTGAATGTATCCATAATGTGAAGTATCCACTTTGCAGTAAATGTATACATAGTGTGAAGTATCCACTTTGCGGTGAATGTATCCATAATGTGAAGTAGCCACTTTGCAGTGAATGTATCCATAATGTGAAGTATTCACTTTGCGGTGAATGTATCCATAATGTGAAGTATCCACTTTTCAGTGAATGCATCCATAATGTGATGTATCCACTTTGCAGTGAATGCATCAATGCCGTGAACGCAGGCGTGGTCGAGTGGTAAGACTCTTGTCTCCCAATCCGAAAGTCGCGGGTTCGAACCCGGTGTGCGCAAATAAATTTTATTTGATCAATCTGTGTTATTTCACAATTAATTAATTTAAAAAATATATACAGTATATTTGCGGCACGTTCCAGAGATCAAGATACTTTCAGTATCGCCCTGGTGTAAGACCACCATTCAGAATTGAAACGTTGCTTGAAATGGCTTTAGCCCTGTTTGGTGATCAGATGTGAATAGCCAGGTACTTCCACGCCTTCCTCTTCCCCATCTCCTTCCCATCCCCACTAACTTCAGCCTCACAACGTACCCCAATTAAGGATGCCATAGTCTCACTTGCTCCAGGCGGAAGCAGTTGGAACTCTTGTGCGGTATTCATATAATTTATTTTTTTTATCTACTTTGTTTTTGTAATTTTGTTTTTTTGGCATACGAACATTCTTTGTGGGTTTTTGATACCTGCAAACTGTATAAAATATTCTTGCTTGACGTTTAAATATTCTCGTTTGGATCCTATAACAAAACACGCCAAGTAAAATATCGCATATTTTTAGGAGAAGCTAGGTCCCAGTTTTTTGTTAAATAAACACTTAATTTAACCTCGAAAACCTGGGAACAACCTATTCAAATTTACCATTAATTTTTTTTAAGCCTCGGCCGACAATGCAAATGAAAATTATAATGCGTGGAAAACTGCCGTGGAAATGGGAATAACTATATTTTATTTTAACGGCCTATAATATTTCAGAGGTAATATTCTTTTTTTGGAGTTTGTAAAACCAAAGTTTTTTGAAGTGGAAATGTTCTAGAAAAAAAATCGTGAATGTAAACACACAAGGCTGGACATTTTTTTTATTGATCTTTCAAATACCTATGTTTAGGTGTTAGATAAAAGCACATCACATTTTTTAAATTTATTTATACGCCTAAATGGATTTTTAAAAAAAAATAATAAGTATGCTATTATTATTATTAATGTATTAAATAATAATCTTACTCAGAGATGCATAAAATAATTTGCAAGGCAGACAGAAATATTTCACCTTTAAATTTATACGACGAGAATGCCAACATTTTTATAAATACCAACAAGGAATTATTAGATTCCTGGTCAAATAAAATTATTCACGCAAAACACTTCAATTATCTCAACCAAACGTATGTTGACAAACTTTCGTCAAACAAATGGTTGAGTATTGGAGAGTTGAGCGCAGAAATAGAAGGATTTATGCTTGCTATTCAAGATAGAGTCATTAATACAAAAAATTATAGGAAGCATATAATCAAAGATACAAATCAAATTGATGATTTATGTAGAAAATGTATGGCTTTTCCGGAAACTATAGAACATATTATATCAGGATGTTCTATATTAGCGCCGTCTGAGTATACATTTAGGCACAATCAGGTTTTAAAAATAATTCACCAAAATTTGGTAATTAAACATAACTTGATTGACTGTCATATTATAGTACCATATTATGAATACGAACCAAATTCATTTTTAGAAAATAATTTCTTTAAAATTTACTATGATAAAACTATACTAACAGACAGACCAATTGGTCATAATAGACCTGATATAGTTTTACATGACAAAATTAAAAAATAACTTATATTATTGATGTAGCTATTCCAAATTCTGTTCCAATCTGTTTCTGAAAAAATAAGAAAGTATACAGATTTATGAATTGAAATTAAAAGAATATGGCATTCTCAGACTATAAAAATGTTACCTTTTGTTATTTCGGCTACTGGCATTATACCTAGCTCTCTTATTAAAAATTTAGGCATATTAGATTTGTCAAAGAATTTGTATATAAAAATACAAAAATCAGTCATTTTAAATACATGTTGAATTACGAAAGATTTTTTAAATATTTATATTAAGGGATCAGTAGGATTTATCGGTCAAATTAGGAATTCCACAGAGCCGAACCCTCTGATATGAAAATATCTGGAGACGGTGAATTATATTCCCATTTAATAGTTTGGTAGATTAACGTGTTGTTCTTGTATTGTTTTGTATTAATTATACTTATATAATACACTTGCATAACGTGGATTTACTAGATGATCATTTATATAAAAAAGTGTATGAAAGGGAAATTCCTATGGGAAAAACTAAACCCGGACCTGAAAATCTGGTACGTAAAAAAAATATATAAATACCAACCAGGAATTATTAGATTCCTGGTTGGTATTTATAAAATTTGTATTTTTTAAAATGTTATTCTCGTCGTATAAATTTAAAGGTGTAATGTTTTGATCTGCCTTGCAAATTATTTTGTGTATTTCTGAGCTATTAGCTTTCCTATGAAAAGTTATAAGCGCGAAAGTTTGTATGGACGTATGTATGTTTGTTACTCTTTAAATCAAAATTCAATGAATGGATTTTAATGAAACTTTACAATAATTTATAATAATTTAGAAGACCATTAAGAAGGTTATAATTTATAAAGCTAGCTATTTATTTTCAATATATTGAAAATAATAATTGTTGTTTAATAGAAAACGTCAAAATTTGAGAATGACATTTTGCAAAACAATGATTGTAAAATCAAAATTCTATTTTGGAAAATATTTAAATTAGTGAATTTATTAGAAGTACTCGCCTATTAATTTGAAACGAATCAAGAATTATACATATTTTAAATAAATAGGTTAAGAATTTTGGTATAATAAACGTAGAAGGGACCTAGGAAAAGAAAATAGATTACTCGAAGTACTTATCATACGCAGACGAAGTCGCGGGCAGAAGCTTGTATTGCATATATATTTATGTAATTATAAAGTAGGAACAAAATTGCTATCCAAATATTTATATAATATGCGTTTTCGAAGAATTCAATGTTCCTACGTTTGAAAACTTGTGTGAGAAATTCAATTATACAAATTATTAAAGAAAAAGGTAAATATTCATTCATTACCGAAAATCATAAATATATTTGTATGCCCTAAACTAAACACTCCGTTTGCCCAACACAATTTATATACTCCAACGAAAACGTTTTTTTAATAAATGACCAGAGAGATGCGTAATTTGATTAACAGTAAATTTAAAAAAGGCACTATGTAGTATGTTCATATATTTTAATTAATCGGGTAAGTAAGTGCTGATCGGTGCCTCAGGTTGATCAATCGAAAAGTTGGGAACATAAGATTCTGTGAAGGCGGGAATCTGGTAGATATTGATCGTGGTAAATTTCTAGTCATAATCTACATATTTTATTATTGTTTCATCCCAGCGCCAGTAGAGTGTCTCAGAATTGGGATTTGTGAAACCATAAATGTAATGTTAAGTTTCACCAAATACTTTGTGACATTACACACCGGGGAATGTATGGGAGCGACAAGAGTCTAGACTACACAGTTTATAGGCAGTACCCACTGAAAGGTATTTATTACCCGATAGAATTGTAACTTTACCGATTTTAAACAATAAATTTATCACATAGTTTTTCATAAACGTTTTCTTAAACTATTTTAACTCTGGCCTCAGACAAGCCAATGAAATGGATTGAGCCAAAAATAAAGAACTTCTCAGAACTACTTTTGCTAAAACTGTTTTCTTTACAATTTTTTTTTTATTATTTTTTATTTATTTTATTTTTATTTATTATTAATTTTCAACGCCCTGATGGGCTTTTACATAATATGTATATAATACAGTGATATATATGTAATATATATATAATACAGTGATAATAATGTTTAAATAAGAAATATAAACTTATAGCAATTAACATTATAAAAATGGTAGGTATAAAAGTAAGTAAAAAATATTATATTATAATAAAAGAGAAAAAGTAAAAATAAATTAAACTGGAACCAGTTTTTAAATTGCAGATGGCATAAAAATCATAATATATAGTGTAAGTTAATATTAGAAATTTACAGATGAGTAATACAAGAAAAAGTTTAAAATACAGAAAAACAAAAGAGAGTAACAAGTTTTTACAATATAGATAAATAGAAATAATACAAAAATATGTGCAACAGTTCCTACATTATAAGAATATGCTACATCATTATATTATGGAATCTTTTAAACAACAGTAACTAATATTAAACACGTCTGATTTCACATTATGACATGAATGATTTAATAATTTCATGTTTGTATTGTATCAGCGACACATTCCATACATCTACGTGCGAATACATATTTCCCAAGTTTTGAATTCTCTGTAGTGTGTAAAGAACCATTAAAAACAAATAATAATACATATTTATCAAATAAAAAAAACATAATACAAAAACGGAGAAAAAGTCTCAATAAACTACTTTTAAGTAGTTTGTCAATGGGTTCTTTTAACTTAATGGATTATAACAAAAATTAAATTAACTATTAAAAAATAATTGTTTACATTCATTAAAAAAATTGTATACATTCATATCATAAGAGATATAGCCTAAAGAGGTGTAACATGATATAAAAATTAAAAAATATATATATATAAAAATTGTATGAAATTAGAAATTGTTTGAATCTAATACAAACTATTTCTTTCAGCGAGCCAATTTTTTAACATGATATTTGTTTTCACGTTTTGTAAATTTAAATGAAACAATGTAAACTTAGTTACAACTACTGATTTATTTAGTTAAACGCCGACCGGTTTCGGAACAACCGTTCCTTCCTCAGGGCAAACCGTTCCGAAACCGGTCGGCGTTTAACTAAATAAATTAGTGGTTGTAACTAAGTTATAATGTTTCATTTAATTATAAAATGGATAATTACAAAGTGATAGCTAGTTTCAAAAGTATGTTTTCTTTACATTTACCATACATAAATTGTCGTTTATCCTTTATGTAAAATTTAGAACACGTTTATTAGTAAGGCTGGTAGCATTCAATATATACAATACACTATTAGTAAAAATTAGATGAATGGAAACACTGACTAAATGTGAACATGAAATAAAAAAAAATATTGGATTGTTAAAATGGGTCATCACATTATTGCAAACAACCATAAAACATAAAATTAGTTATGAATATTCGTTTATATACATACAATCTAAGGTCTAAAATAGATAATAGTAATAATAATTAAAATTAATAATAAAAAATCTGTTTCTGAAAAAATAAGAAAATATACAGATTTATGAAATGAAATTAAAAGAATTTGGCATTCTCAGACTATAAAAATATTACCATTTGTTATTTCGGCTACTGGCATCATACCTAGTTCTCTCATTAAAAATTTAGGCATATTAGATTTGTCAAAGAATTTGTATATAAAAATGCAAAAATCAGTCATTTCAAATACATGTAGGATTACGAAAGATTTTTGTAAATATTTGTATTGAGGGATCAGTAGGATTTATCGGTCAAATTAGGAGTTCCACCGAGCCGAACCCTCTGATATGAAAATATCTGGAGTCGGTGAATTATTTTCCCATTTAATAAGTCTGGTAGGTTAACATGTTGTTCTTGTATTGTTTTGTATTAATTATACTTATATAATACACTTGCATAGCGTGGATTTACTAGATGATCATTTTTGTGGAAAAGTGTGTGAAAGGGTTTAGTTTTTCCTATGGGGAAAATTAAACCTAGACCTAAAAGACTGGTGCGTTAAAAATAACAAAAAAATACCAACATAATAAAAACCCGCTACTGTGGTTTTTTTACAGTTTCATATGTAGGTAAGTACGTCATATAACTTCGTTCATTTACAATTTACTGGGCGGATGACAACAAATTTCCACTAAGAAACAATTAACTTGTAAAAAAATTAATGAATTAACTGTCTATTAAAATTCGTGTTTATCCCACCCTTACCTTTAGCAATTTTTATCCAAATTCTTTCTTCCTGGAAAATTTGTTGGAAAACAGGTAGGTAGAGAAATTTTTTCAAGGCATTTATAATATACTGAAATTTTTTTAAATCTTCCATGAATATTAGAAAATCTAAAAATTTTTGTAAACTTTTTGATCAAGAAAAAAAAAAATCTCTTCTCTTCTCTTCGGGAAAATATGTTTAAAAAAATTGTCCGAAAATAGATTCAAGTTTTGAAAATTAACTTTTTGATATTTTTTCATCGGGATGCTGGCTGTTAGAAATCTTTAACGGTTGTTTTTAAAAATAACAGAGAGCGCCACTTCCGTTTAAAACTATCCGAAACTGAACAGACAGACATTAGTATAATAAGACTACCAGATTTTGCAATTAACTTACCCAAGAGTTGGAAACACGCGCACGTCATTCTCATTCCAAAACCTGGAAAGGACCCCAAATTCTGTGAGAACCATCGTCCAATTAGCCTTCTTTCAAATATTGGAAAAATATTCGAACAAATTCTCCTGACCCGGCTCTTAAAGCATATTCACGAGGTAAAAACCCTCCCTGATGAGCAACATGGCTTCCGATCTCAACACTCAACCCTTCATCAACTGCTGAGAGTCTCCGAACTAATCCTCAGTGGCTTCAACTCCCAACGGTCTACTGGCGCCATTTTCCTGGACATAGCCAAAGCCTTCGACAAAGTATGGTTAAACGGCCTGCTTCTGAAATTGCACAACACAGGCATCGATCCGCAACTCCTCGGTGTCTTAAAATCGTTTCTTCAGCGTCGGACTTTTCAAGTAAAGATCCGAGGTACTCTCTCAAGGCCCAGATTCATGTCAGCAGGCGTCCCCCAAGGGTCCCTCCTTTCCCCTACCCTCTTCAATATCTATACACATGATATTCCACTCACGGACAACCAACATTCGCATAAATCCATGTACGCTGATGACACCAACATTATGGTTCAATATAGTTCCCCCAGGATGATCACTCTCCGCTTACAACACAACATAAACATACTCCAAGACTGGTACAACAAATGGCGTATCGACGTGAACCCTTCCAAGAGCGCTGCCATTTTCTTCTCACGAAGAAAAATTCGCAGCACTCCTAAGGGTCACGTCTTCATGTACGGCCAAGCAATACCCTGGCAAAACAACGTTAAATACCTCGGAGTCACACTCGACAAAAAACTCACATGGCACACCCATATCAAACATACAATTAAAAAAACCAAAAACGCTGCTTCAGCCCTTTATCCGCTTTTACATTATAACAGTCAAACATCAGTGCAGAACAAGATTCTTATTTACAAATCAAAATTGCGACCCATCATGACCTACGCCGCCCCAATTTGGGCCACAGGCAATATTAAGAGTCTAGAAACCCTTCAAAATGTCTTGCTTAGAAGATTCACCAAAAGCCCTTGGTTCGTCCGAAACAGCATTATTAATTCAGACACGAAAATTCCACCACTTAAAAAACACATAGTAGACCTAGCCAAATCATTTTTCTCCAAACTTGCTTCAAATCCAAACCCAAGCATCTCATGTCTCGGGCAATCGAGTCCCGATGACAACTCTCTCTATCGCCTACCCGTATCCATCCTTCACCCACCTTGATGCGAGGACTATCATTAAAAAAAATACCTTTCATTATTACTCATATTTTCAAATCAATTCAGAATTTTTCGTAAAAATATTTTATTAATCACCCTTCATCTTGCCCAAGGCAACCCGAACATCGGGTAAAAAAAAATCCATCAGGTGACATTACTACAGTTTACAAGACAAAGGGGTTAAGTTCTCCCTGTAACTTGATAAAAACCAATAGATACTAGCAATTAACTTACATTAATAACAACAATTTTTTTTTCGAAAATCTTCTTTTAACCTTAAAGAAATGATGTATTAGGTATTGTATTTAACCTTAGCATACCTTATTATTATTTTTTAATTGAATAACTAATATTTAAGACAAGAGTTTTATGCATAGCACAAAGGGTAACAATTATTATAAGCAATAATAACTAGCCTAATAATTACGATAATAAATTTGACCGTATTAGTAAAGTATGGTATTTTCACCAAAAAAGTGTAAATAGTAATATGTCTCGACGCCATCTAGTGGGAGATTTAGCACTTACAATGCCTTTCTCATATAAAATAAAGTTGGTTGTTTGCAGGTGAAAAAAATGTAATAAGAAGTAATTGTTGAATAAAACACTAGTATATATTGAATTATTTGGCGGGTAAGAGATAAGCCGACGTAGCTCAGTGGATAAGAGCAGTTGACCGGAAATCAGAAGAACACGGGTTTGAGTCCCGTCGGCGGCATGTATCTTTTCTCGGGAGATTTTTTCAATGTGAATGAGTGTTTCAGGCTCATAATTAATATTTGCTTATCCACTGGAGCGACAGAGTAATTAAAATATTTTTCCTCGGATTGCTAAAGGAAATTTTTTCGTCCACATTAAAAAAATCATACCTTCGAATTTGAATATGGAGCCATATGAACTGATTATAGTTCTATGTAGCCAATGAATTCCTCTATCTTTTGTCACATATTTGTAGGATTTATAAAAAAAATATAATTAAATCTTTAACCTTAAAACATTTTAAAGAATCTAGAGAATATTTATTTTGTTATATTTTAAATGTACAATATATTATATAGTCGTTTTAATAAATAAATTAAAATTAAAATTTGCCACATTTTGGCAACAAAGCAATCCGAGGTTTTGGAAATAGTGCCATAATGTTGCAAAAAGCGCTCGAATGGTTAAATAAATATATATTTTTAGTCAATGTCTTTTTTTAATATTTCCCTCCAAATCCACATTTTTATATATAAAAATCTTTCGTCACTATTATGTACAATATGTTATAAAAGCGTTTTAATAAAAAAAAAAATTGATAATTTGCCACATTTTGGCAACAAAGCGATACGAGGTTTTGGAAATAGTGCCATAATGTGGCAAAAAGCGCTCGAGTGGTTAAAATAATCGTTACCCTTAGCATACCTCTTATTTACGAACCCCCTAAATATCAGTGAGAGAGAAATTGGAAAATCATTTATAATTACATTTTATATAGAAAATTAAATAAATTTTCAGTTTCAGAAATAATTTCGGTATTTGATCTCGAACACGCCCGCATTTCTGTTGGTTTATGTCTTCAGTGGAATAGGCCTAGAGTGTATAGGCAGTACCTACCGACAGGCGACTTTATGTGTTCCGGAGGGCAGCCTTAAATCCAAGAGTCGGGAATGGTTTTTGTCTGTGTTAAGTAATTTAGTTCACAGTGAATATCCATTTACGTGAGCCTCCTCGACATATTATCAACATCGAAATAAAATACCAAAGAACAGCCCACTCGAACGAAAGTCTATCGAATATCAAAGACGTCATCAATGTTCACCTCATTGAATATTCTAGATCATCGGTTTTCAACCTGTGGTACGCGTAGCAAAAATTGGGGGTACGCAACATTGTGGCACGAATGATGGTTTTAAAACGCAGTGCAATATTCTCAAATTTCGGCGGTTTACTTTCGGTGGTTTGGCAACCTGAATGCTGAACCAGATTTGAGGCTCTCCCTATGTGAAATTGATCCAAAATGTTGCTCTGCAAACTGAACTTAAGGATTACATTGAATGTATGTTAAAATTGTATTATTGATTATACAGAGTGCAACGTGAAATCAGGCTTTTATTTTTACTGCTGTCATACTTTTTGTTCTACAAAATATTTTGAGGTTAAAAAAATTCATCCTCTTAGGCGATCCGCTCACTGAGGCAACTGAAAACTGTCAACTGGAAACTGTCTTTGTATGACAATGTGATGGCCCGCACACTACACAATAACTCAAAACCCGTTGTCAATGGTAACGCGGCGTGGGGAATGTATAGATAATATCTTAAAGAAAAACATATATTTTTTAAAGAGCTTAAAAACTTCAAACGTTTAAGGAAAACGTGTCAGAAATCGGTATAAATTGGCAGAGCAGCCCGGTAAGGCTCGAGATATTCAAGTTTGTCAGGTTGCTCTCTGGTAGGAACGCTGACAATCTAAGCCGACTGATAAAATTCCTGAATATACTGAAATACCGGCCCTAATATTAATAGGTTTTAGGTGTTGTGAGAATCAAAAGATCATATAACAATAATTTTAATCGTTTTTCAAATAAAACTGAAACATAATTCAAACGTAACGCATCATTTGTTCTCTTTAAATTAGCATTAGCCGGATCATAAGGAATCGACATAAATCCAGTACAGTGAGGCCATCCGCTCACTGAGGCAACTGAAAACTGTCAACTGGCAACTGTCTTTGTATGACAATGTGATGGCCCGCAAACTACACAATCACTCAAAAACCCGTTGTCAATGGTAACGCAAGCGGTAACTCGCGACTCGCACTGCTGATTGCCGTGATCGGCCGTTGCTAGTTGCCAGCTGTCAGCTGATTGTTCTTCGTCTACGGTTAAATAAGCTTTTTGACCAATCAAGACATAGAAACCAGCCGGTTTTAGTTTGGTTTCAGTTGTCTCGTCAGCGGAGCGCCTAAATGTACTTGGTCAGTTTGGAGTTGTTTATGAAAAACGTGATTTTTTTTTCATCGAAATAAAAAGACGTGGAAGAAAATTTGTTAAATTCGAATGAAGAATCACTGGTTAAAAATGCTCGAAGTCGTGTTTTTACACTATGTATAAAATTGCATTAATTGTATTTGTGTTACGTGATTATTAAATTCATGTATTAATGATAGTATTAAAGCAATACAAATGAAACACGTCTTTCATTCCACGTGTATACAAGATAGATAGATAGAGGGTACGGGGTACAACAAATTTTTAGTAAGAGTCAAGGGGTACGCGGGCTCGAAAAGGTTGACAACTGCTGTTCTAGATAATGTTTTTTAATTGTTTTCTAAAAATAATTGAACATCTGATCACATTGAAAGAATGTCAACATACAAACATAATTTAATTAAAGCTGTTTGTCAGCGCTTCTCAGTTCAATTATAATCAAACATACTTTTAATGTTTACTTCAACCCACAATTTACTTCGGGGATTTGAAAAATTATTTTTACTACGTTATTTACGAAGTTATTTTTGTTCTTTCAAAGTACCTACTTCTTCAGTACCTTTCAAAATATCTTGTATATAATAATCCATTTTCTTCATACTTACATTTTATTTAAACGCCCATAGGGCTTTTGCATACATAAAGCAATACATGTTTTGATTAATTAGAATGAAGAGTTAGAAGTTAATAAAAAACAGGTAAGTAACAGAAAATATAAAGACACATAATATAGGTTAGATAAAATATGAGTTGACAAAATGTTGGTAATACAGAATATAAATAAAGTTAAAATAGATAGCCTGCCAATATCCTCCAAATCAACAATAATAGGTATTAATAAAAATGTATAAAATTGGTATTTACAATAGATACGTTTTTAGATTTTCACGGCCAAAAGCATTTTCGTTGTTTGTTTTTGGGGTGTTATGCCGTGTTGCGCTACCTCCTTCTTTAGCCGACGTTTCGGACAGCGTTGCAGTGTCCATCATCAGGGCAAATCCGGCAGATCCGACGATGTCGGCTAAAGAAGGAGGTAGCGTAACACGGCACAACACCCCAAAAACAAACAACGAAAAAGGTATATACAATAGTTTATGAAATAGTTCGCACATACGGCGTTTAAAGTTTGCCAAATTCAAATTATTGTCAAATACATCAATATTATTTAAATATTGGTTATAATATATTTGTATATATTTATAATAACTTACTTACTCTTTGTACTTATATGTTGTTACCACAATAGATACTTACTTTTTTAATTAATATGTACTTCTGATCTAATTCTTATGCAATTTCCCACTTGTATTTGTTATTCTTATATTTTTTTACACAGTAACCATATTTTAAACGATTTTAATTGATATATGAAGTATTCTGGTAAATAGGTTCAGTAATTTATCGATAGATGGCAGTAGGCATTGAGTCTACACTAATTTCCGTCAGATGGCGGGAGGTTAGAGTTGGTCCAAGGAATTGATATAGTCGGTAGCGTAGCGCTCTGCGGACCAGATTTACCCACCAGTCAGTTGAAGATAGTCGCTTTAGAGAAGTACCAATATTATTGTAATCACGTAAATAAACAGTTTTGTATCAAGAACCTGATCTTATTGAGAAGACCCCACACATTGTTTTTGCATGTTAAAAAGGCAAATATTAATTACACTACGTTAATTAATAATAAATAAATAAATTATGACGATTTTCATTGGTTGCGCTAAAGTTAAACCATCCCTCTACTTTTTAAACCCTCTTGAAATTATCCAGAGCCGAGTAAACCATTAAAACATTAGGCGAGTGCGGACGAGCTTTACAACGGAAAAAAATACCACCTTCTGCCGCATCATTGTTAGTTCCGTATTATATAACTGCATTGGCTATGCGGTAGCCAACAGTTTCCGTCTGTACTAATAGGTATTTACATGTTGTTTTTTTTAATAACGATCCCCATATGGGGCGTTCTGACGTTTCGATTTTTGTTGACCAACTTTTATTTTACGAAAAAAGTTGAGCAACATTTTGTTTATACGTTTCAATTTAAGTTGAACCGATTTTGACATTCAAAATGGCGTCAACTGAAATTATTAGTGCGTGCGTCTATCTAATTTCTGATGTTCTGTGAGAGGAGCTGGAGATTATGAAAAAATATAAAAAACGTCGTACTTGGGTGAGAAAATGGATCATGAGAAGGAGTGAATTAGGCGCATCCAACACAATTTTTTTCAAAATAATATTATTTACATTTCAAAAATAATATTCTATTTTTGTATACTTCTTGTTTTTGATCCGAAAGACAGGGATGGCTTTGGTACAGATCCATAAATCTGAACATTAAATCGTCCGACCATTTCAGATATTTTTTGGTTGAAACGGATTCCATGACGGTAGAAACTAGTACCGAATAAATGAAACGCCTGACGTTTACTTTTTCCCGCGAGTAACTAAAAATGATAAGCGACTTGAAACATGTGTTCAGACGCGACGATTCGATGCAAAACTCGAACGATTAGTAAAACCAAAATGGCGATAGTCATACTTGAACGACAAAAGTAGACGGGCTATCAACTTTCGCTAGCAACAAAAAAAGTTGATAACTTTGTTGACAAAGTGTTCACGCGTGTCAATTAGCTTTCAACAAAAAAGTTGACCGACAAAAATCGCCCCATGTGAACCGGCTAATACGGAAACTTTATCGGGACCCGTACTAAAAACCACCGGTTCTCAAACTTATTTCGACCACCGCAAATTTGGAGATTTTAAATAAATATAGTAACTCACATATACTTATTTAAATAGCGCACTGCTTGCCGCCCATACACATATTTCACGTAATTCACCACATCGAGTTTCACAGATCAAAACACCATTTTAGTCAACTTCCGAAGATGCCATTTTCATAGTGTTTTTTTTTTATTCTTCTATACGGTTCTCCGTGCATTCAAGCCTAAAATCACTTCTCAAGAATTTTGGATAGGGATGGGTACGCAGCAACCGCACAATTTTATTTACTTAACATAACCATGGACTACCTACGTGGAATATAAAGTTTTATCCAAATTATTACAAACGTAAGCGACTCTTATTTAACCGCCTATTTATTTCATTTCTTTATTTAAGGAACGTAAACCGTCTTAATAGTATAACATACATAAAAGGATGACAAAAAAATATTAATATTCACAGATAGGTATTTAGAAATATAAAAATGTATGTAAACTAGAAAAAAAACAGAATTAAACAGAAATTAAAAAAATAATAATAATAATAAAAATAATTCACCAAAATTTGGTAATTAAACATAACTTGATTGAATGTCATAATATAGTACCATATTATGAATACCAACTAAATTCATTTTTAGAAAATAATTTCTTTAAAATTTACTATGATAAAACTATACTAACAGACAGACCAATTGGTCATAATAGACCTGATATAGTTTTACATGACAAAATTAAAAAAATAACTTATATTTTTGATGTAGCTATTCCAAATTCCTGTAATATTGAAAAATCTGTTTCTGAAAAAATAAGAAAATATTCAGATTTAGGAAATGAACTTAAAAGAATTTGGCATTCTCAGACTATAAAAATATTACCTTTTGTTATTTCGGCTACCGGCATTATACCTAGCTCTCTTATTAAAAATTTAGGCATATTAGATTTGTCAAAGAATTTGTATATAAAAATGCAAAAATGCAAGAGAGCATCTGATTAGCGGCCAGCCTTCTTTTGAGTAGTTTTGTGATTCGAAAATGTTTCTCGATTTGAGGAATTTAAGAATATATATATGTACATAGTCTATACGGGACTCCAAGTGTTCGAGCAGTAAATCGCATCTCAAGTAGTGTTGTGTCTAGATTCCCTAACACCTTCTAATTTTCTTTGAGCCTTTTACCGCCCCCCTGAAAGCTTCCAGCACCCACAAGGGGGCATTATCGCTCACTTTGAGAAAGATGGTTTTAAACGATCATTTAAAATATATATTATAATGGAAGAGTAAGAAAGAAAATAGTTGTTTTTCCTCAGTTTAATAAAAATGAGGAGAACTATTTTAGTATTCGGAGAAGAAAAACAATGCATTAATACCAATTCCCTTTTGGTACCGCCTTTCTTACGATTTAAGATGAGAAATTTACTTAACCTCAAAGTTTCCTCTCATTCCATCGAGTCCCACAAGGTTCGTAACTCAGGTTTATGGAGTTCCTTTTTCTAGAGGCAATATAAACAAATATGTAGTCCCCAGAAACTTTATTATTATTTTCAAATCGCAAACTAAAACGTAGAATTTTATCCTACCTACCTAGAAAGAACACTTAGTCATCACAAGAAACGTATAATGTACAACTAACTGTTTGCGCGAGTTGAGTAAGTACTTTCGATTGCTATTAATCAGAGTAATTCAAATAGCCTTTTAATGTTCCATATCTCCCTTCCCTTTATTTTGCCCAGAGACTTTTGAAATTGAGCACTTCGAAAACAAATGAAGACCGTTTCGTTCCACACGCCGAAAAAAAGTCGCATTATGGATTACTGTTAACCGCACCGCAAACATTCTTGGTTTTATTTGATAATAACCAAATTATCCGCTGTAATCCGTCGTATGTTGTTGTACTCCGCCAAAACACATGTTTTGAACGGCCGCGACGGATATATTTGTGGTTGTGTTATAGAATAATAGAACTATTGTGTTTTTTTGTGAATAAGAATGAGAAGAAAAACCAGCGACCATTGAACTGACATTTGCAGTGGATTATTGAAGGGACATTTCCAGTGGATTAGGTAAGTCTTTGGGCTTCCCACTTTCCCTTCCCTATGCATTAAAAGGCAAATGTATTTTAATTAATTTAATTTGTAATTCACATCACTGCGATAGAAGTAATTATAAAACCAGCGCCACCATCATTGGTCCTACGAGCTAGGATGATTGAACCACCAACTAACTAACTAACCATCACGCCGCTTTTCGCAGGGGTAGGCAGAGAGGACGGACCGCCAAACAACTCGGTCTTGGCACACATTCCTTGCCTCATTCACATTCATACATCTTCTCATACATACTCTTCTATTATTCTGACTATTGACATGGCCCGACTCAAGTATCTAATTTACTTGATCGTGCCACGTCTTCCTTGGGCGTCCTCGGCTTCTTCTACCATCCACATTCGCGTCATAAATTCTCTTTACACTATTTTCTTCATTCATTCACTCAACATGCCCAAACCATCTAAGCGTCACTTTCTTAATCTTACTTATTACGCTCACATCAGCCTTGCATTCTTTTCGGAAATCCACATTCCTCACACGATTATACATGGTTTTACCACACATACGCCTCAGGGATCTCATTTCTAGAATAAAATACAATTAAAATAGTATAATGTACAATTCTATTATATGAATTCCTTTGCTCAAATTTTTCAGGGATAATCTTTACAAGCAAAGTCGTATTTCTTGATTTTTCAAGGCTGAGCTTTTTGCATTTCCAAGAAAGCGTCACTAGATTTACTAACATAATATCCCGTGATTTTCCACGGGTCTGCGCTAGTAGATAAATAATGTGGAATCGAGAACCTTGGATTTTGTTTACTGATCCAACTCTTCGTGTAAAGCAGTCACACCAGCACAAAACACGATCTCAAAATCAAATACACTTATCGTCATCTACTCACACGACTAAATTTGGAATTAATTCCTTACAATACGTCGCACATACGCAATATAACGCATTAACTTATAACCTAAAACTTCCCGCATCAAACAAAAAAACATTGGCAAAAAATCTAAAAGTATATTTTCTCAACAGCTTTATTAACCTGTGACATATTGAGCAATCCTTATTTATAACGCTTGTTTATCTTTAGCAGCTTTATTAACCAGTGACTTATTTAGCAATTTTTATTTGTAATGCTTATATATCTTTAGCAGCTTTATTAACCAGTGACATATTTAACAATTTTTATTTAACTGTTGTATATCTTTCTAAACGTATTTATGAAATATTCAACTAACTGTATCAAGTGTGCCTAGTCTGTTTTAACATCTGTGTATTTTCCTTTAAATGCCCTTTAAATTCGTGTTCTTTAGTAAAAATAATTTTCATAATTGTATAATGTTGTCCTTCCCGAAATGAGTTTTATTAAACTCAATGGGAATAATGTATTGTAAATATTATGTATAATTTTGTAATATATTATCACAAAAAAAAAAAAAAAGTCATTTTCATTTGATGAAAGTATTTTATATTATTTGTGTAGGAGACAATGGTTGACTAGATTGCTACGGATTGTGTATCGGTTGGATATCGGCAACTAAATAAACCTTCATTCCGTAAGTGAAAAACTTGATAGCGAAGCTTTGCATCGGGGAACTACTTTGCAACTCAGGGGGTGGTGGGAGGCGGGAGGTGGGGAAAATGGAGTTCCCACCTACTTGAGCTACACGGAGAAAAATGTTATTCTAAAAAACTTTTTGTTCTAAAGTTTTTACGCAAAAATTTAACAGGGTTTCAATGTTTGTTGGCGGGAACATGCAAGAATAATTTGTTGGTATACGCAATTTCGTACGTATACCAACAAATTATTCTTACATTTTCCCGCAAATAAACTATTCATGGGGTAAGGTTTATCTAGGTCTTGGCGGCGGATGATCTAGACACACTGAACCCCAGATTCCTACCCAACCCTCATACCTTTTTCCTTCCCAGAACTTTCTCTCCTTCCTTTCCTTAAAAATACCCTCCACACAGCATCTCCAAAGATGACATAGGCCCTGATAAAACTGTTAATTTGTAAGAACTACAGTCCCGTTTTTAACCGTTTTTACGAATAAAATGATCGTATTTTAGAATAACATTTTTCTCCGTGTATGACAGCTTTAAAAATAGTGATTCAATTATCCAGGTGTTTATTTAGGTTTGCTCTGACGTAAAAGTTGTTGTGATTTGTTTTAGGTCAAATTATTTGTAGAAAATTAGTTTTTGGACAAGTTTTTATACATACAATAAAGACAAAATCTTATCACTACAATACCTTTAAGATAATATTATTTTTGTAATTTATTTTTTTAAGAAAGACATAATTCCCGGGTTACGAATAACCTGAGCATAATTTGAAAATCTCCTACTACCATTACAGTAAGTGGAAAATGTTGTTTGTGTCGTGGAGGAGGAGGCCAGCCGGGGAATTATAGTTCAGACAACCTGTGTCATAGAACACCAATTGAAGGAAAAAAATATTATAAAGCTACCCCTACCGCCCTTGCTTCCCCCCTGCGAAACAGAACCATTTGAAAACAAACATAATTTGAAATGAAATCCCCCTATATATTTTGTGGAACCTTTTCCTTGGGGTATCTCTAATGACGTCAGCTATAAATTCCGCTGATATAGTTTTCCGACGTCCCTCCAATTTGTCTACGGATAAGTCTCCATGGACAGAAAAAAATTCAGAAGTGTTTTGTTCACTTCCCTTATTATCTTTTCTCAACACGCTTCAGGAGATAATTATTTAAATATTTTTAAGCGATGCAATGTAAGGCAGGTGGTTAATATGAAGCATAATAAATATGAGGTATTATGCGGTTAAAACGAAGCAATACAAAATACAATACTTTAACGAAGCAATGTAAGACATTCCGCAGTTAAAACGAAGCAATTTGGGACATTATGTGGTTACAACGAAGCAAAATAAGACATTATGCGCAAAAACAAAACAATATAAAAACAAAACAAAAACAAAACAATATAATGCGGTTAATGTAGCAATATGTCTTTATGCTATTATAACAAGCAATATAAGACATTCTGCGGTTAAAACGAAAGAATATAAGACATTATGCGGTTAAAACGAAACAATATAAGACATTATGCAGTTCAAATGTAGCAACACAAGCCATGTTGCGATAAAAACGAAGCAATATATAAGACATTATGCTTGTAAAACGAAGCAATATAGGACATTATGCGGTTAAAACGAAGCAATATAACACATTATGCAGTTAAAATATAGCAACATAAGCCATGTTGCGGTTTAAACGACGCAATTTAAGATATTATGCGGTTATAACAAGCAATATTTATTGTGAAAACTCCAACACGGAATCACAATTGTGTACTCCAATTCGCCGGATTCAGAATTTGGGAAATGAATATAAGGACATTGCGGATATGTTTGACATATCATTATTTATTAAGTATAAACACCTCATAGTAAGATGTTTATCGGAAAAAAGATCAATAATATTTAATTGAATATACCACATAGTGACTCAATATACGAATTGTATTTATCCCATTCTGTTGTTTCTTTACCTTGCATGTTAGGGTATCCTGCTTTTATCTATTCGGATTTTGTTTTTGATTACTTTGTTGATTTTGTTTATGATTTTGTTTTGGATTTTGTTTTATATTCAGTTTTATAATTTTATTTTTTGCTTTTTTTTAATTGTTTGTAATGCTTATTTAGATGTACTTTGCTTTCTAATTTTATTTTTTGCTTTTGTGTGAATTGTATGTAATGTTGGTTTAGATGTACTTCGGTTATAAAAAACAAAATAACATGTAAAAGCCCAGCAGGGCGTGGAATACAAATAAACAAATATAAGACATTTGCAGTTATAACAAGCAATATAAGACATCAGCGGTTAAAACGAAGCAATATTAGACATTGTGCAGTTAATACAGTAAAATAAGATATTAGGCCAGTATATCAAGCAAGCTAAGACGCAATATATCTAATACTACACGATTAATACGAATCTATATAAGACACTCTTTTGTTAAATCACTTGACTGATCATGTTTGTTTCTTCAAACGAAAATCTCATTTATTATAAATGGACTAGAAAAATAATTTTCAATATTTTGCAAAATCACACCTAAATACACAAGCGTGTGTAAAATAGAAAGAAGATTTATTTTCGACCCGAGGAAGGTTTTTCAAATAATGTTTTCTGACCTAAGGCGATGACCGCACTTCAGCTAAGCTGATCTTCAGTACCCTGTTATGTAAATCTATTGCTTAGATCTAGACCAGAGGTCCCCAAAATTTTCTATTCGTAGACCACTTGTCTCTTTTTTCTGTTTTGGATCGACCCTCTGCATTCCTAATATTGAGTTTTTACAAATTGATCAACTTAAATGAGTTTTTGAAGCAGACACAGAGCTGATACTTTGGTAGGGTTTAATTATTTTTCTGTTTTTAAGTTTTTCGTTTGAGACTTGTTAAAATTTTTGAGACTTGTTAAAATTATCAACAATGATTAAGGCCATTGGGTGCGCGGCCGGTTTCATAAAAAACGTAGTTTTGGGTTTTAGGCCAAAATACCCAACCAAACTGAAAAATTATTTTTGTAATCAAAAGGTATGTTAAATGTCGGTCTAGGACAGGAGCTACTTTATTTATTTTTGCTTTAATTCATAAAATATTTAATATTTTATGATTTTAGAGGCAATTTAGACAATTATTTGCAAGTGAATGTAAACATTTAAAAAAAAAATATATAATGAAATATAACATTTAAGGTATTGGTTTTTTTCAGAAACTATTTTAACGGTTGTATATTTAAATTAAAAATTACCTATTTACATCGAAACTTGTCGTTTATATATTAAAATTACTACTCAAAGAAAGGCATTTTTAATTTTTTTATTTTATTTTTAATATATTATAACCAAGGATTAGGCAATTTTTTTTTTATTAATTATAAATAACTCAACAAAAAATTCCAAAGTTACTTCCAAAATGAACCAAAACTGATTTCTTTAATTACCTATATGTCATAATTTAAATGCAAAAAAAAGTAGCTCCTGTGCGAGATCGAAATTTGACCTACCTTTTTATTACATAAATAATTTTTAAGTTTGGTTGGGTACTGTGGCCTCAAATCCAAAACTACGTTTTGTATGAAAGCGTTCCTCTTAAGAGCCATTGACCAGCGGTTCATTGACATTGTACAGGGAGGTTCCGATGGGAAAGTTAAATTTTTTAAATTTAAAAATGTAATATAGATTTGTTTCATTCAAAACTTGTGTTAATATATACCTACATTCAAGTAAGCAATAAAAATGCTTAAAAATTATAAATTATTAGGTAAATATCGTGTTCTCCTTGTAAGTATTTTTTGGTTCCAGGCATTTATGTTTTTTCAATAATGTCTACGGGAGGAAGGACACAGAATTTTTATTATCCACGTGAGCAGAGATATGCGGAGGTGGAGAAAAGAGGAAGAAATCTGCAGAGAGAGAGAGGGAAATAGAAGAAAGAAGAGATAAAGGAAATGAGTATAATGAGTTTAATGAGAGAGGCCTTCTCCCCGCTTCCCACAGATATCTGCTAGGAATATCCAATTTGATTCCTTCAATCCTTATTCGTAAGAATCCAATCCAATTCTATAATATCGATAATAAAATTATAGAGACTGCCACATAAAACATTTTTTACTAACCAATTAGTTAGTAGATGGGACTGGGGGATTTCGATTACATCCCTTGCCTTATCTTTTAAATAGTCTGTTTATAAATGAAACTAGAATTTAAAAAAAAAATCAATTAAAAAAATGTTATTAAGAGGGTATTACAAGAGAATACGGGAAATTAGTCCTTTATAAATCAAATTCTAGACGTATTGATACAAATTCTGACTCTTGTATTGATACAAATTCTGACTCTTGTATTGATACAAATTCTGACTCTTTTTCACAAAAAAACATAAATTGATTTTGAAAGATAGTTATTTTATCTGGTACACGCAGTTTTAAAATTTTGAAAAACAAAGTGAATTTTTAAGATACTAAGGTTATACCGTTGGTCGTTGGCAGATTTGTTCAATTTTCAAACGATCGATTCTATTAAACAACACAAATTTCAAATCATATAATCATAAAAAAAAAATCAATACATAATCTAGTCAACGCAGTTTTCAGCATTTATTTAAATTAAAATCATTAAAAAATAAATCCGAGAATGTGTTTTGTGACAAAAATACTTCAGTTTTTCTGTTTATTTAAGGTAGAAACTATAAAATTTCAATTTTTTTTACACACTTATTTTGTTTAGACATCATTGAAATATCATAAATACTTATGATCAAAAAATACTTACAAGAAGTTCACGATATATAATAATTTATCATCGTGCGTTTAGAGCATTTTTATTGCTTACTTGAATGTAAGTATATATTAATGCAAGTTTTTGAATGAAATAAATCGATATAATAATCGATAAATCTGTACCAAATAGACTAAATAAGCGAAGATGTTCCGCAATGGAAATAAATCAAATATATTATGGTTCTTACCTGGTCCGGGCTGGACTTGAGGAAATATGTCACCAAGGATCTGAAAAAAAGGCGTTTTATTAAATAAATGCAGAGATAAATGGGTTAGATACGAGTAGATTTGCTGAGGGGAATGATAATATAAAAACCCTGAGTTGAGTAATTTTATTTGTAAAAGGATCAACACAATATGTAAAGGATTTTTTAAATTTTTCCATTTCCTGAAATCACCAAAACCAGAGTGTTGTTTCATATTTATTTAATAGAAATACGTCATAAGTTTTATTGATATCATTAAGTCATTCATAATTATTTAGATGTAATTTATTTTTAATATTCGCTCGTATATTGATTTACACAAGAATCAAACGGATGAATTTTTTTCTGGGCAAATGTCACGTTTGGTGACGCTTATGGAGCAGCTTTTTAAAGAAAAAAATGAGTACTTCTTGGTCTTAAAGTGAACCATATTGCAAGGGGGAGGAAATACTCTCGCCGAGTAATAATACTAAGTGATAAGGATCGGTAGGATAATTGTCGGTAACTTCGCATCGTTCCCTAGGGCAACTGCAGATCGCAAACGTACAAACAACAGTTGATATCGAAAATACACGGACACTTAGTCATTGTGAACTGTCACCTATTCGTTTGCGATCTGCAGTTGTCCTAGGGAACGATGAGAAGTTACCGACAATTTGGGAGGCGGCAATGGGTACCGCCGCCCGGGGAACCATTTATTGGATAACCAACACTTCTGCCGTAGGTCACCCCAAGTGGTTCGCTACGTTTGTTGACTAAGCAGGGGTGCCCGGGTTCACGGGGTTCATTGTCTAGGTCTTGGTGGCGGATGATCTAGACACACTGAACGCCAGATTCCTACCCAACCCTCGTACATTTTTCCTTCCCAGAACTTCCTCTCCTTCCTTTCCTTAAAAATACCCTCCACACAGCATCCCGAAAGATGACATAGGCCCGGAGGGAAATTATTTTCCTCAAGGCCTCCTGCGTGGACCTAATGTAATAAAAAAAAAATATCCTACCGATCCTTATCGATCGATTATGCTAGCAACCTAGAACGAGTTGAAAAATGATTTTTTAATTTTTATTTTATGTATCTTACATACCTACTATTACAAAACAAAGTTGGGTTAGTTACACCATTTATAACTCAAGAACCGCTGGACCGATTTTTATGATCATTGATTTGTTGGATTTGTCACCGTCCCGAATAGCAGGCTCTGACGTTACGAAATTTGCATAACATTTTTGAAATAAGTCAAACGCGAGTTGTTTAAAAATTGTGTGTATTTTATGGTGTTTAGCGGCACGGAAAAAAGGCAAGAGGGGGAGAGGAATCCTGGAGGGGCGGAGGAAAATTAAGGAAGGTGGGTTCCCGGGAGGGGGTACGAGGGAGGGGGAAGATGAAAGTGGAATGCGGGAGGGGAAAGATACTGAAAGCATATTCCACTCTGGTCTTATTTGTGATGCTAATTTAGTAATTACCGGGTGACGGGCCTAGTGTGTAGGTGTGTGTATATGTGTTAGTATGTCTATAGGCGTGGGAAGTGGTGATCTGTTAAGACAGGATATATGTATATATTTTCCATATTTTTTCGTATAGATCTGCTAAATGAAGAGATTTTTAGACTACTGGATACTAAAGTAACTACATAAAGCAACAGAGGCTTGCTAACAACACTAAATCATGTCATTGTTTAGTTTTAATGTTTACGTACTACGTGAATCTACATTATGTGCTTTATATGGTACAGTATTATCTCCACGACATGTGCCACATTACCGTAAAATACATTTAGGTTCAGTCAATTTATTTTCAACTCGCGTGATAAATTCTATAGTTTCCTTTCCATTATTTTGAACATTAAAACAAATATATTTTTTTTACTGAACTGACATTATTTTCCGTTACGCCACAAAATTTTTGTTTCACAAGAAATTCAAAGTTTTTATTTTTAACTTAATGTTACAAAATCTCAATTTGTAATATTTTAAATAGATCAAGACCATATTAGCGAAACTCAATCGAAAATCTGAAAACAAAAAAAAGATACGGTCTTAAAATTTAAAATACGGTAAAAAATTTCTTCGAATTTCATCAACCCTGAAAAATGTTGCTATGGATATATAGCTATTAAAAAATAAATAAAAATATTTCACATATGATCTTCAGGTGGAGCAAAGGATTGAAATTTAAAAAAAAATTATCGCATCTAGAAAATGAAAAAAAATTTAAATCAATATATTATCAAGTTTTACTTTATTATCTGAATTTAAATGTAAAAAATAATAAGAATAAATAATTTCAGCCTTCAATCGTGCCATCTGCATATGGGGTAGCTCACTGAGGTTCAGAGACAAACTGTGATTTTGTTTCGAATTTCGGCATTTCTATTCTTTATTTTATTCTTGCTCGAATATATCCATCGCCTGCTGTACTTCCGCAAACAGCCAAACTAGATTCAGTGACCAGCTTGACACCTCTCCGCAGCCAATCTCCAAATTTTGTCCCCTAATTCACTGTCAATGTACTGAGAATCTGGCTCGGAAATCAAAACAATATGTTCTGTAATTGTTTTTCTTGCATAATGGTCTTGCCTTTCCTTTCTTCCAAATTATAACCCAATTATTTTACCGTCAGAACTCCTGAAGCTCGAAATCTGCGTTCTCTGCAATTCTTCTCGAAGTTCTCGGCGCTCGCGTCGTTGTTTACTTCTATCTATTACTTTTGAGGGATCTTGCTTAGAAATAAATCCAACATCTTGAAGAACTGCACTTGCGATGGTCGATGCAGATCTGTCGGAGACACCAGTCCTATCACAGGCAGTGGCAAGATCTTTTAATCGATGCCTCATCTGAGTTGTTTGTGATTTCGGTGTCGATGGCATGAAGTATACCGGCAAAAGTATATGAAAATCTGGATCTTATTGCTGTCTAATAATCTTACAATTCCACAACAGTTTTTAGAGTAATTTATTTTGCCTCATCAGTCGTAATTGCCTACGCTCCAAAGCCCTGGTTGCCACTATATCTTTTAGCCGATATACCTACAATATGCGGCTACCTCTCTGATCTTGCAGGAATTTCAGCTCCTTCTTGGGTATTTTACTAAACATTCACAAAAATCGACAAGATTCTTGCACACAGCAATATCAAGGGAGTTTTTTTAGTTGCATCTTCAAAAAAAATTTTTTTTTAGGTATTCGACATTTCTTTAAGGATTTGTACTTGTGAAAATACCGGGTTTGTCTACTTACAATTTGACGTTAAGTTACAATAGGAATAGACGCTTTACTCCACCACGTAATTAGATCACTTGCAATTACTTCACAGAAGAATCTTTTACATTGGAAACCCACTGCAAGACATTTCTAATCCACAAATAATACTTATTACTTCCGAATAACACAGAACATATTGATTTTTTTCTTGTTTTCGGCATATTACAAACATCACAATCAGGTTTGCGCGGCTAATCCATTGAATGTGCGCTCCGCGCTGATATCTGTCTTTTACTGATTGACCGCATTGTATTGTATCGCAAAATGGTGTCAAAGGGTGGAGGGATGAGGGGTAAGTTAGATTGGTGAAAATAAAATCTATTGGGTGACGTTTAAACTAGATTAGATGAAGTGCTTGTTTACTAACAAAATCTAAAAAACACACTTTTTTGTAGAACTTTAGGGTAAGTGCGCCACCTGAAGATGAAGTAAGAATTTAATGATATTTTGTACCCTTTAAAGGGTACAACAAGGTACCCATTGGTAATACAGGAAACGAGAAATTAGAAAAAAAGTTTTTTCACAGTCACATCTAGGACTCGAACCCAGGACCTACGCCTTGTCGGGGCAGAGCTCTACCAACTCAGTTTTTCTATCCGATTCGGTCTAATTTAACTTTATCATACTTCGACTAAGAACTACCAACTTTATCTTCATTTTCTTACCGTACATTTTAATTGGCTGTTATCTTTACGTATATAAATTTATGGGCTGTTATCTTTTCTGACTGCTGGCGTAATCCAGGGGCAAGGCTTTGGACTCCCTTATGAAGGTCGCGGGTTCAATTTGTGTTATTTCACAATTAATTAATTAAAAATAATATATACTATATTTACGGCACGTGCCAGAGTAAAAGATACTTTCAATATCGCCCTTGTGTAAGACCACCATTCACAATCGAAACGTAGCTTGAAATAGCTTTAGCCGTGTTTAGTGACTAGATCTGAATAGCCAGGTACTTCCCCACCTCCTTCCCTTCTCCGCTTACCTTCAGCCTCACAACATACCCCAATTGGGGATGCCATAGTCTCACTAGCTCCAGACGAGAGCAGTTGGGACTTGTGAGGTGTTCACTATTAAAAAAAAAAAAAGTATGATTGCAAGATTCAAACCCAAACTAAATGCTATTTAGATGGCGTCTTGGATACATTTTATCCATTGTTTTTATTTTTAATATGCGACATCTATTGACTTTTCTGCAAGTCTAGGAAAAATATTTTTATTTTTCGTGGGTTCGAGTCTTAGATGTGCCCGCATCTTTTTCTGATTTTTCTGTTTTCCGAATTTCGATTGAGTTTCGTGAAATTCCGGGAATTTCGGGAAATGAATGCTCAAAAACAAAAAATTTCAAAAATATTTGTAGACAATTTCGGTTCTATGTACGTCAATTCAATTCGGTTTATAATTTTTAATGCGTTTTTAACCACTCGGGTCTATCGCCTTTGTGTAGGTTTTTGGTCTTAACGAACCTGTCAGATTGATAAAACCTTGTTGTTGTTTCCGCTTTGCAATTAAAGCTCAATAAACGAAATATTACTAAACGTAGCCGAATACTAAAAACTGTTTTGAAGGGTAATGAAATAAGCTTTCAAATTATATTATCTTCTTACTAATATTATAAACGCGAAAGTTTGTATGGATGTATGTATGTTTGTTACTCTTTCACGCAAAAACCACTGAATGGACTTTAATGAAGCTTTTCAATAATATTACTCATACATCAGAATAAAATATAGGCTTTAATTTATACCCAAAGCTTGTTATTTTCTAATTATGTATTACAAATAATAATTATTGTTTAATAGAAAATGTCAAAATTTGAGAATGACATTTAGAAAAACAATGATTGTAAAACCAAAATTCTATAATATAAAATATTTAAATTAGTGAATTTATTTGAAGTATCACCCTTGAATCGAATCAAGAATTATGGATATTTTAAATAAATAGGTTAAGAATTTTGGTATAAACATAGATGGGACCTACGAAAAGAAAATAGGCTAATCGAAGTACTAATCATGCGAAGACGAAGTCGCGGGCAGAAGCTAGTTACAAATAAATATAAAAAATTGTAAATATTAAAATTTAGAATGCAAACATAAAAAATTGTGAAAATGACACACTTGTTATGTTTTTTTTTATGTAAAAATGGTACCAATATCAGTGATAACATAAAAAGAAACTTATTACTTATTTTAACATACAAATGTATAATAAACAATTCTATTACCCTACTTTTTTACCACTTCATAAAAAAATATTTTTAAAAAGGTCTGACAAAAAGTCGTGTGATTTGGCGAGTGAAACTGTATATACAAAATAAGTATTTTTATCTCTTTCTATCGACAACTTTGAACAGAAATGTGAAGCGTGGTTTATTTTAGATATTCACATTTTTGTTTTAGGGTTGTAACTATAACAACAACAGAGTTATAATGATTTCTGTGGGAACACACGCGTTAGCTTGAAAACAAGCTTATTGGACTTGACTGCTATCGTTATATTGTCGTGAAAACAAGTTTAGGGGTCTGAGTGGTTAAATACATCTCGTAGTTACCTACATATAAACAGTATGGGTATCGAATATTCTACGAGCATTCTACAAACCACGTATCGAATTGTCATTTGTGCGATGAAAAATACATTTTGGGAAGATATAATACAAAAGAAAATATTATTGGGTTGATTGTAATAACCTGGCCGCAAATATTTATGAACGTTCCTGCAATATATGATTCCAAATATTGGATTGTCTTTGAATGTAAATATTAAATATGTTAGAGAAAGATATTCAGATGTAATATTGTATTAGTCCTTCAAAATATACTTGGACAAACGAGGTCTATTGTGACGGAAAACCCAGTCATGGATACAATGGGCATATTTCAATTGACTTCCCATGTAAACCTTTGCTAGATTTCCTTTTCTTTATATTAACTCCATGCAGGAGGCCCCGAGGAAAATAATTTCCCTCGGGGCCTATGTCATCTTTGAAGATGCTGCTTGAAGAGACCCATGTTGTAGGAAGGTGAAAACACAGAGGCCGGCAAATCGTTCCACAGCCGAGCTGTTGAAGTCAAGAACGAGTCGTAAAAACGACCAGTTCAACCAGTTCAACAGTTGAAAAATATGATTTTTTTGTATTTATGCTAGGTTTTCACAGATGTTCGCACTTACATGAGAACAACCGTATTACAAAAACTCAGTTATTGTACAAATAGGTACATACAATTACAAAAATCTACAATTACATACATTTAAATACAGATACATACAATTAGAAAACAGAAATATTACAAATAAAAATACAAAATTATATACACACTCACTCAAGTGACACATATTACAATGAGAGGTAAGATACATAAGAAACACGAGAGATGATGCATAGAAAGACAATTGACACAATTTAATGAGTTAAACATATTTTTAACAGCGCCAGAACTTTTTTCTGAATCAGTACAAGTTATCGACGAAAATATCTACTTCAGGGGTGCTAGCATGGTCGATTGATATGAAGTTACCGACCGATTGTCGGTAATTTCTCATCGTTCCCTAGGACAACTGCAGATCGTAAACGAATAGGTGACAGTTCACAATGACTACGTGTCCTTAATATATTCGATATCAACTGTCGTTTGTACGTTAGCGATGAGAAGTTACCGACAATGTCCGACAATCGGTTGGTAACTTCATATCAATCGACCATGCTAGCACCTCAGCACACTCTATCTTGTTATACAGTCGACATATCTGGGTCAGAGGGCTAAAGTAGGCGATATTATTTTTAAATTTATTCAAGTGAAAAATGTTATGGCGTCTTAAACAATGGAAATTGGGGACATTTATTTCAGTATTTCTAAGACTGAGAATAAGACATCTAACATAGTGACTTTTGCAGCATAGGAGGCCTTCAGATGATTTCCAATCCACGTTAGAAACATCAAGCAAAAATTAATGAAAAAATTTTAATAGACACAAGTTAAGTGTTCAAGCTTATTCGACCACAGTAAAATTCACAATGATTCAAATTACAATAATATGACATTCGCATTTTTCCTTATCACAATACCATTTCAATGATTTGAATTTTGTACCCAAAAGGACACTTTGGCGGCATCTTTGGCCCAGTTGTGGTCATTTCACAGTTTACGAGCACAATATATTTTATTGTCTCTTAAAGTCCGCCAAACAATCGATTTGATAATATAAATATTTTAAATTATTATGAGATCAAATAAAAACATATTATAATGCCTGACCACACACTTTGTAAAGTTTTTGCTCAGCATAAAATTATTTCAGAATCCAGTAATATCCAATTATTTTCGAGACAAATAATAAAGAGCACCGCTGAATATCGTCTTGATGTAGAAGACATTTCATTCCTGACCTAATCAGTACGGGTATATTCCTCCCCTACAACATTACATGCCTGTTATCTTCTGTGGACAAACGTGTATATAAAGTCATATCTAGTTTCCTTGGTGTTAACGGCATCAATTTGTAACCGTATTAGTGCAAACTCATGCTTTCATCATATATTAGAATTTTTTGTTTATCTTTTATGTATAATAAATTATATTAACTTATTTATTAAATACATTTGGCTTCAATTTAATTTTGAGAATTTTCAGTGGTTTTATGGATGAAAAGATACCCCGAGACTAACCCGAGTCTAAAACAGACGTATTTTTTATTACATGCCTTCCTCACAAAATTATTTTATTTTTTTTTTATTTATTGATACAATATTTTTACATTTAATAGTAAAATTCAATAATGTTGGCCTCACTAGGTGGTTTACCCGTGCTGAGGCCTCCATTTTATCTACAATTTAATTTTTACACAGTACATTTAAAAATATATGAAAAACATAAGATGATAAATTAAATTTAAAAAACAGAGATTTGAAATTAAATTAAATTGTGTCCATCTAAGGTTATGGTCAATTACAATTCCTAGATACTTTATTTGTTCTTTTTTTTCTAGAGGAGGGCAATCACAGTTATTGGTGTTTGAACATTCGTGTATTTTTATGGTGTTTGTGTTATTTTTTGGCTGTCCCGTGCTATTTATACTGTACGTTGTATATTTTGTTTTCGATATGTTTAATGTAAGTATGTTTGAGTCTAGCCATGTTTTTACTTGCATGATTCCTAAATTCGCTATGTTAAATACATTTTTCCAATCCTTAGATTTAAAGAGTAAAACTGTGTCGTCGGCATAACTAACTATTTCACCGTCTATTTCCATGCTGCAACTCCATATGTGATCGGCAGTGGTTTGCTAGTATGGTTGTTAATTTTGACTTGTTGTGTTCTATTACTCATATAACTTTTTAATAGTTGGAGTTCCTTGCCTTTGATACCCATGTTTTCTAATTTTTTAAAAAGTGTTTGGTGGCAGATTGAGTCAAAAGCTTTAGCTAAATCTAGATATATCGCTATGCATTTATACCCTTGATCTAAGTTGCTATGTATATAATCTATTGTACGCGCCAAAGCTTCTTTTGTGCCTATTTTTTCTCTAAATCCATATTGTTTATCCGAGATTAATTTGTTTTCTTCCAGGTATTTTATAATTTGGTTTTTTACTACTCTTTCGAAAATCTTTGAAAGCGAGTTTAACAATGTGATTGGTCTGTAGTTAGTTATTTCCATTTTGTCTCCAGATTTATAAATAGGGATCACTAGTCCTTTTTTAAGAGTACTAGGAAAGCAGGAGTGTGTTATACTAAGGTTGATTAAGTGTGTTACGGGTTTTAAAATTTCGTTTTTTATTACCTTAATGCAATCCGTTGTTATCTCATCTAATCCAGGAGCAATTCGGTTTTTTAATGTGTTTATTATTTTGTCAATTTCCTCTTCCGAAGTTGTTTTTATTTTAAATCTGTGTTGTGACGGTTGCGTATTTATGTTTGTTTGTGTTAGTGTGTTTGTGTTAAGAATTTTACGGTTCGCTAAAACTTTTCCTATACTTGCGAAGAAGTTATTCACATGATTTGCTATAGTTTCTTTATTTTTATTGGTATCTATTTTTTTTGAGTTAATGTTTAGATGTTCGATTGTATTTTTCTGTTTGAATTTTTGTGTGTACGTAACTTCTTTTAATATTTTCCACATTTCCTTTGGGTTATTGTTTTCTTTTTTTTCAAGTTTTTCTCGATAGTACAACTCCTTAGCTACTCTAATAATTTTCGTGCAGATGTTTCTATATCTTTTATAGTAATTAAGTTGTGTTATGTCGTACGGCGTATGTTTAATTTGTTTGTGAATTTTGTCTCGTTTACGAATACAGTTTAATATTCCCTGTGTTATCCATAATTTAATTTTTTTAGTTTTGTGTGTAAGTTTTACTTGTTTTAGATTAGTGTTATTATTTATTTCTTGCGCTAACATTGTTGTAAATTTATCCCAGGCCTCTTCGACATTCTCTATTCGGTATACTGTACTCCAGTCCATTTTTTTGAGTTTTTCTTTTAAGTTTGTGTAGTCAATTATTTTTTTTGTGATTATTTTATGTTGGATAGGTTTTGTGTTTTCGGTATCAATTGCTATCATATTCATGTAGTGATCTGTAATAGTGCTTTCAAGTACTACGGTTTTGGTCTTTAGTTTTGTTTTGATCATTATATGATCTATACAACTTTTTGTGTTTTGTGTGACTCGTGTCGGAACATTTATCGTTGGTTCCAGTCCATGCTGTGCTAGTATTGTAAGGTATTCTAAGTTTTGTGGGTGTCCGTTTTGTAGAGTGTTTATGTTTAAGTCTCCAATGATGATGATATTTTTGTTTTTGTTGAGATCATTTAATGTATTGTTAAGTGCAGTTAGAAAATTTGTAATGTTGTTTTTGGATGGAGATCTGTACATTGCAAGAATACACGTTTCTTTTTCACATGTTATTTGTATGCAGTTGGAGTCTATGATATGTATTTCTTGGACGATTGTGTTTATTTTATCATTGATGTATATCACTATACCATCATTTTGATTTTTGTGATTCTTTGTATGGTGTGTGTTATAGTTTTCGATTGTTTTTGGTATATATTTTTCATTCAACCAGCATTCTGTCAGCACAATTATATCAAAATTATTATCAAGCTGTTGTAGGTATATAGTAAATTCATCAAAATTTTTATTAATCGATCTAATGTTTTGGTGTAGTATTTTCACTTTATTTTTTTCTTATGTGATATTGGTCCATATGTTAATATCGTTTGTAGTTATACAGTGGTGTTGGTTGTCTGAGTCTATATATTCCATGTAATCAGCCATGTTGGTGAGTATTTGTGTAAGTATATAATATAAGTATTAAAATATTTAAAATTAAATTGAGTAAATGAACATATATAAATTTAGGGAATAAAAATAATATAGATCCAAAGGATTAATAATTTGGATAAAAGTTGTCAGTACTAAAGAATCTAAAGTTACTATAATAATTAAAAGAATTATGAATAATGCAATGACAAAACGTGTCAGGCGAATTGGAAGAATTAAAAAATAAAAATAATTTGCGATAGATAAGTTAATAATAAGCATAAGAATATTCAAAATTAATAGATAGATTATATGTTTTATAACAAGTAAAATAATTGTATTAAATATGAGAATTAATTGGGACGTAGAAATTGAAAATTTTACATGTTTTGCATAATTAGAGTGATTGGAAGGATTATAATAAGACATTAAAATTTTAAGGATGAAATTGATTGAAATAAGTGAAGGTAATGAATTGATTAGGAGAGTTACAAAAATAATGTTAAAATAATTAAAGTAATTTTGATAATAAAAACATTTCGAACAAATAGTGTAAATAAAATAGTTTAATGTAATTGTGGAAATAAGATTTATAAAAGAATTACCTAAATTAATTAATAAAAAATTTAAAAAAATATATAGCATCGACTGGAGTAAGTTTGGATAATTAAAACATTTAGAAAAGTAATTTTTGTTGGTAAAATAGTTAATATAATTTGTATAACAAAAACATTTACAACAGTAAAATTTTTTGGTAAAATAATTAAAATAATTTTCGTAATAAATACAAGTAGAATAATAATATTTGAATATAAAATACTTTGTATAATAAGAACATTTATAAAAATTAGTGTAAATAAAATCATTAAAAATAATTAAAGAAATGATAATTTTAAGGGAATTACATAATTGCAAAACTATAAGAATTAAAATTAAATCTAGTAAATGAATATAGATAAGTATAGAAAATATAAATAAATTATCAATATGATTTACAATTTGAATTAAATGTAATATGTAAATTGAATAAGCTTTGCTAAATGAACAAAGTAAATTCTTTTTATTGAATAAAATTAATATGTTTATTAAAAAAATCACTTGATTTGTAATAATTTGACGTAGTATACAGTGCGCAATTTTTAAAGTGATAGCAATAATTATATGGGTTACGTGATTTTTATAATGAAGTAAATGTGTTGTTTGAATAATTTTAAGGATATTAATCAATATTGAGAGTGTTAAATAAATTAGAAAAATAAGGTACTTGAAAGAATAATAATAGGTTAATAAATAATGTAAAAAAAATACTGTTTGTGGTATAAATTTTCTTATAAATAAGAACTTCCTAAGGTTTGTTATAACATCCATTTTTAGATAGCAAGTTTAACGACAGTTTGGCACTCGCAACCATCGGTTGAAACTATTTTTAGGTAATAATTATAGTACGTACTGACTTCTTATATAGCTGACAGCCGAAGGTGCGAGTTGCCGTATACCGTCTAGATAAGTTTAGATAGATCATCCGAATGCTTGATAAAAATTATTTTTTCATTCGGTGATTTACGAATTAGTATTCTATTCTCTTTAAACCAGACAAACATGTAATTAGTTTCTTTTGCTTTCTGTTTCGCTTTCCAGAGCAGTTCTTTGAAGTATGGGCAAATGGTTTCCCCTATGTAGATTTTTTCGCTCCCCAGGGCTGATGCGGTTTTGGCGTTAATATTCTTCCGTAGTGTTAGCATTTGGTTGCGCTTGTAGATATCGTGAAATTTGACTTGGATTCTCGGGTAGGCTCCTGGTCGTCTGTCCTGGATCCGTTTCACTTCCTTCAGGTCCTGTAGTTGGATGGTCATCCCGGTGGCCGCAGCCACCTGCTGTACAAGTAATGGTGTCTGTTCCTCATTTGATTGAGGGATTCCACATATTTCTAGGCAATCATCTTTCGTGGATTGCTCAAGATCCGCGATTTTAATTTCTAGGCTCTTAATAACCTTATTTTTATCATTATTTTTTATTTCCATTACATCAGTATTGACTGTTTTCTGCGATTTTTCAATGTCCGTTATACGCTTATTTATTTCATCATGTTGATCAGATATGAATTGTATAGCTTTTATAATTTCTTGGTTTTGTATGATTATGGATTCATATTTTTGGGTATATAAGTCAAGTTTTTTTTCAACAAATTCCATAATTGCTGTTTTAAAAATGGATAATTCCTTGACAAATAATTCGGATGTTAGTAATCCATGGTTTGCACCATCTGTGGTTGGAATTGATAAATTATCTGTGCCTATTTGCTGGTCGATTGCAGATTTTGGTGATTGAGTCGTCTGTTTACCATGTTTGACGCTAGATGGCTGTTCGTCATTTAAAAGTACATCATATTTTGTCGTATGTTTTGGTTTGTTTTTTTGATGTTGAATACATTTTTTACACTTAAATTGTGTGTTTCTTGCACTACGACGAGAGGATTCCCCGATTTCCGCACAGCCGAGGTGATAATTGCTTTCACAGAGGCAACAGCATACATAATCAGATGGGGAGTCAATATTTTTTTGACAGATGATGCATTGTGTATTCATTTTGGCTACTGTTATAAGCGAGTTCCTCGTAAAAAAAATGATTTTTAGATGGTTACCTCAAGTGTATGATGGCAATCACTTTAGTTACACTTGAATATCTCTGGAGGAGTCACTTTTTTTAGTTTTTTTTTTTTCTTTTCTCCAAACAGATTGACACTTTCGGTGACAGTTTTGTACTTGAGCTTAAGACACTAAAATACACCACTCCGCGAGAAAAAAATACACAGGTGTGATGCGCGGTCTTCAATTTAGTATAATTTAAAACCTTAAACTTGGTTTGTTATAGTTTTTTTGTTGTTTTTTGATTAATTCAATGCGGACACAGAAATACGTAAACACTAGACTTGGTAGGTAGTACAACTTATTATCGTCTTAGAATAAACTTCGCGGTTAACGAAAATTCTGGTTGAACAAAAAATAATTTCATTACAAAAATGGCTCACTTATAATTACTTTTTACCTTTGTGAAGCAAATTTAAAAACAATATTAAAAGTAATTTTCTTCCAAAGGGAAATGGTTCCTATACAAGTTATACCTTCATTTCAGATTTGACCGGAGAATTTCCCATTTTGTAAAAAAGGTTTAATATTATATTTTAATATACAGATTCTTGAGTCGGGCTATGTCAATAGTCGGAATAATAGAAGAGCATGTATGAGAAGATGTATGAATGTGAATGAAGCAAGGAGTGTATGCCAAGACCGAGTGGTTTAGCGGTCCGTCCTCTCTGCCTATCCCTGCGGAGAAATGGCGTGATGGTAAGTTAGTTGGTTAGACATAACCTAAGAGTATGGATATTAGAGAGACGGCATGTGAAGTGTGCCCGCGCGCTCCAAGTGTGCCTTTTCGAGAATTCTACCCACACGGCTGACATTGGCTGTCACCATGTAAAATGGCTGCTGTCGTAAAAATGTCGGAACGTATTAAACGGCCAAAAACCAGCAGCCAATGTCAGTTGTTTGGATAAAATTCTCGAAAAGGCACACTTGGAGCGCACGGGCACACTTCACATGCCATCTCTCTAATATCCATACTCTTAGGACATAACCCTCATTTCATAACCCAATATTTTTTTCCATAACTGTTGTGTTGGATAGCAAGTAAATAATTGAATAAAGGCAAATTCAAAAAATGTGAATATCGTACAAGAGTCCCAACTGGCCGTGTGTGTTAAAATGTAGTCGCGGTTGGTGAGCCTGTACCATGTTCCTCTGATAGTTGATCACCCGACAGTTGTTGATATCCCAGACAGTTGATCCTCAGGACAGTTGATCCCTTGAAAGTTAATTCCCTAACAGATGTTGATCCATGGAAAGTTGATCCCCCGACAGTTCACCTCCATACAGTTGTTGATCCCCATAGTTACACTCGACAAAAGGAAAGTTTCATATTTTCGTATTTAATATGTCAAGTTTCTGGCATTTGGAAATTTCTTGTGTGTGCGGGTAGTTGCCCTGCCGAAAGTTGATCCCCAGGATAGATGACCGCCCGGAGAGATAATCCCCGGATAGTTCATCCCTCTGCCAGTTGATCCATAAGATAATTGATCCCCCCAAAGGATTGTTTCTATCTTATTAACAATGCGTGCACAGACGACTTACGGCTATAGCTATATGTCAACTCAGGTACTTACATATATATCCGCAGGCTTCTCCATTCCAACCAACTTTCAAGAGGATTAACATTCAAGTGGATAAACATTCAAGTGGATCAACTTTTAAGTAAGTCAATTTTCAAGTGGATCAACTATCAAGCGAATCAACTTTCAAGTGGATCTACTCTCAATGGATCAATTTTCAAAGGCTGACGGGGTATCGTCGGTTGGATCAACTTTCAAGAGAATCAACTTTCAAGTGTATTAACTTTCAAGTGGAACTACTTTCAAGTAGATCAACTTTCAAGTGGATAAACTTTCAGGTGGATCAACTTTCAAGTGGATCAACTTTCGAGTGTATCAACTTTAAAGTGGAACTATTTTCAAAATAATCTATTTTCAAAGGATTAACTGTCAAGGGATCGTTGGTTGTGTCAACTTTCAATTGTATCAACTTTCAAGTGGATCAACTTTCAAGTGGATAAACTTTCAAGTGATCAACTGTCAATTGGATCAACTTTCAAGTGGATCAACTTTCAAGTAGAACTACATTCAAAAGGATCAATTTTTAAAGGATCTACTGTCGGGGGATCGTCGGTTGATCAACTTTCAAGTGGATCAACTTTCAAGTGTATAAACTTTCAAGTTGATCAACTTTCAAGTGTATCAACATTCAAGTGAATCAACATTCAAGTGTATCAAGGATTTACTGTCGGGGGATCGTTGGTTGGATCAACTTTCGAGTGGATCAACTTTCAAGTGGATCAACTTTCTAAGTATCTACTGTCACGGGATCAAGCGTCATAGAATCGCACGATCCATCCACGATGCCTACTCCTGCGGGAAATGTTATTTTTATTACTAAGCCAATAATATGTCATCCTTATCCAACAAGAGTTTAACGAAATCAATGATTTATGTGAATTGATTTTCTTGTGTGGCGTTTTGCAGCCTCCAGGGATGCTATTTTCCATTAAGCGTGATATTTATAGGCCCTTAAGGACTCTTGGCAGGGCTGGCTAACTTTTTAACTCGAGACCGGCAGCCTTTCAGTGGGATATATTGTTATTGGATGTGTGTATACATATATGAACGTATATACACATACATTTCATTCTCAGTAGTGAATCAAGGCAATCCATTATTGGTTTTTATATTTTATTTATGTACAAGCTTCTGCCCGCGACTTCGTCTGCGTAGGATTAGTACTTCGAGTAATCTATTTTCTTTTCTTAGGCCCCATCTACTTTTATACCAAAATTATTAACCTTTTTATTAGGCGAGTACTTCAAATAAATTCACTATTTTAAATATTTTCCAAAATAGAATTTTGATTTAACAGTCATTGTTTTGCAAAATGTCATTCTCAAATTTTGACGTTTACTATTAAACAATAATTATTATTTTCAATATATTGAAAATAAATAGCTAGCTTTATAAATTATAGCCTATATATTATTCTGATGTATGAGCTATATTCTTGTAAAGTTTCATTAAAATCCATTCATTAAATTTCGATTTAAAGAGTAACAAACATACATACATCCATACAAACTTTCGCGTTTATAATATTAGTAAGATAAGATTTAGAAGTACATACATAGGTACACAGTATTTTATTACAGATGATAAGGAGAGTAAACTTATATGGTTAAAGTTCTTATTAAATTTGTCCATACAAGATCTTAGTGATTTTTTTTCATTAACTCCACACAGGAGGCCCTGAGGAAAAAGAAATCCTTCAAGGCCTATGTCATCTTTAGGGATGCTGCGTGGAGGGTCTTCTTAGGGAAAGGAAGGAGAGGAAGTTCTGGGAATAAAAAAGGTATGAGGGATGGGTAGGAATCTAGGAGTTAATGTATCCAGGAGTATGAATCCATCCCTCCCGATGGGTCGAGAGTCCGTCTGGAGAGGTCTAGATTAGGTTACTCTCAACCAGACAGTAGGTGGCCAAAACCTAGACAAACCTCAATCCTTGAACCTGGGCGCCCCTGCTAAGTCACCAAACTTAGCGAACCACTTTGAGTGACCTATGACTGGGGTGTTGGTTATCCAATAAATGGTTCCCGTGGCGGCGGTACCCATAACCGCCTCCGAAATTGGTTAAGGCTAGGATGATAATGCTTCTTAAATTAAGTAATGAATTTAGGTCTGAGTATTAAAAATAAAGAATAAGAAATTGTACGGAGAGACGACTCACAGTGGGCTGAAAATCGCTTTTCATAGACATATTGAATTTTCAAGGGTCTTTTTTTGGCTAGAAATGGATTCTGCTGATCATTACTATGCTATAAAATTTCGTATGAAGCAATTGCGTGTACAAATGAAGGAGTTATAATTATTTAAAGAAAAAATTATATGGCACTGACATTAAAAATGAGGCTATCTCTGGAATCATAAGTTTGGCCATTACATCCTTACACACAGATATACTACTGTTTATTTGTATTTTTTTGACAAACTTCGTATTGTGGCGCAACTTGCGCGTTTTTTTTAAATCCTCAAAGTTGAAAAAAAAACTTTTTTATGTTGGTGATTCATTTTAATGCAAAATTTTGGTGCGACGTGCAGAAGTGTAGAGAAATTAATTAGTATTTGATTATTTAAAAAGTTTAATGAAAAATTAATTGCAAGTAGTTTTAAGTTTATTTATATCACGCTAATAATAAAATTTTGTAACTTAAATATAATATAGTTAAATATAATCATGAAAATGTCTAAGGGTAGTAATTTTTTTAAGTTGGTAGGATTATGTATGTTACGATTAATTGGTGAGTCACTTTTGAACCAAAGAGGTAGAGAAATTTATCATATATTCAATTATTTAGCAGATTGTGTAGAAAAAATAGAATATGTTATGAATCAATCAGCACGCATTTAAAATAAAATAAAATATGGACTCCTTGATATATCGGACATTAAATTGGATGGATACAAGAAGAAAAAAGTAACAAGGGGAAATTTTTCGAGTATTTGGTGGAATATTACCATTCTGGATCGACACTTGCTGTGATTGGCAATATAAAAATATAAGTAATAAAAAAATAAGAAGCAGCGAACGGGGTAAATAGAGGATCATTTCGGGTCTACTAGGCAATGACGGGCATTTGAAGCGAAAGGGGGAAACAGGAGGCTAATATGTTAAAGTGGTCGTATTTGAGGTAATTGAGGGCGACGAAGGGTTTTGGGAAGCATGTAATGAACCTATCCCCTGCCTTTACTAACTTCTATGGGTCTCGGGACTAGTTGTGATGTACCTTCCTATCGGGCTACCCGGCACCCGTTGTAATGATCCGTAGTCGTCTATCCTTGGTTTTTCTATTCTTTCCCTTTAACACTAGCTGTCGGGATCTACTGGCTACGCTACCCTTATCTTTTGGCCTTCGATCAATATGCCCTTATATCTAGCTACACCTAACTTTTCCTTAAACCCCTGCGATTTTCTCACAGTAAATAAGATTTAAGGTTTAATTGCACATTATTCCTATATACTACGTTGTGTCTGTTTTTTGGTTCAGTGTTTACATCTGTATGTGTAAATTAATACACATACACATGTAGAGGAAATAATGTAGTGTGTGGTAACCTCAGATTCTTTCAGAGAAAAGTGTGAAAGAATTCCGTTTGATAAACTAACCCCGTTTTAGATTGTTTTATTTTATTTTCAAACCTATAGTCTTATTACCCGCCTTTTCTCAACTTGAACGGAGTGTGTCATTGACGCTAATTCTACAGTAAATTGTCATCCGGTTTATAAAATTCAAAGTCGTAGTTTTTCTTACCTGATTTTTTCCTTCCTATAGATTTACATTGGATTATTTTAACATAACATGGACAGTGTGAATTATGACATACATGCCAGGATCCTTGCGAAGCTCTCGATGTCGTCGTACTGCACCTAAATGGTCAAGTTATTATTGTTATTAGTATACACTACATGTACTGGGGAGGAGGAAGGTGAGGAGGGGTGATAGGTGGATTTTTGGGGAATATTGTTTCCTGAATAAGTCGGCTCCTCCTCTAACCAAATAGATACTGGTGACCAACATTCCGGACAAAGACTCAATCATTACGTTTGCTAGGATGGTCCTTAAGTCCTGATTTTGTTCTCTTGCATGAACTTCATTGCTACGAAAGGGTCCCTTCACGCCAGATGAAAGCGCGCAGAGTCCTCATGTTACTTCCAGTATTACCCCGACTTCCTATCCTCCAGAATTGATTTTAACTCGACTGATTCTAGAAGGGGTATGTCCATTTCTTCCCTTATCATGACTCTACTCGCGTTGAGTGCGTACGGAGCCGTTTGAGATGATCCTTTCGTCTACCACGAGGATAATCATTGGCTTGCGTTCCTCGCCTCCAAGAGCTGACATAACTTCTACCTTGTAAAAACTATGTTTGCTTTCAGGTCGACACCACTGGTAGTATGCGATAGTGCTACAGACTTATTCTCACGGAATACCACGCCGACGTCCCCTCCACATAACATAACGTCGAAACGCCTTCGACAGCGAGTCATACTCTACCATTCCAAGTGGAGTTTTCTTTTTATCCTGCCTTTCATGCCTTTCCACTCTGCATGACCCCGCGAAAGGGATTAACTTCCAGTGTCCCGCGTGAATGCTCAGTTTATGTTGACATCCCCTATCGCATGATAGCGCAAGAAAAAAAGCCCTCTTTGTCTCATATCTTGTGGGGATATAATTTCAGTGACGCTATTGCATCCCCCAATCGTGAAGTCTATATTTCGCAGGTCAAATTTGGATTTTGGAAGGGTTTGATTGAGAAAACATTACCGAAATAATGTTGATTTCATTTTTTGTAAGGAAGCCTGAAAGAAATTTGACATGATAATATTGTTGTTAGTAAACAATTATAATGTTTAAATTCAATTTTCCAAATTTCATTCTTGAACTAATATCCAGTATGGTATGGATGTTCCCGTCATTTCCACTTTGGTTCGGCATACCTCAGAAAAAAAACCCTACTAATTTGGATGACCGTACGATGTTCATCACGGCTACGATTTATGGCCGGGACCTTTTTTTTTGATACGCAAAAAAATATAAGTTCGTTGAACCCACATTGATAATAGCTTTAATTTGGGACAAATCTCATAATTACACATTGAGAATAATATTTAAAACACAATTATATCCTGGAACATAAACTTCTTTTATCATTGATTTTGTAAATTGTCAGAAACTCTCAGGCATCTGGACCATGTACGACCTGTAAATTAATTAAATTGTTTTATTCACTCACCTGGACGAAGCCTGATTAAGTGCACTAAATACCTGTGGAGGAAAAATAATAAAGAAAGAACCTTCCTATATTTATGATTCGGTAATTTAGTCCCCAGAAGTAGTAAGACCCATGACTCTATGTCACACTTTTATTTGAGTTTAAGAAAATACGTAGGTTATTAATTTTTTTTTTTTTTTTTCACCAGATTTACAGGAACGGGTTTAGTTTTTCCCTTTATTTTTTTTTTAGGAAAAACTAAACCCTTTCATACACTTTTCCATATAAATGATCATCTAGTAAATCCACGTTATGCAAGTGTATTATATAAGTATAATTAATACAAAACAATACAAGAACAACACGTAAATCTACCAAACTATTAAATGGGAATATAATTCACCGTCTCCAGATATTTTCATATCAGAGGGTTCGGCTCTGTGGAATTCCTAATTTGACCGATAAATCCTACTGATCCCTCAATATAAATATTTAAAAAATCTTTCGTAATTCTACATGTATTTAAAATGACTGATTTTTGCATTTTTATATACAAATTCTTTGACAAATCTAATATGCCTAAATTTTTAATAAGAGAGCTAGGTATAATGCCAGTAGCCGAAATAACAAAAGGTAATATTTTTATAGTCTGAGAATGCCAAATTCTTTTAATTTCATTTCCTAAATCTGTATACTTTCTTATTTTTTCAGAAACAGATTTTTGAATATTACAGGAATTTGGAATAGCTACATCAATAATATAAGTTATTTTTTTAATTTTGTCATGTAAAACTATATCAGGTCTATTATGACCAATTGGTCTGTCTGTTAGTATAGTTTTATCATAGTAAATTTTAAAGAAATTATTTTCTAAAAATGAATTTGGTTCGTATTCATAATATGGTACTATATTATGACAGTCAATCAAGTTATGTTTAATTACCAAACTTTGGTGAATTATTTTTAAAACCTGATTGTGCCTAAATGTATACTCAGACGGCGCTAATATAGAACATCCTGATATAATGTGTTCTATAGTTTCCGGAAAAGCCATACATTTTCTACATAAATCATCAATTTGATTTGGATCTTTGATTATATGCTTCCTATAATTTTTGGTATTAATTACTCTATCTTGAATAGCAAGCATAAAACCTTCTATTTCTGCGCTCAACTCTCCAATACTCAACCATTTGTTTGACGAAAGTTTGTCAACATACGTTTGGTTGAGATAATTGAAGTGTTTTGCGTGAATAATTTTATTTGACCAGGAATCTAATAATTCCTGGTTGGTATTTATAAAAATGTTGGCATTCTCGTCGTATAAATTTAAAGGTGAAATATTTCTGTCTGCCTTGCAAATTATTTTATGCAGCTCTGAGCTATTAGCTTTTCTATGAAAAAAAATTCTTAACATTTCTACCTGATTTTGTTTTAAAGAAGTTATTTTGACTATACCTCTACCTCCTAAATTTCTAGGTAAATTAATTCGTTCTATAGCTGAATTTGGATGATGACAATTAAACTTTGTTAACGTAGTTCTAATTAATCGTTCTAAGCTATCTAAATCTGTATTAGACCATTTAATTATACCAAATGAGTACGTTAATAGAGGTATTGCCCAACTATTTATTGCCTTTACTAAATTTTTAGCAGATAGATTGCATTTTAAAATTTTTCTTATCCTAGTTTGAAATTTAATCCTAATTTCATTTTTAATACTAGTATGATCTAATCTATTCGATTGCGGGTATCCTAAGTATTTATAAACCTCATCCCCTTTCATACTTTTAATTTTGAAATTTCTAAATATACCCTCATCTCCATCTATAATTTTGCCTTTCTCTATATGGATCGTTCTACATTTATCTAGACCAAAAGTCATTTTAATATCATCTGAAAAAATTTTAACTACCTTAATCATTTTCTCTAAATTTGATTCAGAATTTGAAAATAATTTTATATCATCCATATATATATAAGAAAATAATAATGTTAATTAATTAATTAACATTATTATTTTCTTTTGTTTTTGCGACTATTGAAGATGTCATTCATACGTAGGTATATGTGGTATATGTTGATATTATTTTGAATATTTGTATTATCTTGATTATATGATATGTTGAAGAAACTACAAGCGCGTAGGTATTGTTTATTATCATTGAACAATTGGTCATCGGACCTTTAAACAGCCTTTTGTTTACTCATTTTTGCCTTGTAATGAATTGGTTAAATATTTTATGTCGAAGAATAATTTATTGTCAGAACATCACTGACTTGCGAATGATTGAAGAAAGTATTTAGATGTACGTTGATGTTATTTTATTATTTTGGTTGCGAGAGGTTGAAGAAATTTGGTACATGTAGGTATTATTTTATATTATTATTACGCTTGCGGAAGATCGAAGGTAACATTTGTACGTAGGTAATTAATTATTTTCGCGGAAGGTCGGAGAAATTATAAACATGTAGGTATTTTATATTATTATATACATTGTATTTATATTATTTTTATGGTTTTGCGAAAGATTGAGGAAGACACTAGTATGTGGGTATTTGTTAATATTTTTATTATTTTGGGTTTTTTGCGAGGATTGAAGAAATTACAAGTGCGTGTAGGTTTTATTTTATATTATTATTATTTTTGCGGGAGGTTCAAGAAAATATAAACTTGTGAGTATTACTTTATAATATTATTTTGTTTTCGGAAGATTGGAGAAATTATAACCATGTAGGTATTTTATATTTTTATATACATTATACTTAATTATTTGTTTTTTTTTTGTTCTTGCGAAAGATTGAGCAAGGCATTATTACGTAGGTATTTGTAGGTAAATTTTGTATTATTATTATTTTTTTGTTCGGCGCAGATTGAAGAAATTTTAAGTACGTAGGTGTATTTTTAAATGTTGTTTAGATATTATTATTTGGTGTGTGGAAGATTGAAGATGACATTAGTACGTAATTATTGACTCCGCTAATTTTATATTTCAAACCAAAATTCGCGCGATGCACACCCCTTCTATTTTTAAAACACAAAGTTACGTTATTATTAACTCACTGAAGCTAAGTATTTCATTCACTTTGATTATTATTTTGGTTTTGATAATTCAAATTAATTTTATTATTTAATCAATCCACTCGCGGCACACTGTCATTCACTGCAGCTAATTTTCAATAAAGTATTTTAACAAGCCAAATAATTAATTTATGTACACGAACTATTGTTTCTCACGAAGTCACAAACTTAAAAATTCTTTAATATTACGTAATTGTTTTCTCCCAACATTAGGAAACACCCGCACTGTTTAGCACTATTTTGTTCATTCTTCCTTGGATTATTACTCACAGCACTCGTTTTTATAATATTGATAAATTGTTTTGCTAAATACGAACGATATCACTGCTCGTACTCCCTAGACTCGTCTCCCGACTCCTTACGACCCTCGACTGTCTTGACTGTCGGTACCCAGCCCTCGAATATCTTCTTAAAAAAAACGCCAGGTGTGGATTCAGGACGTACATCTCGCCTTCCGTAGGGCGCTTTATAATTGAGAGTTCAGACAATTTCAACTTTCATTGATATGATATTTTTTCATGATTCTCTCTCTCTCTCCAATCTTAATATGTCCGTTTAATTATTTCATTGTCTGGCCGCCGATAAGTGTAACTCACCCTTTTGATGCAATTTTGCTTTAAACTTTTCCTAGAATTCTGCAATCGGTCTTTCCTTAATAATCGGTAAATTATCTCGGCTAATAGTGACTTTATATCTGTAATAATTATCACTTTCCACTCTTCCATTTATTATTTTGTTTAACGTTTGCGGCAGGTAAAAGATGAATTCAGTAATATTTTTCGGCATAATCCTCATGGTGACATGAAATTGTTTCTGTCATTTACTTGATTCACCACATTCCTTGCAGTTTCGTACAAATACTTCATTTTTCGCGTCCGTAGATGTTTACAACTATTTTTTATCCTTCGTCCCTTTTCATGATCAGATATAATATTCGTAAAACTTTGTCTGGTAATAACTAATATCACCTTATTAATTCAGAATTCATTTTCTTAATGCGTTTCAAATAGCTCTAAAGTCCAGTACGTACCTGTTTGACTTCATTTTTTGTGTACCCTTTCTAAAAAATCTTATTTACTTTTAATCTGAGTGTGTTGTTTACCTTTTGAAAAATCTCGATCTGTAGCACTAATTCATAGATTGTATACGTCGTTAATTTTAATTGGTTTTCTCAATACTTCGTCTGTATTCTGTAGTGGTAATTTGGGCTTAATTACCCCATTTATTTCTCAAAACCATGTTAGTTTTTTTTGTTACTAAACAAACTCTCTTCGTACACGCTCTGGGATTTTAAATTTATGGTCGGTCTAAAGTGTCGGCTTACATCCAAAATTGATAAATTTTAAACGTGGTATCAATTGAAAACTTCGAGCTATTCATTATGTCGTCACCTTTATTTACCTCAGCACTTCTCAGATTGTGATTTTTCTGTCCTTTAAAACAGCGGTCGCTAGTGTAGTCGATTTGAAATTTCGTTTAGGTGGGAAAAATTTGTATGAGCTCTTCCGATGAAGAAGATGTTTTTTTTTCTTTCGAACGTAGTGTTGAAGCCATCACAAGCATAAGAGGACATCAGGGACGAGAATCAGCTAATGAAAATTTACCCGATGAATAATTACAGACGAAGGAAAAATAAGGTCTCATCTACTGGACCATGCATCCATCACACCAGATCGAACAAAATTGACATAAAAAACATTCCAAGTTATAAAACCACATTTGTACTAAGAAATAACCTTTACCGTGCAACAAAACTCTACAACATCCTTCCCCAAGACATAAAACTAATTATAAAATTTAATGAGTACAAATTAATCAAGAATAAAAATATGGCTGAAAGATGTCAATGAAAAAAATCTTAATAAAGACACTAAAAACTACATAGAAGACAAATTCATAAACTACGATTAAACAATCTCAGTCGCCTCGGCACAGGACTTCCTAGTGAGGAGGACTAAGAAATACAATATCTATACTTAAATTCACCATTATATTTTGTGTGTACAATTATTTTGTATGTAAATACAGAAATAAGTATATAAATTACAATTTTTTATTCGAATGTTGTGAATTATTAAAAAATACTCAAACCTGTATAAATTAATTATTTGTTTTGTTATTTTGAGATTCATTTTACCCTTCTAGGGTATCAGTGTGATTTAACATTTTCATGTAAATAAACATATAAAGAAGTTGAATTCAACTATGTATCTATCTACATCTCCCATAGTTTTTTTCTTTTTATTTGGTAGATATCAGTTTTTTTATTTTATTTCAGTGTGTTATTTGTAAAACTTCTGCAATGTTGTAACCGTGCCAGTAAATTGAAAAAGTCTTGCTCAATTTCTTATTCGATTCTGAGGAAATCCTCAAGGGACAAATCAAACATGACATTTTGAATACAGTCTCCCCCTAGTACTCGCGTAACCTCCTTTCGGATCTCATACAAATTCACGAGGTGAAATGTTCTCGTGGGGAGCAAATAAGATCATTCGTCATCAGGTTCTGTCACTGGCCTTCTCTAACTCCGACCTTTAACCATTTCCAAACAACTCTATATTCTTCAATTTTTACAAACTTACATCACGCTGTGGACTTACAAGTAAAATCAAATAAAATATATGTTATGATAATATATAATTCAGATAAGTGCAAAAGTCTCAAAAGTTCTGGCAAAAACATGGGTCTCGTAGTAAACCTGCAGAAGACCAAATACATGGCCGTAGTATGAACCCAACAAACCACTTCTATTATCTTAAAAAATAACATATATATTTTTTTAGAACTGCAAAAGTGTTCAAAGGACATATGTTATAAATTGGTCGAAAATCGGAATTCCCAGCCTTAATACGTTCAGTCAATATCGTTCCAATTCACATCGTCCCATATCGGTATCACTTCCAAATAATCAAATGTCACACACGTTCGAATGTGCGTACGAATAACCATGAGGAAATAATACTGTGTAACAAACAATACAATACCGTCCAAATTGATACTCTGAAATACAATCATCATCTGTGCTTACGCTTTGAGTGCCAATTTAAATAATACCATTCCACCCCCGAGTATCCCGTGACCACCCACCTGATCTGTTTGTACACACAATCCCAACCTCCCTTCGATCCCCCCCTTACAGTGACCTCATTTTACTAACAGTGGAGGGTAGCGGATGTTTGATGGCCGACCCGTTAACGATATGGTTTCGATGTATTCTGATATGATATACCCGGGATACATGATCTGTCCAGAAGCGTTCATTTTATTTTTATTTCTATATAATATTACAGCGTTCACATAAAGTTATTAATATTTATACATAATAGCTAATAACATAATTTATGAACTTTTTGTTGTGTTGTGTGTAAGGTAGGTTAGTGACTGTGAAACTGTGGTTGGGTAATGTTGTTTGTTTCGTGAACACCTCACTAGGAGAACCTGTGCTGAGATGTTTACGTGGTTATGTTTAAGTGTGACAAGTATTTATGTGTTGTAGTAAAAATTTTCTTCTTTATTTATTTTTTAAATTAGTTAATTATTAAGAGATTATTAAGAGGGTATAATATAATAATATTTGGCTAATTTATATAGCGCAGTTTTCGTGAAAAATCACCTCAAGGGCGCTGTACAAATAAACTAAGATTATAACTAGGACTTGCATCTAAGACTTATAGCTAGTGACTTACGACTAAGACTTATAACTACTGACTTAACTAGTGACTTACATTTATATTTATACCTGTGATTTAAAGTTTGATATTCACAACTAACATAGATACTTATATTTAAAACGAGCTTCTGCCCGCGACTTCGTCTGCGTAGGATTAGTACTTCGAATAATCTATTTTCTTTTCCTAGGTCCCATCTACGTTTATACCAAAATTCTTAACCTATTTATTTAAAATATGTATAATTCTTAATTCGATTCAAAATAGATATTAGGCGAGTACTTTAAATAAATTCAGTAATTTAAATATTTTCCAAAATAGAATTTTGATTTAACAACTATTGTTTTGCAAAATGTCATTCTCAAATTTTGACGTTTTCTATTAAACTATAATTATTATGTTCAATATATTGAAAATAAATAGCTAGCTTCATAAATTATAGCCTATATGTTATTCTGATGTATGAGCTATATTATTGTAAAGTTTCGTTAAAATCCATTCATTAAATTTCGATTTAAAGAGCAACAAACATTCATACATCCATACAAACTTTCACATATCGACTGCTCCAAGGAAGACTGCAGTAACTCACTTTTTATCGTTTTGCAGGAGAGCGATTTTAAAGTTCAAAAAATGTTGCATAATCTAACATGAGGGTTTTGAATTTTATTTAAATTGAATAAATATCGTTGGTTAATACTCTTTCTAACTGTATAGTATTTTCTTAGTATTTTCTTCGAATTCACACAAATTTTTAGGGTTTTAGGACTTACTGCTGTTTTCCTCGGGGTTTATATAAAATCAGTATGTAGTATGTTGAGTTACTTCTTTTTTACAGGGAAAAATTAAAGAATTTATAGAAGTAGCAACGAGCTGCTTTATTTTAACAGTATAAAACATAATTTATACATATTAAAAATACACAGTTGAGAGTTTATCATTACCTAGTTACGGTGTTTCAGTGTTTTAAAGCAACATAAAAAACATTTTTAGTTCCATCAACTGAAAAAATAATATATTTTTTAGAAACTATTACCTATATAAAATAGAAGAGATTCTTAAGTAATTACATAAAATGAAAGAATAAAAAGAACATTATCAAGTTTCATTCGCTTTCTGAATCATCAGATACCCCATCTCTGGCATTAGAATCTCCAATGTTTCTTCAATGGAAGAATTTAGTGAAAAATAGAAATTATGGTAAGACTTTGGAATCAGTAGGCTGTTGCGTAATGCTAGCAGATATTTATGTTTAAGTATATCGATGTTTTGTTTTTGATTATACTAAGCAACGGGTTCAACTAATCTGTCCAGTCGCCTGCCTCTTGTCCGTTTTTCTAAAATGACGGTTATGGCCTGTAATTTATTTTTCTGATGTGTTTCATACATCTTTAAACAGTATTTTTTCTTCTTCTGTGGCTATTTTAAATTTTTCACAAACCTTTACTGGTCTTTTTTAGGCTTGTGAAAAGCGTAATTATTATTTTTTTTTTTTTTGAGAATACCTCACAAGAGTCCCAACTGCTCCCGTCAGGAGCCAGTGAGACTATGGCATCACCAATTGGGGTATGTTATGAGGCTGAAGGTAAGTGGGAAAGGGAAGGAGACGAGGAAGAGGAAGGTGGGGAAGTACCTGGCTATTCAGAACTAGTCACTAAACACGGCTAAAGTCATTATTAAGCAACGTTTCAATTCTGAATGGTGGTCTTACACCAGGGCGATACTGAAAGTATCTTCCACTCTGGAACGTGCCGCAAAATATAGTATATATTATTTTTATTAATTAATTGTGAAATAACACAAATTAATCAAATAAAATTTATTTGCGCACGCCGGGTTCGAACCCGCGACCTTCGGACGGTCGTCATGTTCAATTATAATGGAAATTAAGAACATCTGAATACTGTCTCAGTGAAGCAGATCTTTGAACGTTTCTTTCTTTCTGCCAACACAGCCTGTACATTTTGGAAATACTCAGATCTCTTTCTAGCTAAAGCTTCTCGGATGATTTCCTAGTGTAGTGTGACTCCAATTCACGAAAGGCTCAGATGTGTTCGTGTACCGAATGTTTGATAACAGGGAGAATTTTATTAGGTCTTGTGAGATGTTTCCCAGACTGATCAGGCATTACCGCACCTCCGTCGTCAATTTTTCCACATGCAGTGATTATCATTCTATCCGAGATCCCTAATGTTTGCAAAAACATTGTTTGGCAAATATGTTGCTTATTACTTATTACGCTGATTCACATTTAAATATTATTCTCACCAAATTCCACGCCTGGAGTTGTTATGCTTTGCAGCATGATTTTTTTTGGCACTAATTCCACGAATTGACAAATAAAATTCGACTGCATGGCATGACATCCTAATTTCCAGAACATTTTTTTCGCAATTCTTCGCGCAAAGTATTCTTGCATTTAAAGCGGCAGTTTGATGTGCAACCTGATCCCATTTTTCCGAATGTGGTTGTATTTAATCCGCAGTATCATTTAAATTTGCTGAGCTTTTAAAAAAAGTAGGTTGATTAAAATATTGAAATAATTTTTTTAAGTATTTAAAAACGTTATCATTTTTATGAATTACATACGGGGCTTAGAATATCCATATTAACAGTTGTTTTAGTAGAACGATAGAACAATCCTCTTTCCTAATTAAGAAGCAACATGCAATCAGGAGAAGTTAGTTAACAAACACTCAATTCCATAGATCTTGAACTACTATATTCATCAGGCTTCCAATAGTCATCAGAATTTACTCCACTAACAAGATGAAGGACCCAATAAGTCATCAGACTCTTTAATAATATGAACAAACAATATGTAAAGAATAAGAATTAACAAGCCAATTTTTTGAGGCTTTAGAATTTGGTATTAAATAAAAAAATTGGTCATGTCTGACATACTCGTATGTTTAGACTTACCAGACTGCATTGTAGACGATAATGCTCTACCTACTAATAATGTGATTCTACATATTCTCATGGTTAACATTTTCACGGTATAATTCTCTTTATATTTATACACAGCGTTCATCCGTCCCCACTTAGAACACTGCACACCGATCTGGACTCCTTTTTACCAAGCTCACATTGAAAGCATCAAAAGAATTTAACACATAAATTATAAACAAAACTTAAACTTCTCAAATTACACCGAATCTATTAATTACCATAACTTCAACTCCCTTCATACACAACGTTTAATTTTTGACCAAATCTTATTATTTAAAATTATTAATAATGGCCTGGACTCGCCAGAACTAACCAACTTAATAAATATTCATATTCCGACAAGATCAACACGGCAATCCCATTTGTTTCATTTGCCTACATATAGAACTAACTTTAGAAAAAATTCACCAATTCCCCGTGTATGGGCACAATATGACATAAAATTTCAAAATATAGACATATTTAACGATACACTTCATAAATATCGATTAGAAGTAACACGTACGATCGAAAATTAATACAAGAGTGTGGAATGTATCCGGAGCATCTCCTATCCTCATCCTATATTCCTCTTCCTCTCCTCCTCACCCAAAACTAATTTTAATATGTAATAAAACTTCATCTCCAATCAACTTTAGGAGACTTTTTTGGCTTGACTTCGTTTAACAATGTATATATTTATCTTTATATTTTATTTATAAGCTGTTTGTCTCTTACCAATAAGTAAATAAATATTTTCCATTTAATCACTGCAATATAGGCAAACCGCGATGACTGTAAAATCAACGGACAAACGCAATTTAAATGATAATATCGATATTTCTCCGTGGATAAAAGAAGTAAGTCTGACTTACGACCGTAGACAAAACAAAAATTTCCAAAGAAAAGGGCAGTAACTCAACTTACTTCTTTAGTACATGGAAAACTAATGACTTCGTGACTTACGACTATTTTGAAATGGTTTTTTCTCGGGGTGTATTAATGTTAGAGTACAGAATGTCTTCTTGGGAGGTAGATAATTATTTATGAAACCCGAAAATGTAACTAACTCAAAAACACCAAATAATGAGTTACTGCAGTCTTCCTTGGAGCAGTCGTTATATAATATTAGTAAGATTACGTATTTTGGTTTTTGCCAGGGTTGTCACTGATAACAGTGATAACATTAAAAACCAAATAACAAACAAAACTTTGTAAGTATAGGCACACCAGACAGTACCGGAAATTTGTCCATTTTAAATCAAATTCTGGACGTATTGACTCTTTTTTACAAAAAAAACATAAATTGATTTTGAAAGATTGTTATTTTATCTGGTAAACGCACTTTTAAATTTTTTTAAAACTAAGTTTATTTTTAATTTACTAAGATTATACCGTTGGTCGTTGTGGTTTTAAATCCGAAGTGCGCGGATTCAAAACCCGGCATTCACAAATAAATTTTATTGGATCAAATTTTGTTTTTACACAATTAATTCATTTAAAAATATAAAGCATATTTGCGGCACGTTGCAGAGTGGAATCAGCCTAATGTAAGACCACCATTCAGAATTATTGAACGTTGCTTGAAATGGCTTTGTTTAGTGACCAAATCTGAACAGCCAGGTACTTCCTCACCGTCCTCATACCTTTAGCTTCACAAGATATTGTAATTGGGTATGCCATAGTCTCACTGACTCCAGATGGCAGTAGTTGGGATTCTTGTACAGTATTCACTTAAAAAATTAAAAAATATATTCTAGTAAGTAAGTAGTCAACTTTTCGAGTCTGGGAACACGGAGAAAAATGTAATTCGAAAAAACGATCATTTTAATTGCAAAAACGGTTAAAAACGGGACTGAAGTTCTTACGAACAAATTAACAGTGTTTCAATGTTTATTGGCGGGAAAATGTAAGAATAACGTACGAAATTACGTATACCAACTAATTATTCTTACATGTTCCCGCCAATAAACATTGAAACCCTTTTAATTTGTTTGTAAGAACTTCAGACCCGTTTTTAAACATTTTTACTATTAAAATGATCGTTTTTTCGAATAACATTTTTCTCCATGAATCATCGCAGAAAAAAAAGCCTTCGGTGAAAAGTTGGCTATTTTATTGAGCGACGGAAATTTCGCTTCGCACAAAACTTTATGATATCGTCTGGTCCTTCTGGGATATATTTTATCGGCCATAAGAGCACTTCACTGCTATCATATTTTTAAGGCAAAAATGATATTATTTTATTACCGCTTACCTACTAGAAAACTGATTTATATTTTTATATGACGCGCGTATTTCTTCTGTTTTCTTCGGATATTGCGATTTTTTTTCGGCTACATGTATGTGGATGTTCCAAAGGTCAACTTTATTCCTTGAAGGGCTGATAGGCCAAATCATGATGGACCATATCCCCTAGCACACTCGATCGATAAAGATTGATGGGATAACTTTCGGTAACTTCTCATCGTTCCCTAGCATGACTGCAGACCGCAAACGAATATGTGACAGTTCAAAATGACTAAGTGTCCTTAACATATTCGATATCAATTGTTGTTTGTACATTAGCGATCTGCAGTTGTCGATGAGAAGTTCCCGGAAGTTATAAAAACTGAAACCCAACCCCATAACTTTAAAAAACAATTATCTCTATGGATCGTCACACTTAGGAAGTATGATATATAATCTTTTTTTTACATAAATTGATTTGTATAACTCTAATATCTATCAATATTATAATTAACCCATTATTATAAATTATAATTATCAAAATATTTAGAAACCTCGGTGTATATTATTTGTAATTTAATTTAATTTAATTTGTATAATTTAGTAAATTATAATTCAATTTATCATCCATCATACGATGTAACTTATAAATAAATTATTATTTATCTGTAACCCACATTTCCATAAATTCATTGTCATATTATCCGTAAACTACACTATCATCAATTATTATATTATCTGTAACTTCGTTAACATAAATACAATGTTATATTATTTGTAAATTTCATCTATCAATTATTATTTTATCTTTAAATTTCACTGTCATAAATTCCTTGTTATATTTATTACCTGTAAACATCATTATCATCAATTACTATATTATATGTAAATTTCATTATCATAAATTCATTGCTGCATTAACTGTAAACCTCATTATCATAATTATTATATTATCAGTAAACGTACTTCATTACCCTAAATTATATAATCTGCATACTTCACCCGCCATAACACAGAGACATCCCTAGCATGGCGGGCGAGATAACACATAATATCTACACTATGTATAAAATTGTTTAATAAATAAATACAATCCTTATCGATCGAGTGTGCTAGGAGGCCAGAATATCATAATATGACTAGATATGTTAATACGAATGTTAGAGCAAAATGTAATTAAGCGAAAATAGTGAAAATATTTTATAAGACAGTTCGTTTAAAATAGAGCAAAAAACGCCCGAAAAATGCTTAAGTTGCATTTAATGATACACTGGGAATTTTTTTATAACATGTTAAATAAGAGAACAAAAGTGTGTTTAATAATTTTCGGTCCATTCTTCGGGATTTTTTTCATATAATTACCGTGTCGGCTCTACAATGTACAGATATTATCGTAAAAAACTTTTTTTTTTGGTAACTTAAAAACTAAAAATGTTCAAGAGGAATATGTTATAAAACGGTAGAAATGCGAAATGCCGCGGCTTAGTACAAAGTCGTTGGTTTTCTTGATATTAGCAGATTTTCATTTTGGGAAGCGGATATGGGTACCGCCACTACGGGAACCATTTATTTGATAACCAACACCTCTATTACCCCAAGTGGGTCGCTACGTTTGGTGACTTACAGGATTGCCCGGATTCACGGGGTGGCGTTTGTCCAGGTCTTGGCGGCCGATGCGTTTGCCCACCTGCTGCGTAGCGGGCCTGATCGAGAGAGACTGGTTGACCTCTCTATTCAGAATCCCTCGACCCATCGCATTGCACCACAGTTGGAGGGTCATACGTCTTTTACTCCTGGACCGACCCCCAGATTCCTACCCACCTTATACATATTTCCTTCCCCGAACTTCCTCTCCTTTTTTTCCTTTAATAAAACCCTCCACAAAGCATCTTCTCAGATGACATAGGCCTTAAGGGAAATTATTTACCTCATGGCCTCCTGTGTGAAGCTCAAGTAAAAAAAAAATATATATATATATATATTTTTTTTTTTTTTTTTAACTTAATAGGTAATAAATACCTCAAATAATTACATTTTAATTAATGAATGAGCGAAACTAAATAATATTAGCGAAACTCAATCTAAATCTGAAACAGAAACATCAGAAAAAAACAGCTTTCCGGGCAGATGCTCTATGCACTGAGCTAATTTGTCACATGTAATGCAATGTAATACATAAAGATAGCAGCCAATAAAATATGCGTTAAGAAAATGCAGAAAATATTGGTAGTTCTCAGTCGAAGTATGATACAGTTAAATATGACAGAATCAGATAGATTAGCTCAGTGGATAGAGCATCTGCCCGGAAAGCCGAAGGTCCTGGGTTCAAGTCACAGATGTGACCCGATCTTTTTCTGATTTTTCTGTTTCAGATTTAGATTGACTTTCGCTAATATTGTCCTCATTAATAAAAAAAATAAATAATAATAATAATTTGAGAATTTCGTCTAAAATTGACATTTTAGATCAGTTTTCGAGTTCCACGGTTACATATTATCATCAGTAACAATATAACTTTCACAGAACTTTAATTTTGACACAGAAAATTTAATGTTTGTCAAACAACTGGTCCTTAGTATATTTGAAAAAAAACAACTTAGTTAATACATGATCGGTTAGTCACCGAGTTGGCAAATGCATCAGGTTCCCACCATGATGAGTTCAACTCTTCGTTTGAATAAGTCATCCATAACGACTCAAGTAGCATTACCTTTTAATGTGATTCCTTCTAAATCACCCAACGTAGTGAACCACTTGGGGTGACCTGTGGCAAGAGGGTTGATTATCCAATAAATGGTACCCGTATCCGTCTCCCAAATTTACTATTGTTACCAACTAGCTTCTGCCCGCGACTTCGTCTGCTTAGGATTAGTACTTCGAGTAATCTAATTTCTTTTCCTAGGTCCCATCTATGTTTATATCATAATTCTTAACCTATTTATTTAAAATATGTATAATTCTTGATTCGACTCAAAGTATTAGGCGAGTACTTCAAATAAATTCACTAATTTAAATATTTCTTAAAGTAGTATTTTGATTTAACAATCATTGCTTTGCAAAATGTCATTCTCAAATTTTGACATTTTCTATTAAACAATAATTCTTATTTTCAATGTATTGAAAATAAATAGCTAGCTTTATAAATTATACCCTATGTGTTATTCTGATGTATGAGCTATATTATTGTAAAGTTTAATTAAAATCCATTCAGTAGTTTTTGCGTGAAAGAGTAACAAACATACATACATCCATACAAACTTTCGCATTTATAATATTAGTAAGATAATTTATTTTAAAATTCATAAACTTTTCAATGAGAATTTTACATCTACTGGAAGATATTGTCCTTTATTACGAATTACCTAAAGAAAAATACTCATTAAAAAATATAAAAAATACCTCTCGATTACTTCAGAAGATTTTTTAAACTCACTGAAATCACTTCACTATTTTATTAAACTATCACACACCACACTGAATAAAAAACACTCACATATTAACAGTGAAACTTACACAAAGAATTTAATTCTGTCACCAGAACGAATCAAAAATGTATTTTTTAAGTATTTCAATTGTTAATTAGATGATTTATATATAACTCGTCGTATTATAAATCGTAAAACTTTCAACAAACAAAATACGCCAGACTGCTCTATAAACGAGTCTCTGCTATAAGAGCCGACAGAACACTGTTAAGGTGTTAAGGAAAATCCGTTCTCCTCGTATGCTTGACGTTCGGCAATCTCCGCCAACGCTCGGTAGTTTTCGTCGCTTTGCAGAAAATTCAGGCATTGGGACTACAAGGGTAAAAAAAAAAGCGTATTTTGTCAGAGGCTAAAAATATTCCCGCTTTGCAATAAAATCCAAATAAATGGAACATTTGTTAACGTATTCGAAAACTAAAAACTGTTTTCGAAAGGTGATAAAATAGGCTTTCAAATTTCTATTTTAAAAATTACTATGTATTTTTTTTTAAATAATTTTTTAAAAATGGCTCACTTTACTTTTTTTTCTAACTAAAATTACTGATAATGAAAAAAAATAAAACACGTCCTTATTTCATTAGATAAATGAATTATAAACCTTACTGTCACCTCACTTTTTTCGTTTCATGTAAAAAAAAATCTTAAAAAATTCACAAAATTCTGGAAACTTTGGTTTCAGAAAGGGGTAAATTTTAATTTTTTTGTGGTTTTCTTTTAGATTTGAATACATATATAGTTTGTTGTATTCTCTTTCCAATACCGTTTAGATCACATTTCTGACTATGATAATAAGGGAAAAACAACGATTTCTGTGAAACCTATGTGAGCTGGGACAAATATGGTCTCCTGTGATTAAAAATGATCTCAATAAAGCTGAGAATTAATGCAATGGGTGGTAACTGCAGCAAGTGGTGTAGTAGGTTCTGCAGTATAAGTGCAGATTCTCTAATATCAGTTATGGTACAGGGTTCGACGTACAAATGTATGAAAACAAAAAGAACTTACATAAGAAGCATTGTACTGCCGTCGTTAAGTAAAATCACAGACAATTACAGTGGGGGTCATTCTTCAGAATGAATGTTGGAGTTTTAAAAGTTTTATTTGATCTTTTGTTATATATGAAATCAGACGTGTTTATTATGAGTTACCGTTATTTAAGATATTCCAAAATATTTTGATGTAGCATATTTTTATAATGTAGGAGCTGTTGTACATGTATTTGCATTATTTCTATTTATCTATAATGTAAAAACTTGTTACTCTCTTTTGTTTTTCTGTATTGTAAACTTTTTCTTATTATTCATCTGAAAATTTCTAATATTAACTTACACTATATATTATTATTTTTATGCCACCTGAAATTTAAAAACTGGTTTCAGTTTAACTTATTTTTACCTTTTCTCTTTTATTATAATATAATATTTTTTACTTACTTTTATACCTACCATTTTTATAATGTTCATTGCTATAAGTTTATTTTTATTATTTAAACATTGTATTACATATATATCACTGTATTATATACTTATTATGTAAAAGCCCATCAGGGCGTTGAAAATTAATAATAAATAAATATACGTAATTGGCTATATCCTGATTTTTTGCTAAAACACTTGAAAGAAACTTATTATCTTACTAATATTATAAACGTGAAAGTTTGTATGGATGTATGTATGTTTGTTCCTCTTTAAATCGAAATTTAAGGAATTGATTTTCATGAAACTTTACAATAATATAGCTCGTACATCAGAATAACATATAGGCTATAATTTATGAAGCTAGCTATTTATTTTCAATATATTGAAAATAATAATTATACTTTAATAGAAAACCTCAAAATTTGAGAATGACATTTTGCAAAACAATGATTGTTAAATCAAAATTCTATTGTGGAAAATATTTAAATTACTGAATTTATTTGAAGTACTCGCCTAATACTTTGAATCGAATCAAGAATTATACTTAAAACGTAGATGGGACCTAGGAAAAGAAAATAGATTACTCGAAGTACTAATCAGATGCTTGTATATTATAATTTTAAAAGTTTGTAAAAAAAATTGATTTTTAAAAATACGGTGAAAACATGGGTTTCTCAATCTTTACTTTTTCAATATTAGTAAATTCATTTTGTTTCGTCATTTTACAAGGTGATTTGATTTAATTTAATTTTCTATTTTTACTTACCAATTGTGATTTTTTTTATTGTCTACCAGAAGGTACAAAGTATTGTATACTTAGGCTGCAATTTAAATGAAATATGGGATCCTTCGGTTGAAATCAAATGCCGCATTGAGCAATCTCGTGCAATCTCTATCCGCATGAAAAAGATGTTTTGCAGTCATGCGTGATCTTAACCTTAGTCTACGGATGCGAATGATCAGATGCTACGCCCTTGAGGTGATTTCCCACAAAAACGGCGCTCTACAAATTATCCAATTATTATTATTATTATTACGTGTTTTCGGTATTATTTTATGGAATGGAAGCATGGACGCTTACTGAAGAACTGATAAGGCGACTTGAGGCATTCGAGTTGTGGATCTACAGAAGAATACTCAAAATAAGCTGGATGGACAGATTTATGAATGTAGATGTTATGGTTCGGATGAATAAAGAAAAATAAGCTATTAAAACAATAAAAATCCGAAAACTTCAATATCTAGGACACGTGAAGAGAATCCGGAGAAGTACGAGATCTTGCATCTCAGATTGCAGGGAAAGATTGCCGGAAGACGGGGCCCTGGAAGAAGGGGGACATCGTGGCTGAAAAACCCGAGACAGTGGTTTAACCAGTCTACTGTAGAACTGTTCCGTGCCGAAGTAAACAAAATCCGCATAGCCAACATGATAGCCAACGTCCGTTAAATGGACAGGGCGCGAGAAGAAGAATACCATAGGTTGTAAGTAAAAAAAAGGAGTATATTCATAATTTACTGTTTTCATGCTTAGCAATTTTCTATGTTTATTCAGTGATTGTGTTAAGTAATATATCTATATTAGATGGAAATGCATATAGTTGCGTCAACATGTGTTTTAATTCATTAAAAGTCATATTACGGCTGATATTTCTATAGTTTGATCTACAGGTATAGGTTTCAATGGAGAAACAACGACTAGACATCTTTATAAAAGTTGTTGTATATTTTTGCAAGAAAACATGGTATTTTAGAGCTTGTTCTTATGCCTGGAAGGTCTCGTGATGACGCACATAGATACCTTCCGCGCGAAAATAAAATATTTAAAATTATTATTATATATTTTTCCATCTATTTTTCTTCGTTTCTCAAATATCCTCATATCATTAATCATCATTTAATGATTAAAATGATTTTTCAATATATTTCCATAAAACTGTGTAATTATGATGATCCCAGAGCTCGCGGTTCATCAGTTTAATGTGAGGACAAACGAAATGATTTTCCGTATTTTTACAATATTTTTATTAGAGTTTTTGTTAAGTTTGCTAGGCTTTGATTTTGGTACCTACATATTTCTGTCTTATTTTTATATATGCTTATTAGTTTTCTATCTAGCCTTCTGAAGTTACTTATTAATTTCACTGAAGTTTTATTATTATTTTCGCAAACATAAAATATATAATCTTCCTAACACAGACATTTGATTCGCTTTAAGAAATCACCTTTCATAACCTTTATTACAGCAGTACTTTCGTATTTACTCTTTCAAATATCGTTACTTTTATCTTACTTACGTACATTATACCTTTAAGGTTTCTGCCCATTACACCGTTCCAAACCATGACCGTACTATGAACGTATCAGCCACGAAATAAACACGCTACGCCCTACTATGCCCACTAGAACGTGCTAACACCGTATGATACCCTTACGTAACGGGTTTAGTGACCGTATGATACCCGTATACACCGGGGTTAGTGTCCGTACCATCCCCGTTCAATAGGCTTACGGTTCTAAAAAAATGAGAAATCTCGGGAGAATACTGGACGTTATTTAAGCAACTAGTCATTCCAATGTACTGAATTATTAAGAAATATAGAAAATATTATCACTAAAAGAGTAACATCACTATTAGAACGGTGTTAGAACGGGGATAATACGCGTATGATCCCCGTTCTAACACCGTCGCGTGCCATGCATAGAGCGGACCAGCACCTGCAAAATATTGTCATCGAGAATTCGCCATGAGTCCGGTCATGGTATGCGACGGTGTTTGACGGGCAGCGTTTCATACTGATCGATACAAAGAATATTTTTTTGCATGCGCCGCTACGGTTACGGTCATGGTTTGGAACGGTGTATTGGGCAGAAACCATTAATTTCAAAGGTCGAGTAACGCGCAAGAATGGCTCAATTACCGTAATGGCACTAGTTTGTAATAAAGCCAGGACTTAAGAGGCTAGACTTTGAACGACACGCGGAACACCCGCGTCTGTCATTCTGTCCCGCTCACAATAAGCTCAGGCACACTTACAATACATGCGAATGCGAAATGTGCGAATGAGACAACGCTCAAATTTAACTACGGAAATCGCTCGAAAAGGGGTTTATGGAGAATACACTTTTCTACACCAAAACTTTCACGAAAGTGAAATTTAAAAAAAAAAATATTTTTTAGAAAGAAGAAGCTACGTCGGTAGCTTTTTATAATTTTATAATTCTTTATGAGAGTTGAGTTAGCAGCACTTTTTCCTTAAATAATATTTTTTGATAAATCGTACATGTTTGACAGTGAATGTTTACGTTAATACGAAACGCACCGAAAATCCGAAAACATACCGACATAGTTTTCACCCTCTAGAAGGCAGTATAAAAAAATATATTCATTTTGTGCAATTTTCGATGTAGAAAAGTGTTTTTTCCCTGGCATCCTTTTTGTATGGGCCGAAAAGCGAAGTCTATCGTCTTAAGTAAATGAAATATTGCGAGAAATATCTATCCCGACAGGCAGTGGCGGCTCAAGCACTTCTTTGATGGTGGGGACCGACATTTTTCACATATATCAATATCACTACCCGGAGAATATAATATAAAATTTCTCAAATAAAAATTTCCATGGTCAAATCATGTTAATCAGATGTCTAATGACAAAAAATTTAAAATGTCTATAGATATACATACAATTTATAATACAGGATAATAAAAATAACGCTTTATCTTGCAAGATTATCATCGAAATTAATTTGAACGCGAGCGATTCCCGTCCGAAACTACGCAACTTATGTTAGGAGGGGATCCATTGGATTATCCCTACAGTATTTGAAATTCACATACAATTGCGCATGCGCGGGTCTCGGATTGCGTACGATCGCAAACGAAACTCAACGATTGTCCTCCAAGTGCGCAGTAGGTTCTACGCACTGAAAAATGCACTCTGATGGTTCGTGCGCTGATCGGCTGCCTGTGGGTTCTCCTGTGTGGTCGCCGGGTCTCTTTAATTTGTTATATTTTAGTTCTGCAAAATGTTAATTGCTTTTATGTTTAAAGAATTCATTAATTTTGGTGAAGACTGTTATTTTTTTAGTAGGTTTCGAGTATAACTGGTGGGGGACTGTCCTCACTGCCCCCCTGTGAAAAACCGCCACTGCCGAGAGGGCAATATTTGTTCAGCATTTTGCTTAAGTAATAATTATATTCAAGTATAGCGATAGTATTTGATCAAAAAACATTTTATTTGTTTACAAACATAAGTAATGTTAATATAAAGTAATTGTAAAAATATTAACAGTTCTTTTACAAAAATAACTTGTCATATACCTCATATCTCAGAACAAGGTAAAGTGAAGTTAGAATCCTGTCCAACAAAAATGGCAATATAAACTTTAAAATGTATCTATAATTGTATGGCTAATATTATCTACTGTTTCCCTTGAATATTTTTTTTTCTTATAAAATAAATATATTAAATCCGTTTTCCAAGCGATTTTTATGCCCATCACCTATATTCGTGTTGATATAAGACGCACTATTAATATACATATTTTTGGCTTGTGTGTTCCTCTTAATCTGGAAGTGATATTTTCGATTCGCCTAGAGAATGGGAGGTGTTTTTTTTATGTGAACACCGCACAAGAGTCTCAACTGCTCGGAATCAATGAGAATGCGGCATTACCAACATTTTGTGATGCTGCAGAGTGTTGAGAGGGAAATAACATAGAGAAGATGAAGGTTTTTAGGTACCCGGCTAACTAAAGTCATTCCAAGCAACGCGTTGCAACGTTTCGATTCCATAAATGGTAATACTGGCAGTATCAACGAATCATTTTATTTGACATTAACTCGGAAGCAAGAACAGCTTTGACAGTAAATAACTAATTAAATTAAACAAATAACTTTGTATTAAACCACTATTATATAATCACAATGTTTCGAAACCGATGGTTTCTTCGTCAGGGTAGTAATTATTATTACTACCCTGACGAAGAAACCATCGGTTTCGAAACATTGTGATTATATAATAGTGGTTTAATACAAAGTTATTTGTTTAATTTTATCAAAAATGACGCCACAAAGTGATTTGGCGAAGTTTGAAGAAACAGTAAATAACGTTAGATACATTTAGTTGCAAAATCACATTTCATCAAAACAAATTGATTTTGAAAAAACAATATTTTTATTCACCCAAATTAACGAATGAAAACATTATTACGCCGGTAATCTTTGTTTGTTATTTCTTCACCGAATCTATTTTATTTTTCAGGAAAACAATAATACACGGAGAAAAATGGTATTCTAAAATACGATCATTTTATTCGTAAAAACGGTAGAAAACGGGACTGAAGTTCTTACGAACAAATTAACGGGGTTTCAATGTTTATTGGCGGGAATATGTAAGAATAATGTGTTGGTATACGTAATTTCGTACGTATACACATTATAAATTATTCTTTCATTTTACTGCCAAATAACAATGATACACTGTTAATTTGTTTGTAAGAACTTCAGTCCCGTTTTTAAACGTTTTTACGAATAAAATGATCGTATTTTAGAATAACATTTTTTCTCCGTGTATTGTTGTTCATATGAAGCAGTTATATTATTATTGTTCATATGTGATGTGGCAATATAATTTCAAATAAAACAATAACACATATGTTAGATATTATTAGAGATTATACTGTCCCGAAGAGGCTACGGATATAGTGAAACCCGGTAGGCATAAAGTATAAAAATAAAAGTGGTGTTTACAAAGTTATTGTTTTATTTAAAAATAATGTTGTTGTTTACTAAAAGCAATAACTTTATGAATTAAATAAATAATGACGATGAGACACAACTCATACTCGTACATTCTAAGGACTTGTTGCTCAAGAGGAAACGCGGGCTGCGCTTTGTCCTAACAAACGTATTACCCTATTTTCTCTCTGGATTTTGGTCCTTGTGCAAACATTTGTAATATAAGTTTGCTATGTCGCTTGTTGAGGGTTGGTTTGTTCTATGTACACAAAAACTCATATTGAGAAAACGAGTTTTGAAGCTTAAAAAAATTATATTTTTGATCCTTTACTTCTAACTAACTATTATACATAATAATAATATAAAAACAAGGATTAATCTACCTATAAGTAAAAGAACAACATAATTGGTTGAATTTTTGTTTGAATAAAAGCATAATCAAGAACGTAAAAAGACACTTTTTTTAGACCAAACCAACAGTTGGCCATAGTACCAATGGACATAGTACATTTCAATTCTCTTTTTTTTGCAATTACTATGGATATAGAACAAAAAATGATGTTTAAAATGTAAGTTTCCGCTGGAAATTTGTATTTTTTGTGTGTGGATATAGTACGAGGCATATACAGAAAGTAAGTGTACTGAATTTTTGTAGGTTACAAAATTTTATATTGAAACAAATTACATGGTTACCGTTGTACATATGTAAGCTATTTTTCAACATAGTCGCCATTCCTTTCAATGCAGGTGGTGAAGCAGGGTATCAACTTTTTGATGCCTTCCTCGAAGTAGTTTGCAACCCCTACGTCCACTTCTCCACCTCCTCCTTTACCTCCTCGTCGGTTGAAAACCTTTTTCCACCCATGTGCAGCTTCAGGGAGGTAAAGCGATAATAATCTGAAGGTGCTCAGTACACTTAATTTCTGGATACGCCTCGTAGATAAAAATATGATTAATATTACTGCATTCACAGTTTAAAAAAAACCATAAATGGACATAGTACAAATCAACTCGCAAGCGATATATAAACTCCACAATTGTTTGTAGTATTTTTTTTTCTTTATAAAAAATATTTATTTTGCGCGTTTAAAGGTAGGTACCTACTTGTAACGTAAAAAAGGAAATAAAAATAAAGATAAATTGATTGATTTTATAATAACCTTAATCAGGTCTAAAACTGCTTACTTATTACAGCTTCACATGCACTTCTAAAATATTGTAAGTAAAAACAAGGTATGTAAAGAAAAAGGATAACCAATCACTTACCACTTTATTTCTGCTAAAGACCACACGGTACGACCACAATATAATCATGCAATTCAACAGCGATACCTTGAGGTAATTATCGCGACAACAAAACGAATGACAACGAAACGATATTATGTACTTCCGAGATGATCTAATTCCTTTTTTTTCTTGAAAATGTTATTGTTTACACAAAAAGCACAAACAACTTGCTTCCAAGGTAGTTCAAAATTTTTTTCTGTTTTCAAAACAAATGCACTCCAATTTTCAAAACTTTTCATGCCAATATTCGAAATTCCAAATATTTTTCCGGCAAGATAATGGTTAGGGAGACGTAGGAACTGGACAAATGACATCCCGGTAGGAACTAAATAAATTCTCATTTCATAAACAAACAGAGCCAATATTCAACCACGATGCATGTTGAAATATTTTATGTGATACTGTGCGAAAAGATAAAAATAACTAACTATTTTCTTGTAAAAGTAATAAATAGTTATATCTGGACTTAAAAATGAACAATTATTATTATTATCGTTTTATTTGCATATTTATAAGTGTTTTGCAGAAACGACTAGCAGAATAATATATTCACAATAAGGGGACAATTATTTTACCCATGAATACGATTAAAAGTGTTTTTTTAATTGCCACGCTGTTTCAAAGCGGTAATAATTTTCCTGCAATGGACGCGGCCATGTGAAATAGAACACAGCTAAAATATTATGAATGCGCTCCTTTCAAATGCAATAATTGTTGAAATGACAACAGAATAGTAGTTATTGCAATTAATAGCATTTATGAGCTAGCTGGTGTTGCTCTGGCTTTAGGTAGTTTTTTTTAAATCAGTAATAATAATATAAAGTTAGCCCTTAAGAGTGATTCACCAGCGGCCGAGAATAAAAGTTTAAAAATGCTTGCAACTGTAGATAGAGGTTCCAATGAGAAAGATCGATTATTACCGTATCAATTTTTTTTCAATTAAAAAAATAATATAGATTAATTTCATTAAAAACTTGCTTTCATATATACCTACATTAAAGTAAGCAAAAAATGCTCAAAAATCACAATGATAAATTATTAAATATCGTTTACTACTTTTAAGTATTTTTTAACCATAAGTATTTATGATTTTTCAATATTGTCTAACAAAATAAGTGTATAAAAAAATTTGAAATATTTTATTTTGTAAGATCTTAAAAAAATTAAAAATGTGTGGTATTTTTGTCACAAAACACGTTCGCGGATTTATTTTTTAATGATTTTAATTTAACTAAAAATAAAATTCTCAAAACTGTGTTGACTAGATTATGTATTGGTTTATTTGGTTGTATGATTACACGATTTGAAATTTATGTTGTTTAATAGAATCTATCGTTTGAAAATTGACCAAATCTGCCAACGACCAACGGTATAACCTTGGTATCTTAAAAATACACTTTTTTTTTTTTTTAAGGCGGAGACGGTTTACAAGCAGTTCCCGTGAGCACTTAGGCCATAGGCCCATTGTGCTATCTCCCATTTTACCTCAATCCTTTAATAACAAACCAGTCCCTTTAATAAAGTTCACCAGCGTTGTTATTGGATATGTGGCTATGTCTTCTGGTTCTACTGTATGTCTCCCCAGGTATCTGAGCCTAGTTCCCACCAGGGCAGGACATTGGCACCATAGGTGAATTGGAGTCTCTTCATCCTCTTCACATTTTCTGCATATATTAGTGTTTTCCACTCCCAATATCTGCATGTGTTTCCTGAGATGGCAGTGTCCCGTTAATAGTCCTACCAGTTCTCTCAGCGAGTTTCTGTCCATATCGAGTATACATATAAAATACACTTAGTTTATAAAAAAATTAAAACTACGTGTAGATATGAGATAAAATAACAATCTTTTAAAATCAATTTATGTTTTTTTGTAAAAAAGAGTCAACACGTCTAGAATTTGATTTAGCAGACTAATTTCCGGTATTCTCTGGTGGACTACAATAAACTTAAATCTAATCCTAACCCCAATTGGGGATGCCATAGCTTCACTGGCTCCATACGGGTGCAGTTGGGACTCTTGTGGGACATCATATAAAAAAAAAGACAAGAGAACAAAAATTAACAATAACTGTAGATACTGTTATAGCATAGGAAAATATTAATGGACAGTATATTGCTATTATAGCACAGGCATATATATATATAGCATATTTGCGGCAGGTTCCAGAGTGGCAGATACTCTTAGTATCGCCCTGGTGTAAGACCACCATTCAGAATTGAAACGTCGTTGAAATGGCTTTAGCCGTGTTTAGTGGCTAGATCTGAATAGCCAGGTACTTCCCCTCCTTCTTCTTCCTCGTCTCCTTCCCTTCTCCACTTACCTTCAGTTTCATAACATACCCCAACTGGGGATGCCATAGTCTCACTGGCTCCAGACGGGAGCAGTTGGGACTCTTGTGGGGCGTTCATATAATTTAAAAAAAAATGACAAGAGAACAAAAATTAAACTTAACCGTGCTGTTATAGCATAGGACAATATTATTGGACAGTACATTGCTGTTATAGCACAGGACAAAACAAGAAAGTTAAATCTAAAATATATAAAAAACAGGTGAAGAAATCTAAAATTGCACAAAATGAATAGATTTTTTTTATATTGGCTTCTAAAGGGTGAAAGCTATGTTGGTATAGTTTTTAATTTTCGATGCGTTTCGTATTAACGGAAAAATTCACTGTCAAACTTATAAACTGTATAATTTATCGGAAAATATTATTTAAGCAAAAAGTGCTGCTAACTCAATTCTCATAAAGAATTACAAAATTATAAAAACATACCGACATTAGCTTCTTATTTCGAGAACTATTTTTGTTTTAAAATTTCAATTTCGTGAAAGTTTGGGTGTAGAAAAACGTTTTATCTCGAAACCCTTTTTCGAGCGATTTCTGTAGGTACTCGTAAATACGAGAGTTTAACCTACAGAAATCACATTCGCATGTATCGTCAGTGTGCGTTAGCTTATTTAGAGCGGGACAGAATGACAGATAATGAAATATCTAAAAGTTCCGTGCGTGGTGCAAAGTCTAGCCTCTTAAGATTCATGAATTTATAAATAATTTTGTTTTTAAAGCCGGTTTAAATTCATCCAAATCAGAAGCAGATAATTTGGGAGGCGGTATGACCATCTCCACCCGGGAACCATTATTGGATTACCAACCCCTCTGCCATAGGACACCTCAAGTGATTTGCTACATTTGGTGACTTAGCAGGGTTGCCCGGATTCATAGAGAGAAGTTTGTCCGGGTATTGGCGGCGGATATGTCTCCCCACCAACTGCGTGGCTGAAGTCTGGTTTAGGGAGACATTTTGACCTATCCAGCAGGACTCTCTCGAATCCGCCTTGCACCGCAGTGGGAGGGATGGATTCATACGTCCGTCAAGCCTGGACACACTGACCCCCAGATTCCTACCCACCCTTCATACCTGTTTCGTTCCTTCTACTTCTACTCCTTTCAAAGAAGATTTTTATTAGATTCCTATTATTTTGAACATCGAGTGTACGAAATTTCATCAAGAAGACTTAAAACTATTATTTAAGTGGTGGGAAAAGGGAATGGGATGTAATATCATGTACACAAGGAAAGTCATTCTGTTTTGAACGTCGCGTGTGCAAAATATCATCAATCTTGGAATAAAACTGTCGATTCGTTTAAATTCAAATAGGTAAAGCGGTGCTTATACTGGGTATCCCGTGGCAGATTTTGGATTTTAAATTCAAATATTTGTTAAACCGTTTCACGCATAAGAGGTAGGGGAGTATGATTCGATGCGGCATTCGTGCGGATTATTTAATCAAAATGTCACAGTGGATTAGTGAGCATCACGTGTGGGCAGTAGAAGCTTATTTTCAAGCCAACGATTTGTGCACAGTTGCCCGCCGACGATTTTGTTCGCGGTTCGATATTCGTCGTTTAAGTGACGCACCTAGTAAAAATTTAAATAGAAGTGTGTGCCGAGGTTCCGTACAACAGGTTCTGTAGTAAATAACCCACCGGCAGCCCCCAGTCGCACATCAAGAACTGCAGAAACATTAGACGTGTTGCAAGCAGCATAGATGAAAAAGTCTATGCGCAAAAAAAAGTCTATGCGCAAGAAAGCATCGGCTTTGGGGTTGCCAAAAACGACGTTACACCAAATTTTAAGCATGGATATAAAATATCACCCTTGTAAGATCCAATTGGGGCAGACACTTAAAATACTTGATTACAAAGTACGCAAGGAGTTCAGTGATTTTTTATAAACTTTTTTAATTATCATTAATTTTTTTTTATAATTTTTAATTGTATAAACGAGATAAAAGTGAGGTGATAGTTAAGTTGCAAATTCTTTAAATGGCTGTGTTTTTTAATTTTGAATTTTTCGAATTTTTTCGACATTTTAATAGAATACGTTTGGGGTACGCTTTTTTCAACTTTGAAGCTTAAAATACTGATATTTTTAAACACTAAAGTATATTTCAGATAAAAAATAGAAAAGGTAATTTTATCTAGTTTCTAAAATAGTATTTGATTTTACGACATCTTAAAAAATAAAATATATATATGACATTTAAAATACTTTGGAAAAAGTCACCATACTTCTTAGGGTATATTATTTCTTCAGTGGTTCCGCCGAGAGCAGTTGAAGGCAGGTACCTTATTACCATAATTTTTTTTTTGTAGTTTGGATACCTTATTTACCATATTCTTTACGATATGATAAATAAGGTACTCAAACGCGGTACATTATTTACCATGTCGTAAAGAATATGCAAAAATGTACGTAAAAAATCTTAGACGTATGGGAGGTTAACCTTGCTTTAATACAGTTGGCAGTATCGTATTATATATACGCTTTCCAGCCCTTCAAAAATTTGGCGTATTTTGTCAGAGGCTAAAAATATTCCCGCTTTGCAATAAAATCCAAATAAATGGAACATTTATTAACGTATCCGAAAACTAAAAACTGTTTTCGAAAGGTGATGAAATACGCTTTCAAATTTCTAAAAATTACTATCTATTTTTTTAAATATAAAGTTTTTTGGCGAAAACTTTTAAAAATGGCCCACTTTACTTTATTTATAACTAAAATAACTGATAATGAAAAAAAATAAAACAGAGACTTATTTCATTAGATAAATGAATTATAAACCTTACTGTCACCTCACTTCTTTTTCGTTTCATGTAAAAAAAATTCTTAAAAAATTCACAAAGTTCCATAATTTTTTTTCCAATTGCGATCGGAAACTTTCGTTTCAGAAAGTGGTAAATTTTTTTTAGCTTGTTGTATTCTCTTTCCAATACCGTTTAGATCATACTTCTGACTATGATAGTGAGGGAGAAACAACGATTTCTGTGAGACCTATGTGAGCTGGGACAAATATGGTCTCCTGTGATTAAACGGGCTAGAAGACCTTTCGAGGGCACCCACCACTTTCCCGAATCGTTTTAAGGACCAAATGGATCCCTCTATCGATTCTCACGTCAAGACTCTAATTTGTTTTTAAAACGAAGCTACTATTAAATGATTCTAAAAGCCCCCGACTATCCCTACACGGCACAACATACATTTATACATACCATTAAATTTTAAGTGTTTCATCCGAGTCAGTTTGTTCTTGTTCTTGGAGCTAGTGGAGAGACAACATTTATATAGAGGAACATACAAGTACATTACAAAATAAAATAAAGGAAAAGCAAATTTAAGCACGTTCCTGTGGCAGCATACAACACAAGAACAGCATCTACAGCTTCTGGCACGCCACAGACAGTCCCGACGAGAGACAGTGAGCAGTGGGACGGGAAGGTGGTCCTTCAAACCCTTCACACCGTCCCCGGCAGAACAGTGGCAAGATGTGACCCCTGTAAAGACGGTGAGATAGTGGAAAAGAGACTTCTGAAGAACCCTGGGGACTAAGTAACTAAGTAAAGCCGACAGGACCACAAGGGAACTAGATATCAGGGTCGAAAGGATCCTTCCCTTTCACTGCTACCGCTACGTCAGTGGGAGCGCAGTGGACAATGCAGGAAACTAAGCGCTTACAAAAGTTATAAGATAAGGGCATCACCTGTGCCAGGCAGGGACAAGGGGCTATTCCACCCCCTTATGGGCTGGGCTAGAAGACCTATCGGGTATATCGACAGCTAAGTAGAACCAGTATTACCATCTAAAGTTATCGACGTTAGTTTATTGATATCGATAGCAAGCCCGGCACTGCTAAATATTTATAGACATTTAAGTAGGGGTCACGATCCACAGCAATGAGAACCGAATGGAGTAGAAGAACCTCAATAATATGTTCATTGAGAGTTCTTGCTTCAATAAGCGAAATAATTAGTCATTTTATTAGTGCAACAGATTGTCCGGATTGCGGTTGAAAATAAACCATTTAGAGTGATTATATCGGAGTAACTTTTTTACATATATTCAAATCTATCTTACTCAAGAACGAAGACCAAAGAATTCAGGGTAAGTCAGATCCTTCCCGAAGTCCTCAATACCAATCCTCATAGTTGTGTCACGCCACCTTATATATTTATTTTGAATACAATCCACTTCTCATGATTCGCATCTTTGCGACTACATACCTATCTTACGCTCTGTAATATTTGGTTAAATCCCCCAATAGATCGGTTTTCAATGGAGTATTTTACATTTTCATTAATTGAATTCCCTTGCCGTTCAATAGGAAAACATTTCCCAACTCCGACAGGTAAAACCAAATAAATAACTAACGCGCCAGATGCAAAACCCGCTTTTCAAAATTCTGTACCTAACTCGAATAAAATTGTAGAGAGATATCACAGAATATGCAAATGAAAACTGAAATTTGAATAAAAAGTTGCCTTAAACTACACTGGTTGTGCGTGATCTTTCTGTAGAGACATACATTAATTACGCGAGCTGTTTTTATTTTTAAATACCCCTCCCTTTGGTAAGGTTATGTGAGATTTGGTGGGACAACCCCCCCCCCCCCCCCCCCCCCTCCCACTCACGTGTGATTTTTTTTTTTACTCTCGAAACAAATGTTTTTCAAGTCATTTTTTCACCGGGCAAATGGGACACGTTTTCAAAAGAAATGAAACATTTTTTTTATTTATAATCTCTATAATAATATATATTCTTTTAAAGCTGACGTGGGATTTTTATTGACAACCCCCCCCCCCCCTCCCCCCCGGTTTAATTGATATTTGGTGAGATTTTACTGGACCCCCCCCCTTATTTTTGTAATCACGTAAGGTAAACGTAGGTACGCAGCGGTAAAGTGTGCTTATTCCTCAATTGAGAAAACAAAAATGTATTTTTCGTGAGAGCTTTAAGTGTATAAGGCATTCGCAATTACCTCATATTTTCTGCTGGCAGCTTGTACTCCTAGTGGACACGGACCTTCTTTAGCGTAGAAGATTCACTCGGTTTCCGATCGCCGCCGATCTAATAGCTCGCGAATCGCTTCATGTTTGCTCTCCACATCTTAGTAATTAATAATTAATAATTTTCTCGTAACCTGACGAACCTAAGTACGAGTCCGTAAAATAAGGTCTCCAAGGTGCTGCGGTCTCGACAAACGACTTTACGCACAGGGCACACTGACGTATAGCCTGGTTTTTCCATGTCAAATCCCCACCAAGCTGCACTCTCTGCGACGCTTAGTCTCGGCGTGGCAGCCGTTCGCGATGGATCTTCCACTCGACGCACCCGCCAGGTGTGAATAACGCTGAAACTCTCGAACACAAGAGTTGTGTGGTTAACGAGTCGGTTAATTTAATAACGCTAATTATTCACACACCTTTGATCATAAAAATATTAAGTTCCTACCTAATACAGGTATCTACAACAAAAGAATCGACATAAATACGCGATTGCCTAAAGTATTTAATCCCTAAAGAATTATCAGAGCAGAAAAAAGCTATGTTAGTTTTATTTTCGTATCATTAGTCAAAGATATTTAAGAAATCAATTTTTATATGCAGCGTAATCAGATGAGAATTCTTGTACAATAACAATACAATACTATATATTTTTTATGTGAAAAGTTGTTCCATAATATTTAAAGGACAATAAAATCCTGATTACTTTTCACGAAAATTTTCCAGAATAAAAATCAAAGTGGAAATGTTACAGGTCAGGAATAAACGAGTCGGAAAACGATTTTATTACCCATATTTAGTTTATTTCGAAAAATACAGAAAAAACAATGCGCTTGGGGAGGATTTTCCGATTGGACTAGAAGTTTATAGATGGTATTTTTGATGGATTGCCAGGGAACAATCGAAACAAACAGACGGAGCAAATAAAAGAATACGTCGACATAACCTCGGCGCAGGTGGTCAGTGTGATGTGCGTAGTGAATAATAAATAATAATAATATTTGGATGATTTGTATAGCGCCGTTTTGTGTGAAAAATCAAAAAAAAAGGGTGCTTCCTCCTCTGAATATTTGGAATAATAAAGACGACCCACTGTATACTTATTATGAAAATATATATGTGGTACATATTTGATTTTTTTAAAAGAAAAATACCTACCTAAAAAATCCTATCAAAAAGTAATATCTATTATTAATCATATTACAAAAACATAAAAAATCAATAGGTGTTGGGAAGTTAGGGGCGGGGAGAGGAGTTGGTTTGTTACTCGGTTGAGTGACCAGTGGCGACACGTGGAAAAAACAATTTTTGTTGAATTTTGAAGAAAACGTTTTTGAAAAAAAAATGACACCTAAAAAGTGACCGGAGACCAAAATTTCATTTACATTTTTTACTCCAAATAATGTCAGGAATCACTAGTTAAAGTAAGTCAATCCTGTATATTTCCACATATAAATACACATCCACAACATATATCCACAAATATTATGTACCACAAACATGTCCTCAAATAAATCCACCAAGGTGTCCCCAAATAAATACGGAAATAAACCCACAAATATAACTACAAATATATCCACAAATAAATCCACGAAGATGTCCTCAAATAAACCCACAAATATATCCACCACCATGACACAGTATAATCATCATCATCATCTTCTCAAATAAACCCACAAATATATCCACCACCATGACACAGTATAATCATCATCATCATCTTCTTCCCCTTGGCCTTATTCGGGTCAGGCACCCACTGCATCGACAAGGCTCCTCCATACGTCCTTGTCTTGTGCTGGTTGTTCGACCTCCGTCCATGGCAGACCCATCCTCTCCTCACACAGTTTCAGGAGTTTCCTCAACCAACTGTGTCTATTTTTCTATGAAGAGTAGCAGTGGTTCAATGCTTATGATCGATGAGTTTAGGTCTTAGACAATGATAGACGATCCGAGATGATCTAAGCATTGAATCATGACATAGTATACATTTATTTATTTTTAAATGCCTTGTCCTGATAGTGAGCTCGCTGGGCTCCCGTTATTGCGACAATATTGCCGGCTCAAATCTTTTCCTTCTTTCTCTTACGTAAATTTACAAGTTTGGTGGAGTGCCCTCGACCCCATTATTAAAGCACAAAAATAAATCATTAAAATAATTCTTAAACTCCCTCTCACTACCAGCACTGATACGATATTCAATACTTTCAATGTTATGGACCTAAAACAGCTCTTTGCAAAATCTATCTTGATTAATTTACATAAAAAACGACAAAACACTATACCAAACAACACAAGCGGTACACAATACCCGAGCCAAAAACAAAGAACTTCCCTAAACTCCTTTTACTAAAACCACCTTTGGACAAAGACATTTTAAATACATAGTTTGCAAACTATACAATACACTACCAGCTACGATTAGACAAACAGAGACAATGACCAAATTCAAAAGCGAAATAAAAAAATGGCTTGCAAGAATAGGACGTCTCACTAGAGCAAACATATGTAAAACAAATTGCACTTGACAAGAATACCAATTTGCATACGACCTAATCAAATCAATCCAAGGAATCCCGTCAAACATAATTATCATTTTAATATATATTTCTATCCATTTATTCCATTTCCAATTTATTTTAATACAATTTCATTTTAATTTATGTATGTAATATATGTACTTTTCCTGTAATTTGGAAGATCACACTCTTTAGAGAATTAATTCACACTTCCAATTACCTTCCTTTTATTGTATTGAACCTAAAACGTATTTAACCTTTATATTCAAATAACCATGTTTGTATACAATTTATGTAACTCTACGTCTGTCTCGACACGGGTTTACTCTATTGAGACAGGCATTGAAAAAAAATCATGTAATTATAATATATGTAAATAATAATAAAAAAAAAAGTTCTTGAAGAATACCGTTTTTAGTGTTACGAATAATTTGTCATAATTGCGACAATCTTGACGGGTCTGAACAACATTTACTGGGGGACTATTGAAGACAAAGAAAATTTATTATTGGCATAATACGCAATGTGTCTTGTTCGATTACCAGCGTCTTTACAACATTTGGGCAATATTTTGCAAAAATGGCGCAAATAATATAAAAGCCCCTTAATTTCGACAAACCTTAAACCAAAGAAAACACTGGAGAAACTCTTATTTCGGTCTTTATTTATTTTATTAGAATCCGTATTGATCTCATGTGACATTTGCGTATAGTATCCAGTGTTCCCGTTGTTTCTATGTTTAGCTTAGCGTAAAATACGGTAATAAATTGTCTTAGAGCCGCTATTAAATGGATTGTTTTCGCATGATTGTTGTCGCTAGGTGCCGCATTCGAAAAGGCGGTCATAGAAAATCCTTAGAACTGTCAAATTCCATACATTTTCTAGGTCTCTTCAGACAACTTAATGATGGATGGAAGTCTAATCAAAATAAAATTACCTTTGAAGATTTCGTCCTTTGTGGACATCTTTTCAAACTCGAAAAGAATACATACTCCTTACACGGAATATATTATTGTTATTGTCTTTTGTACGACTTCTTGTAAATAAGTGATACTCCCAGTGGAAGCATTGGGATCTTGGAGTGACGCACATTATTGGGGAAACATAATACAGGTATAAGGGTCGGCGTAAGCTGGGAGTCAGAATGTGTGAAGACGACGCAGGAAATGTATAGACCTGTACGACACACAGTGGGCTGAATATCGCCTTTCACAGACATAGAGACTTGAATTTTCATGGCTCTTTTTTTGGCTAGAAATGGATTCTGCTGATCATTACTATGCTATAAAATTTCGTATGAAGCAATTGCGTGTACAAATGAAGGAGTTATCATTTTTTAAAGAAAAATTTGTATGGCACTGACATTAAAAATGAGGCTATCTCTGGAATCATAAGGTTGGCCATTACATCCTTACACACAGATTTACTGCTATTTATTTGTATTTTTTTGACATACTTCGTATTGCGGCGCAACTTGCGCGTTTTTTTTAAATCCTCAATGTTGAAAAAAAAACTTTTTTTATGTTGATGATTCATTTTAATGCAAAATGTTGGTTTATAGTGTCAATAAAATATTGTAAACTAGACAAAGCATACTCCTAAATATCATATGTAAAGCATTTAAGCATTAAAATGAATCATCAATAAATTTTTTTTCTTTAAAAAATTATAACACCTTCATTTGTACACGCAATTGCTTCATACGAAATTTTATAGCATAGTAATGATCAGCAGAATCCATTTCTAGCCAAAAAAAAGACCCTTGAAAATTCAAGTCTCTATGTCTATGAAAGGCGATTTTCAGCCCACTGTGCAACATGCTTCGTATAAGCCCATACATTTCTTGCTTCGTCTGCACGTGCGACACATTCTGACTCCCAGCTTACGCTGACCCTAATACACGAGTGCGTACTTATTACATACATACTACGCAGATACAATTCCGTAATACAATAAAAAGCCTTGGCTAGGAATAACTCATTGTATTGTAGACATTTCTTTTGTCACTTTTCATCCATAAATAAATCAAACATAATTTCATTCTGTACGTAAATATCAAAGTCTCTTTGTTATTTTGATAGATTGACGGCATACTGTTATATTTCTTATATTACTGAATTAATTGGTATTGTACATTCCGCGTGTGTCAAAAATGATGTACAATGAGGTTATTTGTGAAAAATTTTGAAAGCCTATTTCATAGAATTAAAATGAATGATCATAAAATGAACCAATAAACTAACCGTTACACCGCTTTTCACAGGAGTAGGCAGAGAGGACAGACCGCTAAAGAACTCGGTCTTGGAACACAGTCCTTGCCTCATTCACAGATATACAATTTGGGAGGCGGGAATGGGCACCTCCGCCCCGGGAACCATTTATTGGGTCACCAATTATTGTAATTATAAAGGACAAAAACTTTATAATAACCTACCGAATGCCGTTAAGGAAGCCACAAACCTTAGCACTTTTCGTAGGACATGTGCTATATATGTTAAAAACAATCTTTGATTAAATTTTATTTTTTAACTTGTAATTCTTAAACTGTATTTATTAAATTGTAGTATCGTATTTTCTTACTAGATGTATGAAAAAACATATGCATACATCTAAATAAACATAACAAAAACAAACCAAAAAAACACCTCTGCCATAGGTCACCCCAAGTGGTTCGCTACGTTTGGTGAATTAGCAGGTTCATGGGGTAAGGTTTATCTAGGTCTTGGCAGCGGATATTCTAGACACACTGAACCCCAGATTCCTACCCAACCCTCATACCTTTTTCCTTCCCAGAACTTCCTCTCCTTCCTTTCCTTAAAAATACCCTCCACATAGCATCCCCAAAGATGACATAGGCCCTGAGGGAAATTATTTTCCTCAGGGCCTCCTGTGTGAACCTAATGTAGAAAAAAAAATACGTCGTCTCATACATACTCTTCTATTATTCTGACTCTTGATATGGCTCGATTCAAGTATCTGATTCACTTGATCCTACCGTGTCTTCCTCGGGTATTCCCGACTTCTTCTTCCATTCACATTTGCGTCATGTATTCTCCTTACTTTCCTTTCTTCCTTTATTCGCTTTACATGCCAAAATCATCTTAGAGTCCCTTTATTAATCTTGCTTATAATGTATTTAATCATCTAGATCTATATTGTGAAACAAAATAAACTGTGGGAAACAAAGAGGAAGAAGAGTATACGGTTTTAGATAATCAGGGCCAAAAGAATTAAAATGATTTATTAGTCCTTCTGTGTCCTTCTTTAGCCAACGTTAATATACATCTGCCCTGATGACGGACATCGTAACGCTGTCCAAAACGTTGCCTAAAGAAGAGGGTGGCGCAACATGGCGTAACACTCCAAAAATAAATCACTATAAAACTTCATAAATGTTGATATGACAAGAATAAAATCAGCAGAATGTCTCAGCAAACTTGAAACGAGAAAGATTCCCGAGCGGGTGGCGGCTTCACGTAATAAATTCAGGATTTATTATTTAATCTGAAATTAATGTAAGACCTTTCCAAAGAAATTATTTCGCGGCCCAAGGAGGACTTTTGTCACTTGTCTACAAAAGTGGTTTCTGGAAATATTTGCATTCATATTACATGCCTTGAGGCGAGGCGCTAATATTAAAATGACTACTAAAGGTTTTTAAGTTTATAATTTGCCGACATCCTTAGCAGAGCCGTAGGTCATCAGTCAGTCCGTATCCTTGCTAATCTAAATTCCTCGATCCAATTTAACGTGCTAAATCTACCGCTCAAACTTCGATAATCTGGAGAATAGTTCAATTTTTAGACAATGAGGCGCTCGCTGCCATGTGCCAAATCTGAAATTAACATAAATTGCTAATTTTACAAGTATGGACTATTATATTCATCGAGCGATTGGGAATGATAAAGTTATTAATTGATAATCAATTAAAAATAGTCTGATAAGCACAGACATATTATTCATAGACTTGAGAATCAGGGAGAGGGGTAATAACCATCTGTAGCGGGGCGGAGAGGGATGAGTTGACGGTAACGATATGTGATTCGTCAATACTTCAATACGACAGTATATAGGCATCACGCATTATAATATCACCATTTAGCTCTTAAAAGTAAAATCTGCTTTTGAATAAATAGACCTTTTTACATGGGAGCGAGAATTGTTCGCCCGGTTTGAACAAACTTGTGTAATCCATATAAAATGAAGAAAGCTTCGCTTGTTTTGAGAGTCGAATATTTTGTTACCGTGTTAAGTTAAGACACTTTTACAAATGTTTCATAATTTACTTATCACAGTAAACTGCAACGTGCACACGACGGGACCGGGAATTTCGCTTCATGTCTAAAACTGATCATATTATATGATGTGAATAAGCTTAAAATAATGACAAATAATGCCTGCATATGGAAGGTAATACGACAATTGGGTTTATACTCTTTTTCACTTCTATTTTTACATGTTTTAATAGCACAAGTTACCATTTTTGCCGTGTTATTTCGTAAAATGTACCGATAAGAGCTCGACGCTAGTCCGCACAAGAATGATGATGTCACATTTTCTAGATTCACGCGTACCTATACGCCAGCCCGGCCGGTTCCATGGAACCCAGAATTAAGGAGGGGGAAATAATACGCTTTTATCACTTAGGGCAGGTCTATACATATTCATATGTCTATGCTGATAAGTGATTTTAATAGTTTGTAGCAGTTATGAATTCATATCCTGTAGTTCCTACCGGGACGGTAGTTCTTGCCACGCGGATGCCTGAGAAATCTACCAGCCACTGAAAAAGGAGTTGCCAGATTTGACGTGTGCGGTTATCGGGGCTAGATAACCGCACACGTTAGTTATTGGTTTTGAGAGCCGGTGCCTTCGGTTCATTGCTTGGTGGAAGATCTGGATAAAGGCGGATTCCCAACACACATGAGAACCCACTTTAATACGAGAGATCAGATTATATATTGAAGGATACTGTTATAATCATAAATTCTTGTCCAGCATGTAGCTGGACTGGCGACCGCATTTATGATCTAATTCAATATTCTAGAACGTTAGATTCTGTAGCTTATATCATTGAAACATGCCCACCGTTTTAACATTTTACCATCATGAATTGATTTTCCTTCAGCATTCACTTCACACCCCTGATTTTAGTTTTATGTATTGAGCTTCATGTCTTAAAACTTTTAATCCTACATCGTGTAATTGATTTTTCGAGTCAAATAAATGTTCAATTATTGTTGTCAAACTTACGTCTTATCATTTGAGCATGAAACTTGTTTTGCACTAAAGAGTCACCTAAAGATTATGTTACAAGTTTCAACGTCAGGACAGTTTGTTTTCCGGTGTTAATTTTAGTAATAGTACACTGACTCAAACAAATACCAATTAAAATTAGTGTACTCGCATATAGCCCCATACGGCATGAAACTTTATCAAAAATTAACTCGTAAATTGAAAATTAATTGTGGTTGTTTTTCAAAGATTGCGATCGTAATATCGCGATTTCCCGACACATAGAGATGACAGTAGAGTTGAGTAGAGAGCATAGACAGTAGATTTATTTACCAAGGAAAAAAGAAACATGTTATTCCTCTATTAAATTTATAGACAATACAATATTGGTTAGATCTATACTTTCGACCAATATACGGATTTTCGTTGTTTATTTTTGGGATGTTATGCCGTGTTGCGCTACCTCCTTCTTTAGCCGACGTTTTGGACAGCGTTGCAGTGTTCGACGACGGTGTGACACATCGTCGGATCTGCCGGATGTGCCCTGATGATGGACACTGCAACGCTGTCCGAAACGTCGGCTAAAGAAGGAGGTAGCGCAACACGGCATAACACCCCAAAAACAAACAACGAAAATGTTTTTGGCCGTGAAAATCTAAAAACCAATATACGGATTATTTTCAAAGCAGTGCAAAGCTCGGCATTCCAACCAAGCCGAGCTTAAATTCAACGGATATACCGGGCCATAGCCAGTAGGGTGTGTCAATTATTTCAACTTTTAAATTCAGAAACGCCTGGGGTCCCAAAAATTGCGACTTACAAAGAAAATGAGAACTGCATATATATAATATATACCTATATGTATATATATATATATATATATATATATATATTTTTTTTTTTAATGGTTCCTTAGCTCGCTAAAATCCATTGAAAATCAGAAAAACACCTAAAACGTGTATTTTTAAATTATGGTAATTAATATTTTTTCACAATAATTAGGTTCTGTTGTCATAACATTTTATCATTAAATTTTTAGCATCCATTATTTTTTATTCGTTTTACTTTGTTCAAAAATTTTGGGTGTAGTTATTGTTTAGTATCTAGTTTTTATCCAGAAAAGTGTTATTTTACCTTTTTATATTTTTAACAAACACACAACATTATAAAAACGTATCACACAACATATATTTCAAAAAAATAAATTCTTTGGACCACATTTATGGAAAAAAATTAAGTTTTCTACAAAATAGAAAACATGGACCCTTCGTTTTTTTTTTTAACACCAATTTTATTTATTTTTACGTTTTCGAATAGCTACAGATCATAGGCAATTTTAAGACCCTATGCGTTTAAAAATGAGTTTTTTTTCTTTTTTTTTTTAAAGAAAAAAACTCACAAGAGTCCCAACTGCTCCATTCTGGAGCCAGTGAGACTATGGCATCCCCAATTGGATATGTTGAAGATATGTGGGGAAGGGAAGGAGATGGGGAAGAGGAAGGTGGGAAAGTACCTGGCTATTCAGATCTAGTCACTAAACACGGCTAAAGCCATTATTAAGCAACGTTTCAATTCTGAATGGTGGTCTTACACCAGTGCGATACTGAGAGCATCTTCCACTCTGGAACGTGCCGCAAATATAACATATAATATTTTTATTAATTAATTGTGAAATAACACAAATTTATTTGCGCACGCCGGGTTCGAACCCGCCACCTTCCGATTGGGAGTCAAGTGTCTTACCACTCGACCACGGACGGTCGTCGTTTTCTCTCTATAGAGAGCGACCCCCGAAACTGACCATAAAAATACTCACGACTCAAAAATAACTACTTACTGCTACTTATTAATATAGCACATTGACCAAATAGCATAATTTATTTAGTTCTCAAATTTGTGTTGTATAATATAATATTTCGTTTGAAAATTTAACAAATTTAAACTTGTAACACATTCGTTGGTAAAAATGTTATTTATTGAAGGTAAGTTCACAGATCACATATAGTAAAAATAGTCAGAATGTACCAAATCACAATAATAATTAACTGAGCAAGGGATCGGAGGGAACCTTGCCGATTAGTCTTTGGGAACAACAAAACTGACTCGTGCCGTTATGGTAACGGGCGGCGGCGACTGTGTTCTGCTTAGAGGGTCGTACCGTAGGACGAAGCGCAACTAAGGCAGCAGTCGGGGTCTGGTTGGTGCTTTGCTTATGGAAGTAGAATACTCCTTAGAGGGTCATGCTAAAGGACGAGGCGTAACTAAGAGAGTGTACTAGCCAAGGGCGAGCTGCAGACGAACAGGTTGAATTAGGGCGCGCAACTCTTTATATAGGCCATTCCTTGTGGCGGGCGTGGTTTATGGGGCGACTCGAGGGTAGGAAATGCGCAGAAGGCGTCTGCGCAGCCTGGTTAGCCTAGGTTTGGGTGAGCAGGATGGCGGTGTACGGGGGAAAGAGATGGTATAGTGGCAAGCGTAAAAACGGTGTCCTACAAACTTAGTTTTTCAAAATTTAAAAAGTGCGTTTACCGGATAAAATAACAATCTTTCAAAATCTATTTGTGTTTTTTTGTAAAAAGGGGTTAATACGTCTAGAATTTGATATAAAAAGGACAAAATTCCGGTATTGTCTGGTTATACCCTCTTTAGGCTAAATTATCACTAAAACACTTAAACGCTACAATGATTTACATTTTTAACACTTTTCATATATTAAAAATTTATTTATGTTTTTTACATTGTAGGTATTACAATTCAACGATTGACCTCACAAAGACAACCCTGTATTGATGTTAATAATTTATTAAGTAGTAAAAATAACACCAAATATTATTGTTATTGAGAGAACAAGGCCAAATCACTATTTAGATTTATCTTTACTACGAATCGGTTTACATTATAAATATGATAAAATATGTTATGGATACATTGAAGCTTTTCCTACCTTTCAATTTAATGTAATTAAAATAAAATTATTAACTACTACTAAATAATTTGTTTTTTTCATTAAATAAATAAAGTTATATATAAAACAACTTTTTTTTTTTTATTGAAAAATTTTTGATACAATGGTACATAGAATAATAAAAGGTATATAACATAATTAAATATAATATTGTATGAACAAAAAAATCCCACAAAGGCAAATGCCTGAGCGTGGGTATAATATTGAATTTATTATAATTTTATGGTTAATAGGAGATTTAAAAATTTAGTTTATTTTTAGGTATAAAAAGAGTAAAAGTAAAAGAGTAAAAGTGCCTTAAAACATAGAGCAAAATAACAGCATTTGTTGTTATTATTGCATTTGTAAAATTTAATGAAGAATTAATGTTAAAGGCGTAATTAAAAAAAAAAAAAAACATAGCAAGCAATATAATATTTCTACTTTAAAAGTTGTCTGATGATAAACATAATTAATGGCTTTGTTAAATCTTATAAGAAAAAGATATCTGTTTCGGTGTTTTTTAGCCAAGTTTTGATATATTTTTTATAAGATTTAAGATTTTTTTAAAATTTTTTTAAATACTCCTTTATGGCTAAGATTATTTTTGACTCGGTTGATTAACTTTATGACTAACGCCGTTCTTCCATGGAGCTACCTTCAAGCGACGCGATCGCCGCTCGTCTGTGTTTTCCATACTATTATTAGTGTTAGAAAACGCCGCTAGGTGCTATACTAGCAAATTTGTTTGACAGGTAGCGGTAGCGTCGCTTGTGAAAAGCTACGTGGAAGAACGGCGTAACTTTTTTCCTTCTTGTAAAATTATTCATAAAAAAAAAAATAACAACACTTTGGCGTTACTTTCCTTGCGCAGATAATACCAAAAATACGCGGAGTTCTAAAGGAGTAAGAAGTCAAATATTTCTGGCGTTTATATTCCTCTTGATGTCTCTTACATATAATTTGAATCCACTAAGCAAGCTACAAAGTAAGCTAAGACATAAAACACATGTAGGGTGACATTTGATTTTAAATAATATTCATATTATGATATTAATTAAAATAATAAATACGAGCGTGCTTTAGACCCTACTACTGAAGTAAATACTTCTTTAGTAATCTAATCTAATTTCATTTCTGGCATCGAATAAAACCATTCTAATCATCAGTGTATAAGAATCTATATTGAAGATTCGTTTGGAATATTACCAATCATCGTGACAATGCAGTCGTTTCAATGCACTGAGTTCGCACACCCTAAACGAAAATTTGATTCATTTTATTGTGGGAATTACGCTTAGAATGGAATTGTTGATTTAATTCTTACAAAGTTTATAATAAAACTTTTTTGATGCGGATTCTAGTTAGAGAGCGACGTTTATTCACATTTTCAGCACGAAATACAAACATTTCCAATCGAAAAGGTGCTAGTTATAAGTGAGATTTTAACCTTTAAAATGTGAGAAATATCCACACAACTATTGTCAGCATAAATGCCAGCACCCATTCCAAACGTCATTACTATGGATTTGAGCAATGTTGTTACGATTAGATTGTAAGGAATGAACCTCAAAATTAATATAAATTTATTATCGTTCGCCTCCGTAACGTTCGTAACGCCCGATATAACGCCTCTCGTAACGCTCTCGCCAGAAGGCTCCATCAAAGAAGGCGCACTTACCGCGCGTCAAGGCGTTAAATCGTCCCGGACGTATAACGCTGCGTTGTATTGTACAACAATATAACGTCGAAGCCGTTTTCGTTGTTTGTTTTGGGGGTGTTATGCCGTGTTGTGCTACCTCCTTCTTTAGCCGACGTTTCGGACAGCGTTGCAGTGTCCATCATCAGGGCAGATCCGGCAGATCCGTCGATGTGTGATGTGCCGGATCTGCCCTGATGATGGACACTGCAACGCTGTCCGAAACGTCGGCTAAAGAAGGAGGTAGCACAACACGGCATAACACCCCAAAAACAAACAACGAAAATGCTTTTGGCCATGAAAATCTAAAAACGTATCTAACGTCGAAGCCGTTCAAATAGAAAGTACGCGACGTTACGGCGCTTTAGTACTGACGCCTTGACGCCGCGATAAGTACCCCTCCTGTTTGACGGAGCGTGGTAGGTTGGTAGCAAAGAGTAATATAGTTCCATGGTTGGTAGGCTCCCTTAAGTCGACTCCAGATACTAATATCTACAGCCTGTATGTCGAACGAATATCTACAGCACATATGTTGGACAAATATCTATGACCTTCAGAGTGAAGACTAATATCTACAGAGCTAAGGTCGGATTAATATCTATGAGGGCAGCTGAGCAAGAGGTTGTACGGAAAAGCATAAATTACTACAATTACGTAAAGGCTTAAACGTTTAAAGTACGTACATGAAGTTTTTGCATAATATTACGTATTTTGCTGTAATGTTGAAATTGGCATAGCACCTGCTCGCGTCAAGGCAAAAAAAAAACATCCCAGTTTTCGAGTAGTTTAGCGGCTACGCTAGGTTTGTGTAACATGGTTTGTGATACAAAAGAAAGTTCTTCAAACTGCAAACGCAATATTACGTTATGCCAATGTGATATACATAATTGGAAATCCAACCTCTGCCAGTACTGTAGAGTGTAGATATTCGTCTACATCATCTGTTCTGTAGATATTAGTCAGCAGTTTGAGCTGTAGATATTTGTCCTCACTTTGGTTCCCATAGATATTTTTCTAACATACCTCGTATAGATATTAGTCAACACATGGATTCTCATATATATTAGTCCGCTTTATTCAGTTTTTGAAATTTCTGTAGATATTAGTAGACGCCTCCCTCAAGTCGCTACGTATTCAGTCCAACAAGACGCAGCATTTTATGTTCGAGACGTTTTAACGCCTTGACGCGCGGTAAGTAAAGGCTCCGTCAAACAGAAGGCGTACTTACCGCGCGTCAAGGCGTCAGCGTAACGTCGCGTACTTTCTATTTGAACGGCTTCGACGCGCAAACCAGAGCGTTCGGCGTCAGTTACTGTCAGTCGGTCTTCGCCACGATGTCCATCCATTCAGATGAAGATAAGTTGTTAATGCTGTGTGCATTATCACGTTCCTGTTGTAATAGAATATGGGTGCATGATATTAATAAGAAGAGTAAAGAATTTGGAGAATATCATCGTTTATTCCGGGAGTTTTCATCACATGAAGATCGCTTCTTTCAATGTCACGAGAGTGCTTCGAAGAATTGCATTCGCTTCCGCAACACGAAATAAGCAAATACACCACAAATGCACTGTTCCTCGTGTCATACAAACAAGGATGTTTTCGGACATATTCAATTAACTTTTCAGCAACCATTTTTACCACAGTCAAGCAAGAACTCTCGGCTTCAAAGGAAATTTTGTAACAAAAATACAACGTGGCGTTCTGCCGCAGCGGCAGAGTTTCGCGTATTGCAACACGCTCGCTCTGTTTGACCGGTTTAGACAAGTTCAGTACAACACAACGTAGCGTTATACGCCCTGGACGTTTTAACGCCTTGACGCGCGTAAGTACGCCTCCTGTTTGACCGAGCCTTGGTAGATTCAGACTGGATCCACGTACGTGCCCATCGCTACGCCTAACAATATCTGGACTGCTTAGCAACCATATATTTTTAATGAAAATGTATGTTTTAGAATCACATTAGCCACACGCATCGCGACGTGCGATGTCTGTGGCCATTTTCATAGAAAATGTATGGGTTGCTAAGCATTGTTTGGCGTAGCGATGCGTACGTACGTATAGGTAGTCTGAATCTACCTTAAGCCTTCTATTACCCCAAGTATTTACTTCAATAATTTAAACTACTTGTCTTTCAGAGCGCTTAAAGCTCCATAAATAAATGTATTCCCGATTATAAAATATTTTCAGCTTGTATTTTTTTTTACCCCCGTGAAATGTACCTCCACTTAATTATTAATTCCAAACGCTCGACTACTCCAGACTTCAGAGGGCACATGAAGGTGGCTAAACGCACTGACCGTAAATTTTATATAATCCCTTGTTTTTAATTGCCTTTTAGCGAACAAAAGAGCGACGAAGCAAAAACTAAGAAGTGGTTTAGGCAATTAATAAACTATTTAGATTAAACAAAGTGTTTTGATGAATAACGTGATTATGTGAATTATTGTGATGTTTTAATCTCCAGAGCCTAACAATAGGGAAGTTGAGTGAAAAATATTTTTACTTGTAAAAAATATGTTTTTGTAGATGACATGCAAACTTAAATTCCAGTGTTTTTTTAATGTTCGTTTTCATAATTAAATTAATTCTACAAGTTTGAATTTTATTAAAGCCCGCAAAAACGCCGGCAAGAGTATAATACCGTGCGGGAGAGTTCGTGACGTCACCCGGTCCTTGATTGTGTGAAATATAAGGGAAAATATTTACAAAACCAGGACACACTGCGCAGTGGATAGCGCATTGGCCCGGATTGCCAGAGGTCCTGGGTTCATGTCCCAGACGTATCCGTATCTTTTTCTGATTTTTCTATTTCGGATTTTCGATTAACTTTCGCTAATATTATCTTCATTAATTAAAATATTATAATTTGAGGTTTAACTCTTTAAGTTAAAAAGTTAAAAATAAAAATAAAAATATTAAATTAAAATCATTAAAAAATATATCCGAGAACGTGTTTTGTGACAGAAATACCTCATATTTTCTATTTATCTAAGGTCTTAGAAACTAAAATGTTTCAATTTTTTTACACAGTTGCTTTGTTTAGACATTACTGAAAAATAATAAATACTTATGATCAAAAAATACTTACAAGTAGTACACGATATTTAATAATTTATCATCGTGCTTTTTCAGCATTTTTATTGCTTACTTGAATGTAGGTATATATTAAAGCATGCTTTGAATGAAATAAATCGATATTAAATTTTTAATTTTAAAAAATTGATACGGGGAGTAATCGATATTTCACACTGAAACCTCCCTGTACAGTTGCAAGCATTTTTAAACTTTTATTCTCAGCTGCTGGTCAATCGCTCTTAATAGCCTGGAGACCTTTCAATGTTTATAATATCACTATTTACTTTGTCTCGGCTGTGCACGTGTACTTATCTACTTACAGAACTTACAATCATTTTATCTAAACAATACAATTCCATAATACTTATAATTACAAACTCAACCTGATATCATGATCTACTCAACACCACCACATCGTCCCGAGAGTTATCGGATGGAGATGGCCATAGACATATGAATATTCATAGACCAGAGAATCAGGGAGAGGGGTAAAAACCAACTGCAGCGGGCGCAGAGGGATGAGTTGGCTGTAACGATATGTGATTCGTTAATACTTCAATGTGACAGTATATATGCATCTCGCATTATAATATCACCATTTAGTTCTTAAAAGTAAAATCTGCTTTTGAATGAATAGACCTTTTTACATGGGAGCGCGAATTGTTCGCCCGGTTTGAACAAACTTGTGTAATCCATATAAAACGAAGAAAGGTTCGCTTGCTTTGAGAGTCGAATATTTTGTTACCGTGTTTAGTTAAGACACTTTTACAAATATTTCATAATTTACTTATCCCAGTAAACAGCAACGTGCACACGACGGGACTGGGAATTTCGGTTGCCAACGCTTCATTGTATCTCGGTATGATAAAACTGATCATATTATATGATGTGAATAAGCTTAAAATAAAGACAAATAATGCCTACCGACAAATTGGGTTTATACTCTTTTTCACTTCTATTTTTATACGTTTTAATAACACAAGTTACCATTTTTGCCGTGTTATTTCGCAAAATGTACCGATGAGAGCTCGACGCTAGTCCGCACAAGAATGATGACGTCACATTTTCTAGATTCACGCGAACCTATACACCAGCCCGGCCGGTTCCATGGAACCCAGAATTAAGGAGGGGGAAATAATACGCTTTTATCACTTAGGGCAGGTCTATACATAATATGTCTATGGAGATGGTGGATTTTGGTTACCTTTTACTAATCCCACGAATCGGCCTTTTTAGGGTCGGCGATGTTTATTTCTAAATGGAGGTAATGGTCCAAACTCTGCGGTTAATTATTTGGAGACACTAGAGATTAATAATTAGTCTCGATCTGTTTACCACACCCTCTCTCCAGTCTCCAGATTTCTAGGCCTGGGGCTCGATTCTCCAGTCGAGACCGCTCGCAATCGCATTCGAAAATACATACATTGGTCGACGTGGTTATTCTCGAGTCTCGTAAAAGGTATATATATAAGGTAAAAGTCATTCCACTCGAAGAACGAGTGGGTCAAACCAGTCGACAGCGACAAAACCGTCGAAATCTAGTACATCGTATCCTAACCAAGATCGTTTTGCACTCTTCGAAGGACAAGCATTGTATTTTAAATATATAAATTTTATACGAAGTTGTTTTAAGGTTCCAAATAATGACTGATTTACTGGCGATATTGGTTGAAATGCATAACGTAGAGCAAACTTAAGCAGATGCTAATGGTTTGCCGGAGTGTAGATAGTTTTTTATAATTTTTTATTTATTTACATTTAAACCCGCTAAACTACCTACTTATATAGTTTGTCAGCGGGGACATAGAGACAACATTTTATACAATAACATGATACAATTTAAACATGTATATTATGATGATACATAATTGAATTAATTGGTTAAATTACAGATAAGTATAAATAGCAGCATAAGCCTTATATAATAAGCAAGTACAAATAAATGTATGAACAAATTAGTATGACAAGTACATAAATAGTTTCATAGATAGTGGTAGGTATATCAGGTATTACAAAAAAATTATTTTCTTCCTTCCTAATTAATAATTTTTATTAGAACAACTCCCTTTTCATAACTTTTGAGAGTTATTCCCATCAATGTAATATATCATTGAAGAAGAAGATAACACTAATAATCTAAAGGAAAATATGAAAAATAATGAGACACAGAAAAATAAAACATACCTAACGGTCGCAACTGGGACGCAAACCCAGAACCTCTAGTCTTACTAGGACGAGCTTATGTAATGTTATGTATTAACTTACTTCTGTCCCAGTTGCGACCGTTATCTTTTAATTTCCTGTGTCTTGTTCTTTTTCATATTTTCGTTTAGATTATTAGTGTTATCTTCTTCTTCAATCCTAATTAATCTGTTACAGTGTCGTTTAGCATGTATTAGCAACATTAAATTTCTTTTCCGCGGTAGTCATTTCACAGAAATGTCAAAAACATCAGAAACACAGACAATATTCACAGGGTTGCCAATATAATTATCTCTTCAACCCTTCAAAAATTTGGCGTAATTTGTCAAAGGCTAAAAATATTCCCACTTTGTAATAAAATCCAAATAAACGAAATATTTTTTAAGGTATCTGAAAACTAAAACTGTTTTCGAAAGGTGATGAAATTGGCTTTCAAAATGTATTATTAGAAACAACCATGTATTTTTTTTTAAATATAAAAACTTTGGATAAAAAGTTTTAAAAATGGCTCAATTTAGGTTTTTTATGACAAAAATTTCTGATAATGAAAAAAAATAAAAACACATCACAAAGTTTCATTTTATTTTTTCACACTGCGATAAGAAATTTTGGTTTCTTAAAGATATACATTTATTTTTTTGTGGTTAACTTTTTGATTTGAATACCTATATAGGTTGTTGTATTCTCTTTCCAATACCGTTTTGATCATAATTCTCACTATGATAGTAAGGGAGACACAACGATTTCTAAGAGATCTATGTGAGCTTGGACAAATATGGTATCTTGTGATTAAACGGGAAGAATACATAAAAATGAAACATTCGACAATGTTCGTCGAGATGTCGAGTAATTTTTCATTCGTAGATAGCGCGTAATGAGTAACTCTTGATCGTTATTGGAGAATCTGGTGTCTTGTGTACAATTAGGCTGGAATCAGACGGTTCACTCGAGTGAAGGTTTACTCTATGGTTACTCGAGCGAATGTTCCCATCTTCGTTTTACTTTTGTTTCATTTCAGACGTGTCATTCCGAGTAAAATAGGCCGAATGAAATACAGAAATGAACGATTAGTGAACCGTCTGATTCAGCCATTAGTAGTATTGCGCTTGGGGACAAAAAGCTTCGATTACTTGTTAAGCTCGAAGGATTAAAAGACCAATCTGGAAAATTGTCAGGCCTACGCTTATAAGGGTTCTTTATTGTATAGTAAGGTGGGTCATTTAAAAAAAAGTGTTAATTTCAAATTCTAAGAGCGATAAAAGGGTGCCAAATGGGTTCAAAACGACGTGTTTAAAATTTTAAAATTTTCTGATACGATCTTCTTCCTCCGGATTCACTTCAAAGTTTTGAAAATTTTAAATTTTAGAGGTTATTTCTAGTGTGTATAAAAGTTACTATGAATAATTTTTACCATATTTTTTGTTATCTTCCATAGCAAATGTAGTATATATTTACGAAATCATTTACAAAATGTCCCGGTTTTGATTATTGGAGGCGTGAGGCGAGGGCGGGGGGAGCACCGATTGCACTAATACCGGAGAAAAAATGGAGGAATTCCGCCGCAAAAGTAAAGTGCTGTTTGATATTTCGTCTTGCAAATGCAATGATTTCAGTAAATGTGACTGTCCTAGAGATCAAAAAAATACCTGTAAATGAATAGAGTTTCATTACTGACCAACGTACTTCACGAAAAATGATAATAGGAAACGTGGATATCGCTTCAACAAAACAAAAGAAAACTGCGTTGAAAGGGAAACTTTTGAAGCAAAAATCCTTGTGCCCGTCTAAAAGGGAAAGCACAGGTAAGCCAACTACCTCTCTACTCGATATGTCCACGTCTTCTGCATCAAATGAATCCGATTGTAAAGATGTTTTCAAACCTACTATTGTACCTCAAACGCTTCAGAAGCAGGCTGCGGTCAATATTGATCACTCCACACTGTCTAAAACTTGTGACAGATATGGAGTGTGGGATAAGGCCGTGGCAGCCATTAACTTAGCAGATTTGTATGACATTAAGTTTAACATTCCAGTTATTGACAAGAGTAAAATTCGCATAGAACGAAAGAAAACAAGAGGAAATATTAAGGGCACAACACATAGTTTTATAAAAACCCCCAAATATATTTTGATGGCCGGAAAGATAAAACATTAATTATCAGGGAAAGGGAGGGGACACAATTCAGAGAATGATGCATTGAAGAGCATATTTCATTGATAAAAGAGTCAGACTCAATATATATTTAGGTTTTATTGCACCAAACTCTGGCACGTCGAAAGTTATAAACCATTGCAATGGATAATTTGCTTGCTTCACATGAACGCGTTACCATTTCGGCATTTGTTCGCACATCTTGACGGTAAGACATCTGGACCTCAAACATGTTCAGGCACAATAGGACTAGCTTTGGAAAATTGTGAAAAAAAGCCTATAATTCATTTTCAGAAAATTGATGGAGAGTTGCATGAATTATTTACTAAAGATGAGGATACAGATCAGTTATATTTGTATAAAATAGTATCTGCAGTTACAGTGGGGGAATTACCTGAAGATTTATGCCACAAATCTCCTGGAAAAATGTCTCATGCCAAATAGCTTACGCATGCTAACCGAATTTTTCGTCTTTATGTTTCAACGGAAGCTCCTTCAGAGAATCTTATTATTTTAGAAACGTACGTTGTTAAAGTGTATGCTCCGGCTTGTTCAGCATTAAAACTCATACCACCTGTAAAAATGGAGCACCTCACCTGTGGTAGTTAATCTCAGCGCCTAGATACTTATCAGCTGAACTGAAAACTTAATTGATCCGGTTATAGAAAGAAACAGTTTCTTCGCACACCCCAAAAATGTATTGCTTGCAATTTTGGCTGACCCTCACAAGCATATCCGAGAATTAGCTGCGCGTCGTGTTCTAAAAGCACGCAGTAATAAACTAAGTAAAACAGGGCTATTCCAACTTCCAAACATAAACCTCGATGCATCTATATTATTTGGAAGCAAAATGTAACCGAACCCTTAATACTGAAGAATATTTCGGATGAAGATCTTCAATTATTTGTAGCTCATGGGGGAGAAGGTAGATTGCCTCTTCTGCGTCTGCCATGTCATACTTAAGCAGTTGAAAGAGATGTAACGACTGTTATTGAAGCCTTGACTACTTTATGTACGAAGTCTGCAAAAGAAAGTCTTATTAAGGTGAAGATTGAGTCTCTCAAAATAATGCCGAAATTTGAGAGTAAGAAGAATTTTGCTGGTATTTGAATACACTACCTTGAGATAATTTGAATTATATTCATATATGTTTTAAGTAAATAATTCGAAATATTCTCTCTATTTAGCGTTTTATTGAAAAATAGTTAATTTTTACTTCTTTATCTAACATTTTTTAAAGATTTAACAAGGGTGGGTTTTTCTCTAATATGTGAAATTTCAAAGTCAAACCGGAGGAAGAAGATGATATCCAAATATTATTAAAAAAATTAGGTGATTTTTCATTGTCATTTAGCACCCTTTTTTCACTATTAGACAAATCAAAAAAAGAATTTTTTTTTCCCCATACATTCGTGACCCACCTTATTGTATAGCCTGTCCAAAATATTATTCTTAAAACCGAAAAATTACGTAAAAGGATATATAGTTTCAGAATTAGCCTATTCATATGCCGATTGTTCTAGGATTATTTTTTTATCTCTCGTCTAGGTTTTAATAATTGGTGAGGAGGGTCTATGTATGCATAGGAGAGTGTAAAATCATGTTATGAAGAGAACCATGTTTCTGGGAGGAAACACCAGTGTTCTGACTATCTTGGTACGAGAACACAAGACATCAAATGGATGGCAGCAGGATAACAAACTCCAAACTCTTCTTTTTCTTCGGAACAATTTATTTTAATAAGCAAAATTACTAAACCAAAGGGTCTAGTTTCCCTTTGGTTGTGATCCACACGATCACCAAACTGATCAAAGAAAAGAGGTCTAATTTCCCCTAATCTTTAGGTACTCATGTACCTATCAGTTCGTATCCAAATCTCTACACTGCAGTCGGTACCAACATGTACCTCCCAGTGTAATTCTAAAACACGACTAACTTACAAAACTACAAGTATCTTATTTTATAGCTAAAACATGCAATAAAAAATTGGAAAGCTGTAGGCCGTCCGCACAGAATAAAAAATAACATTGAAAAATAAAACAATACAAACTATTTGTCGGCTTTTAATATATTTTTAACGAAATTTTATGCCCGTACATCATACACACAGAGAGACAAAAAAAAGGGAAAGGTCTTACGATTGGGCAATTGACAATCCTGTTATTTGAAATATTCCGTCATGTTATAAAGGCCGACGATCCTGAACTACAAATAATAAAACAATTATACCTCAGCATGCTACGACTTAAATTTAAAGGAATTTTAAAACTGCATTTCTTTTATGTTTAGTCTAATGTAAACCGACTAGGCAAGCTGCAATAAAACATTTACATTAATAACGTCTTCTAAGGACCAAACACAAAACAACAAATAAAAATAATATTTTACATCAGCTGGAAGGAAATACATCTATACAATAATAGGCCATCATAAAATATTAGATACTACTTGCGTCGGGGTTGAAAGTTCCGACCCGATGTGCACACGTGTGATAATACTAACAGATTTTAAACGAGAATTTGAACGGGAAAAAATATAATTATTGCGAATAATTATTTGAAATTGTTAAATCGCATTCTGGAGTGAACAACTAGTATCAGAAATTTCCAATTCAACAGCACAATCCGTTTTTAGTGGAAAGCTATTTTGATAAATGAACACCAAAATATAATTCGCTCGCCTCTCCCAAATATGTTCAAGCCAACTGCAAATATTAGTGCATAAAAATACTTAATTATGCTAATGAGAATTGACAATTTAATTCCACCCACCTGTGCCTTCCAGGAGGTGAAAATTATAATCTGAAGGCGCCAGGGGAATAAGAGGGAGTGGTTCAAGACATCCCATAAACCAAATGAGTCAAAGAGCGCCTTGAAAGCTAAGGCTGTGTGAGGTCAGCGTTGTCGTGCAATAAGCACACTTCTCTCATCAGCATTCCCCTCCTTTTGTTTTGAATGCACTTTTTGAGTTTTATTTGGGTCTCAATATTGGTGTGCATTGATGATCAGAATCGGACCAAAAGATGGGGCAGAATCGGACCAAATGTCCCAAAATACAGGGGGGATGATTATTTTCCCCCAAATTGCTATTTTGAAATTTTTGGCAGATGGAAAATTGGTGTAACAACTGTATTTTGGTTTCAAGCGTGTAATGGACCACCCACGTGTCGTCTCCAGTCATAATAGAGCTCAGAAAATACTCACCTTCCAATTCAAGTCTCTCAAGGAACGATCGCGCTTGGCGGGAAATCTTCCCGACATCCTTCTCGCAACTGGATACTGTAACATGAGTTTACGTACTACTGTGTTCCTACCACGCTTGTTCTGGTCAGGAAACCCTACTCTACCATTCAGGGTTGAAAACCCTCAAAAACCAAAAAACCACAGCTCTTTATAATCACAGTACAATTATTTTCTGAAATTGCAAAGTCATCAAATATGTCAACTTGCTAAGAGATTGCTGTAGGGATGTACGTAGGAATTTGTCATCAACGTGATGTAACAGATAAGAACAGGTATATGGAATAAAACGCTGATGTTGATAAAGTAAGGGGTCTCGGAAAAGTCACGTTTGGGTCTTCTTGTATAACTGTTTGATCCTTTACTATTGTAAAACTAACGAAGTTAAGGAGGACGAAGAAGGACAGAAATATGCGATGATACTGTAATACCAGTTTTAGCAGAATAGGTTTTCAAAAATGGCCGTTTCATATAGTGAAAAACTTTCTTGATTCCTGGATTGGTTGGATGATTACTAAATTTTTGAAATTCTTAGCTAATGCCTTTTGTTAACCTACAGTTACAAAAAATTATAAAAGTATATACCTATATTATTTTATTTATCTACTATACAGGGTGTTAAGCATTGTACTTGCCTTACTTTAACGAGTGATTCCTGACATTATTTGAAGTAAAAAATGTAAATAAATTTTGGTCTCCGGTGACATTTTTGAAGTTTTTTTTTTTCTACAAAAACATGAAAATTCTATTAATTCTATTAATTGTTTGTATTGGGAAGTTAAAGGTGGGGTGAGCGGTTGTTTCGTTACTTGGCTAAGTGACCAGTGACAACATGTAGAAGAATTTTTTCGTTTGATTTTTAAGAGAAAGATTTTGAAAAAGATATCTAAAAAGTCTCCGGAGACCGAAATTATATTTACATTTTTTTCTTCAAATAATGTCAGGAATCACTGATTAAAGTAAGTCAAGTACGATCCTTAACACCCTGTATAGGTACGTCCTCCGTATCTTTTTGTATATCTATGACGGCCTCGGAAGTTGAGGGGTAAGGCTCTCCACTACCAATTCGAAGGTCGCGGATTCGAACCCGGCATGCGCAAATAAATGTAATTTTATTGTGTTATTTCACAATTAATTAATTATAAACTGTACATAGTATATTTGCTGCACATTCCAGAGTGTAAGATACTCTCAGTATCGCCCTGGTGTAGGACCAGCATTCAGAATTAAAACGTTGCTTGAAGTGGCTTTAGCCGTGTTTGGTAACCAGATCTGAACAGCTAGGTACTTCCCCACATTCTTCTTCCCCATCTCCTTCCCCTCCTCACCACCAACATACCCCAATTGGGGATGTCGTAGTGGCACTGCCTCCAGACGGTGGCAGTTGGGACTCTTGTGCGGTTTTCATATTTAAAAAAAGACTAGTGTGCTTCAGACCATACGACTGAAGTAAATACTTATTTAGTAATCTAACCTAATTTTCTTTTTGGCATGGAATAAAATCATTCCAATCATCAGCGTATAAGAATCTATATTGAAGATTCGTTTGGATCGTTACCAATCATCGTGACAAATCAGTCGTTTCAATGCACTAAGTTCGCACACTGTAAACGAAAATTTGATTAATTTTATTATGGGAATTACGTTTAGAATGGGATTGTTGATTTAATTCTTACAAAGTTTAAAATAAATGCCAGCACTCATTCCAAACGTCATTACTATGGATTTGAGCACTGTTGTTATGATTAGATTGTGAGGAATGAACCTCAAAATTAATTTTAATTTATTATCGTTCGCCTCCGAAACGTTCGTAACGCCCGACAGTATCTACGCCTCTCGTAACGTGTAATTTCCGTAACGCCCTCGCCAGTTTACCCCCAAGTCAAGCGTGTGTAAAGAAGTATTTACTTCAAAAAACTAAAAAAACAATACGATGTTTCTCCGGACATATCACTGGCTTATTAAAATATACCCGCGAAGATTAATTGCAGCGAGCACTAGAAACCAAGTGCCTATGTTTTTATTTTCCAATTGTTCGCTCTTCGCTGTTCACTGATCCAGTTCTTTATTGTACAACTGTTCATTGTGCGCTACTCCTCTTTTAGATCTACTGGGAAATGCACGCAACTTTCGTGAATTACAAAATGTATTATTCTGCAACAATCATTCCGGGACTAACTATTATACACATGCACTTATATCTCGCCTACATAAACTTGGAAACAAATTCAATACAGTACTATAAAGAACCTATGTACTTAGATAAAACAATAATGAGAAATCAATCATTATAGAAAAAAAACTAAAACAACTTTAAAAATCAACAAAATATAAAATATTTTCTTTGGAATAAAATGACATCTCTAGATTGTTCGGTCTCTTTCTACTAATGTGCTTCATGTGCTCTCCACAAAATGTATTTTGCATTTTTTGGTTTTCTATCTTTTTTCTAGTTACATAGGCCACAACGTACTTTTGGTCTACTCATTGATGGGAGTAGATCTAATGCCATAGTTGGTTCTACTTCTGGGATCATAATTCGGATACGGTTTTTGATATGCTGTCGAATGTTTCAAAAACCTATTGGTAGCCATTTTCTATGAAATAACATAAAAAAAGGTAAATAAATAGTAATAAAATGAAGGAAAAAAACACTTACGTATTTAGTCGCTACCGGGTCCAGCAGACCCATTCATACCTTTTACGTCCGTAGCACTCACATGCAGTGCGCTAATTGACGACTTAGATCGTCATCTGTCGAGGCCCTAGCACGCTTGCTCTATGACGATCGGTAAGATAACTATCGGTCACTTCTCATCGTTCCCTACGACAACTGCAGATCGCAAACGAATAGGTGACATGCCGTGTTGTGCTACCTCCTTCTTTAGCCGACGTTTCGGACAGCGTTGCATTGTCCATCATCAGGGCAGATCCGATAGATCCGTCGATCTGCCCTGATGATGGACACTGCAACGCTGTCCGAAACGTCGGCTAAAGAAAGAGGTAGCACAACACGGCATAACACCCCAAAAACAAACAACGAAAATGCTTTTGGCCGTGAAAATTTAAAAAACGTATCTGAATATGTGACAGTTCACAATGACTAAGTGTCCTTAATATATTCGATATCAAATGTCTTTTGTACGTTTGAGATCTGCAGTTGTCCTAGGGAACGATGAGAAGTTACCGACAATCGGTCGGTAACTTCATATAGAGCGACCGTGCTAGCACACGCTTGCTCTATATCGTTCGGTAGGATAACTATCGGTAACTTCTCATCGTTCCCTAGGACAACTGCACATTGCTAACGTACAAACAACAGTTGATGTCAAATATGTTAAGGACACTTAGTCATTGTGAACTGTCACTTATTCGTTGGCGATCTGTATTCATGCTAGGGAACGATGACAAGTTACCGATAGTTATCCTACCGATCGATATAGAGCAAGCGTGCTAGGGCCTCTGCTACACTATCGTTGAAAGGTACTAAGAGCGCAACGTAGCATACGTCAAAATTTTAAAGTTACTACACAAAATATCAAGAACTGGGTCCGTTAGACCCTTTAGCGAGTCCCTGGGAGTGTTAAGATTGAGCACTAGATAAAATTTTTGCATCTCATCATTAATGTTATTGTATTGTACCAAAGTGCAAAAATAAATCAATATATAAATAAACCGCATCTGATAAACAATGTACCGGTGTTCAAAAAGCTGCATTACTACGAACAAAATAGTGTGGCGCCATTAGAAAAATAATCCTTTATCACTTGGGTCAAATTCATTTTGTTCCGGTGAACATTTTTATGCAAGTACAATAGTGGGTATATAAAGAAGATACTCTCAGTATTGCCCTGGTGTAAGATCGTCTTGTTCAATCCGGCCGTATATGGGTACATATATATTTCCATGAAATATTTTACGTCAGTATCTATTCTACGTTTCTATTTTGACGGCCTCCGTGGTCGAGGGGTAAGACACTCGACCACGGAGGCCGTCTCCCAAATCCAAAGGTCACGGGTTCGAACCCAGCGTAATCAATTAAATTAAATTTTATTTATTTGTATTATTTCACAATTAATTAATTAAAAATAATATGTTGTATATTTACGGCACGTTCCAGAGTGGAAGATACTATCAGTATCGCCCTGGTGTAAGAACACTATTCAGAATTGAAGTGTAACTTAAAATGGTTTTAGCCATGTTTGGTGACCAGATCTGAATAGCCAGGTATTTCCCCATCGTCCTCTTCCCCGTCTTCTTTCCCTACCTACTACCTTCAGCCTCACAACCGTTTAGGGATGCTATAGTCTCACTGGCTCCAGACGGCAGCAGTTAGAGCACTTGTGAGATATGCATTTAAAAAAAAATAATAATTGTCACCAATCAGAGAATTTTTATTACCGTTCTATTGTTTACTTTTTCGTATTAGATTTTTTTAATATGTTCCTCCAAATCCACATCTTTATATATAAAAATCTCTCGACGCTATTTATAATTATAAATGAGAAAAACTCCGAAACTACCTATCCGATTTTGATCAAATTTGGCTTACTGTGTGTAATTTGGTACAACTTAAAAGACAGTATAGTTTTTATCTCGATTATTGACCGCAATATTTATTAATGCGAATTAAATGTTTGTTATAGGACAATGTTTTGTGATTATTTATAAGTTTCTAACAGATGGCGGTTGGTTATCTAGGTTAGGTAACCATCCACCAGATGGCGTTGTGTTTCGTTAGTCACAGCAACGCGTGGAGGGGTCAGCTAGTATTATATAAAAGGGGAAAAATTTCAGTAATTACATAAGTTCCTACAAGTTTTTACCTGTGAAACTTAAAAAAATTACGAGTTTATATCGTGACGTACATCATGAATGTATCCATTATCATATTAAAAATATAATCAATCAATTATTTTACAATTTCATAAGACAACATGTTATCATTAGACCGGCATCATGACTTAAGTGGATTAAAAAAAATTAACCCAATTTTGTACCCAGGCTTTGGTCATATTCCGTCAGATGGTCAGAAATTTTCCGTTTCGCAAGAAAATACAAATAAATGGAATATTTCTAAATGTATCTGAAAAATTAAAAACTGTTTTTGAAAGCCAAAAAGCATACAATATTTAAAATACTAATAGTTAGAAAACAAACATAAATAAATAAAAAAACATAAAAAGTTTTTAAAACGCCTATCCTATATTTTTGTAACTAAAATTATTGATATGTTGTACTGGTAATCAACGTGTTCATCGAAAATCAATTCATCGAAAGCAAATTCATCGACAATGAGAGGTTAGGTTAGGTAAGGTTGAACTCGTTTTCGATGAACTCTTTTTCGATGAACTCATTTTCGATTAACTCGTTTTCGTTGCACTCGTTTTCGATGAACTCGTTCTCGATGAACTCGTTTTCGATGAACTCGTTTTCGATGAACTCGTTTTCGTTGAACTCGTTTTCGATGAACTCGTTTTCGGTGAACTCGTTTCCGATGAACTCGTTTTCGATGAACTCGCCGTGAACCGATGGTACTTACTATTTAGATAAATGTATTATAAACGTTATTGTCATCTCACTTTTTTGTCGTTTCATAAAAAAACATTCAATAAATAAGTTTCATAAAATTTTCTCAAATTGCGGTCGGAAATTTTAGTTTCACATACGTGCACATTTTAATGTTTCTGTTGTTAACTTCTAGGATCGAATATAAAGCGTGGCGTTTTCTCTTTCTAACACCATTTAGATCATATGTCACAACATGACAGTAAGGGAGATACAACGATTTCTATGAGACCTATGTAAGCTGTTCACAAAAGCGAACAAATAAGCGTGAGGGGTTACAGGAAAATAAATATTGGTTTTTATACAGACCCATAGACATATGAATATTACTGGACGAGAACATACAGGCCAGGGGTAAACACCAACTGTAGCGGGACGCGGAGTGGTGAGTTGACTGTGATTCGTCAATAAATCAATCTGCAAGTATATAGGCATCTCGCATTATAATATCACCATTTAGTTCTTAAAAGTAAAATCTGCTTTTGAATGATAAGACCCTTTTACATGGGAGCGCGAATTGCTCGCTACGTTTTGAACGCACTCGTGAAGTCCAAATATGGCAAAGTAAAGTTCGTAGCTATTTTCAGAGACGAATATTTGGTTGCAGTATTTAGTTAAGACACTTTTACAAATTTTTCATAATTTACTTACCCCAGTAAACAGCGACGAGCACACTCGAGAAATGCCTCGCCAGATATATGTTATTAAAGTGATTATATGATCTGAATAAGCTTAAAATAATGCTTACTTATGGAATGTAATACGACAATTGGGTTTATTCTCTTTTTCACTTCTATTTTTACACGTTTTAATAGCACCAGCCACCATTTTTGCGTGTGTTATTTCGTAAAATGTATCGATGAGAGCTCGACGATAGTTCGCAAAAGAATGATGACGTTACATTTTCTAGATTCACGTGAAGCCGTATGCGAGTCCAGCCGGCTCCAAATGGAACCGGTATGGGAGGGGGAAAAAATACCCTTTTATGACTTAGGGCATGTCTAGTTATATTCATATGTCTATGTACAGACCTCATATCGTGCGTCGTAAAAAAAAGCCCAAACACTTTTAATTAAAAAAATATGTTGTCCATAAAGATACATATTAAACCAAACACTTGTAGAAATGGATAAAGAAGTGTTGAACGTCGTTTGTATCGCGTAAATTTCAAAATAAACTACGTTTCTCGAAACGCGCGCCGTTCCCATAAATTTCAGAACTTTAATATTTTCTTAAATCAAAACATTTTTTCATGCTTCATTTTACAATAAGTTAAATATTTATAACTTATTACAACAATTATTATATATCCAATTATTGTTATCCATATTGAAAAATCTCCCGAGAAAAGATACATGCCGCCGACGGGTCTCGAACCCGCGCCCCTCTGATTGCCGGTAAGGAGCTTTATCCACTAAGCTACGGCGGCTTATCTCTTTTACTAGTGTTTCATTCAACAATTACCGCTTATTACATTTTATTTTCTCGGGAGGTTTTTTTCAATATTGATGAGTGTTTCAGGCTAATAATTATAGCTTTTAATAATTGTTACCCTTTGTGCTATGCATAAAATCTTGTCTTAAACATTAGTTTATCAATTAAAAATAACTTATTACAACGTTCATATTAAAAATTCTCTTCGATAACAGAGATTTGTTCTTTTTCGGGGATACTTTAAACAATGTCGTGTAAAGTGATTTTGGACTTGAAGTTATTTCTCGCAAACTTGTGGAATAAAGAACATTTTTTCTTCTCCTCTTCCTAGTGAGGTCGGAAACCAATTGCTTTTGATATAGTGTTCCAGTTCATCGTTTCAGTCTCTACTCGACAGCTTCCGCAAATCTTTCTCAAGATTGATTACATTCGCTCAGAAAATACCGTCTGTATCTTGTGCCGCATTTTGAGTAAGCCACACTCACCTCATCTGCGATTTTTCCACGAACTCTTCTATAATATCTCAACGCACTCTCCCATTAAACATTCAGACTTGGTTATATATAACAAGGGGCTTTCTACACTGACATAGCTACTGGTGTAAAATTAATATATTGCCCTCTTTTTAATAGCATTCTGTACTGGTAAAGGAATTTGGATAGGCATTACATTTACAAACACAAAACTAAAAGCTCGCAAAATGAACAAACTGTGCACCATGTTACTGGATGCTGACACAATGCTTGAGGCTGTTCAGCCAATGATAATAGTATTGCTTTTAAATGGAATTCCTTTCATTGTCATTCAAAACGAGGAATCTCAGGAATACACAGTTAAAACAAAAAAGATCTTTGTGATATATTCGATTATTGGATATTCCATTTATTTATGGAATATTTATCGTATTTCGACAACGGGTGAGACTGCTATCGGCTTTGTCAATGGATCCTCTCTGTTCATGTTTGGAGACAAGTTCAAAATTTACTCGGACTTGTTTATATTGCTGGTGATCATTACACATTCCATTTGGAAGAGAGATGTGATTTCCATCATCATGGGAGAGCTGCTCGACATTGACAATACTTGGAAAGTCCTTGGCGTGAAAAAAAATTACACAAGAATCAAAAGAAAGACATTTTTCGCCTTGTTATTTCAGGGTATGGTGCATTTCGGTCAAGCAATAACCTTTTGTATATTGATGTATTTCTGGTTGAACAGAAACGCCTTCTCAATCATATTTGCCATGACTGCCCCGGGGTACGCTTACACCTCCCTGCTGAACATGTATAACACCAGTCTGGGTCATGCCAGACTTAACCTGGTTATCATCAGCTCAGAACTGGAGCTAATTTGTAAACACTCATTGCTGACGAAGACTGGCGCTAAGAATGCCTGTTTGATCGTGGACGAAACTTGCACCAGACAGAAGAAATTATTGGCAGAGTTACAATCTTCGTCTAGAGATGCAATAGTGTTGCAAAGACTGAATTTGTACTGGAAGATATATGACAGGCTTTGCGATTACTACGATTCTCTTAACCGCGTCTATTTTGTTAAATTGGTTCTCATAATTGGTGTTTCTTTTACATCGATGGTAATCAATCTGTTTATTGGATTTAACGCGATAGGGTGGATTGCGAAGGACAGAGGTGATGAAAATGCGTTCTTCTTCGTGTTCTATTCCTTCAGCCAGGGAATAGTCAACATCGTCAATATATTCGTGACAATATTTGTTTGTCAACTCTCTCAAAACACGGTAAGTCTTAAATTATTACTATAAGAGGTACATTATATTATGGTTAGGCGAAGAAAAACAAAATGTGCTACCTACATTAACTTTTTACATTTTCAAATCCCTTCACTGGAAATCATTTGTATTGCTTATTTTTTCTGAGTTATCGAGGTGGCACAGCACTCTACACGGAGAAAAATGTTATTTGAAAAAACGACCATTTTAATAGTAAAAAAGGTTAAAAACGGGACTAAAGTTCTTACAAACAAATTAACATGGTTTCAATGTTTATTGGTGGGAACACGTAAAAATAATTTGTTGGTATACGTAATTTCGTACGTATGCCAACCAATTATTCTTACATTTTCCCGCCGATAAACATTGTTTCCATAAAAACATGATTTTAATAAGACCTTTTAGAAAAATATTGCCTGTTTGTTTCCATGGCAACATCACTTTTGTATCACCTTTTTGTTTAAAATATGCCGCTCATTTCCATGGCAACATCATTTCATTAGGAGTAATTTTTAGCAGGTTGTTTCTATGGCAACATCAATAATAATATATTGGCTGGATGTTTCCATAAAAACATCATTTTAATAAGACCTTTTAGAAAATTATTGGCTGGTTGTTTCCATAGCAACATCATCTTGAACGGACTCATTGTCATTATTATATGTGCGGCTTGTTTCCATGGCAATATCATTTTTATATGAATTCAAAATAATAAAATGATGTGGTTATTTCCATGGCAGCAACACTTTAATGAGATTTTAATAATAATTATTATTTGGGCTAGTCGCTAGTCGGCTAGTAGTTTCTATGGCAACACCATTTTAGAAGGACTGATAACTAATTTATGGGCTGTTTGTTTCCATGGCAACATCACTTTTGTATGACCTTCTTTTTTTTTTAAATATACCGCTTATTTCCATGGCAACATCATTTCAATAGGAGTAATTATTAGCAGGTTGTTTCTATGGCAACATCAACAATAATATATTGGCTGGATGTTTCCATAAAAACATGATTTTAATAAGACCTTTTAGAAAAATATTGGCTAGTTGTTTCCATAGTAACATCATCTTGAATATCATTGTCATTATTATATTTGCTGCTTGTGTCCATGGCAACATCAATTTTATATGAATTCAAAATAATAAAATGATGTGGTAATTTCCATGGCAACAACACTTTAATGAGATATTAATAATAATTATTTTTTGGGCTAGTAGTTTCTATGGCAACACCATTTTAGAAGGACTGATAACTAATTTTTGGGCTGTTTGTTTCCATGGCAACATCACGTTTGTATCACCTTCTTTTTTTTTTAAATATGCCGCTCATTTCCATTGCAACATCATTTCAATGGGAGTAATTATTAGCAGGTTGTTTCTATGGCAACATCAATAATAATATATTGGCTGGTTGTTTCCATGGAAACATCATTTTAATTGGACTTCATTATTATAATATGATAAGGTTGTTTCCATGGCAACAACATTTTTGATAAGATTTTTATAATTATTGTTTGGGCTAGTAGTTTCTATGGCAACACCATTTTAGAAGGACTGATAACTAATTTATGGGCTGTTTGTTTCCATGGCAACATCACGTTTGTATCACCTTCTTTTTTTTTAAATATACCGCATATTTCCATGGCAACATCATTTCAATAGGAGTAATTATTAGCAGGTTGTTTCTATGGCAACATCAATAATAATATATTGGCTGGATGTTTCCATAAAAACATGATTTTAATAAGACCTTTTAGAATAATATTGGCTGGTGGTTTCCATAGCAACATCATCTTGAACGGACTCATTGTCATTATTAAATGTGCTGATGGTTTCCATGGCAACATCATTTTTATATGAATTCAAAATAATAAAATGATGTGGTTATTTAAATGGCAACAACACTTTAATGAGATTTTAATAATAATTATTATTTGTGCTAGTCGTTTCTATGGCAACACCATTTTAGAAGGACTGATAACTAATTTATGGGCTGTTTGTTTCCATGGCAACATCACGTTTGTGTCACATCCTTTTTTTTAAATATGCGGCTCATATCCATGGCAACATCTTTTCAATAGGAGTAATTATTAGCTGGTTGTTTCTATGGCAACATCAATAATAATATATTGGCTGGATGTTTCCATAAAAACATGATTTTAATAAGACCTTTTAGAAAAATATTGGCTGGTTGTTTCCATAGCAACATCATCTTGAATATCATTGTCATTATTATATGTGCTGCTTGTGTCCATGGCAACATCAATTTTATATGAATTCAAAATAATAAAATGATGTGGAAATTTCCATGGCAACAACACTTTAATGAGATATTAATAATAATTATTTTTTGGGCTAGTAGTTTCTATGGCAACACCATTTTAGAAGGACTGATAACTAATTTTTGGGCTGTTTGTTTCCATGGCAACATCACGTTTGTGTCACCTTCTTTTTTTTTAAATATGCCGCTCATTTCCATGGCAACATCATTTTAATAGGAGTAATTATTAGCAGGTTGTTTCTATGGCAACATCAATAATAATATATTGGCTGGTTGTTTCCATGGAAACATCATTTTAATAGGACTTCATTATTATAATATGATAAGGTTGTTTCCATGGCAACAACATTTTTGATAAGATTTTTATTATTATTGTTTGGGCTAGTAGATTCTATGGCAACACCATTTTAGAAGGACTGATAACTAAATTATGGGCTGTTTGTTTCCATGGCAACATCACTTTTGTATCACCTTTTTGTTTTAAATATGCCGCTCATTTCCATGGGAACATCATTTCAATAGGAGTAATTATTAGCAGGTTGTTTCTATGGCAACATCAATAATAATATATTGGATGGATGTTTCCATAAAACCATCATTTTAATAAGACCTTTTAGAAAATAATTGGCTGGTTGTTTCCATAGCAACATCATCTCGAACGGACTCATTGTCATTATTATATGTGCTGCTTGTTTCCATGGCAACATCATTTTTATATGAATTCAAAATAATAAAATGATGTGGTTATTTCCATGGCAACAACACTTTATTGAGATTTTAATAATAATTATTATTTGGGCTAGTCGTTTCTATGGAAACACCATTTTAGAAGGACTGATAACTAATTTATGGGCTGTTTGTTTCCATGGCAACATCAAGTTTGTGTCACATTCTTTTTTTTTAAATATGCCGCTCATTTCCATGGCAACATCATTTCAATAGGAGTAATTATTAGCAGGTTGTTTCTATGGCAACATCAATAATAATATATTGGCTGGATGTTTCCATAAAAACCTCATTTTATAAGACCTTTTAGAAAAATATTGGCTGGTTGTTTCCATAGCAACATCATCTTGAACGGACTCATTGTCATTATTATATGTGCTGCTTGTTTCCATGGCAATATCATTTTTATATGAATTCAAAATAATAAAATGATGTGGTTATTTCCATGGCAACAAGACTTTAATGAGATTTTAATAATTATTATTATTTGGGCTAGTCGTTTCTATGGCAACACCATTTTAGAAGGACTGAAAACTAATTTATGGGCTTTTTGTTTCCATGGCAACATCACGTTTGTGTCACCTTCTTTTTTTTAAATGTGCCGCTCATTTCCATGGCAACATCATTTCAATAGGAGTAATTATTAACAGGTAGTTTCTATGGCAACATCAATAATAACATATTGGCTGGTTGTTTCCATGGAAACAATATTTTTACAGGACTTCATTATTATAATATGATAAGGTTGTTTCCATGGCAACAACATTTTTGAAAAGATTTTTTTTATTATTTGGGCTAGTAGTTTCTATGGCAACACAATTTTAGAAGGACTGATAACTAATTTATGGGCTGTTTGTTTCCATGGCAACATCACGTTTGTATCAACTTTTTTTTTTTTTAAATATACCGCTTATTTCCACGGCAACTTCTTTTCAATAGAAGTAATTTTTAGCAGGTTGTTTCTATGGCAACATCAATAATAATATATTGGCTGGATGTTTCCATAAAAACATCATTTGAATAAGACCTTTTAGAAAATTATTGGCTGGTTGTTTCCATAGCAACATCATCTTGAACGGACTCATTGTCATTATTACATGTGCTGCTTGTTTCCATGGCAACATCATTTTTATAGGAATTCAAAATAATAAAATGATGTGGTTATTTCCATGGCAACAACACTATAATGAGATTTTAATAATAATTATTTTTTTGGCTAGTTGTTTCTATGGCAACACCATTTTAGAAGGTCTGATAACTTACTAATTTTTGGGCTGTTTGATTCCATGGCAACATCACGTTTGTGTCACCTTCTTTTTTTTAAATATGCCGCTCATTTCCATGGCAACATCATTTCAATAGGAGTGATTTTTAGCAGGTTGTTTCTATGGCAACATCAATAATAATATATTGGCTGGATGTTTCCATAAAAACCTCATTTTATAAGACCTTTTAGAAAAATATTGGCTGGTTGTTTCCATAGCAACATCATCTTGAACGGACTCATTGTCATTATTATATGTGCTGCTTGTTTCCATGGCAATATCATTTTTATATGAATTCAAAATAATAAAATGATGTGGTTATTTCCATGGCAACAAGACTTTAATGAGATTTTAATAATTATTATTATTTGGGCTAGTCGTTTCCATGGCAACACTATTTTAGAAGGACTGATAACTAATTTATTGGCTTTTTGTTTCCATGGCAACATCACGTTTGTGTCGCCTTCTTTTTTTTAAATGTGCCGCTCATTTCCATGGCAACATCATTTCAATAGGAGTAATTATTAGCAGGTTGTTTCTATGGCAACATAAATAATAACATATTGGCTGGTTGTTTCCATGGAAACATTATTTTTACAGAACATCATTATTATAATATGATAAGGTTAATACGAACATTTTTAAAAAGATTTTTATTATTATTTGGGCTAGTAGTTTCCATGGCAACACCATTTTAGAAGGACTGATAACTAATTTATGGGCTGTTCGTTTCCATGGCAACATCACTTTTGTATCACCTTTTTGTTTTAAATATGCCGCTCATTTCCATCACAACATCATTTCAATAGGAGTAATTTTTAGCAGGTTGTTTCTATGGCAACATCAATAATAATATATTGGCTGGATGTTTCCATAAAAACATCATTTGAATAAGACCTTTTAGAAAATTATTGGCTGGTTGTTTCCATAGCAACATCATCTTGAACGGACTCATTGTCATTATTACATGTGCTGCTTGTTTCCATGGCAACATCATTTTTATAGGAATTCAAAATAATAAACTGATGTGGTTATTTCCATGGCAACAACACTTTAATGAGATTTTAATAATAATTATTTTTTTGGCTAGTTGTTTCTATGGCAACACCATTTTAGAAGGTCTGATAACTTACTAATTTTTGGGCTGTTTGATTCCATGGCAACATCACGTTTGTGTCACCTTCTTTTTTTTAAATATGCCGCTCATTTCCATGGCAACATCATTTCAATAGGAGTGATTTTTAGCAGGTTGTTTCTATGGCAACATCAATAATAATATATTGGCTGGTTGTTTCCATGGAAACATCATTTTAATAGGACTTCATTATTATAATATGATAAGGTTGTTTCCATGGCAACAACATTTTTATATGAATTCAAAATAATAAAATGATGTGGTTATTTCCATGGCAACAACACTTTAATGAGATTTTAATAATAATTATTATTTGGGCTAGTTGTTTCTATGGAAACACCATTTTAGAAGGACTGATAACTAATTGATGGGCTGTTTGTTTCCATGGCAACATCACGTTTGTATCTCGTTCTTTTTTTTAAATATGCCGCTCATTTCCATGGCAACATCATTTTAATGGGAATAATTATTAGCAGGTTGTTTCTATGGCAACATCAATAATAATATATTGGCTGGTTGTTTCCATGGAAATATCATTTTAATAAGACTTCATTATTATAATATGATAAGGTTGTTTCCATGGCAACAAAATTTTTGATAAGATTTTTATTATTATTATTTGGGCGAGTAGTTTCTATGGCAACACCATTTAAGAAGGACTGATAACTAATTTATTGGCTGTTTGTTTCCATGGCAACATCACGTTTGTGTTACCTTCTTTTTTTTTAAATATGCCGCTCATTTCCATGGCAACATCATTTCAATAGGAGTAATTATTAGCAGGTTGTTTCTATGGCAACATCAATAATAATATATTGGCTGGATGTTTCCATAAAACCATCATTTTAATAAGACCTTTTAGAAAATAATTGGCTGGTTGTTTCCATAGCAACATCATCTCGAACGGACTTATTGTCATTATTATATGTGCTGCTTGTTTCCATGGCAACATCACTTTTATATGAAATCAAAATAATAGAATGATGTGGTTATTTCCATGGCAACAACATTTTAATGAGATTTTTAATATAATTATTATTTGGGCTAGTCGTTTCTATGGTAACACCATTTTAGAAGGACTGATAACTAATTTATCGGCGGTTTGTTTCCATGGCAACACCACGTTTGTGTCACCTTCTTTTTTTTTAAATATGCCGCTCATTTCCATGGCAACATCATTTCAATAGGAGTAATTATTAGCAGGTTGTTTCTATGGCAACATCAATAATAATATATTGGCTGGTTGTTTCCATGGAAACATCATTTTAATAGGACTTCGTTATTATAATATGATAAGGTTGTTTCCATGGCAACAACATTTTTATATGAATTCAAAATATTAAAATGATGTGGTTATTACCATGGCAACAACATTTTAATGAGATTTTAATAATAATTATTATTTGGGCTAGTGGTTTCTATGGAAACACCATTTTAGAAGGACTGATAACTAATTTATGGGCTGTTTGTTTCCATGGCATCATCACGTTTGTGTCAACTTTTTTTTTTTAAATATGCTGCTCATTTCCATGGCAACATCATTTCAATAGGAGTAATTATTAGCAGGTTGTTTCTATGGCAACATCAATAATAATATATTGGCTGGTTGTTTCCATGGAAACATCATTTTAATAGGACTTCATTATTATAATATGATAAGGTTGTTTCCATGGCAACAACATTTTTATATGAATTCAAAATAATAAAATGATGTGGTTATTACCATGGCAACAAAATTTTAATGAGATTTTAATAATAATTATTATTTGGGCTAGTCGTTTCTATGGAAACACCATTTTAGAAGGACTAATAACTAATTTATGGGCTGTTTGTTTCCATGGCAACATCACTTTTGTGTCACCTTCTTTTTTTTTAAATATGCCGCTCATTTCCATGGCAACATCATTTCAATAGGAGTAATTATTAGCAGGTTGTTTCTATGGCAACATCAATAATAATATATTGGCTGGATGTTTCCATAAAACCATCATTTTAATAAAGACCTTTTAGAAAATAATTGGCTGGTTGTTTCCATAGCAACATCATCTCGAACGGACTCATTGTCATTATTATATGTGCTGCTTGTTTCCATGGCAACATCACTTTTATATGAATTCAAAATAATAAAATGATGTGGTTATTTCCATGGCAACAACACTTTAATGAGATATAAATAATAATTATTTTTTGGGCTAGTCGTTTCTATGGAAACACCATTTTAGAAGGACTGATAACTAATTTATGGGCTGTTTGTTTCCATGGCAACATCACGTTTATGTCACCTTCTTTTTTTTTAAATATGCCGCTCATTTCCATGGCAACATCATTTCAATAGGAGTAATTATTAGCAGGTTGTTTCTATGGCAACATCAATAATAATATATGGCTGGATGTTTCCATAAAAACATCATTTTAATAAGACCTTTTAGAAAATAATTGGCTGGTTGTTTCCATAGCAACATCATCTCGAACGGACTCATTGTCATTATTATATGTGCTGCTTGTTTCCATGGCAACATCACTTTTATATGAATTCAAAATAATAAAATGATGTGGTTATTTCCATGGCAACAACACTTTAATGAGATTTTAATAATAATTATTATTTGGGCTAGTTGTTTCTATGGAAACACCATTTTAGAAGGACTGATAACTAATTGATGGGCTGTTTGTTTCCATGGCAACATCACGTTTGTATCTCGTTCTTTTTTTTAAATATGCCGCTCATTTCCATGGCAACATCATTTTAATGGGAATAATTATTAGCAGGTTGTTTCTATGGCAACATCAATAATAATATATTGGCTGGTTGTTTCCATGGAAATATCATTTTAATAAGACTTCATTATTATAATATGATAAGGTTGTTTCCATGGCAACAAAATTTTTGATAAGATTTTTATTATTATTATTTGGGCGAGTAGTTTCTATGGCAACACCATTTTAGAAGGACTGATAACTAATTTATGGGCTGTTTGTTTCCATGGCAACATCACGTTTGTGTTACCTTCTTTTTTTTTAAATATGCCGCTCATTTCCATGGCAACATCATTTCAATAGGAGTAATTATTAGCAGGTTGTTTCTATGGCAACATCAATAATAATATATTGGCTGGATGTTTCCATAAAACCATCATTTTAATAAGACCTTTTAGAAAATAATTGGCTGGTTGTTTCCATAGCAACATCATCTCGAACGGACTTATTGTCATTATTATATGTGCTGCTTGTTTCCCTGGCAACATCACTTTTATATGAAATCAAAATAATAGAATGATGTGGTTATTTCCATGGCAACAACATTTTAATGAGATTTTTAATATAATTATTATTTGGGCTAGTCGTTTCTATGGTAACACCATTTTAGAAGGACTGATAACTAATTTATCGGCGGTTTGTTTCCATGGCAACACCACGTTTGTGTCACCTTCTTTTTTTTTAAATTTGCCGCTCATTTCCATGGCACCATCATTTCAATAGGAGTAATTATTAGCAGGTTGTTTCTATGGCAACATCAATAATAATATATTGGCTGGTTGTTTCCATGGAAACATCATTTTAATAGGACTTCTTTATTATAATATGATAAGGTTGTTTCCATGGCAACAACATTTTTATATGAATTCAAAATAATAAAATGATGTGGTTATTACCATGGCAACAACATTTTAATGAGATTTTAATAATAATTATTATTTGGGCTAGTCGTTTCTATGGAAACACCATTTTAGAAGGACTGATAACTAATTTATGGGCTGTTTGTTTCCATGGCATCATCACGTTTGTGTCAACTTTTTTTTTTTAAATATGCTGCTCATTTCCATGGCAACATCATTTCAATAGGAGTAATTATTAGCAGGTTGTTTCTATGGCAACATCAATAATAATATATTGGCTGGTTGTTTCCATGGAAACATCATTTTAATAGGACTTCATTATTATAATATGATAAGGTTGTTTCCATGGCAACAACATTTTTATATGAATTCAAAATAATAAAATGATGTGGTTATTACCATGGCAACAAAATTTTAATGAGATTTTAATAATAATTATTATTTGGGCTAGTCGTTTCTATGGAAACACCATTTTAGAAGGACTAATAACTAATTTATGGGCTGTTTGTTTCCATGGCAACATCACTTTTGTGTCACCTTCTTTTTTTTTAAATATGCCGCTCATTTCCATGGCAACATCATTTCAATAGGAGTAATTATTAGCAGGTTGTTTCTATGGCAACATCAATAATAATATATTGGCTGGATGTTTCCATAAAACCATCATTTTAATAAAGACCTTTTAGAAAATAATTGGCTGGTTGTTTCCATAGCAACATCATCTCGAACGGACTCATTGTCATTATTATATGTGCTGCTTGTTTCCATGGCAACATCACTTTTATATGAATTCAAAATAATAAAATGATGTGGTTATTTCCATGGCAACAACACTTTAATGAGATATAAATAATAATTATTTTTTGGGCTAGTCGTTTCTATGGAAACACCATTTTAGAAGGACTGATAACTAATTTATGGGCTGTTTGTTTCCATGGCAACATCACGTTTATGTCACCTTCTTTTTTTTTAAATATGCCGCTCATTTCCATGGCAACATCATTTCAATAGGAGTAATTATTAGCAGGTTGTTTCTATGGCAACATCAATAATAATATATGGCTGGATGTTTCCATAAAAACATCATTTTAATAAGACCTTTTAGAAAATAATTGGCTGGTTGTTTCCATAGCAACATCATCTCGAACGGACTCATTGTCATTATTATATGTGCTGCTTGTTTCCATGGCAACATCACTTTTATATGAATTAAAAATAATAAAATGATGTGGTTATTTCCATGGCAACAACACTTTAATGAGATATTAATAATAATTATTTTTTGGGCTAGTTGTTTCTATGGCAACACCATTTTAGAAGGTATGATAACTTAATAATTTATGGGCTCTTTGTTTCCATGGCAACATCACGTTTGTGTCACCTTCTTTTTTTTTAATATGCCGCTCATTTCCATAGCAACATCATTTCAATACGATTAATATTTAGCAGGTTGTTTCCATGGCAACATCATTTCAACAGAAGTAATTATTAGCAGGTTGTTTCTATGGCAACATCAAAAATAATATATTAGCTGGATTTTTCCATAAAAACATCATTTTAATAAGACCTTTTAGAAAAGTATTGGCTGGTTGTTTCCATAGCAACATAATCTTGAACGGACTCATTGTCATTATTACATGTGCCGCTTGTTTCCATAGCAACATCATTTTTATATGAATTCAAAATAAAAAAATGATGTGGTTATTTCCATGGCAACAACACTTTAACGAGATTTTAATAATAATTATTATTTGGGCTAGTCGTTTCTATGGAAACACCATTTTAGAAGGACTGATAACTAATTTATGGGCTGTTTGTTTCCATGGCAACATCACGTTTGGGTCACCTTCTTTTTTTTTAAATATGCCGCTCATTTCCATGGCAACATCATTTCAATAGGAGTAATTATTAGCAGGTTGTTTCTATGGCAACATCAATAATAATATATTGGCTGGTTGTTTCCATGGAAACATCATTTTAATAGGACTTCATTATTATAATATGATAAGGTTGTTTCCATGGCAACAACATTTTTATATGAATTCAAAATAATAAAATGATGTGGTTATTACCATGGCAACAACACTTTAATGAGATTTTAATAATAATTATTATTTGGGCTAGTCGTTTCTATGGAAACACCATTTTAGAAGGACTGATAAATAATTTATGGGCTGTTTGTTTCCATGGCAACATCACGTTTGGGTCACCTTCTTTTTTTTTAAATATGCCGCTCATTTCCATGGCAACATCATTTCAATAGGAGTAATTATTAGCAGGTTGTTTCTATGGCAACATCAATAATAATATATTGGCTGGATGTTTCCATAAAACCATCATTTTAATAAAGACCTTTTAGAAAATAATTGGCTGGTTGTTTCCATAGCAACATCATCTCGAACGGACTCATTGTCATTATTATATGTGCTGCTTGTTTCCATGGCAACATCACTTTTATATGAATTCAAAATAATAAAATGATGTGGTTATTTCCATGGCAACAACACTTTAATGAGATATAAATAATAATTATTTTTTGGGCTAGTCGTTTCTATGGAAACACCATTTTAGAAGGACTGATAACTAATTTATGGGCTGTTTGTTTCCATGGCAACATCACGTTTATGTCACCTTCTTTTTTTTTAAATATGCCGCTCATTTCCATGGCAACATCATTTCAATAGGAGTAATTATTAGCAGGTTGTTTCTATGGCAACATCAATAATAATATATGGCTGGATGTTTCCATAAAAACATCATTTTAATAAGACCTTTTAGAAAATAATTGGCTGGTTGTTTCCATAGCAACATCATCTCGAACGGACTCATTGTCATTATTATATGTGCTGCTTGTTTCCATGGCAACATCACTTTTATATGAATTAAAAATAATAAAATGATGTGGTTATTTCCATGGCAACAACACTTTAATGAGATATTAATAATAATTATTTTTTGGGCTAGTTGTTTCTATGGCAACACCATTTTAGAAGGTATGATAACTTAATAATTTATGGGCTCTTTGTTTCCATGGCAACATCACGTTTGTGTCACCTTCTTTTTTTTTAATATGCCGCTCATTTCCATAGCAACATCATTTCAATACGATTAATATTTAGCAGGTTGTTTCCATGGCAACATCATTTCAACAGAAGTAATTATTAGCAGGTTGTTTCTATGGCAACATCAAAAATAATATATTAGCTGGATTTTTCCATAAAAACATCATTTTAATAAGACCTTTTAGAAAAGTATTGGCTGGTTGTTTCCATAGCAACATAATCTTGAACGGACTCATTGTCATTATTACATGTGCCGCTTGTTTCCATAGCAACATCATTTTTATATGAATTCAAAATAAAAAAATGATGTGGTTATTTCCATGGCAACAACACTTTAACGAGATTTTAATAATAATTATTATTTGGGCTAGTCGTTTCTATGGAAACACCATTTTAGAAGGACTGATAACTAATTTATGGGCTGTTTGTTTCCATGGCAACATCACGTTTGGGTCACCTTCTTTTTTTTTAAATATGCCGCTCATTTCCATGGCAACATCATTTCAATAGGAGTAATTATTAGCAGGTTGTTTCTATGGCAACATCAATAATAATATATTGGCTGGTTGTTTCCATGGAAACATCATTTTAATAGGACTTCATTATTATAATATGATAAGGTTGTTTCCATGGCAACAACATTTTTATATGAATTCAAAATAATAAAATGATGTGGTTATTACCATGGCAACAACACTTTAATGAGATTTTAATAATAATTATTATTTGGGCTAGTCGTTTCTATGGAAACACCATTTTAGAAGGACTGATAAATAATTTATGGGCTGTTTGTTTCCATGGCAACATCACGTTTGGGTCACCTTCTTTTTTTTTAAATATGCCGCTCATTTCCATGGCAACATCATTTCAATAGGAGTAATTATTAGCAGGTTGTTTCTATGGCAACATCAATAATAATATATTGGCTGGTTGTTTCCATGGAAACATCATTTTAATAGGACTTCATTATTATAATATGATAAGGTTGTTTCCATGGCAACAACATTTTTATATGAATTCAAAATAATAAAATGATGTGGTTATTTCCATGGCAACAACACTTTAATGAGATTTTAATAATAATTATTATTTGGGCTAGTTGTTTCTATGGAAACACCATTTTAGAAGGACTGATAACTAATTGATGGGCTGTTTGTTTCCATGGCAACATCACGTTTGTATCTCGTTCTTTTTTTTTAAATATGCCGCTCATTTCCATGGCAACATCATTTGAATGGGAATAATTATTAGCAGGTTGTTTCTATGGCAACATCAATAATAATATATTGGCTGGTTGTTTCCATGGAAATATCATTTTAATAAGACTTCATTATTATAATATGATAAGGTTGTTTCCATGGCAACAAAATTTTTGATAAGATTTTTATTATTATTATTTGGGCGAGTAGTTTCTATGGCAACACCATTTTAGAAGGACTGATAACTAATTTATGGGCTGTTTGTTTCCATGGCAACATCACGTTTGTGTCACCTTCTTTTTTTTTAAATATGCCGCTCATTTCCATGGCAACATCATTTCAATAGGAGTAATTATTAGCAGGTTGTTTCTATGGCAACATCAATAATAATATATGGCTGGATGTTTCCATAAAAACATCATTTTAATAAGACCTTTTAGAAAATAATTGGCTGGTTGTTTCCATAGCAACATCATCTCGAACGGACTCATTGTCATTATTATATGTGCTGCTTGTTTCCATGGCAACATCACTTTTATATGAATTCAAAATAATAAAATGATGTGGTTATTTCCATGGCAACAACACTTTAATGAGATTTTAATAATAATTATTATTTGGGCTAGTTGTTTCTATGGAAACACCATTTTAGAAGGACTGATAACTAATTGATGGGCTGTTTGTTTCCATGGCAACATCACGTTTGTATCTCGTTCTTTTTTTTAAATATGCCGCTCATTTCCATGGCAACATCATTTTAATGGGAATAATTATTAGCAGGTTGTTTCTATGGCAACATCAATAATAATATATTGGCTGGTTGTTTCCATGGAAATATCATTTTAATAAGACTTCATTATTATAATATGATAAGGTTGTTTCCATGGCAACAAAATTTTTGATAAGATTTTTATTATTATTATTTGGGCGAGTAGTTTCTATGGCAACACCATTTTAGAAGGACTGATAACTAATTTATGGGCTGTTTGTTTCCATGGCAACATCACGTTTGTGTTACCTTCTTTTTTTTTAAATATGCCGCTCATTTCCATGGCAACATCATTTCAATAGGAGTAATTATTAGCAGGTTGTTTCTATGGCAACATCAATAATAATATATTGGCTGGATGTTTCCATAAAACCATCATTTTAATAAGACCTTTTAGAAAATAATTGGCTGGTTGTTTCCATAGCAACATCATCTCGAACGGACTTATTGTCATTATTATATGTGCTGCTTGTTTCCCTGGCAACATCACTTTTATATGAAATCAAAATAATAGAATGATGTGGTTATTTCCATGGCAACAACATTTTAATGAGATTTTTAATATAATTATTATTTGGGCTAGTCGTTTCTATGGTAACACCATTTTAGAAGGACTGATAACTAATTTATCGGCGGTTTGTTTCCATGGCAACACCACGTTTGTGTCACCTTCTTTTTTTTTAAATTTGCCGCTCATTTCCATGGCACCATCATTTCAATAGGAGTAATTATTAGCAGGTTGTTTCTATGGCAACATCAATAATAATATATTGGCTGGTTGTTTCCATGGAAACATCATTTTAATAGGACTTCTTTATTATAATATGATAAGGTTGTTTCCATGGCAACAACATTTTTATATGAATTCAAAATAATAAAATGATGTGGTTATTACCATGGCAACAACATTTTAATGAGATTTTAATAATAATTATTATTTGGGCTAGTCGTTTCTATGGAAACACCATTTTAGAAGGACTGATAACTAATTTATGGGCTGTTTGTTTCCATGGCATCATCACGTTTGTGTCAACTTTTTTTTTTTAAATATGCTGCTCATTTCCATGGCAACATCATTTCAATAGGAGTAATTATTAGCAGGTTGTTTCTATGGCAACATCAATAATAATATATTGGCTGGTTGTTTCCATGGAAACATCATTTTAATAGGACTTCATTATTATAATATGATAAGGTTGTTTCCATGGCAACAACATTTTTATATGAATTCAAAATAATAAAATGATGTGGTTATTACCATGGCAACAAAATTTTAATGAGATTTTAATAATAATTATTATTTGGGCTAGTCGTTTCTATGGAAACACCATTTTAGAAGGACTAATAACTAATTTATGGGCTGTTTGTTTCCATGGCAACATCACTTTTGTGTCACCTTCTTTTTTTTTAAATATGCCGCTCATTTCCATGGCAACATCATTTCAATAGGAGTAATTATTAGCAGGTTGTTTCTATGGCAACATCAATAATAATATATTGGCTGGATGTTTCCATAAAACCATCATTTTAATAAAGACCTTTTAGAAAATAATTGGCTGGTTGTTTCCATAGCAACATCATCTCGAACGGACTCATTGTCATTATTATATGTGCTGCTTGTTTCCATGGCAACATCACTTTTATATGAATTCAAAATAATAAAATGATGTGGTTATTTCCATGGCAACAACACTTTAATGAGATATAAATAATAATTATTTTTTGGGCTAGTCGTTTCTATGGAAACACCATTTTAGAAGGACTGATAACTAATTTATGGGCTGTTTGTTTCCATGGCAACATCACGTTTATGTCACCTTCTTTTTTTTTAAATATGCCGCTCATTTCCATGGCAACATCATTTCAATAGGAGTAATTATTAGCAGGTTGTTTCTATGGCAACATCAATAATAATATATGGCTGGATGTTTCCATAAAAACATCATTTTAATAAGACCTTTTAGAAAATAATTGGCTGGTTGTTTCCATAGCAACATCATCTCGAACGGACTCATTGTCATTATTATATGTGCTGCTTGTTTCCATGGCAACATCACTTTTATATGAATTAAAAATAATAAAATGATGTGGTTATTTCCATGGCAACAACACTTTAATGAGATATTAATAATAATTATTTTTTGGGCTAGTTGTTTCTATGGCAACACCATTTTAGAAGGTATGATAACTTAATAATTTATGGGCTCTTTGTTTCCATGGCAACATCACGTTTGTGTCACCTTCTTTTTTTTTAATATGCCGCTCATTTCCATAGCAACATCATTTCAATACGATTAATATTTAGCAGGTTGTTTCCATGGCAACATCATTTCAACAGAAGTAATTATTAGCAGGTTGTTTCTATGGCAACATCAAAAATAATATATTAGCTGGATTTTTCCATAAAAACATCATTTTAATAAGACCTTTTAGAAAAGTATTGGCTGGTTGTTTCCATAGCAACATAATCTTGAACGGACTCATTGTCATTATTACATGTGCCGCTTGTTTCCATAGCAACATCATTTTTATATGAATTCAAAATAAAAAAATGATGTGGTTATTTCCATGGCAACAACACTTTAACGAGATTTTAATAATAATTATTATTTGGGCTAGTCGTTTCTATGGAAACACCATTTTAGAAGGACTGATAACTAATTTATGGGCTGTTTGTTTCCATGGCAACATCACGTTTGGGTCACCTTCTTTTTTTTTAAATATGCCGCTCATTTCCATGGCAACATCATTTCAATAGGAGTAATTATTAGCAGGTTGTTTCTATGGCAACATCAATAATAATATATTGGCTGGTTGTTTCCATGGAAACATCATTTTAATAGGACTTCATTATTATAATATGATAAGGTTGTTTCCATGGCAACAACATTTTTATATGAATTCAAAATAATAAAATGATGTGGTTATTACCATGGCAACAACACTTTAATGAGATTTTAATAATAATTATTATTTGGGCTAGTCGTTTCTATGGAAACACCATTTTAGAAGGACTGATAAATAATTTATGGGCTGTTTGTTTCCATGGCAACATCACGTTTGGGTCACCTTCTTTTTTTTTAAATATGCCGCTCATTTCCATGGCAACATCATTTCAATAGGAGTAATTATTAGCAGGTTGTTTCTATGGCAACATCAATAATAATATATTGGCTGGATGTTTCCATAAAACCATCATTTTAATAAAGACCTTTTAGAAAATAATTGGCTGGTTGTTTCCATAGCAACATCATCTCGAACGGACTCATTGTCATTATTATATGTGCTGCTTGTTTCCATGGCAACATCACTTTTATATGAATTCAAAATAATAAAATGATGTGGTTATTTCCATGGCAACAACACTTTAATGAGATATAAATAATAATTATTTTTTGGGCTAGTCGTTTCTATGGAAACACCATTTTAGAAGGACTGATAACTAATTTATGGGCTGTTTGTTTCCATGGCAACATCACGTTTATGTCACCTTCTTTTTTTTTAAATATGCCGCTCATTTCCATGGCAACATCATTTCAATAGGAGTAATTATTAGCAGGTTGTTTCTATGGCAACATCAATAATAATATATGGCTGGATGTTTCCATAAAAACATCATTTTAATAAGACCTTTTAGAAAATAATTGGCTGGTTGTTTCCATAGCAACATCATCTCGAACGGACTCATTGTCATTATTATATGTGCTGCTTGTTTCCATGGCAACATCACTTTTATATGAATTAAAAATAATAAAATGATGTGGTTATTTCCATGGCAACAACACTTTAATGAGATATTAATAATAATTATTTTTTGGGCTAGTTGTTTCTATGGCAACACCATTTTAGAAGGTATGATAACTTAATAATTTATGGGCTCTTTGTTTCCATGGCAACATCACGTTTGTGTCACCTTCTTTTTTTTTAATATGCCGCTCATTTCCATAGCAACATCATTTCAATACGATTAATATTTAGCAGGTTGTTTCCATGGCAACATCATTTCAACAGAAGTAATTATTAGCAGGTTGTTTCTATGGCAACATCAAAAATAATATATTAGCTGGATTTTTCCATAAAAACATCATTTTAATAAGACCTTTTAGAAAAGTATTGGCTGGTTGTTTCCATAGCAACATAATCTTGAACGGACTCATTGTCATTATTACATGTGCCGCTTGTTTCCATAGCAACATCATTTTTATATGAATTCAAAATAAAAAAATGATGTGGTTATTTCCATGGCAACAACACTTTAACGAGATTTTAATAATAATTATTATTTGGGCTAGTCGTTTCTATGGAAACACCATTTTAGAAGGACTGATAACTAATTTATGGGCTGTTTGTTTCCATGGCAACATCACGTTTGGGTCACCTTCTTTTTTTTTAAATATGCCGCTCATTTCCATGGCAACATCATTTCAATAGGAGTAATTATTAGCAGGTTGTTTCTATGGCAACATCAATAATAATATATTGGCTGGTTGTTTCCATGGAAACATCATTTTAATAGGACTTCATTATTATAATATGATAAGGTTGTTTCCATGGCAACAACATTTTTATATGAATTCAAAATAATAAAATGATGTGGTTATTACCATGGCAACAACACTTTAATGAGATTTTAATAATAATTATTATTTGGGCTAGTCGTTTCTATGGAAACACCATTTTAGAAGGACTGATAAATAATTTATGGGCTGTTTGTTTCCATGGCAACATCACGTTTGGGTCACCTTCTTTTTTTTTAAATATGCCGCTCATTTCCATGGCAACATCATTTCAATAGGAGTAATTATTAGCAGGTTGTTTCTATGGCAACATCAATAATAATATATTGGCTGGTTGTTTCCATGGAAACATCATTTTAATAGGACTTCATTATTATAATATGATAAGGTTGTTTCCATGGCAACAACATTTTTATATGAATTCAAAATAATAAAATGATGTGGTTATTTCCATGGCAACAACACTTTAATGAGATTTTAATAATAATTATTATTTGGGCTAGTTGTTTCTATGGAAACACCATTTTAGAAGGACTGATAACTAATTGATGGGCTGTTTGTTTCCATGGCAACATCACGTTTGTATCTCGTTCTTTTTTTTTAAATATGCCGCTCATTTCCATGGCAACATCATTTGAATGGGAATAATTATTAGCAGGTTGTTTCTATGGCAACATCAATAATAATATATTGGCTGGTTGTTTCCATGGAAATATCATTTTAATAAGACTTCATTATTATAATATGATAAGGTTGTTTCCATGGCAACAAAATTTTTGATAAGATTTTTATTATTATTATTTGGGCGAGTAGTTTCTATGGCAACACCATTTTAGAAGGACTGATAACTAATTTATGGGCTGTTTGTTTCCATGGCAACATCACGTTTGTGTCACCTTCTTTTTTTTTAAATATGCCGCTCATTTCCATGGCAACATCATTTCAATAGGAGTAATTATTAGCAGGTTGTTTCTATGGCAACATCAATAATAATATATTGGCTGGATGTTTCCATAAAACCATCATTTTAATAAAGACCTTTTAGAAAATAATTGGCTGGTTGTTTCCATAGCAACATCATCTCGAACGGACTCATTGTCATTATTATATGTGCTGCTTGTTTCCATGGCAACATCACTTTTATATGAATTAAAAATAATAAAATGATGTGGTTATTTCCATGGCAACAACACTTTAATGAGATATTAATAATAATTATTTTTTGGGCTAGTTGTTTCTATGGCAACACCATTTTAGAAGGTATGATAACTTAATAATTTATGGGCTGTTTGTTTCCATGGCAACATCACGTTTGTGTCACCTTCTTTTTTTTTAATATGCCGCTCATTTCCATAGCAACATCATTTCAATACGATTAATATTTAGCAGGTTGTTTCCATGGCAACATCATTTCAACAGAAGTAATTATTAGCAGGTTGTTTCTATGGCAACATCAAAAATAATATATTAGCTGGATTTTTCCATAAAAACATCATTTTAATAAGACCATTTAGAAAAGTATTGGCTGGTTGTTTCCATAGCAACATAATCTTGAACGGACTCATTGTCATTATTACATGTGCCGCTTGTTTCCATAGCAACATCATTTTTATATGAATTCAAAATAAAAAAATGATGTGGTTATTTCCATGGCAACAACACTTTAACGAGATTTTAATAATAATTATTATTTGGGCTAGTCGTTTCTATGGAAACACCATTTTAGAAGGACTGATAACTAATTTATGGGCTGTTTGTTTCCATGGCAACATCACGTTTGTATCACCTTCTTTTTTTTTAAATATGCCGCTCATTTCCATGGCAACATCATTTCAATAGGAGTAATTATTAGCAGGTTGTTTCCATGGCAACATCAATAATAATATATTGGCTGGTTGTTTCCATGGAAACATCATTTTAATAGGACTTCATTATTATAATATGATAAGGTTGTTTCCATGGCAACAACATTTTTATATGAATTCAAAATAATAAAATGATGTGGTTATTACCATGGCAACAACACTTTAATGAGATTTTAATAATAATTATTATTTGGGCTAGTCGTTTCTATGGAAACACCATTTTAGAAGGACTGATAAATAATTTATGGGCTGTTTGTTTCCATGGCAACATCACGTTTGGGTCACCTTCTTTTTTTTTAAATATGCCGCTCATTTCCATGGCAACATCATTTCAATAGGAGTAATTATTAGCAGGTTGTTTCTATGGCAACATCAATAATAATATATTGGCTGGTTGTTTCCATGGAAACATCATTTTAATAGGACTTCATTATTATAATATGATAAGGTTGTTTCCATGGCAACAACATTTTTATATGAATTCAAAATAATAAAATGATGTGGTTATTTCCATGGCAACAACACTTTAATGAGATTTTAATAATAATTATTATTTGGGCTAGTTGTTTCTATGGAAACACCATTTTAGAAGGACTGATAACTAATTGATGGGCTGTTTGTTTCCATGGCAACATCACGTTTGTATCTCGTTCTTTTTTTTTAAATATGCCGCTCATTTCCATGGCAACATCATTTGAATGGGAATAATTATTAGCAGGTTGTTTCTATGGCAACATCAATAATAATATATTGGCTGGTTGTTTCCATGGAAATATCATTTTAATAAGACTTCATTATTATAATATGATAAGGTTGTTTCCATGGCAACAAAATTTTTGATAAGATTTTTATTATTATTATTTGGGCGAGTAGTTTCTATGGCAACACCATTTTAGAAGGACTGATAACTAATTTATGGGCTGTTTGTTTCCATGGCAACATCACGTTTGTGTCACCTTCTTTTTTTTTAAATATGCCGCTCATTTCCATGGCAACATCATTTCAATAGGAGTAATTATTAGCAGGTTGTTTCTATGGCAACATCAATAATAATATATTGGCTGGATGTTTCCATAAAACCATCATTTTAATAAGACCTTTTAGAAAATAATTGGCTGGTTGTTTCCATAGCAACATCATCTCGAACGGACTTATTGTCATTATTATATGTGCTGCTTGTTTCCATGGCAACATCACTTTTATATGAATTCAAAATAATAGAATGATGTGGTTATTTCCATGGCAACAACATTTTAATGAGATTTTTAATATAATTATTATTTGGGCTAGTCGTTTCTATGGTAACACCATTTTAGAAGGACTGATAACTAATTTATCGGCGGTTTGTTTCCATGGCAACACCACGTTTGTGTCACCTTCTTTTTTTTTAAATATGCCGCTCATTTCCATGGCAACATCATTTCAATAGGAGTAATTATTAGCAGGTTGTTTCTATGGCAACATCAATAATAATATATTGGCTGGTTGTTTCCATGGAAACATCATTTTAATAGGACTTCGTTATTATAATATGATAAGGTTGTTTCCATGGCAACAACATTTTTATATGAATTCAAAATAATAAAATGATGTGGTTATTACCATGGCAACAACATTTTAATGAGATTTTAATAATAATTATTATTTGGGCTAGTCGTTTCTATGGAAACACCATTTTAGAAGGACTGATAACTAATTTATGGGCTGTTTGTTTCCATGGCAACATCACGTTTGTGTCAACTTTTTTTTTTTTTAAATATGCTGCTCATTTCCATGGCAACATCATTTCAATAGGAGTAATTATTAGCAGGTTGTTTCTATGGCAACATCAATAATAATATATTGGCTGGTTGTTTCCATGGAAACATCATTTTAATAGGACTTCATTATTATAATATGATAAGGTTGTTTCCATGGCAACAACATTTTTATATGAATTCAAAATAATAAAATGATGTGGTTATTACCATGGCAACAAAATTTTAATGAGATTTTAATAATAATTATTATTTGGGCTAGTCGTTTCTATGGAAACACCATTTTAGAAGGACTAATAACTAATTTATGGGCTGTTTGTTTCCATGGCAACATCACTTTTGTGTCACCTTCTTTTTTTTTAAATATGCCGCTCATTTCCATGGCAACATCATTTCAATAGGAGTAATTATTAGCAGGTTGTTTCTATGGCAACATCAAAAATAATATATTGGCTGGATGTTTCCATAAAAACATCATTTTAATAAGACTTTTTAGAAAAGTATTAGCTGGTTGTTTCCATAGCAACATCATCTTGAACGGACTCATTGTCATTATTACATGTGCCGCTTGTTTCCATAGCAACATCATTTTTATATGAATTCAAAATAATAAAATGATGTGGTTATTTCCATGGCAACAACACTTTAACGAGATTTTAATAATAATTATTATTTGGGCTAGTCGTTTCTATGGAAACACCATTTTAGAAGGACTGATAACTAATTTATGGGCTGTTTGTTTCCATGGCAACATCACGTTTGTGTCACCTTCTTTTTTTTTTAAATATGCCGCTCATTTCCATGGCAACATCATTTCAATAGGAGTAATTATTAGCAGGTTGTTTCCATGGCAACATCAATAATAATATATTGGCTGGTTGTTTCCATGGAAACATCATTTAAATAGGACTTTATTATTATAATATGATAAGGTTGTTTCCATGGCAACAACATTTTTATATGAATTCAAAATAATAAAATGATGTGGTTATTACCATGGCAACAACACTTAATTGAGATTTTAATAATAATTATTATTTGGGCTAGTCGTTTCTATGGAAAAACCATTTTAGAAGGACTGATAACTAATTTATGGGCTGTTTGGTTCCATGGCAACATCACGTTTGGGTCACCTTCTTTTTTTTTAATATGCCGCTCATTTCCATGGCAACAACATTTTTATATGAATTCAAAATAATAAAAAGATGTGGTTATTACCATGGCAACAACACTTTAATGAGATTTTAATAATAAAATGATGTGGTTATTACCATGGCAACAACACTTTAATGAGATTTTAATAATAATTATTATTTGGGCTAGTCGTTTCTATGGAAACACCATTTTAGAAGGACTGATAACTAATTTATGGGCTGTTTGTTTCCATGGCAACATCACGTTTGGGTCCCCTTCTTTTTTTTTAAATATGCCGCTCATTTCCATGGCAACATCATTTCAATAGGAGTAATTATTAGCAGGTTGTTTCTATGGCAATATCAATAATAATATATTGGCTGGTTGTTTCCATGGAAACATCATTTTAATAGGACTTCATTATTATAATATGATAAGGTTGTTTCCATGGCAACAACATTTTTATATGAATTCAAAATAATAAAATGATGTGGTTATTTCCATGGCAACAACACTTTAATGAGATTTTAATAATAATTATTATTTGGGCTAGTTGTTTCTATGGAAACACCATTTTAGAAGGACTGATAACTAATTGATGGGCTGTTTGTTTCCATGGCAACATCACGTTTGTATCTCGTTCTTTTTTTTAAATATGCCGCTCATTTCCATGGCAACATCATTTTAATGTGAATAATTATTAGCAGGTTGTTTCTATGGCAACATCAATAATAATATATTGGCTGGTTGTTTCCATGGAAATATCATTTTAATAAGACTTCATTATTATAATATGATAAGGTTGTTTCCATGGCAACAACATTTTTGATAAGATTTTTATTATTATTATTTGGGCGAGTAGTTTCTATGGCAACACCATTTTAGAAGGACTGATAACTAATTTATGGGCTGTTTGTTTCCATGGCAACATCACGTTTGTGTCACCTTCTTTTTTTTTAAATATGCCGCTCATTTCCATAGCAACATCATTTCAATAGGAGTAATTATTAGCAGGTTGTTTCTATGGCAACATCAATAATAATATATTGGCTGGATGTTTCCATAAAACCATCATTTTAATAAGACCTTTTAGAAAATAATTGGCTGGTTGTTTCCATAGCAACATCATCTCGAACGGACATATTGTCATTATTATATGTGCTGCTTGTTTCCATGGCAACATCACTTTTATATGAATTCAAAATAATAAAATGATGTGGTTATTTCCATGGCAACAACACTTTAATGAGATTTTAATAATAATTATTATTTGGGCTAGTCGTTTCTATGGAAACACCATTTTAGAAGGACTGATAACTAATTTATGGGCTGTTTGTTTCCATGGCAACATCACGTTGGGTCACCTTCTTTTTTTTTAAATATGCCGCTCATTTCCATGGCAACATCAATTTAATGGGAATAATTATTAGCAGGTTGTTTCTAAGGCAAAATCAATAATAACATATTGGCTGTTTGTTTCCATCGAAACATTATTTTTACAGGACTTCATTATTATAATATGATAAGGTTGTTTTCATGGCAACAACATTTTTAATAAGATTTTTATTATTATTTGGGCTAGTAGTTTCTATGGCAACACCATTTTAGAAGGACTGATAACTAATTTATGGCTGTTTGTTTCCATGGCAACATCACGTTTGTATCACCTTCTTTTTTTTTTAAATATACCGCTTATTTCCATGGCAACATCTTTTCAATACGAGTAATTATTAGCAGGTTGATTCTATGGCAACATCAATAATAATATATTGGCTGGATGTTTCCATAAAACCATCATTTTAATAAGACCTTTTAGAAAAGTATTGGCTGGTTGTTTCCATAGCAACATCATCTTGAACGGACTCATTGTCATTATTGCATGTGCTGCTTGTTTCCATGGCAAATAATAAAATGATGTGGTTATTTCCATGGCAACAACACTTTAATGAGATATTAATAATAATTATTTTTTGGGCTAGTCTTTTCTATGTCAACACCATTTTAGAAGGACTGATAACTAATTTATGGGCTGTTTTTTTCCATGGCAACATCACGTTTGTGTCACTTTCTTTTTTTTTAAATATGCCGCTCATTTCCATGGGAACATCATTTCAATAGGAGTAATTATTAGCAGGTTGTTTCTATGGCAACATCAATAATAATATATTGGCTGGTTGTTTCCATGGAAACATCATTTAAACCATAATTTCAGATCATGGAATTTATTATTTCTCTGTCCAAAAGATGTGTTCAAACTAGGAGTAACCAGGATATTTTCGCCTATTGACCTGGTTGAGTATTTATGTTGGGCAGTGGAGTATTCAGATATGTTTTTTTTCAGTTTAAATAAAATATTTTTTGAATAAAGTTTCTGTACATTGTAGACATGAAAGTTTTTGAATATTTCTTCTGTCGGAGTTCTAAGCGGAACTTTCAGTATATACATTCTAAATATTTACATCATCTTTGTCTATGGTTTCGAAAAGCTAGAATAATTATGAAACTACACTTACTTCACGTCAAAAACGCGCATACTCATTCAATTTCGATTTTGACAAAAAAATGGCCTACCGCTACTTTTATGTTGCTTCCCAAAAAAATAATCGGCTGCAAAATAAAACTACTTTTGATGAAGAATAACACCGCTTCCCACAAAAAATAACGCGAATTTCAACGATTAATAACGCAAAATTTACAGTTCCCTAGATATTAATAGTCATATTATAAATAATCAAGGGTACTAAGGGCATACTTAACAATGTTAGTATTAAATAAATAAAAAAGTCCAGAGTTAACGCGTAAACAAGTATAATTTATGGGAATATTTCTCCCGCCGAGGAAGACTTTACCTCTCGCACTGACAAATGCAAACACTGCGATCTGGCCAGGGAATTACCGATGGTTAAAAAGACAGAGAACGTGTATATAATCCGAGGGTCAGTCAAAAACTAATGCCTCCTATTTTTTTCTACCTAAATAAATTTAGTTAAGTGAATTTTTTTAATTTTGCGCTATTCCTCCAACCTTCTTCTACAATCTGCTGCAGTAGTAACTTTCTGCGTCAACAGGTGGCAGCACTCCAATCGCTTGCAAAATGGCCGATATCGAGGTTCATATCAGACACCGTTTGGTGCTTGAATTCTTGAATGCAGAAAGTGAAACGTCCATTCGCAATCATGAAAGACTGAAAAATGTGTACGATGATACAACAGTATGTCAGTGCTGTTAGACGATGGGTTCGCTACTGTAACGAAGCTTAAGGCCGCGCTACCCCGCTCAAAAAGAAGAAAATGGAGAGATACGACAGTACGAACGTGGGAGCGAGCGCGCTAACATTAAAAACCATAAAATTCATGCGAAAATTGTGAACATGATTAATAAAAGACGACTCGTTTGAAAAACAGCAAAAATCTCATGGGGGCTGTGTCAAGTAGCATTTAAAGAAACATTGTGAATTTTTAAAACTTGTAAAATAACAGAAACAAACGTGTAAATAATAATTTTCGGAGCATACTTTGCGATTTATTTCTATCGAGGGAAATTCAAATAAATACAATATATATTTTTTTAAGAACTTAAAAACTTCAAACGCTTAGGGAAAACATGTAAGAAATCGGTAGAAATTGGCAGAGCGGCCCCTTAAGGACAAACGCCGTTTCCTGACGAAAAGCATTCAGCGAGTCGATGACATCATTCGTGGTGACCGCCGGATAACTACAGATGAATTGTGATGCATTATGTCTTTCAGTAAAGGCAGTGTGATGTTAAGCTGAGCGTGAGATTCACTTTGAAAATTCGGAGGCCGTGAAAACGGCGTGCGTCAATGGCTTATATAGGAAGCAGGACTGTGCTTTTTACCACACTGGAAAATATGCCCTTACTAAAATATACCAAAACTGTAAAAATGGACGGAGATTTTATTGAAAAGTGGCAAATTAATCGTCAATAGTGTGGTTTTCAACCTGTGTAATTGCATTTTAATTTCTTGACAATTATGAGAAAACAAATAGGAGGCATTAATGTTTTACTGATTCCATGTATGATAAAAAATGTGTTGATAAAATTATATATTGTTATGATGAAATGGGGAAGAGGGAGTGTCAACTGCCTACATTTTCACCTCGTTGTGATATTTAACTTTCATATCTTTATCTGCCTGCTCTTCTGCTATATTATAAAAGCCATGGGCGTAAACTATCTGCGTATTGCCCCCCTCATTTGGGCCCATTCCCATATTTCTCAGGGCTGGCAACTTAATAGCAGTCTGCGGAGAGATGATTAGTTGTTACTAAACTTGTTACTGGTCGCTTGCTGAGACTGGCCAGTGGCCAGTGGCCAGTGGTCAAACTGGTTCGTCACAGCAACACAACGTACTGACGATACGTGTTGCAAAGTTATAGTTATGGTAGGCTTATGTGGAAAAGAAAGTCTGGAGAAAATGCCGAGAAAAATCTCAATTTCTGCTTTTTTTTACAAAACGGAATTTGTGTACAGATAGGATATTTAATTTTTTTTTTAAATCGTTAGGTTTTTATTTTATTTAGATATTTCACGGATCCATCTATATCTCCAGGAGTAAAGAGGAATACATAATATGGTGGTTGGTCCCAGACCACATCTTTGTTTCGATAAAACGAGCCAAGATGAGCCGAGAAGAGAAGAGAAGGTCCAAGACGAGGCAAGAAGAGACGGGAAGAATAAGAAGCGACAAGAAGAGGCAAGACGAACCGAGAAGGGGCGAGAAGATCTAATAAGAGCCAAGAAGAGATGACAAGATCCCAGAAGATACAAGAAGAAGCAAGAATAGACAAGAAGAAACAAGAAAATCCGAAAAGAGGCAATAAGAAAAAAGGCATAAAAAAGGGGAAAAAGCCATAACGCTCAATACTGTTTAATTGTTACTGTTACTAACTCAATACTGTTTCAATTGTTCCTTCACATTCTAAATGCCAACATGGGCTTATTAGGTTGCCATGTATACCGGTAGATTAAAATCAATCCTCCTTCCCATTTTCAGAGCACGTGCTCCAGTCCTAACAAATCAGTGCCCCCTGGTGTACTGTTTTCACCGAGACAGGAGTGCTCCTGGCTGGGGGGTATAATCGTATCGTATCGTATCTGAGGAAAGGATGTAAGGTAGTAAATGAGATTTAGAAATGGACGATCAGACGGTTTGAGCGTGTATAGTGAATAGACGAGGATAGGAGTTTAAAGGATAATGGATTTCCAACTATTTGAAAAAAATCCCCGGCAAGTTGTAAAAATCAACCACGCTAAGAATGAATAAATTAAATCACGCTATTACTGAATGAATAAATTAAAATCTATCACACTAATTGTTAGACTTTGGAATCTCCCAAGGTACAGTGCTTGGCCCAATCCTATTTACCGTAGGTATATGTTATATGGTTATAACTTCATTTCGCTCAGAAATTTCAAACAAACATAATTTTGAAGGTAACTATAATCTCAGCAATATAATTAGCCAATTCCAAGAATTTAACTATATAAATAGATATACTTGATGTTGACAATTTTGCTCAATTCTACTTGCAAACAAGTCACTTTTTTAAACATATTTAAATAAAATGTTCTCTATTATTATAACATTTTTTACCTAAAGAGTACTTCATATTCTTTTTTTTTAAGTAACACACATTAAATAATTGTATCCTTTACCTAAATACTAGCTTATCACGCAAACATCATACTTTGTTTTATGTCAGGTCGTATATAAACCAAACATTTTATTTTACTGAGTACTTATGTTTTTTTTTAACATAATACTGTTTCCCTCCTGTGAACCACCGTATACTAAAATCTCATGTATGACTTCTATAAAAAAACCTTTTTATGCTGTTTAAATAAATAAATATACTGACGATACAGTGATTGGGAAAGATTGGACAAGTGTAAAATATAAGGCCAAATAAGAAATAAATTATGCCAGATTTAATGATTTCAAGGTTGTGCACTTTTTCCATTATCAAGAAAGCGTTATTTACAAACTAACTAGATTTAAAGACATAATAACTCCGTAACGTTTCACGATATGGGCGTATGTACATAAGACCACACCATACATTAAATATTTGACCAGTTATAACCTAACCTCAAGTCCAACAATATAATTATAGCGCACCTACAGTCGGATGCCTGAATTAAATCGTCAATCAGAAGTGAGATCTCCATTGGAACTAATTCTAATATTATCCTATACAATAGCAGCCTATTTCGTATTGTTACCTGCCTATTATTTGTATTGTTCGGGCTGTCAGATCAGATGAGAGATATTAAATGGTTATTTCGTATATAACAATACGATATTGTATTTATTTATTGACTTCTCCATTATGTCAATAAGAAAAAATGTATTATAAAAGACAAGTTAATAAATATCTTTATTATGATAATGTTTTTTTTTACATTCATTGACAGTAGACTTTAGAGGTATTCTTATTGTAGGTACGCTTTGATACAATGTTTTAAATCAAAATAAGTTAGTAATTTATATTTTAATTACCACTCTAATCAATTTTTTTGCCTTATTTTCTTTCTTTTCTGGTCCATTCTCCTTTAGGAATTATTTTGTTTGATTTTTAAAATAGTTCCACAAACGAGGCTCTGAGGAAAATGATTTCCCACTAGGCCTATGTCATCTTTGAGGATGCTGTGTGGAGGGCCTTTTTAGGGAAAGCAACACCGGCGTAGTCCAGGGGTAAGGCTTTGGACTCCCATTCGAACCCGGCGTGCGCTAATAAATTTTATTTGATTAATTTGTGTTATTTCACAATTAATTAATTATAAATAATATTTTGTATACTTGCTGCACGTTCCAGAGTGGAAGATACTCTCAGTATCGCCCTGGTGTAAGACCACCATTCAGAATTAAAACGTTACTTAATAATGGCCTTAGCCATGTTTAGTGACTAGATCTGAATAGCCAGATACTTCCTCCACCCTCCTCTTTCAAATCTCCTTCCCATACCTACTAACATTCAGCCTCACAACATTCCCCACTTGGGGATGCCCTAGTCTCACTGACTCCAAACGGGAGGAGTTGGGACTCTTGTAAGATATTCACATTTTAAAAAAAGGAGTGGAAATTCTGGGAAGAAAAAGGGTATGAGAGTTGGGTAGGAATCTGGGGTCAATGTGTTCAGCAGTTTGAATCCTTCCCTCTAACTGCCTTAAGGCGATGGGTCGAGGGAGAGAGCAGTTCGAGTGGTCAATGGGTCTCCCTAAACTGACCTCTCCCAATGTGGCCGGCCACGCAGCTGGCGAGTAGGTACATTCGCCGTCAAGACCTGAACACCTCTCACCCGATGAACTCGGGCACCCTTGCTTAAGTTGCCAACTCTAAAAGCAAGTGCTCCGGTGCACAGTGGATCAATGTTAGCTCCTTCGAGCAGACTTAATTTAAATACTTTAACCTCTTGTTTGTCGTAAGCCCGCCACAATTTTTTTTTAAATTGCGATTTAACCCATATGCATAAAGAAACTGTATTAATTACAAGGTCAGAATTGCTATCGCCAATATCTTTCTTGACGTAACGGGTAATTTGATTAATCTAGCTTCTCTGAATATTTTTTTAACCGCTTGGGCTCATACTCTTGTTTTCACGACAATTTAACGTAGGTAGACATAGGAATGACGTATGCCCCGTACCTGAGTTATTTAAGTAATTGTCTGTGACATTCGGAAATCACGCTTTTTCCCGCTTTACTAGCTGTCAACTTTTTAATGAAGTATCAATGTCATTAATTCTTCTAAAACACCTATGAATTGTTGGTTTTCATGTAGGGTATATATGTATATTCGGGTTTGTGTGGAAACAATAAAATCTATTCATATTCCTACAAATATATATTTTTTGATATTTAATTGATATTTTTTGGGAGATTTTTTTGCTAAAGTTAGCTATTCTGCAATAACTTGTAACGATATTTATTTATTTATTTTATAGAAACAAACAGTATATTGATTACAGTGTGATGACAGAGTTTACAGATATTAAGTAATATTTCATGGTGGGGTACCTTTGATATGTTTCTTTGTAATGTCTTGAGTGGAATGTATAATTAGTAACTACCGGGTGAAGTGCGTAGTGTGTGAGTGTGTGTGTATGTGTGAGAAGTGGTGATCTGTGAAGGGATATGTATGCGCATTAAAAAGTTATATCATTGACATGATGCTCCTTTTAAATTTGGGCAGCGAATCTGAGAAAATGTCAATATTAGAGTTTAGGCAAACATTATTGAATGTATGAAGAGCACGGTTAATCGGTGAATTAGTTAGATATTATCATTTAATAATATGAATAATAAGATACATTATCTGGTAAACAGAAAATAATCGCAAAGAAAGCAATTACTTTGTTTTATATGGATATTTGACCAGAAGTCATCAAGGTAATTTCCGCGTGGTGTTTGTAAGTGTCATCTGACAATCAACTGGTTAAATACGGAGTGCCAGGTTAAAAAAAAATCAAACGTCACTACAATTTTTTTTTGTGTCGCATTTTATAAGCTTACAGTAACAATTCTTTCAGATTTTGGTAGTTTATACAACTGTTGTTACTAATAATATTATTTTGTAATAAAAACTCATAAACAAATAATGATTTAAAAAAAAAAAAATCATTGGTGGCCACCGGTGGGCCAACGGCCAATTAAAGGTTAAAACAGACTCATTGTGTCTGTGAATTAGAAATGGCAATCATTCTGTTATAATCGGATTGTCAATCAGAAGGAAAGTCCTCTTTTGCAAGGAAACAAATGGATATATCAAGTATTTTATTTAATTATTTGCATTATAAACCGTCTTTAAACATTCATATGTGACAGTGATAAGTATATTAATGTCTTTAACGAATAAAATAGAGCAACATCCCTTAGGTAGCTTAGGAATCTTCTCAGATGGTTCTCATCTTACATAAGAAATAGAAGTCAAGCTGTTGCTCTAAAAGGTTATATGTCGCAGATAATAATTATTCCCTCGGGGGTACCGCAAGGTTCTATTTTGGGGCCCCTGCTCTTTACTTTGTATATTAATGACATCAAACATGTCATCAATCATTCTGATTTCATTCTTTACGCTGACGATATGAAAATATACAAATGCATAAGCTCAGAAGATGATTGTAATAAATTACAAGAAGATGTTAATAGAATTAATGAATATTGCATAGAAAACCAATTATTTCTAAACATAGATAAATGTAATGCGATAACATTTTCACGTAAATGTCACCCAATCATCCATGCTTACCATCTTAACCATGTTCCCCTCCAACGAGTGGAAAAAATCAGAGACCTTGGAATATTACTTGACTCTAAATTACTGTTTAAAGATCATATTGAAAGCATCTTAAAAAAAGCCTACAAACAAATGGGCTTCATTCTACGCGTCACAAAACCATTCAATAAACCTTTTACACTTGAACTACTTTATATGGCATACGTAAGATCCCATCTCGAATTTTCATCTGTCATTTGGAATCCTCAATACCAAACTTATATTAACCGAATTGAAAACATTCAAACAAAATTCCTGAAACACCTGTCGTATCGTTTTAAAAATCATCAGTGTAATCCTATTGCTCTTTACAAACGGAGAAAAATTTCTGACGTACTATTTCTGTACAAAGTTGTGAACTGCCTCATTGATTCCCCAGCCTTGTTAGAAAAGATTGCATTTCGTTGCCCTGAACGCAATACCAGATCGAATACCCTATTTTATATACAACATTTTAAATCAAAATACGCACAAAACTCCTTACTCGGGCGTATCTGTAAAACTTATAATGCCTTAAGCGATATTGACATTTTCCATTGTACCCTTAAATCTTTTAAAGTCAAACTAACTTTACAATGTACTTAAATCAAAACTATGCATTGTATATTATATTATATTATTGTACCTCTGAATTGTTTATTATTTCTTTTTAATATGTTTTCACTCACAATATATACTTTTATAACTTGTAATTAACTACTTCTTAATCAATAATCACAACCAAAATGTATAAATGGAACTTAATTGGTTTATATTATGTTCACTATCTTATGTTAAATGATCTTTTACACAACTGTATGTTTCCTTAATAGACTTAAATAAAAAAAAAAAAAAAAAAAAGCTCCGAAATTCAATTGGAAGTACTTGAGCAGTGCAACTGCCCTGAAAAGGGGAAGATTGTATCCAAACACGATTTGGAAGGTTCGACTATTCAGTCTGATGGATTTTATTTCTCATTCATTAATTAACACATTCTTTTACATACCTATATAAAATAATAAAATAATTCCATTACATCCCATAAAAAGGCATAAATAAATAAATCTTTTTTATCAGTCACATCCATCGAAATATCTAATTCGAGTCTTCAGCATTTATACATCGGATCTAATCGGCCATCCCTACGAGGTAATTAAAAGTAGTGTCGAAATAAGAAACATGCCCAAACAACCGATGGAATAGAATAGACGAGATTGCCCCCAAATTTAGCACACCAAATAAATAATAATTGTCCTCTGATACGATTTCAATATCAGACTCAAATGAGGCTTTCAATGAATGAACAGTACAAATTTTAAGATAGAAAATTGTAAGATATACAAAAAAATATATATATATATATTTTACTTATAACATCTGAAATTTAAAATAGCGTTTTTCAAACCGGTGATTATAATGCGTTTACAGCATTATCAGCTCCTCTACTCAACTGCTAGAATCAAATCCATGTACCTAACACCTCTGTTAATTATATATAATACCTACCTATAAATTGAAATGTAATAATATTATTTTATTTCACTACATCTATATTCTTACTTTTACTTATCTATTTCTGTATATCCAACTTAATAACTGATATGATACTCAATTCCACTATCAATGTATATTTGTTAACATCCTATATAAGTTTATTGTATTTTGTTACCTCAAATTTTTTCTTCTATTTTATTTTTTCTCTTACCTTTGTAATGGCACTACTCCCCAATTCAAACACGAGAAATGTTTTTCTTTATTGAATTGGGTAGATTTCGTTAAAAAAACTATTTTTATTGTAATTAGCCAAAGAATTATGTAATATTAAAGACTTATGATTTTCTTTTGTAAATAAAAAAAATTAAAAAAAAAAAAAAAAAAAAAAAAAAAATATGGATAGAAATAGAACTTGATACGTATATCGTCGAAGAAAAACATTTAGACAAGTGATTTTAAAAAAATAATGTTTTTATGGTGGAATGTAATTATTAACAAGTTGCGGGTTTAAATCGGGCCCGCGCAAATAAATTTAATATTTATTTATTTTATTTGCAAATTATCAGCACTATAGGTACTTTTTTTTACGTGAAAACCGAACAAAAGTCCTGATTGCTCCTAACTTCTGGAGCCAGTGAGACTACGCCATCCCCAATTGTAACTTAGAAAAAGTAGATACAACATTACTTTCGACTTCAAATTCAGAGGCGGGAATAGGTACCGCCGCCCCGAAAACCATTTGTTCGTAAGAACTTCAGTCCCGTTTTTAACCGTTTTTACTATTAAAATGATCGTTTTTTCGATTTGCTCAAAGCTCAAATTTTAATTTAATCCGACAAATTCATTACTAGCAAATACTTTTTTTTCCTGGCTAATAGCCACAAGTGTAAGTTATTTATATTTAGGATTAAGAGCGATTGACCAACAGCTGAGATTAAAAATGCTTGTAACTGTACAGGGAGTTTCCAATGAGAAAGATCGATTATTCCCCTTATCAAATTTTTTAAAATTAAAAATTTAATATCAATTTATTTCATTAAAAACTAGCTTTAATATATACCTACGCATAATGTTATACACACCTTCTTCACTTACATCGTTAAGATTCCAACTTTATTTTAAGGAATTGTGTCGCCTTAATTTTGTGAGAAAATATTTACACCCTAACTTATTCAATTACCAGTAGATGGTGTCGTAGAAATGTCACAATTTCGAAAAGAGGTCGCGGTGAACTTGGAAAATATAACGTCAATCCGGCAAGCGGATATAAATTTCGACTTTGAAAAAAATTGTTATATGCTAAACGCCCAGAGGGCTTTTATGTGTTGGTTACAGTACACCTGTTACATTTTGTTGGTAGTAAAAAAAATTGTTACATTTTTTTGTTAGTAAAAACAAGTCAGAAAAATACAAGAACCAAAATTTTCAAATATAGTTATTTGATAGGTTTACAAAAATACAAGTTCTCTTTAGGGATGAATAGTGTTGGAATAAATATTTTACATGATTTACAAAACTCGCCAAGTTGATATTAAATATGTCAACATCACCTAAGTATTGATTTCCTGTAGTGGCAATATCGTTGCTTATGAATGGTGCAGAAGAATGGTATATTTTGTCGTGTTGTTACTGTGGGTATTCGTAAGTTTATGGAATTGCAGTAGTTCGCTACAGCCGAATTTAGAGTTGAGTATTTTGAATAAAAATGTTGAGTCGTTTATTATACGTCTGTCTTCTAAAGTAAGTATTTTCAGAAAATTTAATAAGAAATTATATTTTAAGTCTTCTCTAAGTTAAGAATATAATGTGATTATTATTTTTGTATTGTTACAGGTTTATAAAACAAGTACTCTTATCAATAAATTGATGATAAGAGAACAAAACACAACAATTTTGAAAAGAGTAAGTACATTGGGTACCTATTGGCTTATCTTACTAATATTATAAACGCGAAAGTTTGTATGGATGTATGTATGTTTGTTACTCTTTCACGCAAACACCACTGAATGGACTTTAATGAAACTCTACAATAATATAGCTTATACATCACAATAACATATAGGCTATAATTTATACCCAAAGCTTGCTATTTTAAATGTATTACAAATAATAATTATTGTTTAATAGAAAATGTCAAAATTTTAAATTACATTTTGAAAAACAATTATTGTAACCAAAATTCTATTTTAGAAAATACAAGCTTCTGCCAGCGACTTCGTCTGCGTACTTCTATTGGCCTATTTCCTTTTCCTTGATCCCATCTACGTGTATACCAAAATTCATTACCTGTATATTTAAAATATCTATAATTCTTGATTCGATTCAAAGTATTAGGCTTACTTCAAATAAATTCACTAATTTTCTAAAGTAGAATTTTGATTTAAATGAAAATTGTTTTGCAAAATGTCATTTTCAAATTTTGACATTTTCTATTAAACAATAATCATTATTTATAATATATTGAAAATAGCTGGCTTTATAAAGCCTATATGTTATTCTGACGTATGAGCTATATTATGCAGTAGTTTTTGCGTGAAAGAGTAACAAACATACATACATCCATACAAACATTCGCGTTTATAATATTAGTAAGATTTAAATTAGTGAATTTATTTGAAGTACTCACCCTTGAACTGAATCAAGAATTATAATTATTAAAAATAAATAGTTAAGAATTTTGGTAAAAACATAGGAGTCGCGGGCAGAAGCTAGTTCTCTTATATAAATAAAATAATTATTAATTCCATTGTAGAACACGCAAGGTTTATTCAAAAAGTATTCGACCTGAGACCGGGGAAAAAAATCCCCTTTCAGTGGAATCTGAAACCCCGAACCTCTTCAAAATATGATCCTAACGTCGTCCGTTCATGGAGCTACTAACGAGCGACTGGAGCATCATGTGCATGGCACATGCCGGTACCCGCGATACAATTTTGCTAGTGTTCGTACACGCCGCTACGCGCTGCACTAGCAAATTTGTTAGACCTATTCATAGTTTGTGAAAATACCCCATTCCTGTCTGGAAATCTCGTATTTAAGAGCGGTGGCCAGCGGCTGAGATTAAAAGTTTAAAAATACTTGCAACTGTACAGGGAGGTTCCAATGAGAAAGATCGATTATTCCCCGTATCTAATTTTGAAAATTAAAAATTTAATAGCCATTTATTTCCTTCAAAACTTGCTTTAATACATACCTACATTCAAGTTAGCAAATAAAATGCTCAAAAAGCACGATGATAAATTATTAAATATCGTGTACTTCTTTTAAGTATTTTTTGATCATATCATAAGTATTTATGATTTTTCAATAATGTCTAAACAAAATAAGTGTGTAAAATTGAAATATTTTAGTTTGTTAGACCTTAAATAAATTGAAAAACTGGGGTATTTTGGTTACAAAACACGTTCTCGGATTTATTTTTTAATGATTTTAATTTAACTAAAATTTAAGTTTTGAAAACTGCATTGACTAGATTATGTATTGATTTATTTTGTTTTATGATTATATGATTTGAAATTTGTGTTGTTTAATAGAATCTATTGTTTGAAAATTGAACAAATCTGCCAACGACGAACGGTATAATTTACTGGAATTTTCTAGCTTGTATGGGGCAAGTCACAGGTTTTTTTTAATATGAATACCGCACAAAAGTCCCAACTGCTCCCGTCTGGAGCCAGTAAGACTATGGCATCCCTAATGTTGAGAGGATGAAGGTAGTGGGGAAGGGAAGGAGATGGGAAAGAGGATATTTAATTTGGGAGGCGGTTATGGGTACCGCTGCCCCGGGAACCATTTATTGGATAACCAACACCCCTGCCATAGGTCACCCCAAGTGGTTCGCTCCGTTTAGTGACTTAGCAGCGGTGACCAGGTTCATGTGGTGAAGTTTGTCTAGGTCTTGGCGGCGGTATGTTTTCCAGCCTGCTGCGTGGCAGGTCGGATTGGGAGAGACTGGTTGAGGGAGACCTTTTGACCTCTCCAACCGATCACCTCGACCACTTGCACCGTAGGGGGAGGAGTAGAGGATACGTCCGTCACTCCTGGACAAACTGAACCCCAGATTCCTACCCACCCTTCATACATTTTTCCTTCCAAGAACTTCCTCTCCTTCCTTTCCCTAAAAAGACCCTCCACACAACATCCCCAAAGACGACACAGGCCCTGATGGAAATTGTTTTCTTCGCGGACTCGGCTAATGTAAAAAAAAAAGGTGGGGAAATACCTGGCTATTTAGATCTGGTCACCAAACACGGCTAAAGCCATTTCAAGAAACGTTTCAGTTCTGAAGGAAGGACTTACAGCAGGGCGATACTAAGAATAACTTCCACTCTGGAACGTGACGCATATATAGTATATATTATTGAAGTAAAACTTCTCTGAACTGGTTGTATCACACTGTAGGAGCAAGAGACAGTAGTGCGCGCGCACGTTTTCTTTCTCTCTTCCTCTCATAGCCAATGCATGAAGATTATTCGTAATTTCATTTCGTTCTTGAACAATTTTATAAATACTGTAGGAGCAAGAGAGAGCAGTGCGCGCGCACATTTTCTTTCTCTCTAGAAGCTTTACTTCAGTCGTGTGGTCTAAAGCACACTCTTTTTTTTAAATTAATTCATTGTGAAATAACACAAATTAATCAAATAAAATTTATTTGCGCACGCCGGGTTCGAACCCGTGACCTTCGAATTGGGAGTTGAGAGCCTTACCCCTCGACCAGTTCCCTCCCCCCTATCCCTTCCACACTATACCTCCCGTGCTTCAGTTATTTATAAAATAGAACGGATACTTTATGGACTGACCTCGTTTGTTCTCAGTACAGATTGTTTAGAAATAAAGCTCTTAGAATTTGTTTTGGTTAACATCGTGAAAAATGCATCACGAAAAATTTGGCAAGGTTTACTGTAGCGTTCTGTTATTTACTACAGACACTAACAGACTCTCCAATACTTTGGATGGAGATTACTTTAGGAATAATAGATACTTTGTTATTATCTGCGTTTATTATACACTTCGCGGTTTACAACGTAGATCTCGTTGATCGACCTAACTCGAAGCTGGCTAAATGGAATCTAATCGAGTGTTCCAGTGAACGCTCTCCCAGAGCTGTTTGACCCTCTCTTCGTTCCCACAGGTACTGACCTACCTGCCATCTGGCGGAATCTAAGGACAGCTCTTAGCACTGCCATCTATGTCTACAAGCAGGAAGCTTTTAGATACACTACATTTACATAACAACTGCACCTTTTGAATTTATTAAACATGGAAATTATATGTTATATATTTCTAGCTTCATCAATTTTCCACACACATGCTGCAGCGACGCCCAGAATTTTTCGCCCTAGGACTGTTCCGGATAGACAACACGTTGCTGTTTACGGTGAGACATTCAAAGAACTCTAAGTGACCAGCTCAGGCACGGCTCAAGTTAGCCTCTCAGAAGCTGGATGCACTGTACAATCTGTACAAGGCCCGTAGATACACAACTGCTAACCCTGTACAAATCGCATGTGCTCCTCAATTTGGCGGCCATCTCTCATGGCAGTCTCAAAATTCCTGAAAAAAACCCTTAACTCTGTGCAGAAACAGGCGGTCCGTTTGATAGATTCCCCTATCTTAACGATTGCAATCTTTAGAGCACAGGCGTTACAATGGAAGATGCTCCAAGGGACTAGCAGCATTGATCCTTTCGGCACCGGTGCAACTTTCGTTCTTGAGTTCAACAGCTCAAATGTGGAATGATTTGCCGGCCTGACTCATGTTTGTGTTTCCTCCCTCCTACAATAAGATACATGTTCACTCATCACTCTCCCCAAAATGAGCCTCCACACAGCATTTCCAAAGATGACAGGCTCTAAGAGATTTTTTTTTCCTAATGCCTCCTGTGTGAAACCTCTTGACTACATAATATCTACTTCATCTAAAAATAAATAATTTCTTTTTTATTTGACACCTAACAGGAGCTCCCCTGTTTGTACAATGTACAGTGTAAAGACAATAGAATTATATCGCCACACCTGTTTGGGCAGTGTTGTGAGGCGGGTTAAAGTAGGGGTTCTAAAAAGAGATTTATAATGCGGGTTTTATTTTTAAGAGGCCCGAATTATATAAAGGAGGAAAAATAGATGCCGGTAACTCTTTCCACATACGAGCCGCACAAAAACGAGTTGAAAAAATGACCTATTCTCATGAAACCAAAAACTGCGAACAAGTGCCCTGTTCGTAACCATCAGGTTCGCACACGTGCACCTGGGGTGCTAGCATAGTCCATCGATAAGGATCGGTAGGATAATTGTCGGTAACTTCTCATCGTTCCCTACGACAACTGCAGATCGCAAACGAATAGGTGACAGTTCACAATGACTAAGTGTCCCTAATATATTCGATATAAACTGTTGTTTGTACGTTAGCGATCTGCAGTTGTCCTAGGGAACGATTAGAAGTTACCGACAATTATCCTACCGATCCTTATCGATGGACTATGCTAGCACCCCTGATGTGCACAGGGGACCATTAAAATACCTGTAGAACAGTATTTTAATGTAGTGAGCATTTCTACATTGTTTCTGTGCATTACTAATTAATAAAACCAACGATTATTTTCAGTTTAAATTGTTATTGTGTTAATTGCGTAGAACTCCATTCAATTTTTTTTTTCAAAATTTAATATAATTCAAATTTAATGTTATCATTAAGTTCTTACTTTTTTATTATTGTGATAGCTGTTTCGCCTCCAAGGCCATTTTCTAACTGTGGTTGTACCACTTTGAGACTACTTATTAATACGATTTTAAATATCAATGTTCTATATATTCCCCCCCCACAAAACCTAAACAATATAAGGAATCCAAAGAATTCATGGCAGTAACGTCATTATTAAATTATTAAACAATTAAGAACACATTACCATTTAGCGCGGGGAAAATAGATTTCAAAGTACTTTACATAATAGAGAATCTATTGTTACACGGAGAAAAATGTTATTCTAAAAAACCATCATTTTATTCGTAAAAACGGTCAAAAACGGGACTGAAGTTCTTACGAACAAATTAATAGTGTTTCAATGTTTATTGGCGGGAAAATGTAAGAATAATTTGTTGGTATACGAACGAAATTACGTATACCAACAAATTATTCTTACCTGTTCCCGCCAATAAACATTAAAACCCTTTTAATTTGTTCGTAAGAACTTCAGTCCCGTTTTTAACCGATTTTACGAATAAAAAGATCGTATTTTAGAATAACATTTTTCTCCGTGTACAATTATTTTCTTAGCAAATTGGTGTAACCAGTAATATATCAACCTATACACCTTTAAAATTGACATTTAAAATCGTATAAATAAGTCGTCTCAAAGAGGTTCAACCACAGTTTGAAAAAGGTCTTGTAAGCCGAAATAGCTGTCACAATAATAAAAAAAAACTAAAATACTTGCAGAAACAAATAAAATCATTATTAAATTTTATTTAAATTAAAAATTTGTAAAATATATATATATACAGGGTGTATCAGTACGTACCCGACAAACTTTCACCAGCGATTCCTGAGCATATTTCGAGTAAAAAATATTATGACAGTAAAGTCCGGTGACGTTTTTTTTTTTTTAAATTAATTAAACATATTTTCACCACATGTCTCCACTGTGTCAAAATTTGAAAGCGTCCACTGTATGAACACGTGCTTCAATTAAAACATATTATTATGTCGCAGCGAACGAAGCCCGTATTACAGACTCCAGTACTAGAAAATAATTATTTTATGTAACAATAATAATTATGCACATTTTTCGTATGCAAATCGAAACGAAACGTTCAGCTTGATACACTTAACTATATTTCCACTGATTTGTAAGTACAAAGAATGTATAGTTTTAAAAACAATCCTTTTTAATGCATAAAACAAAACTGTTCATATAAAACAACTCGGCCGAACACTCACACATATGAGAACTCCCGAAACAATACTGAAAACTAACAGAATGCGTGATAGAGTAAGTAGCGGGGAGAGGGTAGCGCAAAGTTGTGGACAGTGACGGAGTGTGTAATTTTTTTTTTTTGGTTTTTAATTGAAATGTTTCCGGAGAGCAAAGTCGTCATAACATTTTTTACTCTAAATATGATCAGCAATCGCTGGTTAAAGTTTGTCGGGTACGTGCCGATAAACCTGTATATGATTTTTGTTTTTTTATTTATTAATAGGTGCATGGAAATATTTTTCAGATTGCTGGTTCTACAACGACGTATTTAATTATTTTACTACAATTTTATATTGCCAAATAATTAACTAGTATACCTTGTCTCGTCACAGCTACTTCTGATACTTTAAATAAATATTAATATAATAAACTAATATGAATCAATACGCAAGTTTTATTTAGCGATAAAAATATTGTTTTGTAACCACAAGACGCAAGGAAAACGACAAGTAGAGGAAGTGCGACGGACGGGTGAGTAACGAGGGAGTGACAGAGGGAAAGATTGTAAAGGAGACACACTAGCAGTAGGAGATAGCAGGGGGTAAATTTCGAAAATCCACCGACAGCTGTATGTGGCTAGCTGCCGTTAAAACAATAAATCTGTTACTTTTTATAATTAATATGTATGTCAAGTTTAGTGACAGATATAGAATTTTTTAACATCACCAACGTTGGCTATAAAAATGATACCCTCCCCCTCCCGCCTTCCTTAGCTACCGCTAAACTATATGAAATACACACACTTCTCACAGCTCTCCGTGTGAGAAGCATACAAACGCAAAGAAGAAAAAATCATTTTTATACACAAAGATTTCAAAAATTATTTATCCATAGCAACATTTAGTAATACAGGGTTGACGAAATTCGAAGAATTTTTTTAAGGACGCTCGATTTTAAAATTTAAATAAAACAAGTTGTGTGTAAGATATCTACTTAATTGCGGAATATAACACCGTTCAAATGTTTGGCGTTGCTTTACTTAGTGGCACGTATTCGGGAGGTCCAATTTTCGATGACTTTGTCGCATAAATCTGGCTGAATTTGCTGGATGGCGTTTGTTGTCTTTGAGGGCGTCAATTATTTGCGGTTTACTTGCATAGACCTGCAATTTAAGATAGCCCCAAAGGAAGAATTCTAAAGGCTTTAAATCGCACGATCTCGGTGGCCGTCACCGTTCACGTCGTGTTAAGTTCACGTCGTGTTAAGTTCACGTCGTGTTAAGTTCACGTCGCGTCGCCGCAGCGCTAGATAATCCTGCCTTTTTTGATAAAATCTCAAATTTGACGATTTGCACACGTTAATTAACGCTGTAACCTTCCATGTTGAATTGCCATATACGAATAAACAATTGACAACAAATTTGACAGATGTCACTTTAACAACATGGCTGCTATAACCTAACAAAGTTCGAGGGATGAAATATTTTACATCAGTATCTATTTTGACGGCCTCCGTGGTCGATAAGTAAGACTCTCGACACGCAGTCCGAAGGATGCGGGTTGAAACCGGGCGTGCGCAAATAAACTTTATTCGATTAATTCGTGTTATTTTTATCGCCCTAGTGTAAGACCACCATTCAGAATTGAAACATCGCTTGAAATGGCTTTAGTCGTGTTTAGTGACCAGATCTGAATAACCAGGTACTTTCCCACCTTCCTCTTTCCATCCCCTTTCCCTCCTCGCTACCTTCAGCCCCACAACATACCCCAATTTGGGATGCTATAGTCTCACTGGCTCCAGACGGGAGCAGTTTAGACTCTTAAAAACTCTCACATAAAAAAATAAGGATTTTTACAAGCAAAATTTTTCATTACGTTTATTAGTAAGACTGTTAATATATACATATATTATTCAGGTAAATAATTTAGCCTTGAAGTCCGTTATATTATTATTAAGTTCATATCCAGTATCTTTTAGCGATCATTAATGCGTCCAAAGTAATATTATAATGATGGCCTAATTGGTCCTTTCCTGGCGCTATTAGATAAGCAATTTTGCTCACCGGAACAAATGATATATCTGAGCCACTTGATAATTGTATGTGATTTACAGTAATTGTATAATGGTGGTCGGTGCTCGAGGCAAGGGTAGTGTATGAGACGACGTGCGGAGGTTCTCTATAAGAACGTCTGTTCAGTTTCCACGATGTCCGTGGTTAGAGTGGTGCTAGCGCCATTGTTGTCTCAATGCCGAAGCGTGTACAAGATCCACTTCACATGCATGCGGCTGCTTGGTTTGGGTTGGTTGCACCTACCTTCAGAGAACAACTTCAACTCCTTCCCCTTAACCTACAAATACTACTCTGCTTGTTCCCTCCTCTTCTGGTACATCCTATTCTTAGGCTGCGTGTGGGTGGACGTGCCCAACCATAGCTTCGCCGAACTCGTGGGTTATTTACATCTCGTGTTCACCTTCACAATTTCAACCATCAAAATATTCGCTTTCATGAATCGTACGCAAGTATTTCAAAGGATAATTTACACGCTGGAAATTGAGGCAGTCAAACGATACCATAGTAAGACGATTCGAGAAAAGTGTAGGAAACAGTGCATTATCTTTACGATGTTGTTCATAATATTTTCGAGCGCAACTGTGACCGGTTATGTCACGAAGGGGATACTGGATGGGTTGAAGCGTGGTCATACTGATGAGAGGTGTTCCCTGTCCAGCCTGCCTTTCCCCGTGCGGTTGCCTTTCTGCGCATCCTCTGGGCTGGTGTACTCTCTTGTGTTTGCCTACACGATGATCAGCTACGCATGGTGCGGATTTTCCAGTCTCTTCATTGACCTGACCGTTGCCTGCATCATGTTGCAGCTGCGAGCGCAACTGCTCGTGCTGTGCACGGCACTAGAGCGACTTGACCTGTTCGCGGCCGATCGGTGCCGGCGTTCGGAGTCCGGTCCGGACGCAGATATATACACCAAGGACGTTGATGAGATCCAGTCTGATACGACGCTATGCAGCTCGCTTAAACGATACTATTCTCGACAAGATTTGAGAGAAAAAATGAATTTCTTTAGAAAAAAATGTATCAAGGAAATAATCGAACAACACATTGTAGTAATCGAGTAAGTTTTTTTCCAATGATTAAATTAATGGGCGCTTTTAGTATTTCCGCGGAAATGGAACGGTGACAGGAATGGCTCGCGTTATCTCATTTTTTTAATACAAGTGAGGGAGAGATAAGAAAATTATTACTTTTTGAATAACTTAATAATTTATTCTTCTGTATCTATTTTCTATATTTTGATTTATTGTTATATGTGTGCTTTAGTATTATTTTGGAATATTCTCATTAATTCAGACATCTTCATCCGCGTCAATCAATGCGGAGTTTTTACGGATGCCGATTCATATCTGCAACAAGTAACGACATGAAAAGAAAGTGGGCGGAGCCAGAGTGGCGCGTGCCTCGCGCGTGTTTGCCGTCACCGTCGCCGTTTCCGCAGGAATTATAAAAGCAGCCATTTTTTATTTTTTTTTTTATTGTTATTAAGTTTATTTTGTAGAACTCCATTTTAATTTTTATTTCTTTTATACATTCAATAATACTATCATTCAATGTATAAAAAACAGTTTATTATAAACAAGTTCTGCTTCGTAATTATTATTATGTGTTACAGCTGTTTCGCCCTCTGAAGGCATTGTCAAACTGGTGTTCAAACCACTTACAGACGATGAATTTATACTAAATCTAAATCGATATTTACGATGACTCATTTCTAATTTCTTAGTAAAATTGCTGAAGATATTAATGGTTGTTATTTCCCTAATTGTAAATTCCCAAATTGCATTGTTAAAATTCAACTGAAGGTCGCTATGCACTCTAATTATGTTGTTAGTCATTTGTAAATGATGACTCATGGTTTTTTTTTTTTTATATATTATCCAGCATAATTAAGTATTTAAAATTGGTTTGAACATATCTAAAAGCGGTGAGTATATTATATTTTTTTGTTCATTTATTAAAATGGCTCTAGGATTATTATTATGTTTATTAATTTCCAACTGCTCTAAAAGATTAAGTTTACGCCCTTTATTTTGCACATGTAGAGGTGTTGGTTTATTATCATCGCCAAGTGAGTGATTCAGTTGATTCAAGTGATTCAGTTAAATTTTATATTGATTTAGATTTAGTATAAATTCATCGTCTGTAAGTGGTTTGAACACCAGTTTGACAATGCCTTCAGAGGGCGAAACAGCTGTAACACATAATAATAATTACGAAGCAGAACTTGTTTATAATAAACTGTTTTTTATACATTGAATGATAGTATTATTGAATGTATAAAAGAAATAAAAAATTTTTATTTTCACGGATTCATTTTCAGATGTGTAGAATTACTGGAAAACAATTACAGTATTGGGTTTCTAATTCAAATAATGGTCAGTCTGTTGGCTTTATGTTTCACCTTCTGCGCAGCGGCAACGGTGAGTATATAATCTTTAGAATTAATTTGCAAGGAAACTAGGTACGCATAACAATGCTTAACATTTAAATTTAATGTTTAAAATTTGTTTCCAGCGAAAAAAAGATGAGGATTTTAGTGTGGTCGTGAGAATGTGCGTTTTGTGCGTCGCTCTACTCATTCAGCTAGGAATCCAATGTCTGCCCGCCGATGGCATAAGACAACAGGTAAAACTGCACACATTTTAAATAATATCTACGTACATTATTTTAAATTTGGGTGTAATTTTGTAATCGAAGGACCTTTGAAATTAACGTCACACTTTCAAGGTCTTTTCAGATCGAAAGGCTAATGATAATAAACGCTATTCCTTAATAAAATTTAAAAAACACAATGAATCATGAATCGTTAATTGATTCGGAACGCAGCAAAGAGATACAGAATAGATGCAGGCGCCTCAGTTCTCGAATGCCATTTATCATCAACAAGTTCTAAAGCGACTTACATAAACAAAACTGTACAGAACGAACTTATAGACATTTGTAAAGAAAAGATGTTTTAGGAACTACAGTTTCGTTGAGCCGATTCCTGCAAACTGCATCGGTTGACATCAAAAGAGCCACCAATGCAGCGAAGGATGTCATGGAAGTATTACGATTATGATTAATAAAATAAAAATTACGATCGAAACAATTACAATAAATTATTTTCAGAGGCGACAGAGCAAGCAAAACAGTTAAATTTTATATTAAAATCCCCACGTACATTTCCAAGGCAAACAAACAGGTCAAATTACTTTCGTAATTCAATTTACAAACCTTCATTTGATTCCATTATTAATGATTTGAAGGAGGTAGTCGACATATTTCATTTGGGAGTTTTTCTACCTAAACCAAATGTTAGTGTCAGTTACATTTAAATTGTTATTTATTTGTGTTTTTACATCTTCTTTTATTTTTTATCTAATATTTACAATATTTTATTTTTTGTAAATATGTCAGCTCACAGGTACAGGACCCTTAATTTTTTTTTTTTTTTTTTTTTTTTTTTTTTTTTCACCAGATTTACAGGAACGGGTTTAGTTTTTCCCATAGGAAAAACTAAACCCTTTCATACACTTTTCCATATAAATGATCATCTAGTAAATCCACGTTATGCAAGTGTATTATATAAGTATAATTAATACAAAACAATACAAGAACAACACGTTAATCTACCAAACTATTAAATGGGAATATAATTCACCGTCTCCAGATATTTTCATATCAGAGGGTTCGGCTCTGTGGAATTCCTAATTTGACCGATAAATCCTACTGACCCCTCAATATAAATATTTAAAAAATCTTTCGTAATTCTACATGTATTTAAAATGACTGATTTTTGCATTTTTATATACAAATTCTTTGACAAATCTAATATGCCTAAATTTTTAATAAGAGAGCTAGGTATAATGCCAGTAGCCGAAATAACAAAAGGTAATATTTTTATAGTCTGAGAATGCCAAATTCTTTTAATTTCATTTCCTAAATCTGTATACTTTCTTATTTTTTCAGAAACAGATTTTTGAATATTACAGGAATTTGGAATAGCTACATCAATAATATAAGTTATTGTTTTAATTTTGTCATGTCAAACTATATCGGGTCTATTATGTCCGTGGTCGAGTGGTAAGACACTTGACTCCCATTCGGAAGGTTGCGGGTTCGAACCCGGCGTGCGCAAATAAATTTTATTTGATTAATTTGTGTTATTTCACAATTAATTAATAAAAATAATATATGTTATATTTGCGGCACGTTCCAGAGTGGAAGATACTCTCAGTATCGCCCTGGTGTAAGACCACCATTCAGAATTGAAACGTTGCTTAATAATGGCTTTAGCCGTGTTTAGTGACTAGATCTGAATAGCCAGGTACTTTCCCACCTTCCTCTTCCCTATCTCCTTCCCTTCCCCACTTACCTTCAGCCTCACAACATACTCCAATTGGGGATGCCATAGTCTCACTGGCTCCAGAAGGGAGCAGTTGGGACTCTTGTGAGGTTTCTCCATAAAAAAAAAAAAAAAATTTGGTCTGTCTGTTAGTATAGTTTTATCATAGTAAATTTTAAAGAAATTATTTTCTAAAAATGAATTTGGTTCGTATTCATAATATGGTACTATATTATGACATTCAATCAAGTTATGTTTAATTACCAAACTTTGGTGAATTATTTTTAAAACCTGATTGTGCCTAAATGTATACTCAGACGGCGCTAATATAGAACATCCTGATATAATGTGTTCTATAGTTTCCGGAAAAGCCATACATTTTCTACATAAATCATCAATTTGATTTGGATCTTTAATAATATGCTTCCTATATTTTTTGGTATTAATGACTCTATCTTGTATAGCAAGCATAAATCCTTCTATTTCTGCTCTCAACTCTCCAATACTCAACCATTTGTTTGACGAAAGTTTGTCAACATACATTTGGTTGAGATAATTGAAGTGTTTTGCGTGAATAATTTTATTTGACCAGGAATCTAATAATTCCTGGTTGGTATTTATAAAAATGTTGTATTATTATTATTACAATTTGAAGTTATGTGAAAATCTGTTATTAGATATTATTATTAAGTTTTTTGTAAGAGATGTAAATAATCTGTTGATTTTCCTGGAGGGGGCACCGGACCGGAAGATGCGGTACTTGGTGCTGATGATAATGATCAAGTCTCTCAGATCTCTCGAGGTTTCGGCTGTCAAACTAATAAACCAGTGTAAATGTGATCGTAGGGCCTTGAGCTTGGCAGGGCGGCCTACAGCAGTCATTGGGGAGGGACGCAGGTGGATGGGGCGCCGGACCGGGAGATGCGGTACTTGGTGCTGATGATAATGATCAGGTCTCTCAGACCTCTCGAGGTTTCGGCTGTCAAACTAATAAACCAGTGTAAATGTGATCGTAGGGCCTCGAACTTGGCAGAGCGGCCTACAGCTGGGGAAGGACGCAGGTGGAGGGGAAGCCGGACCGGGAGATGCGGTACTTGGTGCTGATGATAATGATCAGGTCTCTCAGACCTCTCGAGGTTTCGGCTGTCAAACTAATAAACCAGTGTAAATGTGATCGTAGGGCCTTGAGCTTGGCAGGGCGGCCTACAGCTGGGGAAGGACGCAGGTGGAGGGGAAGCCGGACCGGGAGATGCGGTACTTGGTGCTGATGATAATGATCAGGTCTCTCAGACCTCTCGAGGTTTCGGCTGTCAAACTAATAAACCATTGTAAATGTGATCGTAGGGCCTCGAACTTGGCAGGGCGGCCTACAGCTGGGGAAGGACGCAGGTGGAGGGGAAGCCGGACCGGGAGATGCGGTACTTGGTGCTGATGATAATGATCAGGTCTCTCAGACCTCTCGAGGTTTCGGCTGTCAAACTAATAAACCAGTGTAAATGTGATCGTAGGGCCTCGAACTTGGCAGGGCGGCCTACAGCTGGGGAAGGACGCAGGTGGAGGGGAAGCCGGACCGGGAGATGCGGTACTTGGTGCTGATGATAATGATCAGGTCTCTCAGACCTCTCGAGGTTTCGGCTGTCAAACTAATAAACCAGTGTAAATGTGATCGTAGGGCCTCGAACTTGGCAGGGCGGCCTACAGCTGGGGAAGGACGCAGGTGGAGGGGAAGCCGGACCGGGAGATGCGGTACTTGGTGCTGATGATAATGATCAGGTCTCTCAGACCTCTCGAGGTTTCGGCTGTCAAACTAATAAACCAGTGTATATGTGATCGTAGGGCCTTGAGCTTGGCAGGGCGGCCTACAGCAGTCATTGGGGAGGGACGCAGGTGGATGGGGCGCCGGACCGGGAGATGCGGGACTTAGTGCTGATGATAATGATCAGGTCGCTTAGACCTCTCGAGGTTTCAGCTGCCGAACTTCTACCAATGTAAATGTGATCGCAGGGCGTCGAACTCAGCAGGGCAGCCTACAGAAGTCAGTGGGGAGGGACGTAGGTGGAGGGGGCACCGGACCGGGAGATGCGGGAGTGGTGCTGATGATAACGATCAGGTCTCTCAGACCTCTCGAGGTTTCGGCTGTCAAACTAATAAACCAGTGTAAATGTGATCGTAAGGCCTTGAGCTTGGCAGGGCGGCCTACAGCAGTCAGTGGGGAGGGACGCAGGTGGAGGGGGCGCCGGACCGGGAGATGCGGGAGTGGTGCTGATGATAACGATCAGGTCTCTCAGACCTCTCGAGGTTTCGGCTGTCAAACTAATAAACCAGTGTAAATGTGATCGTAAGGCCTTGAGCTTGGCAGGGCGGCCTACAGCAGTCAGTGGGGAGGGACGCAGGTGGAGGGGGCGCCGGACCGGGAGATGCGGGAGTGGTGCTGATGATAACGATCAGGTCTCTCAGACCTCTCGAGGTTTCGGCTGTCAAACTAATAAACCAGTGTAAATGTGATCGTAGGGCCTTGAGCTTGGCAGGGCGGCCTACAGCAGTCATTGGGGAGGGACGCAGGTGGAAGGGGCGCCGGACCGGGAGATGCGGGACTTGGTGCTGATGATAATGATCAGGTCGCTTAGACCTCTCGAGCTTTCGGCTGCCAAATTTCTCATCTTATCCAATCAAAGTTTCCTCTTGGTACGTAATAGTGTTATTTTTGTATTCTATAGAATGTATTATTTACATTTTAATTGTTTTTTTTTATTTATTAAGCTACAAAACAGCGGTTGATAATGATAAGAAAATCATATTGGTATTTCAACATAAAATTTTATCAACAAATTTTTAATCATCTCGAAAAGAAACAAGGGGAGATTCGACGTTAAAAATAACCGTGAAATTAAGAGTAAAAATCAACAAAAATGTAAAAACCAAAAGTAAAAATCAACATCAAAAGACTAAAGCTTGTTAAAATGTTGAAGATATATCGTCTGCTGAGAACCTCAAAAATCTTTTTTTTATATATTCATTCGTTTCGATGGTGACGAAACTTTGTAGGAATTTTTAGTATGTTAATAAAACAATTGTTTTAAATTAAAAATTTGAGTGCTAGAAACAATATTAAAAAAAATACAAGACATTTTTAAAATATAGCATCAGGCTCTTCGACTCTAATATTGACCATTACTGTAGGAGCAGTGTAATAATTTATTTAATAATAACATTTTTAAATTGTTGAATATTTAGTTGAAAAATATCTATGTTATGGACAAGGAATTTAGTTAAAGAATCATTTTTCCGAGCGGCATTACCAATAATAGCAATGGTAGTGTAAGTTCTGCATCTCGGAACAACAAAGGTTATGTTCCTGCGCGCTCTTGTGAAGTTGTCGGGAACATAAAACTAATTTTTTTATTAAATGCAAATATTATCGTTCAGAAAATATTCAGCAAATATTATATGCTGTTGTCAGCAAAGCAACTTTCCTTCTATCGGCGAGGCTATTAAAACACAACATACCGGACAGAAAGGCTGATAGATATAACCAGGGATAATATCCTATGACTCTGTAGCTGAACAGCCATAAAATAATACATTGTCTCTAATGGTATCACCGACAGCCATTGCGCACGAAAAAACGTGACCAGCAAATCATTCCAGTTTCAACGTTCAAGAGAAGTTGCCCATTTTCCCCCCCTGTCGTTACACTTTTAATTAATTGTTAAAATACGGTTTCCTGTAAATATATCTGACTTGTATACTCAAGTGTTTTCATTGAAAAATAACCAACACACGCAGCCCAGTTTACAGGCATGATAAAGACTGTAAACTAAAAATCCTATCCGTAAAACAGGATTAATCATCACGAAGCAAATGTACACATTTACCAAAAATAAGATATAAACATCTCAGAAACTTCTTTTGTACTTTCTCTACCATTAGTGGATAATGATAATGTTTCTTTTTTCCAGATTGTACGACGGGCTTATTCGCTATTTGCATTCGTGCAAACAATAAAACGTGACTGATTGAAGACAACAGAAATGCTGGAAATTATACTATTATTTTAAAATATGTACAATTCTTCACATATTTAAAAACATATTAAACACGGTTAAACCTAGCTAAAGCTTCAGGGACTTATATTCGAAACTAGTTCTAGCAGGGCTTGCTTTTAAGAGCTGACAGAGGTTGCACTTGTGAATGGAATGTGTAATAATGATGATATTAGTTAGGAAAAATAAATTCTTTTCCAGTTATTCCTAATCTAGGAATGTTTGCCTATCTTTAAAAATATACAGATCGTTGGCTCATTGCCAGAAGTCATTAACCGCTTGGACACATAAGCTTGTTTTCACGATAATTTAACGTAGGTAGACATAGGAATGACGTATGTCCCGTTCCTGAGTTATTTTAAGGTGCCATTTTTACCAAAATCAAATCAGAAATATGACCCTTTTCTGACCGCCCTTCTGTATATTTTACAAAATATATTTAAATGTTGGGATTAAAAACAGAGACGTCAAAAAAGGTTCAGGGCGTAAAAGATGTTTCTATCTAACCATTCCATTGCTAATATGATTTTTGGTCTGTCAAGCTGTATCCATTATCTAGTAAACAAATTTAAATTTTATAGAGCAAGTGTTTTTTTTATTTCGTACTTTATAAAAATGCTGAATGGTTTATCAATTTAGTGTCAATCCTACCCGAGTCTGCTCCAAATAGACGGCTGAAAGTGCGGCTGGCTAGCGGGCCGTACGAGTACCAAAAATACCTAACTGCAGTAAAGCCGAGTTTTCATACCCCTCCCCCCCCTCCTTAAAAAATATCTTGAAGGTTTTCTTTAAAAAGACATTGAAAAAATTGTAATTATTCTTTTCCGCTTTTTAAAACTATTTTCATAATTTTAAATTCTTATTTAAAGAATGATTTCGAGACCATTAAAACAATTAATTATACTGTCGAAACAAAACGCTTTTTCGATCCTGGTGGCACGAATTCGAACTTAAAGCTATTTTTAAATATGTCAGATGTTGTAATCACGGAAAGAAATATAAATAACAATGGCATTGATGTCAATTTACGTTAAAATTGCACCTTTTTGAATGACCAAAATTAAGTTCATTAATTAAATTCATTAATTCTGAGATAATGGACTTCAGCTACCTACCTTTAATCAGTTTTAATCAAGCAAAAATAATAACAATTTAATTAATTTTAAATAACAATATTTTTTTAAATGCACATTTTGTTACATGTTACCTGCTTTTATGTGAGATTTCAATTTTTTTGATTTATTCGTATTACTAGGAAAAAAATAAATACTTCACGTAGTGACTTTTCGCAAACATCATGTCTTATGAAAGAATGGTAATATTTTTTAGTGATTTAAGATTAAGAGTATTAAGAGGAAACCGAGAAAGCGAACAACATTTTACCAAACTGTAGCTCTTACTTCCCCGAATACTGAGCGAAAGGGACCACTGTACCTCAGGCTGATAATACCTAAATACAATCATAAAAACGAAGTATTTTTGTAAGTCTAGAAAAAAAAATATCAGGCCTACAAAAAACACTTTTAAATGCAAAATCTCATACTAATGAACCCCTTTTCGGATAAAGTTTGAATGTATAATGTGGTAAATTAAGTTTTTTTTTTAAATGATCGGAAAGCATTTTAATATTTGTGCCAGAATTTCACAAAATAAAACAAAACGTTTCTTCAGCATGAATCAGAAAGGGCTGTGTTCAACGAGAAATGAGAATTAAGCTTCGGCATAAAGATATTTGCATTTCGTATCAGTTAACGTCCCATTACGGTGGCGGATGGACGTCCCTAGACTCTAAGTCGCTTGGTTACGTGAAATCGATTTTAAATTTTCTTGCTAAGTAGTTAAAGTTATTTTACAGGTCTTTTAGAAATCAACCTGTAAAAAACAACTATCCAACCAACCTTTCTCCAACCTTTCCAAAGAAGCCTTCTCAAGTATTTTTAAACCCCTCCTAAAAAGAGGAGGGGATTCCGATTTCAAAATTTACAAAGACTAGTGGATCACCGTAACGACTTCTGGCATCAAACCGATGGATATTGGCTACCATTGACACGATGCAATGTTTAGTCGTGAGAATGTCCATTTAACAATATTCAAAAATGCTGGTATACAAACTAGCTATATACTCTTATAGATAAAATAAATAATATTTCTATTTCATCTCTATAATAATTTATTTCACGTAGCACTAAATTCACTATTTTGTTGAGGCGATATTTCTCACAAAATAATTTATTTTTATTTTTTATTAATTAATAATTTTTTGTCATTTTTTCAACTACCATACTAATGACCGTGTTGTACTTTTTCTACTAATATCACGCACATTTAAATCAATATACTCATTATAATAATAGTAGTTGGTCTTATGTGGTAGGATGGTGATGAAATCCTATTTTGTCGAACTTATAGTCTGTCAAAATAGAGTAGAAAACATAGGAGGGCGCCACTGTTCTTTAAATGGCAATACTAAAGTTATAACACACGGTGGAAAGTAAAGCTGTGTAAGCTACAATTCTATTAAAAAAAAAAAACATAAAAGTGGGGAAAATATTTTTTCATTGCAATATAGATATCCACTGACCTCAAAATTAGAATTGCATATATTTACATATATTATCCCTTTGCTATTTTATGTTAACACAATGAAGAATAACGATACTGTAGTAAAATGAAAAGCAGTTTAGAATTTGCTTATATTTCTTTAATACTAGCTGAAGTACCCAGCGTTGCCCGGGCTTTAAATCATCCCCCTAAAAAAATATACCTTATGACGAATAGCAGTGATGTCAAAACTATCTATAACTTTCGGAGTGCGACCCTTTTTTATTTTGCCTGGAGTTTCGAATTTACCGTCATTTGTTTCGCTCTCCTTGACAATTCGCCTGATGGTACTTTCTGAATTAACGGCAAAAAAATACAACTATGATAGCTAACAATATTGTATATCTAAGTAAATAAAATAAAATCAAACTTTAAACATGTATCCATGTTAAAAATATTTATACAAAGCTCATTAAAATTGTTATTATTAAAATAAAACTGAAAATATTTATATTTAAAAAATGTTTTTAAAATTTTTACTTACAGTATTCTACATAACAGTATCATTGTCATTTTGACAGTAGTAAACTTGATGTTGCCAGCCAAAAATTTTTTTAGTTCCGGTTTTTATATTTTCTACTCTATTTTGACAATCTATATGGTTATTGCTTTTTGAAAAGCACGTTTGGAAATATCTATGGAAGACAAACATGTTATTGTGAATTAGACCTGACCTAAATAAAAAAAATCACGTAGTAACATTTTTGTTTTATTTGAAACCAGCGAGTACCTAATGCCGCTCAAATAATGAAAGTGTCTGTGTTTTAATTCAGTTTATTGAAGTGCTTTTGAATGTACAATTTTTTTTTGTTTTCCGGCCTTTTTTGTACACGAATAAATCAGAAGCTTTTTAGACGCATTGGCAGGCCACATACAGCTGTCCATTTGAGAAGCATGGATTCTACAAATTTACTTCCTGCTAACCCCTACCGCTATTATGTCTCATTTGCAGTCTCTCTCCGCCCCTTCCTCTTTCTCACCCCTCTGTCACCCCCAATATTTGAAGAATAGGTATTTTACCAAACTGATGCTGTCACTGTCGCTCTTCTCCCCCGAATACTGAGCGAAAGAGACAACCATATCTCAGGCTGATACTAGATACCTAAATAAAATCATAAAAATCGATATGTTTTGTATTTCCGTTTTTCTCCTCCAATACTCCCCCGAATACTAAGCAAAAGGGACAACCGCACCTCAGGCTGAAAATACCTAAATAAAATCCTCAAAATCGAGGTTTTGTATTCCCCATTTTTCTCCTCCGAAACTGAACCGATTTTCAAGATTGTAATAAAAGAAAATGTCTTGTATCTGTACGATCTGCTTTTTTATTAAAAACATTGTCAAGTTTGTTTAGTGAATTTGTGTACAATTGTTTTATAACAATTTTTTTACCTGAGCTAAAAAAGGGGGATAACCGCAAATTTTTTATTATTTTTTATAGTGACCTCATAAGATTCCCAACTGCTCCCGTCTGGAGCCAGTGAGACTATGGCATCCCCAATTGGGGTATATTATGAGGCTGAAGGTAAGTGGGGAAGGGAATGAGACGGGGAAGAGAAAGGTGGGGAAGTACCTGGCTATTCAGATATAGTTAATAAACACGGCTAAAGCCATTTCAAGCAACGTTTCAATTCTTGATGGTGGTCCTACACCAGGGCGATACTAAGAGTATCTTCCACAGTATAAACGAAACGGAATAAACTGAAAATTTGTACAAATTTTTATTTTGGTATTCTACATGTTGTCTCAAAAGTCTCATAAGGTCGTATTTGCATTAAATATAATAGTTGATTTATAAGAAATATTTATAAATAAAATACATGAAATAATTAACATTTAACGAATAATTAAGTTAAAAAACCGTACCATGAACTGGGATTCGCCATTGACCTTGCGCCCTGGCATGCACAGCTGAGAGCTTTACACTCTTTGCGCTTTATCTTAATATCGGTTAAGCGTATAAAAAAGGAATTAAAAACAAAATTTGTAGAGAATTTTATACTCTGCAACTTTCATATTGAATGCAATTACGATTTAAGGCAGAGGAAGCGAGATATTTCCAAAAAACTGATTTTCGTGACCTTTGACCTTGAATATCTAAAGACGCTAACACGTGACCTTATGATACTATTGAGACAACATTTATGGTAGATTCAGACTGGGTCGACGTACGTATGCATCGCTACGCCTAACAATATCTTGGCTACTTAGCAACCATAGATTTTCAATGAAAATTTATGTTTTAGAATCACATTGGCCACACGCATCGCGACGTGCGATGTCTGTGGCCATTTTCATAGAAAATGTATGGGTTGCTAAGCATTGTTTGGCGTAGCGATGCGTACGTACGTCGTCCAGTCTGAATTTACCTTTAGAATACCAAAATAAAGGTTTATACAAATTTTCAGCTTATTCCGTTTTGTTTGGGGTTAAATCTTATGGTAGATTCAGACTGGGTCGACGTACGTATGCATCGCTACGCCTAACAATATCTGGGCTGCTTAGCAACCATAGATTTTCAATGAAAATTTATGTTTTAGAATCACATTGGCCACACGCATCGCGACGTGCGATGTCTGTGGCCATTTTCATAGAAAATGTATGGGTTGCCAAGCATTGTTTGGCGTAGCGATGCGTACGTACGTCGTCCAGTCTGAATCTACCTTTAGAATACCAAAATAAAGGTTTATACAAATTTTCAGCTTATTCCGTTTTGTTTGATGGTGAAATCTTATGGTAGATTCAGACTGGGTCGACGTACGTATGCATCGCTACGCCTAACAATATCTGGGCTGCTTAGCAACCATAGATTTTCAATGAAAATTTATGTTTTATAATCACATTGGCCACACGCATCGCGACGTGCGATGTCTGTGGCCATTTTCATAGAAAATGTATGGGTTGCTAAGCATTGTATGGCGTAGCGATGCGTACGTACGTCGTCCAGTCTGAATCTACCTTTAAATGAAACAAAAGTGAAACGAAGTTGGGAATATTCGCTCGAGTAACCATAGAGTAAACCTTCACTAATCGTTCATTTCTGTATTTCATTCCACATATTTCACTCGGAATGATACGTCTGATCAAGAAATGAAACAAAAGTGAAACTAAGATGGGAACATTAGCTCGAGTAACCATGTAGTAAACCTTCACTCGAGTGAACGGTCTCATTCCAGCCTTAGGCTGGTTACTCGAGCGAATGTTCCCATCTTCGTTTCACTTTTGTTTCATTTCTTGTTCAGACGTGTTATTCCGAGTGAATTAGGTTGATTGAAAAACAGATATGAACTATTAGTGAACCGTCTAATTCCAGCCTAACCGACGAGTTCATCGAAAATCAATTCATTGAAAGCAAATTTACAAAAGCAAATTTACAAAATACACAAAAAAGGTTAGGTTAGGTTGGGTTGAATTTTAGTTAGTTGAACTCGTTTTCGATGAACTCGCCGTGAACCATATAAACTTAATAACACATATAATCATAAAAATAAAAAAGCACTGAATATAGTTATTCAAACATGAATTACAGTTAATATTTGGCAACAAAAATGTTCTACTGTAAACCAAATATGTAGAAGGTACCTACCTGTGATGGCTTATCAGATGAACAGGTGTTCTAGCATAGTCGATCGATACGTATATATCGTATAATGTCACCTATTCGTTTGCGATCTGCAGTTGTCCTAGGGAACGATGAGAAGTTACCGACAATCGGTCGGTAACTTCATATCGATCGACCATGCTAGCACGAGGCCCTAGCACGCTTGCTCTATAACGATCGATAGGATAACTATCGGTAACTTCTCATCGTTCCCTACGACAACTGCAAATCGCAAAATAATAGGTGACAGTTCACAATGACTAAGTGTCCTTAATATATTCGATATCAACTGTCGTTTGTACGTTTGAGATCTGCAGTTGTCCTAGGGAACGATGAGAAGTTACCGACAATCGGTCGGTAACTTCATATCGATCAACCATGCTAGCACACCAGAGGCCCTAGCATACTCGCTCGATAACGATCGGTAGGATAACTATCGGTAACTTCTCATCGTTCCCTAGCATGACTACAGTTCGCCAACGAATAAGTGACAGTTCACAATGACTAAGTGTCCTTAAGATATTCGACATCAACTGTTGTTTGTACGTTAGCGATGTGCAGTTGTCCTAGGGAACGATGAGAAGTTACCGATCGTTATAGAGCGAGCGTGCTAGGGCCTCAGATGTACGAGTGTTTATAGGGTGACCGTACCGACAGTGACAAGAGGGAAAGTATGAATAATACATTATTAATAAAAATTAAATTAAAATAACTAAATTAAAATAAAGTTAGGTAAATAATAACGGGTAAGTAATAGTAAGTAAATAGTAATTAATAATAAGGAAGTTGAGTCCTTTTTTTTATTTTTTTTTATCAATGTTCACAGGCAAACTTAAATACCAATATTTTTTTTAAGTTCGTTTTCACAATTAAATTAATTCTACAAGTTTGAATTTTATTAAAGCCCGCGAAATCGGCGGCAAGATATACCGTGCGGCAAAGTTCGTGACGTAACCCGGTCCTTGATTGTGTGAAATATAAGGGAAAATATTTACAAAACCGGGACACGCTTAATATGGACGAAAAAGTAAATTTAAAAAGTTGTAGTAGTTAGATATTAATTAGCACTAATCAATTCAGTTACCGGAATTTCGAAAAAAGTGCATTTTAATGGTTATTTTTTAAATTTAAAAACACAAAATGTCATTTTTCAACGAAACTTGCAACAGTTCCTAACATAGCGGTCGGTGTTTCGTGTCGGCAATTCTTCAATCTTTAAATCTTCAAATGAATATGAACAGTTGCGTATTAAGCATTGCAAATTCAATATTGCTTCTTTGCCACCAACGAATAACGCTGAACGGTACCATGCATTAAGGACGTACCATCAAGTCCAAAAATGGTAAAAAATCCAAAAAAAATCCAGAAAATTGGGGCTGGAAACGTGTCACCAATGGGCTTGTTCAAGTAAGAATGACAAAGAGACCAGCACCCGAGACTTTGTTCAATTTTATTTCATGTTATTCTAAAAAAGGATGCGGCGTTGTATGCAGGAAAGCTGGATTGAAGTTTTCTATTGCGTGTGGGTGCAGTAATGGTCAAACATGCCAAAATTCGCCAGAGGTTCACATCGATATCGAGGACGAAGGTGAAGAGATTTTGTCAATGGAAGCCCAGAATCTCAGTACCACAGGCAATGAGTTAGATCATAACGTTGATGATAAAGACTATTATTAAGATGTCAATATCAACCAACCGGGATCAACAAAAAATATTATTACGCAATAACGATTATTTAACGTAATTACAATTACGAATACTAGTCGAACTCTGCGCGGCTCAAGCGCCATTTCTAAATCTACCGTCGATGTTTATTTTTATATTATTATATTTCTAAATCTACGTCGATTTCTAAATCTGTGGAATAGACCTACTAAACAATAAAAAAATGCGCCATTTTCTTTACCTCATTGCCGTATGGAAATGAGTTCACAAAATTATTATAATTATGCCTGACAAAGTTACAAAAATTGGGAATTTCACCACTTTTTGGAAAAATATTTACATTTCCGACACTGTAACTCGTTACTTACTAGACTTACAAAAAAAAATGAACAAATAAAATATTAGAAATTTTATCTTGTTTAAATTTGCCTTGGACAATTTGGTTGTAAGATCAACCATTGCACAATTATTTTGAAAAAATCATATTTTGGGACCTTCAATCCAAGATGGCGGCTCGAGCTCGACCACCCCAAAAGCGAAAAAAAAATTTTTCGTTAGATCCCAATCTAAACAACATATATCAAAATCGCTACTACTTGACGTTTCGCAAGGTAGAGGCCTTTTTTATTCCTCACTGACTGGACTATTATGGCAACCCTCGATCATAATATTTATTATTGTTCAGTAGGGAAATAATATTTTTCTAATGGTAACACTTCGCGATAACGTCACTTTACGACTTGTGAGAAAAATTCGAAATGTCTAGTATATTGGCTTCCCCGTCGCTTTATGCTTCAATCTGTGGCGTAACTGTTGCATTGTGGTCTTTTAAATATTATAACGTAATGGCTAACAAAACATGTGACAAATCGATCCGGCTCGATGGGAAGACGGCTATCGTTACCGGTGCCAATACAGGTGAGAATATAATATAAGTATTTATATAACAACTGTCGTTCCAAATCGCAATAATTTTACGGAATGTAAACAAAGGCTCATTGCGTCGTATTTTTTTTGTAGGTGCATTTGTTAATTATTAATTCTGTTATCAGTGTTTTGTTGTACGTTTTTTTTTTTTATTTATTTATTTAACATTCTTTTTTTTACATATTTGAACATTAAGTCCCGTTAAACTGATTTATATCAGTTTGTCAACGGGTTCTTGTACAAATAATTTTTAGAGAATTTATAAAATATACATTATATATACATACATTCACATATTTTTAAATATATAAAATAAAGAGCAGAGGAAAAACGAAAGAAAGAAGAAGAAAAAAGATTATAAAAATGGAAAAAACATTAAAAACGAAAATTAGAAATTAGACGTTAGTACAAAAAAATTCTTTCACATAACCATTTTTTTAGCATACATTTTCTTCTGAAAGTCAATTCACAGTTTTTTATTGAATTTGGTAACATGTTGTAAATTATTGGTAAATTATTTATATTCTGAAACGTCGTTTTGCAGTTGAGTTTGTGCATTATAATTATGCCAACACCAATATTAGATGTCGAACTGTTTTGATTCGGCCTTAGTTGAATTAAAAATGAAGATAGATTACTGTAGTTTCGTACTCCGCCTACCGGGTAACACGGAATATTTTTTATTCAAACAGTTAGATTTTGCTTTATTATTACGAAAATTGAGTATTTATGTCGGGGGAGACGAAAAAACATGCATTTTATATTTCAATTTTATAAGATTATTTCACTTACGTGAAGTGTTTGACAGCCACGTTTGGCCAAGTCATGGCCAAGTGAAACGGGACTTATACAACTTCAATTACTATAATATACAACTATTTTTGTGCACAAAATAGGTTATTAGGTTCTTAGGCTGGGTAACCTAAGTAATTCGTGCGTATTTAGATTGATTAAATAATCGCAAATATCAAATCCAAAGAAATGGCAGCAAAGGAAATGTTCCGCTGCGTATTATCCGTGTGTATCCGTGTATCGAACTTCGAATTCCGCATTATCCGGTAAGCGGAGTAGTAAACATTTACCGTGTTTTGTTGTACATTTATATTCTGATTAATATGTAGTTGAGTTTGTGCATTATAATTATGCCAAAACCAATATTAGGTGTCGAACTGTTTTGATTCGGCCTTAGTTGAGTTAAAAATGAAGAAACAGTACTGAGACAACGCGCTTTGTTTTACTGAACTAGGTCCAGTGAGCGTACTTGAGATTTGCTGCGTTTAGTATTGCACATTAGTTCATTTGCCAGACAAACTGTATCAGCTACCACCTACCACAAACAAACCACTCTATACTTTTCTTTGTTTAAAAAAATGCCATCCTGTGATTTTGCGAGGTTGGAAAAATCATTCACAAGCAAAAAAAAACAGATACATGTAATTTCTTTCCATTTGTATTAATAGTGTCGTACTCCGCCTACTGGTTTACGGAATATTTTTTATTCAAACAGTTAGATTTAGCTTTATTATTACGAAAAGTCAGTTTTTACGTCGGGGGAGATGAAAAAACATGAAAAAAATGTGGGTAAATATTGGATAAAGGTGGCATCGGTTAATACGCACTTTTTTTTTTAAAAATCTTTTGATTCACCTTAATTACATTGAAAGACAAGTATTTACATTGAGGGAAGTGGAAAATATTTCATTCTAAATTTCAATTACGTAAAATTAGCTTTCGTTCTGTGAAACAAGACCGACATTTTCAAACATTTTTGTCAAATGTCATTTTGTTATGTTGGTATTTTTGATACTAGATACTATACGGAGAGATGCTAGAGTGAAGCATAGCAGACTTCACGGGAATCTGGCGTTAAAAAACACAATAACAACGAACGGGTAGACACAAAATCGCGCAGGCGTTTTTTTTTACGTTAAAAAACTAAAATTCCGCCTAATTGGTAAATTTTATTTTTTTAAACAAACTATTTCTGTGATGATACAGCGCCTACTCGCGTTTAGATAAGAATTACATCCCAGTTTCTGCGGACTTTTGATTTTTTTTTTTTAAATCATGATTTTTATCCACCCTGCATTAAATGTGCACTTTGTTTCAAATTGTTAAATTTAAAAAAAAAAAACAATTTAAAAGTGCTCAATGTAGCTCCATTATGCTGGGTTGGTAGATTTTATTGAAAAAAATATTTCTGTTATATTTTAGGCATTGGATATGAAGTGGCCAGAGATTTTGCAAAACGAGGAGCTAAGGTCATCATGGCCTGCCGGGACATGACAAAAGCAGAAGCGGCTAAAAGCGTCATTGTTCAGGAAACTGGAAATCAGCAAGTTCTGGTAAGTCTCTCTTTTATTCGCCAATCAGTTAATTAGGGACTGTTGGAATGCAAATTATGGTTTCCAACCTTCGTTAGGCCGATGTGCTGAGATGCAGACCATGCAGCGCAGTACGGAGCAGAAGCTGTGCCGCAGACACAACTGAGCGCAGGACAGAGCGGACGTGTGTCTGAGCCGAACATGTCTGCCCCGCTGTATATGGTTCTTACATTACGAAATCTGCTTTGCCCTCTCTGCACGGAATGATGCGGTCTGCGACTCGCTATATGTCCAGCCTTACTGCTGTAGAAATATGTACATATTAACCACTCGAGTGATTGGTGTTCAGTTTTTGATTTGGCCATTCGATTTAATTAATATCATTCCTCAAAATATTAATATGGAAACATATAAACTGTTTACTGCGGTTTAAAGCTAATGAATCCACCTAGATTTTTTACCGTTTATCCCATATTTGTAGGTTGGTTAAATGTGGTCGTATTTTGGTCCGATATCAATCCCAGAAAAATAAAAGCGGTCTAAATTTGGACCTAAATCGCTCCAGTGGTTATTCGTAAACTTTCCCATAATAAACTAATCACTTAACCCCTCGGCAGTGATGGTATGTCTGGGGAAATTTCCCTAGATCTAGGGGAGAAAAATACTTTTTAGGGAAAAGGGAAATTAGCACAAAATCTGGGGAAATTTTTAAATCTAGATATTTTTTTTTTAAATATGATAATATTACTGATATTGCCTGTCGTTAATTATTATTTTTGAAATTCCCATGAATCTTTTGATGCATGTACTTACATTAATCAAACAATGATGTTTTTAACACTGACAACTCAAAATGATATTAGGTATCTAGAAAAATAAAAGGGAAATTCCCAAAAAAATAAATAAAATTTAGGATTCAAATTACGTTTTTTTGAAACTTTTATCAGTTTCGGTGATTGCGGGTGGGTGATTTTCATTTTACAATGTGATTTTCATAAGGAAATTCCGTTTCTAATTAGTAAAAAGTGTTTTATTTGGAGAGGCACAATGTAATAACATACCCCCCCCCCCCCCCCCCGGACGTGGGTTTTGATTAGCCAAGGTAGTACCTACGAAATCTGGGGAAATTTTGCCTCGAAATCTAGGGAAATAATTTTTTTGGGCATACCATCCCTGCCCCTCGGGCTAATTTGTTGGCTGTTTGGAAGAACTCATATAGGTCTCATGTAAATAGCTGTGTCTCCCTTACTATCATGATTAGAAAAAATGATCTAAACGTTATTAGAAAAAGCAAACCCCACGCTTTATATTCAATTCTAAATGGTGATGTTTTCTCTCTTTCGAACACCGTTTAGATCATATTTCTAACCACGATAGTAGGCAAGAATCTAAACATTGTCAGAAAGAGTAAACACCACGCTTTATATGCAATTCTAAAAGGTGGTGTTTTCTCTTTAGAACACCGTTTAGATCATATTTCTAACCACGATAGTAGGCAAGAATCTAAACATTGTCAGAAAGAGTAAACACCACGCTTTATATGCAATTCTAAAAGGTGGTGTTTTCTCTTTAGAACACCGTTTAGATCATATTTCTAACCACAATAGTAGGCAAGGATCTAAACATTGTTAGAAAGAGTAAACACCACGCTTTACATTCAAATTTAAAAGGTGGTGTCTTTTCTTTCTAACACCGTTTAGATCATATTTCTAACCACAATAGTAGGCAAGGATCTAAACATTGTTAGAAAGAGTAAACAACACGCTTTATATTCAAATTTAAAAGGTGGTGTCTTCTCTTTCTAACACCGTTTAGATCATATTTCTAACCACAATAGTAGGCAAGGATCTAAACATTGTTAGAAAGAGTAAACACCACGCTTTACATTCAAATTTAAAAGGTGGTGTCTTTTCTTTCTAACACCGTTTAGATCATATTTCTAACCACAATAGTAGGCAAGGATCTAAACATTGTTAGAAAGAGTAAACACCACGCTTTATATTCAATTCTAAAAGGTGGTGTTTTCTCTTTCGAACACCGTTTAGATCATATTTCTAACCACAATAGTCGGCAAGGATCTAAACATTGTTAGAAAGAGTAAACACCACGCTTTACATTCAAATTTAAAAGGTGGTGTCTTTTCTTTCTAACACCGTTTAGATCATATTTCTAACCACAATAGTAGGCAAGGATCTAAACATTGTTAGAAAGAGTAAACACCACGCTTTATATTCAATTCTAAAAGGTGGTGTTTTCTCTTTCGAACACCGTTTAGATCATATATCTAACCATGATAGTTGGCAAGGATCTAAACATTGTTAGAAAGAGTAAACACCACTATATTCAAATCTAAATGCAAATGTTCTCAAAAAGTCTTTATTTATGCGATACTCGTTTAAAAAATAATTATAAACAATTATTTAAGGGGTTTTCAAAACGCACTTTGTCTTACGTCCTCCACAATGTATGTGCTTCTATCGTAAAAAAAAAAGTTTAAAGTGCCATTTCTCCCGATTCGCATTTTGGTCTGTTGGATAAAAACGATGTGAAGCTGCGATATGTACGCCAACGTAGACCATTTATCACGCCATCTTAGACCCCCATCGAGTTTCCCGTGCCACCGGACCACTTTGGGAATCACTGGTTTAGATCATATTTCTAACCGTAATAGTAGAGGAGGCACAACGATTTCTATGATACCTAAAGAATTGTTCCGAAAAGCGAACAAATTAGACTGAGGGGTTAATATTATATGTCTTTATTAGTATTATACCAAACCAATCGATGATTAATTTATTGATAGCTGACAACCAAATTTGCTTATCTAATATTCTTGTTACTACCATGTAACTATTTATGTAACTATTCGGTTATTCAATGAATCACTTTATTGTATTTCCGCCTTCTATCTATGAGACGATCCACCTCTGTATAAGAGCTTATCAGTGATGGGATTAGAGATGTCAAATAAATGATTCATATCTCTGTTACATAATATTATCTATTACCCAACCTTTACATGGTATGTATAATCATTGTTAGAATCCAGAGATGATTGTTTAACTTCTTGATCATTGACCTTTGACCAAATATATCAAGACAAGGCGTGTGGGTCTTTAAAATGACACCAGAACCAAAAATATTGGTTTACGAAAATATTTATCAAAAAGAAAATGCACTCACAGTCAAAAGTCGAAGCATTGATTGGTTTGTTCCTTTTGTTAGTCTGCGTGGAGCCAATTTGTTTTCCATCATGTTCGCCTCATAGAAATGATTAGCTTTGTGAAGATCATTTTTAACCTCTTGCAGGCCGAAGTCCCCCGGCGGGTTCGGATTTTTGAAGCGATTTTGCCCCTTATGTATAAAGAAATTGTATGTAGAACAAGGTCAGAATCGTTTGGGTCATTCTCGTTCTTGACATAACGAAATACTGGATTGCATTTAGCCACTCCGAAAAATTCAAATTAATTGCCAAAGATGTGCCGGGCACCAAAATGGCTGCCGCTTGATAATATGATAGCTGTCACATTCGAAGTCTATATTTATTCATTGTTTTTGATATAAATCCATTGTGGAAAGCACAGATTTGAGTGATTATTAGGAAGTTCTTTTTATCTACATTATTTTGATGTGATTTTTGTAATATATCTCAAAAAAAATTTAATAAAAATTGAATTCGTAAGAAAGGTGAGAACTGTCAAATATTTTACGTCGTATTGAAAAAAAAAAAATTTTGTATGCTGGCCTTCAACAAGTTCTGTTTCTGCCGGGGGGGGACTGCGGCCTACGAGAGGTTAAATCATGGCGACGTGAACGGCGACGGCCATCGAGATAGTGTGATTTAATGCCTTTAGACTTCTTCCTTTCGGGCTATCTTAAATTGCAAACAATTGACTCCCTCAAAGTCAACGTAACAAACGCCATCCAGAAAATTCATTGTCAGTCATTGAAAATTGGACTTCCCGAATACGTGCCACCAAGCAAAGCCACGGCGGACATTTTAATGACATTATTTTCCACACTTATTTCCATAAAATATATTTTCTAATTAAAAAAAAAATTGAGTGGATATCTCACACACAACTTGTTTTATTAACATTTTAAAATCGAGAGTCCTTATTGAAAGATCTTATGTTTAATTATACCTTAACAGTATAAATTTAATTATTGCAGGTGAAAAAAGTAGATTTTGCGTCTCTGAAATCTGTCCGAGAGTTTGCCAAAGATGTGCTGGCTACGGAGAGCAAGATCAACATCCTGGTCAACAACGCAGGAGCCGGTGGTCTCGGAGACAAGAAGTCCGAGGATGGACTGCATCTGGGAATGCAGGTCAATCATTTCGGGCCATTCCTTTTGACTAACTTGCTGCTTGGTAATTATAATAAGTATTATGCATTACTAATAAATGTGTTTTAATTTTTCACAACTGTTAAACAACCGGCCGGCGTTGTCGAGGGGTAAGACTCTCGTCTCCCAATCCGAAAGTCGCGGGTTCGAACCTGGCGTGTGCAAATTTTTTTTATTGGATTAATTTGTGTTATTTCACAATTAATTAATTAATTAAAAATAATATATAGTATATTTGCGACACTATCCAGAGTGGAAAATACTCTCAGTATCGCCCTGGTGTAAGACCACTATTCAGAATTGAAATGTTGCTTGAAATGGCTTTAGTCATTGTCCCATAACAAACATTTATTTCTCAATAATAAATAATGAGGTCAATAATCGAGATAAAAACTATCCTACCTTTTAAGTTGGACCAAATTACGCACAGTAAACCAAATTTCATCAAATTCCGTTAAGGAGTTTCGAAATTTATCTTGGACAAACATCGTGACGCGAGATTTTTATATATAAAGATAAACCATGCGCCACGTCGTGTAAAATTCAGATCACCGTTGTCTCTATTAATTTTAAAAGGATTTTTGTGAATTTCAATTGCTTCCGTAATTGAGCATGCTCTATGCATTTTAAGTCTTCCCAGGACTTCAGGAACAAATCCAAAGTATTGGCCGGTTTTAATGAAGTGCTTGGCATTTGCCGATTTGTCAGCGTGGCCGAGTTTACATGCTCGATCTGATATCCTTTTGGAAATTGTTCATTCTGTCTGGTCTAAGTAAACCTTGTCACATCCAGAACAGCTGAGTTTATCATCTATTTCCAGAAGAAACTTGGTATTTGCAGGCAGCGCCGGTTCTACGAAATCTGGCGCCCTGTGCAGGAAGTACCGATGGCGCCCCCCCCCCCCCCCCAACATTTTTTTTAAAATTCAGATAAAAAATTTATATACATATAAAAAAAAAAAAATTATGCAATACGTTTAAAATAAATTAATATCCCGCCAACAAGAATCAAGAGTAACTTTTCCAAGTGACCTGGCGGTAGCTATCTATGACACTGGACAAAATAATAACATCATAACAAAATATAATATAAAACATGAGGCAGTTTAGTTCAGAAATAATAATATTCTGATCAGTTTGTTTAATATGGTGCCAAATCGCGCGCGAATGGCAACATAAATAAACCAATAACGCGGCGAAAGCGACGAACTATCATCAAAGAGCAACTTGTAATCAACGAAGGGAGATGCGTACGAGAAGCGATTAATGAACCAATCACAATGTTTGTTGAATTTCGAACGATACAATGGTCGTAAGAGCAACAAGGAAAAATAGGTCTTACGTTCGTATGAAATATATTGTATTTGGAAAAAAATTCCTTGACGTAAGTCAAATCCGTATTTCGTTAAATTTTAACCATCGATGCGCGCGCATTAGGTTCACGCATATGGAGTGAGTGAGTGTTGCCAGCGCATACTAATAATTCCGTATTACGAGTAATTTTTAAACGATTCGGGGAATATTTTAATTGAATTTTAAAACAATATTTATTTTAACACGGCGCCCCTTCGTAGTGGGCGCCAGGTTTTTTGCACGTTTTTGAACGTATGGCAGATCCGGCGCTGTTTGCAGGCCTCATTAAGTCTTGTATATTTGTTGTGGTTGCGGAGACAGTTTTAATGCTTTCTTTTCTCAGTATCTTAACAATTCTGTCAGTCACATTGTGAACATAAGGCAAAAAAGCGCAGCCTTTTGACTCTTGTTTAATATTTATGGCAGAACAGTTTAATATTATTGTTTTTGTGTATTGTATAGTTTGCAAGCTATGTATTTAAAATGTCGTTGTCCAAAGGTTAATAATGTTTACCCTTTAGGAAGACTGAAGGAGTCCAGCCCCGCCCGAGTGGTTGTGGTGTCAGCCATGGGTCACAAGTTTGCCGACATCGACCCCGAGGACATGAACATGGAGAAGAAGAAGGTGAAGGACACAATGGTCTACTGCAACAGCAAGCTGGCCAACATACTCATGGCCAATGAGATCGCACGCAGGTTCAATGGGAAAGGTAATTGTAATCTTCATTACGGATTTCTATACCAAAAATACCTATTTCCAAAATTGCAAATGTTCAGGAATCACAAATCTGATATTATTAATACGCTAGCGACTGTACGGTTGAAATTTAAGAACCCTACTTCGAGTACATCTCGACGCCGCGCCTTATGCAAAACTATCTTCGTACATGAAGTTTGTTGGCAAGCTAATGCTATGTCGCCCGTCGCCCCCAGGGCCTAGCAGTTAAAAACCTGCAGAGTGAGTTTTTAACTAACGCCTGTCATACACACTTGCTCCTCGTACTAGATACAAACAGAAGTGCTGCCATCTATAATGTTCAAACAGAACTTTTGAAGTTTTCATATTATAATTTTCCTGCAGAAGCGGGTTTTACTGCTATATTATTATTATGGTAACTGTATAAATTTAAGCGAAGTTTCTTCTTTAGTCTATTATGAATGCTTGAATATTAGCTTAGCGATGAAATTCATAGATGGCATTGGTGTTAGCTATATTGGTGTTACTATATTATAGATATATTTATGTTTTTACCAACACAACAGACAAAGTGTTTTTGTGATTATAAAAACTCTGTTTGGGTTCAGACCCTCCTCTTCCTCGATCATTTCTTTAAAAGTAAACAAGTGCTTTTATACGTTGTCTGTAGGGTGGGTATAAATTTCACCAAAAAATAAAGTCAGCATGTAGACTTAGAACCTTACAATAAATTTATGGATTCAACTGTTCGGAAAAGTGCTTCATTTATAAAAAAACATAGTCTTCTTCTGTTTACTAAGTCCTAATATTTTACAGTAACTTTAAATTAAAAATCTCTCTAAATAAACTTTCAATTATCAAGGCTTTACACGTGTTAATAGTTTTGGTAAAAATTAGGTCAGTACATTCAATATTCAAAGAGATATTAAGAAGAAGAAAAAAAAACATTTTGAAAGAAATATGTACAAAGGTTTCATAAAAATCTTGTATAAAGTTCTTAATACCTAAGAATAGGTCCTTCAGAGGCACACTTTGTAGTTATTTTGACATTTCAAAAATAAGTGTGGCGAACTATCTTCGCACGACAGCACCTACTTGTTTGTATCTACACAGCCGGACACCGCCTAAGTACATGTCCCGTACCATTCTGTACCATACGTTGCACCGAGTACTTGCCGGCATTATTAACCAATTAATGGAAAGGTCTGGAGGTTTCTACAGCACACTCAGGGCCGTGCCCATATTGTCGCGAAAGTTCTCGTGCGTACCGACCGTTCGCGGAGGTGGCAAGAACGGCTATATAAAGGTTTCAGCAAGCCAAGTGGGGCAGTCAATCATTACGCGTTCATTGGGTTGTACCTGCAAATTCTGCCGTAATTTTACGCTGCAAGATACGATCGTATTATTAAATAAACAACTTATTTATCAAACGTTTATTATTATTATAATATTATAGAACACGCCAAGGTATCCTATCACTATATCGCTAAATAAGGAATTAGATAGTTTTGGAAAAAAACATTGTCTGTGGAATTAATGCACTATGGAAATAAAGATCATTATCTATTGTTAAAGTGTACTTATATTGATGATCAAAAGATGTCACTGTTCGCCGCTCTAAATACTTTATAATATCAAGTCGGTTTTAGAGTTTAGTAAACAAATATTTTTTGAAAAAATGCTAACTGTCAAAACCTTGTCCTATAAAATGTTGTATTTATGTGTTTTTCTAATATATTTGTATATCAGTTTTAATAATTAGTTGATGTGAGTAGAGGTCCCATAATACTTCCCCCTCCCTCACCCCCTGGTTGGAACGTCCCCCGTGGGAATGCTATAGCTACGCCACTGATGCCAGCTAATCATAGTGTCCATATTACAACACCTGCATGATTTTTGTAATGTTAATGTATACTTCATTAAAATGCATAATTAATTATTCATACTGTGACTCAATACGTAGATATGATATAAAATATTCATAGAATGACGACCGTCCGTGGTCGAGTGGTAACAACACTTGACTCCCAATCGGAAGGTTGCGGGTTCGAACCCGGCGTGCGCAAATAAATTTTATTTGATTAATTTGTGTTATTTCACAATTAATTAATAAAAATAATATATACTACATTTGCGGCACGTTCCAGAGTGGAAGATACTGTCAGTATCGCCCTGGTGTAAGACCACCATTCAGAATTGAGACGTTGCTTAATAATGGCTTTAGCCGTGTTTAGTGACTAGATCTGAATAGCCAGGTACTTTCCTACCCTCCTCTTCCCCATCTCCTTCCCTTCCCCACTTTCCTCCAGCCTCACAACATACCCCAATTGGGGATGCCATAGTCTCACTGGCTCCAGACGGGAGCAGTTGGGACTCTTGTGAGGTATTCTCTATAAAAAAAAAAAAAAAAAAAAAATAGAACGTACCAGGGTACCTAGTAAAACTGCAAGAAGTAATGTATATAATACATGGCGTACTGTACAGGGCCCGCAGATACTTTTATAGTATACAACTGCTAACCCTGTGCAAATTGCAAGTGCGCCCCACGGTTGAATTTGGCAGCCACCTCTGATCAGAAGCTCCAAAGTACCTGAAAAAAAAACCTCAACTCTGTGTAGAAACAGGCGGTCCGTTTGATAGATTCTCCGGTCTTGCAATCTTTAGATCACAGGCGTTGGGTAGGAATGCAATCCTTGTCCTACTGGTAATTCAATGGAAAATGCTTAGAGAAACTAACGTCATTGATCCCCTCGGCACAGGTGCATAGTCGGGAAACACGCGCCCAACATATGTACACGGTTGACATTTGTCACATGAGAATGGGTCGCTTCTACGACTCATTCTTGAGTTCAACGGCTCGGCTGTGGAACGATTTGCCGGCCTCTGTGTTTCCTCCTTCCTACGACATGTAGGAAAGACCCATGTTCACTCCTTCCTTTCTTCAAAAAGACCCTCCACCAGCATCTTCAAAGATGACATAGGTTAAATAATTTCCTCAGGGCCTCCTGTGTGGAGTTAATCTAAAAAAATATTTTTTTTATACATTAATAACTCAGGTACGGGACGTACGTCATTCCTATGTCTACCTACGTTAAATTATCATGAACACAAGCTTATGTGTCCAAGCGGTTAACTATACAGGAGGATCCGAGGAAAATAATTTCCCTCAGGGCCTATGTCACCTTTGGGGCTGCTACATAGAAAACCTACTAAGAAAACCTTACAAGTGGGATAAATTGGGCCATTTGGTCTTCAAGGGACCGAAAAAACCAAATTTCTCAAGCAGGAAAACTTCTTAAGAGGGTTTCATTGTAATTACAGCCTGATTGATCTAAAAAACACCATTCCTAATTAACTACTTGGTTTATTTACAATTTTTGTTTTGTGTAGGTGTGACAGCAAACTCCAATCACCCAGGAGTTGTGATGACAGAAATCTTCCGGAATCTTCCCGGATGGTTCCGGGTTCCTCTTCACGGAGTCATCAAAGTATTCTATAAGGTAAATTTTTGATTACTTTCAAATATGATTATTATAAATAATCGTGTACTTATTTTTATAATAAAATTTTAGCTAACCTCTTCCTAACCAAATTCTGGTCGGAAACTGGTTTCATAAATGTGTACATTTTAATCATTTTGTTGTAAACTTTTAGATTTGAATATAAAGCGTGGTTTTTTTTCTCTTTCTAATACCGTTTGGATCATATTTCTCACCATGACTTTTAAACTCTATGAGACCTAAATGATTAAGTTAGTCTGCGGGGTAAAAAAAAACCGGTCATTTTACAGGTCAGTGGCCGAGTTAGCATCGTATCTGGGTTCAATTTCTCGGCAGGCTGAGTCCTCCATCAAGACACAACCAACATTTTCTGCTTACAGTGATTGCAGTACTGCCATCATAAGCAAAAAGGCGGGTGAAAATTTTTAAAGGTCACATTCTGATGTAATTTTTATTACAATAGATCTCGCATACCAAAATATGACCGTTGAAAATTTCCAGATGCCTTTTGGTGCTTATGTTGCAGAGTAGGGGTTTTTAAAATATTTTTGGGTTATTCATAACCCGGGATGGTTGTCTTTCTTTTAAAAAATTAAGTAAATTGCTGGTACAATTTTTCCTCTAAAATCTACTATTGACAACATCCATTGTCAAATTGCTTTATTTTCACTTTAATTTATTTGTTACCGTAACCGGATTCAGACTGTTAAGGCCATCTTCAGACTGGTACAAATTATTCTTTACTTGTTGAAAGCCAGCATAAAAAAAATATTTTTTTTCAATACGACGTAAAATATTTGACAGTTCTCACCTTTCTTACGAATTCAATTTTTATAACATTTCTTTTGTGATATAATACAAAAATTACATCAAAATAATGTAGATAAAACGAACTTCCTAATAATCACTCAAGTCTTATGGTAATATGAATTATTAACAACCTATTTTATTGTTGTCATGTCTATTATCAAATAAAATTATTATTATATTTATAATATGAAATTTTTTAACTCATCATATTGACTTTTTCTCCATTCCAGACTGCGGAGGAAGGTGCCCAGACCACCGTGTACCTCGCCGTATCTCCCGAGGTGGCAAACGTCACCGGCAAGTACTTTGTAGACTCCCAGGAGGCCACCATGTCGGAGAAAGCTCACGACGAGGAGTTCGCCAAGGCCGTTTGGGACGCCTGCGAACAGTGTGTAAAGTTGCAGCCGGATGAGAAACATTACTGATTATTAAGTTAAAAGATTTATTTAATGTAACATATTTCATCACCATTATATATATACACGATACTACATCCCAGGGTGGGATTTGGACTTCTTCATAAATTTTGTGCCTTGCCATATGCCCCCAGTCCTCGTCATTATTCTCCTGCTCTCCCAATCCTTTTCTATGCTGACTATTCATCTCTTCCCCTGTAAAAAAATTAACTAACTGAAGAAATCATATTACAGTGAAACCCTATTAAGAAGTTTTCCAAACCGACCGGAAAAAAACTTCTTAGGTGGGAAAACCTTATAAATGGGATAAATTGAATCATTTGGTCTTCAAGGGACCGAAAAAATTAAAACTTCTTAAGAGGGAAAACATCTTAAGCGAGAACTTCTTAAGAGGGTTTCACTGTATATTTATAACATGAAATATGTATAAACTGGCTTTAGCGGCTTCGCTCGCGTGATGTTAGGGAGAAATTTCCCACGGGGATGAAATGTTCTTCCGGGATGAAAAGTGGCCTATGTCACTACACAGTCCTCTAACTATCCCTAAGCAAAAATTCACGTCGATCGGTCACTTCATTGCGACGTCAAACAGACACAAACAAGCACACTTTCGCATTTGTAATATTAGTTATATTATTATAGGATAAGTCATGTCTGTTATGCCTAAAGAATGAACTAAATTGGCTAATTGGTTAACTTTTTGAAAGCCGGCACAGGAAAAATATATTATTTCATTACGACGTAAGAAATTTGACATTTCTTGCGAATCCAATATTTATAACATTTCTTTTGTGATATATTACAAAAATTACATGAAAATAATGTAGATAAAACGATCTTTCTGATAATACCTGAAATCTATTCTCTCCACAATGAATTTATATCAAAAACAATTAAAGAATATCGAGTTTCTAAACCAACTCCGTCCATATTTTGACGCGGCGGCCATTTTATCGGCTATCTTTCTTGCCCGCCGCATCATAGACAATTTATAAAAATTATTCCGAGTAGCTAGACACTATGCAGTATTTCGTTACGTCAAGAACGAGAATGACCCAAACTATTCTGTACTTGTTCTTGATACAATTTCTTTATACATAAGGGACAGAATCGATGGTACACCGGAGTATGTACGGCCAATGACAGGTTAAATTAAAGAAAATTTTAATAATATTTTTAATGACTCAATTTCACCTGATGTTTTAACCGATGCGGCTGCCACATATGTGATTTGTAAAATATCAATAATACAGATATGTACCTTGTGTCAAAACATGCCGCATAGATATATTGCAATAAAAAGCCAGCATTTTGAAGGTTAAGTTGTTGAATGTTTAAGTACATTTTTTTGCAACAGCGGCATTTTCTGGTTTTGGTTTTTGTTAGTTTTCTCTTTGAAGATGAATATGTAATAAATATGTGTGAGAGTTGTTATTTTATTTGCATGTTTTTTATTATAACTTATAAGAAATATATTTACTGAACTGAATTAAGGAAAACTTTTTGTAAGAATTCATATTTTGTTATTACTGTTAACGTTTATAAAAAATAAAATATTTTAATAAAAAGCTATAAAATGATAACCTATTTTTTTAATTTAGATACAAGTATAGTACATGCCAAACTTTAAGACCGGCCTGAACATTGTATGATCGATTCTTGCGGAGTTGCTGACTTTACAATGAGCGTAAGCCAAAAATAAAAATGCGTAAAAACATATGTTTGGCAGAGAAAGGCATGGGTGGGGAGGCATGCCACTTCTTTTACTTTCAACTCATCCATTGCGACGATTTCATATCACGTTCTGGCCGGTCTTAAAGTTTGGTGTGTACTGTATTACGTTTAAGGAATTCTCCGACGGCCAAGACTCGATTGAATATGATCCTCGTCAGTGGCGAAACTATAGGGTGGCAGGGCTGGCAAAATGCTATTGACCCCGGCCCGAGAGGCCGAGAGCTCAGAAAAACAAAATATTTTTAACAAAATTGAGTAAAAATTATAAATTTTATATAAGTAAATAAAATCAATTAAAGTTAGACACAACTAAACACCATATGCAAATTCAAATAAATTATTAAGGTTTAAACGCATTCATTGGAAAAGGATGTCGATCAATTTTAGAACGTATCCATTGGTTGCTTAATTTTTTGTCCCGGTACTTTGGATTGTCGTTGAGGATTTGTGGTGTGTGTTTTTTTTTCTGCCTTTTTCCTTCCCTGAACTTCCTTTAACTATTGACAATAATGGGGTAAAATTACTTTTGCATGCCTAATTTACCGAATTTGAACCCGTGATCTTTAGTCGAGATAGTTATCCTAACAATCGTTATTGATCGAGTGTGCTAGGGGGCCAGGAGGTTATTTGTAAAAAATAACTTTTTTTCGGTCACTACTTTTGAACCAAGAAATAAGATACCCAATAATTACTTTTAATCATTAGTATTGTGGCTATTTTAAATGATTATTAATACGCAAGCGGCTGTACGGTTGAAATTTGAGAACCCCACTTCGAGTACATCTCTGATGCCGCGCCTTATGCAAAATCATCTTCGTACGTGAAGTTTGTTACGAAGTTACTGCCGACAAACTTCCGACTGTACCTCGAAATCGCTTCCAGTAATGATGAATCTTGTGTCCTTTTCATCGGGTTTATTTTGCTCATAAATTATTGCACTCCTGGATATCAGAAGTTTTTTACGTAAATGACACTTCCGAATGTTAGAAGATTTTTACGTAAATTACATTTTTGAATGTCAGAAGAGTTTTATGTAAATTACACTTTCGAATATCAGAAGAGTTTTATGTAAATTACGCTTCCTAATGTCTGAAGAGTTTCACATAAATTACACTTCCGAATGTCAGTTTTACGTAAATTATACTTTAGGATGTTAGGCCACTTTTGCGTAAATTACACTCTGAATGTCAGAAGTGTTTTAGTAAAATACACTTTCAAATGTCAGAGTTTTACGTAAATTACACTTTCGTTACCTTAATAACAGAACAGGTTCTTTTGTAATACAAAAGCTTTAGTCCCCGGCGTTGCCCGGACTTTACACAGAGTTTTTGACCTTTAAACGGTTAATTCCTCTTTTTTGAACCTCAAGGGTGCAAATCCACGCTGCCGCACGCCCGCAGCCACAGACACTCTTCTTTATACACGGCGTCCGGAAACTCATAGTACAAGCGGGAAGCAACCCCAATTGAGGTACCTACTTACTACCTAACTATCTGTGTTGTGAAACTGAAGGTAGGGAAAGAATTTAGGAGAAGAGGAAGAGCTTAAGAGTAAAATACTAGATTGAATAATGATCTTTCACTGGGGCGATACTGAGAGTATCTACTCACTGCACTCGTCCAACAACAAACCGCACAAGAATCCCAACTGCTCCCAACTACCTGTAGCCAGTGACACTTTGGCATCCCTAATTGAGGTATGTTGTGAGGCTGAAGGTAGTGGGGAGGGGGAGGAGATGGGGAAGAGGAAGGTGGGGAAGTACCTGGCTATTCAGATCTTGATACTAGGGATGTTACGAATGTGATATTTTTCACATTCGCGAATGCGAATGCGAATGTTTAGAGTGCGAATGTGCGAATGCGAATACGAATGTGAATGTTAAGGAATCACATAAAAAAAAATTTAGTTAACATTAATCATCGTTTTAATAAAAAAATAAATACAATAAATCAATTATTATACTGTAAGTTATAATCGTAATTAAGCAATTTAATAATCGAAATTCAAAAGAGGCATATTATATTTCAGAAAAAGCAATTTTGCAGCCTTTTCTCCCATGGGGCGATTTCTAAGGGGCTCATATATAAAAGGCCGGCTGCACTGAACAATTGTTCACTCGGACCTCTGGCCGGTGGAGCGGTCAGATATTTACGAGCCAGATCTGTCAATTTGTCGTATTTCAATTTAGTCTTCCACCAGTCCAAGGGGTTTTCATCAAGAGAGGCTCGTTTTTTTTTAAAGGTAAGCCTTCAATTGAGCTTTGATTTCACAGCTCATAGTGTCTCCAGATTCTGCACCGTCAGAGTTTTCGCTATCACTTGAGGAATCTAGGATTCCTGCCAGATTGCTTGTAAGAGTTTTAACAGAACTTGTCGAAGGCTTATTAATGTTGCTTGTTGAAGTCCTCAACCTTTTAGCACCTGAAGCTGAATGCCGTTTACCATCCTGGTTACTCTGCTTATATAGACAGACTAAGACTGCTTAGACAGAAAACAAAAGACACGTGGACAGTGGGCAAGTCACGACATGATCTGCACACATTCGCATTCGCTAAACATTCGCATCAATTATTGCGAATGCGAATGTCGATACGAATGTTTAAAATGATGCGAATGTTCGTAACATCCCTACTTGATACTACTGCAAATATTTTTTAGTGTAATATATAGTTATTGACCACTAGCGTGTCGCTACGTTTTGCTTTTTTGTAAGTTACTTCTTTTAGGACTTAGGACCCTTTAAAATCGTTAAAATGGCCTGGTTTGAACGCTATCAACATACGTTCAGTATACAAACTAAAAAATGTATATTTTAAAACAGCAAAACGTTCAGACATAAAGTATTTTCTCCTAATACAGTTAGTAAAAAAATCGAGAAGGTATAACCAGACAACACCGGAAATGTGTCCTTTATAAATCAAATTCTAGAGGTAGTGACTCTTTTTTACAAAAATAATGAATTGATTTGGAAATATTGTTATTTTATCTGGTAAACGCACTTTTTAGAGTTTAAAAACTAAGCTTATTTTTAATATAGTAGGGTTATGCCGTAGGTCGTTATCAGATTTGTTAAATTTGCAACACAAATTTCAAATCATATAATCATACAGCAAAATAAATCAATGCATAATCTAGTAAAGAAACTTTTCAGAATTTTAATTTTGGTTCAATTAAAATCATTAAAAAATAAATCCGAGAACGTGTTTTTGACAAAAATACCTCCGTTTTTCTATTTATTTAAGGTCTTAAAAACTAAAATTTTAAAAAATGTTTTTACACACTTATTTTCTTTAGACATTATTGAAAAATCATAAATACTTATGATCAAAAAATACTTACAAGAAGTACAACATATTTAATAATTTATCATCATGCTTGTTGAGCATTTTTATTACTTATTTGAATGTAGGTATATATTAAAGCAAGTTTTGAATGAAATAAATCGATATTAAATTTTTAGTTTAAAAAATTTGATACGGGGAATAATCGATCTTTCTCATCGGAACCTCCCCGTACAGTTGCAAGCATTTTGGAACTTTTGTTCTCAGTCGGTGGTCAATGGGTCTTAATAATCAGTCCCGTTTTGGAGGAGAAAAATAAGGAATATAATCCCTCGATTTTTATGATTTTATTTAGGTCTTATCAGCCTGAGGTGCAGTTGTGCCTTTCGTTCAGTATTCGGAGAAGTAAGAGCGACAGTGACAGCAAGTTTTGTAAAATACCTCTTGTTCAAAATTCTCAATTACGGGACTTACTCGCAGGCGAAAATAATTTGATTAAAATTAACAATAAAAAAAAAATAATTCGTGTTTTGTGGCGCTCGCCGTACCGGAAAAAATATGTGCATTCATTCCCAGCCAAGAACAATGACCCAAAGGCCTTTCACCAACATATACTCCGCGTGTGATGAGAGAATTATATTTGAAGAGAACCTGTTGCAATAAAATTATGCAGGCGAAATTGGAGCAAACTCCTCCGAACAACGCATTGCTGAGGTGCCATATTTGTCAAGTAGGCACATAATAATACATATATATCAAATAAAACATAACAGAAAAAGAGTCCCAATAAATTTCGTTTAAGTAGTTTGTCAATGGGTTATTTTAACTTAATTTATAACAATTTATAAAAACATATTCTTTAACCAGTTCAATATTTTCACATGTACACAATGCAGGGATACCAACATGTAAGAAATCTGAAGTGTGTGTTTTAATTTCAGGTGTAATAATATTTACCTTGGCATTGGGTGATCTAATGTATATTAACTTAGTTTTTTTGCATTTATGATTAGACCAGAGTCGTGAAACCATTTCAAAAGTTCAATGTAATATTTTTGTAAGAGTTCAATACATAATTGCAAATCACTACCAAAAATTACCAATGCAGTATCATCAGCATACACAAAGTGTTTTACATGTTTAAAAATGTATTTAATAAAAGGGACATAAATGATATATTTTGTATTGGTTTAGTGATAATTTGAAGATGTCCACTATTTCCCTCCATTAGTATTCTGGGAAAAAAGAAATGTAAAAATCATTGCGACCAAGTTGCCTCCAAATATTTATAGTGTTTGCAATATGTTACATAAATGTAATTACAGGACAACTGGGTTTGAACCAGAGGAGATGCCTCAAAGCATGTACCTACCAAGGGCCAAAATTGCTGATATAGAAATCATTGTGAGGCAACTTAAAGGCTCTTCTCCTGGAATTGATAACATCAGAATGAGCGATATTAAAAAACATATATTAACTTTAGGTCCAATTATAACGCACTTGGTAAACAGAATCTTATTTGAAGCAAAAATTCCAGACGACTTAAAATGTAGTATTATCAGACATTTTTGAATAATGTCTAAACAAAATAAGTGTGTAAAAAATTTTTGAAATATTTTAGTTTGTAAGACCTTAAATAAATAGAAAAACTGAAGTATTTTTGTCACAAAACACGTTCTCGTATTTATTTTCTGATGGTTTTAATTTAACTAAAATTAAAATTCTTAAAACTGTGCTGACTAGATTATGTATTAAATTATTTTTTTATGATTATATGATTTGAAATTTGTGTTGTTTAATAGAATCTATCGTTTGAAAATTGAACAAATCTGCCAACGACCAACGGTATAACCTTAGTATATTATAAATACACTTAGTTTTTCAAAATTTTAAAACTGCGTGTACCAGATAAAATAACAATCTATCAAAATCAATTTTTTTTTTGTAAAAAAGAGTTAATACGTCTAGAATTTGATTTAAAAATGAGTAATTTCCGGTATTCTCTGGTAATACACTATTAACGTTCCAAAATTTTCGCAGACATATTTATAAGAATGACACATTATACCTTCCAAAAATTAATAAAATAGTTTCTGTAGCATTCTCAAATCTTTGTTGTGTATCAATTGCGTAGAACAATTTTATAATCTGAAAGTAAGAAGACGTCAGACGAAATTGTTCTAGAAATATGAACGGTTCAATAGCCTCGTTCGACCGTGACTACGTATTCTCGATTACGAAGTATAATCTCTTTTTTGTTTACAGCTCAGACATCTTTAAACTGTTTACGAGACCTACATAAAGCGCGCAAACTTAACTGCCTATAATATTTTAGACGATACAATACTCTAAAAAACTTAAGAGCGATTGACCAGCGGCTAAGAATAAAAGTTTAAAAATGCTTGCAACTGTACAGGGAGGTTCCAATGAGAAAGATTGATTATTCTCCGTATCAAATTTTTAAAATTAAAAATTTAATATCGTTTTATTGCATTCAAAACTTGCTTTAATATATACCTACATTCAAGAAACCATATTCAGTGTACTTCTTTTAAGTATTTTTTTTAATCATAAGTATTTATGATTTTTCAATATAGCCTAAACAAAATAAGTGTGTAAATTTAAAAAAAAAAGACCATAAATAGATAGGAAAACTGAGGTATTTGTGTCACAAATCACGTTCTCGGAGTTATTTTTTAATGATTTTAATTTAACTAAAATAAAAATTCTGAAAACTGTGTTTACTAGATTATGTATTCATTTATTTTTTTGTAATGATTATATGATTTGAAATTTGTGTTGTTTAATAGAATCTATTTGAAAATTGAACAAATCTGCCAACGGCCAACGGAATAACATTAGTATATTAAAAATAAACTTAGTTTTTGAAAATTTTAAGACTGCGGGTACCAGATAAAATAACAATCTTTCAAAATCAATTTATGTTTTTTTGTAAAAAAAAGAGTCAATACGTCTAGAAGTTTATTTAAAAATTACTAATTTCCGGTATTCTCTGGTAATACCCTCTTAAGTACTATGTAATCAAACTATATGACTGCAATCCCATCACACTGAAACAACTACTAACTACAAATATATCTACAATTCATTTTTTATAAGAAAAACTCTCTTTTTTAACTTTTGAAGGTTATTCCCATCAATGTTTCTAATAATTCATTAAAAAAGAACATAACAAAAATACTCTAATCTTTTAAAATACGAAAATGATCAAGACACAGAAAAATGATAAAAGATAATTGTTGCAACTGGGTCTCGAACCCAGAACCTCACGTCTAACCGGGACATACGCATTAACCAATTTTGTCATTGCACTCTATTATGAGACTGTCGTATTTGTCAAATACATTCAAATTTCAGAATTAAAATAAAAAATCACATACAGTTCTGTTAGAACTGTACGTGATTTTTAAAATTTAATTTTAGGAGCACACTTTGCGAATTTTTTTTTATTTCCAATTTTATGTGATTACCGTTTTGGCTCGACAGTATCCAGAAATTATCTTCAAAAATAACATATATTTTTTTTAGAACTTAGAAACGTAAAGTGCTCAAGGGATATGTTACAAATGGTGACCGGTCTAAACTTTTTAAGTGTATGAATATTGAGTACAAACTTTTCCTCACATGATAGATAATTCATCATGACTCGAAGCGTCGAAAACTGATAATTGGGGTTTTTAACCTTAGGTTAGGTTAGGGTAGGTTGGGTTAGGTTAGGTTAGGTTAGGTTAGGTGAGGGGGCGGGGGGGAGGCGGGGAAATGGAAGGTAGGTTAATGTGAGTTATGATGTTATGAATTATCATGTTAGGAAGTTTCGTTTATGATTAAGTTTATTATGGGAACTCGGATGTTGAAATTCCGTATTACGATCAGACACGGAACAGTTATAAATCGGTAGAAAATCGGAATTTCCAGTCTAACAGTCGATTTCCTAACTATTTTCTAGGATTGTTTTGAGTGGTTACCCATCAACTACTAAGTCAAATGATTTTCTTAGAACCTAAGGCACAAAATGGCCCAACGACAATGGATTAAAACTGCAAATATAATCATTTAGATTACGATCGTGATTTTATTAGTTTTGTGAAAAAAAATGAGATTTTCAATTGAACTGGCAATATTTCTGACAGGCTATGGGACCGGAATAAATTGGAATATCATGATCTAAAGGTAAATTAATAAACAACGTGTCTAATATTCCACATTCTATAAATAATATATCCCGTCACGACTAAACCCATAATTCATACCCAAACTGGAAACTAAATACAGATGGTATCTAATCATTTTTGATTTGTTGAAATTAGCGATGGGAATAATCGATAAATGCATTTCGAAATGATCGAAATAATTCGAATCCGAAAAATGAACGATTTTTCGAATTTAACAATACGAAAAATTCTTCTAATTGAATCAGTGCCTACCTAGGTACCTAATTGAAATGAAAAGAAAAATGTGTATTCAATTTTTTATTAGAATACTGTATTTTTATAACTTTTTTAAGGTTATTCTCATCGATATAATATATCGTTGAAGAAGAAGATAACACTAATAATCTAAAAGAAAATATGAAAAAGAACAAGTCACAGAAAAATAAAAGATAACGGTCGCAACTGGGTCTCGAACCCAGAACTTTTGTCTTACCGGGACAAACGCTATTCCAATTAGGCCACTGCCATTAATTATTTTGTCAATCTCATATTTCAAATTTCAGAATTAACAATATTATATATCGGCAGCTATTTTTTTTCATTGGAAACAAATCTTCTTAAAATAAATAAATAAAGCTCCGTAACTCGCGATGTAAAATAAAGCAATGTAGCAAACAAAAAACAGGTGTATCGATCGAAATATTCTGACCATCGAACGCAGCACAAATTTCATAATGTCAGAACACTTTTAGAATGTTAGTTGATGGATACGTTTTTAGATTTTCACGGCCAAAAGCATTTTCGTTGTTTGTTTTTGGGTGCTATGCCGTGTTGCGCTACCTCCTTCTTTAGCCGGCGTTTCGGACAGCGTTGCAGAATCCATCATCAGGGCAGATCGTGAGAACACATCGTCGGATCTGCCGGATCTGCCCTGATGATGGACACTGCGACGCTGTCCGAAACATCGGCTAAAGAAGGAGGTAGCGCAACACGGCATAACACCCCAAAAACAAACAACGAAAATGTTAGTTGATGTTTAAAAATAAACATAATTACTGCTAATGTTTTTAAAAACTAGTGCTATTTCCACATTTTGCAAAATACCTAAAATTTATTTCAGATTTCGAAGTGGTGTGAATAGGTACGTAATTAGAATATTTTAAAAAAAATCTTCCCATCACTACGGTGTACCTTACATTAAATTCCGTACTACTAAAATCGTGATTTTATCTATAAACGTGAATTGTTATTCGTATACGTCAATTTTCTCCGTGCAACGGAACTTGCCACATGATACCACATTCGAAAACCGGTCTAGCCAAAAATAATCAGTGACCTTTCGGATCTTTTCTTATTAAAAAAGCGGTCCTTCTAACTCCGACAATAACAACTTTCTTAACGCCCAAACTCGAAACAAACCCACACTAGTAGCCCTAATAGATGCAATTTTATAGATAAATCACAGATCTTGGTAGAAAACGACTGACAAAAGATATGCATTGGAATGTTCGCGAGGTTTTTTACATACAACACGTGTAATATTCATTGTCAAGAGGAAACCGTTCGGCGTTTTTTCCATACGAACGCATTCCACATTTTTAACTCTGGATTTTGACACTAACGAGGCAACTGAAACCAAACTAAAACTGGCTGGTTTCTATTTCTTGATTGGTCAAAAAGCTTGTTTAACCATAGACGAAGAACATTCAGCTGACAGCTGGCAACTAGCAAATACCGGCCACGGCAATCAGCAGTGCTAGTCGCGAGTCACCGCTTGCGTTACCACTGACAACGGGTTTTTGTGTGATTGTGAAGGGTGCGGGCCATCATATTGTCATACAAAGACAATTAGTTGCCAGTTGAGAGTTTTCAGTTGCCTCAGTGGTCAGATCGCCTTACGCTCTTCGTTCACGCAGCTACTTACAAGCGACTCAATCGGCGCTATTCGCTACCTGTCATACTATTTTGCTAGTGCAGCGCGTAACGACGATTTTTTTCAATTATTTATGGCTTTCACCCTTCAAGGGTGTTCTAGGCTATCATTTAAAATTAAGGAGAAATGAAAGGTGGTGAATTTAAATATGAATTTTATTTTAATGGATAAATTTCAACATTATTATGAAGATTGGAGTCAAGTTCAGACTTAAATGACAGAAATGGAGGGGAATAACGGCGTTTACAAACACTAATAATAGTATGGAAGGTACAGACTAGCGGCGATCATGTCGCTTGAAAGTAGCTCCATAGAACGGCGTTACGCGCTGCACTAGCAAACTAGTATGACAGGTAGCGGGTAGCGGCGATTAAGGTGATTGTCAAAAGAATTCATATTCTACGCTTTCGTAGATGGCGCTCGTATAGTATTTTTACTTATAAACGCTTTTTACAAGTTGTGCTTTGAAATATTAAGAAAAATTTATGGTTCGCGAAAGTAGACAAGCAATATGAATATTAACAAATAGTTTTGTTAATTAAAAAACCATAATCTTTCAAGAAAGGCTGACAAATACAATATTTCATCGGTGATTCAATCCAATATTGTATTTGTTAGCCTTTCTTATAAGATTAAAGATTTTTTAATTAACAAAACTATTTGTTAATATTCATATTGCTTGTGTACTTTCGCGAACAATAAAATATTCTTAATATTTCAAAGCATAACTTGTAAAAAGCGTTTATAAGTAAAAATACTATACGAGCGCCATCTACGAAAGCGTAGAATATGAATTCTTTTGACATTCACCTTAAGTCGCTTGTAAGTAGTTGCGTGAACGTTGGGCCTTAGTGTCTTAGGGTACTAGTCTAGTGCAAATATTTTTAATGTAAGACAGATATCGGCCACTAGTCGTCTTTTTAGATAAGTCCCTTCTTATAGGTATTGGACACTCCAAAAATCGTTAAAATTGCCTGGTTTAAACGCCATCAACACACGTTCAGTTTACAGACATTAGGCTGTATTTAAAAAAAATCAAAACTTACAGACATAGAGTATTTACTTCTTATAAATTTTGAAAAAAAAAATTTAAAATCTGTCTACTTTTGGAGGAGAAAAATGGAAAATACAAAACCTCGATTTCGATGATTTTATTTAGGGTCAGCCGAATGTGCAGCTGTCCCTTACAAACAGTATACGCGGAAGCAAGAGCGACAGAGACATCAACAGTTTGTTAAATTACCTATTATTTTAATTTCTCGGCGACCGGGATTCCTCTTAAGATAAAACGTCAAACCGCTTTTCAGAATTCATATTGATGTCATTTTATTTTTAACTTATTAACGAAACGTTATTTTTTACCCATGAGGCCCCGAACCAAAAAATTCTGTGTGGAGTGTGGAGGGTATTTTTAGGAAAGGAAGGAGAGGTAGTTCTAGAAAGGAAAAGAGTATGATGCATGGATAGGAATCTGGGGGTCAATGTGGCCAGCCCCCCTAGCACAATCGATCGATAAGGATTGTATCGTTAACTTTAACTTCTCATCGTTACCTAGCATGACTGCAGATCATCGACGAATAAGTGACGGTTCACAATGACTAAGTGTCCTTAATATATTCGACATCAACTGTTGTTTGTACGTTAGCGATCCGCAGTTGTCCTAGGGAACGATGAGAAGTTATCGATACAATACTTATCGATTGAGTGTGCTAGGGGGGCAGAAGTGACAGAAATATGAATCCATCCCTCCCACTGCGGTGCGAGGCGATGAGTCGAGATAGTCCGGCTAAAGATGTCTAGATTAGGTCTCCCTCGACCAATCTCTTCCGATCCGCTTCCGATTTTATGAAAGCATATAAGAAACATCTTTTTAAAAAATATCATTTTCTTGCTAAGACCAATTTGTAACAGTTTTCCTTGATTACCTATTTTCGTTCTTATAAAATTATTCACAAAATATTTTTTGCGGTTAAAGCTAGACGCTGATTTCTAGACCAGATTATAAGACGGTATATGAATGCGAATAAAGCAAGAAGTGTGCGCTATGATAGAATTGGTTATCATCTCTGCCTACCCTACAGGAATACAGTATGAATGTTACAGTTAAGGGGATACCCGGCGGTGATTTTTCCATACAAACGTATTACCCTATGATAATGATTTTGACCCTAGAGAAAATATTGTTTTTACATAAAATAGGAACCAACTACTAGCGTGTCGGTATTTTTTTTTTTTTTTGATAAGTTACTTTTTATAGAAGTTATGACCTTCCAAAAATCAATAAAATTGACTGGTTTAAACGCCGTCAAAAGACGTTCGGTATACAAACTAGACAATGTTTTTAAAAAAGCAAAACGTACAGACATAGAATAGTTTTTTCTTATGTAGTTGGCCCGAGGTGCATTGTCCCTTTCGCTCAATATCCGGTCGAGTAAGAGCAACAGTGACAGCAACAATTTAGTAAAATCTATTTTTCAAATTTCTCCACCACCGGGTTTCATCTTAATGTTTTCCCAGATGTATATACTTTCAGTATTGCCCTGATGAAAGACCACTGTACAGAATCGAAAATTTGCTTTAAATGGCTTTAGCCGTAATCAGATGAAAATATCCAGATAGATTCCAACAGTATTCTAACCCTTCGTACTTCCTTCAGTGTCACAAGTCACTATATGCTTCAATTGGGGATTCCACAGTCCCTCTGGCTTCGGGCAGTTGGGGCTCTTGTGCGGTTTTTAATGAACCAAATATTTAACCTTCCTTTTTTATAGAGAATACCTCACAAGAGCCCCAACTGCTGCCGTCTGGAGCCAGTGAGACTATAACATCCCCAATTGGGTAATGTTGTGAGGCTGAAGGTAAGTGGGGAAGGGAAGGAAATGGGGAAATAGGAAGGCGGGGAAGTACCTGGCTATTCAGATCTGGTCACCAAACACGGCTAAAGCCATTTCAAGTGACATTTCAATTCTGAATGGTTTTCTTACATCAGGGCGAAACTGATAGAACGTGCCGCAATTATACTTCATATTATTTTTAATTAATTAATTGTGAAATAAAACAAATAAAATTTATATACGCATGCCGGGTTCCAACCCGCGACCTTCGGAATGGGAGTCCAAAGCCTTGCCCCTGGACTACGTCGGCCGTCCTCTTACCCATCCATCCAAAAAATTATGTTATAATATAATTACCTAATTAGTGGTAATAATTCAATATTTGGAGCACTTTTTATACAAAATAAATGGGACCTTGAGAACGCGGGGCCTACGAACTTCTTTTAGAAATCCCAGCAATGAGAAAGTACATTTGTACTTCCGTCAGTTTGCTGCGGAACGTTCGGAACTCTCCAAATTTGCTGACACGCAATATCGGCTGGAAGTTAGTAGCTTCCAAATCCATTTACAGTTGTTTTTTTTCGACAAACATAATGTACATTTATTTATTTATTTATTTAGGAAAATCAACAGATTATTTACATCTATTACATAAAACTTAATAAAATAAAAATAAAATCCAATAACATATTTTCACATAACTTAAAATTGTAATAATAAAAAAATAAAAAAATAATTTACCCGTGGGCTGACATATTTATCAAAAAATACAATATTGTAAATATTAGATAAAAAAATAATAGAAGATGTAAGAACACAAATAAATAACAATTTAAATGTAACTAATATACTAATAACCAGCTAAATTTCAAAACATAATGTATTATAAACTTCACTACACAATAGCAATAATAACAACAATAATTAAAAATTTAGGCATATTAGATTTGTCAAAGAATTTGTATATAAAAATGCAAAAATCAGTCATTTTAAATACATGTAGAATTACGAAAGATTTTTTAAATATTTATATTGAGGGATCTGTAGGATTTATCGGTCAAATTAGGAATTCCGAATGATATGAAAATATCTGGATTCGGTGAATTATATTCCCATTTAATAGTTTGGTAGATTAACATGTTGTTCTTGTATTGTTTTGTATTAATTATACTTATATAATACACTTACATAACGTGGATTTACTAGATGATCATTTATATGGAAAAGTGTATGAAAGGGTTTAGTTTTTCCCATAGGAAAAACTAAACCCGGACCTGAAAATTGGTGCATAAATAATAATAAATGTACAAAATATATATTATACCTACAACTAAAGTGAACAAATGTGTATAAATTGGATGACAAGTAACTGGAAAGGATTCACAGCAACAATATTTATGTTTGGCATAAATCATAAAACTGACAATGATGATTAAAATTTTGTTTTAAAAAAATATGTTTGTAATTGAAGATCCTAAATTATTTTGTTGTCATCTTTATTGTTAAGTTTTTAGGAAGCTAATATTTGCTAACTTTGCTTGATAGACTTGAAAATGATGAATATAATATATGTTAAGAGGACGCCACAATCCCAAAATGTCTGTAATTGTTTTTATTTATTTTAGACACAAACAGGATATTAATAGAACATTCTTGTGGGTAATATAAAACAAGTTCAAATTAAAATATAAATATCCCTAGACTAATGTGTCTCCAACAATCACATTTGCATATTCACAGAAGCAAACACATTAAAAACAATGTCAGTACTTTTATACATAACATAAAAACTTCATTACAATTTAATTTTGAGGACTTAATTAAAAAATTAATTACAAAAATTAGAGTACTTTTTACATAACATAACAACTTAATTACAATTTAATTTTAAAGACTTAATTAAAAACTTAATCACAAAAATTTGAGTATTTTTATAAATAACAATAATATAAAAAACTAATTTTTATTTTTAATGTCGTATATCGCCATAGGTAATAGACATAAAAATCGCTTGGCAAACGGAGTCTAGAGGACAGGTTTTCGTTTTTACCCCGAATGCGAAATTCCACACTTACAAGATACGCTTACTCGCTTACACTTACGCCCTTCGTATACGGAGAAACTTACAAGCGACAAGATCGCCGCTATCTGCTACCCGCCATAATATTTTGCTAGTGCAGCGCGTAGCGGAGTTTACGAACATTAATAATAGTAAGGAGGGTACAGACGAGCGGCGATCGAGTAGCTTGAAGGTAGCTCTATGGACGAACGGCGTAAGACGAATACGGAATGCTGTATAAGACGACCTATTGTAGTAATTTTTTTAAAAATTTTCTTTCTTTTACTTAATTTTTGCTACTTTTGCTCTCTCACTTTCTCTAATGGAGCTAAAAATCTTCCGGAAACAATCGAAATATTTGTAATTTTTATAATAATAAATAACTTTGCATGTATTTACGAATGAAATTAATTAACAGACAAGCTACTTGCAGTAGCTTTGCAGGTATATTGTAAACATTAAAAAAAAAAAAAAAAAAAAAAAAGTTAATTCATTTTTGTCATTAAAATTAATGTAATGGAAACATTTTCTCATCACACTCGAAGGCATTTTGGCACTTTCTTAATGCAATTTAAGACAATACAATTGCCTTATCTTTGGCTTACCACTTTGAGATATTACCACGCGTTTACATATTATTTTTACATATTATTTTACGTATTATATATAACGTCAAAGCTCCCTTGGTGTGCTTTTGTTACGAAAATAGCGCTATAGGAATCATCCATTATTATTATAAAGCCATTGTTTTTTCCTCACAAACAACACCTCAAAACTAAGCGAATGTCTTTGACAACTAAAAATCAATAACTTTTACAGCTAGCGCAGAGTTACGAGAGAATGCATTTGTACCAAACCATTATAGGCCCATCTTTCAATGGCGTGGAATACGTTGCCAGTTAATGGGCAAGGCAACACGAGTTTAATGGAGGTGGTAGCCGCTGGCTCTATTCCGGTGGAGAAATTTCCTTTTTTCGTCAATCCCACATCATTGTCATTCAGTCTGCAATCGTTCCTCCTCCAAGTTACTCGTGCGAAGTTTGACGCGAACCGTTCGTTTTCCGGGTGACGGAAGACATTTTATTTTGAAACAAACGTCACATAAAAAGCGCGGTAAGTCCACCATTTTACTATTTACATTCCAAATAATATCTTATTGATATTGTATCATAGTTGCTTCGTTTGTATGAAAAGCTTTGCCGGTATATTTTAGGTTATGTTATGTTTTCAATGTTTCATAGCTTTGCCGGTAGATGCGTCAAAAATATCCTGAATTTTCTTTTTGGAAAAAGGTTCGAATCCTTGATTATGTCATAGAGTCGTATTACCAAAATTCTGACACCATGAAATTGCTGATTTTGACAATACAACTATAGATTTTTTGATATGTTAATTATATCATTTATTATGTTTGAAAAGATTCACGTATTTGAGAACTTTCTTTCTGTTACAAGCGTAATTACAAATAATCTATCAGCGGTATTGATGCATGTGTAATGTTGACTTAATCTCTGTAATCGAAATACTCGACCTAGGCATCATGTTCGATCAGAAACTCTGCTTTGTATCTCACATAACTACTATCGCTAACAGGGCTATGAAAATGTTAGGTTTTATAGTAAGAATTTCCAAGGATTTTAAAAATATCAATACATTAAAACTTCTGTTTACATCTCTCGTTAGAAGTATTCTAGAATACAACTCTTCAATTTGGTCACCTGTCTTTAATAATCACATTAATACCATTGAAAGAGTCCAACGCAAATTTTTGAGGTGTATTAACTTTAGACTTGGAATTCCTTTAGAAACAATAGATTATGATTTTTTATTACATTCATTGAAATTGCTTAAGTTAAGTGATAGAAGAAAAATGTTTGATCTTATATTTTTATATAAAATTGTAAATTATCATTTGGATAGCCCTGATATATTAATGTTGATTCAATTTCATGTACCTACCATTAGATCGAGGTCCTCTAGTATGTATTATTGTGACAATTATACCACAGTCTCAGGATATAACTCAGTTATAAATAGGTTGCAAACACTTGGTAACTTTTATGCTAAAATCGCCGATATTCTTAATATACCCCTTGTGAAGTATAAAGCTACACTAATTAAACATTTTAATGAGGTCATTGTATAACAGGTTTTTGTTTTTGCTTCCGTCTTTCTTAAAGTCATTATTATTTTATTTGTTATGTGTTCAATATAATTATATAATTTTCACTCATCAAAATGTAATACTGTACTATTTATGCCTGTGTAAAAAAAAAAAAACTTATGTATGTAAATGGCACTAGTGCCGTAAATTCTAAATAAATAAATAAATAAATAAATAAATGTTATCTGAAATTGATCAGAAATAAAATCGCAGTTGTTTGAAGCACAAAAACTCTGAAACGCTGAGCTCTAGCGAAATGAAATTTACACAACTTATTCTGTGTGAAATTTCTAGCACATCGCAACTACTTTCAGCATTCAACCTAATTTCAATCACGAGCTACGTAGCTTTAAAATATCAATTTCGGCATTATTTTTTATAAATTTTTCAATATGAATTAAAACTAATCTGAAACTGGTTAGAAACAACTACATCTAATATAAATGCATTTGAAATTGGATTTCACGAAGAACAAAATAAGTTTCAAGATGGATGAAATTTGAAATTTTAATAAAATGCCAAACTTTGGCTAAAGCTGAAGGTAGCGCAACACGGCATAGTACCCCCAAAATAAATCACAATAAATTTTGAAGACGATCACAAAAACGTAATATATTTCTTAATCAAAACTGAATCAATCGCTTCGAAGTTCTTATTTAAAATAACGATTCGACAAATAATAATGTACTGTACAGCATGTCTCTGTGCACCTTCGCAGGTAGTTTTAGGATGTTTTAAAACCGGAATATTGTTATTTGAACGTGACCACCAAACCAACCAGGCAAGGTCAATGGCACGCAATGTTTATTTGTGTCAGAGGTGGCCAACTTAATTCTTTTGCTACTGATTTTTTCATTTATTAACATTGTTGTGATCTGCCTCAATATTATCCAAACTAGCATATCGGTTAAGTATTTCTCGAACTTCACCTTTCCCATATATATTTCTTCCATTAACTTCATTCGGCCTCGCAAAACACTTATCTCTAATTCATCCGCATCCGCATCATCTTCACTAACTTATATCTCCCTTTCAACTTCCGTTCGCCTCGTCCGATCACCACTTTTCGTAACGCATTCGCCAGCTTACCCCCCAAGTCAAGCGTGCGTAAAGAAGTTTTACTTCAATAATCTTCATGCACTGGCTATGAGAGGAAGAGAGAAAGAAAATGTGCGCGCGCGCTGCTCTCTTTTGCTCACACAGTGTGATACAGCCCGTTTGCCTCGCACTACGTAACGTTCGACTACACTTTTCGTAACGCATTCGCCAGCTTACCCCACAAGTCAAGCGTGCGTAAAGAAGCTTTACTTCAATACTCTTCATGCATACAATAAAAAATGCATCACTACGAATGAAAGAAACTGTAATTTACATTATACATTATAATAAGTCCAAGTGTAATATGTTTTAAAATCATACATACAAATCATTATAATACCTTTCACCACTTACGGTTGATATTAGCTTCGTGAGTGACTCTTCGTGACTCGTTTTTGTGTAAGTAGATTCGTTCGTGGAATGAACTACCGGCATCTGTTTTTTTTCCTTCATATAATCCAGGCCTCTTCAAGACCGGCATTAATAAATCCATTCCCACAGCCCCTATTTTAACCCGCCTCAAAACGCTGCCCAACTTTATGCTGATATAGTTCTCCTGTCTTTGCACTGTTCAGGCAGGGTCGCTCTTGTGAGGTGTCAGATAAAAATTAAATAAAAACATAGTGGTAGGGATTGCAGTATCACCATGGTGAGAAGCCACCTTTAGAATCGAAACATTGCTTGAAATGACTTGAGCCTTGTTTGGGGACCAGAATTCAATTTCCTAGTAGGTACTTCTCGATCTTCTTATCCTCTTTTTTTACATTAGCTCCATACATGAGACTTTGAGGAAAATAATATCCCTCAGGGCCCATGTCATCTTTGAATCTCCAAAGATGTGTGGAGGGTATTTTTAAGGAAAGGAAGAAAATAAAGTTTTGGGAATTAAAATGTAACAGGGGTGGGAAGAATCTGGGCATCAGCGTTTCCAGGAGTGACTGATGTATGAATCCATCCCCCATTACGTGGACAGGCGCATCCGCCGCCAAGACCTAGACAAACCTCACCCCGTGAACCCGGGCAACAATCGTCGCGTACCACTTTTGGTGGACTTTTATTTGGTGAGCAAAGGTGTCGATTGTTCAATAAATGGTTCACGGGGCGGCGGTACCCACACCCGCCCTCGAAATATATTTTTTCTTCTTCTTTCACACTGGAAATGTCTTCCATATTGATTTGAATGGTGACCAATGTCGCCACTGACTTAACCTTGTCTTTTGTACACTTACCTGATATTGCACACTGCCATGAACGATGAATTTCACAGTGATGATGCAACACAGTTCTGTATTTAAATTTTAACGCCGAATTGGTCAGACTTTTGGCTCACATCGCATTTATTGTGTTCTTCTTTATACTATGCACACAACATATATTGATAACGGAGACTCTTGTGCAGTAATACTGGATTTTGCGAACGGTTGCCACGCCGAGACTAAGCTTCGCAGAGAGTGCAGCGTGATGGGGATTTAACGCAAGGGAGCCAGGTTACATGCCAGATTGCTGCGTAAAATTGTTCCTCGCTACTGCAGCACCTCGGAGACCTTTTTCTTACCGGCATTAATCGGGAATAGAGGCTCTCGTTCAATAATACTGGATTACATTGACAATCAAAATTCGGTTCGCGATAGACCAGTTTGTCGCCCCTGCTATATAATAAAAAAAAAACACCTTGCACCATTCTACATGTTAATTCATGATTGGCTTGAAACATACAAGTACCATTCGGTGTAAATTATCAGAGTATGAAATATGAAACCATAGGTTCCATTTAGAAAGGTTTAATTAGCTTCTATATTGCTGAACATCTTCTCTCTATTAATTATGTATGTTAAAAAATTCAATCACTTAAGTGTCTCGAATGTGTGTAAAGAAAGTAAAAATTACTAGTTATAGTATGTAGTTTTTTGACAGTTCAACGCTTTACCGTGAGTTATTTGCGGTTGATGTTTCGCTAAACTAAAATTGCCTGTTTAATCACAGGAGACCATATTTGTCCCAGCTCACATAGGTCTCACAGAAATCGTTGTTTCTCCCTTACTATCATAGTCAGAAATGTGATCTAAACGGTATTGAAAAGAGAATACAACAAACTATATATTCAAATCTAAAAGAAAACCACAAAAAAATTAAAATTTACCCCTTTCTGAAACCAAAGTTTCCGATAGCAATTTGAAAAAAAATTATGGAACTTTGTGAATTTTTTAAGAATTTTTTTTACATGAAACGAAAAAAAGTGAGATGACAGTAAGGTTTATAATTAATTTATCTAATGAAATAAGTATGTGTTTTATTTTTTTTCATTATCAGTAATTTTAGTTGGAAAAAAAAGTAAAGTGAGCCATTTTGAACACTTTTTAAAGTTATCGCAAAAAAAATGTTTATTAAAAAAAAATACATAGTAATTTTTAATATCGAAATTTGAAAGCCTATTTCATCACCTTTCGAAAACAGTTTTTAGTTTTCGAATATGTTAACAAATGTTCCATTTATTTAGATTTTTGCAAAGCGGGAAAATTTTAGCCTTTACGGGTTAAGGTGAATGTCAAAAGAATTCATATTCTACGCTTTCGTAGATGGCGCTCGTATAGTATTTTTTACTTATAAACGCTTTTTAGAAGTTATGCCTTGAAATATTAAGAAAATTCATTGTTCGCGACAAGCATTATGAATATTAATAAATAGTTTTGTCAATTAAAAAACTCAAATCTTTCAAGAAAGGCTAACAAATACAATATTGGATTGAATCACCGATGAAATATTGTATTTATTAGCCTTTCTTTACAGATTTTAGTATTTTTGTGGGCAACACTATTTATTCATATTCATTTTGCATATGTACGGTCGCAAACCATTAATTCATATTAATATTTTAAAGCAACACCTGTGAAAAGCGTTTTTTCGTAAAATAATTAAATGAAATAGAAGATTATGAATTATTTTAAGTGTCACTGAGGGAAAAACACACGGAGAAAAATTGTATTCGAAAAACGATAATTTTAATAGTAAAAACGGTTAAAATGGAACTGAAGTTCTTACGAACAAATTAACAGGGTTTCAATGTTTATTTGCGGGAACATGTGAGAATAATTTGTTGGTATACGTAATTTCGTACGTATACAAACAAATTAATCTTACATTTTCCCGCCAATGAAGATTGAAACACTGTTAATTTGTTCGTAAGAACTTCGCTCCCGTTTTTAACCATTTTTAATATTATTAGATATGTATTTTAACATACCTATCGCTCATTTTGACTGGTGAAAGTAACATAAATATATTTTAACTGACCTAATCAATAACATAGTGTCTTTTTTTGTGACTAATTAAGCAAGAAACTTTCTTTAGACAATGACAAATTTATCTTATTAAAAATTTTCGCTAACGATCACATAATATTGTATATCGTATTCCATTAATAGTGATTGACCAGCGGCTGAGAATAAAAGTTTAAAAATGCTTGCAACTGTACAGGGAGGTTCCAATGAGAAATATCAATTATTCCCCGTATCAAATTTTTAAAATTAAAAATTTATTACTTTTATTTCATTCAAAACTTGCTTTAATATATGCCCACATTCAAGTAAATAATAAAAATGCTCAAAACTCACGATGATAAATTATTTAATATCGTGTACTTCTTGTGAGTATTTTTTGATCATAAGTATTTATGATTTTTTAATAATGTCTAAACAAAATAAGTGCGTAAAAAAAATTTCAAATATTTTAGTTTGTAAGACTTTAAATAAATAGAAAAACTGAGGTATTTTTGTCACAAAACACATTCTCGGATTTATTTTTTAATGATTTTAAGTTAACTAAATTTTAAATTTTCAAAACTGTGTTGACTAGATTATGTATTGATTTATTTTGTTGTATGATTAGATGATTTGAAATTTGTGTTGTTTAATAGAATCTATCCAACAATAAAATCTGCCAACCCCATCCCTCCTTGAGTTATAAATGGTGTAACTAATCCGAATTCGTTTTATATATTAAGATAAAATAAGTTGAAAACGCATTTTATCACCTTTGAAAAACAGTTTAAGTTTTTGGAAACATTCAGAAATATTCAATTTTCAATTCATGTATATTTTATTGCATAGCGCAAATATTCTGACCTTCTATCAGAATATGCCCGAGGACTGAGAGTTTTGAAAAAAATCAGTTACTACAACGTCGCCTAAATGGAAACCAGACGCATGTTTAAAATCAGCCACTAATCGTTATAAAAAAGTAAGATCATTGTTTGAATGCCAAACATTTCCGGGATACGAATAAGCTGTCAATACTTGAAAATATCCTGCTACCACTACAGCATCCTTTGCACGATGATGTCATCTCCCACCCGGCATGCCGCTTGAAGTCCCGAAAACCCTTCTGGACGGAAGGAGAAAGACTCCTCCAATCACCCCTCACCTCAGAAGACAGGTGGAAACTTGAGTGGCAATCGGCCAACTTGTAAAATGCGCATCTCGTACAAGACCCCACTGAGAGACAGCCTGGGTTCTCATTGCCTCGCAAACTCTGGTGTGCCCATTTGATGCATAGATGGGGCCTTAAAGAGACGGCGATGTGCGAATGCGACCGGTGCAGATAACCGTACATGTGGTCAACGAATGCCCGCTCCATTCATTCCCCTGCGGGATTGATGAGGTCCACAGGGCGACGCCTGAGGCCCTGGACTGGCTCGCAGACCTAGATGTCCCCCTCTGACCCCCCCCCCCCCCCCCCCCCATACGAAAGTAAGTAAGCGGAAGATGTTGCTTCTGTCGTGGTGGAGGACTTAGCCAGACGATGAATCGAACACGCAACGCTCAGGTGGGACCCAAACGCGAGGCCAACTCAGCCACTGACCGGTCATTACAACTATTATTGTTTATCAGCAGCTTTCAGCTAAGTGCCTACGGTTATTCCAAGCTTGTTTTGTGTGCAATTAGCTATTCATCACGGCCTGACACGAGTGATAATGAAATGGGATTTCTTAACAATAATAATTTCTTACAAAGCGTGGTGTTTTTCTGCATTTAGAAAGGAGAAATGGCTGTTAACAGTAGGCGGAAAACACATTAAAATTACATTTTCAATAAAGGAGGTGCATCGGTGCATGTATTGCTTATTACTTTGTGTATAAGTGTCCAGCAAGTAGGCAATAACGACATTGATTGAATTGAATGAATTCACACAGTACCTTAATCGTTATAACAATATTTCTAGCCATTAGTGCCATTAACCGTATATTCAACTCGGATGGTATTAACTCTATCTAAGGGTCAATTGTTGCCAATGTTATTAAGAGGAACGGCTGCACAGTTTTTTTTATATAAAATTTAAGTTTGTTTTTAAGATGAAACCCGGTGGTGGAGAAATTTGATTTTTTTTTTACTAAATTGTTGCTGTCACTGTTGCTCTTACTCCACCGGATATTGAGCGAAAGGGACAACGCACCTCGGGCTACTAATATCTAACTAAAATCGAGGTTTTGTATTCCCCACTTTCCTCCTCCAAAAGTAGACTGATTTGCAATTTTTTTTACCAACTACATAAGAATAAACTATTCTATGTCTGTACGTTTTTTTTTTTTTAAACATGATCTAGTTTGTATACTGAACGTCTTTTGACTGCGTTTAAACCAGTCAATTTTATTGATTTTTGGAAGGTCATAACTTGTATAAAAAGTAACTTATCAAAAAAAACAAAAATTACCGCCACGCTAGTAGTTGATATCTATTTTATGTAAAAACAATATTTTCTCTAGGTTTAAAATCCAGAGAGATAAATATAGAATACGTTTGTATGGAAAAATCATCCAAAATACTTTCAAAAAATTGTCAAAAGATGTTGCAAATATTTAGTACGGATATTTAATACGGTGCTGTATTTTAAAGTATAAAATATATGTAAATAAAGAAATCGGGTTTGAAAAAATAAATTGACAGTAAATGAATTATAAATACTTCTATATTAAAAAAAATAATACTTTTTTTATTTTAAAAGATAGGGTTTCGTTTACCAACGCGTCGATGTCATTTGTATGAGATTTTTATGTTGTAGAACTGTAGATATAATACTTATCATTGCGAGTTATTTTGGCTGTGGTTAATTTTTTCATTTCGCGGACCGAGAATTTTTTTTTTGTCTGATAAGAACTTAATGCATTTGAATAAGTAGAGTGTGGTTGAGCAGTCAGCTCCTTGGCTCCGATATGAATACCGTACAAGAGTCCCAACTGCTCCCGTCTGTAGCCAGTGAGACTATGGCATCCTCAATCAGGGTATGTTGTCAGGCTGAAGGTTGTGGGGAGAGGTAGGAGATGGGGAAGAGAAAAGTAGCGAAGTACCTTGATATTCAGATCTGGTCACCAAACATGGCTAAAGCCATTTCAAGCAACGTTTCAAATTCTGAATGGTGTTCTTACACCAGGGAGTATCTTCCACTGAAACAGAACGTGAAATATATTATTTTTAATTTAATAATTGTGAAATAACACAAATAAATTAAATAAAATTAATTTGCGCACGCCGGGTTTGAATCCGCGACCTTCGGATTGCTAGTCGAGAGCCTTTCTCCTTCTCCACGGAGGCCGTCATTAGTAATAAGTTATTAGGAACAATATTTAACAGAGTGATAAGAAATTAATAATACATTTTCGTAGAAAAAATAAAATTCAAGTCATCAATTTATGTACAAACTTTTTTAATCGTGCTTTGGTTTTTGGATGTAAAGTGAAGAAGGAAAAAATAATATATAGTCTTCTATAGTATACTAGTTGACATTTAATTTTTATTTTTAAATATGTTTATTCAGTTTTAATTTTACAATATTTTATTTTACAAATCTTACGAAACTGATTAATCAGTTTGATTGTAAGAAATCTCTCATTTTTTCCTAATTATTTAATACAGTATACTTTTCAGTTTTACATAGTAAATACTAAATATAATACTTAAATACTAATTATTACGACAAACTAATTATTATAATGTTTATGAATTGTGTTGTAGTAAAAATATTTTACACAGTACCTACAAACATAAGGTGAAAAAAAAAAATAGAAAGGAACTATACTATTTGATTTCATGTTCTTCGGAGGTAGAAAGATTTAACTTTTGTTTTGATTTTTGAATAAGATGTCTCATTTTTGATATTTTCAGGTAATGCGTTAAATATTTCCGGAATTTTATGCCTTTTTGTTCTATCTCCGTATACATTTTGAGATTTATTGATAATAAACATTTGTGCTTCTCTATGCCTAGTAGGGTAGTTGTGGTTTACAGGTTTTTTGAATTCTGTATTCCAGAATTCATCTAGCGTTAATTGGTAATTTACCTTACTGTGTATAGAGAGGACATTACACAAGGAGAACATTTTTTTATAATCACCTTCACATAACTGGACTTTTTTTTGGCTGATATCAATTTTAGGAAACGGATTTGTAATTGTTCTATTTTATTTAAGTATGTTTTGAATAATGAACATATAATGAACATTTAATTCGCAATAGTAAATATTGAAGTCAATAATCTGGATAAAAACTAGCCTACCTTTTAAGTTGGACCAAATTGCACACAGTTAGCTAAATTTCATCAAAATCGGTTAAGTAGTTTCGGAGTTTATCTTGGACGAACATCGTGACGCGAGATTTTTATATATAAAGATGGGTTTCTCTTTGCTGAGGATCGTGACTCCTACTCCAATTTCCATGGAGGACAAGGCTCCTCCAATCCTTAATTTTATAGGTCTTCAAAAACAGGAGATATGATTTTATAGGTCTTCAAAATCAAGAGATATGATTTTATAGGTCTTCAAAATCAGGAGATATGATTTTATAGGTCTTTAAAGACAGGAGATATGATTTTATAGGTCTTCAAAATCAAGAGATATGATTTTATAGGTCTTCAAAGCAGGAGATATGATTTTATAGGTCTTCAAAATCAGGAGATATGATTTTATAGGTCTTCAAAATCAGGAGATATGATTTTATAGGTCTTAAAAGACAGAAGATATGATTTTATAGGTCTTCAAAATCAGGAGATATGATTTTATAGGTCTTCAAAATCAGGAGATATGATTTTATAGGTCTTCAAAATCAAGAGATATGATATTATAGGTCTTCAAAGACAGGAGATATGATTTTAAAGGTCTTAAAAAACAGGAGATATGATTTTATAGGTCTTCAAAACAGGAGATATGAGTTTATAGGTCTTCAAAATAAGGAGATTTGATTTTATAGGTCTTCAAAATTAGGAGATATGATTTTATAGGTCTTCAAAATCAGGAGATATGATTTTATAGGTCTTCAAAATCAGGAGATATGATTTTATAGGTCTTAAAAGACAGAAGATATGATTTTATAGGTCTTCAAAATCAGGAGATATGATTTTATAGGTCTTCAAAATCAGGAGATATGATTTTATAGGTCTTCAAAATCAAGAGATATGATATTATAGGTCTTCAAAGACAGGAGATATGATTTTAAAGGTCTTAAAAAACAGGAGATATGATTTTATAGGTCTTCAAAACAGGAGATATGAGTTTATAGGTCTTCAAAATAAGGAGATTTGATTTTATAGGTCTTCAAAATTAGGAGATATGATTTTATAGGTCTTCAAAATCAGGAGATATGATTTTATAGGTCTTCAAAATCAGGAGATATGATTTTATAGGTCTTAAAAGACAGAAGATATGATTTTATAGGTCTTCAAAATCAGGAGATATGATTTTATAGGTCTTCAAAATCAGGAGATATGATTTTATAGGTCTTCAAAATCAAGAGATATGATATTATAGGTCTTCAAAGACAGGAGATATGATTTTAAAGGTCTTAAAAAACAGGAGATATGATTTTATAGGTCTTCAAAACAGGAGATATGAGTTTATAGGTCTTCAAAATAAGGAGATTTGATTTTATAGGTCTTCAAAATTAGGAGATATGATTTTTTAGGTCTTCAAAATCAGGAGATATGATTTTATAGGTCTTCAAAGCAGGAGATATGATTTTATAGGTCTTCAAAATCAGGAGATATGATTTTTTTTATTTTTAAACATCAGTCCTTTACAGCATTTCAATTTTTTTAACAAATGGCGTTAACATTCCCGGGTTGCGAATAACCTAACAATATTTGAATTAATTCAACTACCATCATTAAAAGCGGAAATATTGCTTAAGCAATGACGAAGGACTTAGCTAGCAAATGATTCAATCCGCCACGCCAGTGAGAAGTAGAAAGCCGACGCTTGGTCTACTTGGCTACAAACCGGTGGTATATTTCTACTAACTATCTTTATGCTCAGTGCAATTGCCTGATAATTTCACATACTCGTATGTACATAACTCGTAACGCAACGCCTAATTTCCAAAATAATTCATTAAAACATAATCAAGTACATGTGGCTACACATTTACACTCTAATATAGCCCTGCCGACGATAGTTCTGGTATGATTCTATATCTCTCATGAACACTTTCAGTTTTAAAGTTACAAAAAAAAAATTGTTATTTTTTAAGATAATATCTGCTCACTGTAGAGCCGAAACGGTAATTATGTGAAGTTCACTCCGTATAGAAATCCAAATAGACCTATTTAAAAAATGAACGGAGTCACATACATTTATGTAATTTTAAAAAAATTACTCTATTGAGAAATTTTGGTGGAATAATTAAAATATGATGTTTCAATAATCCAAAATGTTTTGAAGTGACATTTTACTAACGTCTCACTATTGGAGATATTTGGGCTGTCAGTGTAAAAAATTCGTCCTCTCATTAGTTCTTCTTTTGACCACCTACGCCTGCACAGAAAAGTTAATAAAATGATGTAAGACATTGGTAGCACTATTCAGAAACAAAATGTAATAATAAACCTGCAGTCCACCTCGGAACAGGAATACCTAGTGAGGAGGACTGAGGATAAAATACTTCACTCTGTATTCTTAATTTAGTTAATATGTATTTTATTTTTAATTTGTATTGTCATTAAATAAAAAATAAAATAAAAAAACGTACTACATGAGATGTCACACATCTGATATACGTTTGATGATGGACACTGTAACGTTGTCCGAAACGTTGGCTCAAGAAGGAGATAGCGCAACACAGTATAACACCCCAAAAATAAAAACAAAAAATCTATAAAAATTGTTCTTACACTTTTTTCCTAAGAATCGCCATTTCTGAGATATAGCGATTCAAAAATGGGGACTTTTCACATTTAATTTATAATGGTGTTCTCAACATTCGTACCAATTTTCAGCTCTATGCGAATTATTGTAAGCTTATCCCTATTTTTTTAACTAACTTGACCGGACTAAAGACAATGCTGAATGAATTTCCAAATCAATCTGCAGACCAGAGCTCTCACTGGTAACATTACACGAGCCTTACTCAATGCGGAAAATTAATTACCTACCTCGGAAATGAAAGTCAAATTATTTTTTAACAATAATTGGTTTAGTTTTCCATAGTGATGAACGAACTAAAGACATACGGACGGGCCATCCATTGCTTTATATTCTGTAACAATCTATTGACAAGTTTCGCTACCGTTAAAGACATTGTAGATTATTTTTCTAAACCCATCAACGAGGTAAGCTTAAAAAATTGTAATATATTATTGAGCACTTAACAAAATTACTGTATTCACTTTTCAAGAGCTTTCTTAGAAGTACGTAAGTACAGAATTTCAAATGTACAATGTTATTTATGCGTGCGGTGAAAAACTAACCAAAAAAGCCATGTTTTTTTTTTTACTTTTGCTGTGTTTGTTTTTTATGATAGCGCTACAATTTGGTAAACTTGTAAAAGGCAATGTAAGAAAAACTTTTCCTTGTTTCCATTACTAAAGTGTGTTTTAAAAATAAAGAAGTTAGTTTTGACAGATGGGATAATGGCGGGAAAACACAGTTATGGTGAATGTCAAAATAATTCATATTCTATGTTTTGGTAGATGGCGGGCGAATAGTATTTTTTTTACTTATAAACGCCTTTTACAAGTTATGCTTTGAAATATTAAGAAAATTTTATTGTTCGCGGAAGTTCACAAGCAATATAAATATTAACAAATAGTTTTTTAATTGACCAAACTATTTGTTAATATTCATATTGCTTGTGTACTTGCGCGAACAATTAATTTTTCTTAATATTTCAAAGCATAACATGTAAAAAGCATTTATAAGTAAAAATACTATACGGGCGCCATCTATGAAAGCGTAGAATATGAATTATTTTGACATTAACCTTAAGTAGGTTAAAATAATAAAAATAATTCATAAACTGCTCTCATAGATGGCGCTAAGTTAATTATTAATATATATATATTATAATGAATCCCTTTTTCCCTTGGTCACGCCATAACTTCAGAACGACTTTACTTATTTCATTCATCTATTCTTTTTTACATTTTCTAATACTCGCAGAAAAATTGCGCAGAAAATTGGATAATTTCAGAAGAATTAACGACTTTTTAAACTTCGTACGTTTGACAGTTCGCGCTTTTGATATATTTAGAGATATTTCCTGTACTATTCATCCGATTGCGATAAAAATTTGGTTAGTTGTTGTGGACATGCCCGTGACGGTTTCTATGTGGCAATATTACTATATTGGTGAGTTCTAGAGTTATGAAATTTTCAAAAAAAAGGGGGATGGGAATCCGGGAGGGGCGGAGGGCAATGAATGAGGGTTGGCTTGTTGGAGGAAGGACGAGGCAGGGGAAAGGCGGAGAAGGTGGAAGGGGAATTCGTGAGGGGGAGGTTCGCGAGAAGGGTGACAGCGGGAGAGGGGACGGGGAACGCGAGGTAGTTAAAAAGGGAACGCGGGAGGGGAAGGGGGAGAGGGTGGGGAAGAGGTGGCGGAAAAGGGAACGGGACAAATGGAAAATGACGCAGCGAGAAACAATTTATTTATATAAGTGGCAATCAACGCATGCCGGGTATCAGCTATTTTTAAATAAAACCAATTTGTTTACGTTATGCTTCAAAACATTATGAAGAATTGTTTGTTTGCGCCTGTACAGTACATACGGTATATGAATTTGGATAAATAGTTTTGTCCGTATATAAACTCAATTCTTTCAAGAAAGGCATACAAATACAATATTGGATTGAATCACTGATATATTATTGTATTTGTACCTAAGCCTTTACTGAAAGAATTGAGTTCTTATAACTACACTTATATCTAAAGTTGTGTAATATGAACCGTGCCAATTATTTATTGTTCTAATAACTGCATTTAACTGCAGTTTTAAACAATGGATTATATTAAACAATAGTTTATCCGTGTGAATGCGGTCAGTATGTTGGCTTACTTAGAAAATTTTAACAGTTAAATACAGTCATTGAAAACCATATTGGGGACTCTTTAACGAAAAATCAGAAAAAGATACGCTCGCATCTAGGAATTGAACCCAAAACCTTAGCCTTGCTAAGGCTTTGCTTCAACCAAATTCCAACCTCCCCCTCACGAATTCCCCTTCCACCTTCTCCGCCTTTCCCCTGCCTTGTTCTTCCTCCCGCAAGCCAACCTCATTCATTGCCCTCCGCCCCTCCAGGATTCCCACCCTCTTTTTTTGAAAATTTCATAACTCTAGAACTCACCAATATAGAACTAAATCGTCCGTAAACTAAACTAAATGCATATTCGTAATAAACATTAACTTTGTGGCTCGCCATAATTTACAAAAAAAATATATAAAGTAGTCTAAAACAAATTTTTGAGGTTTAACTCATTAAGTTAAAAATAAAAATTATACATTTTTATTGTAAACTAAATGCAATCTAGATAGTGTCTTGGATAAATAAATCCATTATTGCGACATCTATTGACTTTTTTGCAAGTCTAGGGTGTCTTGTCTAGTCTTATTTTAATTTTTGAATAACTTGATAATATTTGAGTAATATTGTCATATTTCATTAGGACACTTGATTGAAAATCTAAAACAGAAAAATCAGAAATAGATCCTGGATTCTATTCCTAGATGATCAGTTCCAGTTCAGACCTATATTTTTATGTTTCAGTTTTGAGTGTCTTCAATGATTAAATATTAGAATTTGAAGTATTTATTACGCATAACTCAATCCAAAAAAATATGGATAATAATTTAAATTCATGATAAAGTGTTTATGGTCAACAAACGGTCTAACGGTCTATAAACGTTAATGTAATGTTTTATTTACACAAACTTTTTAAAATAGACACAAATCTAGTTATGTAATTGTTAAATAACCGATCAAAATAAGGAAAATGAAACTTTAAAATAATATTGATGCTTCATTGGAAATTTGGTTAGGTGAGTTAAATATGCTAAAAATTAGGGTTGTCAAAAATATTTTCAGCGATAATTTTCAGTTAGTAATATTATGCATGTTATACATATAAAAAATAAAATAATGGTTATCGAAGAAAGCAAACACTTTGTGGCTTGACATTATACCAAATGAAACAAATACTCAGTTTTAAACCACTTTATTTTTATTTATGTCTGTCGACCGGTTTCGATTGCACTCAATCTTCACCTGGACAATAAAATATAAACTATAATATAAACTGTTTATATTTTAATGTCCTGATGAAGATGGAGTGCAATCGAAACCGGTCGACAGATATAAATAAAAATAAAGTGGTTTAAAACTAAGTATTTGTTTCATTTGGTAAAAAAAATGGTCTTAGCCGTGTTTGGTGACCAGATCTGAATAACCAGGTACTTTCCCACCTTCCTCTTTCCCATCTCCTTCCCCTCCCCACTGCCTTCGGCCTCACAACGTACCCCAATTGGGGATGCCATTGTCTCACAGGCTCCAGACGGGAGCAGTTTGGACTATTGTGCGGTATGCATACACAATATAACAATGTGAGAATAATTTTAACAGTCGTAATATTAACGGACTATCTTGATATGAAATTATATTTTTATTCTAAACTAGCTGACCCGGCATGCGTAGCAATGCAACTTAAATAAATGCAGTATTTCACTCAGTGTGTCCTTTCCCATTCGTCCCTGTTCCCCTTCCGCCTACTCTTCCCTTGCCGCGTCTCCTTCCCCTCCCGCATTCCACTTTCACCTGCCCCTCCCTTCTACCGCCTGTGACCCCCCTCACGCATTCACCTTCCAACTTTTCCTCCTTCCCCCATTCCTCGTCACAACACCCGCTAGCCCCCTCCTTATTTCTTAATTCTCCTCCCCATACCTCCTTTTTTCCTGCCGCTAAACTACATAAAATACACCCATTTTTCAAACAACTTTGTTTGTCATATTTCAATTTTTTAATGCAAATTTCATAATGCCAGAGCTCGTTATTCTGCTATTCGGGACGGAGACAAATCCAACAGATCAAAGATCATAAAAATCGGTCCAGCCGTTCTTGAGTTATAAATGGTGTAACTAACCCGACTTTGTTTTATATATTAAGAAGATAGGTACCTGCCTGATATCTACCGAAATTCGAAATATTAACTTTTTAAACTTACCACATCCCTGTTTGAATCTTAAATCGAAGCAACCTGTTTCGTGAGAGGTAAGCTTTGATTAAACCAAAATCATTCCAGTAATAAACCACACAGTAAAAAGGAACATTATCATAGTAATATAAAAATCAATTTACCATCCACTTAAAAAACGATCAAATTTTTATTTTTTTAATGACAATATTAGCGACTCATAAGAAATTTTAAAACTCTTGACAGATTAGAGTTTTTTAATTGACAAAACTATTTGTTAATATTCTTATTGCTTGTGTACTTCCGCGAACAATAATTTTTTTTAATATTACAAGCATAACTTATAAAAAACGTTTATAAGTAAAAATACTATACGCGCGCCATCTACGAAAGCGTAGAATGTGAATTCTTTTATCATTCACCTTAAGTTATTCAAAAAATAAAAACAATATTTTTTTACTTAGTGCCTTCATTTTCCTCGCCGATATTTCTTATAAAATCCACAATATTACTGTAACCATAATATTTCAATCGAACAATTCAAAAGAATTTACGAGGTGCTTTGTAACAAGGTGAACTTTCAATAGATAGTCATTTATTATTAACATGTAACGGACTTTATATGTTTCTACCTTTTGTCTTTATTTTGTCGTCTACGTTTTAACAATGGTGGCAATCTCAAGAATATGTTCGCAGTCGAGCAAAAACCTTTGAATTGGTTGGTCATTTTTGAAAGTCGTGTTTAAATTTTAAATAATCTTAAAAACATAAAGTAAAATTGTCATTTCAATGGCTTTCGTGTAAGTTTTTAAATCTTTGTTATACTAGTTACCTACGTTAATTACAAATTAATTTAAAATTCAAATATAATAATTTATGAAAATGCAGAATGTTAAGTGAAATTATTTTCTTTGTCGAAGGAAATTATTTGAAATACATAATAATTTTGCATTTTTAAGTAAGAAATTTTAAACCAATATTGCTCTGTATTGTGTCTTGTGTTTGTTAAATTATACATTACGATTTCTGGGGCGAGATTCGGGTTCAAAACCAGATGAGTTGTTTTTTAAGTGGTTTTCACCTTTTACGAATTTAAGTAAATAAAATAAAATTTATTTTGTTGCTTTCAACGTTAAAAGGTTAAAGATGCTCTGTAAATTATGATGTTTTATGTTATATGTTATATTGTACAAGATTTATAAGTGGCCAAAGCCGGGGGAACTATGGCACCCTATTTGGAATATATTATGTTGCTAAAGGGAGTAGGAGCGGGAATGAAGAAGGGGGAGGTTGGGATGTCGTCGGCTATTCAGATCTAGTCACTAAACATATTATCATAAGTCAATCAAGGATAGTTTAGATCCTGAATGTGGACTACAATCAATGCTAAGAACTCAGAATTGAAACGTTGCTTGAAATGTCTTTGGATGTTTTTAGTTTCCAAAACATAATTTCTATGTGCTTCCTGACCTTCATCTTCCCCTTCTCCTTCTCTTTTTCCCTCCCCACTACCTTGAGTCTCACAATATGACGGCCGGCGTAGTCCAGCGGTAGGGCGTTGGACTTCCATCCCGAAGGTCGCGGGTTCAAACCCGGGGTGCGCAAATAAATTTTATTTAATTGATTTGTGTTATTTCACAATTAATTATTTTAAAATATTATGTATATAGTATATTTGCGGCACGTTCCAGAGTGGAAGATACTCTTAGTATCGCCCTGGTGTAAGACCAACATTCAGAATTGAAAGGTGACTAGATCTGAATAGCCAGGTACTTCCCCACCTTCCTCTTCCTCGTCTCCTTCCCTTCCCCACTTACCTTTAGCCTCATAACATACCCCAATTGGGGATGCCATAGTATCACTGGCTCCAGAGGGGGTCAGTTGGCACTCTTGTGAGGTATTCACTGTTAAAAAAAATGTATTCATTTTCACAATAAATAAATAAGTACTGAGGTACAGACAAATCATTTAAAATAGAGTACGTTTGAATGTATTTGCGCACACCGATAGTATTGAAAGTTAAGAAAAAGTTTTTGGAACACCCCCCTCCGCAGTCCCCTCTTACCCCGCATAAGCTCAAATATACTGTTTACGTAGCAAAGTTTACCAATTTCGTTTAAATTTAAACTTGCAAATATTTTAACGTTTTTTTTATTTATTTGAAAACATGTTTTTTATCCATCCGTAAGTAAGAACTTCTTTAATGAATTAATTGTACATAGGGGGTTTCTCACCATCCTCCCAATAGCTTATCTACCCTAATAACGAATATTTTCGATTTACGATTTACGGTTTATTTATTTATTAAGTTGGAGTTTATAATTCGGTACTCGAAGCTATGAATAGTGGCTATATATTGGATAAGTTGGCCGAGTTTTCTAACCACTGCGAGTATTTTATTTTTATTTTTAAAAATATTCGTTATTAGGGTAGATAAGCTATTGGTAGGATGGTGAGAAACCCCCATAGAATAATTTAAGTTACGTAAAATTTAATCAAAAGTACGCTCTTTAAAATAATTTTCCCGTAAGAATCAACTTTTTAGATGGAGAAACATTTTATTCTAAAATACGATCATTTTATTCGTAAAAACGGTTAAAAACGGGACTGAAGTTCTTACGAACAAATTAACAGTGTTTCGATGTTTATTGGCGGGAAAATGTAAGAATAATTTGATGGTATACGTACGAAATTACGTACACTAAATAATTATTATTAAATGTTCCCGCCAATAAACATTGAAACTCTGTTAATTTGTTCGTAAGAACTTCAGTCCCGTTTTTACGAATAAAATGATCATATTTTAGAATAACACTTTTCTCCGTGATAGAATTAAGTCGATGTGATTGGCGTCATACAGGTGTTACGATAAGATAAACTTGTATTTCTACGTTCTTTGCATAAATAATTTATTTATGATTTTGAATCACTCCTTAAAAATGTTGTGTTTATTCGTATAAATAAATTAAATACGTACCTTTGATACATGGTTGGATTAAAAAATCAAGTTTAAAACATTTACAAAAAATCATTAAAATTTATGATCACAGGGTAAAAAAAAATGGGAAAGAACTGGTAATTATTTTTGCCGCCTTTTTGTTGGGTTAGCAATAAATGGCGGTTTTTTTAAGATGGGACATCATTAAAGTGAATACAAAAAGGATGTTATTATAATGTGTACTTTAATTTGAACTTTGATATCTTTAGAATTATGTACTTTTCGTGGTGAGAAACTATCAAAATATCAAAATCCATGTTTTAATTTCATTTTCTTCAATAATTCGATTTTTTTATAAACGTCTTAACCCGTTCGGTTTTAGGAACAACTCGTGTAGGTCCCATAGAAATCGTTTTGTCTCTCTTATTATCATGGTTAGAAATATATCTAAACGGTATTAAGAAGAGAAAATATCAGACTTTATATTCAAATCTAAAAGTTAACCATAATAATAATATACACCGTTTTTAAAACAAAGTTTCCGACCACAATTTGAAAAATAGTTATGAAACTTTGAGAATTTAAAAAAATATATTTTTACATGAAACGATAAAAAATTGAGTTGACGATAACGTATATAATATATTTGCCTAATAAATTATGTATCTGTTTTTATTTTATTTGTTATCAATATTTTTTAAACTTTTTTACGTTTGCTTGCAAAAATTTTATATTTAAAAAAAATATGTATTTATTTCGAAATATAACATTTGAAAGCGTATTTTTTCACCTTTCCAAAACAGTTTTTAGTTTTCGGATACATTAGAATTATTACATTTATTTGGATTTTATTGCAAAACGGAAAAATTTTACTATCTTATAAAATACGGTCGAGTCCTGAAAAGCGTATCAAAAATGCGAAATCCTTTGTGAAAAATATAAAACGTCCTTATTTTTAACCTTCGGAGGCTTATCCTGTAAAAGATGTTGACCTTGTGTAATTTAACCTTTAAGAAAATTGCGTGAAGAGTCTACATCTGTATTTAAGTATTAAAACTCGCATTTCCGTTACTTTGGTGATACAAGAATTCCTATTCTTCTCTTTTCGACTGGAGCAAAACATATAATTAAAAAAAATCGCCTTAAATGCTCGCCATTTTTAAAAAATTCATTTTGAAAATTTCCCGCACACATTAAAAAAAATCATTACTCCATATTTGTGTATGTAAACATTTAAACAAATTATAGTGCTATACGGCCAATGAGTTCACCTAAATTTTACTAAATATTCTATATTTTTTAAATTGACAAAAAAATTATTAAAAAATCTATAACTTTATAAATGCACTAAATTTGTGCTTTAGTGATTGGAAGATTTGAAATTGCCGCCAGTAAACATTAATAATATATCTTTATTGAATATTGTTCTACGTTTTTGTATTCTCTATGATCTGTTTGATAATCACAGATGCATATATATAAAAGACAATCAATTTTTTATGTGTTCATCAAATCAAAAGTTTGGTTTGAAAATTATTTTGAAGTTCATTTGTAGAACTGAAGCTTTCCAACAACTGCCAAAATTCATTCTCGAAGAGTTCAAAGACAATCGATAAGGCCATAGACATGATGTCTATTTTCATCGGTGATTCAATCCAATATTGTATTTGTTTGCCTTTCTTGAAAGATTTTAGTTTTTTAATTGACAAAACTATTTATTAATATTCATATTGCTTGGGTACTTTCGCGAACAATATTTTTTTCTTAATATTTCAAAGCATAACTTGTAAAAATCGTTTATAAGTAAAAATACTATACGCGCGCCATCTACGAAAGCGTAGAATATGAATTTCTTTTGACATACCTAACGCCGTTCTTCCATGGAGCTACGTTCAAGCGACGCGATCGCCGCTCGTCTGTGTTTGAAAACGCCGCTAGGCTTTACACTAGCAAAATAGTATGACAGGTAGCGGTAGCGTCGCTTGTAAGTAGCTACGTGGAAGAACGGCGTTACGCCGTTCTTCCATGGAGCTAAGTTTAAGCGACGCGATCGCCGCTCGTCTGTATTTTCTATACTATTATTAGTGTTTGAAATCGCCGCTAGGCGCTGCACTAGCAAAAACGTTTGACAGGTAGCGGTAGCGTCGCTTGCAAGTAGCTACGTGAACGATGGGCGTAGGGCTCGAGATATTCAAGTTTGTCAAGTTGCTCTCTGGTAGGAACGCTGACAATGTAAGCCGACTGATAAAATTCCTGAATATACTGAAAAACCGGCTCTAATGTTGATTGGTATTGGGGTGTTGTGAGAATTAAAAGATAATATGACAATAATTTTAATAGTTTTTCAAATAAAACTGACACATAATTCAACCGTAAAGCATCATTTGTTCGCTTTAAATTAGCGGTAGCCGGCTCATAAGGAATCGACATAAACCCAGTACAGTAAGAAAGCATGATACTCCGTTCTATACAAAATTATCTACTATTGACGCCTGTTCACGGGTCGGTGCGGCATTGGATCGGTGTTTCATACTTCCATTGCCTGCATGATAACGGCCGACGTAGTCCAGCGGTAGGGCGTTAGACTCCCATTCCGAAGGCCGCGGGTTCGAACCCGGCGTGCGCAAATAAATTTTATTTAATTGATTTGTGTTATTTCACAGTTAATTATTTAAAATAATATATAAGTAGTATATTTGCGGCACGTTCCAGAGTCGAAGATACTCTTATCGCCCTGGTGTAAGACCACTATTCAGAATTGAAACGTTGCTTGAAATGGATTTAGCCGTGTTTAGTGGCAATACCTGAATAGCCAGATACTACCCTCAACTTGCTCTTCCTCGTCTCCTTCCCTTCCCCACTTACCTTCAGCCCCATAACATACCCCAATTGGGGAAGCCATGGCCTCACTGGCTCCAGACGGGAGCAGTTGGGACTCTTGTGAGGTAATCACTAAAAAAAATAATAATAATAAAATAAAATATTAAAAAAAAAAAAAAAAAAAATGGTCTTTATTAATAGATAGTCTTTTTACTTCAAAATACATTATGATCTTTATTTATTTAATAAAACCTATTTTGAAGCTTCGAAGCGCAAGTGTCTATATCGCTGTACGCACAGACTTGAAGGTTTATGAAAGCATCTGGCAGTAATGCTACAAGGTTACTAGATTTCAGGTTTTATGTAAAACCGGTTTCACTAAAAGAATTTCGCTTTTCCCTAATTGACTGCACTTCAATTTTAAAACTTCGTCTTTTACAAATTTAATAAAACCTATTTACCAACCATATCAAGACAATATTTGGACTCAAAAATCTTACTACCTACTACCAAAGTATTTCGTACCTACTTAGGGGCCATATATTAATTAGGTGAGCAGTTTAAAAAAAAATAGATCCCCCCCTTGGTGAAATTAAGTGGTATTTTTTTCTTACTCTCGAAATAAACGTTTTTCATAATAGCCATTATTTCAGCGGGCAAAATGGGAACTTCAAAAGAAGTGAAACAATATTTTTTGATTATCTCTATAATAATATATACTCTTTTTGACCCCCCCCGGTATAATGATATTTGGTGAGCTTTTTCTGGACCCCCCCCCCCCCCTTTTTTTTGCTCACGTAATTAATGTATGCCCCCTTCCCTCTAAGTTGTATAGTGAAACATAAAACTATTTTAATTTTTAATCACTATTTTAGATTAATCTTTACTACGAATTGGTGTACATTATAAATAAATAAAAATATGTTTTAGATAAAGTGAATCTTTTGCTGTCGTTTCCGTTGAATAGAATTAAAATAAAATCGTTAATTACTTTACAAAACGTATAAGAGTAAACAACTAAAAAATGCGTTTTTTCATTAAAAATATATGAACGTAAATAAGAAACAACTTTTTTTTTAACAACAAACTATTTTTTTAAAAAAGATAAAATTATCTGTGGCAGTTTCCATTTATTAACTTTTTCTTTCTTATGAAATTATTCACAAAATAAATAAAAACCATGTTTATGTTTCAAATCGTGATCTCTATACTCTGTTTGCGAGTGATTTTTATGCCTATTACCTATATTCGTGGCGATATAAGACACTCTAGAAATACATAAATTGTTGGCTTGTGCCCTCTTCCAACTATTGAATTATTATTTCATTACCAACTAGTAATACAGAACTAATACCTACTCTTACGTCCACAACGTCTAATGTTATTGTTAATTAATTAACGATTACGAAAGATGCAGAACATTTTTCCATTCAAAGTCAAGGTAGAAGAATGTCGGAGCAATATTTCGTAAGACCAATCGATGAATAGGGATGTATTGTTCTGTAAACTACTAGGTCTGTAAACGAGTATTCGAATTCGAAGTGTAATAGATGCGTAATTAATAACGGCCTCCATGGTTAAGAGTCTAGACTTTGAACCACACGCGAAACACCCGCGTATGTCATTCTGTCCCGCTCACAATAAGCTCACGCACACTTACAATACATGCGAATGCGAAATGTTCGAATGAGACAACGCTCAAATTTACCTACAGAAATCGCTCGAAAGGGGGTTTATGGAGAATACACTTTTCTACACCGAAACTTTCACGAAATTGAAATTTTAAAAAATATATATTTTTTAGAAAGAAGAAGCTACGTCGGTAGCTTTTTATAATTTTATAATTCTTTATGAGAGTTGAGTTAGCAGCACTTTTTCCTTAAATAATATTTTTTGATAAATCGTACATGTTTGACAGTGAATGTTTACGTTAATACGAAACACATCGAAAATTCGAAAACATACCGACATAGTTTTCACCCTCTAGAAGGCAGTATATTCATTTTGTGCAATTTTCGATGTAGAAAAGTGTTTTTTCCCGGGCGTCCTTTCTGTATGGGCCGAACAGCGAAGTCTATCATCTTAAGTGGTTGCGATCCTTGGCTACGATTCCGGAATTTTATTTGATCATTTGGGTTATTTCACAAATCAATCATTTTAAATTTAATATTTTATCTATCTATTTATTAATATTTACTAGCTGATACCCGGCATGCATTGCAATGCTAATTAAATAAATAAATTGTTTCTCCCTTCGTGTCATTCCACACTCATCCCCGTTCCCCTTCCGACTTCTCTTCCTATTCCCCTCCCGCGTCCCCTTCCCATCCCGCATTCGTTTTTCCCCTTCCCGTGTTCCCACTCCCCTCTCCCGCTCTCCCCTTTCTCGCGCCGGATACTTCCCGATACGATCTCATATTATATAAAATAAATAAATAAACCTATCTATTGTTAACCACAAGATTAATATATGATAATGTATTCGTTTCACGGAAATATGTGTCTACGTGTACATAACAACAGCTAACAAACTGCGCAAATGGGGAAATTTTATAATTGTTAATATCATGACGACATTTATTGTATTAATAATACGGAAAATAATAAAAAAAGAAATAAGTAATTAATTCAACATACAAAGTAAACAAACAATCATTATTACAAAATTGAAAAATAATATAATACTCCTTCTATATTTGGTGCCTTTCAGGGGCGCCTGGGTTCATTGGTACGATTTTAAATGTAATTATTGAAGGTGTATAAATTGACTTATTACCGGTTAAAATAACTCAGGTGCGGGACATACGTCATTCCTATGTCTACCTACGTTAAATTATCGTGAAAACAAGCTTATGTCTCCAAGCGGTTAATCCAATTTGCCGAGAAAATAATTGTAACAATGGATTCTCTATTGTGCAGGGTACTTTGAAATCTGTTTTCCCCGCAATAAATGTTAATGTGTTCTTAATTATTTAATAATGACTTTACTGCAATGAATTATATGGATATGTTATATTGTTTAGGTTTCGTAAACATACTAAGAAGGGAGGAATAAATTATTTTCCTTTATTAATTAGTGTTAAATTAGGGTCATTCGTTCGTTTAAAAAATATACATATTAAATTGTCTTTTTAATTTGTTGGTTACAGAGAATTATTTAAGTTTTCTTTTTTATTTGTTCCTTACAGAGAATTAGTAAAATTTCCTTTTTTATTTGTTTGTTACAGAGAATTAGTTAAATTTTCTTTTTTATTTGTTTGTTACAGAGAATTAACTAGTTAAATTTTCTTTTTTATTTGTTTGTTACAAAGAATTAGTTAAATAAATTTTTTATTTGTTTGTTACAGGGAATCAGTTAAATTTTCTTTTTATTTGTTTGTTACAGATAATCAGTTATTTTATAATTGGTTTGTTACTGAATATTGTTTTATTTGTTTGTTACAGAGAATTATTAAAATTTTCTTTTTTATTTGTTTGAAAGTAAGTTAAATTTTCTTTTCACTTAGTTAAATTTTCTTTTTAATTTGGTTGTTACAGAGAATCAGTTATTTATTTTTTGTTTGTTACAGAGAATTAGTCAAATTTTCTTTTTATTTGTTCGTTAAAGAGGATTAGTTAAATATTCTTTAATGTGATTGTTACAGAGAATTAGTTAAATTTTCTTGTTTATTTGTTTTTTAAGGAGTATTAGTTAAATTTTCTTTATTTTTTTGTTACAGAGAATGACTTGGTGGGACTGGAGTTATCTTTACGTTCTGGTGCCGGCCCTAATCGCTATCTTCCTATTGGCCCTCTTCAGTATCGTCACTGTTCTAGCAGCCCTACGTCTGTACGCTTACCTGACCTGCGGCAAGTGCAGGAGCCCCGCCAAGATGGAGGGCAAGACAGTCATCATCACGGGGGCCAACGGGGGCATCGGGAAGGAGACAGCCCTCAATCTGGCCAAGAGGGGAGCCCGCGTCATCATGGCGTGTAGGAATTTGGATGCTGCCAATAAGGCTAGAGGTATAAAATTTTATAACTATTTATTTTTAAGCGGAGATGGTATTTTTTTTTCTTACATTAGCTCCGCACAGGAGGCCCGGAGGAAAATATTTCCCATCATGTGTCATCTTTGAGGATGCTGTGTGGAGGGTCTTTTTAGGCAAGGAAGGAGAGGTAGTTCTAAGGAATCTAGGGGTCAGACCAAGACACCAAGACACGGACAAACCTTACCCCCATAAACCTGGGCACCCCTGCTAAGTCACCAAACGTAGCGAACCACTTGTGGTGACTTATGTGGCAGAATTGTTGGTTATCCAATTAATAGTTCCAGGGGCGGCGGTACCCATACCCGCCTCCCATATTATTAAATAGTTCCCTTGATATTAAAATAGTTCCAAGAATAGTTAAACCTGAATACTCAGGCCATGGGCTCATTTTTCTATCTCCCATTTCACCTCCTTTCATTAACCATTAGTTTAACCTTTTACAAAAAGAGTTTCAACGAGTATATTCACTCTGGGTTAGCCGAACTCATTTCAGTCCTGACAGAGTTTTACCTGAAGAGGCGCGATGAGAATTGAAACATTAATAAAGATAAAAAAAGTAAACGCCGCTAGTGCGCCCAAACAGTTGCCTAGAGCATTCTTTCATGTTCGGATGCGACCGCTCCCCGAAGCTAGAGCATTCCTTTGTGTTCGGACGCGACCGCTCCCCGAAGCTAGAGCATTCCTTCATGTTCGGACGCGACCGCTCCCCGAAGCTAGAGCATTCCTTCATGTTCGGACGCGACCGCTCCCCGAAGCTAGAGCATTCCTTAATGTTCGGACGCGACCGCTCCCCGAAGCTAGAGCATTCCTTCATGTTCGGACGCGACCGCTCCCCGAAGCTAGAGCATTCCTTAATGTTCGGACGCGACCGCTCCCCGAAGCTAGAGCATTCCTTCATGTTCGGACGCGACCGCTCCCCGAAGCTAGAGCATTCCTTAATGTTCGGACGCGACCGCTCCCCGAAGCTAGAGCATTCCTTCATGTTCGGACGCGATCGCTTTCCGAGGCTATCTTCAAAGTGTTTTTGGAACTTGCGATTACTTTTTTGTACTAATTATGGATTGGAGTATTGAATTGAGTATTCATTTCCATCTTAATTACCTCATAGAAATATGGGGAAACACATATATCACATACTTAAACGAAATTCAAATAATACAGAATGAAGTTATAAAAAAACTTTTTAACTATAGACCAGATACCCCCACCAAAAGAGTATACCAAGAAACTAACTTAATGAAAATCAGAAAACTTTACAAATACAACATATGCTTGTTAATCTACAAAATTCAAAACGGCTTTATACACACAAATACTACATTTATGAAAACATCACAAGTACATACAAAATAAAATAAAAATACAAAATCCTGATCAAACGATGGATCATCGAAAAAGGTCGTGCAATAATTAGTCACCTCACCCAAATATAATCGTGTATCTCATTATTGTTACCACTACCTACCAACCTGAAAATTTTGTCAAATATTTTTGCTTTATTGAAAAATGTACTTCATATTATAATTAGAAAATATTTGTAAACTAGTCTGTCTCGACACAGGAGTTCCTAGTGAGACAGGCAAGGCCAAAAAAAAAATGTAAACCTTATGATATAGATTCAATAAATAAACAATAAACATGAACACCACACAAGACAACGTGATAAATTATACACAAATTCATCAAAGACAGAGTGTAAAGTGTGGCAAAAGAAACATAGGGTATAAACAGATATAATCTCCTTCCTGATAGACTGACAACCGAAAATAAAATAAATATATTTAAAAAAAAACTGTTTGCTCTCAAGATTAATGAGCAAAACCAAAATGTTCTTACTTAAAAAAATGTGTTACTTGGTGGTAGGTAGTAAACCATCATTATTAATATTATTTGAATCAATGTAGACTTAAGTTAACAAAGCGAAATATATATATTTCTTTTAACTTAATAAATAAAAAAATAAAACAAAGAAAATGTCTGCAATGTTTAAAATTGTATGTTTGTATGGAATTGTATTGTATGTTATTGTCTACAATCTTATTATTATAAAAATAAATCGTACATGGAAGATACTTGTCGGAAAAACTTATTTTCCTTTTCTTTTTCGATAATTGAATCATAACGATAAATGCAGTACCTGAAATCTAAAAATCATCATAGTCAGACATGGTTTAGTGAACACTACCACTGATTGTTGAAGAATGAGCAATAAGCATTCGCTCGCCTGATCTAAACATCCCAGAGCATCTGCCAGAATTCTAGTTCTTGTTGTTTTCATTCTTGTTTGTTGGTATTCTTTTGGTGTAAATAGTGAAAACGAATTTTACAATAAAGATCAAGAAAGAATTAATGTAATATAGAACTAAAAGGAAAGGTATACCAGACTATTGTTAGACCCGCGATAATGTATGGCTCCGAATGCTGGACCATGTACAACTCCTACACCAGGCAACTTGAATCAGCAGAAATGCGAATGCTTAGATGGTCGGCAGGAGTGTCACTAAAAGATAAAATTAAAAGTTCACGCATTCGTGGTAGCCTGGGTGTCACAGACATAAACAATAAGCCTAGAGGAACGACAGTTGAGATGGTATGGTCACATAAAACGGAGACCACCAGACCACACAGTGAAGCAGGCAATGTCTATGGAGCTTCATCGACAGTCATCCAGAGGAAGACCAAAGAACTTCTGGATGACTCAATGCTCTAAAATTCTAAGTAGAAACGGCCTGGAAGAGAGCGATACCCAGAACCGAAGAAGCTACAACCTGAGAACGAGGAGAGCCGACCCCAACAGCCTACCTAGGCAATGAGTTGGGACAGTGCAAGGAGAAGAAGATCAAGAAAGAATGTTCTTACTTAAAATAGTGAAAACGAATTTTACAATAAAGATCATGAAAGAACGCTCTTGTTCCAGTTCTAGCTCTATGCTCGTTTGGTTTAATCCCACCTTGAGGCTGAAGGAAGTCCACTGTGGAGGGGAAGGAGATGGGGAAGGGAAAGGTTATGAAATGTCCGACTATTCAGATCTGGTCACTATACACGACTAAAGTTATTTTAAGAAACATCTCATTACAGTACATATTATATCATTTCTACAACTTCTATTCAGTATTACCAACATATTTATTTTTTACAGATAACACTCCGTTCAAAATGTGTCCAATGTGCTATTTCCCACGTTTCACCTTATTCCCTTGATAGTCCCTTTGATAAACTTCATCATGGTTTTTGTCAGGTGTTTTATATTTTACTTCCATCATGGAAGCATTAATGCAGTATCAGGCAGTGTTAATCACTCTTAATTTTATTTTCAGATGAAATCATTGAAGCTTCCAAGAACAGCAATGTCGTTGTCATGAAGTTGGACCTCAGTTCGCTGAAATCTGTGCGCGAATTCGCCGAAGAAGTCATCAAGTCCGAACAGAAGTTACATGTCCTCATCCACAACGCTGGATATGCTCAAACATTTAAAAAGACCACAACGGAAGATGGCTTAGAAATGACCATGGCTACAAATCACTACGGACCATTCCTACTCACTCATTTGCTGATTGACCTGATGAAGAAGAGCGCTCCGGCGAGGATTGTGGTTGTAGCATCAGAACTGTATCGTCTGGCGTTCCTGAATCTTGAAAACCCCAACCCGACAACCAGATTCCCTGCTTATTTGTACTATGTTTCTAAATACGCCAACATCTGCTTCACAAAGGAGTTGGCCAGACGTCTTGAAGGAACTAACATCACAGCTAACTGCTTACATCCTGGAATGGTAGATTCCGGAATCTGGAGAAACGTTCCCTTCCCGTTGAACTTGCCTTTAAGCCTTATCATCAAGGGTTTCTTTAAGACTCCAGCCCAAGGTTGCCAGACCACCGTTTACTGCGCAGTTTCAGAGGAAGTTGAAAACATCACTGGAAAGTATTTCTTGGACTGTGCCGAAAGGGATGTACACTCCGGAGCCAGCGATATGGCTAAGGCTAAGAAACTGTGGGAATTGTCCGAGGACTTGGCCAAGCTGCAACCGACTGATCCTAAAATCTAAGCTAGATTTTGAGGTTAGGTTTAAAGACGTCGTGAACTATTTTATTTAGCAGATTATCAATAAGCTGAAAAATCCTACAATGGTCCAACTCACAACAGAATTCTAATTCTATAAGTGTAAGTCAGGCCAAAGTGACAGTACTTATCTACTTATCCCGGTACTGTTTGTAAGTTTGAACATAGATTTTCTACGTCGTGTTGTCATACCTAGGAGATTTTATTTCTTTTGCCAATTAGAAACAAACCTCCTTGTGTTAAACAGATATTAGTTTTTTAACCATTTTTTTAAGATAGCTTCTTACTGTTTGCTATTGGTTTTTTTTTAAATTCATGCTGTACTGATTGATCATTATTTATTATTGAAACTAACTGATATAAAAGAACCAAATTGTACGTAGGTTCACTAGGTGCTTAGGTTATGTGTATGAAATTATTTGATTTGTAAAAAAAAAACAATAAATTAAAAATACCTTCAAAATTTGTGTTTTATTATTTAACTAAATAACTGTATGTGTGTATCTAAAAGCTTCCTGCTTGTAGACATAGATGGCAGTGCTAAGAGCTGTCCTTAGATTACGCCAGATGGCAGGTAGGTTATTACCTGTGGGAACCAAGAGAGGGTCAAAGAGCTCTGAGAGAGCGTTCACTGGTACACACGGTTTAGATTCCATTTAGCCAGCTTCTAGTTAGGTCGATCAACGAGATCTACATTGTAAACTGCTAAGTGTATAATAAACGCAGATAATAACAAAGTATCTGTTATTCCAAGAAGTAATCTCCATCCAAAGTATTGGAGAATCTGTTAGTGTCTGTAGTAAATAACAGAACGCTACAAAAACCATAATATAGATGTTCTCTAAGATGGACTCTAAGTAGATGGAATGTCAGTCATTTCATGCCTTATCCATGTCCCAACTGCGCCCCTGCTGGGGCGAGTGAGATTATGGCATCCCCAATTGGGGTATGTTGTGAGGCTGAAGGTTATCGGAGAAGGGGAGGAGATGGGGAATAGGAAGGCGGGGATGTACCTGGCTATTCAGATCTAGTCACTAAACACGGCTAAAGCCATTTCAAGCAACGTTTCAATTCTGAATGGTGGTCTTACACCAGGGCGATACTGAAAGTATCTTCCACTCTGGAGCGTGCCGCAAAAATAGTATATATTTTTATATATAACAAATTAATCAAATAAAATTTATTAAAATTCATAAACCCGCGGCCTTCGGAATGGGAGTAAAAAGCCTTGCTTCTGGACTACATCGGCTATCAATTGTGTATATTGCACTGTGTATCATTGAATGCCGATTTCTCCTGCTGCCACTACATGGCATTCATCTCATCACCGGTTCAATTTTAGACCCCGGTTACTAACATACACGCATACAGGCGGAGACTTACAAACTTCCTAGCTACCCGTCAGCAGCTAGGACTTCAAGATTCTACGTGAGGCAATTCAGTGCCACCGAGTGCAGACGAGTGACGAAACAACAGGGCTCGCATGATATACCAAAACATAAGATTTATTTCTTCAAATTTTGCAAATTCATTTTGTGGCACCATTTTATTAATGAAATAATTAAGAACACTTTGTTTTTACCACGATTATCTTTATTTAAAAAATCGACATGTTTCCAGAACAATGTTCTTTTCATCAGGACATTTAATGTCCTGATGAAAAGAACAGGAAGAGGACTTTAATGTCCTGATGAAGAGAATATCGTTCTCGAAACATGTCGATTAATAAACATTATTGTGGTAAAAACAAAGGGTTTTTAATTATTTCATTAATAAGATTTATTCTTCAACATTCTACAACCATCATCTCTTCTTATATTTAGTTCATACTAAGGTTACCCTATTATATTTATTTTTTTCTTTACTATTATTGATTGTAAGAACTGGCGTCCTTTATTTTAATATAGTTGAATCATGAATACTTTTCAAACTATAATCTATTTACATACTGAGTGCCCTTGAATGACACGTAGTTTCAGTTGGTTTTGATAGATGTCGGTAGGCTTAGAGCTTATGTCAAGTTCTGACAGATGTCAGGCAGTTAGAGTAGATTCACTGGGGTGTACACCCGGTCAACAATAGCTCAAACTCTTAGATTCAATATCTAGACAGTTATATACAGTGAAACCCTCTTAAGAAGATTTTCAAGGGACCAGAAAAAAAAATCTTCTTAGGCGGGAAATCCTTATAAATGGGAAAAATTGGGCCATTTGGTCTTCAAGGGACCGAAAAAACCAAACTTCTTAAGCAGGAAAATATTTTAAGCGAGAACTTCTTAAGAGGGTTTCACTATAGTCAGTCGTGAAACCCAGAAGTCTAATGTATTGTAAATATTAGTAATAAACCAGTTTGTAACGACCTATTATTCTTGAAGAGCCCCAACACAAATTACTAATGTCTGCTTGTGGATAAGGCAAACACTACACACATCCACTTGTATAAAATTAGAGATTAGTTTCTGTGATTTTCATGAGAATATGATTCAACTTTCTAGTGCATCTTTGAAATTAGAGATACATTTATTTATTTATACTGGGTTTTTACAGATGTTCGCACTTACGTGAGAACATCCAATTATAAAAACTCAGTTATTGTACAAATAGAGACATACAATTACAAACAATCCACAATTACATACAATTAAATTCAGATACATACAATTAAAAACAGATACATACAATTAGAAAAACAGAAAAGTCACAAATAAAAAATAAAAATAAATAAAAATAAGTACTTAATAAAAATTAATTTTAAAAAATACAAATTTTTTGTACAAACTACAGTCGATATCGAATATATTGAGGACACTTAGTCATTGTGAACTGTCACCTATTCGTTTGCGATCTGCAGTTGTCCTAGGGAATGATGAGATTTTTCAATTTCCCACCTTCCTCTTCCCCATCTCCTTCCCTTTCCCACTTACCTTCAGCCTCACAACATCCTCCAATTGGGGATGCCATAGTCTCACTGGCTCCAGAAGGGAGCAGTTAAGACTCTTGTGAGGTTTCTCTATAAAAAATAAAAATAAATTATCCTACCGATCCTTATCGATCGACCATGCTAGCACCCCTGAGGCCCTAGCACATTCGCTCGATAACGATCGATAGGTTAACTATCGGTAACTTCTCATCGTTCCCTAGGACAACTGCACATCGCTAACATACAAACAACAGTTGATGTCGAATATGTTAAGGACACTTAGTCATTGTGAACCGTCACTTATTCGTTGGCGATCTGTAGTCATGCTAGTGAATGATAAGAAGTTACCGATAGTTATCCTATCGATCATTATCGAGCGAGTGTGCTAGGGCCTCAGAGCCACATTTCCATCGAGGCAACATTGGCACAATAGATCAATGGTATTTCTTCATACTCTTCACATTTCCTGCATTCTTTTCACATTTTTTCAAAAGTATGGTGTGTTATGTACATATACATACGTAGTTTGTTCTGAATCGTTACTGAGATGCTGATGAATTATCACGTGAGGAAGTATCGTTTATGAGTCAATTTATTATGAGAACTCATATGGTGAGATCCCATATTACGACCAGACATGGAACCATACATATGTATCTGAGGCATGCTACACACGCCCAGTTAAAACCGTGCCGTCAGTCAGTATGGTCTGATCTGTATAGGGAGAACAACATCTTTTGATCAGCACCATAATTTCGGTTCATAAATATCTTCTGCACCCCAATCAGATTTTGATGCTCCCATCATTTTTATTCCATCTTCCATATTTTTCTTTTTTATAATACAACTTATGTTGTCAATTTTTTTATTTGCTGGGGGATCTGTTTCCTCCAATTTACTAATTGAGGCGTGTTGAAACAAAGACCGCAATCTCCACCATTGGTCTAAAATGAATTACTTAGATATGGCGATGGATAGAGAAAATAAAAATATATATTGACTGCTAGAAAGGGTTTGGAGTATAAATGACAGTAATCCATATATTTTTGAGTAAATTTGTTTAGTTCTGCAACAAAAATGGCAATCTCCATTAAAAATTGCAGGGTACGGAACAAAAATGGCAATCTCCATTAAAAATTGCAGGGTACAGAACAAAAATGGCAATCTCCATTAAAAATTGCAGGGTACGGAACAAAAACGGCAATCTCCATTAAAAATTGTAGGGTACGGAACAAAAACGCAGTCTCCCTTTGGGCCAATCAGAGAGATGGAACAAAAGCAGCAATCTCCATCTATCAATTAAAGATAACTAAATGATTTACCATTTAATCACAATAAAATATACACATAGTGTAACTAATGGAAACACTAACAAAAATTGTGCTTTATTGTTCATAGCACGCCAAAAGAACTGAAAAAATACATTTTTTGTGTATTACTCAAAATAAAAACAATTGGAGATTGCCGTCTTTGTTTCAATACGCCTCAACATATCTAATTTAAGCCGCTTCTCTTTTGGTTCTGGTAATCTTAAAGTGCGCAGTTCTAACTGCATAGTTTTATCTATAGATTTTTAATAGATCTCAGCTCGACTGCACAGTTTTTGTCTTACAGACACGGATTTAACCATACAGTCTGATTGTACAGTTAAAACTGAGCATGTGTAGTTTGCCTAAATAGCCTAATAAAAATAAAATCTTACCTGTACAGCGCCGTCTCCCCTCTAAGCATGTTATCCGTAGTCAAATGGTTAAAAGATTATTGAAGATAACAATAATCTAAATTAAAATATGTAGTGTTTCTAAAAGCTTCCGGCTTTTAGACATAGATGGCAGTGCTAAGAGCTGTCCTTAGATTCCGCTAGATGGCAGGTAGTCTAGTACCTGTGGGAACCAACAGAGGGTCAAGCAGCTCTGAGCAGTGTTCACTGGTACCCTCTGATTAGAATCCATTTAGCCAGCTTCTAGTTAGGTCGACTAACGAGGTCAATATTGTAATACGCGAAGTATACAATAAAAGCAGATAAATATCAATAATCTATTATTCCAAAGAAGTAATCTCGATCCAATGTGTAATTGGAGAATCTGTTATTGTGTGTTGAATAACAGAACACTACAAAATATGAAAATGAACAAGACACAGAAAAATAATAAAACATAATGGTCGCAACTGGGACTAGAACCCAGATCTCACATCTTACCGGGACGGCGCTCTACCGATTCAGCCATTGCATCCATTTATAAAACCGCCGTAATTGTCAATGTCATATTTCAAATTTCAGAATTAACAATATTATCTTCGACTAATGTTTTAATATTTTCCATATTATCGGCAGCTACCTTTTTCATGACTTTGGCAATTACGGCAGTTTTATAATTGGACGCAATGGCTGAATTGGTAGAGCGCCGTCCTGGTAAGACATGAGATCTGGGTTCGAGTCCCAGCTGCAAGCATTATCTTTTATTATTTTTCTGTGTCTTGTTCATTTTCATATTTTAATTTAGATTATTATTGTTGTCTTCTTCTTCAATGATATATTAAATTGATGGGAATAACCTTCAAAAGTAAAAAAAAAGAGTTTTTCAAAAAAATGGTTTAAAGATCACTTACATAAATCAAGCATTTATTATTTTTACAAAGCATAATATTAAAAAATAAATTACTAGCAAAACGTGAAAATAAACACGACACGAATCACGAGTCTATGAAAGTTATCAAGTTGTCCATTGAATCACAGCTATTGTTACTTTTTAATTTATTTTATTTAATTCGTCGAGAACAATGGACAAAAACTCGTTGACGACTAAGATTGATAGAAGAGTTTCCACTTTGGTGCTCATCAGAGATATTTCAGAGATAAAAATAAATAAAATAATGTAAAAAAAATAGATTAAAAAAAATATTTCATTTTTCTTCGACCTGAGAGATTTCCTCGACATGTCCATGACTAGATCTTCGATGTGTTCTCGACTAGATCTAATCAAGGTCACAGGTTGGCTAGCCTGCGAAATAACATAAAGCTAATTACAAATTTGTACATGCATACAAAAAATGAATGTGACGTCATGCAATGGATTTCTAGAACTTTTTAAAATTTAATTTATTATACAACAGATTAATCATTCATTTACGGTAGTATAAGATTTCTTATTTTTGGTAAGATTTGGGAAGACAGGTATACAAAAAAGTTTTAAGGTTAAGAGTAATTAAACAATATAATATCTATGCCCTTAATAATGTAGAGGCTCTTGAAATTTAAAAAAAACGAGTGTGCTTTAGACCACACGACTGAAGTAAAACTTGTGCACCCGCACTGCTCTCTCTTGCTCCTACAGTGTGATACAGACATTAGGTCTGCACTGTGTCTTAGATATACGAAACGTAACTGGCTATGAGAGAAAGAGAGAAAGAAAATGTGTGCTCGCACCTCTCTCTCTTGCCCTACAGAAATATACGAAACGTAATCTAGTTAGATTTGTCAAACAGCCCCAATTTTAACATATTTCCCTTACCCCCGCCTACTTTCACTCCACCCTCTTAGGATCCTCCCCCCCCCCCCCCCCCCCCGCCCACACCTAAGATGATGTTCTCTCTCCCTCTTCTACTCTTCATTTAAATACTTTGTAACTCTGTATTTTGTTAAATATATTTTATTCACTCCTGATGAAGGTTCAGGTCGAATCGAAACCGGTTGGATAAAGAAATATATAATAAAGTCATATTATTGTCGTTGTTATAGTAGAATATTTTAATCACAGCACATTGACTATTATTCCGCCATTCCAATTCAAAGTTTGATTACTGTAATAAAGACATTAAGCTTGATGAGTTCCATATTTTTGGCAGGCATGTGTGATATTAACAAAATATGCAAAGGTAGTGGGGAAGGGAAAAAGGTGAGGAAGAGGGAGATTGGAAAATACCGCACTATTCATATCTGCACACCAAACACTGCCAATTCCATTTCAAGCAATGTTTCGATTCTGCATAGCGGTCTTTCACCAGGGCGATACTGAGAACGATACTACGACTCTGGAACTGATATTAAAGTATTTTAGGTTCTTGCATTATGTAAATATCTTGAAATGGTGACATTATCCAGACCTCTTAAATGTCAGTTGACAGTTAAGAGGTTAAGGCCATAGAACATTAATATCAGAGCATTCCGAGAGGCTAGAGTAGTGTAATATAAAGCAAAGTCTGACCTTCTCCTTGTACAGTTTCTTTATACATAAGGGTTAACATCGCATTTTATGTTTTAACCTCTAGACCAGTGGTTCCCAAATTCTTTTGGCCCATGGACCACTTTTCATAGCCAAAATTTGCCCACGGAACCCGGGGTAAGGTATGAGTGATCCTGCCAAAATTCCTTTCTGAACGACCATCCATTCTGGGGGGGGGGGGGGGGCAGAGAAATGGAAGTTTAGGAATTCTATATTTTATCTTGTTATGAATTAGAATTGTAGGTTATGAATTCTATATTTTACCTAGGACGTAAAAATTGCTAATAATTTGTGCATTCATATTTATAATAACTTCCATATTAATAAAAATGTGTCTACCCCCTGACATTGTTCAGGGGCTCCCTGAATGATCCCCAGGACCCCTAGGGGTCCATACGGGCCACTTTACTTTGGGAACCACTGGCCTACATTGATAGGTAAAGCCAAGAAACATTTTGGTTCATTACTATCAAAACCAGATAATTTTTCGTGGACCCCCACATACAACTTGTGGACCCCCATTTTTGTATCACGCCAACGTAGACCCCGATCGATTCTCCCGTGGACCCCTGGGGGACCACTTTGGGAAACACTGCTCTAGAGTGTTGCCTGCCGGCGGGCTTACGACAAATGAGAGGTTGAAATAATAATATGGATAACTCACCTTTTGCTTGAGAATCTCTACTACTTTAATTTTCTCCAATAAGTCATCTTTAAGAGACTCATAAGCAATGACTTTCTTCTTGAAGACTATATCGTCTATATCGTCCCTTCCACACCTTCGTCTCACATTCATTTTCATCACATCGCCTGCCCATCATGAAAATTAATGCAAAAACAAAATATTACTAAACATTAACAATAATATTGGTGGGTGAAAGGCGAAGTGACTAACAAGCCACCATGTGAATTTTACAGGGGAGCCGATTAAAGATTACATTTTTAGAAAAAAAATCATATCTTTTCGAAGACTGGATGGATTTGAGTACTTTCTTATTTCGTATTTGAGTTTTTTCTTAGAATGCACCATTGAAATTACAGCCGTTCATGAGATAATTAGTTTGTTAGTCAAACCAACCTTTTTCTCTTCCCGGAAAAAAGGCCAATAAACATTTTATGCTTACGTTAACACATGTCTAATTGACTAATGTGCATTTCTTATACAATATCGTGTCAGGCAGAAAGTCTTGTAAGTCAAACGAGCCTTTTTATTTTCCCGGAAAAAATAAATAATAAACATTTTATGCTAGCAGAAAGCCATGCAGATAATATTACTAATAATGAATGGCAAGAAAAACTGCTGATATTCATAACAACATAATTTTACACGCGGGCGTAATCTCCATTCGGCAAGGAAGAATAACTAACATACATATATTTTTTAGTCTACGGTAAGGCAAAAAGTCTATCGTGCATACATATGTTCGTATACGGTAAGGCTAAACGACTAATGTACTTACATATGTTCGTATACGGTAAGGCTAAATGTCTAACGTGCATACATATTTTCGTACACGGTAAGGCAAAACGTCTAACGTCCATAAATTTATTCTTCTGCAGCACGACAAAACGACCTAAGAGTAATGTTTCATATGAATTGGAAAGGTTAAACAGGTAATAAGTCAATTTTACCATCACAAGCTTGCTTACAAGTAAAAAAATAAAAATCAACCTTCAAATTTGGTTTTTAAGACCAGAAAGTTATAGTATACAGGGTCCGTTTAACGTGACTAACGTGCAAAAACATGCTCGGATCACCCTGAAACCCGGCTTGTTACAGTAAACAGTATATGTATATAACTCATATTCTGCTGAAATAGCTTGTTAGTCACTTCGCCTTTCCACCGTCGATATGTATTGTAATTTCATTGTTCAATGTGTTTTAACGCTGATTACTCGCACTCTCGCCTTCAACCACATAAACAAATAGTGAAGGCGAGTGATCGTCGCTTCGCTTGACGTTTGACCGCTTGATTTTATTCGGCTCAGATCATGTTCTAGATGCGACAGGGATTCCCCATTCCAAAATTTCATTTACATTTAAAGTATGTCAGGTATGTCTCTGTACACCCTGTTTATAAATTATCCAAGTATTATTACTTACTGTGGTCAGCAATAGAGCCTACGTCATACCAATTTTCATCACTAGATAATTTGTCATCTTCTTCCAACTCCAGTCCTTTCTTCTCCTCATCTTTCTTGATCTTCTCTTGCAAATCTATCAGTAGCTTCTCAACGATCCCGGGCATGCAATTACAAATGTCTACCATACTTTGCTCATCCAAACGTATGCTCAGCTTTTTTAAAACTTTCCTGTTGAGCGTATGCCAATTTTCCATTTTGGTAGCAAAGGAGAATCTTGTACTGTAATTGTGCATCTCTATGAATTTTGGGTAGAATTGATTTATGATTTCGGCTACAAGCTCTGGTAAAATGGGAAAAATAAATTACATTGAATTTGACTTCCCTTGTAAAATGATTGATTTGAGACTTTATTTATTATTGAAGTAAATACTTCTTTACGCATGTTTGATTTGAGGGGTAAACTGGCGAATGCGTTACGGAAATTGCAGCATTACGAGAGGCGTAATATCGGGCGTTCCGAACGTTACGGAGGCTAACGATAATAAATTTAAATTAATTTTGAGGTTCATTCCTCACAATCTAATCGTAACAGTATACAAATCCATCGTAATGACGTTTGGAATGGGTGCTGGCATTTATGCTGACAATAGTTGTGTTGTTGTTTCTTACATTCTAAACGTTAAAATCTAACTAATAACTAGCACTTTTTCGATTGAAATTTTTTGAATTTCCTGCTGCTAATGTGAATAAACGTTGCTCTCTAATTAGAATCCGCATTAAAAAAGTTTTGTTTTAAACTTTGTAAGAATTAAATCCCATTCTAAGCGTAATTCCCATAATAAAATTAATCAAATTTTCGTTTAGAGTGTGCGAACTCAGTGCATCGAAACGACTGATTTGTCACGATAATTGGTAACATTCCAAACGAATCTTCAATATAGATTCTTATACACTGATGATTGGAATGGTTTTATTCGATGCCAGGAAAATTAAATTAGATTACTAAAGAAGTATTTACTTCACTCGTGTGGTCTAAAGTACACTCGTATTTTTATGCCTTTTGCGCTTCCTCCTTCTTTAGCCATCATACCAGGCAGTGTTATCATCACATCCACCCTAATGATGGACACTGTAAAGCTGTCCGACATGTTGGCTAAAGGAAGAGGAAGCCAACACAGCATAATAACCATATTATGTCCGTACTTCCATCTGAAAAATCTCTGTGAATCCGTTTCTTTGGCCTGGAGAGGTTCAATTGATCCAACCATTCTAAAACTCCTTCAATTTTCTGGCATTTGGAAATCATCGATCCATCTCTCTCAGTATTTGACATGATTTTTTAAATAAATAAATATAAAAAATGTTAATAGTTTGTTAGGATGCCAAACTTCAAACTAATTCATTTTGCTTGCAACATTAAATATTCTTTTTTTAAAGAACATTTCAGTACAACTATAATATATATAAAAAGTAGGTAGGTGGGTACTTGGACTTTAGGACGGGTGTTTCACAGAGTTTGAACTATTTGTCAAATTTCAAAGTTGGTATTTAAGTTCTGTGAAAGTCCTATTCAAGTTCTATTATTGTTGAAGTACTGTGAAACAACCGGCCCATGGTGTAATATTAACACAGAACTTGAATTTTAAACTTGAAGGTCTTTCGGCAGGACACTGAGAGTATCTATAGGTTTGCTAGGCTAATGCCTAGTCCACTCGAGAACAATACAGAAGACAATAAAATTTTGTAGTGTCCCAGCTCCGTGAACAGCCTCAACCGCTAAGAACAGGACAATGGGACAATACAACAATTCGACCGTAGTTCAAACGTGGAACGCTGTGAGAAATGGATCCACGACACCGCACGTTACCTATCGAGATATCTACACCCGGAGTGACTGCCTATTGTCCTACTGTCTTTTCCTTGCATTTACACATGGACAATGGGGCAGGGTGCAGTGGTGGGGGTAAGACATTATCCTGCAGAGATAGCCTGCCTGTCTCTAGAACAACGTCTTGGTTCATTATCCTGTCCTTCAAACATTTGTTCACACTAGGACAATGGGTCCAGAGCTGGGACAAGACAATTAACATAACACAGGTTAATTTATTGATATTTTTTATTTGATTTTGGAATAATATGTTACAATAACAGATATCTTAAGAGAAAATAGAATAATATAAGTTGTTCACCTATTAATTTCCTTATCAAATCTAAAAAAGATAATAAAATGAATGGAAGACATTACTAATCATAAAAATAAAATTGTACCAGGAAAAGATATGGGATTGGATATTGCTAGCATAAGTAGCTGAAACAAAACAGATTGAGAAAGATTGTGCCGATTATTGACTTCCATACTCAATGACAATACAAGAAGAAATACAAAAAGACGGTTTAATGACAGTTTGCCCCCCCCCCCCCCCCCCCCCCGGCATACTTATATAACTAACGAGTTCCCGGCATGCGTTGCAGTGCCAATTAAATAAAGAAATGTTTCTCCCTGAGTGCCCTTTCCCATTCATTCTCCTTCCTCTTCATTCTCCTCCCGCCTTCCCCTGTTCCCCTTCGTCTTTCCCTCATTTTTCATCGCAAACGTATAAATAGTATAAGGAATAATTTTATAACGCCAGAGCTCACTATTATGTATAGAAACCATGAAGGGTCTGCGCACATCAAATTTTCATCACAATCAGATGAATGGTTTGGGAACACATAAGGGACAAACAAATAAACATTCATTTTTATATATTAAGAGGATACCCGGCGGTGATTTTTCCATACAAACGTATTCCCTATTTATCTCTCTGGATTTTAACCCTAGAGAAAATATTGTTTTTGCATAAAATAGATATCAACTACTTGCGTGTCGGTACTTTTTGTTTTTTTTGATAAGTTACTTTTTATAGAAGTTATGACTTTCCAAAAATCAATAAAATTGACTGGTTTAAACGCCGTCAAAAGATGTTCAGTATACAAACCAGACAATGTTTTTTTAAAAAAAGCAAAACGTACAGACATAGAATAGTTTTTTCTTATGTAGTTGGTAAAAAAAAAATTGAAAATCAGTCCACTTTTGGAGGAGAAAAGTGGGGAATACAAAACCTCCATTTTAGTTAGGTGTCAGTGCATTGTCCCTTTCGCTCAATATCCGGTGGAGTAAGAGCAACAGTGACAGCAATATTTTAGTAAAATCTATTTCTGCACCACCGGGTATCATCTTAAGATATGCAGTCAGTTTAGGGAAAATATGGTATACAGTGAAACCCTCTTAAGAAGTTCTCGCTTAAGATGTTTTCCTGCTTAACCTTTTGAAAGCCAGCATAGGAAAAATATATTTTTTCAATATAGACTCCGACTACGTTCATATTATCACGCGGCGGCCATTTTGTCGGCTATCGAGAATTAATTTGAATTATTCGGAAAGGCTAGAAGCTATGCAGTATTTTGTTACATCAAGAATGAGAATGGCTCAAGCGATTCTGACCTTGTTCCTCATACAATTTCTTTATACATAAGGGACAAAATTGCTTCAAAAGTCTGGGGGACTGCGGCCTGCGACGGGTTAAGTTATTTGGTTTTTTCGGTCCCTTGAAGACCAAATGGCCCAATTTATCCCACTTATAAGATTTTCCCGCCTAAGAATTTTTTTTTTCTGGTCCCTTGGAAAACTTCAAAGTTTTTACTGTACCTACTTACACAAAATATAACTAAGTGTTCACAAAGTGATGTGCAGAGAGGATGTACCGCCGAATAACAAAAAGTAATAAAACATATTTTCATTTGAATGCATCAAGGATAAAACTACTTATCTACGTGTAAAAGTATAAAAAAATTGACACTGTAAATAAATTCGTTTGATATCCATATCAATTTATTTTTAGAGATATTTTTTCGATTGAAGTCAATTTTAGGTTTGAAATTGATAAATAATGCACAAAAATTTATAATTTTATAATAATTATAATTTTGGGGGCCAACTATCAGGGGTTCAACTTCACAAAAAGACAACTTAACCTCTTGCAGGCCGCAGTCCCCCCGGCGGGGCCGGATTTTTGAAGCGATTTTGCCCCTTCTGTATAAAGAAATTCTATGAAGAACAAGGTCAGAATCGCTTGGGCCATTCTCGTTCTTGACATAACAAAATACTGGATAGCATTTAGCCACTCTGAAAAATTCAAATTAATTGCCAATGACGCGCCGGGCACCAAAGATGGCGGACAAAATGGCTGCCGCTTGATAATATGAACGTCGTCATATTCGAAGTCTATATATATTCATTGGTTTTGATATAAATCCATTGTGGAAAGCATAGATTTGAGTGATTATTAGGAAGTTCGTTTTATCTACATTATTTAGATGTAATTTATGTAATATATCACAAAAGAAATGTTATAAAAATTGAATTCGTAAGAAAGGTGAGAACTGTCAAATATTTTACGTCGTATTGAAAAAATATATTTTTTGTATGCTGGCTTTCAACAAGTTAAGAGACAAATCAATAGAACTTTGATGTGCCCATGTTCCAAAAGTACGTTCAATTTTGTCTTACTTCAAATATACAAAATTCTTTCTTGAACAAATAATTAATTTCATTAGCCTGTCTAGGGCCTAGGAGACGAAAGAAAATGTGTACATGGTGAGATCAGTTTTCTTTCAAATGGGTATACAAAACACTTCTTTCAATATTTGACAGTAAAAAAGACAGAGAAATGAGAATTATTAGTTTGAAATCAATAAAAATAAATAAAAGCAAAATATTTATACATAATTACAAGTTTTTTAAATAAATAATTTAATTTCATATCGATAATTTTTATTTTTAAAAAATGGCTTATTTTTTAATATTATTATTAACATTCAGTCTATAAATACAAGGCTTTTTTAAAATTGGGAAAAAATTTACCACTGAGCAATGGCATAAAAAACATATAGACACGTTATTGTTTCACAAATTAACACAAAATGTGGCAAGTAAGAAACATACTTACATTTGCAGTAAACTCTTAATTTAAATGTCCATTCGTGCGTTACAAAAATAGACGCACAAACACACATATTTTATTAGAAAACTGTATTATAAACATTATCATCACTTTTCTTTTATCATTCCACGTAAAAAATCAAAGTTTCAAAAAAAAAAATTTAATTGCAGTAGTAAACTTTTGTTTCATAATAAGGCTAATTTGTTCGCTTTTGGGACCAACTCATACATGTAGGTTTCATAGAAATCGTAGTATCTCCCTTCCTATCGGTGATAGAAAGAGAAAACACCATGCTTTATATTCAAATCTAAAAGTTACCCTTAAAAGAATTAAAATGTACGCCTTTATGCATGGGACAGACGGTAATAAATGGTATTTCATGGCAGCTCCCGAATTCAGCTGAACCCCTCTCCTGCCGTATTAAGAAATCTTTTATAACGTAGTGTGTCGGCAGAAATGATAAGCGGCGTAGGTCACGCTCAATAACACTAGCGCTTTTAACGCTGCGTTTGTCGCCCGCTTTATGAATCCAAAGTTTCCGACCGCAATTTGAAAATAAATTATGAATCTTTGAAATTTTTTTATTAATTATTTTTACAAGAAACAACAAAAAATTGAGGTGACAAAAACGTTTGTAATACATTTGTCCAATAAAATATGTGGGTGTTTTTATTTTTTTTTTTATTATCAGTAATTTTAGTTAGAAAAAACGTAAGGTGAGCTATTTTTAAAACTTTTTTATGTTTGCAAGCAAAAATTTTATATTTCAAAAATTATATGTTAATTTTTATCTTTCGAAATATAAAATTTGAAAGTGAATTTTATCATTTTTCCAAAACAGTATTCCATTTATTTGAATTTTATTGCAAAATGGCAATATTTTGAAGCCCTAACAAAATGCTATCGAGGCCTAAATTACTGAATGTAAAGGATGGAAATTACCGTATCTTTAACTTGCCACTTTAGATCTCCACAACGTGTATAAGTTTTATAATGTCTTTGCCACTAAACTAACTTTTTAGTTACAAGTTAGGTAGCTACTAAATATTTGTAAACCAGCACAAAAAATACCTAGATTATTTTTTTTCCTTAGTGAATATGCCCTTTATTTGGTAAAAGCAAAATTGAACTTAAATAATATTAATGTTATGTTAAAGCCATTCAATTATTAGCTAGGTTATTAAAAAAAAAACTTCATGCAACCCAAAAAGTTAGGTTATAAACAATCTTACAAAATAAACTAATTAAATTAGCATATGCATATTTTTTCAACTACGTAAGCCAAAATGAATTTTTAAAAGTGAAAAAAAATAATTAGATTACTCTGAAAATCATTACGCTATATTTCTTACATATTATTGCTAAATTTGCGAATGGAAAATGTAGGTATATCATAAATGAGGGGTATATTTTCGTAAAACGTAAAAGTAAAAACTAAACAGTTTCTTCCTTGAGACTCTCAAATACATTGTTTTTTTTACTTACAATGTCAGTATACCCATCAAATGTACTAAATTCTTAGATTTCTATGTGCATCTGTTATTTTATGTCTCTTTCTTTTCATGCAAGACGTCTGAGAAAGAGGATAATTATAGAACAATTTAGCATCTTAAACAATTGTCGATGAATAACGACAGTCCTCTGCAGGAGTTGACTATAGTAACAAATATGCATTCAGAAAAACTTTACCGAAAATATTTCATCTGGAAAGGAATTTCTTTTAATTATTACAAAAACAAATTGAGAATGAGAAAATCATTTGTGATTGATGTTACTTCGATTTTGATAGTCTAAACTTGGACTTAACAAATCAGGAACTGACGACAAAAACAATGAATCTTCTTTGGACGGTAATTTTTTATCGGTTTCTTTATTATCGCCCAAATCAAGCCGTTCTAAAAAAGAATCACCCAAGACTTTAGTATTATCGTCCGATTTTTTCTCGGCAGGAAATCCAATGCCTCGGGCAAGTTTAAACTGCTTGTACATGTCTATTAGAGATTCTACTGATTTTCTACGTGGAGGAGTAGGCCTTTTAACAAACGGAGGTGTTGATTCTGGTTTCTTAAAGTCGTCATCGGAAAACGTTTGTATATTAACCTGATTAACGATGGAAATCGCTTCAGTAATGATGATTTGCTGATTATTACTGGGGATATTTTCTTTTTTGGAAGCACTTGAAACATTTAAACCGACGAGTGAACTGTTATCTTTTCTTGACGAACTAAAAATGTTTTGTTGCTGGTTTTCTTTCTGCGAGCCGCCAGATGTATTATTGTTTTGATTGGAAATATTTGGCGTAGATCCCAATTCGGAAAGAAAGCTGGAATAATCGATTTCTCTTATGCCTGAAATCCTTTCAGTGGCAGAAACGGGTCGATTTATTCGAGACGGTCTTTTCGATTCGGCGGCCAAATCTCGAAGCAGATTCGGCGAAGACATTGTTTTCTGCAAGACCGACGGAGAAAGATCTGTTGAACTTTCGTCAAAGAGATTACCCCAAGTTTTACGGAAAGATCTATCGTTCAGTTTCCGTTTTTTGTTCTTTTCTTCTGAAGTCGGCCTCTTTTTAATAGACGTTAACAAGTTCCTGAGATGATTAGAAGAATATAACGGCTGTTTCCGTTCGGTGCCAAAACGACTGCCGACTGTTGTCATGTTATGTTGGGTCAAACACGACTTATTGCCAACATCAGAAATAATTTCCATATTTCTTTTTAATTCTTCGATATTTTTCATGTAGTCAGGTTTTGTGTTAACCTTTTTATTTAACAACAATTCCGGATTAAATTCGAGGGTTTTTTTGATAATTGAATGGTCGGGTTTAACAATTTTACTATCCTCTTGTTCGGGTAAATATATTACTTTGTTGTTTTTGAAAGGATGTTTGAATTCTGCGAATCTGAACTTTTCTAAACAATTGCACCAATAGTCGGAATGATCTTCTTCAGATTTTAATTGCACATTCATGGAAGGAAAATTTAAAATTTCATAAATGGCGGAAGGAGATTGTAAACTTGCACAGGAATATTCTTCTGGATCTGCTGCCTCCTAAAAGGAATGAAAAAAACAAACTGTATTAGAAAATAATAAATAAAAAAGATGAATACACAATAATTATTTCTAATATTGAACAACATTACTGTAATCAAAAATCATAGTGTGTGGTAGGGATGTTACGAACATTCGCATTCGCATATGCGAATAATTCGCGTCATTTTAAACATTAGCAACAATTGATGCGAATGTTTAGCGAATGTGTGCAGATCATGTCGTGACTCGCCCACTGTCCACGTGTCTTTTGTTTTCTGTCTAAGCAGTCTAAGTCTGTCTAAGCAGAGTAACCAGGATGGTAAACGGCATTCAGCTTCAGATGCTAAAAGGTTGAGGACTTCAACAAGCAACATTAATAAGCCTTCGACAAGTTCTGTTAAAACTCTTATAAGCAATCTGGCAGGAATCCTAGATTCCTCAAGTGATAGAGAAAACTCCGACAGTGCAGAATCTGGAGACACTATGAGCTGTGAAATGAAAGCTCAATTGAAGGCATATCTTTAAAAAAACGAGCCTCTCTTGATGAAAACCCCTTGGACTGGTGGAAGACTAAATTGAAATACGACAAATTGACAGGTCAGGCTCGTAAATATCTGACCGCTCCACCGGCCAGAGTTCCGAGTGAACAATTGTTCAGTGCAGCCGGCCTTATATACGAGCCCCTTAGAAATCGCCTCATGGGAGAAAAGGCTGCAAAATTGCTTTTTCTGAAATATAATATGCCTCTTTTGAACTTCGATTATTAAATTGCTTAATTACGATTATAACTTACAGTATAAGCATTGATTTATAGTTTTTATTTTTTTATTAAAATGATGATTAATGTTGACAAATTTTTTTTTTTTAATGTGATTCCTTAACATTCGCATTCGCACATTCGCACTCTGAACATTCGCATTCGCATTCGCGATTCATCCCTAGTATGTGGGTATGGTTCGTGTGACTAGGGCGAGCCGACGCCTGAATAACAATCCTCTCATACATACAACTCGCCTGCAGTTTTAAGTGCCATTTTCAAGTATCTTGTGTTTCAAATTAAGAATTCTACTACTATAGACAATATTATCTCATCACACAGACAACTTTAACATGGGCGGCCAAAGTAGGAACTAACAAATTACTAATATTTAAATCAATACATTTTTTCATGTTCACAAAATCCACTAACTATACAAACTATATGCAAAAGTTGTTTTGGGTGTTTTGAAACAAATTTTTTACAGGTAATAAAGTCCAAATAAAGTAAATTAAAAATAACATACCTTTAATTGTTCATGAAATTTAAATGTTTCAACAATCAAGTCCTTAGACTGTTGCTTTATAAACATAATGAGGGTTTTCTTTTCTTCAAGAGCATTTTGAAAAGTGGCCGTGGATTGACTCGGTGTATAAAATTGAAAACTGTGAGTGATAACAACAGAATAAGACTTCAAGAGGTTTGGGAAATTCAGTACTCCATTTTGAACAATTCTTTTCAAAGTAGCAGATTGTGAAACGGATAGGCTTGTCTCAAAAGCAGAGGGAACTTGGAATATATCATTTGTTTTGTCGTATTGCAAAATGGAATCATTGCATTGTTTCGATTGCATTTTGACAAGCTGTTCACTTCTGCTTTTACATTTCCTTGCGACATCGAGAACACTACAAGAGGTTTTATTCCAATTGACTTCAACATTGGAGATTTTGTCATCGATTAATTTTGACCAATCTTCAAGGAAAGTATTTTTTGTGAAAATATCATTTAATTGATTTGCAAAATCAGGATCTGGACAATCCACGCAGCTTCCAATAGTCTCAAGTAACAATTTTTTATCAAGCCTTTCTTTTGCTATGATAGGTAACCATGTCTGGTAAATATTGCTCATATTTTTCATGTTGATTGAAGTCGTATGCCACCATGTAACTTTTTTAACGAGGGAATCTTTTATTGCAATACTTGAAAGGTGTATTTCTTCCGTTTTCAGTTCGTTTATGTTCAAATCGACTTGTTTTTCTGATCTGCGTTGAACGTGAAGCTTGAGAGCAACCTGGGAAAGTTCGAACATGAGTTTTGCCACTTTTATACCTCCGGCATTCACAATCCACGATGCCACTATGTGGGAAACATGACCAGGATGTTCCTTGGATATTTTTCCAACTAAATTTAGAAACTCGGTGCGGTATTTAGCTTCGATTTTGATTTCAAACATCGCCCAACATGACGACGAAGCAGCATATTTGGGGTCAATTATTGACATTAAATAGTATGATAGATGGTGGAATGCAGCACCGTTGGGCTTCTCAAACATCGATTCCTTGAAATGAGAACTCAATTCATTACTCATCGGATAATATAAGCCGAGAAGGTAAACGTTTCGATGCAAGGCCTTGTGAAGTTTGGCTTGTATCAAAACCTTTTGGTTCAGCGTCGCCATTTCGGAAATCTTCACTATTTCTCAGTCCTGACGCTTAACTTTACATCCGTAACGGCAAGTTTTCCACTTTGACACTAAACAATCGATGTTATATGCACTTGACACTAATATTAAATGTTTATCACTCGCATTTTTCACTTGCTTCCAAATTTGTCAAATTTCAAACAATAGCCGTTGGCAGCGTAAATAAAGTTGGCAGGGTTGGCAGCGATGACAGCACTGGCAGCAGGGTTACCAATGCATATGTTGAAATACCCAAATAGACGTTCAAATTCCCCACAAATTCCTTCACCTCCAAATTAAACAAATTTCTACTGAAAACTGAAATGAGCATTTATTTTCATTAGCAGTCATTTTTGGATTTATCATTCGTTCAGGCTTTAAAAACAGATATTTGTTTGAACATTTTCTGCTAAATAAAATAAAATTATAGTACATTTTCACAATTATCGTTAATTTTTTTTTTCAATATGATTGGATAATCGAGAAATTTCCAGAATCCCAGCACTTTCGGAGACCATGTCATTCAACAGCCCGAAATATTATTTAAAAAGAAAAATGTTATGTGAAATAATGTCTTTTTTTTCACTACATACAGTACAGAAACAAATATATAAGCACAAAATACAGAAGATGTACGTCTTCATAGTCTTCTGGGATCCTTTTAGAAGGAACCAAGCCGCTGGGACCTGGGAAGTCGAAAATTACGCTCTGAAATAGATTTATTTATCTCATTTGTCAAAGTTCGCGGACAAAACTCCTATAGAATATCATTACTTTTCAAGTATTATATAATACCTTAATATTCTGGGTTCCTTTTGGCAGAAATTATACCTTGATGATGTAACCATCATCTCGGGGGGCATGAGGCAAAAGCAAGGCGGTTCATCCTCTCTGTTTACTAAACGGCGTGAGTTCATGTTCATCATATTTAACGGTTAGTTTTCAAGTTTTGTGGAAGTTCTATTCAAGTTCTGTTATTATATCATGATGGGCCGATGGCTTCACAGAACTGAAATAAAATTTGAAAATTAACTTTGAGTGTGAAAGTTGCGGTTATAGCTATGTCCAGAAAATTATGTTTTGAATTTTGAGGCACCCGGCTGACTGAGATTTTTATTTTCTAGAGTTGCAATATTACCATATATCTGTCAATGTCAAAATCATAGATATAATGTATGAATCTATGGTCAAAATTCAAAATGTTTGAAGTGGTTTGAACTTGAAACTTAAAACAGTGTTGGTTCGTTGGTTCATTTATGCTTGAAACGGTCGAGTCAATTTGCAAAACAATTTTCAATAAAATAAAAATGGATTGCGATGGTTGCGAAGTCCGGCTTCTGGAGTTTTCGAACATTATCGACAACCGGGAAGTGTTTTTAGAATTTTTAAGAGCACATAGCCTTTTACGAAGGAACAAAGTGTGTGATAACTGTGGAAATATGTGTGTGTTAAGTTCGGACTTTAGATATGTTTGCAGGAAAACATCCACGGCGGTGGTTCACAAAAAAAAGGTTAAAACTAGGTGTAATTTTTCGATGTCGGCCCGACACAACACTTTTTTCTCATACTCTAAATTGTCTCTGGAGGTAATTTGTAAATTTGTTTCCTGCTGGGCTCTTTTGAGACCACCGCGAACGACATTCGTAATGAAAGAGTTACGGATGAGTTCAAAAACAGTCGTCGACTGGTCTTCATTTTGCAGAGAGGTGTGTATTTATTGGTGTCACCAAAATAAACAGAAAATTGGCGGTGTCGGCGTCACCGTTGAAATTGATGAGGCTAAGATAGGAAAACGTAAATACAACATGGGAAGGAGAGTTGAAGGAACCTGGATTTTCGGAGGCTTTGAGCGAGGTTCAACAAAAATGTTTGTGTGTGCAGTGAAGGACAGAACAAAGGAAGCATTACTAGAAATAATAAATGATTTCATTTTGCCGGGAACAACAATTGTCTCCGATTGCTGGAAGGCGTACGATTGCTTGAAGCATGAAGGTTTCATACGCCTAAATGTAAATCACAGCTTATTCTTCGTCGATCCAGCAACCGGAGTACACACGCAAAAGATAGAGCGGTGCTGGAGGGAAGTTCGGGCAGATTTTCCAAGGTATAGACATAGCAAAATCCACTACGAAGGATATCTCTGCGAATTCCTGTGGAAGAGATCCCTCCCGGACCACACCAAACGAATGCACACCTTTTTCAAAATGGCCAGTACCACCTACTATCCGTATGCCGGGGATTAAGGTTTGTCATTTTTAAATTTTTTTTTTTTAATAGTGAATACCTCACAAGAGTCTCAACTGTTCCCGTCTGGAGCCAGTGAGACTATGGCATCCCCTATTGGGGTATGTTATGAGGCTGAAGGTAAGTGGGAAAGGGAAGGAGACGAGGAAGAGGAAGGTGGGGACCTGGCTATTCAGATCTAGTCACTAAACACGGCTAAAGCCATTTCAAGCAACGTTTCAATTCTGAATGGTGGTCTTACACCAGGGCGATACTAAGAGTAGATATCTTCCACTCTGGAATGTACCGCATATATACTATATGTATATTATTTTAAATAATTAATTGTGAAATAACACAAATCAATTAAATAAAATTTATTTGCGCACGCCGGGTTCGAACCCGCGACCTTCGGAATGGCATTCCAACGCCCTACCGCTGGACTACGCCGGCCATGTTACAATCAATTATTATTATCATTTCTAGCTACTGGTAACATTTTTATTTTTAGGTTGGCAGTGCCTTTTTGTGCAAATTGTGCCAATGTAATTATCTCAGCTTGTTTAACCATAGACAAAGAACAATCAGCTGTCATCGTAGAACTGGCCTGGCGAGTTTCGAGTCACGGCTGTTACCATTGACAACGGGTTTTTGAGAAGTTTTGTAGTGTGCGGATCATCACATTGACATACACAGGACAGCGAATTGAGTTGAAAACTGTTTTTTTTAACCGCTCAGCTGCACCCGCCCGCCGACAGGTTTACGACAGATGACTCATTAAGCTTGTCCCTATTTTGTAAATATTTACCATTTCTTCTGTTTAGCAATTGATAATAAATGTGTTTCTAGAATTCTTTCAACTTTATCAGTATGCTAATTTCTTTTTGTTTTTCAGATGACAGATCATAATATTGGACCCAAATGAATAAGTGAAGGATAAGATAGTTTATTCACTGCTATTTCACTTGATAAAGGCTGTAACACCAAAATAAGATGGAAAAACCCAGAAGCAATGACAACATTAATTTATTAGAAGAGGAAGTCTATGTACATTATCACAGTACTGGCACCAAAAAATTGTGTTTCAAATTTTATCTTGAAAGAATTTCAGAAAACGTATTTACTTTTCCGTGTTCAATAGGTGGCAGTACCGCCTTGAAATCCTAAGACCCTAAAACATGAGTGCAGTATTAACTATTCCGGTCCATCAATAGAAATGGAACAAACACAGTTGAGGGACTGAGATTTATTTTTCAGAAATTCAATGTTTGGGCCAAATTTTTCACAGAGGATGGTGACTCCAGTGCGAATGCAAGGGAGCGAGAAATGGCCCCATTCGGATATAAGATACAAAAACTGGAAATTGCAAACCACATTGTCAAGTGCTATACTAGCAAATTGTTTAAGATGACAATGGACACAACGTATGATGCCAGCAGTACGTTATCGAAAAGGCAAATTAAAAGACTGAAAAGTTAATGGCAATTTGGACCAGTTGCGAAATGATCTCAAAAATGGTCCTGACCATGCTTTTGGAAATCACTCGAAATGTCATGGCTCAATACTGCAAACACATTGGTAATGATGCCTTCAATCATGTACCCTTTTTAGAGAAATCTCATTTGCTGTCAGATCTACGCCCCCAACTGGATGCTGATAGATAGTAAAGCAGATTGACTGATGGAAAATGTCACTACGAACTTAGCTGAGATTTTATGTCACTTGTCAGTAAGTTTGTAGGTCGCAAAAGATTTTTCTAAGGGTAAAAGTTATGAGGGTCGATGCTACGATGCAGGCTTACAGTGCACCTTGGGATCAGCTCACATCACTGACTTGCACAAGACAGGGGAAGTCACCTGGTCAAACGTCAAAACGTGTGGTAGTGAGGTGACTCAAACGTCGTTGTTTGGCGAGACGCTTGGTATTCACCAACGCGTATAAAGCCAGAAAATCTCTCGTTAATAAAGGACCGGACTGTGACTATGGACCCGAAGCGGCTGAACTTGACCTTTCCTCTGAAGAATTATACGAAAAGATGACTTGCATCATGGATATGCTGACAAATCAAATTTCCACTGAAGCGGATACCATCAAACTGCAAGAATTAACCATCGGTCAAGCAGATAATCTTCTCTGGATGGAGGCATAAACGGCTTACAGCTTCGAAGTTTGGCATTATTTTTAAATTAAGAGATTCTACACCCCGACACAAAACTGTCAAGAATTTGCTTCCGAGGAGAGATCTAATGACTAAAGCCATAATTTATGGCAGAATCAATGAAAAGACTGTGATAGACTTGTACAAGGAAAGATATAAGTTCAAAGTATTGCCATGAAATTTAAACTTACAGGTACTTACCGCAGTAAGATTTTATGCGGTGGGTTCACACCAGCGAGGTATAGGCCACGAGCGGGGCTTGGCAAGCAGTCAGTCGTCAGTTAGCCGATGCATTCTGAATGTTTCATCAGCTATCAGCTAAACACTACTGCTAGTGGATCAAATTTCCATCAACTGCTGCAGAAAGGCAGAAAGCCAGGCAATTAGCTTGCGTCACTCGACTATATTTCATCTATCTGTGTTTTCAAACAATCTCTCAAAAACTCTTTAGCGCATTTGTTTAGGATTTTTTTTACTAAGTCTCTCCTAAATCGTGCTTGTAAAGACAGCGAAAGATCATGAATCGCACCGAAAGTGGCTTAGGAGTGCTACAAGCAAAATAATCTTTTCCTTACCTTACTTTTACAAGAGATAGCATTCTTTAGCGAATGCTTGCAGTTAGGTTAAGGTGGAAAGAACGGGAATCGCCCTCCTGGTCAAACGACCAAGCGTGTGGTAGTGCGGCGACTCAAACGTCGTTTGGCAAGACACTTGGTATTCACCAACGCGTATAAAGCCAGAAAATCACTCGTTAATAAAGGTCCGGACTGTGAATATGGACGCGATATCGAAGCGGCTGAACTTGAGCTTTCCTCTGAGGAGTTATTGACTTGCATCATGGATATGCTGACACATCAAATTTCCACTGAAGCAGATACCACCAAACTGCAAGAATTAACTCTCGATCAAACAGATAATCCTCTATGGATGAAGGCGAGGCATAAACAAATGCTTTGTAGATTTTTTTAATAATATTAATATTGCAGAAAGAACTCATCAAATTCGTACTACGAGAATTGGTTTTATTTTAACTGTATGGCAATTCAAACTTAATCTTCTTTTGGTCAAAGAAAATATTTTTATCTGGCTCCACTCATATTTAATAGCCTTCCAGAACCAGGGTTGGGCAAAATACATGCTTTACTGTAATTGAAATACAAATTACAAAATACTTTCAATTCCTGTATTTAAAATACGAAATACAAAATACTTTCAAGTTGTGTATTTAAAATACAAATTACAATATTTTAACCGTTTTTATTTCAAATACAAATTACAAAATACTTTCAGAATTGTCGATTGGAATAAATTGTCATGAGGACCCTTATCTAAAAGTGCGTTTCTATAAAAGCAAAGCTGAGCAGAGCGAAGCAGAGTCATGCAAACATTGACTAATCATATTGCCCAAAAGACACACCTCGTCTCCGCTCCGCTTTGTAGACTTGTAAAGTTTTGTGGTATAGGACCCAGGTGTTAGGTAATTGAATAGAAACTAATCCAGCCCAGCCTATTTATCAGTAAAATAAGAATTTCCTTTTATGAACACTAGATTTTTAAATGCATCATCAGATGCATTTAAAAATCCGCTTTTCTCGTGACCGCTTTTCTTGTGACCATAATAATGCTAATACAATTTGGATGATTTGTATAGCGCCATCTTTGTGAAAAATCACCTCAAGGGCGGTGTTACCATTTCCATGGTACCATGTTGTTACTCTGGCATTTTAGTAGAAGCGTTTATTTTTCTTTATCTTAAAAACCAAATTCACCATCAATTTTATTTTCTTTATTTAATAGATCATAAAAAAAACACAAAAATGTAAACACATAATCAACGGAAAGCAATCATGATTATTTTTTGGATGCAAAAATTTTTGTTTTGAGATATTTTGAGAATATCGATCGTTTATTATTGAAAAGTAAGGGGTGCTACATAATTATTTTTTCTGATCACAGATTGCAGATTACTGATTTGCAGATTCGGTTGATTGCCTGTTATCAAGTATACCTACTTACTTTTTATACATATTGTCTACAATACTTACCCAATTCTAAAAAATGTCCAAAAAATTTTTAAACGATGAGCAGGTGCGAGACCTTTTAGAGAAAGGCTTTAGTAGTGATGGGTCAAACAGTGATTTCGAATTTGAAAACATTCAAAATACATCGGACTTTGAAGATCATGTTTCTTTTGAAAGTTCTTCTGAAAGTGAATCCGACACCTCTGACGAAGATGCCGAAGAGATTAATGAAGAAACGGAAGAAAAATCTTTTACTTCCAAATCTGGATTTAAGTGGAGCTCTGTTCCTCCGACACAATCCCGCAGTAGGCAACATAATATTGTTAACTCTCGTCCTGGCCTTACCGGTGAAAGCAATAATAGTTCATCTATTAAAGACACATTTTCATTATTTATTACTGATGAAATTATCAAAGAAATAGTTACCGAAACCCAATGTTTTTGTGTGAGGGAAAAAAAAGGCACAGTCGATGATGCATCAATTTCTACTGACGAAATTAAATCCTTTATCGGCTTATTGCTTGCTGCTGGGAGAAATCGTTGCAGAAAAATGCAGTTGAAAGAGTTGTGGACAACCAATGATCTTTTTAGGCATTTTTTTTATACAGCAGCTATGTCTAGAGATAGATTTGCATTCATATTTAGCGCTATACGATTAGATGATAAAGTGACAAGGCACGAAAGAATCGAACGACAAAACTGGAAGCCATAAAATCAATATATGAAAAATTTAATGCAGCCTGCACAAAATATTACTTCCCGCATTCCCACATCACCGTAGACGAACGTTTGGCTACGTACCGGGGATCATGTCCTTTCCGTGTGTATATGAAAAGCAAACCTGGACGATACGGAGTTAAAATATGGGTGGCCGCTGATGCTAAAACTGTGTATATTCTAAATACACAAGTGTACACGGGTAAAATTGGCAATGCCTGAGAAATAAATCAGGGGTTACGAGTCGTTACTGACTTAGTAGCACCATATTACGGTTCTGGAAGAGGTGTTACGACAGACAACTTCTTGCCAATAAATTACTGGATAACAATTTGACGCTGACTGGCACATTAAGGTCGAATAAAAGAGAAATTCCAAAAGAATTTTTAGCCTCTCCGCAAAAGGAATTACACACAAGCATTTTTGGTTTCACTGATGCACTGACAATTGTATCATTTTTTTTTTTTTTTTTTTTTTTTTTATATTAACTCCACACAGGAGGCCCTGAGGAAAATAATTTCCCTCAGGGCCTATGTCATCTTTGAAGATGCTGTGAGGAGGGTCTTTTTGAGGAGAGGAAGGAGTGAACGTGGGTCTTGAAGAGACCCATGTTATAGGAAGGAGGAAACACAGAGGCCGGCAAATCGTTCCACAGCCGAGCTGTTGAACACAAAAACGAGTCGTAGAAGCGTCCCGTTCTCATGTGACAAATGTCAACTGTGTACATATGTTGGGCGCGCGTTTGGCGTGTTTCCCGACTATGCACCGGTGCCGAGGGGATCAATGACGCTAGCTCCTCGGAGCATCTTCCATTGAAATACCGGTAGAACAAGGATAGCATTCCCACCCGACGCCTGTGCTCTAAAGATTGCAATCCGTTTGTTAAGACAGGAGAATCTATCAAGCGGACCGCCCGTTTCTGCACAGAGTCGAGGGTGTTTTTCAGGTACATCGGGGCTCCAGACCAAAGATGGCTGCCAAATTCAACAGTGGGGCGCACTTGCGATTTGTACAGGGTTAGCAGTTGTGTACAATTAAAGTATCTGCGGGCCCTGTACAGTACGCCCAGTTTCTGAGAGGCCAACTTAACTCTGGCCTCGATGGAGCCCCCGTACCTGAGCTGGTCACTTAGAGTTACACCGAGCATATCAATGGAGGACCTGTTTGGAAGAATGCTACCGTTGAAGGAGACTAGATTGTCATTTCGATCCCTTTTAGACGTAATCAGACATGATTGGGTCTTTGAAACATTGAATTCGACGAGATTATTCTTACCCCAAGAGAAAACACTCTCGAGGTAACCGTCCATTCTTTGCTTCAAAGCCCTCCGAGCCGTTGGAATTTGTGCACCCTTTGGGGGCTTGTCAAACAAAAAGCTATCATGGACTGTACTGTCATCCGCGTAGCAATGAATTGGTGCACATGTCAAAAGGTCATTGATGTGCAACAAAAACAAAGTCGGAGACAGAACCGATCCCTGTGGGACGCCAGCATTTATCGAGTGCGAGGAAGAGGTGAAGCCATCAGAAACCGTCTGAATCGACCTCTCCCTCAAAAAGTCGGCAATCCACGTACACAAGGATGCGGGAAGTCCGTAAGAAGGCAGTTTGTTGACAAGTCCTCGGTGCCAGACCCGGTCAAAAGCCTTGGAAATATCCAGTGCGACCGTTTGGGTCTCACCGAAACGTTCCAGGCACCGCCCCCAAACATGCGTCACATACGCGAGAAGATCACCGCACGAGCGGTTCCGCCGGAATCCGTATTGACGGTCGTTAATAATTTTGTTCTTCTCGAGGTATGTGAGCAGTTTGTCGTTGATCACCCGTTCCATCACCTTGGATAGAACTGATGTGATCGCTATGGGGCGGTAGTTGGCCGGGTTGGAGCGGTCACCCTTCTTTGGGATAGGATGGATAACCGCTTTTTTCCAACCAGAGGGTACAGAGCCAGAATTCAGGGACATTTTGAAAAGCTTCGTCAAAATCGGAGCTATTTCTGCAGCGCACCTCCGCAATACCAGGGCGGGGATTCCGTCAGGCCCACTAGCTTTATTAACATCAAGCCCTCGTAAAACTTGGAGCACATCCCGATGCCGGATCCTCAGCTTTTTCATATAGAAACCGCAGTGAGGAACCGACGTCGGGACTGCACCTCGATCATCGAGGGTTGAGTTATCCGCAAACATTTTACCTAATAGGTTTGCCTTTTCGGTGGCGGTGTTTGCTAGTGAGCCGTCAGGTCTGGTAAGAGGTGGCAGACTGGATTTGCAGAAATTGCGACCTATTGAGCCCGCAAGCGACCAGAAGGCTCTGCTGCCATGCGGGCATGCAGCCAGCTTTTTGCTGATCTGCAGGTCGTGCTCGAACTTTGACCTATTTATGATCCTCTTGCATTCCTTTGCCAATTTGTTATATGCTGCTCTGTTTTCGGATGTTCTAGATGTGTTGTAGGCTCGGTAAGCCGCGTTTTTTCGCCGAACTGCTTCGGAGCATTGTCGACTGAACCACGGCTTTGAGCCCACACCAGTTTCCTTGACAGTGGATTGAATGAAGCCATCCATTGCGGATGTGATGACTTCACCAATTTCCTGGGCACATCTTGAGGGATCCGAAGTCCGAAAACAGACAGCTGACCACGGGAAAGCATTGAAATGTGCCCGCAGACCGAACCAATCTGCTGACCTATAGTGCCATACTTTTCTCTTCAGCCTCTCGTTTGGTGGTCTGAAGTTGACGGGGATTGAGGTCGTCACCAGGCAGTGGTCGGACGATCCTAAAGGCGCTGTGACCTCAATCTTGTAACCGTGTGGCACAGTGGTTAGAAATAGGTCTAACAGATTGGAGCGGTGAGTCTGGACATCAGGAACCCTTGTAGGCTCCTGAACCATTTGCTCCAATCCGTGGCAAAGGGCAAAGGATTCCGCCTGTCGGCCAGCCGAGTCTGTTGATCCCGAGAACTTCAACCATGGTTCGTTATGAACATTGAAGTCCCCCAGAACCACAAACTCGGCCGAGGGGTAGCGGGGCAAGAGATCATCAATAGTTTCGCTCAAATGTTTGAAGAGCTCGGACGTGTCTGATTCGCTAAGGTTCGGTGAGCGGTATAGACACGCATAGAACCTTACCGTACTGGCAAGATTGACGCGCACCCACATTACGTCAAATCTGGAGTTTTCCAGATTCAACAGTCGCACACAGTTGACGTCAGATCGACTATAGAGACAGATACCTCCTTTGGGTCTGAACTTGCCGACGAGGGCGTAGCCCGGGCAGTCCCGAAAAAGAAGAGTGCAGTGGCTCTTCTTTCAACCGAGTTCCAGGATGATAAAATTTCGTCAGCGTCAGAGTCAAAAAAGCCTGACATAATATTATATTATAATGCAACAAAGGGGGCTGTAGACACCGGAGACAAGATGACAAGGGAATATTCCGTCAAGGGAATATTACAAGGGTCGACAAGAAGGTGGCCATTTCGTATATTCATGGAAATTTTAGATATGGCTGCCTTGAATGCTTATGTTGTTTGGATCACAAAATATCCAGAATGGCATTCAAATGACAGAAGCAGACGAAAAATCTTTATCAGGGAGTTAGCCATGGACTTAGTTAAAAACAACATTAAAGCTAGAAAAGAAAGCGGTGTAAATTTTCACAAAGCACAGCAATACGGTTTCGAATTGTTTGAAAAAGCTATGCCGAGCAGAAGCGACGATACTGTGTTAAATGAAGCACAAATTTTACCTGCCAAGGCAATACGAAGACGGTGTTATCTTTGCCTGCGCAACATTGACAGAAAAACTAAGCTTTGTAATACTTGCAGTAAGTCTATTTGTGTTCTGCACAAGTTCCAAGAAAGTAAAAATTTTTGTACAAACTGTAAAACTGTTTAAAACAAAAGGAAAATGCCAATAATTAAAGTTGCAAAAGTAATAAAATTTACATATGACGAATCGTTTGACAGATTTTGAACAATTCATCAAATTTAGATGTTCATTTTCAGGTTCTGCGAAAGTTCTATTCAAGTTCTGATATTATTTTAGTTCTATGAAGTTACTGGCTTATGTTTAATAACAGAACTTGAATAGAAATTGCATAGAACTTCTAAATTTGATAATTTGTTCAAATCCTTTGAAAAAAACCTATCCTTAATTCATTCTGAGGTCTACATTTTATACAAACAATCGGTCATTTTTGTATCAAGCATATTTTGTATCGACCTTTAGAAATATCTTTTATTATTTTTTTCTTATGTTTTTGCTGTTTCTTTTTCTGGTCATCTCAATATCGCATTGTAATTTTAGGTTTGTCTAGTATTTTAACATATTTTTCACGTTCATTTGATTACACAAACTCAATGAGTGTACTGGTTGTTTGTGTTATCTTGGTATATTCTCTGTCTAATTGTTTCATTTCTAAAATGGTCATATTTAATATAAATTATATTGAAATTCGTTTATTTTAAATAGTTCAAGCATTCATGATAATTCATGTAGTCACTTACTAACATTTGGGGAATGAACAACATATTTTTCTATAAAAAAACAAACATATTGCTTCCATATTTTGTGTGAAATGATTAAATGTGCTTTTAATCATTTCTCTGTTTGGCACTGTTTTTAATAAAAAGTCCTTTTACTTTTTTAGACATGGTGCACCTTTCTCATTTTTCTATGTAAATATTTTTTTATTTTTAACTTATTAACTTAAAGAGTTAAACCTCAAATTATAATATTTTAATTAATGAAGATAATATTAGCGAAAGTCAATGGAAAATCCGAAACAGAAAAATCAGAAAAAGATACGGATACATCTGGGACGCTTACCCAGGACTGTTTCGGATTTTCGATTGACTTTCGCTAATATTATCTTCATTAAATATTTTTTTTCCATTTACATTTATGTATAATGGTTCAATTGCTCCAAGCATAATGGTCATTTGGAAATTGTTAATTTTTGCGATTGTTTATTGACTACTGAATATAAATTTTACAATGTTCTCCATAACATCAAGTTCACTTTTGCAGTCTTCTGCTATTAGTTTGTAGCCAGTAGCCATCACTCTGTAACACCTTCCAAGTGAAATGTTGTCAAACACCGAACATCAATCATATCCAATGTGTACCTTCTTACAACATTCTATTGTATGTTTTCCATCGAATTACGTGAAAATGGTGTTGTTAATTGTTAACTTCACCTTTTTGGTTTTGTCTTTTTTTATAAATATGATCCCAATTTTAAATTCAATTATTTCTTGGTAATCACATTGCATTTCATTTTTTCATACAATTTCTTCTGGATTTTCGTTGTTTGTTTTTGGGGTGTTATGCCGTGTTGTGCTACCTCCTTCTTTAGCCGACGTTTCAGACAGCGTTGCAAAGGTCCATCATCAGGGCAGATCCGACGATGTGAAATTGTTGTGTTAAGTGTGTGCTTATTTACTTGGATGCGATACCGTGTCGTCAGCTTCAATCCACTACGAGCTGGTAGGTATTACAGTGAAAGGGAATTTCTTCTGGAGTATATTTATTCAATTACCCAAGTACGAGTATGTACCAGAAATTAATCGCTGACACATTTATTCGGTATTTAATAATGCTGATTTTATTCCATGTTGGTTGGGTTTAACTTTCATTGTTTTGTGTGTTTTCAAAAATTGTGATTTTTATGTAAAAAATTATTGTCTTCTAGGTTATAATTTTCGTTTATTTCATGTTCGATTTTGGAAACTCGTGCGTGTGTTTATTTTGCATTCCACTGGCTCACAAAATGGTTAATTAATTTTTTGCATCATTTCATTTTCATCACACGATTTGTGTATTATATGTATCGTCCAGTTGATAATTTAGACATCTCCGAATAATCGGAATTTTAGTTGAGTATGCAGTTATATTTAAAAGCGTACCCTCTATCTGGTACAATACTCAGATAACTTATTAACAACACCGAATCAAATACAATGCAGAAAAACTTGTATTGAATAAACAAACAAAAAATATGTTTTCTGGGTTACTAGTAGGAAATTTCAATGTAATGTTATACTAATGTACCGAACCGTTATGCTTCCCGTGTTATTTTTATAGCGTATTTAATTTATAAAATACAGACACGTGTACATAATATTTGGTTTATGGCGAGCATTCGAACATTGCTTTCTTCATTATCTTAAAACTTTCGCATTCTAAATCACAAAACTAAATTGAAGCATATTTCGATGGCATATTGATAAAATAAATACAACCAACCTTGTATCATCTTATCGCTACAATAGTTTAGTTATTAACCGCAAATTAAGGTTTATTTAGACCATATTTACAACGCATAGTGTACCAGCCGCCAGCTGTAGATAGCCGTATGACAGTCGTAGGCCGTAGACTGCAGGTACCTAATTAGATAACCCTATGAGCGCTATAGTTTATAATATAAATTATAAATTTATTATTTAGATTCATATTTTGTTTTTCATAATGGCTACTAAAGAGAAGAAATTAAAATTGTTGACTTCTCAACGAGATGCTTTAAATGAACGTATTACAAAATTGTTTGAATTGTCAAAGGAGATTTCAAATGAAAGCATTCTAGAAGAGTTCTTGTCGCTTGTAGAGACAATAGACTCGACAAGAAGCAAATATGAAGAAGCAACTCAACAAATAAACGTCATCAATTTGGAAATAGATGCAAATTATGACCCAGATTTTGAAAAATGGCTGAGTTTCGAGGATATGTTTTACAAAATTAAAAGGAAAATATCTTTGATTCTAGAGCAAAAACCTCAATTGAATATAGATAATAATAAATTTAATCGTTTCAAACTACCACCAATAGAATTGCCCTTCTTCGATGGGGAAATCGGTAATTGGCCAATATTTGGAGATATCTGACTAATCAGCTGAACGATCGACATATCTTGTTTACCAGTACTTACCTTCTTGCAAGAATATGTATGTTCGTTATACTATGTGTTATTATTTTTGCAAGTTATGTTTGTTTCATTAAACTCATTTATTATAGAGTACCTACCAGAGGCGGCTCTAGGTGTCCAAAAGTGGAAGGTCAATTTAAAAAAATTGTACAACTAAAATTTACCCGGTAGTGTGTGATATAGGTTGATATTATCTATAATCATTTGTAGGTACCTCACGAATTTGAGAGTCAAACTACAGAAATTGCAATCTATTTAAAATTACTGATAATGAAAAAAAATATAAACACATTCACATTTTATTAGACAAATGTATTATAAACATTATCTTTACCTCACTTTTATATCGTTTCATGTAATAATAATTAATTAAAAATTATAAAGGATTCAAATTTTTTTTTCAGAAACTCAGAAACTTTGAATTCCTAAAAGTGTATATTTTATTTATTTTGCGGTTAACTTTTACATTTGAATGTAAAGAATGATATTTTATCTTTCTAATGCCGTTTAGATCATATTTCTAAACATGATAGTAAGGGAGACACACCGATTTCCATGAGATCAATTTCAGTTGTCCCAAAGAATGGACCTGACGGGTAGTAAATTATTTCATGCGACAGGCGTGCAATACGCAAATTCAACCTACGTTTATCAAACCATCTCTTTCAAACGAATATTATTTATTCCTAATGCTGTCCCCCTCACGGCAATGACCGAAGCTGTCTTCAGGATGCGAAAGCATTTTTATTGGGCATAATAGTGCCTTTCGTTTATTGTATAGCGCGTAAAGAGACAGAAGATATGACATCCGGACATATTATACATTGACCTAGCCAATCAGAGTGTGGGAAAGGAAGCTTCTATTTCAAACGTTTGATGTCAGTACTCGCCGCGGCTCGGTATCTCCCGGTGATTTTTCAAATAAATTAGAATAATATCAGTTGTTTTGATTTGTATAATATTTCTAATATTGTTTTATTGTCATCTTATAATTTTGGGAGGTCATTCACCTTTTGTCCGAAGGAAAAGACCGCCACTGGTACCTACCTTATGTGTTCCTAAAATGTTAATGTGTATTTTTGTAATAAATGTCTTTTTTTGTAAATTTCTTCATTACGTTATGTGTGTGGGATATAAAAGTAAATTAAAATTATCTATGTTTTACGAATGTCTTTTTCTATTTTTTATTATAATTTTCAGAAAATTCCAGTTTATATATTCAATCCCTACATTTACACCTAGACTTCATACAAAATAACTATATTCCATTCCATCTCCATTTGCGGTATGTTATGAGGTTAAAGCCAGTGAGGTTGGGGAGAGGTACACATATATTTAGATTTTAAACCGCGACCCAGAATCTTAACCATTTGACCATGGAGGCCGTCATTACTAAGAAAAAGAGAAAGTTTCACCGGTTTCTCACATAGGGTACATGTAAGAAACCGGTGCGAAAATTACGAGTATAAAAATACCGCTTGGGATTTGTAAAACTGCCTGTAGATCGAATGTTAGCGACATGAAGTTGTTTTCATTGTTAGACCTCTCTTTATCTTTTTCCTTCGTATTGCAAATATCTTTTCTTTAAATGTGTTCTTTGTAGTTTTCTTCTAATTTGCTTTTATCACTAGCCTTTGCATAGTTTGAACAAATTAGGCACTGATCCCTTCTTTGGTACGAAGAAACTTAGATTGTAATTCTTTGAAAATATTTGTTCGTAAAAAATATAATTAGATATATACCAAACATTTAGGTGCTGGAGTGGGAGGTCAAAGGGGTGGGGGGGGGAGTAATTGCGGGAAATCCAGCAATAACAGAGCGGTTTATTGGAAACATATCTAGAATGGGACTAAACGATAAATTAATTTGGTTATTAGCGTTATTATTTAGGGATTTTTTAATTTCAAGTGCTTCCAAGTTATCTAATTTTTTGCTTTTATTATTACGGTGAAGAATTTTAACCCCTGTGTCCTTATTAAAAGTATGATTGGTGGAAACAAGATGATTGGCAAACTCCGAAAGATTATTATTATTTAAACATCTTAAATGTTCCGTGATTCTAATATTTACATTTCTGGTTGTCTTACCTATGTATAATGATGGACAATCATTGCAACATAGTTGGTAAATGCCTGAGTGGCTTAATTTATGATCTCTATCTTTAGTGTTTTTTAATAATTTACCTAAGTCGTTGTCAGTATAGAACGCGACAAGAATCTTAAATTATTTTTGTTAGCCGAGGATTGCCAATTAATTTTTTCATCTTTGTCCTATTATAAATTAATAGTGATTATTATGTTGTCTAAATCTAATTTTGTCTTTGTCCTGCAAAATTAATAGCATAATGTATTATATACCTACATATATTTATTCTTTCATCTTAGTCCTTTTTAAATTAATAGCATATTTTTATTTCAAATCATCTATGGTCACCCCACATAGTTCACATTGTAATATGCTAGGCGCCTTTAGCTTAGTGCATTAGTGGGTACCATTGACCAAGGATTATACTTGGTCGAAGGTGGGTACCCATTATCTGTAAGAAATGATAATTTAATAATATTGTTCTTTCAAGTATTATTTTGTGTTATTTTTGTTACTTTGAAAAATTGTTAACCTCAACATAGAACTTGTCTTAGTGAGGTTGAAAATTGAATTGTAAACTGTAATACCTAACATAACAATAAGTAAATAATTTGCAGCTTCGAAGTTTGGTATTATGTATTTATAAATTAAGAGATTCTACACCCCGACAGTACAGTCAAGAATTTGCTTCTGAAAGATCTTACGACTAAAAACAGTATTTATGGCAGAATCAACCGAAAAGACTGTGATAGACTTGTACAAGGAAAGATATAAGGTAAAAGTATTGCCATGTGGTATTTTTGTGAGAAAGCAACGGCCATACTTGGGGGCAATTCCAGATGGATTGTCCGAAATTTTTTTTTTTTTTTAAGAGCTAAGACGGTTTATTTGTAGTTCCTGTGAGCACTTAGGCCATAGGCCCATTGTGCTGTCTCCCATTTTATCTCATTCCTTTAACAGTAACCCAGCCCCTTTTATAAAGTTCACCAGGGTTGTCATTGGATAGGAGAGGCCATATCCTATCAAGAAAATGGTTTAGCGGAAGCAAAATGAAGTATGTAAATCAATTTTTGACACAGCTCTGTAAGACAAAATCTTCGTTGTCTTACAGAGCACAATCATCACAATTTGGTTCTACAACCCGTGGTGGGTCTTGGCCTCCTCAAGAGTCTCCCTCCACTCATCTCTGTTTTGTACTAGCTCTCTCCAGTTTGGAAGCTCCAAGGTACATAGGTCTTTGAGGACGTTGTCAATCCATCTTAATTTTGGCCTTCCCAGGCTTCCTCGCCCTACAGGTCTAGATTTTTTATTTTATCAGAGCACAATCATACGCCTTTAAATCTTTCACGTTTTTAACATAAACCTTATACTTTTACAATTTGTGCATTTTAGATATTCAGATTTCTTCGAAGAATTGTATAAATATATACAGGTAAGTAAATGAAAAGTCAATTTCTAAAATTATCAAAAAAATTATATTTTTTCCCCATATACACAATTACATTTCAAAATAAATACAATGGCATCACTAGATTTCCTTAAAATAGAAACAATAAAATAATAAGTAATCATTATATATATTTTAACATTAGCCCAAACAAAATAACGATACATATTGAGATTAAAACTCGGTGATTTGATCATTAAAGGCCTTGAGGATAATTGAATTATCAATTTATATTATTTTTTACATAACCAAACACCAAAACATCAAAAAATAACAATAAAGGAAGCTCAGCTGAAACACATTCTGAGAATAAACAGTGGCAATTTTTCGGCAAGGAATAGAACTAAAAAATATCAATAGTAAATTTTATTTATCTTAAATTAATCATGTATTAATCGTTAGTTCTCATTCGCGTACCTAGATGGCAATGCAACGATTGGTCATCTAAGAAATGCAGCTAATTGAAGCGAGCTTCCTAAATTCTAATTTTTATAGTTGGTTAGACAATATGGCGCTGTTTATAATTGTGTTCAACAAGTATTTGCTTTCTTAAAATAGTCCTTGCTGCCTTTGGGGTCAGGTTTGATGGTGGCTGAATTAGACTCCGGGTTCCAGTTAGCGGGGCAAACTGCAAGATAAAAAAAAATGTATTCAAGGGAGCAAGCACAAAAAATATCCAACTTGCCATGAAAATGTCACATTTTTTCAATAAATTTTAGTCAAAAAGGTCAGTATGGAATTTCTAAGTTTTAAAACAATATATTTTTTAATACGCAACATCTTTCCATCATGAGCTATGGAGCTCTAAAACATTCATTAACCTGTCATTGGCCGTACATACTCTGGTGTACCACCGATTTTGTAAGCGATTTTGTCCCTTATAAAGTAATTCTATCAAGAACAAGGTCAGAATCGCTTGGGCCATTCTCGTTCTTGATGTAACGAAATACTGCACAGCGTCTAGCCTCTCGGAATAATTTTAATAAATTGTCTATGATGCGGCGGGCATGAAAGATGGCCGCCGCATCAAAATATGGACGGAGTTGGTTTAGGAACTCTATATTCTTTCGTTGTTTTTGATATAAATTCATTGTGGAGAGAATAGATTTCAGGTATTATCAGAAAGATTGTTTTATCTGTATTATTTTCATGTAATTTTTGTAATATATCACAAAAGAAATGTTATAAATATTGGATTCGCAAGATATGTCAAATTTCTTATGTCGTAATGAAAAAATATATTTTTCGTATGCTGGCGTTTTCAATTTTAGTTTTTCCGCCAGAGGCATTCATCTTTATTTATTGCAAGTTAATAAAATAAAGTTTACCTTCTCCATGTTTATCTGCAAATTGGAAAGCTTTCACCAGTCTCAGGGTTTCGTCCACAGACCTTCCCACGGGTAAATCATTGACAGTCATCTGCCTCAAGATACCATCCTTGTCGATGATGAAGAGACCTGGATTAAAGAAAATAACAATAAAATTAACAAGTGTTAGGTTGGGGTGTTTCACATAAATTAAAATGTAACATTGTACTCAAAAAACCAATCAGCGCCATTTGTTTTTTTTTTACATTTGGCATTTATAGGGTCTTTTAATAAGAATATTCGATTTTAAAATGTAAATAAAACAAGAGGTGTGTGAGAGACCTACTCAATTTTTTTAAAAGTAAATACTTCTTTACGCACGCTTGACTTGAGGGCTGGCGAATGCGTTACGGAAATTACAGCATTACGAGAGGCGTAATATCGGAAGTTACGAACGTTACGGAGGCAAATGATAATAAATTAAAATTAATTTTGAGGTTCATTCCTCACTTTAATCCATAGTGATGACGTTTGGAAAGGGTGTTTTATTTTAAGCTTTGTAAGAATTAAATCAACAATCCCATTCTAAGCGTAATTCTGATAATAAAATTAATCAAATTTTCGTTTAGAGTGTGAGAACTCAGTGCATTGAATACAACACCAACACCTCTGCCATAGGTCATCCCAAGGGGTTTGCTACGTTTTGTGACTTAGCAGGGGTGCCCGGGTTCATGGGGTAAGGTTTGTCTAGGTCTTGGCGGCGGATGATCTAGATACACTGAACCCCAGATTCCTACCCAACCCTCATACCTTTTTCCTTCCCAGAACTTCATCTCCTTCCTTTCCTTAAAAATACCCTCCACACAGCATCCCCAAAGATGACATAGGCCCCGAGGGAAATTATTTTCCTCAGGGCCTCCTGTGTGGACCTAATGTAAAAAAAAAAAAAAAAATTGAAACGAATCTTCAATATAGATTCTTATACACTGATGATTGGAATGGTTTTATTCGATGCCAGAAAGAAAATTAGATTAGATTACTAAAGAAGTATTTACTTCAGTTGTGTGGTCTAAAGCACATTCGTATTTAAAAATATATTTTATGGCAATAAGTGTGGAATATAACGTCGTTCAAATGTCCGCCGCGGTTTTGCTTGGTAGCACGTATTTGGGAGGTCCAATTTTTAATGACTTTGTCGCATAAATCTGGCTGAATTTGCTGGATGGCGTTTGTTATGTTAACTTTGAGGACGTCAATTGTTTGTCGTTTATTCGCATAGACCTGCAATTTAAGAAAGCCCCAAAGAAAGAAGTCTAAAGGCGTTAAATCGCACACTCTCGGTGGCCGTCACAGTTCAAGTCATGTTAAGTTCAAGTCGCCGCCGAGCGCGATAACCATGCCTTTTTTGATAAAATCTCAAATTTGACGATTTGCACACTTTATTCAAAGCTGTAACCTTCCATGGTGATTTGCCTTGCATTCAACAATTAACAACAAATTTGACAGATGTCACTTAAACAACATGGCTGCTATAACCTAACAAAGGTCGAGCTTTCCTATTGAGAGATCCTATAGAATCGGTATTTAACAGGGGTCCTTTAAATGCCGATTCTAGTTTCATTACAGCTTTTCAACAAATTGTGATCAGTGGAAAAGAAAAACTGTCATGTTGTTATGCTTGTCAGCTGAACACAATCGTTTCAAAAGCTTAAAAGGACCTAGCATTGGCATTTAACGGAGGCCTTTGAAGGTTGATTACATTTGAATTTCTGTGAAACATTCCAATCTAAATTATGCTGCTAAAGAAAGAAGGCACTGCGCGATGTTGAAATATCTTTAATGTTAGAAGGAAAAGGATGATAGAAGAATGCCTACCTCTCAGCGCAATTCCTTCTTCCTCGATCAGGACATCATAGGCCTTAGATGTCTCCTTGTTGAAGTCAGCTAAAAGGGGGATGTTCAGTTTACCCACTCCTCCATCCTAAAAACAAAAAACTGACTTTTAATAACCAGCTCATGCACAGAGATTTAGGGCTTGTTGTTCCATACAACTTAGAATTCATATTCATTCAAGTTCATCAAATTCCAAAGATAATACATATTCAAGTTCTGTTCTGAGAACAACTAACTAACCATTGTGTCGTTTCTCCGCAAGGTTCGGCAGAGAGGAAGGACTGTCACACAACTCTGTCTTGTCACACGCCTTTCTTCATTCACATTTGTCCATTGTCTCATGTATATTGTTAAGATTTTCAGGTCACATTTAGTAAAAAAAACACACTCCATTTAGACAAGTATTCTGAGTTTATTTTACTATCACAAATTTACATGATGATTTTCAGCTTTTTATTTCTACCCAGTTTAACACTGGTTCGGTTCCCCTGCTTTTCTGAAGGAATTGCTTGTCCCGCTTGCGAATCAGAAAGATTCAAGGAATCGTATTGTATTTATAAACAACGGGTTTAAAAAACTAACACTAAAACAAACCAACTGTCAGCGTATTTACAAATAGCTCATAATGACACTCTTCATTACCGACTGAGAGAGAGAGAGAGAGATCTGTTTGATTATAGAGAAAGTAATTAATATAAATGACAGTAGGTTTTAGTCAAGCTCCGAACCTAATGCCTTTGAGTTTTTACTCTACAGAGGGCATTGGTAATTAGTTTCAAGCATATCGCTTTTTAAACATATTCTCTTCTATTATTCTGACTCTTGACATGACCCGATTCATCTTTTTGATTCACTTTATCCGATCATGTCTTTCTCAGAAGTCCCCGAATAATGCTCTCTCAGTGTTCGCAACAACCCAGCAGCAACAGTCTGAAAAAGCGGGTGGCGTCTTAACGTCACTTCTGAGAAGCAGGGAATAAAATTCAAGCATACACGTAAAGTTAGTCAGGTTGAGTCGTGGGTGATAGCGACATTCCCCCGTGTAGAGAACTTTACAAACTTTTTTCTAATGCTTTCTGAGATAAGGAAGAACTCAACCTGATAGGATTCCAAATAGCAGAAACATTCTCCAGGCCACTATGAACCAGAGAGAAGTACCTATATTACTCTAGAAATCCAAACCTTTTGCAGTGTAATTAATGTATGTTATGGTTTATATTATATATTTAGTAACTGTATATAAGCAGACCTTTCGTTCAATCTGTGTCCACGCAAGATGGCTGAACTTCGAGTCAGTAGAGACTCCGATAATTTCGCATCCAATGTCTCGGAACTCCTTGGCCTTGTCACTGAAGGACACCAGCTCCGTGGGGCACACAAAAGTGCTGGAAAATTTAAAAAAGGCATTTTTGAATAACATATTATCATAAAGCATAAATCTGTACCCGAGAAGCATACGGATGCAACTCCAAAAAGCCAAATGTTCAGTAGAGCCAAAACCGTATTTTTTTTGTAATTATGGTCTCATAACTTCTGCAGATATTCGTGCTGATTGATGAAATTTTTGTAATTATTAAATCAATTAGTTTTGTTTTAAAGTTGAGAACATAAAACGAAATATTTTACATGCAAAGCCTAAAAATAAATGTTTAAAATAAATCATTATGGAGTTGAGTCCTTCTGCTTCAAAATGCAATAGACTATTTCGATATAACAAGTAAAAAATTAAATTAAATTATTAAAAGATGGATGTTTGAAAATTTTATTTGGAGGTAAAATAATAACTATACACAACAGGTAAAAGAAAAATACATTTTATTGTTTATTTCTTAATATAATTATTACTAATTATTGGTATTTTCCAAATCTTCGTCATTTGACGGAGGATAATCTGGCATTTATGACTTAAAATTTTGTTAAAAAAATGCAGTGGATTTTTTTCAACATTACCTCCACAGAGTAGGCCCTGAGAAAAAAAATCCCCCAGGGCCTATGTCATCTTTGGAGATGCTGTGTGGAGTGTCTTCTAGGGTAAGGAAAGAAAGGAGGTTCTGGGAAGGAAAAAGGTATGAAGGATGGGTATGAATACGGGGGTCAATGTGTTTTGGCCTTCACAGTTGTCAGACCATATTCAATATTATCCCCCATATCGCTATATATCCACTTCAGGAGGTAAGAAGTCTCTTCATTTGCCCCCCTGACACCGACTGACTCATTCCACATGCAAAAATTGCTTTGTCATTGGTGCTGCCCAGAATGGCTTTATTTAAACACCACAATTTTTTCAAATAAAAATATTCAGAACGGGCACGGAAGACATTTTTCCATATCCGAGTCATCAAAACTAATACTGAATACGATGACTTCCCGCGCAACTTATCCGATTTTTTTCAGATTGTATCGCACTTTCGCCTCACGTAAATGCGTTTCTTTTTCCCCTTGGAGTTTTATTTTATATTTATCCTTCCTGTTTAATGATTACCAATATCACAGGTGTCGTTTGTTGATATATGAGGTTATTGTGTCGATTTAGATAGAAAACAAAGAGATTAGAAGCAGAAGGATGGACTTGAGTCCTTCTGCTTCTAATGCTTCTAAGAATAATGGTAGTTGCATCCTTATACATTTTTGAAAAACCCTATATTTCTTCAAAATATGACTACCATCTTTCTGCCACTGATGAACATGATCATTTACTACACATCCTCATCAAAAACTCATTTCTTCAAATTTTGGACTTGCATCCGTATGCTTCTCAGGTACAGAAATATGGATTGTATAAAGCAGAAATACAATTATAAAATAAACTTTAAAAGCTTCTAAAGGTATTAGACTAGCAGCAGAGTAAGGCTTGCCGTTTAAAAGCAGTGTCACTGATGCTAAATATGTCAATATCCTAATTGATTTTGTTCAACAACAAGATTGTCCTCACTATATGAGACGGCATGACCATTGGCAAGTTAGTCCTGAAGATTGGGAGATAAAACGGTTTATGCTGTCAGTGACGGAGATAACCATCGGGACATTGAAATGAATGAAATCCGAGATGTCAAATCATCCACGAATCGGTTTAAAGAAATATATAGCAAGAAATAATTCTAACTCATAGATGGTTCATTTCGATACTCAAGAGTACCAGCACTCCAAGAGAAAGTTGGTATTTCTAAAATTCCTTGCAGTACGCAAAATAAATCCCAGCATTCACAATGGAATATTGTGAGACTTGAACTTAAGTAGGTACATTTAGAGGTAAACCTATTTTGAGAACCATGGGCTTTATATTTGTTTTACGAACATCTAAAATGGACATAGGACCATTGACGTCTCGAGTACAGATAAAGTGGAACAATGGCATATAAAAGTATTCACTAGGCACAAAACTGTAAAATTGGTCACAAATTGCCTACGAAGATTTAAGTAATCGGTCTACCAAAGGAGGATCGTGGGATCTTGCGTAGTTTTTACATTAAAAGTTTAAAGTTTACATTCAAAATAAACTCACAAGTCCAGTGGGTAGAAAACAAGCACCAAGTATTTCCCCTTGAAGTCGGATAACTGGATATCCTTAAACTCCCCATTGACTACGGCTACTCCTTTGAAATCTGGGGCAGATTTCTGGACCCGAGGAGCGAGCAGGCGGGGACCTTACATCAAAATAAATTACAATTAATAAAATTATTCAATCAATTATGTATTATTTCTCATTCTCGCAGCCAATATAATTATTTATTTATTAACCCGGCGAGGGTAAGGTTGGGTAAAATTTACTTTCCTAGAGGCAATTTATGTTCCTAGATAATTTTTGGTTTGCATCGCTCAAATATTCCGAGCCCCTCAGTGGCTGCACAAGGGATGTACGGAAGCAACAAGAAACGAAGATTTAGTCAGCCATCACTCAGCGAGGTAGTTAGACATCGTGAAAGTTGTCGATGGGTGAGTTTTACCCACCTAGCCCTCGGTGTTACTATTTTTCAAGATGAATAATTTAAGTCTGATTAGTTGTAGAAGAAAAAAACTATTATAATTTGTGTTTGTTGTGATTCAAATTTTAAAGGATGTTATTTACATTTTCATAGACAAGCTATTCTTGACATTTTCTACAGTACCAATAGCTAAATATTAAAAAAGATTGCCATACTGCAAAAATCGAATCTTCTAAATTACCTATATTTAATCTTATAACGGCTAGAAAATTTAGAAGATACCACGAAATCTGGCATATTAGGTAATTTATAACACAAAAGTTTTGAAAATAAAAAGACGTAAAAAAAAATATGTTTTTGATTTCAGTAATTATTTTTTATATGCATTCACTTTTGTATCACACGTTACACAAACCTAGCATAGCCGCTAAACTACTTGAAAACTGGGATCCTTTTCTTGCCTTGACACGAGCAGGAGCTATAAAGGGGGCAATTTCTTTTGTATCACAAATCATGTTACACAAACCTAGCGTAGCCGACTTGAAAACTCAAAATCTAGGTTAGGTTATAAGTGTTTAATTTTACGATTATATTGTAATTAACTCAACCAGAAAGTAGGTAGGTACTGTTGTATACCTACACTCGTTGACAAGAATTTATTTTATAAGGTTGGTACTATCGGCAAATGTCATATTTGATTGTGTTTGATTGTCTATTCATTAAAAAAGAAAAGCTCCGTATTATCCGTGTATCGAAATTCAACAAGAAATATTCCGTATTATCTAGTAAGCGGAATAATGCATATTTACCAAAAAAGAACATCTAGGAATTTCGGGTAAAAATTACCCAACCTTACGCTCGATGTTACAAATTTGAACCTAATGCTCGCCGGGTTAATGCCCTATTGGACTATCATACATAACGATTATAAATTAAATTGAAAACAACAATATCCATAAATTTTAAAAAAATTGCATGTAGATCTTTCTCCTCCTTCTTGAGCTAAGCTAACTTTCAGACTTTACCATCACGGCAGATGTAGATATTAGAATGAATGAGCACACAGCAAGGCATACAAAGTTAGCTCAAAAAGTAGGAGAAAGCTATTAACTCCTTGCCTGTGGGATTCCTATCAAATTGTTTTGTCTACCTACTTATAGAAAGTCTATTTATACAAAGTATTTTTAAAATAAAATGTGCAGCCGCGACTAACTTTCAACAAAAAAGCAACACCAATAATAAATATAAACAAAAGGAACTATGACTTACAAGTATGAATAAAAGACGAATTTGCATATTGAAATGCACTAGGAGCAGCAATCTAAAAAGAAAAATTCAATTGTCATGTAGGTAGGTAAAACATCAAAGCAAATAAAATTAGTAGATGTATAAAATACGCTTTTTAAACCTTTCTCAAAACATTACGAAGTACAAAAGACATGATGATCAATTATTAATGATATTATTGTTAATTAGGTCACCGGTAGCAGATAAGAGATTATAGGTTAAAAGTTATACGTCAGATTGATATTTTGATATAAATAATGAAAAGAAAATTCTGGTGCTGCCAGTGTCGAAAATATTTCTCCCAAGTTTTATTTTTCGGCTAATGAATAGTCTTTAAATAAACAAAAGTAGGTAGGTACTGCGAATAAACAATACGTACGAAAACAACACATTGTATAAATTAAAACATTGTTTATATATTGCATATGTAACTGAAAAGAGGAAAAATTATGGGTTTCTAAACTACGTCTCACGGAACAAATGTATTCATATTGGGCTCTACATTCCGGAAGCATTAGCGGCATGCTGCCAGTCTATATAGCCAAGGATCGTAGAAAATGTATCAAGGTTCGCTCATACAGGCACTTTTCCGAAAAAAACTCATCGGGCCGTTCGCAAGCTTGTGACGTATAGCTTGAAGTCCAGTTGGAGTCCGAAAGGAAAATCTCTTTCACTTTTCACTTGGTATATTTATATATTTTTTAAATCAAATCGATTTCCTCGCTTTAAAATTAAAGAATTAAAGTCGACAAAATGTTGTTTTTAAACAATGTGGTATACAGTAGAAAATGGTAGAAAATGTCGGGGATGCCGCAGGAAGACTTAGCGCATTATCTCAACACTAGAATGATTTTTTTTAAAGCCAAATATTCCCAGGTTACGAATAACCTGACAATATTTGACAAACTACTACTACCACCACAGTAAGCGGAAGATGTTGGTTGTGTTGTGATGGAGGATAGGTACCGGACCGTTATGGACTTAGCCAGCCGAGGGACCCAAACGCGATGCCCACTCAGCTACTGACCGGTCGATATAGGTACGGATTCGAATTAAAATCGATGCCTTGTAGTTTTTTTTGACAGTGACAATATGGTAGAAAAAGCCGGGATGTCCGAGAAAGACATGATGCGATCAAGTGAAACAAATACTTATATATGGTAAAATTAGGCGTGTGTGCTGAACGAATAGAGGGGTTTAAGGACAATACGTGGCGTGGAAGTGAATGGTAGAAAAAGGTTTCGGACCCCCGAGGAATCTTAACAATAATATTACGTACTTTCTTGTTTAAAACTGCGCCCCGTTTTCAGGTATTCGCAGCTTCAAAACTTTAAAATGAAGGGAAGTTGTTAATTTGAGTCTTCAAATATCGATCCAAGTCCAATAAAAAATAAATTAAATCAAACTGGGATAATGATGATGGATAACGTTTTTTGAAGTAAATACTTCTTTACGCACGCTTGACTTGAGGGGTAAACTAGCGAATGTGTAACGAAAATTGAAATGCGTTGCGCGAAACTGGGATAATGATGATGGATAACGTTTTTTGAAGTAAATACTTCTTTACGCACGCTTGACTTGAGGGGTAAACTAGCGAATGTGTAACGAAAATTGAAATGCGTTGCGCGAAACTGGGATAATGATGATGGATAACGTTTTTTGAAGTAAATACTTCTTTACGCACGCTTGACTTGAGGGGTAAACTAGCGAATGTGTAACGAAAATTGAAATGCGTTGCGCGGCGAACGGGCTCACTGTAGAAGCAAGATAGAGCAGTGCGCGCGCACATTTTCTTTCTCTCTTTCTCTCTTCCTCTCATAGCCAGTGCATGAAATATTTCAGTCTGTCTGTTGAAATACCAGTGACGCGCCAAACGCGGGGGGGGGACCGGACGTCGATGCGCACGGCTTAATATATGTCTATACATGTATAAATTTTGTACCGGAAGACCAGTGTGAAGGAACGTACTTAACTTACTTAAACCAGTGATTCCTGACATTATTTGGAGTAAAAAATACAAATTAAATTTTGGTCTCCGGTGACTTTTTTGATTTATTTTTTTTCTACTCAAAAAAAAATAAAAAATAGTAGGTGTTGGAAAGTTGGGGGCGGGGTAAGAGGCTAGGCGATTCCTTGGCGAGTGACCAGTGAAGGCATGCGGATGATTTTTTAAATATTTGATTTTGAAGAAAAAAAAATTAAAAAGTCGTCGAAAAAGTCACCGGAGACCAATATTTTATTTACATTTTTTACTCAAAATAATGTCAGAAATCACCGGTTAAAGTATATCAAGTACGCCCCCGTAAATCGATCGCCTGGTTGATTAGTCTGACATCTTCGATTTTTTTTATTTGATTTTGAGTACGGAGTTAGAAGTAAGAGCGTATTATTTATCTGGTACAATACTCAGATCGCTCATAAACACCACCAAATCATTTAGAATTAAAAAAGCTTAGTGAATTAAACAAAACGTTGAAGTTTTCTAGGTCACTTGTAGGATATTTCAAAATGGCGTACTATTGTACCGGACCGTTATGACTTCCGGTGTTATTTTAGGGCATATTTAATATATAACAATATATAACTGGACGATCTATATGTATATACAGAATGTAACAGAACGTACCGGAGGCATTTTAACCAGCGATTCCTGAGTATATTTGGAGTAAAAAATGTTGATGTCAGTTAACTGTCCGAAGACTTTTTTTATATTAAAAACATTAAAATTATTTTTCCATCACATGTCGCAACTAACTAGTTACTCAATCGTGTTTTGATGCGTTGTGTCTCGTTCAGCATGTTACAAAACGAAACAGCGCGCGTATCGCTCAAACCCATCGGACAGGATATATCTCATACCGATGGAATCAGTAGCGACGTGTGATTGAATTATTTTTTTTGTTTTTAATAGAAAAAAAATATCATCGGACAGCAAAATGACATCTACATTTTTCACTACAAATATGCTCAGGAATTGCTGGTTAAAATTCCTCGGGTACGTGCTGTTACACCGTGCGTATGTACTTTACAAATAACTCAAAAACACATTATTAAAGCTATGATATGTGTAAAAACAAAGGCATGAATCTCCATTTCGGCCAGATTGCTATGTTTGCTTTTGAAATGACATGGATATTGTGGTCTCTGGTTTTTACGTACAATATTTGTATGTAATATTGTACGTAAAAACCAAAGATCTCTATGTCATTTTAAAACAAACATAGCAATCTGGCCGAAATGGAGATTGCTGCCTTTGCTTTTAAACACCTTCGGCCTTACTAAAAAAAAAACACTCCGCGGCCGTTAAACGGTGTTTTTGTGAATCTTTAGATATGACAACGCCGTATTTTCTTGTTCAAATTGGAGTTTTCATAATAATCCGCTTGGTGGTGTGATTGATGCGCCTGCGCATTGCTTTCCCGCTGAATAAAAATAGCCGCGAATGCAGAATAAAGTCGGTCGCGATTTTGTATGTGATTAATATGATGTTTTCGTTAATGGTTTCAATATTTATGACTAATTCGCACTAATATTCATGTAATCAATATATTTACTATTAATTTGTGTTGTTTTTCATTAGTTTAAGTCAAATTGTGGCACTAAAATCGTCTGTTCTAAATTAAGCTGTCAGAAAATGGTTCATAGGTTATGTTCAGAAATAATTTGCATTTTAAGATCTTTATTTTATTATAAATTCTTGAAAGTGATGTTTTTTGGTGACTAAAATGTCTAATACATATTTTAGTAAACGTATCAAAGAAATTAATGCCTTAAGATGTGCAAGCAATGTATTCAAACGTAAGTTTTTTTATTGTAAATTTTTGGAAATGAAAAGCTAATTTCAAGATTTTTTAATATTTTTTTATTGTTTGAAGGAGTAAAAAGTGAGGTGACAGATTTATTTTAAAATCATTAAATAAAAGGACTGTGTTTTTTGAATTTTGAATTTTTCCAAATATTTCAATGTTTTAATAGAAAGTGTTTGGGGTAAGTGAGTTTTTTTTTTCAACTTGATGTTTGAATCTTAAAATACTACAGTTTTTAAACATTTAAGTATATTTTAGATATGAAAATCTTAAAGGTAATTACATTTTGGTTCTAAAATGGTATTTGTTTTTACGACATCTCAAAAAATAATAAATATATAGGACATTAAAAAAAGAAATTCTAAATTCGTTGAAAATTACAAATGGAACAAATATATACAACAGATAAACTACCCTCCTTGGCCGTGTAAGCAATGTACATATCTTTCCATGAAAATTTTTTTTGTCAGTTCTTAATTAGTAAGGATTCTTCATACATGGTTGTTTGACCACTGTACAAATTTTTCAGAAAGTTTATTAGTAAGGCTGGTAAAATGGCGACGTTGTCAGATCAAAACCATATATTTTGTTTAGTAAGAATTTGAAAAACGAAATGTACAGACTTTACACAACGTGCTACAGAAACACCGTTTAACGGCCGCGGAGTGTTTTTTTTTAGTAAGGCTGTATATATCTTACTAATATTATAAACGCGAAAGTTCGTATGGATGTAGATATGTATGTTTGTTACTCTTTAAATCGAAATTTAATGAATGGATTTTAATGAAACTCTACAATAATATAGCTCATCCGTTGAGAACATTATTGTGACAATAATTATTCACTCGAGTATTAGAAGTTCGAAAAATCTATTTTTCTTCTAAAATATTTAGGTTTTCTAGGTTTTATCAAATGACGTGTATCATAAAATCTTAAACGATTTCTGTGTCGTTTCTACGGCTTATCTTAACCACGGATCACGAAGGTAATAATAAATTTGTTTTCGAATCTTTTAATCCATTCTATGTCTAAATTACTTTCTTATGCTTTGTATAAGCTTCGTATGAAGATGAATATATTAAGCTAAATTCCATGGATTAAATAAATTAGTTTGGAAAACTGATTGTGTCATGGGGGGTACTTTTGCTCATTTGAATAAATTACTTGTTTCAGTTTTGGGTGATATTTCGTACAAAATATATAATATTAAACCTTTTTTACATTGTTTAGCTCCACACAGAAGGCCTCGAAGGAAGCAATCTCCGCTTGAGTCTACGTCGTAAACAATTACAAAAGACTCTCCACACAGGGATGCTGTGTAGGGGGTTTTCAAACTGCCAATTTGAAAATGGCCTTGTAAGCCAATACAACTGTCACAATAATAAAAAACTAAAATACTTGTACAACTTAATAGGTATAACCATATTTATTCTTTTTTTATTATTTTTTATTACCTAATATAATATTTCATACAGGGGGTTTCTCACCATCCTCCCAATAGATTATCTACACTAATAACGAATATTATTAAAAATAAAATACTCGCAGTGGTTAGAATACTCGGCCAACTTATCCAATATATAGCCTCTATTTATAAGTTCGAGTACCGAATTATAAACTCCAACTTAATAAATAAATAAACCGTAAATCGAAAATATTCATTATTAGTGTAGATAAGCTATTGGTAGGATGGTGAGAAACCCCACGCTCTTCTAATAAACCATATTTAAAAAAAAGAAAGGCACATATTATCCTATTGACCAGACGACCGGCCTCATTGAACCCAACAGTGATTTCTGCAACATAGCCACTACTGAAAACGAACTCATCGACCAAATTTATCAAAAAATCGGATGAACGGTATGGCCGCGCATAAAGCGCCATTCAGACGTTTCACTAATCGCTCATTTCCGCACTTCATTCGGCCTAGTTTACTCGGAATGACACGTCTGAACATGAAATGAATCGAAAGTGCCGAACACTGCCGAATGAAATCTTCAAGTGAACCGATCCAACAATGTTAGATATTTTCCTTCGGCATCCTTCACTCGCGCGCGCATGCGCGCGGAAGAGAGCAAAGTGAATCGTCTGAACACCGAGTGAACTCTCAATCAGTTTGTCTCGCGTCCTGTACGGGAAGGACCATGACAGGACGCTATCAAATCGCACGCAAAACGTCAAAATGGTATTCGTTCGGCTAATTTGTTTGCTTTTGGGAACACCTTTCATATAAATTTTTGGGTCTCCCTTATTATACATGTATATTATATGTTTTTTAATAAATGTAAGATTATTAATTTGTAGGAAAATGTTCGTAATAAAAAAAGTAATATCAAATTGTGTTATTATGTCATAAAAAATAAAAAGGTCTATAAGACGAAACTATACCGTTTTCTTTATTTATTTTTATTTAATTGTGTCAACAAAATTGCGTAAAAATCGATGCATATGACATGTTTTTCCTTAAAATTCGGGGCCGGACCGCGCTGGAAAACAAACGAATTTCAGCGCGGTTGACCTCGCTCGGCGTCGCTGTGGTCGGAATGGACGAGTGAACGCTTATTTCTATAGCGCCGTGTGAACATGGAATGAAGCAAAATGGACGATTAGGCCGAAAAAACATGGCGGAAACCTTCCCTCGACTGAATCGTCTGATTCCAGCTTTAGGAACGAACAAACAAACAAAGAAACATTAATTTTTATACTATAGATATGGAACACCTATTGACTTTTTATAAGAAAAAATAATAATATAAAATACCTTGCGTCTTACCAAATTTTTTTATTTTTATATTCCTTAGTTACGAGTACCTACATTTACCAAAAATTCGGCAAACGTCGCTAGTTATGCTGGAATCAGACGGTTCACTCGAGGGAAGGTTTCCGCCATGTTTTTTCGGCCTAATCGTCCATTTTGTTTCATTCCATGTTCACACGGCGCTATAGAAATAAGCGTTCACTCGTCCATTCCCACCACAGCGTCGCCGAGCGAGGTCAACCGCGCTGCATTTCGTTTGATTTCCAGCGCGGTCCGGCCCCGAATTTTAAGGAAAAACATGTCAGATGCATCGATTTTTACGCAATTTTGTTGACACAATTAAATAAAAAAAAACAGTATTGTGTCGTCTTATAAACCTTTTTATTTTTTATGGCATAATAACACAATTTGATTTCACTTTTTTTATTACGAACATTTTCCTACAAATTAATAATCTCCATATATTAAAAAACATATAAAATACATGGATAATAAGGGAGACCCAAAAATTTATATGAGAGGTGTTCCCAAAAGCAAACAAATCAGCCGAACGAATACCATTTTGACGTTTTGCGTGCGATGTGATAGAGTCCTTTCATGGTCCTTCCCGTACAGGACGCGAGGCAAACTGATTGAGAGTTCACTCGGTGTTCAGACGTTTCACTTGGCTCTCTTCCGCGCGCATGCGCGCGCAAGTGAAGGATGCCGAATGAAAATATCCAACATTGTTGGATCGGTTCACTTGAAGATTTCATTCGGCAGTGTTCGGCACTTTCGATTCATTTCATGTTCAGACGTGTCATTCCGAGTAAACTAGGCCGAATGAAGTGCGGAAATGAGCGATTAGTGAAACGTCTGAATGGCGCTTTATGAATGTCGTGAATATTCTGTCGCAATTTTTTTTTCACAGTGGCGGAATACAGTGTTATATACACAAAAAATAACGCTAATAGAAAGAAGTTTGGAAATTATAAAAAAATATTTTTGTACAAGTGTATAATGGATTTTTTGTATAAGTGAAAAAAGCTAATTTTATTTCGTGCCACCTTTATTTGTGTTCTTTATGTTTTAAAATATCGATTATATTATTCTACATTTTACGTTATTTTTCTTATTGAAAAAAACTATAATAATGAGCAACGTATGGAGTGCTGTAAAAACCATTAAACAATTTAATTCCTCTAAAACTTTTCTGTTTATCTAATTATTGTGTCGCAGAGTGTCAAGTTATTTAAAAAACAATATTATGTAGGTACTAGATACCCCTCCCAGTAACTTTATTTAAGTTGTGTGACAACAGCAAGTAAATTTTTATTAGATATATCTTCTCTTGAATTTCTGAACCCCCCGTTAATAAGATCACGAACCGCCACTGGTCCGGGAGGAGAAATACTCCTCCGATCACCTCTCACCTCAGAAGATAGGTGGAAATTCGAGTGGCAATCAGCCAACGTGGAAAATGCCCATCTCGTACAAGACCCCACTGAAAAACAGGCTGGGTTATCATTGCCTAGCAAACTCTGGTCTGCCATCAATAGGATAAGGTGCTCCAATAGCCGTTGTGCCCATATGATGCATAGATGGAGCCTTAAAGAGTCGGCGATGTGCGAATGCGGCGCGGTGCAGACCACCGAACATGTGTTCAACGAATGCCCGCTCCGTTCATTCCCCGGCGGGATTGAAGAGGTCCACAGCGCGACGCCTGAAGACCTAGACTGGCTCGCAGACCTAGATGTCCCCCTCTGACCCCCCACCATACGAAAAAAGAAGATCGAATTGAAACAGGTACTTTAGGATTGGAAGGAATGAAATGATCGCGCCTTAGATGAATTAATCAAATCTATGGTTAGCGTAGACGATTTATTTCAATTCTAAGAGCTTCGTTAGTTCACCTATATTCTTTTATTTGCCAGTTATTTTTTATAACGAACGATATTATTAAAATAGTTGTTTATATTGACAGTTTATCTGAGACTTGGGAAGCTTCACTAAAATTGGCGGCTTTTGTCAACTGACTGTCGGAACTGTTGACCGTGCTCGCAAATAACGCCAACTGATTATAGGTTTTATCGATAAACCTCCAGGCCCCCTAGCACACTCTATCGATAAGGATTGATAGGATAACTTTTGGTAACTTCTCATCATTCCCTGGCATGATTGCAGATCAGACAGTTCACAATGACTAAGTGTCCTTAATATATTCGATATCAACTGTTGTTTGTACGTTAGCGGTCTGCAGTTGTCCTAGGGAACAATGAGAAGTTACCGAATGTTATCATATCAATATTTATCGATCGAGTGTGCTAGGGGGCCAGGAATCATTGATTAAATTTATAATTAGTAAAACGTTACCAACTCATTCATAAATCCAATATTTTACTCGGGTGAGTTATTATTATTATTTTACATTAACTCTACACAGGAGACCATGAGGAGAATAATTTCCCTTACAGGGCCTATGTCATCTATGAAGTTGCTGTTTGGAGGGTGTTTTTGAGGAGAGGAAGGAGAGAACATGGGTCTTGCAGAGACCAATGTTGTAGGAGGGAGGAAACACAAAGGCCGGCAAATCGTTCCACAGCCGAGCTGTTGAACTCATGAACGGATCGTAGAAACGACCCTTTCTCATGGGCAAATGTAAACCATCTACATATAATGGGCGGGCGTTTGGCGTCTTTCCCGACTATGCACCGGTGCCGGTTGATGCAATCTGAAGTGCTCTAAAGATTGCTATCCGTTTGTTAAGACGAGAGAATCTATCAAACGAACCGCCCGTTTCTGCACAGAGTCGAGGGTTTTTTCAGGTGCTCCAGATGGCTGCAAAACTCAACCATGGGCCGCACTTGCGATTTGTACAGGGTTAGCAGATGTAACTATTAAAGTGTCTGCGGGCTCTGCAACTCTGCACAGTAAGCCCAGTAAAATTTTGAATCTTTGGATAAAGTAATACGATATCCTTGAGATAATTATCGGCAAACCTGGACTAAATTAACAAAAGCTTTGACGTGAATTTTTTGTAGCAAAATATGTTAGACAGTCTTTGTATTTTAGTTTACATAGTTTCACTAGTAGGTACTCACCGTATTGAAGAGGAATCAGGCTCATATTAGCGTTTCCAGAATCTCACTTCAAAACTATCATTCTGGGGTTCATAAAATGAGGATCGAATCAGTTCCAAAGAGACAAACTTTTTTTTCTTATTTCCAAAAATGTAGAATTTTAAACAAATCATATTTTTTAAAAAGGTATGAAATAAAAGTAGTTTTTCGGAATGTTCGTTGCCTTACGATTTATTATTTCATAACACAAATTTATTATTCAGACAAAATAAAATTTAGTAGTTATTACAAGATTTGCGCTATTTCATGCAAATAATTAGTAAACTACAAAATACACGTTTAATAACCTCAATATGTTAATATTAATATTAGTTTTAAAATAACACGTTGATTAAAATATCGCCACATTAATAAAATTTTAATTTACAGAGATATTTAAAAAACTCGATAACCCAGCCAAAGTCAAGTTTTTCATCAATCAAAGACAAAATGAAAATAAAACAGGTATTAAAGCAAGACCTTGTGGAAAACAAAATTTTTTGGTTTAAATTTAAAAAAAGTCAATCAGGTAATTAATTCTACGTAAAATCTAATAATTCTAATTATCAACAACATGAACTGAATTTAAATATTAGAGCAATATATAAAATAAACACACATGTATTATAAAATCTGTTTTTCCGCAACCGGGATTTGATCTTAGGAACTTCTATTTCGCTGACTTCTGTGATCACTGAGCTACTGGAACAACCTTAACAACCACCGCGTTTCTTCACCAAAAATTGTTTATTTTTTAAATTTTTCAATCTGACAGAATGTCTAAATTAAATTATCAGTCAAAAGAATAGACTTCTTACTGTCATTAACTGTGTTTCAATGAATTTGTATCAAGCATTCAAATTTGATAGTAAATTACTAAAGAATGAAGGGTATAAAATAAAAAATGATAACCATTATTTATGGAATTTCATTAAATTAAAGAAGAATTCTACAAAACAAATTTATTTTAAGCAAAAAATATTTTCACATAACACATTCAAAGAAATTCAGTAATATAGCTTTAAGTTAATTAAATGGAATTCAATCAATTTATTGTTGTGACGATATTGAAATGGGGCATATTATTCAGTATCATCCTTCGCTTTATTAATATATTTTTATTTTATGTGATCAGACAAAGTTGTATCGGTTTTCCTGGGGCCTGGGTTCAAAGTCAGGGGCGGATCTTCTCAGGCGCAGTCCGGATGATTCTGGTTCGTTCTCAGAAGGTCCCATGCTCAGGAGTTCGCAGGGCACCATCAACTGAGAATGAAGAAAAAAATATGAAACGGTAGAAGAGCCCATTTTAAATATAATATACCAGCTGAAGTCCTCGAAGTTGACCTTGGATTACAGAGTTTTTTTTTCTAAATCAGACTTAGTCTTATCTGAGATCAATATAAAATTGTAAAACAATAAAACATACGCCAACCGTCTACCACAGACATTCTACTTTACGTAAATTGATTTGGAAACCTATATTTCAGCATTAGGGAATACTGCGATGGACCTGTCTGAATATGTATAATGGATACTGAAAATCTAGACAAAGTGGATGCCCCAATGGAAGTAAATCGAGGAAGAGCTGAACCAACTGCTTGGAAAAGGATTGGAGAAGAATGGAAAGACCCGATGACTGGAAGAGAATAGGTAGGGATCGGATTCAGCAGAGAAAATTTTCGGAGGTAAAATCCCAAGATGGGATAATATAGCACCGTGATAAAGATGAAAAAATAGTACCTAAACTTGATGATAAAATATTACTTTCAAATAATGAAATGAAATATGACTTAATGTGGTTCAAGGGATCACTTTAATCAGCTGCAAAATATACGGATGTACATTGCACATATTGTCAAATATCTACTTCAAATTGAGTCTCTCGAGTAGTACCAAATCCAATTGTCATTAAACGTTTATCAGATCAGAGTTGATATACCGCTTAGAATGCTGAGAGGTGTTTGAATTTCGGAGTAGTACGGAATTAAAGTTGAACCATGTGATTGCGTTGTATGCTTTGACAATTGCTCGTTGGATGTGTGTGATAAGATTGACATTCGACTGTTGATACGAATGCTTGAACCGACCAAACTGAGTGGTCCACTTGGGGTTTTAGACTGTGCGTTCTGGGATGTACGTTTGCGTGCACTTCTTCCTCCTTAATACATCGAACAGCTTTGCAGTCTACGTCCTCAGGACAAATGTAACTTTACCTTCTCGTTCAGAGGCTTTCCCTGCAGGATATAGCGCAGCTTCTCGAGTTGGCAGGGATTGGCGAGCAGCTTGTCGATCAGGCTGAGTTCATAGATGCCATTTCCGCCGCCCAGTCCGTTCCGCTTGCCGTTGGTCCAGCCACGGGAGTACTGGAAGGTCTGCCCGTCGGCAGCCGAAATAGCGGCCAGCACGGCCGTGAGGAACACGAAGCAGGCAAGGTTGGAGTTCATCTTGACCGCTGGAAACATTAGTTTATTGATGAATTGGTGTCGAAGTAATGATCCTTATTTTTAAAAGAAAACAGTAGGTACTATTTCACGTAGATCCAACACGTAGACGTTAGTCTGCCAGTTCTATACCGATTGCTATGAGCAAGAGCTGGAACATGAACGTTATTTCTTTATCTTTAGTGTAAACGGTAATTCGTTTTCACCATTTACACCAAAAGAATACCAACCAAGGAGAACGAGAACAACAAGAACTAGAATTCTTGCAAATGCTCTAGGGGTGTTTAGATCAGGCGAGCGAATGCTCATTGCTCATTCTTAAACTATCGATGGTATAGTGTGTTCACCACATCATGTCCGACGGTGAGAGCGATATTGTGATTTCAAATGCTACATTAAATTTATCATTATGACTAAGTTATCGAAAAATAAAAGAAGGAAAAGGAGTTGGTTGGCGACGAATGTAGAGCAAGAGCAAACTAGAATGAGCATTTGCTCGATCAGTCTAAATCCATCTTTAGCTTGGAGATGCTAGATCGGTGGTGCTTGCGGCTGGCAACGAATGTCTGTCATCTAACAGGTGATGGATGTATCCATGCTAGCGCAACGGTGCTGTTACAAAAGGCTAAATTCTGCAAAATGTACGAGAGTGGACCGGTATTAGAAGCGTGGATGACCTATTCCGGGTAGCGTAAGATAGAAATAAATTTAACCTTGGTGGAGGTACTGACCCCCAGCAGTTTCACCAAACCCTTCTTAATTGGAAAAATCAAAATTGTCATCACGAATCATATGAGTCGGGTGTGTGTCTTGAGCTTCGCCGAACCCGCGAGACTGACTCACCGAACCCCTGGGGTTGGGTACGACCATAAAGAAAGCGGGTTTCGGCTTTCTGGTTAGTCGGCGCATGGACGGCCGGCTGGCGCGGCCGCGCCGACGAGAATGTTTGTATGTCAACGTATGAGGTCGAACACAATGAAGCCAGGTTCAGATTTGTGTCCGCGCGAAGCGGCGCCGAGAAGCTTTACCGGAATGAATTCTTAATTCCTGCTCGCCGGTGACGCCGGTCAGTGCAACTCGGTGTTGTTATGTTCATGATTTTTGTTTTCATGGATTTTTGGTTATTTATGATTTGGTGTTCTCTATGGTCACCTCCACGGTTATTTAAAAACTATGTCAAACATGTATTTAACTAACAAAAGTCCGTACTTTTGATTGGATTGCTGATTGAAATCAGGAATGTTATTCGTAAACTTCAGTTTAGTATTTTTTTTCCCTGAAACATGGTTGTTCATTTTGGCAACACTGGTGAAGCTTGTTTCTTGTTTTGAAGGAAGTCTATTATCAAAATGCGCGATCTATTAATTTCCGCTGTTTTCAACAAATCGCCAATCTGGGATAAAAGAGATGCATTTCATAGCAACAGAAATGTTGACAAGTGCTGGAAACATAACATAACATTTTGAAATAACCTCAAATGTCACAAGTAAATTCCTTTTAGGCGTGCGTGTACAGAATATTATCACGTTCTCCTGAGTTTTTTTAAATATTTTAAGATAAAAAATCATTGCTTTACCGTCTGCATTGTATGAGGGTGATACATACTAAATATTTTGTATGTATATTAAGTATTAAATAACATTTGCTGTTATTACAAAATACAAGCTGACAGCCGTTGTCAGGCTACCGCGCAGGTTGCGCAGGTTTTATCCGCGTTCTGTATGTCCACAACTCGGCGCCAATTGCCGTTGACGGACTGGGGCACTGAGCGCCGTTAATCTGAAAGCCAAACCCGCTTTCTTTATGATCGTACCCGTTCGATCGAACCCAGGTTAAAAACCACTGTGCTAGATTCTCCAACAGGCCTTTGCCCATCATAATATGAAGTCTCAACACGAGGCAAAAAAGATAATGCTAGAACGATGAAAATATTGATGGTTGGAAGAGGCGATTCGTAGAAGGAGATACTAGGAGATGTTAGGTCACATCAATAGACGTAGGTCATCCCAAGTGGTTCTCTACTTTTGGTGACTTAGCAGGGGTGCCCGGGTTCACGGGGTGAGGTTTGTCCGGGTCTTGGTGGTGCATGGCTGGATCCCGAGGGAAACTTTTGATCTTTCCAGCAGGACGCACCCGAAACATCGCGTTGCACCGCATTTGGAAGGATTGATTCATAGGTCGTCACTCCTGGAAACACTGACCCCCCAGATTCCTACCCACCCATCATACCTTTTTTTCCCCAGAACTTCCTCCCCTTCCTTTCCTCGAAAAACCCTCAACTACACAACATGATGGCATAGGTTCTGAGAAGAAAAACATTGAAGATATCTCTCGCGCTCACGTGAAAAAGAGTGAGAGGAATTGAAAATATTTTTTTAAGGCCCCTAAATTCCAACTTTATTCACTATCAATAAATTATTATATTTGAGCAATAATGTAATTTTAAAAAGTATAAAAAAATATAACATTCATTTGATAAAACTAAAATTCTTTAAAGCCATTGTATAAAATCATTCAAGAAAGCTCTTTGTAAATTTGATAAAAATTCCAGCCAAAATTAATAGGTACATGTTTTTTTTTTTAAATCAACTGAAATTCGTTCTTCAAATAATTTTAAATATTTTCTTAGAAATTATGTAAGTACCTAACATCTTTTCATAGTTTCGTGACCATTTCAAATAATAAAATGATTTTGAATAGAAACTACATTTTTTATACAATTAACGATATTTTTTCGAACAATATCTAAGCTTTGTTATTTTTAAGTGTGTAGGCTGTTATTATTTTATAAAACCGCTATTACATCGCGTTTATCTAGGATGAACAATATATATTTTTTTGTAATTGATCTAACCACTCAACCGAAAATATCTAGATGTTTTTTTTATGTGAATGGGAGGGGAAGGAGATGTGGAAGACGAAGGTGGGGAAGGTAGTCTTACCATTCCGATCTACTTATCAAACATGGCTGAAGTCGTTTCAAGCAACGTTTTAATTCTTTAAATTTTAATGGTGGTCTTACACCGTTCCGGAGTAAAAGATTCTCTCAGTATCGCCCTGGTGTAAGACCACCACGATTTAGAATAGAAACGTTGCTTGAAATGGCTTTAGTCATGTTTCGTGACCAGATCTGAATAGGCAGGTACTTTCCCAGCTTCGCATTATCCATCTCTTTCCCCTCCCAACTACCGCCAGCATAACAACATACCCCAATACAAAAAACTCCTCAGAACATGCTCCAGACGAAAGGAGTTGGGACTCTTGTGCGGTATTCACATTAAAAAAGCAGGTACAGGTAAATCATTTAAAAGAAAAAAATTTGCATGTATCTAGTGATGTAATCTTAATATACAAAACAAAGTCGGGCTAGTTACACCATTTATAACTCAAGAATAGCTGAACCGATTTTTATGATCTTTAATTTTTTGGATTTGTCTCCGTCCCGATTAACAAAATAACTATTAAAACATCGGAAAAAATCACGGGAAAAATAATAATGACGAAAATTAATTTTTTCATTATTTTGTATGGAACGGCTTTTCAAATAATGTGCGTTGGTCGACATAATTTGAATCAATTCGAACAGCTAATAAATTAAACACAACATTTATTGATTCTGAGGCGGTACGAAGTTTGCCGGGTCAGCTAGTATATGAATAAAAAATAATTAATTTTATAATAATTTTGATTTTTTTGAAGCTGAAGGATGAACAAAAAAAAAATTAGGAAAAAATTCAATTAATTGATAAACCTCCAATAGCTTTGGACATTTTTGGGGTAAACTAAATTGAAAAACTTTATTTGTGTACGCACAAATATATCCATGTGTCATTGAAGAAGAAGATTACACTAATAATCTAAATAAAAATATGAAAATGAACAAGACACAGAAAAATAAAAGACAACGGTCGCAACTGGGACGTCTTACCGGGACAGGCGCATCTACCAATTCGGCTATTATTTTAAAAATCAAAAAGATAACGACCGATAATACGGAAAAAAATAGTCGAAGATATTAATGTTTATTCTGAAAATTGAAATTTGAGATTGACAAAATATGACGTTTAAATAATTGGTTGCAATAGCTGAATTGATAGAGGCGCCCGTCCCGGTAAGACGAGAGGTTCTGGGTTCGAGTCCCAGTTGCGACCGTTATCTTATATTTTCTATGTCTTATTCTTTTTCATATTTTCATTTAGATTATTAGTGTTATCTTTTTCTTCAATGATATATTATCTACATTGACAGGAATAACCTTCAAAAGTAATAAAAAGAGAGCTGTTCTTATAAGAATTGAATATTGATATAAGTGTTATTTAAAATTATTTGCCCGTACCAATTTGGGTAGGTAGACAGATTTATTGTGTAAATTCATTTCTCAAATATAGGCAGATACCTAACTTAATTTAATTTTCAGACACCACGTACTTGATAGTCCGTTATTTTTTAAGCTACGCATTATTTCGAATCAAAGATTTGAATAAATTTATCACATAGGGCCTAATAAACCGATATGTGGGCAAATCGAATAAAATTACTTCAATCATGTTCAAGACACGTTTATTTTAGGGATGTGAGTTTTTATTTAAACGCCGCCGTTCAGTGCAGCATGAAATGTCGCTGGCATTTCATATGTATATTTTCGCAAATATCTTTATAAAAATATTAGATCCTATCTACTAACCACGTTTTCGTTGTTACGATAGTTTATTGTTAGGCAGGTATATCGAAAACAGAACAATAATAGATTTGCCTCTAACTAGATACGTTCATTTTCAATTTTTGTAATTTCGAAGCCGAAATATCATTTACAATCTTTAAAACAAATTTTTAAAATACGTATCGCCAAATCACTATTTAGATTTACTTTTACTACGAATCGGTTTACATTATGAATATGAAAAAAATATGTTTTGGATACTTTGAAGCTTTTCCTACCTTTTCAACGAATGGAATTAAAATAAAATTATTAATTACGTTACAAAAAATATAAGCGCGAAGTACTAAATAATTTGTTTTTTCATTAGATAAATATGAAATTATATAAAAAACAACTTTTTAAAAATACCCCTTTATGGCTAAGATTATTTTTTACTTTATTGATTGACTAACTTTTTTCGATCTTGTAAAATTATTCATAAAAAAAATTAAATAAAACTTTAACGATACTTTCCTCGCGCAGATAATACCAAAAATACGCGGAGTTTCCAAGGGGTAAGAAGTCGGATATTTCTGGAGTTAATGTTCCACGGCATTCTTCCGCATTTCCACCGATTTAAAATCTATTTCTCTTGAACACTTTCAGTTTTTAAGTTCATAAAAAAATATATGTTTTATGTTTTTGTTCTGTTATTTAACATTATTGTAGCTGTGAAAAAAAAATCACAGTGTGTCTTTAAATGGAACTTGCATTTCTGTCGACAGATTTTGGTTCTATTTTAAAGGAGCCGTGTTTTATTAAATATTTTCATTATTTTCGCTGAATTATAATCGTTTTTAATATTAGTTCGCTCCCTCTAAGATTCCGGGCCTTAAGATTATACCCGGTGGTGGAGAATATTGAAAAAAAGATTTTACAAAATTTTTGCTGTCACTGTTGCTCTTACTCCACCGGATATTGAGCGAAAGGGACAATGCACCTCGGGCTACTAATACCTAACTAAAATCGAGATTTTGTATTCCCCACTTTTCTCCTCCAAAAGTGGACTGATTTACAATTTTTACCAACTACATAAGAAAAAACTATTCTGTGCCTGTACGTTTTAATTTAAAAAAAAACATTGTCTAGTTTGTATACTGAAAGTCATTTGACGGCGTTTAAACCAGTCAATTTTATTGATTTTTGGAAGGTCATAACTTCTATAAAAAGTAACTTATCAAAAAAAAAAACAAAAAGTACCGACACGCTAGTAGTTGATATCTATTTTATGTAAAAACAATATTTTCTCTAGGGTTAAAATCCAGAGAGAGAAGTTTGTATGGAAAAATCACCGCCGGGTATCCCCTCAATCGTAAAAAGTATTAAAAAATAAGACAATACAAATAAATCTAAACGAAACAGTAAACAGAACAAGACAAATAAAAAGGTAACGGTCGAAACTGGGACTCGAACCCAGAACCTTTTGTCTTACCGGGGAATTTTCATCGTTTAGGTTTTTATAAGTATTAGGTACCTATCTATTTCAGTGAGAGCGAAAATAAAGTTTTTTTTAGTAAAGAAAATAAATCATGTCTCTTGTTTTTGTAGACATATATATAGTTAATTATGAATGTTTATTATAAAATAATATTAATATTATATATTTAACATTTTTTGTAAATTTAAGGCAGTATAAATTTAAAACAGTATTTAATTTATTTTTAAGTTTGCAGAATTTTTTTTTCTTAAAATGCACGTCGTAAAAGACGCACTTATTTTCCTAGAAATATTTCGACGACACAGATCGAAAGAGAAAAATCTGAGAAAAATTTTAAATTTAACTCATTTTTGGATTTGTTGTCCTTTAAAATATTTCAGATTTGCTTTATCATTATATTACATTGATGGATATAACTTCAAAAGTTATTTCAATAAAAAAAATTATAATAATTGTATGAGCTCTTTGCAGGAAAATTAGGAAAATATATTTTCCTAATTAGGTAGGTATTTAAAATGTCTACTTTTATCTTTCGTCAATTTTCATTTTCAAAATCCATACGCTCAAAGTATTTGAAAACTTTTGAAAATCGTTAGATACACGAACGTCACACCAATTCATTGCAAAGTTTCTATACAATGTAGCATAAATTCTTTGAAAATTAAAGCCTATAGCTGTCGATTTATTAGTAATTTTCCTTTTAAATCCATAATATGATGTGTTCTATTTATAACACATACAAATATTAAATTTTTCAACATTAAAAGCGTGTCTTTCATAGAATTTGAACAATTTATAAATTTTAACGTAAGGACGGGTTGTTTAAAAAAATTTAAACGTTTCATTAAATATTTTAAGTAAATTTTTACGTTCTGTGTACGTTTTATTCAAGTTCTGTTAATATATAATTATAGGCCAGTTGCTTCATAAAACTAAAATAATTACAGACCTTGAATAGAATTTTCACACAACGTGAAAATTAACTTAAAATATTTGATGAATTATTAAAATTTTTTAAACAACCCATCCTTAATAATCAAGTTATGTGAAAGTCCTATTTAACTTAAGTTATGTTCCAATTACGGCACATTAAGAAAAAATAACACAACTTATATAGAACTATCAAATAACATGAATTTTATCTTTGAAGTCTGATGAATCGTTCAAATTTAAATCTGTAGGTTAAAAATATTTAACACAAAATCTACGTTTACCGGTTTGTAGATAACATTGATTATACATGGTGTCAAGGCGTACTCGACTTACTTTTACCAATGGTCCCTGAAATTATTTGGTTTATAATATTTTAGTTTCCGGGGACATTTTTAATGATTTTTAAAAAATTAAAAAATTTCCTCGTGTCAGCACAGGCCGAGTGACCGAGTAACCGCCCAAACCCCAACCCCGTCTCTACCTGCCCAATATCCACAGATTTTTTTAGATTTTAAGTGGAAAAAAAACATCAAAATTGTCACCGGAGACCAACATTTCACTTATTTACTCAAAATAATGTCAGGAATGACTTTTTAAATTAAGTCAAGACATACAAACATATTAACACCATGTGGAGGTAGGTAGGTACCTAACTAATAACCTCAAATTTTTAGAAACTAAATAGAATATAATTTGTAAATTTTCCATGAATAGAACTAAATTCTGAATTATACATGTTTTATTAATAAAATTAAAATTTTATGATGAAATTACCACTTACCGAAACAAGGAACAACTTATAGAATCCAAAAAAGATAATTAATCACAAGACGATTTTTAGGTTTGTTAAAACAATGGAGCAAACTTTGAATTTTGAAAAAGTTGATATAATTCACTGATGCTACTGATATACAAGTTGTTCTTCTCTCCACGGATATAAGATGAAGGATGCTTTCTCCGAAGCGGGGAAGCCTTTTATACCGAAGCTTTAGGGGTGGAAATACCTCCACCTTTCCCACCTCCTACTGTGGGAGGTGTCGGAGGTTCGAGAGGGGGTAGGGAACTAAATCCCAATGTTTTAAACTCCTCGCGAAGAAATGAAAAGCATCTGTTTTACATTCTCGTTAACATTTATTGCTTCTGTTAATGTGCCGCGGAGTTAGTACATATTAATAAGTAGATTGGAGGTATATTTCATAATAAAATGTATTATTAGTTATCTACACGGTGTACAAATAATATATTTTTTTAATATTCATTAATTATTCAACGCCGTAATGGGCTTTCACATGATTCATGTATAATATACAATGATGAAATAAATAAAAATATACACCTAAAGTATTTAACATCATACACAGAGAAAAATCTTATTCTAAAATATTTTTTATTTTTTTTTAAAAGAAAGACAAACATTCCCGGGTTACGAATAACCCAACAACAATTGAAAATCTTCTACTACCACCACACTAAGCGGAAGATGTTGCTTGTGTTGTGGTGGAGGACTTAGCCAGCCGAGGAATCGAACACGGAACGCCTGGGTGAGACCCAGACGCGATGCCCACTGAACTACTGATCATTTTATTTGTAAAACCCATAGACATATGAATATGTATAGACCTGCCCTAAGTGATAAAAGCGTATTATTTCCCCCTCCTTAATTCTGGGTTCCATGGAACCGGCCGGGCTGGGGTATAGTTTCGCGTGAATCTAGAAAATGTGACGTCATCATTCTTGTGCGGACTAGCGTCGAGCTCTTATCGGTACATTTTACGAAATAACACGGCAAAAATGGTAACTTGTGCTATTAAAACATGTAAAAATAGAAGTGAAAAAGAGTATAAACCCAATTGTCGTATTACCTTCCATATGCAGGCATTATTTGTCATTATTTTAAGCTTATTCACATCACATAATATAATCAGTTTTACCATACCGAGAGACATGAAGCGTTGGCAACCGAAATTCCCGGTCCCGTCGTGTGCACGTTGCAGTTTACTGGGATAAGTAAATTATGAAACATTTGTAAAAGTGTCTTAACTAAACACGGTAACAAAATATTCGACTCTCAAAACAAGCGAACCTTTCTTCATTTTATATGGATTACACAAGTTTGTTCAAACCGGGCGAACAATTCGCGCTCCCATGTAAAAAAGGTCTATTCATTCAAAAGCAGATTTTACTTTTAAGAGCTAAATGGTGATATTATAATGCGTGATGCCTATATACTGTCATAATGAAGTATTAACGAATCACATATCGGCAACTCTTCCCTCTCCGCCCCGCTTCAGTTGGTTATTACCCCTCTCCCTGATTGTCTAGTCTATGTTATTTTCATATGTCTGTGGTAAAACCGGTTGAAAACGGGACTGAAGTTCTAACGAACAAATTAACAGGGTTTCAATGTTTATTGGCGGGAGCATGTAAGAATAATTTGTTGGTAAACGTAATTTCGTACGTATACCAACAAATCATTCTTACATTTTCCCTCCAATAAACATTGAAACACAGTTCTTCAGTCCCGTTTTTAACCGTTTTTACGAATAAAATGATCGTATTTTAGAAATACATTTTTCTCCGTGTATAAATGAAGGGGAATGAAGGTAAATTTAAGTGATAATAATATATTATAAGAAATCGGAAGGAAAACATAATAAACAGAAACCAGATTTTAAATTGCAGATGGCATAAAAATAATAATATAGTGCAGGTTAATATGAGATATTAACAGGTTAATAATATATGACAAAGTGCACGATACAGAAAAAGAAAAGAGATTAATAAGTTTTTTCATTGTAGATAAATAGAAAGAATACAAAACTATATCCAACAGTTCCTTAATTATAAAAATACGCAATATCGTTCACGTATCTCTTAAATAATGGTCGATGTTTGAGGTGAATTTGTTTCCAAGTATCTGAAAATGAGGAATAAGGAAGTTGAGTCCTTTTTTTTCTTTTTTTTTATCAATGTTCACAGGCAAACTTAAATATTGTTGTAAGCAAAATATGTAAAAATATTTCACAATTTTACCGTTGAGTACAAGAACAAAATGTAAAAAGAATAATTCATGTGTTTAAACAAAAATAATAAAATTAAAAAAAAAAAAATAATAATATATATATATTAGGTCCAGACAGGAGGATCTGAAGAAAATAATTCCTCTCAGGGATTATGTGATCTGGGGATGCTGTGTGAAGGGTCTCTTTGGGAAAAGAAGGAGAGGAAGTTCTTGGAAAGAAAAAAGTATTAGAGGTCTGTAGAAATCTGGGGGTCAGTGTGTCCAAGAGTGACGGACGTACGAATCCATCCCTCCCCCTGCGTTGCAAGGTAGTGGATAGAGATAGCAAGGGTGTCTCTCAAACAGTCTCCCAATCAGCAGACGCATCATCCGCCAAGATCCGGTCAAACCTCACCCCATGAATCAGGGCGCCCTAGTCACCAAACGTACTGAACTACTTGGACTTACCTAGGCATTGGTTATCCAATAAATGGTTCCAGGGGCGGCGGTACCTATACACGATTCCCAAACTGCAATGTATCTTGCATTGAAATACCGGCAATCTTAGTTACATAAATTTTCATCTCTTTTGCTTACATAAAAGGTAAGATCATCAACATCTTACTAATATTATAAATGCGAAAGTTTGTACGGATGTATGTATGTTTGTTACTCTTTCACGCAAAAACTACAGAATGGATGTGAAGGAAACTTTACAATAATATAGCTCATACATCAGAATAACATATAGGGTATAATTTATATAGCTAGCTATTTATTTTCAATTCATTGAAAATAATAATTATTGTTTAATAGAAAATGTCAAAATTTGAAAATGACATTTTGCAAAACACTGATTGTTAAATCAAAATTCTCTTTTAGAAAATATTTAAATTAGTGAATTTATTTGAATTACTCGCCTAATACTTTGAATCGAATCAAGAATTAAACATATTTTAAATAAATAGGTTAAGAATTTTTGTATAAACATAGATGGGACCTAGGAAAAGAAAACAGATTACTCGAAGTACTAATCCTAAGCAGACGAAGTCGCGGGCAGAAGCTAGTATAATTATAAAATGGTGGCCAACACCGCTTTTCGATGATTATCATTCTTATATAATATAATCCGTTTTCCTGTAAAACTAAAAACGTTGTAAAACACAATCTAAAGAAAATGCGATAAAACTTTTCCTCTATTTCAATCCTGATTCTATTATACAACCGCTTTTGACCATCATCCAATCAAAGAAATAATTTATTCACGACAAAAAAAATAAATCTTTAATCTCTGTATTCTTTTGAATCTACCTTATTTTTCAATGAAACTAAAACATTTGAAGTAAGTACAATCGACCGCAGACTTTTAATCAAGCCGATATAAAAACAAATTCCTGCTACTTATTGACTTATAGAAAAAGGATTAATTAATTTATTTGTGAATGTTTTCGAATTCCACAAAAGGGCGGAATCAAAACAAATCTGTTAAACCGCAAAATAAATCAACAAAATTTTTTGGTGTTCTTAATAATGGGTAAAAATAAATAAATTATAAAATACAAATAAAAATGCGATTGTACGAATAGATTTAATTGATGTTGACAATTTGCTCGATTCTACTTGCTAATAAATCAGTCACCCTTTTTACATTATGTTTAAGAATTTACCAGAGAATACCGGAAATTAGTCCTTTTTAAATCAAATTCTAGACGTGTTGACTCTTTTTTTACGAAAAAACATAAATTGATTTTGAAAGATTGTTATTTTATCTGGTAAACGTAGTTTTAAAATTTTGAAAAACTAAGTTCATTTTTAATATACTAAGTTGTACCGTTGGTCGTTGGCAGATTTGTTCAATTTTCAAACGAAATATTGTATTATATACAATACAATATACAACACAAATTTCAAATCATGTGTTCAAACAGAAAAATAAATCAATACATTTATTTTTTATTTTTTATTCACCAGATTTACAGGAACGGGTTTAGTTTTTCCCATAGGAAATAAATCATCTAGTAAATCCACGTTATGCAAGTGTATTATATAAGTATAATTAATACAAAACAATACAAGAACAGCACCTACTATTAAATGGGAATATAATTCACCGTCTCCAGATATTTTCATATCAGAGGGTTCGGCTCTGTGGAATTCCAAATTTGACCGATAAATCCTACTGATCCCTCAATATAAATATTTAAAAAATCTTTCGTAATTCTACATGTATTTAAAATGACTGATTTTTGCATTTTTATATACAAATTTTTTGACAAATCTAATATGCCTAAATTTTTTATAAGAGAGCTAGGTATAATGCCAGTAGCCGAAATAACAAAAGGTAATATTTTTATAGTCTGAGAATGCCAAATTCTTTTAATTTCATTTCCTAAATCTGTATACTTTCTTATTTTTTCAGAAACAGATTTTTGAATATTACAGGAATTTGGAATAGCTACATCAATAATTATTTTAGCATTTTAATTTTTAGTTAAATTAAAATTATTAAAAAATAAATCCGAGAACGTGTTTTGTGACGAATATACCTCAGTTTTTCTATATATATAAGGTCGCAAACTAAAATATTGTATTTATATATATTTCTTGTATTGTCATATTATCCGTAAACTACACTATCATCAATTATTTTATTATCTGTAACTTCGTTAACATAAATTCAATGTTATATTATCTGTAAATTTCATCTATCAATTATTATTTTATATGTAAATTTCATTGTCATAAATTCCTTGTTATATTTATTACCTGTAAACATCATTATCATCAATTACTATATTATATGTAAATTTCATTATCATAAATTCATTGCTGTATTAACTGTAAACCTCATTATCATAATTATTATATTATCAGTAAATGTACTTCATTACCCATATAATCTGCATACTTCACCCGCCATAACACAGGGACATCCCTAGCATGGCGGGCGAAATAACACAATATGTACACTATGTATAAAATTCTTTAATAAATAAATAAATAAAATATTTCAGATTTTTTTTATACACTTATTTTGTTTAGACATTATTGAAAAATCATAAATACTTACAAGAATTAAGAAGTATTATCATCAAGCGTTTTGAGTATTTTTATTGCTTACTTTAATGTAGGTATATATTAAAGCAAGTTTTGAATGAAATAAATCGATATTAAATTTTTAATTTAAAAAATTTGATACGGGGAATAATCGATCTTTCTCATCGGAACCTCCCTGTACAGTTACAAGCATTTTTAAAATTTTATTCTCAGCCGCTGGTCAATGGCTCTTAAGAGTACTTCATATTATTTTTTTGATGTATCCTATACCTAAATACTAGCTTTTATCGTACATACATAATAATTTGTTATATGTCAGGTCTTATATTATAATCCTAGTAGGTATATTATTTAACTATGACAGGAGTACATATTTATTTTGTATGTTTTTTCAATATTATTCAAGTAGGGTACACCTTGTAAATAATCTTGTGAGTAACTATAATTTGATTTAGAAACTACCTTTAATATCAGTAAAAATAAGATAAGAGGTAAAATCTATTTTTGTATCAATTTTATCTAAAAATAATGGCCCTGACGACGAATTCAATCTTTAATATAAATTAAAAAAACAATATGTTCTTACAATTGGAATAAACATAAGAATGAAACAGAATATTTGGGATATTTTTTCCACTTTGAAAAGCAATGTGATGATTATACAAATATTGGAGGGTGGCAGACGAATCGGTCAAAAAATGTCAGCTTCGTGATGAATAGATAAGAATTTTTGTAATTACGGCCAATTTTGGTCAATCTACAATAAAAAAAAACATATCTCTCCCTGGTATTTGTCGGTAGGTCACCTAACCATTTTTTTCACTAGTTCCTATTATTTATGTACAATATTTCACAAATGTGCCATTTTACGAAAGCTTGTGGTTACATTTATGTTCGGAAACTCTGGCGTCTTAAAATTGGTTCAACAGCTTTTTCTGGCTCTATTTTGCAGTTTTTAAAGCTTATTATTTTCTCTGTTTGCTCTGTCAAACCATAGCTTTTTCTGACTGTATTTTGCAGTTTTTAAAGCTTATTATTTTCTCTGTTTGCTCTGTCAAACCATAGCTTTTTCTGACTGTATTTTGCAGTTTTTAAAGCTTATTACTTTCTCTGTTTGCTCTGTCAAACCATAGCTTTTTCTGACTGTATTTTGCAGTTTTTAAAGCTTATTACTTTCTCTGTTTGCTCTGTCAAACCATAGCTTTTTCTGACTGTATTTTGCAGTTTTTAAAGCTTATTATTTTCTCTGTTTGCTCTGTCAAACCATAGCTTTTTCTGACTGTATTTTGCAGTTTTTAAAGCTTATTACTTTCTCTGTTTGCTCTGTCAAACCATAGCTTTTTCTGACTGTATTTTGCAGTTTTTAAAGCTTATTACTTTCTCTGTTTGCTCTGTCAAACCATAGCTTTTTCTGACTGTATTTTGCAGTTTTTAAAGCTTATTATTTTCTCTGTTTGCTCTGTCAAACCATAGCTTTTTCTGACTGTATTTTGCAGTTTTTAAAGCTTATTATTTTCTCTGTTTGCTCTGTCAAACCATAGCCTTTTCTGACTGTATTTTATAGGTCAATGCCTATTATTTCATATGTTTGTTCTGTCATATAATCAAATACAATTTGATATGCCATGTTTTTTAATTTCACTGAGAAATTATGAAAATAACTATGTATTGCCAGAATATATAAAATAATGACAAATTAAAACACTTTGTTTTTACCACGATAATCTTTATTTTAACACATCGACATGTTTCGAGAACGATGTTCTCTTCCTCATACTAACACTAGATAGTACACTAGTTAGTAAATTTTATGTCCTGAGGAAGAGAACATCGTTCTCGAAACATGTCGATGTGTTAACATAAAGATTATAGTGGTAAAAACAAAGTGTTTTAATTTGTCATTAATAAAATGGTGCCACAAAGGGAATTTGCAAAATTTGAAGAATATATTAAATATTTTTAAAATATTCACATGGTTAGGTTATACCTACATCTCAATATGTATATTGTATATATTGTCTTTCATCATCATCATCACATTTGGCTCTACAACCCCTGCTGGGTCTTGGCCTACTTAAGAGTCTTCCTCCACTCATCTCTCCTTTGTACCAGCTCTCTCCAGTTTGGAAGCTACAAGATAGATAGGTCTTTGAGGACGTTGTCCCTCCATCTTAATCTTGGCCTTCACAGGCTCCTTCGCCCTTGATTGTGCGTAGGTATTCATAATGAAAGTACTAACGATAAAGTTTGAAATCCATCAATCCTGTGTTTAAAAAAAATGAGTGTGCTTTAGACTACACGACTGAAGTAATACTTCTAGAGAGAAAGAAAATATGCGCGCGCACTGCTCTCTCTTGCTCTTACTGTATTTATAAAATTGTTCAAGAACGAAATGAAATTACGAATAATCTTCATGCACTGGCTATGAGAGGAAGAGAGAAAGAAAATGTGTGCGCGCAATGCTCTCTCTTGCTCCTACAGTGTGATACAGCCAGTTCACCTCGCCCGACTACACTTTTCGTAACGCTCTCGTCACGCATTCACCAGCTAATCCCCAAGTCAAGCGTGCGTAAAGAAGTTTTACTTCAAGAATTGAACCTGTTTAATTTAATATTTAATTTAAACATCCTGTATTGCAATAAACATGTTTCTTCCGAGACTGAGTCCACAAGAAGTATGAAAACCTGATGTGTCACAAACATAACAAATCTAAATGTTTCGAATTTAACCCCATTTTTACGACCCGTGTGTAGAATTTAAAGGTGATAATACAGATAATTAAAGTTACAACGATCCGTGGAAATTTTCTCCTAGAGTACCTAACCAGCGAATTTAATAAGAGTACCTACTTACTATGGTATTTGGTTTCAAATTATCTTACTTAGATAGGTAGAAGTAATGTAGGTACCCGATTAGTTCTTCATCAATAAACAATCGCGTCATTGTACCATCACCAATCTAAAATAAAAGTAAATAAAATAAAATTATGAACACATTAGGACTTAAATTACGGTGGCTTGAGGAAAATTCTCCATCTATGGTGAAGGGGCGATCTCTGCCACTGGGCGACGACGGCATGAACAAAAGTGTTCTCCGATCTCCGCTAGCGATGACTCGTCTCGAATACTCTGTGGCGCATCAAAGCAGCCAGCGAACCCATGCACCCTTCCCTCTGTGAACATATGCGAGGCGCTGCATCGCCAGGGGAGGCCAAACAGCGCTCTGCATGCGTGGTTATACTGTACTAGGAGTGCGTTCATGACGCCTTATGTGTATCTCGACAATAGCTAGCTAGTGTAAAAGCTCATACATTATGTCTCCTCCGGAGGACTGCACCTCTTGATTCCTATTAAAATACACAGTGGCGGCTCGAGCGCTCCTTTGATGATGGGAACCGACGTTTTTTTACATACACCTACTACATACAATACTGTATGTAGTGTAATATCTCACTACCCGGAGAATATACCTACTATAAAATTTTAGAACCAAAATTTTCATGGTCAGATCATGCTAATCAGATGTCTAAATATAATGTATAATACAGCATAATAAAAACAACGTTTTATTTGCTAGTATCATCGAAGTTCATTTGAACGCGAGCGATTCCCGCACGAAACTACGCAACTTTTGTTACGTGGGGATTCATCGAATTGTCTCCACGGTATTTGAAATTCACAAGTGCGCATGCGCGGGTCTCGGATTTCGTACGATCGCGAACGAAAAGCAAGGAATGAACGAAAATGCAGGGATAGTACGGATTGTCCCACAAGTGCGCAGTAGGTTCTGCGCACTGAGAAATGCACTCTTATGGTTCGTGCGCTGATCGACTGTCCGCTGGTCAGCGTGAATTTCGGTGAAGACTGTTATTTCTTTTAATAGGTTTCAAGTATAAGTAGTGGGGACTGTCCCCACTGCCCCCCTGTGAAGAACAGCCAATGAAAGTGCAGAAAAATCATTTTAAAGAAATTCTTGTCTATATTAGTGTAGACTACTGCGGGATAAGAGGGGGCCGTGGCCGTTTGTTTCAAACTACTTGGAATCAGTTTGAACTAGAGGTGAGAAAGCAAAATAACGTAAAACAGTTTAAAAAAATGCACCTAAATTTTTGATATAAATCCTACAAAATGTTTTTAAGCATCAAATATGTGTGTTATCGGTTATCACTGCCAGTTATAATTTAGGCCTGAAAGGGTTAACTCTTGATTGAGGGAATCTTGTCTATTTTATCACAATGGTTCACAAAATTTTGTCGGAGTGGTAAAATAACAATGGTCGAGTCTGAACAAGAACAATAAAAAATCGATCCTTTTCCACAAAACGGCGCTATACAAATCATCCAAATATTTTTACGACTTTATGTCCGGGTAAAAACATTCCCACTGGAAAAACTAAACCCTTCCAAACACTTTTCCGCAAATGATCTACTAGTCAATCCACGCTATGCAAGTGTACTATAAGTATAATAAATACAAAACAATACAAGAACAACATGTTAACATTCCAGAGACCAAATGGGAAAATAATTCACCGACTCCAGATATTTTCAAATCAGAGGGTTCGGCTCGGTAGAGCTCCTAACTGGAACGATAAATCCTACTTTTTTAATTATTTTTTTTTGTTTATATTAACTCCATACAGGAGGCACCGAGGAAAATAATTTCCCTCGGGACGGATGTCATCTTTGAAGATGCTGCGTGGAGGGTCTCTTTTTGAGGAGAGGAAGGAGTGAACACGTGTCTTAAAGAGACTCATGTTGTAGGAAGGAGGAAACACAGAAGCCGGCAAACCGAGCTGTTGAACTCAAGAACGAGTCGTAAAAACGACCAGTTCTCATGTGAAAAATGTCAACCGTGTACATATGTTGGGCGAGCGTTTGGCATGTTTCCCGACTATGCACCGGTGCCGAGGGGATCAATGACGCTAGTTCCTCGGAGCATCTTCCATTGAAATACCGGTAGAACAAGGATAGCATTCCCACCCGACGCCTGTGGTCTAAAGATTGCAATCCGTTTGTTAAGACGGGAGAATCTATCAAACGGACCGCCCGTTTCTGCACAGAGTCGAGGGTGTTTGTCAGGTACTATGGGGCTCCAGACCAGAGGTGGCTGCCAAATTCAACCGTGGGGCGCACTTGTGATATGTACAGAGTTAGCAGTTGTGTACTATTAAAGTGTCTGCGGGCCCTGTACAGTACGCCCAGTTTCTGAGAGGCTAACTTAACTCTGGCCTCGATGGAGCCGCCATATATGAGCTGGTCACTTAGAGTTACAACAAGCATATCAACTGATCCCTCAATTAAAATATTTAAAAATTCTTTCGTAATCCTACATGTATTTAGGTGATTGATTTTTGCATTTTTATATATAAATTCTTTAACAAATCTAATAAGCCTAAATTTTGAATGAGGTATAATGCCGACATAACAAATTGTAATATTTTTATAGTCTGAGAATTTCAATTTCTTTTTATCTAATTTCCTTTTAATCCATCATGTGTTGATGCTGCTGAGCCCCATCCTATTAATCCATATTCCAATTGAGAGTGGCATAAAGCAAAATATATACTCTCTTTAAATCCAAAGATGACAAGATGTTATGTATTTTTTTGTTAGTTTGGTTAGCTTTTTTGGCTCCGATCAATGTGTGAATCCAAGTGAAGTTTTTCGTCGATTGTTTTACATGATAAGTTAAAATATGTTCTTGTAATATAGGTTATGATTCGGTTTTATTTGTATCTTTGGACAGGCAATAAATGCAGTATCAATTCAACGATGCACGTGGGAAAATTCATTCGCAGAAAAATTCCATCGGAAAATATTGTTCATATAATAACAAGAGACAAAATAATATTCCGGTCATTATAAGTTTGGCACGTGCAATGTGCAATGCAATTAATAATATCGAACATTACACAATACTAGTTCACATTTTGCATAGTGTTCAAAGTGAAGTTTTACTTGGTTATTTTGTTGTATCCAATCTCGGTGGTAGGGCGATAAAATTCTTGGCTCTAAACTCTAAATCATAGATTTAAATTTGTAAATATAAATTTCATTGTAGTCGGTAAAATTCAAGAACTAAGTGGAGCGATTTAGGTTCAAATTTGATCCGCTTTTATTTTTCTGCGATTGATATCGGTACAAAATTGGACCACATTTTCCTACCATTCGTAAAACATTTATTACAATTATTTAAAACATTTTCCTGGCCAGCAAATTATTTTATCTAATAGTTGATAAAATAGACTTTATGTCTATGGCCTTATGGATTGCCTTTGAATTCTTCTAGAATAAATGTTGGCCGTTAGAAAGCTCCAGTTCTACAAATGAACTTCAAAATAATTTTCAAACCTAACTTTTGATTTGATATAGACGTATTAAAAATGGTATTCTAGTATATTTTTGCATCTGTGATTATCAAACAGGCTATAGAGAACATAAAAACGATAGGTATTCAATAATAATATTAAAAATATCCACTGGCGGCAATTTCATCTTAAAATCACTAAAACACAAATTGCGCCCATTTATAAAGTTAAAGAATTTTTAATAATTTATTTATCAATTGTAAAAATATATTGCTTAATTTACATATACAAACGTCGATAAACGATTTTTTTAATGTGGGCGGGAAATTTTCACTATAAATTTTTTAATTTTTTGTAAATAGTCTAATTAATAATCGCATATAGAGATCTATAATAAAACTTAAGTTCTTAAGAGTTGAAAGGGTTCCTAATGAAGAAATTTTAAAATAACACCGGGAAGCGCAACAGTACGCTACATTAGTATGACATTTGAAATTTCCTATTAGTAACCCGAAACGACGTTTTTTTGTTTAATTCCCAGCAAGTTTTTGTACATTATAATAGGGTATTTCCACGTTGTTTTATTGATTAAAAAAAATAGGCAAAACATTACGATTATTAAGGCATTTATTTTTATGTTGACGAATAAATTTTCTACAGCTAATCAAAGTTTCCCATTTTTGTAATACCGCCAAAACGACATTTTGGACGTGTGACGTCATAAGCGTTGTCCAGCTTTGAAAAAATTCTGACAGTAGTACTTTCTTGTTCGTTGACGTGCGTATGTAGCGTTGTTGCCAACCACGGGCCGTTTTGGTTGTGTCAGTTTTTAAACGTTTTTAAAAGCAATAAATTTGAATGAAAATATTAAAAAAAAAAATTTTTTTAGTAGATTGATTAAAATCAGAAAAAATATTGTTACGGGGTTTCTCTGGTCGCCAATTGTCAGCTCCAATAGCCGACAACTGTGCCAGGTCCAGCTAGCCCCAAAACAAGCCCCAAAGCCAGCTCAAACGGGAGCAAAGGGCACCCTCTATCTCAGGCGTGGGTCGCAAATGAATGCTTCCAGAACTCCTTCCTCCTCGGTCACCTGGGGAACTAATACTCTACGAGATTCTCCTGCCGGAGCAGATTGACAACAAGATATGTTTAAATAGATTCATGTATTGACAATTCAGAACACAGTATACAGGTTATTTCAGTACAGGACTATACAAGAATGCATGTTACACAAACCTAGCTAAAGTGTTTATACCTCGTGGTCTCTGCATCGAAACTCTCTGAGTTATGGTTTTACGCGGGACCCTATCGTATTTTTACGGACACATGGAAAAAAAGGGGGAATCTGGTGATCAGCTTACATGTGTGGGGGCGAAGGTCTCAGCTTCCGGCACGTTCGGCACTCTTCCGGGGTCCGCGAACCATTATAACACCGATATTTGGCAAAACCGATTCTACATTCCAATGCGGACTAGTAGTAACATTGCGGCTTATAAATCAATTCGGCTCATTTTGCGATTCAAACGGCCGTTAGACTTTCGCGGATCGGATTTAACGTCCGCCCGAGGCAGGGAGCAACTTTCGACTGGCGGGCGGCCGGAATGCCGTGGGGAGTAGAAGGGAGAGGAGGTAGGGGATGCAGGAAACGGTGGGGGACGGGACTGCTGTGACAAGTTTTAACCGGACTCGGCGATTGTTGTTATGTATATTCTACCAGCTATAGGGCGTTCCATAACAATATCTTTAAATATTCCACACATTTTGAAGAGAAGCCCTCGTTTGTGAATATACCTTATTGATGTGGTGGTGTTTATGAGAATCTGAGTATTGAACCAGATAGAGGTTACACTTGTACATATAACTGCATCTCAACTCAAATTTAGATTTTTCTGAGATGTCTTGAAATCGAAAATAAGGAAAACGAAATGTTAATTTATAGAAATCCATTGGTCGTTAGTTAATAAATTAACTGTTTCGTGTTTAAGAGGGTATTTCCAGAGAATACCGGAAATTAGTCATTTTTAAATCAAATTCTAGACGTATTGACTCTTTTTTACAAAAAAAACTTAAATTGGTTTTGAAAGATTGTTATTTTATCTGGGGAACGGAGTTTTAAAATTTTGAAAAAACTAAGTGTATTTTTAATATACTAAGGTTATACCGTTGGTCGTTGGCAGATTTGTTCAATTTTCAAACAATAGATTCTATTAAACAACACAAATTTCAAATCATATAATCATACAACAAAATAATACAATACATAATCTAGTCAACACAGATTTCAGAATTTTAGTTGTAGTTAAATTAAAATCATAAAAAAATAAATATGAGAACGTGTTTTGTGACGAAAATACCTCAGTTTTTCAGTTAATTTAAGGTACAAACAAAAATATTTAAAAAAATTTACACACTTATTTTGTATAGACATTATTGTAAAATCATAAATACTTATGATCAAAAAATACTTACAAGAAGTACATGATATTTAATAATTTATCGTCGTGCGATTTGAACATTTTTTTTGCATACTTGAATGTAGGTATATATTAAAGCAAGTTTTTAATTAAATAAATCGATATAAAATTTTTAATTTTAAAAATTTGATGGGAGAATAATCGATCTTTCTCATTGGAACCTCCCTGTACAGTTGCAAGCATTTTAAAAATTTTATTCTCAGCTGCTGGTCAATCGCTCTTAAATGCACACCTCTTTTGTTTTATAGTTTTGAAAAAGGCAATCCTTTTAAGCTAATCAGAAAAATAAAATCAAAGTTCAGAATACTTTTTACAAGCTTTCATCTTGTGAGAAACTCTCTTCTCGATACAAAATGTATGCAAATCTTTCTAGTTACACCTATTGGGAAAGAATTTCTGCTCAAAAAGTTTTTCCTGTAAGGTTAAGAGAGAGGTCCTGCTACAGAATGGGTATATGGAATGGACTATACAGAACGGTGTAGGATAGATTTCATTTTTTTTAAATAATTTATTTTATCTGTATAAAGTTTAATTATATGCGATTTTTTTATGCCTGTCTCATTAGGATATACATGTGTCGAGACAGGCATAGAGGTACATACTAAATGTCTACATTATTAGTTACATGAATATTGAGATTACATACATTTAAATTTCTGTACACCAAAAAAGAGATCGGTGATTGGATTGGTGCTATGGAACGATGAGAAGTTACCGAATGTTATCCTATCAATCCTTGTCGATAGAGTGTGCTAGAAGGCTAGGAGTGATGGACGTTTAAAACCATCCCTCCCAAAGCAAAGCCATGGGTCGAGAGAATCCTGCTGAAGAGGTCGAAAGTTCTCCCTCAAGCAGTCTCTTTTTTTTTGCCACGCTGTTGGTGGGCAGACGCATTCACCGCCAAGACCTAGACAAACCTCACCCTATGAACCCAGGTATTGTTTTACAGAAGCATTTTTCTCGCCTGGTATTCACAAAAGTCATCAGAATCAAGACAATTCTATATATGTGTAATTAGTAATTTCCTTTTTTCCCAAGGCCAATTTCAAACTGACCAGTTTCAAAAGTGATTTTATTTATTTATTTATATTGGGTTTTACGATTCGGTTACTAAAACTCAATAATTTAAAAATGCTAATTTCGGTTGTGATTCTGTCTGCAACTCCGGTTCAATGACCTCTAGAACTTGGATTTGCTTTGAATTTAAACCTTACCATTTTTCCACTGTGGGTAACTTATTAAAAAATGTTTGTAAGTACTTTTATTTATTTATTTATTTATGTTAAGTTTTACGATTCTGTTACAAAAACTCAGTAATTTTAGAACGCTAATTATGGTTGTGACGTTGTTAGAGTGACGATTGACGACCGTCCGTGGTCGAGTGGTAAGACACTTGACTCCCATTCGGAAAGTCGCGGGTTCAAACCCGGCGTGCGCAAATAAATTTTATTTGATTAATTTGGGTTATTTCACAATTAATTAATAAAAATAATACATGTTATATTTGCGGCACGTTCCAGAGTGGAAGATACTCTCAGTATCGCCCTGGTGTAAGACCACCATTCAGAATTGAAACGTTGCTTAATAATGGCTTTAGCCGTGTTTAGTGACTAGATCTGAATAGCCAGGTACTTTCCTACCTTCCTCTTCCCCATCTCCTTCCCTTCCCCACTTACCTTCAGCCTCACAACATACTCCAATTGGGAATGCCATAGTCTCACTGGCTTCAGAAGGGAGCAGTTGGGACTCTTGTGAGGTTTCTCTATTAAAAAAAATAAAAAATCCGTCGAATTTATTTTCAATTACACTGGCAAATCACCATGTAAGGTTACAGCGTTGAACAAAGTGTGAAATTCATGGAATTTGAGATTTGATAAAAAATGAGACGTGAACTTAACACTATACGTGAAAGGCGACGGCCACCGAGATCATGCGAACTAACGCCTTTAGGCTTCTTCCTTTGTAGCATTCGCAGGTCTATACAAATAAAACGCAAACAATTGATGCCCTCAAAGTCAACATAACAAATGCCATCCAGCAAATTCAGGCAGATGTGTGCGACGAAGTCATTGAATATTGGATCTCCGAATACGTGCCAACAAGATAAGACGCGGCGGACATTTGAACGACGTTATATTCCACAGGTAATGCCATAAAATATATTTTCAAATAAAAAAAAATTGAGTAGACATCTCATATACAACTTGTTTTATTTACATTTTAAGATCAAGCGTCCTTATTGAAAGACACTATATATGGCATCTTAACCACTCGAGCGCTTTTTGCCACATTATGGCACTCTAAGAGTATGGATATTAGAGAGACGGCATGTGAAGTGTGCCCGGGCGCTCCAAGTGTGCCTTTTCGAGAATTTTACCCAAAAGGCTTACATTGGCTGCTGGTTTTTGGCCGTTTAATACGTTCCGACATTTTTACGACAGCAGTCATTTTACATAGTGACAGCCAATGTCAGCCGTGTGGGTAGAATTCTCGAAAGGGCACACTTGGAGCGCGCGGGCACACTTCACATGCCGTCTCTCTAATATCCATACTCTTAGATGGCACTATTTCAAAAACCTCGGGTTGCTTTGTTGCCAAAATGTGGCAAATTTTCAAATATTTTTTTATTTATTAAAACGACTACATAATATATTGTAAATTCAACTAACTAACTAACTAACTAACCATCACGCCGTTTCCCCGCAGGGGTAGGCAGAGAGGACGGACCGCCAAACACCTCGGTCTTGGCACACACTCTTTGTCTCATTCACATTCATACATCGTCTCATACATACTCTTCTATTTTTCTGACTCTTGACATGGCCCGACTCAAGTATCTGATTCACTTGATCGTGCCATGTCTTTCTCGGACGCCCCCTACTTCTTGTACATTCAAAATATAACAAAATACACATTCTCTAGATTCTTTAAAATGTTTTAAGGTTAAAGATTTAATTATATATTTTTTTATAAATCGTACAAATATGTGATAATAGACAAAAGATGGGGGAATTCATTGGCTATATAGAACTAAAATCAGTTTGAATGTCTGCATATTCAAATTCGGAGGTATGATTTTTTTGATATGGGCGGAAAAATTTCTTTTAGCAATTTTGATAAAAAATATTTTAATTGCTCTGTCGCTCCAGTGTCTGCAGCTCCAATACGAATCAAGAAAGTTTATTTCAATAGGTACTATACTAAGATATAATGTATGAAGTATCGAGATGATTGTGAAGAATTTTGTATTGCATTGAAAATAGTTAATGTTGTACTTAGAATATATTTAAAAAAACTCTGTTTCGGATCCCCTCTTAAAACCCCCACAATTTCCTTTAACTCTCTTAGACTACCTGAAAAGGTTCTTTGAAACGACCCATCCTCCCCTTGAACAAGCGGAGAGTTAACTTTTAGCTGGAACCGTTTAGATAAATGAATTTGATGGTAGATTCCTCCTCCATTTCACAACCCTTCAGAGATTGATTTCTGACTGTGAAACATTTTCTTGTATTTTATTTTGCTGTATGTGTATATTGTGAAAACATACATACTAACCTAAATATTATTCTTGATGCCGGGACGAAATTCCCACAGGTGTGAATTTCAACGATCGCTTACTGTCAGAATAACATACGGACGAAAATACACATGAATTGAAATATATTGCGGATATGACTTCCTTGTACTAGGTGGCGCAAAAGTCATAATTTTTTATTTATTTATTATCATTGAAATCCCTGATTTGGATTCCTGGACATGTTGGCAAAATGGGTAATGATATTGCGGATGCCTTGGCAATACAAGGAGCGTCCAACCCTGTTGTTACCCTCATAAACCACATCCCCCTATCTGACATTTTTCTATCATCAAAGACAGATCCCGCAATATTTGGGCAGAGTATTGGCACATTGCTAGTCAATCCAAGGGAGCCTTCTATGCCTCAATACAAAGGACTATCCCATCAAAACCATGGTTTCAACAATTCCCCAATTTTTCCAAAAAAAGAAATTTCCTCACATTGTTCTGTTACTTCTCACCTTTTTAAAATTCACGTCCTTGACTCCCCAGCTTGTACATTCTGTGGTCTAGAAGTGGGAACTTTAGATCACATATTTTTTGGCTGTCCCTCTCTAAACAGGTATCCTCTCTTCTATCAGGCCTTGTCAAAAATTGCCTGGCCTCCATTCAATATTTCATCTCTTCTAAGTCTGAACTCGACTCCAATCTTCATTATAATTTTGAAATTTCTCCATTTAAATAAAATTAATATTTAAATTCGCCTTTCTCTTCTCTATAATTTTAAATGATGGGCTAAAACACCCTTGAGGGTGAAAGCCAGATAAAAATTATTAAAAAAAAACATTTAAACCCGCTAAACTACTTATGTAGTTTGTCAGCAGGGACATAAAGGCAACATTTTATACAATAACATATTTGGTAAAACTCACCCACCCCGTTTTGTAAACGCAGTGCCGAATATTTATTTCTTTAAACGGTACATGATGATACTTCCTATTTTGCAAATGGTAGCAAATGTCAGCTCTATTTTTAGATTTGTGAAGTAAACAGACACAAAATACACGTCAAAAGACATTAACATTATTAAGGACACAAATTTGTAAAAAAGCTAAGGGATCGTACCCATACTACGTGACCCATTTTTTGCAACTTGTCTCCCTCCCCCCTCGGTGACCACGTGTAACCTAACCTAACCTAACATAACCCACCTAACCTAACCCTCCCCCCCTCTCCCTACAGTTTTAAAGTAGTAATTCATAAATATGGCTTTGAATCATTTCAATTTTTTAATAAACGCATTGTACAGCCGATCGTAGATCGACATTATTATACTGGCACAAACTCTCGGCGACTTTGTTGAAAACTACACTGCACTACAAACTATCAGTTTTCAATCAGCTGACGTCTTTGCATATGTACATCAGTGTTGCCACCTGAGAGTTTAAAAAGCGCCAAACACTGCGCGCCATATTTGAATGTAGCTCGAAAAAAACGCGAGATTTCCCTACAGGATATTGACTACTAAAAACCTAAGCCCCCCGCCTCATTGTGACCACGCGTGGTATTTTGAAGATCCTCCTCCCCCTCTGAACGGGTCATGTAGTATGGGTACGTTCCACAGACTTATGAATATTGATAGACATGAAAAGATAGGAAAGGAGTATAAACAAACTATAGCGGGACGCGGAGGGGTGAGTTGACTGTGATTCGTCAATTAATCCATCTGACAGTATATAGGCATCTCGCATCATAATATCACCATTTAGTTCTTAAAAGTAAAATCTGCTTTTGAATGAATAGACCTTTTTAAATGGGAGCGCGAATTGCTTGCCTCATTATGTAGAAACTTGCAAAGTCCATATACACTAAAATAAAGGTCATAACTGTTTTCAGAGTCGAATATTTTGTTGCCGTATTTGGTTAAGACACTTTTACAAATGTTTCATAATTTACTTACCCCAGTAAACAGCGTGGAGCACACTCCAAAAACGCCTACATTTTTTACGGTTGAAATATTTTAGGGTTGTCACAATCGCTTTGTTCCTATTAATAATAAAATAATATAATTATCTCTTTTAATTAAAATTAATTAACTTGAATTATTTCACACGTTATTGAATTACGATAATACGTAGCAGTTACATTATTATTTGCTCCTAATGTTTGTAGATACTCTCAGTATCGCCCCAACTGCTTGAAATCGCTATAAGCGTGTTGAGTGACTAGATCTACATAGCTAGGTACTTCTCACCACGACATCGACGCATCGTGTGTAGGCAACAACCCCCCCCCCCCCCCCTCCATCTCTACCACCCGTCTTATCGGGGTTCTGCAAGTCGGATCGTACGTAGCTATGAGTGGGATATTGTTTGGGAGTTTTTGACGACGAAGGTGTTTTCATTTATTTTTTGGGTACGTATATATAATATTTAAAAATACAATTTTGGTTTAGGTACATTTATTTTATTAATCATAAACGCCCTAATGGGCTTTTACACATTTATACAGTTTTTGTGATTTGAGTAAACAGATCAGGTAAAGTTTTAGATAACAGAAAAAAATACAAAGATGGGTATAACAAGACGTAGGTGTAGAGGTGCAATTAAATATATGTTTTAATAATATAAATACATATAAAATAAATAGAAAAGAAATATATTTAGATATGTAGGTATCATAAAATATAACATATAATAATAATATGTATGGTGCGAGTTCTTAATACATAATTTACAAATGCCAAACACATAACAAGAAAGATAAAAACATTAGCAATACACAACCGCTTTACATAACATTTAAGCATATGTCAGCAGAAACTTAGTAAAATAGTATTATATACACCGACACAATACCAATATTCTCTGACTATGCATAACATTATGACAAATATACGAGTTATATATAATTTACAATATATATATATATATATATAAAGACGGGTTGGGCTTCCTGAATCTGGGGAATAGAGACGTAATATTATATTTTTAGGTATAAAAACATTTAATCAGTTACTAGGGTGATCCGCGCACTACATTATAATACAATTTGTTTTTGAAGTCATCAAAGGTCCATAATCAATTGGTACTCACAATGCTTTCTGGAATAGGAGTGGGTAACATACAACTTACGAGCACACATGACTGAGCAGCCGCAGCTACAGCCTCGATCTCCGTGAGGCACATAGTCATAGGTTCTGGTTCACTTTCCTTTTCGAAACGAGACAAAGTTGACAATATTAGGTATATAATCATTATTGTACTTCGGTAATTTACAAATTTATTACAAATTTGTGACATGCACTATCAATCAAATATTTATTTAAAGAAAAATTAAATATAAGAATGGACTCACGACATGTGTGCTGTGTAGAGCAGGTGAGCAAGAAACTAGAGAAAAATCAAAATCCTCTTGGGGGTTCATCCAAAAAGTATTATTGGTCAATTTTTCGAAGAAAACTTCTTCGGAAAGGTTTTCACTTTGTGACGTCATTATTTATTTTAATTAAAAGACAAAATAACTTTATTTACATCACTTTTATTTATACACAATCTACATGTTTCGTGAACGATTTTCACATCATCAGGAACAAATTACTTAAATTATTATTAATTATTAAAGTATACATTTGGTCCTGGTGATATGAACATCGTTCACGAAACATGTAGATTGTGTATAAATAAAAGTGATGTAAACAAAGTTATGTTGTCTTTTAATTAAAATCTTATTGGTCATTTCGTCAGCTAGAGAAAGACATACATAATATGATATCTCAAAGAAGTTGTCGCTTAATCTCTGAAATTGATGGATAATGACATTAAAATAATTATATGTAATGAATACCTAAAAAAATAATTATTAGTCAATAAAGAATTTATATACTAACGATAATTTTTTCTGTAACAGATGAAAAAGAGACCGATGGAATCGCACCTACACGTAGCACACGTGTGCCCTGTTTGTTTATTATAAAATCTGTCTCTTTGAAATGTTCTGAGCAGATACGAAGGTTACGAATACCTCTGCTCACGTTTACCGGATGAAAGCTGCCACATTGTTTTCAAGTCTTCTTTTTTAGAAAATCTATAAGAAAATACATAACATTTCACTTTTAAGAAGATAATAGAAAAGGAAAACAACTAAAAAAGAAATGAAATTATTTACACACAGCTATCAGCGATTCCTAAGAGTATTTGGAGTCAAAATTTAGATATCATTTTGCCGTCCGATGACATTTTTTCAATTAAAAACAAAAAAACATGTTTTTTTTATCACACGTTCCAGCAGTACCGTACGTACGAAACAACGCGCGTACCTAACACGTGGTCCGTTGTGAGGTGTGACAGTATGATCCAAAGGTAATGTGATCGGTGGCGACGAGCGATAGAAAAATATTTATTTTTTAATTTTAATTGATAAAAAAAATATCATCGGACTCCAAAATGACACCTACATTTTTCATTCCAAACATGCTTACTGTATCTACATTTTACGTCCAAACATACCACGGACGAGTACATAATTAAGAAAGCAAAATATAAAATAACGCCAAATAAATAAAACCATACTTTAATCTACTTTTAAGCCAATATGCACCGATGAAGAATTTAAGTTTAAAAATATAGATTTAGCGTACTTAAAGAGGGTGCTGAGTAATATGAAGTCAAAGGAATCCCAAGATGGTATTACAATAAATATAATCAAAAACTCTATAAATGTTATTGGCGAATCGATGGTCGAAATAATCAATGAGTCTTTGAATAGTGGAGTTTTTCCCAAAACTTGGAAGACATCTGTAATAACTCCTATTCCAAAAATTGACAACCCAAAAAAATTTGACGACTTTAGACCAATAAATTGTTTACCCAAATATGAACAAATATTGGAATACATTGTAAAGGAGCAATTGACTGAATATATTGATGCCAAGCAGATATTAGTTCGACAACAATCTGGTTTTAGAAACAAATATTCTTGTGAAACCGCTATCAACTATGTTATAGATGAGTGGAAAAATTTTAGAGATAAAAAAAGTAAAATTATTGCAGTATTTCTAGATTTAAAACGGGCATTTGAAACAATCGATAGAGATAGATTAATAAAAAAATTAAGTAATATTGGAATTAATGGCAAAGAAATTAAGTGGTTTGCTGATTACCTGTCAGAAAGAACACAAGTCACCAAATATGGTGGGATAACATCTGAACCACATAGTACTAATAAAGGTGTTCCGCAGGGTTCTGTCTTAGGTCCATTGTTGTTCATTATATATATAAATGACATTATCAAAGTGTTAAAGCATTGTTCAATTAAACTCTTTGCTGATGATACACTGTTATACATAGCCAGCAAAAATTTACAGGACGCCATTGAGAAAATACAAATTGACTTAAATTATGTAACTCTCTGGTTAAACCAAAATAAACTAAAATTAAATGTTATGAAAACCAAATTTTTAATTGTGGATAGCCTGGGAGGAAACGAGCAAATAGTACTAAAAATTGATAACGTAAATATAGAAAGGGTTAGCAGTATTAAATATCTGGGTGTAATATTAGACGACAAATTGAAATTCGACGAACACTTAGAATACATAACAAAGAAAATTGCTAAAAAGGTTGGATTCCTTAGAAGGATCAGAAATAACTTGGATCTCAAGACAACGCGCCTTGTTTACAATTCTATTGTAACTCCGCATTTAAATTATTGTTCTAGTGTTTTATTCCTATGTAACGAAGCACAAAATAACAAACTACAGGTTATACAGAATAGGGGAATGAGGATCATTTTAAAGTGCAACATTTATACTAGAGTCAAAATTATGTTACAAAATTTAAATATGATGACAACCAAACAACATATAATATATAATACCTTAACAATGTTGTACAAACTCAAAAATAATATGCTGCCAAGTTATCTGAATAGTAATATTATGTATCACGAAAATGTTCATAATTATCCTACGAGAAGATGCAGAGATTTTAGGCTTCCCAAAACTAAGCTTTCGTGCACCCAAAATAGCGTGTTTTATAAAGGACAAAAACTGTATAATAACCTGCCGAATGCCGTTAAGGAAGCCTCAAACCTTAGCACTTTTCGTAGGACATGTGCTACATATATTAAAAACAATCATTGATTAGATTACAAAAAAAAAAAAAAATAATAATAAAATTAATAATCTTAAATTAATCTCTTAAATTGTATTTTTTAATTTGTATTTTTTAATTTGCATTTTTTTTTATTTGTATTTTTTAATTTGTATTTTTTAAACTGTATTAATTAAATTGTATTATTGTATTTTCTTACTAGATGTATGAAAAAAATATGCATACATCTAAATAAACAAAACAAAAACAAAAAAAAACAAACTTTTAACCCCTTACTAAAAACGTGTTTTAAATTTTACACAACTGATAACAGTGATAACCAACTATTTATCCTATATTAACGGTTGTTTATGAGTTGTGTAAAATTCAAAATTCGTTTAGTAATAACGCCCTTAAAGTGGAATAAATTTAAAAATGATTGGTTTATTATCCTTTATTTATACGACGGAGTTCCATCGAGAAATAACAGATGAAAAAACAGACGCTCCAAATGATACGATAATATATTTGATCAAAGCGCTACAGGCGAAGGCACATCCCTGATTCTTTTGCAAACGGCTTTGTGTTTCGCGTCGTCGCCATGTATATTATGTCATAGTATGTGTTACTAAAACTGGGATGCTATCATGGTCGATCGATAAGGATCGGTAGGATAATTGTCGGTAACTTCTCATCGTTCCCTAAGACAATGCAGATCGCAAACAACAGTTGATATCGAATATATTAAGAACACTTAGTCATTGTGAAGTGTTACCTAATCGTTTGCAATCTGCAGTTGTCCTAGGGAACGATGAGAAGTTACCAACAATTTATCCTACCGATCCTTATCGATCGACCATGCTAGCACCCCTGATCATATTATATAATCCGAATAAGCTTAAAATGTTGTAAAATAATGCTTACCTATGGAATGTAATACGACAATTGGTTTTATTCTCTTTTTCACTTCTGTTTTTACACGTTTTAATAGCACAAGCAACCATTTTTGCCCTGTTATTTCGTAAAATGTACCGATGAGAGCTCGGCGCTAGTCCGCACAAGAATGATGACGTCACACATTCTACGCCGTACGCGTGTCCGGCTGGTTCCAAATGGAACCGGTATATGGAGGGGGAAATAATACGCTATTATCGCTTAGGGCAGGTCTATATATTCATATGTCTATGGTACGTTCCGTAATTCCTTATCATTTAAAACATCTGTCTTTAATTTTAAAAACACTGTTAGGAAATAAGGCGCATTCAAATAGGGCTGTAAGTGTTAGAAATAGATGCATTAAAAAATACGTGACAGTCTTTTGACGCATTCAAAGTTTTTTTTTTAACTGCGTATTTTTTGTTTTCTTATAATATTTTTGTGAAACTCACCCAGCCCGTTTTGCAAACGCAGTGACGAATATTTAATTCTCATTGCAGAAAGACTTTTAATAATTTAATTAAAATCTGGTTGAAAGTTTCCTAAAGTTGTACTTTGCGTAATTAGGGTTCAATAATTATGACACTTTCAGAACAAATAATTAGTTTTCTCTGCGCCCTACGCAATCATTGTTAGGTTTTAAAATGTCTCTTCTTTAGAACCTTCTGTTTAGACGTGGAAAATGTGTTTTCATGTTAGAATTTAATATTTTAAAACAAATGTGTAACAAAGTACAACAAATTTATTCCCTTAGTCCAAGTATGTCAAGACAAGACGCGTGGGCCTAAAAAATTTCACCGGAAACAAAATTATTCGTTTAAAAAAAACATTTTTCAAAAATAAAGTGCACTATATCACAGTCAAAAGATCGCACGAAGCATTGGTTGGTGAAGCATGTTTTGTGTTATTTTGTATGTCGAAGGACCTTGAAATGTGTATGTTTTAACCACTGCACAAGTAGAAGTAAGCACATAAGGAAAAAGAGAGAATTACTCACTGCGGGACTTGTAGTACTTTCTTCATTTGGCCGGTTTTAACTTTGCACTGTGTTAATATTTCAATAATATTTCTTCTTGGAGCGGTGAGTAGCTAAAGAGCGGATGCGGATGCGAAAATTAAATGCAGAGATGTTTGCAGGAAGAGGTTCGATTATTGAATGATTGTGGGTAATGGGAAAAAGTGACAGGTTTATAGGGAAAGATAGGAAGGAAATGTGACAATACAAGCTACAAGTACAGCAGTTCATGTTTGTGTATAGGTTTGTATAGATGTATGTATGTATGTAGCTGTGTAAATGCCCAACCAATTGGTACCTTTTGTTGGTCTGCGTGGAGCAAATTCGTTTTCCAGCAATTTCGCATTAATAGAATGAAGATCATTTTCAAAACACAAAATTGCGGCAGTTACAAATATTTTAGGTATGGGCTGTTACGGAATTTATTATTGAAAATTGAATCAGTTATACGAATACTTAAAAAAATATATACTTAAGGGGCCGCTCTGCCAATTTCTACCGATTTCTTACACGTTTTCCTTAAACGTTTGAAGTTCTTAAAATATATGTTATTCTTTAAGATAGTATCTATACATTTCCTATGCCGAAACGGTAATTATTTGAAATTCCCTCGATAGAAATAAATCGCAAAGTATGCTCCGAAAGTTATTATTTACACGTTTGTTTCTGTTATTTTACAAGTTATATCTATGAAAAAATTCACAATGTTTCTTTAAATGCTACTTGACACAGCCCCCACGAGATTTTTGTTCTTTTTCAAATGAGTTGTCTTTTATTAAACATTTTCACAATTTTCGCAAGATTTTTGTGGTTTCTAATGTTAGAGCGCTCGCTCCCACGGTCGTATTGTCGTATCTCTCCATCTTCTTCTTTTTGAGCGGGGTATGTAGGTTCGAGGCAGCGCATCGAGAAAAGTAAAATTCGGTAAAAATGTTATATTTATTATTAGCAAAACAACTACGACGCAAGAGATGCGACGGAATTCGATGTGTAGTTCGTATTATGCAATTAAAAGCTTCTGCCCGCGACTTCGTCTGCGCAGGATTAGTACTTCGATTAGCCTACTTTCTTCTCGTAGGTCCCATGTATTTTCAAAATTCTTAACCTATTTATTAAAAATATCTATTATTATTGATTCGATTCAAGGGAGAGTACTTCAAATAAATTCACTGATTTAAATATTTTCTAAAATAGAATTTTGGTTTTACAATCGTTGTTTTTCAAAACGTCATTCTCAAATTTTGACATTTTCTATTAAACAATAATTATTATTTGTAATACATGGAAAATAGCAAGCTTTGGGTATAAATTATAGCCTATATGTTATTCTTATGTATGAGCTATATTATTGTAAAGTTTCATTAAAGTCCATTCGGTGGTTTTTGCGTGAAAGAGTAACAAAGATACATACATCCATACAAATAAGGTAAGGGAGGGCTAATCTATAGTTATCATTACATGCCTGTACCTTATACCCGCTCCTAGAAGGATAAACGGGCAAACATTATTCTGAGGCAAGCTTTCGGTATCGTATTTGATCCCAAAATAACTTTCTCAGATCTCCTGTCACTGTTTACTCCGGGAGTTTAGCATGGTCGATTGATAAAACCCTATATACGATATTGACCGAATCCGTCTTCTATGGTCAGTTATCAATATTTGCAAGTACGGTCTACGATTATGACATTCACACCGCGATGACTGATAAATTTTAGCGCTACCTCAGTAGTATTGGTTAACAAGTCGCTTGCTGGGGGATGGTTTGTACTATGTCCACAAAAACTCGTAATAAGGAAAAGGGGTTTGAAGTTTAAAAAAAATCTATTTTTGTTTCCTTTACTTCAAACTAATTGTTATAAATAATAATTTAAAATACAAGGGTTAATCTACCTACAAGTAAAAGAACAACATAATTGGTTGAATTTTTATTTGAATAAAAGCGTTATCAAGAACGTAAAAGGGCACTTTTTTTTAAACAAAATAGCAAAAAAATGAATGTTGGTTTGTACATGAACATATTTAATTTTGCTTTATAGTATATCCATACTCAGGGCGGAGATAGACCAAACCAACAGTAATTTCATCCTATGGTACATCAAACAATAATAATTTAATATTCACGTACATATGGTTTTAATAAATAATAATAAAATAAATTTTTTTTTTTTTTTTTCATTAGAAATTAGAAAATTTTGTATTGTCGTAAATAAAATGTATGGAGTAATCTAAAATGAGTAATTTTTTCAAACATGTACAGGTTTTAATAAATAATAGTAAAAAATTAGTATTTGCCGAAAGAAGTACACTCCAATCGTCATTTTTTGTGATTACTATGGAGATAGAACAAAAACTTACAAACTTAAATATTTTAGATTTTTTTTTACACACTTATTTTCTTTAAACATTATTGAAAAATGATGATCAAAAAATACATACAAGAAGTGCAAGATATTAATTTAATAATGTATCATCGTGCGTTTTGAGCATTTTTTATTGCTTTAGTGAATGTAGGTATATATTAATTTTGTTTTGAATGAAATAAATCGATATTAAATTTTTAGTTAAAAAAATTTGATGCGGGGAATAATTTATCTTTCTTATTGGAACCTCCCTGTACAGTTGCAAGCATTTTGGAACTTTAATTCTCAGCCGCTGGTTAATGGGCCTTAAAAGGCTAGACTTTGAACCACACGCGGAACACCTGCGTCTGTCATTCTGTCCTGCTCACAATAAGCTCACGCACACTTACAATACATGCGAATGCGAAATGTGCGAATGAGACAACGCTCAAATTTACCTACAGAAATCGCCCGAAAAGGGGTTTATGGAGAATACACTTTTCTATACCAAAACTTTGACGAAATTGAAATTTTTAAAAATATATATTTTTTAGAAAGAAGAAGCTACGTCGGTAGCTTTTTATAATTTTATAATTCTCTATGAGAGTTGAGTTAGCAGCCCTTTTTCCTTAAATAATATTTTTTGATAAATCGTACATGTTTGACAGTGAATGTTTACGTTAATACGAAACGCATCGAAAATTTGAAAACATACTGACATAGTTTTTACCCTCTAGAAGGTAATATAAAAAAAATATATTCATTTTGTGCAATATTCGATGTAGAAAAGTGTTTTTTCCCGGGCGTCCTTTTTGTATGGGCCGAAAAGCGAAGTCTATCATCTTAATGGGTCGCTGACACGAACGCCACTAAGTAGCAGTTACTCTTTAGTAGCATGCTTTCGTGCTACCAATGAGCATGTCTGTCCGAAGCATTGTGTGATCATAATTGTCGGCTGGTCTATTTTATTTTAATTCCAGAAAAAAATAAATTTTAATAAGGCTTACCTTTGATGGTAAAGTAAATGTTGTTACAGTGGACATCAATTTAAATTATAAGACATCTTTTTGAGTGGACGTTTTAATTTTGTGGACCTCACTCCATACTTATACTCCTACGATCTAATTAATCTCTTCTAACCTACCTGAGTCTTGCACGATTGGTGAATTGAATCATTGAGTTCCAAAACCATCCCTAATGGATTTTCATACTTTTGAGTAAATCAAGAAAAATGTGCGGGATGATGAGTTTTCATAATTCCCGTTTTTTTTTGTTTTCTTGAGAAATTATAGTACAATCTCACTAATCCGGCACTATTAAAAACCAGAGGGTTCCGGATTATTGGAATGTTCGGATTACTGGATTATATAGAGAAAAAATCATAATAAATAAAACAAAGCATTTCAAGAAAAGAATATATTGTACATATTTGTGTTCTTGTTTGACAGGTTTTATTGTAACTGTAACATATATCAAAATTAAATAGTTTTAAAATTCTCCAATTGAGGTTTGCTTTTGACTTCTTTAAAATGTCCATTTTATCTTTCAAATCTAGCGTCTTGTGTTTCTGTTTACTTGACATTTTTAATTACACACTATTATCACTTCAAAACAACAGGCAAATGGGTACAAGTGTTGAGGTTAAACTGCTAACCTAATAAAAAAATAAATAATAAAAAAGGCGTAGAGGGACTAGGGAGGCGCGGGCGGAGGGTGCCGGATTATTGGACGTATTGGTCTAGTGAAGTGCTGGATTAGTGAGATTGTACTGTAATTGAATAAGCAAACGACTAAATTTGGATGCATCGAAAGAAGCTAGTGATCATTTTGAGTTTGTTGAAATACTGACTTCCGATTCAAAATACTCCGTAATTCGTCTCAATTACGGAGTATTTTGGAACTGAAAATTTTGTATGGTCGATATTTAAACACGATTTATAAAGAAACTAGGAGGAATTTGTAAATAATAACAAAGCCATTACATTCCTGGTTAGAAAACACAAAATATTTAATTCACAACTAATTTTCAATAAAAGTTCATTAGGGGGGTTTTGGAACTCAACGATTCAATTCTTCCACACAGGGATTGATATTGAAACCTGGATCTGGCCCCCTAGCATACTCGATCGATAAGGATTTTATCGATAACTTTCGGTAACTTCTCATCGTTCCCTAGCATGACTGCAGATCGCCAACGAATAAGTGACAGTTCACAATGACTAAGTGTCCTTAACGTATTCGACATCAACTGTTGTTTGTACGTTAGCGATGTGCAGTTGTTCTAGGGAACGATGAGAAGTTACAGATAGTTATCCTATCGATAAGAATTGTATGGATAACTTTCGGTAACTTCTCATCGTTCCCTAGCATGACTTCAGATCGCTAACGAATAAGTGACAGTGAATGTTACAATGGCTAAGTGTCCTTAACATATTCGACATCAACTGTTGTTTGTACGTTAGCGATGTGCATTTGTTCTAGGGAACGATGAGAAGTTACCGATAGTTATCCTATCGATAAGAATTGTATCGATAACTTTCGTTAACTTCTCATCGTTCCCTAGCATGACCATCGCCAACGAATAAGTGACAGTATCCTTAATATATTCGACATCAACTGTTGTTTGTACGTTAGCGATCTGATGTCCTAGGGAACGATGAGAAGTTACCGAAAGTTATCGATAGAGTGTGCTAGGGGGCCCGGCCTGTAAGATTCTTATGGTGTATTTTTATAAAATTAAAAATAATTTACGACACTTTAAACGTTTGTACAGAGCATTTCTTTTATTTTAATATTCGTATCATTTGAGAAGACAAGTACCTACCTACACCTCTGGTTATCGAGTTAACCTATATTTTGTGTTGTAGAAATTTCATTAAATGGCACCATTCCTCTTGACATGCTATGCTGTGCTAGAACATCCGTTCTGCTGAGTGGTATTTAAACAAGTCGTGGCGACGACTATGGCTGAAGTTTTAAGGTTCATAGGTACCTACCTATCACTTTTAATTTTTTAAACATTTTTACATTATATTCTTATAACATAATAATATTTTTACATAATAAATCCTACACTGTCCTAATGAAGCGGACGCTTGTGCTTAGCAGAGGATAATTTTTTTTAAATATTTTACGCACGAGACTTTTAAGTCCGGGTTTAGTTTTCCCCATATGAAAAACTAAACCCTTTCACACACTTTTTCATAAAATGGTCATCTAGTAAATCCACGCTATGCAAGTGTATTATATAAGTGTAAATAATACAAAATAATACAAGAACAACATGTTAACCTACCAGACTATTAAATGAGAAAATAATTCACCGACTCCAGATATTTTCATATCAGAGGGTTCGGCTTGGTGGAATTCCTAATTTGATCGATAAATCGTACTGATCCCTCAATATAAATATTTTAAAAATCTTTCGTAATCCTACATGTATTTAAAATGACTGATTTTTGCATTTTTTTATACAAATTCTTTGACACATCTAATATACCTAAATTTTTAATGAGAGAGCTAGGTATAATTCCAGTAGCCGAAATAACAATTATATATTTTATTCACACTATTAGAACAGTATTAATCTTTGCAATGTGGATTTCTAAACTAAAATTACATTTTACATGGCAATAAAGTAGACAATATATTCATATGGTAAATTGTGCACTATATTAAAGGTGCTTCCATGATTTGCATGATATTACATGATTTCCATAACATCTGGTTTCCAGGCTTAGGGGGTTTCTCATCACCCTCTCCATAGCTTATCCATAGGATAATGTTTATCTTCGATTTGCCATTTACGGTTTATTTATTGATGAAGTCGGTGTTTATTATGTTATGAATAGTGGCTATAATTATAATTCAACCAATTATGTTTTAATTTTATTCTTAGGTATAGATTAATCCCTTGTGTTTCATATTATTATTTATAACAAATAAAGTAAAGGAAACAAAAAGAGATTTTTTTTTTAAACTTCACACCTCTTTTTCTCAATGAGAGTTTTTGTGGACATAGTACAAACCAACCCTCAGCAAGCGGTATGTCTCTTGTACATTTTCAGTATTTAAGTTCCTAGACCTACGAGCCGAAACGGTAATTATATAAAATTCACTCGATAGAAAAAAATCGCGAAATTCGCTCTGAAAATTATTAAAAACACATTTCGTTCTGTAGTTAACATTGTATAGCTATAAAAAAAATTCACAGTGTATCTTTATTTCTCTATTTTAAATGAGTTTATTTTTTTAGTACATTTTTTAATATTTAAATCTGGGGAATTTATTATATAATTTCGGTCCCAGACATGTATATGTACGTCTTTTGATACTTTGCCGTATTGTACCATGTGACCACGAGATTCTTTTTACTGTGCCTACTTGTACTATATTTATGATCAATTTTATTAAAAATGTCTAGATTTTTGTGTACATGGATAATAATTTTAATTATAATTGTATTAACAATACAGGATGTCCCGGGGTAATGTGCACTAACTTCGGGAGGTGATTCTACATGATGGTAGGAGTAAAAAAGATTAACAACTTTTTTCGAAAATATTGAAAATCCTTAGTGTAAGGTACAAACTTACCCGATAAATTTTCTGCCGGGCGCCCGATAATTTTTCTTTTCAGCCGGGCGCGTTGTGGCGACCTTGGTTTTGATTGGCGCGTATCGTAACATGGGAAAATACCTAATAGTGCAGGCTGCACACGCCGTACTAATTTTATCTTTTTACCAAAAAAGTACCCCTAAATGTTGGAATCTTTTTTATTTACACTATCATGTAGAATCACCTCCCGAAGTTAATGCACTTTATCCCTGAAAATCCTGTATAGATAAACTAAACTAGCAGGTAAAAACCTGCTTCCACGTGAAAACTATAGTATGAAAACTTCAATAGTTCTATTTGAATATTGTAGATGGCATCACCTCCGTTTGTATCTAGTACGTGAAGCGAGTGTGTACGACAGATGTTAGCATATTATTAATATAGATAGATACCCCATTTTTCACCCCCTGCGATGTATGAAACTAAATAATACAAAGTTATTGTGTGAATAAGTCTTGTGCCTAATACCATATTGTTTCAAGTTCCCTAACACCCAAAAGTGGTGCCATGGGTCATGCGCCACACAAAACAATATGTTCTTTTGTTCTCGGCGTCAATTCGGCTTGATCTGGGCCACTTTGCCGTAACTGGCGCCTCTAATCTACAGTTTTAAAACATAATTAATGGACAGTGGACGCTTCGGTATCTATTATATCTCGTCTCTTCTCCTGGGCAGGGATGGAAAATAATATGATACGACTAATGTGCTAAAATAAGTTGCAAAAAAAAACGTTTTCTTCGACTTGAGATGAAGAATTGAGCGTCCCTTTTTCTTTAGAGGAAACCGGGCCACTTTTTTTTACATGCAAAGGTATTCCTAAATTACCTTTCTGGATTTTGAGCACAAACGTTTTTGATTCAATATATATTTATCGTATTATTGTATAAAGCAATCACTTTGTGGTTTGACATATTTAATAAAAATAAAACACTTTTTTGTTTTAAAACCACGATATTTATTAATTTACTTTACCGACCGGTTTCGCTTTTACTCAAGCATCTTCAGGGTACAAGTTAATACTAAACAATAACAAGAAAATGTGTGCTTATTTATACAAAGAGAGGGAGACAACAATATATACATATAGAAAGAGACAACTAATACAAATGAATTGGGAAAAAACCAACATACAGACTAATGGGTTATCGAAAGTGGCAAAAGGAAATTATTAATAGTTACATACCTAATATTGGGCTACTAGATACCTCTAATTGATTATTAAACCAATTGTCATGTACTTAATAATCAATTAGAGGTATCTAGTAGCCCAATATTAGGTATGTTTCCAATAAACTATTAATAATTTCCTTTTGCCACTTTTCATAACCGATTAGTTTGTATGTTGGTTTTTTCCCAATTCATTTGTATTGATGTATCCCCACTGTTTGTAATAATTTTAAATTGTTCTCTTTCTATATGTATTAATTTGTACCCTGTTTGTATAATATGTTGTTGTCTCTCTCTATTTGTATAAATAAGCACATATTTTGTAGTTATTGTTTAGTATTAATTTGTACCCTGAAGATGCTTGAGTAAAGCGAAACCGGTCGGTAAAGTAAATTAATAAATATCGTGGTTTTAAAACAAAACAGTGTTTTATTTTTATTATATATTTATCGACCACTAGCTAGTCGGTACCTTCTGTTTTTTTTTTGATAAGTTACTTCATAGGAGTTAGAACCTTCCAAAAATCGTTAAAACTGCCTGGTTTGAACGTCATCAACAGACGTTCAATATACAAACCAGACAACATATTTAAAATAAAGCAAAACGTACAAACATAGAATATTTTCTTCTAATGCAACAAAGGCAAAAAAATCTTTCAAATCCGTGTAGTTTTGAAAGAGAAAAATGCGGAATACAAAACCTCGATTTTGACGATTTTATTTAGGTACCAGCTGATACCCGGGCATGCCTTGCAATGCCACTTAGACACAGAAATTGTTTGTCCCTGCGTGCCCTTTCCCATTCGTCCCCGTTCCCTTTCCGCCACCTCTTCCCCACCCTCGTCTCTTCTCGTTCCCCTTCCCCTCTCCCGCTGTCCCCCTTCTCACGCACCTTCCTTTCACGAACACTCCTTCCACCTTCTCCGCCTTCATCCCCCTCCCGGATTCCCCTCCCCCTACCGCCTTTTTTCCCTGCAACTAAACTCCATAAAATACACACATTTTTTTAATAACTAGCGTGTGCCCTATTGCAATTTTGTCCAGAACTCACCAATATAGAAATATTCCTATATAGAAACCTTCACGGGCATGTCCACAACAACTCACCAAATTTTTACCGCAATCGGATGAATAGTATAGGAAATATATCAAATGCGCTAACTGTCAAACTAGTTTAAATAGTTGTTAAATTTTCTGAAATTATCCATATTTCTGCGCAATTTTCTTAATTTTTCTTTCCGTAAGAACCTTCTACAAAGTATTAGAAAACTTTTTAAAAAGAGTTATCCTCACTGATTGTTATATTTTTTATCTCTGTATTTATATGTATATTTATATATAGGAACACGCTATGTATTTCTTGTTTGGTATATTAATACAGGGTGGCGAAAAGGTCATCACCCTATCAGAAGCTGAGATAATTTTTGCAAATGGCGGCAAATAACAGTTCTGCTTTGACATTTGTGAAGTAAACAGGTATAAAATACACGTCAATAAGACATGAATCGCTATACCCCTCAAAAACGCGGAAAAAAATGTTTTTTTTATTGTTTTCCGACCAGTGCAATTCACCAAAACTATCGTTTGGTGAGTTGCCCTAGCCGGCAAGATCGCCCGGTTTAAACGTTCCAGACTTCTTTTTGTGTGGTTTCTTGAAATAATAAGTATATGTTAACAAGCCTCAGAGTCTTGAAGCCCTCAAAGAGAATATCCGTTAAGAATGCAAGAAACTATCGCCGGAAGGGTGATGGAAAAAAAACATAAATTGGGCCTTTACGGTCACAATTCCGGCGGCGCGCGCGGCGGCCACTTGGCAGATATAATTTTTTCGACTTAATGGAAAAATAATTAAGACATCAAATAAACATAATCCAAAAGCAGAACTAATTTTTTTTATTCTTAAAAAAAATTACAGCCAAAGAACATGGGGTGCCCACTTTTGCGCCACCCTGTATGTACCCTGATCGTCGCCAGAGTGCTTAGTTGTCCAATCTCCATTTTCATTTTTGTTCAATCTTCATTTTAAAACTAAAAATAAATAAGTATCAAAAACGATAATTAATCACTTAACTAAGAATTATTTAAACTAAAGAGATCTTTACCTTTACGGGAATAGCTTCATCTTAAACATGTTCATAATGTTTCAATTAAATAATGAAAGAAATCTATTGCTCTTAATCTATCACTTGCCATTTGTCGACCACCCCTGCCACAGACCTTCCTTCATCCCCTACTTAGTCTGCACAACACGCAGATTATCATATTCTCTTGTAATTTGCAGGGGTATTATGCCGCGTACAATGTGGGCTTTACGGCGTCGCCGACAATTCATTTTATGATATTAATGAATGAATTATGAGGCTTTTGAGGCGGTGTGGTTGAGTGCTGGATGTCATGGCGTAACGCAATTCAAGGCTGAGGTTCGATCATAATCACGATAGATTGTCCCTACAGAAAAAAACGTATGTCCTGTTTTTATTTATTTTTATTGTTTTTATTTCTTGCTACAGCAATGCCATTGAGTTGCAAAACTCATTTTAGGACAGGAGGAACTTACAATTCATAGGGTAGGAGGTAGTAGTTACAATTTTACAAAGGTATTTTGATATCATAATATAAGTTTTACATTCAGTACAGCATAAAAATAAAAATAAAGACAGGTTAAGTAGAACAAACAACAAGAGAAAGCTAGTAAATAAAGAAACAACAAAGATACAAGTATATAGACTTACGGAATTCAATACAATACAATACGTTTGTGTGAAAGCACTATGAAACCATAAATGAATTTTCTTCAATATAAGATAGAACAAAGAATGACAAGACAATTACATATTTTAATTTTTAAATGTAGTTAAAAAATAAAAATTAATAATAAAAAAATAATAGTTAAAAAAGTTTAAGTTTTAACTGCACTGTTACGCATTTCGTCTGTGTGTAAATTTGCTTGTACTTTCGGTTTACATTTCAAGACGGTAACTGGTTTAACGGTTCATTAAAGATTCCCTTTTCAAATGCCAAATCGTCGTTTTTATTTAGATTATCTTATTCAATTTTTTTTACTGTTATGGCGCAATTTTATAATATTATGGTACAATTTTTCAATATTATGGTACAATTTTTTAATATTATTGTACAATTTTTTTAATATTATGGTACAATTTTTCAATATTATGGTACAATTTTTCAATATTATGGTACAATTTTTTAATATTATGGTACAATTTTTCAATATTATCGTACAATTTTTTTTTATATTATGGTACAATTTTTCAATATTAAGGTACAATTTTTCATTATTATGCCGAAAGAAATTTTGATAAATGAATAAAATTGTTATTGAGATAGTGAGACGGCTTGGTCGAGAGGTAAGGTTCTCGACTCCCATTTCGAAGGTTGCGGGTTCGAACCCGACGTGCGCAAATAAATTTTATTTGGTCAATTTGTGTTAATTAATTAGAACAATATTTCTTAACAATTAATTAATTAAATATAATACGTACATATTTGCGGCACGTTACAGAGTATAGAAGATACTCTCAGTATCACCCTGCTTCCTTCACCAGAGTTTACTTAAAACTAATTATAACAATAGACTTAAAGATATAATGAATGGGCGGAAGTGGGAAGGGGGTAGGGGAATAGGGCGTAATTTGCTTTAAAATTAATTAATTAAAAAATATGTTTGTTTTGATCAAGAGAACTAATTAAGAAATTTAATTGGGGAGTTTGAAAGCGCCTTGTTTTTATTGATATTATCCCGTACAGGAGACTCTGACGTTCTCTTAGAGATCTACGCCGTCTTTAGGGATGCTGTTCGAAGGGAAATTTTAAGAAACTCATGTTTTATATATTAAGGGACGCACTTGACTTACTTTAACCAGTGATTCCCGACATTATTTGGAGTAAAAAATGTAGTTGAAATTTTTATATTTCTATTATTAATTAACACCATTGACGGTTTTACATACAAATGTCCCCCTCTGACCCCCCCACCATACGAAAGAAGAATAGAAATTACAATAATTTGACAAGTAGAAACTAAATACACACAAGAAAAAAAATAAGGATCAAAAATAGGATGGTCAATCGATAAGGATCGGTCGGTAACTTCTCATCGTTACCCAGGACAACTGGAGATCACAAAAGAATAGGTGACAGTTCACAATGACTAAGTGTCCTTAATATATTCGATATCAACTGTTGTTTGTACGTTAGCGATCTGCAGCCGTCCTAGAGAACGATGAGAAGTTACTGAAAATTATCCCACCGATCCTTATCGATCGACCATGCTAGCACCCCTGCTTCCTGTATATGCCACTGGCGCTCGGACGGCACGGCCGTTTCCGCGGCCTCCGCATTTTCAAAGTGAATCTCACGATGAGCTTCACATCACACTGCCTTTACAGAAGGAGAGAATGCATCGCAATTCATCTGTAGTTATCCGGCGGTCACCATGAATGATGTAATTGACTCGCTCAATGTTGTGTGGAGTTACTGCAATGAACTGCCTACAAGGAGAAAAATGTTATTATAAAATACGATAATTTTTTTCGTAAAAACGGGACTGAAGTTCTTACGAAAAAATTAACCGTGTTTCAATGTTTATTAGCGGGAACACTGTTAATTTGTTCGTAAGAACTTCAGTCGCGTTTTTATGAATAAAAATATCGTATTTTAGAATATTTCTCCTTGTACAGCTACGCTTTTCGTCAGCCAACGTCGTTTATCTTTCAGCTTAGTTACAGTGACGAACCCATCATCTAACAGAGCTGACATCCACTATTGTATCACCGTACGCATTTTTCATGATTGCGAATGGGCGTTTCACCTTTTGCGTTCATGATCTCAAGCACAGAACGCTGTCTGATACGAGCCTCGATGTCGTCTATTTTGCAAGCGACTGCAGTGCTACCATTTTTTGATGCATAAAGTTACTACTGCAGTAGATTGTAGAAGAAGGTTGGAGGCATAGCGCCAAATTCAAAATTTTCACTTAACTAACTTTATTTAAGTAGAAAAAAATTGGAGGCATTATTTTTTGACTGACCCTCGTAGTAACAACATAAAAGTCCAAAGAATAAGCTATTATAAATACAAGTGTGTAGAAAAAAGAAAAAAGAAACGAAAAATACCCCACGTATTTATTTTCATAATATCTTGTATATATGCATTTGATAGTAAGTATGTTTGATTATAATTGAACTGAGAAACGCTGACAAACAGTTTTAATTAAATAATCTTTGTGTGTTGATTTTCTTTCAATATTTATATCATGATCAATCACATATTAATTCAAATTGAATAATATTATCTTCGTCATTATTATGAAACAAATCCAAGTTGTACAAAACGCAATTGTAAAATTATTAGTAGTCCCTAAAATATTCAAACAGAGACAGAATACACCGTTGCTGTTTCAGAGTGCCAAAATATTACCTGTTAAGGCTATACTGTGGCACAAAATTATAATTCAGCATATATTTACCCCGCAGCATAAAGAGAAATTAGAACATAAATATAGCACTAGATTCACGCGCAACGACGGGTTAATAGTTCCGAAATTTAATAATAAGTACGGACAGAGCGTTTGAATACAACACCGAAGATATTTAATTTATTACCTGACACTATAAAGCAATATGAATAAGGTTAAATATATGGTGAAAAATTGGCTATCGGAAAAAATAGTTCCGAAATTTAATAATAAGTACGGACAGAACGTTTGAATACAACACCGAAGATATTTATTTTATTACCTGACACTATAAAGCAATGTAATTCTATGAATAAGGTTAAATATATGGTGAAAAATTGGCTATCGGAAAAAAATATTTATATTAATATGTATGAAAAAATGTATGAAAAAATGTGTGAAAAAATTAATGAAAAAATGTTTAATCTGTAGATATAAGATGTAATTTTTTTAAATGCATATGAATGTAAAATATAAGCACCTGTTGACAAGCCAATTGAATTGTTTTAGCAGGACTTGTTTGTTGATACTATGTATTCAATTATTCTTTCAATAAAATAAAAAAAATTTAAAAAAAATCTGTTTTTTTGTTGTTGTATTTATTTGTTATTATATTTTATAGCATCTAAAATAATGTTTTACGGGTTTTTATTAATTAGAAACACCCTCATAAGGGTGGGTAAACAGTAAACATTGCCCTAACCGTGTCAAACTCAAAGTTTTCAAATTTGCAAACTTATTAAATCTCCCATCGTACGCCAACCTAACAATATTAATAATCATTCTCCATTATTCCATACAGATGCATCTCCTTTACAATGTAACCATGGTGTTGCCAGCCTTCAAACACCAAAGTTAGCCACCCTCTAATTATATTATTCACGATAATATTATAAAGGTTAAGGCGACGCAGTACCTACCCACACTATGCAGCCGCAAAATGGCGCCCTGCTAATTGGCGAGTACCTACCGTGTCCATGCAATTAACAGCGCCGTCAAGTTGGTATCTCGAACTTAAGCCGTAATCCCCGGAACAATGCTCAAGTATTTCACTCTGCATGTTTGCAACACTGCGAGCTTTATCTGTGTGACCTTCTATTTCGATCCTATGAGTAGAATTTGAATGGATGTTTCAAAGACCCAATCATGTCTGATTACGACTAAAAAAGGATCCAAACTGTTCATATATCTCGAGAAGAAGTATGTGGATTGCCGACTTTTTGAGGGAGAGGTCGATTTAGACGGTCGCTGATGGTTTCACCTCTTCCTCGCATTCGATAAATGCTGGCGTCCCGCAGGGATCGGTTCTCTCTCCGACTTTGTTTTTGTTACACATTGTGATGAACCGTGTCTTAATACAATAGAACCCAGGAATATTTTTTTTACAATTTTTCGAAAACGCGGCTGAACTCAGAAATCGAATACACTAACGACCGCTATTGAAAAGGGACAGAAAATTCCAGAAAACTGAGAGAGCTGAGTTAATAAATAGGGTGACGAAAGTAAATAAAGACAATAATACAGTTAGAATCGTAGTTATGAAAAATACAGTTAGGAGATTAGTTTAGTTCCTTGAGGAGTTTCCTTCACTCTCAATCTAAAAGAACCCAAATTACCACGAACAAAAAAGAAACATTAAATATCTACCATCAAATGACGATGGGCTCCAAATTAACCAATCACACAACGTGGAGTAGCGATTTTTATTGTAGAACAAATCCCAACATGAAAGCCTTATTTACTGTGTGCAATATCACAGGGGAATGGGGTATCTGGAGATTAATTAGTTGCAGCAGCGAAGGAGGTCTAAAGACTTCGTTCATCAGAGGACACCAATTCATAGTTTTGATTGGATGGATGACAGTAATGTACAGTCCATGACAGCTTTTTATTTGTCAAGCCCCCAAAGGAGGCACACCCCCTAAAATATTGCATTTCGAAAACTACACAAGTGCAATACTAAATAGATTGCAGGAATTTTTTAGAAATTACATATTTGGTTGGTGTCCTTAAGAGCGATTGACCAGCGGCTGAGAATACAAGTATAAAAATGCTTGCAACTGTACAGGGGGGTTCCAATGAGAAAGATCGATTATTCCCCGTATCTAATTTTTAAAATTAAAAATTTAATATCGATTTATTTCATTCAATACTTGCTTTAATATATACCTACATTCAAGTAAGCAATAAAAATGCTTAAAACGCTCGATGATAAATTATTAAATATCGTGTACTTATTCTAAGTATTTTTTTATCATAAGTATTTATGATTTTTCAATAATGTCTAAACAAAATAAATGTGTAAAAAAAAACTGAAATATCATAGTTTGTCAAACCTTAAAGAAATTTTTGTCACAAAACACGTTCTCGGATTTATTTTTTAATGATTTTAATTGAACTAAAATTTAAATTCTGAAAACTATGTTGACTATTTATGTATTGATTTATTTTGTTGTATGATTATATGATTTGAAATTTGTGTTGTTTAATAGAATCTATCGTTTTAAAATTGAACAAATCTACAAACAACCAACAGTATAACCTTAGTATATTAAAAATAAACTAAGTTTTTCAAAATTTTAAAACTGCGTGTACCAGATAAAATAACAATCTTTCAAAATCAATTTTGGTGTTTTTGTAAAAAATAGTCAATACGTCTAGAATTTGATTTAAAAAATGACTAATTTCCGGTATTTTCTGGTAAATACCCTCTTATCAGCGCTGAATGATGGCGCTGACAATATATCTTCAATTGACTGTGTGCTTTGTTTATACGAAAGGTTAGCCCAGGTACAATGTACAATTTCAACCCTAGTACCTATATCTTACATTACTTCAGATGCCTTCGAGAAATCGCACAGAACTTTAACTGAAAGAACGGTTCAGTGGATCCATGAAACTTGAGCTGCTCCTCAGAGATACTCTTAAATCTTAGTATATTCCAGCTCCCTCTTTCTATCAGAGATAATCATCCTTCGACACATCATATTACTTATTTTAGAACAGTTTGTTGTTTTTCTATGGAAATCTATGCCTACATTCGATGCGACACCTTCATAAGATTGGCTTTAACCGATTGTACGCCGGAATTACTTTTTTTTGACATTTGCTCCACACTTTGCTTTGAGGAATAATTACCTTCAGGGCCTATGCCATCTTTGGGGATACTGTGAAAAGGATATTTTTAGGGAAAGGAAGTAGAAGATGTTCTGGGAAGGAGAAATGTATGAGGGGTGGGTAGGAATCTCTATTAAAAATGCTACAGATTCTTCTTATGAATACAAAATGTGTCCGGATAATCTATAATCGATAATTTCTCATCCTTTATTTACACATATTTTATTTCCAATTATAGTGATTTATTCTTTCTTTTTATTGATTTATTATTATGATTTTTTTTTTATTTTTATTTATTTACATTTGATACATTTAAAGCCAAAATAACAGAAATAATATTACATAATAAGAGAATATATTTAAAATGATTACAAGTGTTATTAGTGTTATTACGTTGTTTTAGGTCGATATTAGTTCCTAGCTAGGCAGATTGCCTGTTCTAAGCAACCAAAGTGTGTAAAGTGCGAAATGCAATTTAAATTATTATTAATTTTTTAAAATTAATACCTATATACTAAGTTTTTACTAAATGTGCCATTCATAGGTAACCATGTAGGTATCGTTTTAAGTCACATTATATAATAGTTTTTCAGACTCCTCCCTGCCCAAGCCAATCAACCATTTAGTTATTATTATAGGACGTTTTGCAATTTTTAATATTTAAGTCTGGGGGATTTTATTGTATAATTTCGATTTATTATTCTTGATTGATACAACTTATATTTTCATGTTTATTTTCTGACTATTTTCCTGTATATCTTTTATCTTTTTTAATGTTATAATTATTACACGTCTCAGAACAGATAACGTCTAGTGAGGCGGGTAACTTACTTGTTATAAAATACTATATCACCTTAATAAACGCCCGGGTTGCCGGCAATGATTTTTGTTTTTGTTTTTTAATTTTCTTTATTTATTTTGTTTGTTACAGGTTTGTTTTACATGGCTTTTTGACTACCAAGCTAGGCAAATGCCCGTATTATGGTAGTCGAGATTCATAAGATGTTTTATTAAGTATAAAATATTCTTCTTCTTCTTCTTCTTCCTTGCACTGTCCCAACTCATTGCCTAGGTAGGCTGTTGGGGTCGGCTCTCCTCGTTCTCAGGTTGTAGCTTCTTCGGTTCTGGGTATCGCTCTCTTCCAGGCCGTTTCTACTTAGAATTTTAGAGCATTGAGTCTTCCAGGAGTTCTTTGGTCTTCCTCTGGATGACTGTCGCTGAAGCTCCATAGACATCGCCTGCTTCACTGTGTGGTCTGGTGGTCTCCGTTTTATGTGACCATACCATCTCAACTGTCGTTCCTCTAGCTTATTGTTTATGTCTGTGACACCCAGGCTACCACGAATGCGTGAACTTTTAATTTTATCTTTTAGTGACACTCCTGCCGACCATCTAAGCATTCGCATTTCTGCTGATTCAAGTTGCCTGGTGTAGGAGTTGTACATGGTCCAGCATTCGGAGCCATACATTATCGCGGGTCTAACAATAGTAGTACCTATAATCATTTTTTTTTTTTTTTTTTTTTTAAGTATAAAATATTAAGTACCTATAATCATCCATATATGTAGATGAAAGTAAAAACATTTGGAAAATATTCATACTAAAATTAGGTACATGATCACATTCGGGAAAGGAGTTAAAGTAGGTGAATCTTGTATAAATAAAAATAAAATAGAATAACAAATAAAATAACAAATAATAATATTAAGGAAATAAAAATAAGAATGATAGCACTAGCATAATATAAAGTTTCGGTTGAAAATTAATTTAGAGATAAGATTTTTTACTCGAGAAATATGAGAAAATTGTTTTGAAAAACAGTTTTAAGATGTAAGGCATTTTTTATAATATTTGATTGATTCAAATATATTATGTGTATGTAAAATCTGAAAATACATACATTAGAAGACAGACGTAAAATAAACGCTTGACCTAGACTTACGAACACCCACGGTAACAACACGACAAAATACACTATTCTACTACAGCATTCGTAAACGTAACTACATTGCCCACTACTCCGATATAACGATTCCACACTATGGGAAACCAATACTTAGGTGATGTTGACATAATATTTAATATCAACTTGGCGAGTTTTGTGAATCATGTAAAGTATTTATTGCAACACTATTCCTTTCTGTACTTCACACTCCTAAACTGTATTATAAACACTATTCCTGTATTTTTGGTAATCTGTCTAATGGCTGCATTTTTCAATTTTTGCTCTTGTATTTTTGTGACTTGTGTGAACAAAATGTATTAAACTTATTTTTTTATTTTACTTCCAACAAAATTAACAAGTATACTGTACTAAATGTAAAAGCCATATTAAAAAAAATTATAATATATTACCATTTCGGCTCGACAATGTGCAGATATCTTCAAAAATAACATATATTTTTTTAATGTTCAAGAGAAATTATGTTATAAAACGGTAGAAGGCTTAAAACTTTGCCAACTCATTCAACAATCCAATTTTTTAGTCAGGTGAGGAATTTGTATTTTTGAATTTTTTCATACATTTAACTTATAAAATAACAGAAAAAAACGTTTTTATAATAATTTTTGGAGCATACTTTGAGATGTTTTTCTATCGAGGGAATTTTATATTAAAAAATAACATATATATATATATATTTTATTTTTTATTTTTTTTATTTATTAAGTTAAAAGAAATATACACGTTTCGCTTTGTTAAGTATTATACATTGATAGAAAAAATATGAATAATGATGGTTTACTTAGTAAACTTTACTACCTAACACCAAGTAACACATTTTTTAAGTAAGAACATTTTGGTTTTGCTCATTAATCTTGAGAGCAAACAGTTTTTTTTAAACTATATTAATTTAATTTTCGGTTGTCAGGCTATCAGGGAGGAGATTATATATGTTTATACCCTCATAGCCTAAGTTTCTTTTGCCACACTCTGTCTTTGTTGAATTTGTGTATAATTTATTACGTTGTCTTGTGTGGTGCTCATGTACTTGTGATGTTTTCATAAATGTAGTATTTGTGTGTATAAAGCCATTTTGGATTTTGTAGATTAATAAGCATATGTTGTATTCGTACAGTTTTCTGATTTTCATTAAGTTAGTTTCTTGGTATACTCTTTAGGTGGGGGTATCTGGTCTATAGTTAAAAAGTTTTTTAATAACTTTATTTTGTATTATTTGAATTTCGTTTAAGTATGTGATATTTCTGTTTCCCCATATTTCTATGAGATAATTAAGATGGGAATGAATTAAACTAAAATATAATCCCCTCTTTACTTATATTGGTAGAAGATAAGCTATTCTACCAAATACACCATTTAGTGGGATAATTTTTTCTTTAACTTTTTGTATGTGTTTAAATTTATATTTATTTATTATATATACTTTTGTATGGTGTTTAAAAGACAAGTGTTTATCGATATAAAGTCCCAGGTGTTTTTCACTATCTGAGATTTGTAGGTTTATTCCTTCTATTTGCAAAGGTTTATAAGACGGCGTTTTTCTTTTTTGTGAACTTAAGATCATGTAATTAGTTTATTTTGTGTTAATGGTTAATATATTTTTAATTTTTTTAATTTTTTTTTTAGGAACCGAAAATCTTAAAGTGTTCAAGAGAAACAAGTTATGAAACAGTAGAAATTCCGAATGCCGCGACTAGATGTTTTTTACAATGTATTTGTCGTCCGCATGAGGGTATTCCGCATAGGGAGCTCGGCGCTCCAAAGGTTAAAAGCTAATAATAGTGCCTTTTCTAAAATACTTATACACCTACGTACTATTATTATCTACAAAGATACTTACCAAGTGTATATTTGCCCATGGGAATTTTGCATTACAAGTACGTACTAGTGTTTCTGAAATACGAGAACGACCCAATGTACAAATAACAATAAATAAAAATGGTGATAATACTTCACAAACATCCCTTTTCCCATTCCCGCACTTCCCCACTCCCTTCTGCCTCAAGACATATGAAAGCATTTGGAAGCACGAACAAAATAATTTCACATGTTAAATGTAAATACACAATTTGAAAAAAGATAGATCCCGCAATGTTTGGGCAGAGTATTGGCACATTGCTAATCAATCCAAGGGAGCCTGCTGTGCCTCAATACAAAGGACTATTAATTAAATAATTAATTAAATTTAAATACACTATTTGAAAAAAGATAAATCCCGCAATGTTTGGGCAGAGTATTGGCACATTGCTAATCAATCCAAGGGAGCCTGCTATGCCTTAATACAAAGGACTATCCCATCAAAACCTTGGTTTCAACAATCCCCCCACTTTTCCAAAAAAGAATTTTCCTCACTTATTCGAATGAAAATCGGACATTGTTCTGTTCCTTCTCACCTTATTAAAATTCACGTCCTTGACTCCTCAGACTGTACATTCTGTGGTCTAGAAGTGGGAACTTTAGATCACATATTTTTTGGTTGTCTCTCTAAACAAATATCCTCTCTTCTATCAAGCTTTATCTAAAATTGCCTCCCCACAGTCTATATTATAATTTTGAAATTTGCCTAAAATTAATAATTGAATTCACCTTACATTTCTCCGTAATTTTAAATGATGGCCTAGAACACCTTTGAAGGGTGAAAGCCAGAAATAATTGAACAAACCTAAGTATGTGTAGTGTTTGACTCATCCATAGACAGACATTAGTAATTGTGTTGGGTTCTTCAAGAATAACGGGTCCTTTTTACAAACAAGTAAATGTTACCAATATGCGTGAGTCGCGAATGTTTCTTTTTATTTTTTAAGGACAGAAAAAGGAGACACTAGTTGATTTTTGGTGAAATTTGGAAATGGAAATGGGATTATATGTAATAAGCGTTTATTATCCACAAAAAACTACCAGAAAATTAAAATAATGACAATTCACAGCTTCATAAAAAAAGTGCCCGTAAAAATAAAAGCCATTGTACTCGTTGGATAATAGTCTAAATTATTTATTATTGGCCTGGTACCTAGGTTTTTGTGGTCACAAAATTAATTATCAAAGACTAAACATTTCACAATTTTTTAGTGTCAAATAAGATACTTCCTATATTTATGAATTTTTAATAATTACATTAATCCCATTATAAAACAACCATATAACAAAAAACTCCTTAAAACAATACACATTTTCCTAAATATAAGAGACTATAACTAATAGATATGAAAACAATATATTTTGCAATTTGTCAATCCATAACAGAATATGGAATAATTGTTTGGGGAGGAGCAACAAACTCAGTTATCGATTGGTATACCCGAAATTAGTACTTTTTAAATTTAAATTCTAGACATATTGACTCTTTTTTATAAAAAAACATAAATTGGTTTTGAAAGATTGTTATTTTATCTGGTACACGCAGTTTTAAAACTTTGAAAAACTAAGTGTATTTTTAATATACTAAGGTTATACCGTTGGTTGTTGGCAGATTTGTTCAATTTTCAAACAATAGATTGTATTAAACAACACAAATTTCAAATTATATAATCATACAAAAAAAAAACAATACATAATCTAGTCAACACAGTTTTAAGAATTTTAATTTTAGTTCAATTAAAATCATTAAAAAATAAATCCGAGAACGTGTTTTTGAACGTGGTGTGTCAGTTTTCTATTTATTGTAGGTCTTACAAACTAAAATAGTTTAAAAAATTTTTAAACACATATTTTGTTTAGACATTATTGAAAAATCATAAATACTTATGATCAAAAAATACTTACACGATATTTAATAATTTATCATCCTGCGTTTTGAGCATTTTTATTGCTTACTTGGATGTAGGTATATATTTATTAAAGCAAGTTTTGAATGAAATAAATCGATGTTAAATTTTTAATTTAAAAAATTTGATATAATCGATCTTTCTCATTAAAACCTCCCTGTACAGTTGCAAGCATTTTAAAACTTTTATTCTCAGCCGCTCGTCAATCGCTCTTTAGAATTCCCTTCACCTTCAAATTGGCGAAAGATCGACAACTCATTCAGATCGCTCAGATCAAAACTCAAGACTCACCTTTTCAAATTGTCGTATTCGGAATAATGACCATATTTTTTCAGTAGCATTTCATTACTCAGTCCATGGGATCTGCCAGTCCATCAATTTATCTTTACTCCATTTTATGTTATAACAATTTATTAAGCATAAACTTATTCCGCCAATATTGAAACTCAAATCGAAAATCTGAAACGAAAAATCAGAAAAAGATACGGTCACATCTGGGATTCGAATCCAGGACCGTCGGCTTTCCGGGCCGCAGCTCTAACCACTGAGCTAATGTGTCAATGTAGATATATTATACATTGTTAATAAAAAAGTTGATCAACTAAAATTGAAACTTTTCTTCTAAGCGCCTCCGCCAACTGAGGCAACTGAAAACTCTCAACTGCCAACTGTCTTTGTATGACAATGTGATGGCCCGCACACTACACAATCACTCAAAAACACGTTGTGAATGGTAACGCAAGCGGCGACTTGCACTGCTGATTGCTCTGGCTGGCCGTTGCTAGTTGCCAGCTGTCAGCTGATTGTTCTTCGTCTATGGTTAAACAAGCTTTTTGACCAATCAAGACAGAGAAAACAGCCGGTTTTAGTTGGTTTTCAGTTGCCTCGTCAGCGGAGCGCCTAACACAGCAAACTTATTTTGTGGCACCATTTTAATTCAAATTACTAAAATACGTAGTTTTTACCACTAAGTGGGTATTTCACCATCCTCCTGTTAGCTTATCCATACGATAACGAATATCAATAAATAAACAAATAAATACTCGCAACAGGTAAAAAAAACTCGCTCTCCTATCTTATCTTACTAATATTATAAACGCGAAAGTTTGTATGGATGTATGTGTGTTTGTTACTCTTTCACGCAAAATTTACTGAATGGATTTTGATGAAACTTTACAATAATTTAGCTCATACTTCCAAATAACATATAGGCAATAATTTATAAAGCTAGCTATTTATTTTCAGTATATTGAAAATAATAATTATTGTACTAGGAAATGTCAAATTTGAGAATGACATTTTGCAAAATTGTAATCAAAATTCTATATTAGAAAATATTTAAATTAGTGAATTTATTTAAAGTACTCGCCTAATACTTTGAATCGAATCAAGAATTATGGACATTTTAAATAAATCGGTCAAGTAATTTGGTATAAACGTAGATGATACCTAGGAAAAGAAAATAGATTACTCGAAGTCCTATCCTATGCAGACGAAGTCGCGGGCAGAAGCTAGTCCTATATATTATATAGCCACTATTCTATAATCTAATAAGATGATGGTGAGATACCTCCTAATTGTAAAAGTGGTAAAAACTAAATTATTTTATTAATTTGAATTAAAATTGAATCGTCTGAACCCGCTATAACTATCGGAATATGCTTTAATTTTTGGCGTCTTATATTATGTCATCAGTTTATCAGTATTTTTAACTAAAATTTACATTATTTTAGATTTTTAGATCCTTCTCTCTTCTCTCTACTCTTACTGAAGATAGATGTACAAATATCTACTTCCCAAGAGAGATTATTTAAAAAAATATTAATGGTGTTAAAAAAACAAAAATTTATTATTACAAGATTCAGGGAAAGGTGGTTGAATTATTAATACAACCCATTCTCTTTTCCCTATGGAGGAGTGTCGAATCCAATTGATTGGAGGTAAGGTCGGTAAGGTATCCGTAGGAACAACTCGAGGAAATTGTTAGCCGTGGTAAGACTACAAAAGATTCCACTTTTGTCCGACAGATGTCACTGTGGTTCTCAAATGCACGCTATCATTGCTATCATTTTTCGTGAAAGTTGCATACGAAAAATTAATTAAAAATTAAAGAATTTCGAAACCTCTACACATGCTCTACACAATGTCTATTAATAGTTTCATACTCCGCCTACTGGTTAATACGGAATATTTTTTATTCAAACATTTAGATTTTGCTTTATTATTACGAAAATTGAATATTTATGTCGGGGGAGACGAAAAAACATGCATTTTATATTTCAATTTAATAAGATTATTTCACTTACGCGAAGTATTTGACAGCCACGTTTGGACAAGTGAAACGGGACTTATACAACTTCAATTACTACAATATACAACTATTTACGTGCACAAAATAGGTTATTAGGTTCTTAGGCTGGGTAACCTAAGTAATTCGTGCGTATTTAGATTGAAAAAGATCGCAAATATCAAATCCAAAGAAATGGCGGCAAAGGGAATGTTCCGCTCCGTATTATCCATGCGTATCCGTGTATCGAAATTCGAATTCCGTATTATCCGGTAAGCGGAGTAGTAAACATTTACCCAATGTTTTTGTCATGATAAAGATAACGTGAGTATACTTAGACAAATGAATTCATAATATACATATTATTTTAAATAAACATAGATGTAAGTACTACAAAAATTATTATTATAAAAACAACCTACGAATTAATTAATACCTACTGTCAGATTAAAATACTATCGCGCCCAAAATCAAAAAGTGACGTTCACCGCCATTTTGATTTTGCGTTGCGCGCGCATTCTTTCACTGACGCACAGTATCCACAAAGAAATGACTCACTCTGAATACAGATGATAATATTTCTGAGAAGCTATGCAAAAATTCCATACATCGAAGATGTATACAATTTACAGAAGTTCAGTCTGGTGGCGGGAAAGTAAACCAACACACGTTATGAGAAAATTCTACTTTGAAGGCACAGCGGACTTTTAAGTGTTAAATATTATTTAGTTCTATTTCTCTCCGCTGATAAAATTGTTGGCGCTTCATGCCTCGATTTCATAACCAGGTTTCTTGAATAGTCATGTATCGACTCTTTGGAATAACAAGGGTATATCTGAGACAATAGTATCATGTGATAATCACCTTTAAAACATCATTGTCTATAGCCCATTATAGCATATCATTTTTGTGGATGTACTCTTCCGACTCTTAGAATTACAAATAATCTTTTAATACGGCGAAGTTATGCGATAATGGGCTCTATAGCAAGAAATGTCAGAGTTTATTATCACATAACATTAAAATTTCAAATGAAACCTTGTTATTCTGAAGAGGTCGGTATAGTATTCGCTGTCCAGTCCGTAAAAAAAATTCTCGTTCGGGAGCTCGGGAGAAACATGTCCGCCGTTATATGTTTCGTTTGACACAAGTTGTTTGTATTTTTCAACGCGTCAAACTGCAGTTATAGTGTTTTAAATGTTATCAAAATATGTGTGCCAGTGGTTTGACAGATTCATATGAGGTTGTTATATAAAACTGGTGCTATGGAGTCCCTGCGAAAATGGTTCTACAAACCTAAGGTAAGTCACAATAGTGATAAATATTATCTTGGTGTTGTTTTCGTCGAGCAGATTAATGGCAACCATCCAGAAACACTTCTGTGGCACTGGGAAATGTTTACATCTCGTTTTTTGTTCTTAAACAATCGTTAAATAGAGTAAATATCCATTCTAAAAAGTGACACACATAACCTAACCTGCACTGTCATCAACCTAATTATCTTAAAAATCATTTTAAAACATCTCCAAATCGTTTTTAGCGGACGTAATACTAAAGATTACTGTCTTATCTTGTTGAATAATGTTAAATTTGATTTAAAATGCTGCAGTATTTGAGTTTTTTGTTATATAAAATTCTAGCCCATCTGTCACTTAAATTCTCCTCGCTTGAAGTGAGAGTTTTGTAATGTTATTTCACTCTGTTTGGACATTGGTTGCATTTCTCGTAATCTCTAAATTTATTTGCTATTCTATTACGAAAAATCGATAAACCTTGTTTTCAATTTCCTCAATGACCTTAATAAATAATACAATCTAATTAGTATGTAGCGATATCGATATCTCGTTATAGAATCATTATTCACTAGGAATAAATACTAGATGTTGCATTCAAAACAAATATTATTTTCTCATTTGTTTTGCAATAATTATTTCAAAATATACGCCCTAGTACATGGCCATTGATGTATTATATTTGCTATATGGACATGGCACGATCAAGTGAATCAAATACTTTTACATTTTTCCCAAATTTTATGTGACTGAACGAATGGGGATGGAAATGAGATGAAAGAGGAAGGTTGGGAAGTACCTGGCTGTTCAGATCTGGTCACTAAACGCGACTAATGCCTTTTCAATCAAAGTATTTACCACTGCGAGCTTTTCAAAAAATATTGTTAGGTTATGTTACCTGTCAAAGCTATTTAGTAAAACGAAGATTGACACGTTATTATTATTATTTATCATTCGTAAAGTCGCTTAAAAACTGATAAGTAAACATTGTGTCAATATTTTGAACAAGTACTTCGAAAATACATGAAAATAATTCAAATTTCTCTAAAAATAACATTTATTATCTTCTCCCATTCTTCTCCCATCTAATCAACAATAAATTCTTATCGGGGCTTATCTGTGTGTAAATATGTCACACGGTGAAACATACGGCACAATGATGGGAAATACCTTATTTCGAATCGTGTAAATAATCGAATGTTTCCGATTATTAATCGATATAACCAGGTCGACGTCGATTTAAGTATTTGGGTAAACAACGACCCATCATCAAAGATAGATCCCGCATTGTTTAGGCAGAGTATTTGCACATTGCTAGTCAATCCAAGGGAGCCTACTATGCCTCAATACAAAGGACTATCCCATCAAATTCGTGTTTTCAACAATTTCCCCATTTTTCCAAAAAAGAAATTTCCTCACTTATTCGAATGAGAATCGGACATTGTTCCGTTACTTCTCACATTTTGAAAATTCACGTCATTGACTCCCCAGATTGTACTTTATGTGGTCTAGAAGTGGGATCTTTAGATCACATATTTTTTGGTTGTCACTCTCTAAACAAATATCCTCTGTTCTATCAAGTCTTATCTAAAATTGCCTTCCCTCCATACAACATCTCAACTCTTCTAAGTCTGAACTCGACTCCAATCTTCACTATCATTTTGATGTTTGACCATTTAAATACAATTAATATTTAAATTCACCTTTCATTTCTGCATAATTTTGAATAAGGATGTTTGAACTGCAAATTAACTTTACGTTAAAGGCCTGAATAGATTTTATCTATAAAAAGGTAAAAGTGATTTTGATTTTCAAATTTTACTATCTAATTGACTATTGAAAGTTAAAATTTTGTCTAAAAACTATAGCGAATTTTGAACGCCATTTTTATTCTGTAAAAAACGATGACAATCTTTGCTACGTATTAAAAAACGTGATGAATGTCTGATTTTATCTCATTTTGTACATAAAATATTATCAAGAAACGAAATGTTTCGTAAAAATATTTCGAATTATATTTTATCGATTATGCACTTCACTTATTGTATTATGACATTTTTGTAAGTATTTTAAAATTATTTTTGAATACTTTTTGAATTTTTATATTTCTAATTGAAACGTTCTTCCCTTTACTTCTGGTGTTCTAGTTTATTCTATGAGTCTATGGTTATTTTTTATAAAACGAATGTAAGGTTCTTAGGCGCTCCGCTGACGAGGTAACTGAAACCAAACCAAAACCGGCTGATTTCTATGTCTTGATTGGTCATAAAGCTTGTTTAACCATAGACGAAGAACAATCAGCTGACAGCTGGCAACTAGCAACGGCCGGCCACGGCAATCAGCAGTGCGAGTCGTGATTCACCGCTTTCGTTACCATTGGCAACGGGTTTTTGAGTGATTGTGTAGTGTGCAGGCCATCACATTGTCATACAAAGACAGTTGCCAGTTGACAGTTTTCAGTTGCCTCAGTGAGCGGAGCGCCTTACAGTAAATTTTGTACGAATCCTGAAACGAAAGCTGAAGTCCATTCGACTTTTGAATTTCCTAATCCATAGAAAAGCCTGCTCTCACGGGTGTATTCCATAGATTCTACGAAATATAATAAAGAATAGACAAGGCCCCTTAGCACACTCGGTCGATAATGATTGATAGGCTAACTATCGGTAACTTCTCATCGTTCCCTAGCATGACTGCAGATCGCAAATGTATAAGTGACAGTTCACAATGACTAAGTGTCCTTAATATATTCGACATCAACTGTAGTTTGTACTTAAACGATTTGCAGTTACAGACTAAAATATTAAAAAAAAATTTTACACACTTATTTTGTTTAGACATTATTTTTTTTACTTGTGATAAAAAAATACTTACACGAAGTACACGATATTTAATAATTTATCATCGTGCGTTTTGAGCATTTTTATTGCTTACTTGAATGTAGGTATATATTAAAGCAAGTTTTGAATGAAATAAATAGATAATAAATTTTTAATTTAAAAAATTTGATACGGGGAATAATCGATCTTTCTCATCGGAACCTCCCTGTACAGTTGCACGCATTTTTAAACTTTTATTCTCAGCCGCTGGTCAGTGGCTCTTAAACGGAAAAAATACATGAGTAATGAAAATTGTGGATAAACAAAGCATCATAATTCATAATATTATAATTTGCATTCCCACAGCGGAATAATGTTAAGCGAAACAATTCGATTTGTTGCTAAAATGTTTACATAACACTAAAATTATGCGACAATCAAAGTGCAAGTATTTTCAGTTGATTCAATTGCGCATTACGTATAAAGGCTAATGTGTAATACAGTAACATGGTGTGAATCGTTAACCTTGTGCCTTCTCTGTACCATCGCCTGCGCACCGTCACTTGTCGGTTTTTTTTGTAGCCGAGGGTGTGAAGCGGGCCATCTCGTTGAAGGGGGAAGTTGTCCTTTGATAGTGTCCCCACACTATCAAATTCATATAAATTTTTTTGAACATAATTGAAGCTCAATTTTTTACGATTTATTTACTTCAAGGTATTTTAATCGAGCAAATAGGCAAAATGTATTATTCTTCAAAAATAATTCCAAGACCAACTACCACATACGTGCACTAATTCCTCGCTTTCGTTTGAAACAAATTCACCTCAAATATCGACATATTTTAGATCGACTATTTTTTTTTTTCCATATTTATTGGCAACTATTTTTTTCATTGGAAATTGTTCTATGAATTCGTTTGTCACCTAGAAAGTATATTTTATTTTTTCTGTATCTTATTATTTTTTATATTTTCGTTTAGATCAGTAGTTCCCAAGCTCTTTTGGCCCATGGACCACTTTTCATAGTCAAAATTTGCCCTTAGACCCCGGGTTAGGGAATGAGTGATCCTGTCAAAATTCCTCTTTGAACGACCGTCCATTGTGGGGTGGAGTTGTAGGTTATGAATTCTATATTTTTTCTAGAACGTAAAAATTGCTAATAATTTGTGCATTAGTATTTATAATAACTTCCATATTAATAAAAAATTAGCCTACCCCCTGACATTGTTCAGGGGCTCCCCGAATGATCCATGGGACCCCTAGGGGTCCATACGGACCACTTTACTTTGGGAACCTCTGGCCTACATTGATAGGTAAAGCCAAGACAACATTTTGGTTCTTTACTATCGAAATCAGATAATTTTCGTGGACCCCCACATACAACTTGTGGGCCCCCATTTTTGTATCACGCCAACGTAGACCTTCATCGAGTCTCCCGTGGACCCCTGGGAGTCCACCTGGACCACTTTGGGAAACACTGGTTTAGATTATTAGTGTTATCTTCTTCTTCGATTATCTGTAAAACAAATTGCACGTAGACAAGAATAGCTATTTACATATGACCTAACCCAAATAACATAAAATAGTAGTATCCTATCAAATCTGACGTACATAATTATTATTTTAATATCTATTTTACATTATCCTTCTTTATAGGATTAACACATACTTTCAATTACCTTTATTTTTGATTGTATAGAAATTAAACTGTATTCTACTGTATATACTGTCATAAATTCCTTGTTATATTTATTACCTGTAAACATCATTATCATCAATTACTATATTATATGTAAATTTCATTATCATAAATTCATTGCTGCATTAACTGTAAACTTCATTATCATAATTATTATATAATCAGTAAATGTACTTCATTACCCATATAATCTGCATACTTCACCCGCCATAACACAGGGACATCCCTAGCATGGCGGGCGAAATAACACAATATGTACACTATGTATAAAATTCTTTAATAAATAAATAAATAAATTTAATTTTTTGTATTTCTTGGGCATTAACTATGTAACAATTTCTAGACATTTTGTTTTGAAGAGTTTTAATTTTCAATGTACTATCGTTACTTAAATTTTAATTTTTATGCTACCGGTTTCGACACATCCGTGTCATTCACTAGCAAACTTAAAACTAAACTTAAAATTTAAAACAAGTACAGAAATGAATTAGATGTTATTAGGTGGGGGTGGTGGGAGGGGTGATTTTGGGGGAAGGGGAGAACAGTGGGCGGGGTCAATATCACACGGGAATAAAGTCAAAAGGGGAGATTTGCAGGGTGCTATTATTTTGTTAACTAAATTAATTTTTGATTTAATTTTTTTTGTTTATTTCTAAAGTTTCTAAAGCGCACAAGTTAAAGTATGAATTTATATTTATATGTTTTAATTTGGTTTTTTCTTTGTTGAAGCTATGGCCTGTCTCTATTAAATGATTGGCGAATTCAGAATAGTTATTATTTCGTAAACAGAGTTCATACTATTCATCATAACTATTCTGAATTCGCCAATCATTTAATAGAGACAGGCCATAGCTTCAACAAAGAAAAAACCAAATTAAAACATATAAATATAAATTCATACTTTAACTTGTGCGCTTTAGAAACTTTAGAAATAAACAAAAAAATTAAATCAAAAATTAATTTAGTTAACAAAATAATAGCACCCTGCAAATCTCCCCTTTTGACTTTATTCCCGTGTGATATTGACCCCGCCCACTGTTCTCCCCTTCCCCCAAAATCACCCCTCCCACCACCCCCACCTAATAACATCTAATTCATTTCTGTACTTGTTTTAAATTTTAAGTTTAGTTTTAAGTTTGCTAGTGAATGACACGGATGTGTCGAAACCGGTAGCATAAAAATTAAAATTTAAGTAACGATAGTACATTGAAAATTAAAACTCTTCAAAACAAAAATAAATTTAACCCTAATTAATGCAAGTTTGTATACATCTGTCTGTCTCGACTTAGGTATGTCCTAGTGAGACAGGCATAAAAAATCACATGTAATAAAACTTTATACAGATAAATAAATAAATTTGCCATATTTCAATTTGAACCTGTTATTTTATATACTCCCATCGGTTGCTTCAAGATGATTTTTTGTAGATAGACAACAACGCAACAGATCGAGTATTGCATTCGTCGATTTGTTATTCCCGACAGATCTAACGCACTCAGCAATCAGCCATAACACGCTAATGATCTTGAATCAGTAGGTGAGGTTAGGTTGGGTCCACTAACTTTAACCGTTCGTTACCTTGAGAGGTAGCACCCACGACCGTGACAAATTTATTTATCGACCAGCGAATAAATTAACAACGCTAACAGTTTAAATTTATAATATATTTATGTATATGTGAGGTAAATATGAAAAAGTAGATTTTTTATGACGGGATATATGTTTTTTGGCCAGTGGCGTGTCTTTGTGCCTTCAAATGAAGACAAACATGGTATATTACTAATACTTATGATAAGATGTGGCCCTCTTCTTTTGTGGGGCCTTCAGGGAACCAAGGTGCAGTGGACTCTTCCCGAAGGGCCTTCGGGGAATCAAAGGGGAGTGGACTCTTCCCTTGTAGGGCCTTCAGGGAACCAAAGGGGAGTGGACTCTTTCCTTGTAGGGCCTTCAGAGAACCAAAGGGGAGTGGACTCTTCCCTTGTAGGGCCTTCAAGGAACCAAAGGGGAGTGGACTCTTCCCTTGTAGGGCCTTCAGGGAACCAAAGGGGAGTGGACTCTTCCTTTGTAGGGCCTTCAGAGAACCAAAGGGGAGTGGACTCTTCCCTTGTAGGGCCTTCAGCGAACCAAATGGGAGTGGACTCTTCCTTTGTAGGGCCTTCAGCGAACCAAATGGGAGTGGACTCTTCCCTTGTAGGGCCTTCAAGGAACCAAAGGGGAGTGGACTCTTCCCTTGTAGGGCCTTCAGGGAACCAAAGGGGAGTGGACTCTTTCCTTGTAGGGCCTTCAGGGAACCAAAGGGGAGTGGACTCTTCCCTTGTAGGGCCTTCAGCGAACCAAATGGGAGTGGACTCTTCCCTTGTAGGGCCTTCAAGGAACCAAAGGGGAGTGGACTCTTCCCTTGTAGGGCCTTCAGCGAACCAAATGGGAGTGGACTCTTCCCTTGTAGGGCCTTCAAGGTACCAAAGGGGAGTGGACTCTTCCCTTGTAGGGCCTTCAGAGAACCAAAGGGGAGTGGACTCTTCCCTTGTAGGGCCTTCAGGGAACCAAAGGGGAGTGGACTCTTCCCTTGTAGGGCCTTCAGGGAACCAAAGGGGAGTGGACTCTTCCTTTGTAGGGCCTTCAGAGAACCAAAGGGGAGTGGACTCTTCCCTTGTAGGGCCTTCAGGGAACCAAAAAGAGTTGGACTTTCGGGGAACTAAGGCGTGAAGGGGTGAAATGAGGTCGTTTTCCCCCGTGGGGCTCTCAGGAAACATAGGGGGAGTGTAGACGAGAGATGAGGCCCTCTTCCTTCGTGAGGTTTTCAGAGAACCAAGGGCGAGTGGAGATAAGAGATAAGAGATGAGGCCCTCTTGCTCCGTGGGACCTTCAGGGAACCAAGGGGGAATGGAGAGAAGAGAAGAGACCTGGGGAGACACATTGTGAAACCAGAAGATGTAGCCTAGTCATATTCCAATGACAACCCTGGTGAACTTTATAAAGTTAAAGTTTTTTATACTGTTAAAGGAGTGAAGTAAAATAGGAGATAGCACAATGGGCCTACGGCCTAAGTGCTCACGGGATTTATAGTTCTCACTTTATCCTTCCGAATTACCAAAACAAACCAAATACAGGCCATTTTTTAAATCTTGTGCATTTCGCTTACGTTGACCTTACTTTCTTTTCGGATCACCTCATCCGTAATTAGGTCATACACGATTTCACGCACATACTCCTTGGGAATCGCATTTCTTCCGCATTCAACGTGACAAAGACTGTCAAAACTTTAATTATTAATTATCGTATCGCTAAACAATACAAGAGGAAGACTTATTGTTTGCTAATTGTTATTTTTGCCAATTGTCACGACAATAGCGTATACAAATTGATATGCGAAGGGTAGACCCACTCGTATTGTCAGTTAGTTATTTTTCAAGGCTGTCGATTGTGAATAAAATTTTCGACTCCCTTGCGGTTCCGTAATCCTAATTATCGTCGGCGCTATAAACTCTTGGAGAGTCCTGGCAGACTAGGTCCAAGGATATTTAGGAAACGCTTTCAATTCCGATGTTTCCCTTCAAGTTCATTTTGCCTAACCGTAGAGTGTTCGTCTTCACAGCTTCCAGCCACCTAAATTAAGATCCTTCGTCCTGTAGGTTTATTGTAGAGAAGCCTCTTTGGTGGACAGCCTAGTCATATTCCAATGACAACCCTGGTGAACTTTATAAAGTAGTTTCCAACCTTGATACACATAATAATGGATGTAAACTAGACTTCACGGTACATATTCAACAAATTGTAAATAAGGGTTTGAAAACATTAGGATTTATATTAAAAACAATGAAATTTGAATCATTACAAATCATAAAACTGCTATACCTTGTTAGAAGTCTAATAAAATATAACTCCATAGTCTGGTCACCCTTAAAAAAAACTCATATTCATAATGTTGAAAGAATTCAAAGAAAATTTCAACGTTTCGTAATTTTTAAACTTAACATCTCTTTAGAGCACATCAATTACATAAATCTTTTGAATATTTCAAATTTAAAAAACAAACGAAAAATAAACGACCTAATCTTTTTATTAAAATTATTAAACTCTAAATTTGATTGTCGTTAAGAGGCTAGACTTTGAACCACACGCGGAACACCCCCGTCTGTCATTCTGTCCCGCTCACAATAAGCTCACGCACACTTACAATACATGCGAATGCGAAATGTGCGAATGAGACAACGCTCAAATTTACCTACAGAAATCGCTCGAAAAGGGGTTTATGGAGAATACACTTTTCTACATCGAAACTTTCACGAAATTGAAATTTAAAAAAAAATATATTTTTTAGAAAGAAGAAGCTACGTCGGTAGCTTTTTATAATTTTATAATTCTCTATGAGAGTTGAGTTAGCAGCACTTTTTCTTTAAATAATATTTTTTGATAAATCGTACATGTTTGACAGTGAATGTTTACGTTAATACGAAACGCATCGAAAATTCGAAAACATACCGACATAGTTTTCACCCTCTAAAAGGCAGTATAAAAACAATATATTAATTTTGTGCAATTTTCGATGTAGAAAAGTGTTTTTTCCCGGGCGTCCTTTTTGTATGGGCCGAAAAGCGAAGTCTATCATCTTAACTCCTGCTGCATCTGATACATCTCCATATAACTACACGAACAACTAGAGATACATTAACATTTTCTATATGTACTTACAAACTCATTCCTACTATTGTTTGCATTCCTCAATACAACGTTAACATAATCTTGGTAACAAATAATATACTTAAACAATATGGACATATTTGAAAATAATTTGAACTTGGCAAACTTCAAACGCCGAATGTGCGAACTATTTCTACCTATGTTATAAACCACTGTGAACACCACTTTTAACCATTTTTATTAATATTATTGTTGATTTGGAGGACAATGGCAGATTATCTATTTTTAATTTTTCAAAAGAAGCAAACACATTGTGACTTGACATTTTAAATAAATGAAAAGAAAATACTTTGTTTTAAGTCACTTTATTTTTATTTTTCGTCTACCGGTTTCTGTACCTCCGTACCATCATCAGGACTGTTACAAAAATTATGTCTAAAAATACATAAGTACACATCCAACAACTGACGCTCTGTCCCACTCTAGTATACTGTCCCTTTCTATCACAAGATTATGTATATATATATATATATATATATATGTGTACTTATGTATTTTTAGACATAATTTTTGTAACGCATATTATAATTTTTGTATATATATATGTATATATATATACATAATCTTGTGATAGAAAGGGACAGTATACTAGAGTGGGACAGAGCGTCAGTTGTTGGATGTGTACTTATGTATTTTTAGACATAATTTTTGTAACAGTCCTGATGATGGTACGAAGGTACCGAAACCGGTAGACGAAAAATAAAAATAAAGTGACTTAAAACAAAGTATTTTCTTTTCATTTATTATCTATTTTTACTTTACTTACATTTTATGTTACCTACTTTTTGTCAACTCTTAATTTTATGTAATCTATAATTTGTTTCTCAAATTTTATGTTTCCTGTGTTTTGTCAACTCTTTATTTTCATTGTAATATTTAAAAAAAATATGTACTTCATTAAACGTAAAAGATTTATAAATGCTGTTTTATGCAAACTGTTTGTTGTTTGTTGCTTAGTCCAGTAGTGTTCAAATAATATTATTCCTCGTAATTTTATCCGATTTTTGTTGCTTACCTAATCAATTAAATATGGGTGGAACAAAACATAACATTCGCAGGTTGATTTTGTCTCGAAAATCAATCGAGACAACTTTTTGTTGTTTATTAGCATAACGTCTATTTTGAATGCAGTCTGAACAACAGCCTACTACCTGTTTACATGCTTAGTAATATGATATCTCAATATACATACTAAGTATGGATATGTATACAATAATATATATTTGTAAACTTAGTAACAACTAATGTTATGAGACGTTATCTTTATTGATTTGTCTAATTTGTGTTTTTGATACTACTGGTTCATTTTAATTAGGTGAGAACTTTGGTTATGCCTTTCTGAAAGTATTGTAATTTAAAAAAAAATATATTATTACAATTGGGTGACATCTTGGCATTATTCTAGACTCGGACCTTCCTGCAGAGGTAACAAAACTACTAATAAATTAAGAGGAATATAAACTTCAGAAATATTTAATTTCTTATCCCTTTAGCACTCCGCGTGTTTTTGGTATTATCTGCACGAGAGAGTAGCATCAAAGTAGTTTTTATTTTTTTATAATTAATTTTACATGAATGAAAAAAAGTTAGTCAATGGAAATAGTCAAAGATACAGTAGGTATATAACTTCATATTTATGTAATAAAAAAACCAATTATTTAGTATTTTCCGTAATTAATAATTTCATATTCAACACGTAAACCGATTCGTAGTAGTAAAGATAAATCTAAATAGTGATTTGGCGTATAGCTAAGTTTGCGTAATTTATTTAAATAGTTTTAATTGTTAATATCGGTTTGCAATACGAACATCTGAAAGAGTCTCTCGTCTGCTTTCAAAAACAGTATTTTTTTTTGGTTTACGTACAAAAACAGCGATTCTATTTGAAATAGAATTTGAGGCAGGAATATTTTTAATTTTTTTTCCGTCTAAACCGGTGCGGTTTATATTCTAGATTTTAGATATTATTTAGTATCTTTCTTATAAGCAAATGTGTCCTGTTGGCATTTGGCCATTTCTTTTTAGGGAAATCGCAGAAAATTACACATTCGCATTATAATAATAATGTTGTGGTTGACGGCCACTCGCATTATTTATTGCCGCCGAAGTATACGCTCTTGTGCACGATTTGCCGAAGGACCATAATCGCTCGGTTCTTGGAAACATAAACGCAGGTTTTTTACTGCAAAATTTATGCCGAGTTTGAATCATCAATAACAATAATTTTTAGCAATAAGGAAAATAATAGCCATTAAAATAAATTTATTTATTTGGAATGCCATTTTTTTTTCTTCTGGTAGTTGTTGCAGGTTGATAAATAAATTAAAAAAGAAAACACAGAATTTATGGTGTAGTACAAGTCATTCTTAATACCGACCTGACGTTGATGTAGAATTCGTTGCAATAGGCGAGTTTAATTTCCGAAAAGCATGTCTCTTCATCCATGCCTTTCCCTGTCGCACGTATGTTTTACGCATCTTTCTCTTTCGCTTACGGTCATTGTAAAGTCAGTTAAGTGACTGTACCCGCGCGAGAATAGATCGTATCAAGTTCAGGTCGGTATTTAAGTTTAAAAAATAGACTAACTGAAAAACTTCAGCAAAATGTCATCTAGATTTTTTCTCCAGACTTACTTAGGAATTTGCTGATTGATTCCTATGGCTAATTTTTTATGCTATGGCTTTGCCTTTGGGAACAGTTCACGTAGTTCTCATAGAAATCTTTGTGTCTCCCTCACTATCATGGTGAGAAGTATGATCTAAAACGTGTTTGAAAGAGAAAACACCAAGCTTTATATTCATATATAAAAGTTAACCAAATATTACTTTAAATGTACCTACACCTCTATGAAACCAAATTTTCTGAGCAACTTGAGACAAATGTATAAATTTCTGATAATTTTTTATTAATTATATTTTTTTTATGGAACGACAAAAATGTGAGGTTATAATAACGTTTATAATACATTGGCATAATAAAATGTGTGCGTTTTCTTTTTTTTCGTTATCCGTAATTGTTATTTGAAAAAACTGAGCGATTATAGATAGAGCGAAGTGAGCCATTTTTTGTGCTTTATTTAGCAATTATATATGTTATTTCAAGTAATAACTTTTGAGAGCATATTCTATCACCTTTCAAAAACATTTTTTTTTTCATTTTCGGATACATTAAGAAATAATCCATTTATTTGAATTTTATTCCAAAGCGCAAATTTTCTGACCTTCTTGATAGAATATACCCGAGATCTGATGTGTTAAGTACATACCTATTTTATTTATTATCTTCTATTTGTGGATTTTTAAATCGCAAGTCGATACCTTTATTAGGCGAATCGTTATGCCTATACTAGAAATACTAGGAACTAGTCAGTAGCCAGCATATATCTAGTCAGTAGCAATCAAAAGAAATACGCAGCAATGGTTTGTAGAACGCACTATTACTGGTGTAATTTTAACCTGTTTAGCCACAAAGAAAATGTGACGCATATTTCAGATAACCTATATATTAATTAAAATATTATGTCGTCACTGAGGTGTGTAACCGTGGAATCCGCTATTTTCAATGCAAGCAAAATGTTATTCAGAATGTGTAACTTAACATTCAGTTTTGTACATATAAAAGTGAAAAGAATTTTTTGTATATAATAATATAAAGTTTAATATTCACAACAAATTATTTAAAATAAAAAAATATTTGTGGTACCGACCTTACAGCGATATAAGTTATTTGAGATACTGTGGTGTACTTGATTGACACGTAGTTTCTGTAGTTTTTGATAGATATAGTTAGGCTTAGGGTTTATGTCATGTTCCGACAGATGTCTAGCAGTTAGAGTAGATTAATGGTGGAGTTATACTTGTAAAGCGTGTTGTGTCGTGATGCTCTTCGCCGTGATGGCTAGCGTTCACGTCTATAAGTTGTGTTCTGACGCCTTAAGACGATATTTTAAATCCATACAGCACGTGGTACGTACACACTATCCAAGACGCTCCTCACCTTCACCGCTCTGTCGAAAAATCATGACAGAATACAAAAGACTAATATAATCGTCACCATACTTTTTTTTTTTTTTTTAATTTTTCTTTATTCATTAAACTGCTGGTTACATATTTTGAGAATTTTACGACCACCACGCTAGGCATATGCCCGTGTTGTGGTGGTCAGTTATCTATAGAGTGCATTAACATAATGAAGTATAAAATAGTGTGAAATAATATAAAGTTATATAAATTAACATAATATGAAAAAATATTTAAGAAAACAAAATAATAATATAAAAGAGTAATATAAAAGATTATGAAAGAATATTGTAAATTACAAAAAGTATAGAACATAAAAAGCATATATATATGAAAGAATATAAAAAGCATGCAATTAAAAAAATATATATATAAAATCAAAGAAGTATAATAGAGTGAGCAGGAAATTGAGGATTTTTATTGCTAGCGTATTAATAATATAGATAATGATATTTTATATGTGCATGTTAAGATACATTGGTAGGTATGCACATCTGTTAGCAATATTTCAACGAATAAATGTTTGGATACTAAATGTATGAAACCGATATCGTTATGACGCGTCACGTCACGTCACGACAGACAAGTATAACTCCACCATAACCCGGATAGCACACCCGATCTACAACAGCTCAAGCTCTCAGATTCAATTCCTAGACAGTTACAGTCAGTCGTGTGACCCAGAAGTATTATAGGTATGTTGTAAACGCGTAAGTAATTGTAATAAACCAGTATTTGTAACAAGAACCTATTTATATTTCCATCCTTTGCCTCTTAATCGTAATCCTATGTTTCCCTCCCCCCTTTTTCATATATTGTAACTAAAAAAATAATTAATTAAGAAAACACCCCTACAGTGTCACACCTTATCATTCTCTATCATCAGTGGAGAGTTCATAATTGGCATAATTAACTATCTTATTATTGTATAATCTCAGATTTGTTGTTAACTTTCTCTAAAATAAATAAATAAAATAAAACTTCGATGCAGGTAACGTCATTATTAAATAATAAAGGTCCCAAGTGCGAACCTTGTGGAACCCTGCTGGAAGCAATAAATGTGTAAGATATATCTATTATTAGATAAGTAACTAATCAACCTTGCCAATAAATTGCCAATTATCCCCAATTTTCCGAGCTTATTGATTAGTGTTTAGATTATTTATTATAAAAATATTGGGCTATAGATATTGTCTGTACTACAAAAAGACAGCGAAGTATTCTTTCTAAATCATCCCTTGTAATTAGTCTAAATGGTCGACTGGCGCAATCCACTCCCATTCTCTCCAATAATGTGATAAAATGATATTTCATTATGCCCGCTCAGATTTGTGTTGTTGTAAGTTGAGATAATTATTGCCGAACAAGGTAAACGTACAACTTATGTATCACACTGGATTGCTAGTAAAAATTGGTCTCTTCCGGATGGTTTTATTATTTTGTTGTGATTTATACCTCTGCACTTCCGCAGGTCGATGAAGCCCGATCAACCGGGAATTGTTAAACGCCTTAAACGCGCTACTCACCATTCTACTAAAAGTACTGCTTGCAGGACTGCATGCAGGATCTCGGCAAATCGGATCGTTTGTATTCTCTATTATTCACTTTGTCGGGCTGTCAGAATGATAATAATTCGGTTGAGGGTTATGCATGCAGTCCTGCAAGCAGTGATGTAAGATGGTGTCAAATATTTTACCAAAGTCTTGCTGTCACTGTCGCTCTTCTTCCCAGCATACTGGGGCGAAAGGGACGATCGCACCTCAGGCTGATAATCTAATCTAATATATAAAAATCTCGTGTCACGGTTTTTGTGGTCGCACTCCTCCGAAACGGCTAGACCGATATTTATGATTTTTTTTTTAAAATATATTTGATAGGTCGTAAAGTATATTTCATACCGCGAGCTCTGGCTTTATTAAATTTGCACAAATTTTTTGAAATAGGTCAAAGAGTTTAGCGGCAGTGAAAAATGTCGTGAGGGGGAGGGGAATCCGGGAGGGGCGGAGAGGAATTAAAGAAAGGGGGATTCGCGGGAGGGGGTAAGGCGTAACAGGTGGAAGGGAAATGAGGAAGGGGGTTGCGATAAGGGGGGCAGCGGGAGAGCGGAGGTGGAAGGTGAAAGCGGAACCGAGCCGCGGAAGGGGAAGAGGTGGCGGAAGGGGAACGGGACGAATGGGAAAGGACACGCTGGGAGAAACAATTTCTTTATTTAAGTTGCATTTCAACGCATGCCGGGTATCAGGTAGTTCTAAATAATATCATTTAAATCTAGGTTTTGTATTCCCGTTTTTTTTCCTCCAGATCTGGACTTACTTATTGTATTAGACGAAAATATCTGTATGTATTGCTTTTAAAAAAAAAATACATTGTCTGGTGTGTATACTTGTTTCGGCTAAGATTTTTTTATAGGGCAAACAAAGTATTTGGTTTCTACTAAAATGACAATCAATTGTGGATAGAGGAAGGGTACTTTCGGGAGCTTGATGCAAGGGTTTTTCTGCTTGTAATTTCATTGTATTTTTATTCCGAAATGCTTATTTTAACTGCGAGTTGTAAATTGCGAGCTGCCTTTGTTTCCAGCGACTGACTTTTCGTCTAGTCATGATCATTGCAAAAACTCACAGGTGACCTGGAAAGTGGGAAGAGCGGGGGGGGGGGGGGGGAACAATTTATTGCCATAGTATAAACACCTTATTTCCAATAAGAACCAAAATAACTTGCCGGGTTATCACTTCTAAAATGGCGCAAACAATACTGAACGTCTGTTGATGGCGTTCAAACCAGCCAAATTTTAATGATTTTTATAAGGTCTTAACTCATATAAGATATAACTTATCATAAAAGGCCAAACTTACCGACAAGCTGGTGATCGGTATCCACATTATATTAAAAAAATATTTGCAGTAGTGTCAAAATCCAGAGAGGAAATTGGGGAATACGTTTGTACGAACAATACGCCGCTAGGGTTCCTCTTCAGTGAATAATTGACTTTTTAATTAATTATTATATTTTTTTTAATTGATAAACTAATGTTTAAGAGGGTATTACCAGAGAATACCGGAAATTAGTCATTTTTAAATCAAATTCCAGGCGTATCGACTCGTTTTTACAAACAAACATAAATTGATTTTGAAAGATATTTATTTGATCTGGTACACGCAGTTTTAAAATGTGTGTATTTTTAATATACTAAGGTTATACCGTTAGTCGTTGACAGATTTGTTCAATTTTCAATCGATAAACTCTATTAAACAATACAAATTTCAAATCATATAATCATACAATAAAATAAATCAATACATAATCTAGTCAACACAGTTTTCAAAATTTAAATTTTAGTTAAATTAAAATCATTGAAAAATAAATCCGAGAACGTGTTTTGTGACAAAAATACCTCAGTTTTTCTATTTACATATTTATAAGGTCTTACAAAATAAATATTTAAAAAAAAATTTACACACTTATTTTGTTTAGACATTATGGAAAAAGCATAAATACTTATGATAAAAAAATACTAACAAGAAGTACACGATATTTAATAATTTATCATCGTGCGTTTTGAGCATTTTTATTGCTTACTTGAATGTAGGTATATATTAAAGCAAGTTTTGAATGAAATAAATCGATTTTGAAATTTTAATTTTAAAAAATTGATTCGGAGAATAATCGATCTTTCTCATTGGAACCTCCCTGTACAGTTGCAAGTATTTTTAAACTTTTATTCTCAGCTGCTGGTCAATCGCTCTTAGGGCAAGATTAACATGGATAGCACAAAGAGGAACAATTATTATAAGCAATAATTAATAGCCTGAAACACTCATGTAATAAGCAGTAATTGTTGAATGAAACACTAGTATATATTAAATTATTTGGCGGGTAAGAGATAAGCCGACGTAGCTCAGTGGATAGAGCAGTTGACCGGAAATCAGAAGGACACGGGTTCGAGGCCCGTCAGCGGCATGTATCTTTTCTCGGGAGATTGTTTCAATGTGGATGAGTGTTTCAGGCTAATAATTATTGCTTACTAGCTGATTCCCGGCATGCGTTACAATGCCACTTAAATAAAAAAAAAATCTCACTGCGTGTCCTTTCCCCTTTCGTCCCCGTTCCCCTTCCGCCACCTCTTTCCCACCCTCGTCTCCTTCACATTTCCCCTCCCCTCTCCCGGGGGACAGCCTTCTGAAGTTAAAACAGTCGTTAAGTTTTCTCAATTTATCCATTTTTCTGCGCAATTTTCTTAATTTTTTTTTCCATAAGAACCTTCTACAAAGTATTAGAATTTTTTTTTTAAAGATTAATGAAGTAGGTTAAGTCGTTCTGAAGATATAGCGTAACCAAGGGAAACAGGGATTCATTTTTATATATACAGGGTGTTAAGGTACGTACTTGAGTTACTTTAACCTGTGATTCCTGACATTATTTGGAGTAAAAAATGTAAATAAAATTTTGGTCTCCGGTGCCATTTTTGATGTTTTTTTTTTTTTTTTTTCTACAAAAACATAAAAAATAGTAGGTGTTGGGTAGTTGGGGGCGGGGCAAGTGGTGGGGCGGTAACTCAGCTGAGTGACCATTAAGGTCATGTGAAAGAATTTTTTTTTGTTTGATTTTTAAAGAAAAAAATATTTTGAAAAAAAAAAAAATTGACATAAAAAAAGTCACCGGAGACCAAAATTTCATTTACATTTTTTACTCCAAATAATGTCAGGAATCACTGGTTAAAGTAACTCAAGTACGTACCTTAACACCCTGTATATATAGATAATGACTTTTTTTATTATTTATTTATTCCATTTTTATTTATTGATCTCCATAAAACGGTTATATACGAGAAGATTACAAATTTGTACGTAGTTTATTGTAATATTTTATTTCTGAACCATTTAGACCAAATCCCAATCCAAATGATTCACCTCGCAATCTCTCTCTTTCTAGTGGTGATTAGTTCTTTACCTGATTTGGGCGACCGGTGAATTCACGGCTCGCTGCCTTCTAGAGAAAGTTGGTAGATGTTGTACATAGGTACTAAGACTATGATAATAATGCGCAACGAGTGTTCAATTGTATAATTATTATGTAAGATTTTCATATTAACTAACACGAAGCTTGCAGTGAAGTGTTTTTAAAAATGCTGCCCGTAAATAGAAATATTGATGCTTTTCGTTTATTTCATTTTATTGATATTAACGCCCTGATGGGCTTTTACGTATTTATACACTTTCTACGATTTAGTGCATACAGATCAAATAAAGTTTTAAAGATTTATTTATTTGAAGATAACGAGGTGCAATTAAATGTTTATTTTGATAATATACAAAAGAGAGAGAAAAAAACTATTTTTGAGCCGCCATTAGCATAAAATATAACATTAAATATTAAAAAATATACGTCTTACGACTTTATTTCCGGGTTAAATCTTCCCCTCAGGAAAAACTAAACCCTTCTACACACTTTTCCACAAATGAACATCTAGTAAATCCAATCTATGTAAGTGTACTATATAAGTATAATAAATACAAAACAATACAAGAACAACATGTCAACATACCAGAGACTAAATGGGAAAATAATTCACCGACTCCAGATATTTTCATATTAGAGGGTTCTGCTCGGTAGAACTCCTAACTGGACCGATAAATCCTACTGATCCCTCAATCCAAATACTTAAAAAAATCTTTCGTAATCCTACATGTATTTAAAATGACTGATTTTTGCATTTTTATATATAAATACTTTGACAAATCTAAAAAGCCTGAATTTTGAATGAGAAAGCTAGGTATAATGCCAAGGTTCGGCTCGGTAGAACTCCTAAGTGGACCGATAAATCCTACTGATCCCTCAATACAAATACTTAAAAAATCTTTCGTAACCCTACACGTATTTCAAACGACTGGGTTTTTCATTTTTATATATAAATTCTTTGACAATAATAAATAACCTAAATTTTGAATGAGAGAACTAGGTATAATGCCTGTAGCCGAAATAACAAATGGTAATATTTTTATAGGCAGAGAATGCCAAATTCTTTTAATCTCTTTTCCTAAATCTCTATATTTTCTTATTTTTTCAGAAATGATTTTTCAAAATTACAGAAATTTGGAATAGCTACATCAATGATATAAGTTATTTTTTAAAATTTTGTCACGTAAAACTATATCGGGTCTATTATGTCTAATTATTCTGTCTGTTAGTCCCTATAGTTTTATCGAGAGCATTATCCCTCGATCACGGAGGCCGTCATCTTTTGATTCTCTTGTTTATTACGGGTTCATGGGGTAAGGTTTGTCTAGGTCTTGGCGGCGGATGATCTAGACACACTGAACCTTAGATTCCTACCCAACCCTCATACCCCTTTCCTTCCCAGAACTTCATCTCCTTTCTTTCCTTAAAATACCCTCCACATAACATCCCCAAATATGACATAGGCCCTGAGGGAAATTATTTTCCTCAGGGCCTCGTGTGTAGACCTAATGTAAAAAAAATTACATAAAAAATACTTTAACTATCAAATAAGCTTCACAGGTCGTCCAGCCATACAATACTCAAAAGAAATTTCCTATTCGTGTCGTATTTTCTCCTTGTTTTCGGTGTGAGGTTTTTAATATGCAACATTATTAATGTTATGCATTTTGCTAATGCACCGTATGCAGTAGGTAGTGTCCTTGACATTATCCACAAAGGTCAAGTTGAGCGTGTAGTGTATAAAATCGATCTTTCTCCAGGTTTATGCAAACATCGTTTTCTTTACGTACTTATCTACTGTTTTACCAGATTTTTTTACTAACGGCTTTTTTCGCTCAAACTGATCGATCGCTAAGTTAAAATATGGCTCAGGCGCATTATCCAGGTGTTCCCAACGCAACTGGTCTCAATTTTCACCCAGCGGTATTCGGATTCTAGCCTGTCAGGTCTATTTGTTCGGTTTTATGAACAACTAGTTTCATTGAAATCGTTGTGTCTCCCTTACTATCATAGTTATGATATGATTTAAATAGAGTTAGGAACAGAAAACACCACGCTTTATATTAAAATCAAGAAGTTAACCGCAAAATAATTCAAATCCTTTATGAAACTAAAATTTCCGAAATTTGAAACTTTTTTCTTAAAACGAAATTATATTTTGAAAAAAACACACTTTTTTTATTAAGCTAATACAGAGTGTAACAGGACGTACCAGGGAGAGATTACCCAGCGATTCCTGAGCGTATTTGGAGTAATAAATGTATTTGTCATTTTGATTCCTGTTACACCCTTTATATTGTAAACGTTATCGAAAGCTCAGCATTTTGTCGTTTCATGTAAAAATAATTTATAAAAATTCTCACAGTTGAATAAAAAAAATCGGATTACGGTTAGTAACTTTGGTTTCATACAGGTGTATATTTGAATTATTTTGTGGTTAAATTTTAGATTTTACTATAAAGCGTGGTGTTTTCTCTTTCTAACACCGTTTATATCATATTTCTAACTGTGATAGTAAGGTAGACACAGCGATTTCAATAAGACGTTCTTCCGAAAAGCAAAAAAAGGTTTTAATTGTTAATATAAATATTGCAACTGATGTGTCAAGAATAAGGAAATTGAGTCCTTTTTTATATAAATGTTCACATGCAAACTTAAATACTAGTATTTTTTTTAAAGTTCGTTTTCATAATTAAATTAATTCTACAAGTTTGAATTTTATTAAGCCCGCGAAAACGCCGGCAGGAGTTTAATACCGTGCGGCAGCGTTCGCGACGTCACCCGGTCCTTTAATGTTTGAAATATAAGGAAAAATATTTACAAGACCGGGACACGCTTAATACGGACGAAAAAAATAAATTTAAAAAGTTGTAGTAGTTAGATATTAACTAGTACTAATCAATTCATTTACCGGAATTTCGAAAAAAGTGCATTTTAATGGTTATTTTTAAAATTTAAAAACACGAAATGTCATTTTTCACCAACCGCTATGTTAGGAACTGTTGCAAGTTTCGTTTTGTAAATATTTTCCCTTATATTTCACACAATCAAGGACCAGGTTACGTCACGAACTCTGCCGCACGGTATTATGCTCTTGCCGGCGTTTTCGCGGTCTTTAATAAAATTCAAACTTGTAGAATTAATTTAATTATAAAAACGAACTTTAAAAAAAAATACTGGTATGTTTGCATGTCATCTACATGAACATATTTTTTATAAGTCAAAATATTTTTCACTCAACTTCCCTATTAAACCAGATTTTTCGCGGGTCTGCGCTATTGTATACATTATAAAATATTTCTAATCGTGTCAGCGAAACCAAATAAATTGTGTAAACTTTATGACTTATTACATTACCAATAAATATATTTATTATCACAATATGTACTGATATTTAGCGTCAAAGGTCGAAGAAGTGCAAGCATCAAGTGTACATACTCGTTGTGTTATTTCGTTCAAGATTAAACAATTCAACAGTCATACATATTTCTATAATATTATAATGGTTTTTATTATCGGTGGGTTAGCTTTTTAACACGCCATGGTTTGAACTTGTGTCATATAAGTATAGGTAGAAAATTGTGAAAATCTTGCACGAATTATGGTATACGTGGTTATTAAAAAATATATGAAAAAAATAAAAACTCACCCTATTACTCATAATCGTAGTAATCCTAATACGCGTCGTATTACGACGTAACAGTGAACAACTTGACTTATTGTCACTGCGTGTGCATGGTTAAAACGGCTTTAAACCAGGTGTATGGCCAACATTACAAAACAAAGGTTGAGTCAGCGTATACCGCAATTATGAGTAAGGGGGCTTATTTACTTAAGGGGTTTTTCACCATCCTCCCAATAGCTTATCTACACTAATAACGAATATTTTCGATTTACTATTTACGGTTTATTTATTTATTACGTTGGAGTTTATAATTCAGTACTCGAACCTATGAATAGTGGCTATATATTGGATAAGTTGGCCGAGTTTTCTAACCACTGCGAGTATTTTATTTTTATTTTTAATAATATTCGTTATTAATGTAGATAAGCTATTGGGTGGATGGTGAGAAACCCCTTTACAATAATAACTATCCGATTTACAAAGCGGCGTTACTGGTTGGTTTGTTATGGTATTGTTAGCAACACGCAACTAAATTACAGATATTAAAAAATTAATAAATTTTAAGACCCAGTGAGATTATGGCATACCCAGTTTGAGTATGATTTGAGGCTGAAAATAAGTAGGGAGGGGTAAGAGATGGAATGGGAAGAGGGAGGTAGGGAAGAACCTGGCTATTCAGATCTAGTCACCAATCACGTCCAAAGCCTTTCAAGCTTAGTTTCAATCCGAATAATGGTCTTTCACTCTGGAACGTGCCGCAAATAAACCTTATATTATTTAAAAATATTAAATTGATTAATAAAATAAAATGTATCTTGCCGAGTTTTGAACCCAGGACGTCGTTTAATCAATGCGGTTAGTATGGATTTTTTTCCTTTTTAACATTTTAATTGATAAGAGATCATCTTTGGGGAAGGCGTGAGAAGGGTATTATTTAAAGTTATCTTAACTAAAACGGTAAAAATTGGTCATATGAAATAGCGAAAATTATTACTTTTCATATAATTTTTCAAGTTTATATTGTTAATTATTAAAACTATGTTACAAGCTAGAAATAATCGCAATGGCAAAGAACTTTATAGTGGAAAAAAAAATGTGCAAATTTCGTGACGCCAGAGTACTACACAATTCGACAGTTTTTGATAATTCATTCAAACAAATTTTCTGCTTTTTGTGTTAATTTGTATTTGCTTACGATATGTGACGGTTAAGACCCGTTCGGACTGGGCAAGTAGTTTAGTCGAGTAGCGAGTAATTTAGTAACTAAACGTGTCCGATCACTATAATTTTAGTAGAGTAGTTTAGTCAGTGCTTTAGTGAAGTCAATCCATTTAGTTCATTTTTTTCGGGCAAGTAGCACCCCGCATCATGCGCGAACCTGTCGTTTTAGTAGAGTTCATTAGTAGACGCAGAAATGTCGTTCCGTTGGAGCGAAGATGCTAAAATTATTAATTTTTACTGTTAATCTCTTTTCGTATTACAGTTTATTTAATTTCATCTCACTGTTTTATTCTTCAACCCCTTCTAAAATAAGCATTACAATCAGATTAATTAGCTTATTTAGTTTGTTGCGTTGCAGCCCGTTCATCTTGCAATGCGCCGCTAACTAATGTATTCTACTCGACCGTAATTCGAACGCTTTCAAGTAGCGAGTTACTTGCCACTCGACTAAACTACTTGGCAGGGCTATTTACAAAGTTGCCTAGGAGTTGGTAGAGTTGTAGCTAAGCCACCGATCATGAACCACTGGCTCCGAGCAGTTGAACTCTTATGCAGTATACATAAAAGATATACCTATAATATAGTTATTATTACTTGTAAAATGCTTATCGGAAAGAAAATACATTTTTCTCTCATATACAGATAACTCAAGCTATCGCTAGTTGAATAATACAGTATACAATAATAATTTCCGCTTTACGGTGCTATAGGCAGTAATAGCGAAAACGGTGCTAAACGTCGCGCATGACCGGTTTTGCCTTCTCGTCATCGTCGGACTGTTACTTCACACGAGCTAGGAAATGGAAGGATTGCCGGGCCGGAGTTGCCACAAGAAATAATCTTTATTTTAACGGGGATCCAAAACGACTCATATAACGTTTTGAAGGATGGTAAGAGCGAAAATTACTTTACCAAAGTTAAATATTCATCAAAGGACTACTGCACACTCAAAATTCTTCAAATACATACAGGGTGTTAAGGTACGTACTTGAGTTACTTTAACCAGTGATTCCTGACATTATTTGGAGTAAAAAATGTAAATGAAATTTTGGTCTCCAGTGACTTTTTTTATGTAAAAATTTTTTTTTTTCAAAATATTTTTTCTTCAAAATCAAACAAAAAAAAATTCTTTGACATGAGCTTATTGGTCACTCAGCCAAGTTACCACCCCACCACTTACCCCGCCCCCAACTACCCAACACCTACTATTATTTATGTTTTTGTAGAAAAAAAAAAAAAAAAAACATCAAAAATGTCACCGGAGACCAAAATTTCATTTACATTTTTTACTCCAAATAATGTCAGGAATCACTGGTTAAAGTAACTCAAGTACGCACCTTAACACCCTGTATAATACACGTCACAAACAATTTGATTAATCTAAGTTCTAGGTTCACCGAATTGGTAAAACCCTTTAATCCACAAAAAAATAAAAATTTACAGGAGACTTAAAAAAATTTACGTATAATGTAACAAAACTGTCTGTAATAGTTCATGTAATAAATTTAATCATACAACTGAAATAAAATACCTCGGTGTAATTGTAGACCAACATATGAAATGGAACAGACACATATGTGAACTTGTTAAGCGCATTAGGAAATGTATTTATATATTTATTCGATTAAGAAATATTCTCAAGGTAAATAATTTTTAAAAGGTGTACTATGCACTAGTACAGTCAGTAATTCAATGTGGAATTATTGGATGCATGTAAAAAAATTGTCAACCCTGTAAATGTGGTACAAAAACTAATTATTAAAGTCATTTAAAAAAAAAAACTACATTCCCTTCTGCAACATTGTTCAAAATTTTCAAAGTTCCAAAAATATAAGATCTCTATAAAAAAGACTCAATATTACATGTAGAGGAAAGACGCCATTTACCGGGTACTTTTTTTTAATCGGCCATAAAAGGAAGAAAATGATTGAATTTTCTAAAAATGAGTTTGTAGGTGAATAACTGTATTCATCTTTTATCATGTACGTATAATGAAAATAATTTAGCGGCCGTTCTTAAAAACATAGAAGGAAAAATATGTGAAAGGAGATATATTGTCTTTGAAAAAAAGAGGTCCTAATATCGGGTACCATGCCTGCCTTTTATCGGGTACCCGGTGATAGGATGCCTACCATTTATCGGGTACCCGGTAATACGCCTAAAAAATTATTATTACAGGTACTTTGAAAAAAAATATTAATACACAGTAAATTATGTTATAAAAAAGCTCTTTCTTTTTGTACTGTGGGTTAAGTTCAACCGTTAAGGCAAATATCACTAAAATACATGAAATCGAAATTCTCGTTATCGGAGCTTTCTAAGCGAGCCCAATTTTAACATGCAATGCATTTAATCCATTTTTTTTTCATCTGAAATTAGATGAAAATGCTTTGTTACAGTAAACACACGCTGCATCTTCTTCATCGGTAACTGGATTTTCGTTGGTATCGACGAAAATAACAGTCATCGTTGCTCTAACCACTGCTAGAATCTGATGTGTCCACTTTATTTTTGCTTCCGTTTCATCTTCGTTGTATTTTCATTTTTTTTCATAATGCTTTTACCTTCAACCAACTTTACTTTACTGATGCTTTCTTATATAAGCTTAGTTATAAACTCATTTAAATTGTTTTTGTGCGGGGATCCACTTTTGCGAAAACCATTGATGACTACTTCAACAGTTGCACTACATTGGTATGCTTGCCCCATAAGACTTGCGACTTGTAGTGGAGCCACCATTCTTCCAACATTATTCCCGAACTCCCGACCTGCTTTCATATATCCCATCGTCTTGTTTTGAACAGCTTCTATAGCTCTTTTCATATCTGAAGGATCCCATTTTTTACGTGTTGAAATTGCCATCTAAAACAAATGTTAGCTGAATAGATGAAGCCTTTTATCGGGTACCCGAAGTTGGCCATTACCGGGTACCCGGTATTGCGGATGACATGAATCTGAAACAACGTAATGATGAAGAAACGTAACCGAGCGATGAAATGTCCAAAGAATGCATGTCGTGTGAACTATGACACATGGGTTATCAGTAAATATAATAATAATCCTACAAACACTTACCCTTGTTATCAAAAAATGCCTTGTTAAAACTGCCTTGATAAACTATTTATCTGATTTTTTGCAAAAATGCCTGCCACTTAATGAACGTTCGAGTGACAGTTGTCAATCTTCGCCTTATAATGGTGGATGGTAAAATCTTTGTTTTACCCTACGATTAGTTTGCCTAGTTGGCCCCAGTTTCGACATAAGGGGGTACCCGAAATTGGGCAACTACCCGGCAAATGGCGTCTTTACTCTATTCAAAGATAAGACATTAAAAAAAATAAAGTTAACTTATCATTAAGACGTAAATATAATATCCAAATTCCATTATTTTCTACTCAACAAATGCTAAATAATTATGTGTACAAAGGGATAACTTACTTCAATAGCCTTCCCGAAGAAGTAAAAAAATATCAAAGAGCTTATTTGTTTTTCACTATTTTGATGTAAAATATTGCAAATTTTGACTTAGAGCCAGGAGCTTACCGCTCTGCCTTGGAGGTCAAAATAAGTATTTCGAAATGATTAGGGGTGGCAGCAATAGATGGACATCTCGTTTCCAAACTTATCCGCTCATGTGGTCAACGAATGCCCGCTCCGCGCATTCCCCGCCAGGATTGATTGGCTCGCAGACCTAGATGTCCTCCTCTGACTCCCCACCATACGAAAGAAGAAGAAGAATTTATCCGCTCGCGAAATGTCTTATGGTATTGGAATACCATATTTCGAATAACACATACATAGATAGACACCTGAAAAATTCGCTTTTCAGATAAAATTTCGCAATTCTTCCGCAAGTAAAGCGAATTTTTCAATTTTCAAGCGTTACTTATTTTAAAATTTGTACGTAACTACCGCATACCCGTGAATATCAAAGGATAGTGTGAATCCTTATCACATCAGTTCCAATTTTTAAAATGACTTTCTTTTAAAGGTGGGTACTTTATCGCTTGTCTGAATTCTTGACAAAATTCCCATTTTGAAAATGACATTTAAATTCAGAACAAATCCAGAGAAAAGTTAGCGCTTCCACTGACGGAGAAACTGAAAAAAAAAACAGTTTTAAACTCAACTCGCTATCCTGTGTATGCCAATATGATGGCCCGCACACTACATAATTTCTTAAGATGATAGACTTCGCTTTTCGGCCCATACAAAAAGGACGCCCGGGAAAAAACACTTTTCTACATCGAAAATTGCACAAAATGAATATATTTTTTTATACTGCCTTCTAGAGGGTAAAAACTATGTCGGTATGTTTTCGAATTTTCGATGCGTTTCGTATTAACGTAAACATTCACTGTCAAACATGTACGATTTATCAAAAAATATTATTTGAGGATAAAGTGCTGCTAACTCAACTCTCATAAAGAATTATAAAATTATAAAAAGCTACCGACGTAGCTTCTTCTTTCTAAAAAATATATTTTTTTTAAAATTTCAATTTCTTTGAAAGTTTTGGTGTAGAAAAGTGTATTCTCCATAAACCCCTTTTCGAGCGATTTCTGTAGGTAAATTTGAGCGTTGTCTCATTCGCACATTTCGCATGTATTGTATTTGTGCGTGAGCTTATTGTGAGCGGGACAGAATGACAGACGCGGGTGTTCCGCGCGTGGTTCAAAGTCTAGCCTCTTAAGAACCCATTGTCAATGGCAACGCAAGCAGTGACTCGCAACTCGCCGTGCTTTTTGCCACGGACGGCGACCCGTCAGTTTCTGGTTGCCAAGGGTACGCCAGTTTTGTTGTCAGTTTTCGAGGTGACAGCTGAAATGTTCGTCGTCTATGGTGAAACAAGCTGAGATAATGACTGAAATCGTAAAATTGACATGCGCCATGAGAGAAGTTTATCTGGCAACCATAGCATTTGTAACTGGTTTTTTATGGTTGTAACCATAGCAACAATCAGTTTTAGTTTAGTTTCAGTTTCTCCATGAGCGGACCGCCTTACAATCACACGGACAGAGAGACCCACGATCAAAATTAATGTGTTCTAAATATTTCTTTGTCTATGGTTTTTACAAGTTTGAATTTCAGTGAAATAAAATATCGCTTTTTATTCAAAGTTTCCGATCCTATATGCATTGATTATTTTCATCTAGATCGATTTCCGATTTCTGGTTTAATCTATAAAATGTTTTCATATTTCAGATGTGAGGTGTGTTACCTACCTTTTATTAGGTTCGTTGAAAGAACGTAGAAAAGCAATCAAGTGTATTATTTTGTTCTGAAGGGATATCGTGACGCCTTGTGTTATTTTCTATGTTCCAAGCTTTATCTGATTTAAGAGTTTTTTGGCATTGCGTGCAATCTTAAGTATTTAACCTCTGCTGCATACTGCCCCTTACTAATAAACGTGTTTTAAATTTTGACACAACTGATAAACAAGCATTTATGTAAATTAGTAAGCGGCTGTTTTTATCACGCCCAGCACATTGAACCATAATGTGTAATATAGTGGAAGGTAGATATGTGGCCAGCGATAATAATACAATCCGCGACGCGATTACGTCCTATTGGCTTCTTGTACTCCAATAGTGGACACGGATCTTCTTCAGCACCCGACAACGGGTGTCTTACTAAGAAAGAAGATTCATCATGTTCCCAATTGCGATGGGGTCAGTTGTTACGTGTGATTGAAAAATATTCCTTTTGTCCAGAATACTAATGGAGGAAAATAATTATATAAATTCATTTCACATCTTCAATTTGTTACTAAACAAATACAAAATGTTGTTTCTGTAGCTTTTTAGTTATGTATAATAAATTTGTAGGTATTGTATATTTTTTACTGTCCATATGTGAAAGTCCAAAGATGGGCATTAATAAATTAATAAATATTTAAGATTAATATTTTCAATGACGATTAGATTCGTTTACGTTAGTAGTTATTTTGGAACCAATCTATGTTTATTTTCATTAAAAAATATATTTACTGTTTTTTTCCCCAAGGCGGTTGATTGATGACTGGCTCCGCCATGCGTCGGTATATTGTCGCGTGTTACATTAATTTATAGTCAATTGAATATTGCTGACATGGCGACTTACCTGGTTTTTTGCAGCGTGAATTTAACCTCCCCGTGTATGGTTACCAGATGACATGAATTTTACTGTTTTTTGTTATTGTCATGAATTTTTTTTATATAAAAGCAAAATATATAGAATAGAATTTTGTGTGCAACGGAATTTACAGGATGACGGATTTCCTGGGAGAATCGAATAAAATGACAAAACACATGATTTTATAATCGGAAATACCCGAAAAATTCGCAACCTGAAATTCTCTGCTATGCATCCCTCTGCTATGATCTCCCGTGCATCCTTTATCATCGCTGTTCTGTTATTTCTACATGTATCCAATCACAGATGCCAACACCTGCTGTCAAGGCACGCGGCCTGCACGCGATCGTGAAAAAAATATTGTTTGCATTCGGGATTGAACGACAAAGGTAACACATTAAATTACCCGCATAGGTTCCACGCTCGTTTGATTTTTTTTTAATTCCTCGCCGCAGCTGTCTCCAAATGTGTTCAGCTATACCTACCTAGTTTTTGAGGTTTTTGCAAAACGGTGAGGGTGACGCATCCACTGCAGAACAAATAAAAATCATTAAAAAAAACTAGTGTGTTTTAGACCCCACGACTGAAGTAAAACTTCTTCAGCTCCATCTATACATCCGCATCATCTTCACTAACTTATATCTCCCACTCAACTTCCGTTCGCCTCGCCCGATCACCACTTTTCGTAACGCAATTGCCAGCTTACCCCCAAGTCAAGCGTGCGTAAAGAAGTTTTACTTCAATAATCGTCATGCACTGGCTATGAGAGGAAGAGAGAAAGAAAATGTGCGCGCGCACTGCTCTCTCTTGCTCCCACATTATGATACAGCCCGTTCGCCTCGCCCGACTACGCGTAACGTAGTAACGCGTTTTCGTAACGCATTCGCCAACTTACCCCCCAAGTCAAGTGTGTGTAAAGAAGTTTTACTTCAATAAACGAAATTTCTTATGAAAAAGATATTAAACAATGCAAACTTCATTTAAGGTGAAGACATGCGGAAAAACACAAAATCGTATAAAATCGTGTGTTTTAGTTTTGAAAATTTGATCGCTTAGAAATAATATAGATGCTTCAATTAAATACTGTGAGTAGAACACATCTTGGCCTTTGAAGTGATCGAGTATTTTTTTGATAAAATTTTTAATACGCTTAGAAAAAAATTATGCGTCTGACCTATAAAAAATGGTTAAAAGTGAAAAATCTCCTATTACAAATCCTTTTTCTGGTGTTGTTTTATTGAATAATGTAGCTAATTAAGTTTCTTATAGAGTGATCGGAAAACATTTTAATATTTGTATCTGAACTTCACAAAATAAAATAAAACGTGCATTTTGGCGACGTTTCTTTTCAGTGAATAAAAATAGGCGGTACCCAACGAATTTGTAAGTGCGAATTTCATCCTTATGCCATGTACGGAAGGATTTTAGCCCGTCGCTCATTCTACGCCCAGGGCCCGGGGCAAACGGACATGCCTTAGTCTACGCGGCGCTTCGATCTTTAAAAATATACTTGCGGAATAACAAAACACTGTTGTTTGCTAGAGATTAGGGTTTTTATTGGTAAACGCCCAAAAATCGTTCGCTCCGCCCAATTCCGAATGAGTCAAGGACTAGTGGATCATCTTAACTAACTAATGGTTGTAACTAATACAATGAAATTATTATATTATTTCATTTGAACTTCTGACATCCGCGTATACCGGTAACCGCAAGCTCTTGTGTGTAACTTACAAGTTATCGTAACATAAATAGATACTGATTAAAAATATCTGCATTAGAGGAACGACAGCGTGACATTTGTCGTACAAATCTTAAATTTGGATTTGAAGCCAAAATAATTTCTTTTTGGAATTTTGAATCCCTAACGATCACCAGCGAAGCTTTTGAAAACGGACGAACATGCCGGACTACAAGAATTTACTTAACTTTATTTTAGATTTTTTTTTAACAATTTGGTTTTACGAGTTAAGCTTTGGAAAAACGCAAAAATTCACATCGAAATAAGCTCACATAAAAAGATACTGTGTTATAAAGTATTTTTTCTACTGACACACTACGTTATAAAATATTTCTTCCTACGGCAGGAGAAGGGGTCAGTTGAATTCGGAAGAGGTCGAGAGAATATCATTTCTTTGTACTGGATATGTCAACTTGAAGGCTCCGTGCATGCTCCGTGTATTCAAAATGACCCCCTCTCCTGTTTACGGCGAAGGGGGGGGGGGGGGGGGTCGCATAACTTTTCTGATATCGCGACGGTAGCGAAATTGAAAAATAACGCCGATTAGCGAAGATTCAAACCGCGCTTATAACACATGATATTTTTACGTCTGGCGGGTGTGTATGGGATTGTATGGCGAGCGCTATTGCGTTATAAGTATCTTTTTGATGTGAGCTGCGAGTCTGTCGGCCCCATAACCGCTAACGACGCGATAGTTGATAAGTTACGAGAGGGGGTCATTTTAAATACACGGAGCGCCGTGCTTAAGCCGCGGTCAGCCGTCAAGTTGACATATCCAGTACAAAGAAATGATATTCCCTCATCCGCTCCTGAATTCGCCGTAGAAAGAAATCTTTTATACAGTAATGTGTCGGTAGAAAAGATATTGTGTTATAAAGTATCTTTGGATGTAAACTTCCGCGTCTGTCCCGTACATAATTCTTTTCTTAATTCTTTAATTGAACTCTCTAAAGTCAGTAGATAATATATTTTTATGTGACATAATTAAATAGATTTATAATACGCATTTGCAATCTTCGATCAGATGCCCCTTGTAGATTATTTTGGGTTCATTTTAAGTAAAGACATAATTGCTTGATGTTAAACTTCATATAATAAATTTTACTACGTTTAATCATGAATTTCATTTTCATATGTCCCATTGCTCTGGGTTATTGTTGACAACTTCACATTTATAATCACACATTCACATACATATTAAAATGAGTATTTTCCATAGACATATGAATATGTATAGACCTGCCCTAAGTGATAAAAGCGTATTATTTCCCCCTCCTTAATTCTGGGTTCCATGGAACCGGCCGGGCTGGCGTATAAGTACGCGTGAATCTAGAAAATGTGACGTCATCATTCCTGTGCGGACTAGCGTCGAGCTCTTATCGGTACATTTTACGAAATAACACGGCAAAAATGGTAACTTGTGCTATTAAAACATGTAAAAATAGAAGTGAAAAAGAGTATAAACCCAATTGTCGTATTACCTTCCATATGCAGGCATTATTTGTCATTATTTTAAGCTTATTCACATCATATAATATGATCAGTTTTAGACATGAAGCGAAATTCCCGGTCCCGTCGTGTGCACGTTGCAGTTTACCGTGATAAGTAAATTATGAAACATTTGTAAAAGTGTCTTAACTTAACACGGTAACAAAATATTTGACTCTCAAAACAAGCGAACCTTTCTTCATTTTATATGGATTACACAAGTTTGTTCAAACCGGGCGAACAATTCGCGCTCCCATGTAAAAAGGTCTATTCATTCAAAAGCAGATTTTACTTTTAAGAGCTTAATGGGGTATATTATAATGCGTGATGCCTATATACTGTCGTATTGAAGGATTAACGAATCACATATCGTTACCGTCAACTCATCCCTCTCCGCCCCGCTACAGATGGTTATTACCCCTCTCCCTAATTCTCAAGTCTATGAATAATATGTCTGTGGTATTTTCTCTAAGAAACACTTTTAAAAGCTTACATTTGGCGCATCAACGTGTGTAAATATTCGCCGTTACATTTTGGCCGGTTGAACCTGCCGGGAGAACCATTGGCAGGTTGGTCCTGAATAATCTATTTTAGGAAGATAGATAATAATTTTCTTAAAAAAAATAAAATAATAAAAACAATATATTTTTTTTTAAACATGTACCTTTTTAGGCAGCGATGCATTGTACATACGTACATAAGAACCGGAGGAAGTAATGTTTTAGCCATAAGTTTTTGTAATGTTTATCTAGTCTGTAGTTAGTTGGTCTTAAGATTGTATAAATGTATTGAAATTTGTACAGCGCCCTTGAGGTGATTTTCCACAAAAACGGCGCTATACAAGTCATCCAAATATTATTATTATTATGGTGATGGTGTCCATCAGGTACCTAGTCTGTAGATAGTCTTAAGATTGTATAAACGTATTGAAATTTGTATGGCGTCATTGAGGTGATTTTTCACAAAAACGGCGCTATACAAGTCATCCAAATATTATTATATTATTATTATGGTGATGCTATCCCATCACATAGACCCACGACTTCCAAAATAGCTATTTTCTTTATACAGCCTCGCAGCAGTCTAAAAAAGTGGATAACGGCTTACCATTTCTCTTCTGAGGGGTGGAATGCCCAGAAGAAGTTTGTTGTATAATAGTCATGGATTAACCACGTTCTTGTACAGTAATCTCATACCCCCTTACTTATAATCGTAGCGTCACTAATACGCGTCGTATTACGTCGAAAAACTTTACTTATTATCACTGCGTGTGTATGGTTAAAACGACTTTAAACCAGTTTTAAGGCCAACTTTGCGAAACCAAGGATGAGTCGGCGGATACCGTAATTATAAGTAAGGGGGATATTGTGTAGTATCATCACGTAAAAGTTTTCACAAACCGATAATAGCATCTATCGATGTGTTATGTTATAAACAATGCTATATTTTCCTCTCATTATTATTTTTCTTTGTTAGAATGGTGTAATGTATCATATAACTATATATAAATGTTCTGTTTCAATAATTATTTTTCCTGCTTCGTTTAACTGCGAACTAATTTTATTATTTATTGAGTTAGTTTATCCTATTACATTTTACATTAAGTACATGTACAAGGTTACATCTCTTTGTTTAGAAAACTTTGATATTATTTTATAATCACACATTCACATACATATTAAATTGAATATTTTCTTTAAGTAACAATTTTAAAAGATTACATTTGGCACATCAATGGTGCAAGTAATATTCGCCGTTACATTTTGGCTGGTTGACCCTGCCGAGAGAATCATTTGTAGGTTGGTCCTGCGGGCAGGAAGATAGATAATCTATTTTTATGCAGCATCGCGTCAATTCGTCAGATGCATTGTACATATGTACATGAACCGGAGGATGCAATGTTACGCGTCCTTTGGTTTTACAGTAAGCATAATAACTTTTTTTTAAATCTTTTTTCCTTATCTACATGCGTAAATTCCCATTTGAATTTACGCACGTAGATTAGCATTATTGTACCTTCTGGGTTATAATTTATAATATTACTAGCTGACCCGGCAAACTTCTCAGAATCAATAAATGTTGTGTTTAATGTATTAGCTGAAGTAAATTAAGGTTTTATTAACGCCGTTCTTCCACGTAGCTATTCACAAGCGACGCTACTGCTACCTGTCAAACAAATTTGCTAGTGTAGCACCTAGCGGCGTTTTCAAACACTAATAATAGTATGGAAAACACAGACTAGCGGCGATCGCGTCGCTTGAAGGTAGCTCCATGGAAGAACGGCGTAAGTTAAAATAAATAGGTACCTACTGTAAGTTCAATTGAGCTGTTGACTAAGCACGAAATGTTCGGCAAAGTATACTATTGAAAGTTCGAATTGATTCAAATTATGTCGACCAACGCACATTATTTGAAAAGCCGTTCCATACAAAATATATGAAAAAATTAATTTTTTTCATAATTATTTTTCCCGTGATGTTTTCCGATGTTTTAATAGTTATTCTGTTAATCGGGACGGAGACAAATCCAACAAATCAAAGATCATAAAAATCGGTTTAGCCGTTCTTGAGTTATAAATGGTGTAACTAACCGGACTTTGTTTTTAAAGATAGCAAATATTTTTAATAATAATATACGGGTGTTAAGGTACGTACTTGACTCACTTTCACCAGTGACTTCTGACATTATTTGGAGAAGAGAAATGAAATGAAATTTTGTCCTCCGGTAACTTTTAAGATGTCTTTTATTTTCTTCCACTTATCGTCACTGATCACTCAGCAGATTTAGTAACCATCCTCTCACCCCACCCCTAACTCCACAATAACTACGGATGTTTTTTACGTTTTTGGTTTAAGACGATAGACTTCGCTTTTCGGCCCATACAAAAAGGACGTCCGGGAAAAAACACTTTTCTACATCGAAAATTGCACAAAATGAATATATTTTTTTATACTGCCTTCTAGGGGGTGAAAACTATGTCGGTATGTTTTCGAATTTTTGATGCGTTTCGTATTAACGTAAACATTCACTGTCAAACATGTAAGATTTATCAAAAAATATTATTTAAGGAAAAAGTGCTGCTAACTCAACTCTCATTAAGAATTATAAAATTATAAAAAGCTACCGACGTAGCTTCTTCTTTCTAAAAAATATATATTTTTAAAAATTTCAGTTTCGTGAAAGTTTCGGTGTAGAAAAGTGTATTCTCCATAAACCCCTTTTCGAGCGATTTATGTAGGTAAATTTGAGCGTTGTCTCATTCGCACATTTCGCATTCGCATGTATTGTAAGTGTGCGTGAGCTTATTGTGAGCGGGACAGAGTGACAGACGCGGGTGTTCCGCGTGTCGTTTAAAGTCTAGCCTCTTAAAAAAACAACAACATCAAAAATCCTCCCACTCTGGTTTTTGATACTACTTGATGCAATATTTTTTAATATGATATAGACATCAACCATTGGCATGTCAATACGTTTTGCTTTTTACAAGTAGAATATCTTATTCTAATGCGGTTGGCAAAAAAAAAAATTGAACCAGTTATAAAAGAGAACACAGGGCGATACAAAACTCCAAATTGTTGTTGTCCTTTGCGATCAGTTTTCTGGTGAGGAGATAGGGAGGAGAGTGTAACAGCGACAGCAACGGTTTTATAAAATACATATTTTTCGAATTTCTCAGCGCCCACGTTTCCTCTTAATAATAATCGATTTAGAAAAAACATAATGGAATAACCCACTTTTTTATGAAAATCATTGTTTGTGGAAAAACCATATATCTTGGCAAAGGAAAATACGTCTCTAACTTAAGACTTTCCTCACATTAAAAAATCCCAGCTAAGCAGAATCGAGTTAACCCGATCGGAAGGTTCCAAATAAAATAGAGAAATCCAAATAAATGCAACATTTCTGAACGCTTCTGAAAACTAAAAACTGTTTTAGAAAGGTGAAAAAATACAATTATTTTTAATAAATAAAAAGAGTAAAGGAGATATGTTTTCTCATGTAATCAGGGAGAGCTTATTATTTTTTTTCGTTTTTATTTTATTTTTGGCAGTATTTTGAAGTGAAAAATGCGATTTTTGCCAAAAAATTTGGGTGAATTTGTTATTAATAAATTGGAAAAAATGTTTAAAAAAAACTTTTCCTGATTACCGGTTGATTTATGTTTATAAATAGTGTACAAAATTTTAAAAGGATTGGTCAAGTAGATGTTCACGAACTTCAAAAATTTGTTTGCGAGAAAATCGACTTAAAGTTTTTTATACTCGAAAATCCGGTCGAAAATCGAAAAGAGCTAGTCGCTTGAAACGCTGTATCTTCGTTACTTTTGCTCCGATTAACTTGAAATTTTGACAAAATACTCTCGACATGTTGTACATTCAGAAAAAAATCAAAAAAAGAAATAGGTTTTAAAACCTTACCCCTTTAAAGTGGGTTTAACGGAAGTGACCTGACAGGTTGATATTTTTCTGTATCTATTTGTAAATAATACACTTAAATAAATCTTAAGACTTCATAATAAATGTACAGCGCCCTTGAGGTGATTTGTTACAAAAACGGCGCTCTACAAATTATATTATTATTAAGACCGCAAATTCAATTCCTGTAAAATTCGTTGATGTTGTATTGTAATAAACACGGAAGACCAGTCATCGGAAGCGGGTACAAAAAACGTTTTTCATAGTAATCTTGTGCCATTCAGAGGTAATTCTTGGTATTGATGTTCTTCGTATCAGCCATCGAGCTAAATTAAATTTCAATGTGGGTTTTTCAATAACAAACTGGTATGTTTACAGTTAATTTACAACCCGCTAATCATCTATTCATGTAAAGAAGAATTTTATATATGTATATATATTTTTTAATTTTCTTTAGTCATTGGTTACCTAGCCTAGATAACCAAGTGTTGTATCAATAAATTAACTCACAACACCATCTGTCAGAAACTTGAGGAACTTAGAAATAATATCAAATCATTGTCCCATAACAAACATTTAATTCGCAATAATAAATATTCAGGTCAATAATCCAATAATCAAGATAAAAACCTACCTTTTAAGTTAGACCAAATTACACACAGTAAGCCAAATTTCATAAAAATCGGTTGAGTAGTTACGTAGTTTATCCTGGACGAACATCGTGACGCGAGATTTTTATATATACTATATATATTTTTTTTTACATAAGCTCCACACAGGAGGCCCTGAGTAAAATAATATCCCTCAGGGCCTATGTCATCTTTGGGGATGCTGTGTGGAGGGTGTTTTTAAGGAAAGGACGTTCTGGTAAGGAAAAGGGTATAAGGGTTGGGTAGGAAGGGTTCAGTGTGTCCAGATCATCCGCCGCCAAGACCTAGACAAACCTCACCCCATAAACCCGGGCACCCTTGCTAAGTCATCAAACGTAGCGAACCACTTAAGTTGACCTATGGCAGAGGTGTTGGTTATCCAATAAATGGTTCCCGGGGCGGCGGTACCCATTCCCGACTCCCAAATGAAGATATATTTTTTTTATGTGCTGCAGTTGTGTGAAAAATCCAGAGAATAAATGGGGCGATGTCTTTGTATGAAAACGCCACCCGGTTTTCTCTTAACATTAGATTTCGAAAAAACGCTGTGTAAAGCACCGAGTAAAATATAAAATTAACAAAAGTTATCTAAGTATATAACCTCCTATTTCTTAGCAATTTTGCAACAAGCTACTTACTAAATCAGGAGATCTAGAACGGACGATCGATAAATCTCCATATCAATACGATATTGATTAAATGTCTATGGTCAGTTATCAATGCTATTTGCGGGCACGGTCAACAATTGATAAGAAATATTCCGACCGACCATTTATAACTTTTAGCTCGGCCTCCTGAGAGTCAGATACGTTGTCAATATACAAAACATTTTGAATAATGTCGTTCGCTAAGCAAAATAACTGGCTTATTTATGAATGGAGGTGAAGAAATCGTATACGCGATTTATAGAATCAATTTATTTTGTTTGATCTTGGAGAAACGAAAGTGGTTGAAATATAACTAAATACCTCATCAACTAATTAACTCCGGTTTAATCTAAAAAAATGTATGCAAAGCGCCAATGTGTATTAAAATTAGTATTTCAATTCGAAATTGTCAATTTATTTGTATTTTTATTTTTTAGGAAACCGTTTGTCATTTACGTATGTAAATCGATAGACAGATCCGCCAGTGTTGCTATAGTATATCGATTTTTTTTATTTATTCCCTGTCAATATCGGTGCGGCTATCAACAGCGCTTTGAAAAACGGTATAAAATCATCGGTAGTTACGCTTATCCATCTGAGGCCCTAGCACGCTTGCTTTATAACGATCGGTAAGATAACTATCGCTAACTTCTCATCGTTCCCTAGCATGACTACAGATCGCCAACGAATAAGTGACAGTTCACAATGACTAAATGTCATTAACATATTCGACATCAACTGTTGTTTGTACTTTAGCGATGTGCAGTTGTCCTAGGAAACGATGAGAAGTTACCGATAGTTATCCTACCGATCGTTATAAAGCAAGCGTGCTAGGGCCTCTGATATTGTAAATTTAACTATATTAGAACGGTGCCACCTTGTCTGTCGCAACCGCATTCCCTCGGAACAGTCAATATCAATAAATAATCAATCAGTCTTTCTGGAATTATTTCCGCAAATGTAAGATGACGCATCCACGTTGATTCCTAATCATTACAGTCATCTTCAGTGGAAATATTACGATTTCTCGGCTCGTGTGTGGCGTGTTTTACATCGTTTGAATTCCCATTATATTTTGTTGTAAGGTTCGCAGAATGCGATCTTCAAACGACTGAAATAGGTTGGATAATTTTCTATGAAAGAGTATAAAAGAACTAATTATTCATATTATCATGCACTGAAGATTTAAACCTATAGAAGTCAGCTATCGGCGTGTCTGCTGTACGCGAAGTAAGCTCAATTTTATCTTACTTCTGGTGAAATTGATCAAACCTTTTTAAATATCGAAGTTATTTCTTAAACGCAACAACCCCAATTGGGAATGCCATAACCAGACGGGAGCAGTTTGGACTCTTTTGAGGTGTTCACATAAACAAAAACATTTTTTTTTCATTTATTAAGTTAAAAGGAATTTACATCACTTTCTTAACTTAATACATATATAGTAATAATATTAATTTTGTTCTTTTAACTGGTCAGTGGTTGAGTGGGCATAGCGTTTGGGTCTCACCCAGGCGTTCCGTGTTCGATTCCTCGGCTGGCTAAGTCCTCCATCACAACACAAACAACATCTTCCGCTTAGTGTGGTGGTAGTAGGAGATTTTCAAATGTTGTTGGGTTATTCGTAACCCGGGAATGTTTGTCTTTCTTTTTAAAAAAAAACAACTTAAGGTTAAATAGTTTTCTTTTAAATATATTAACACTTTTCTCCGTTTTTAGGGAGTCTGGAAGGAGATTATAAATTTGAACACCCTCGTGGCCAATGGTTCTCTTGCCACTTTCAGTTTTAACAGTATTTGTGTACAGTTTATTATGTTTTCTAGTATAATGCTTGTGTATTTGTGACGTTTTTATAAATGTTGTGTTTGTGTGTATAAGTCCATTTTGTATTTTGTAGATTACAAGGCTAGTGTTATATTCGTACAAAGTTCTTATTTTAAGAAGGTTCAAATCCTGGTATAGTTATCTGTGGGAGTATCTGGGTTATAATTGAAAAGTTTTTTTAATTACTTTGTTCTGTATTATTTGTAAGTCATTTAAGTACGTAATGTATGTTTTTCCCCATATCTCTATTAAATAATTCAGGTAGGACTGTACTGGTAAACAGAAAACCCTGTGCAAATTTCAAGCAGCCAGAACTTATCCTCCGATATTTTTTTGTAAGCGAACATAGTTTTATAGTTAACCAGCTGAATTCCCCGGCATTGCTCGGGATTTATACAGATATTTTTTTTATTTATCTAAAATTTAGTTTAGATTTAAGACTTAAACAGTAACTTTCCTCTTGTTTTCAAGGTCAAGTGTCCAAAATTTCATCAATGTCGGAATAAAACTATATTTGTATAAAAATCAAACTAACACCTCCCGCCCGCCATATACAACCTTCTTTATATGGGGTGTTAAAAAACGTACTTGACTTACTTTAAGGACCGGAATTTCGATTTTCTACCGATTGAACACTTGACCACTTTAAGTTTCTGTGTTCTTAAAAAATATATGTTATTTTTTAAGATAATATCTGAAGATTTGTAGAGCCGAAACGTTAATTACATAAAATTCCCTAGATAGAAAAAAATCGCAAAGTATGCCCCGAAAATTATTATTTACACGTTTGTTTCTGTTATTTTACAAAATATATGTATGAAAAAATCAGTGTTTTTTGAAATGCTACTTAAGTTGTTGAAGAGAGGTTTTTGATATTTTTGTCGTAAATACGAGTAGTGTTTTATTAAACATTTTTCCTTTATCGTTGTTTGTTTTTGGGGTGTTATGCCGTGTTGTGCTACCTCCTTCTTTAGCCGACGTTTCGGACAGCGTTGCAGTGTCCATCATCATCCACATCGACGGATCTGCCGGATCTGCCCTGATGATGGACACTGCAACGCTGTCCGAAACGTCGGCTAAAGAAGGAGGTAGCACAACACGGCATAACACCCCAAAAACAAACAACGAAAATGCTTTTGGCCGTGAAAATCTAAAAACGTATCATTTTTCCTTTATTATTTGCTTACATTTTGTCGTTTTTAATATTAGCGCACTCCCTCCAACATTCGTTTTGTCGTATCTCTCCTTCTTCTTCTTTTTGGGCGGGTACTACCGGCCCTTAACCAGTGATTCCTGACATTATTTCGAATAAAAAATGCAAATAAAGTTTTGGTCACCTGTAAACATTTTTGATGTTTTTTCTTTTCAACTAAAAAAAATAAAAAAACATTTGGTTGTGAACGGAGGGTCGGAAGGGTCGGAGTGAGGGGTAGAGCGATTACTCGGCTGAGAGACCAGTGACAATATGTGTGAGATTTTTCGAAAAAAAAATCATAAAAATTTCATTAACTTTTTTTACTTCAAATTATGACAAGAATCACTTGTTACAGTAATTATTCAAGTACCTACGTCCGTTAACACGCTGTAGAACTAGATTTAATTTTTTGCAATAACATGGTCTTTGCTTTAAAAAGTACAGTTTTTTTGTTATCTATCTAACATTGTAACCCGCAGATAACATAGATAAGATACGGTTCCACTCGAAAAGATAAATACGATAACTTGTTAACTGTGCATAAAAATTGTATTTTTTTTATCTTCCACCTACAATGCCAACGAATTAGGCTAAGGTGAGAGTAAAAAAAAATCTAGCCCATGACAAACAAATTACTATGATGCATTATATAGATATATCGATCGTCTGGTTGATTAGTCAGATATATCCAAATACTAAATTTGAAAGAAGAAGCTACGTCGGTAGCTTTTTATAATTTAATAATTCTTTATGAGAGTTGAGTTAGCAGCACTTTTTCCTTAAATAATATTTTTTGATAAATCGTACATGTTTGACAGTAAATGTTTACGTTAATACGAAAGGCATCGAAAATTCGAAAACATAGCGACATAGTTTTTACCATCTAGAAGGCAGTATAAAAAAATTATATTCATTTTGTGCAATTTTCGATGTAGAAAAGTTTTTTTTCCCGGGCGTCCTTTTTGTATGGGCCGAAAAGCGAAGTCTATCATCTTAATTTATTTTTAATTTTTCAGGAAAAATGTCATTTTAAAATGCAAATAGGTAATAAAGGACACACTTATCTTCATAGAAATATTTCGACGACGCAGATCGAAAGAGAAAAAAAAACAAAGATGTATTTAATTAAATGAAGACAAAAACTTAATCGAAAATCTCAAAACAGAAAAATCAGAAACAGATACTGTCACATATAGGACTCAACCCAGCGAATCTTATTCGGTCATATCTAACTGTATCGTACTTCGACTAAGAACTACTAACTCTATCTTCAATTTCTTGACTCATATTTTTGACATATTTAAGTCATTTTTGAATTTCTTGTCTTTTACAGCATTTCAAATTTCCGATTTCGATATTATATTCTCAGTTAATATCCAAATAAAGAAGATGAATAAAAATGATTTAGTGCATACATTACATATTGTTCCGTACCTTTGGTTTGTGTAGACATTGTGGAATTATATAGAGAGAGATAAATTAGTGATTCACTAGTGAGTCCCGATGAATCACTCGTCAGCTGACATCGATACCATGTTCCAGCAGCTGTCATGTTGTATCACCAGTGGCGTGCACAGAGTTCTAACAGGGGAGGCTATCTCTTGAACACTTTACGTTTTTAAGTTTCTAAAAAAAATATTATACATATTTGAAGATAACATCTAAACTTTTGTATAGTCGAAATGGTGATTATAATAAACCTCTCCCAATCAAATACGGTGTACCCCATGGAAGTGTCTTAGGACCTTTATTATATATAAATGATATCTGCAACTTACATTTCAAAGGGAAAATCATTAGTTTTGCTGACCACACTGTTATTTTATTTAATGAAAGTAATTGGGTAACCACTTACAAAGAAGCTGAACATGGTCTTGTACTTCTACAAAAATGGCTCAAGCAAAACTCACTTACACTTAATGTCAACTAAACTAAATATTTAACGTTTTCTATAACAGCCAGAAGACAACCACCCGAGGATTATGCTCTCAAATTACATGATTGTCAAGGAAAAAAATTAACACAATCATGTCACTGCCCCATCATAACACACTCTAGAAACATAAAATATCTTGGCATTGAAATCGATGAAAATTTTCGATGGGACGCTCACATAAATAGCATTACAAAGAAACTCACAAAGCTCATGTACTATTTTAGAAACATACGCAATATACTAAATAAAAATGATCTATATAAAGTCTACTATGCTCTTTGCCAATCACGCACAGAATATGGAATTATTGGATGAGGATCTGCCTCAAACATTCACGAACTCCATCAAAAGAAATTTAAAAAAAAAATTTATGTGTTCAGCATTATAAAACTGTACATTATTGATGAGGAAATCATGATCAACATCATACGACAACCTGCAGTCCACCTCGGAACAGGAATACCTAGTGAGGAGGACTGAGGATAAAATATTTCACTTTGTATTCTTAATTTATTTAATATTGTATTATAACTCAGGTACGGGCCATACGTAATTCCCATGTCTACCTACGTTAAATTATCGTGAAAACAAACTTATGTGTCCAAGCGGTTAATTTTAATTTGTATTGTCATTAAATAAAAAAATAAATAAATAGAAAATATTCCCTAAGAATCGAATAAAAAAATCGCTAAGTGTGTGCTAATGTGCCTACCAACCCACTAATTACTTTCTGTTTCTACCACTATACTACCACTACCTAGTGTTGATATTATTTATATTTTTTTATGTGAGCACGATAGGGTAGGAAGGACTTTTGTGCCTTTATGTAATGCACGCCTCTGTGTATCACAACTGTGCTCACGATATTATCAATAAGTCATTATTTACACAAATTATTTCTCTTTATAGTTTGACTTGTTATTTTTACAATTACTTCAGTACATTATTATTTATTGGCGGTGATGTAATCTGTAATCTTTTGTACTGCAACCAATAATGTAAACTAAACAATAATTGTTATTTAGTTAATATGAAATCCATTTCTGACAATTGATTGACATCAAAGTAGATACTACGCAATTTTAACAACGTGATTTCATCGGGACAACGAGGTAATTCTGTGTTGTTTATTGGCTAAACAGTAGACATGGGCAGATTTATTCACAGTAGTGAATCGATTCAGTCTGATTCCCTTGGCCTTTTGAACTGATTCCTTTCATTCGATCCATAAAATTCCCTAAAAAAAAAATATATATATATATATAGAAATTGAACTACTATGACTATTACTGTGAAATGAGATTCGGAATGATCGTAAGAGCGAAATGATCTTGACTTCACAACTGAGATTCGGAATGTAATAAGAGCGAAATGGATCTTGGGATCTTGATGTCACAACTGAAAAAGACAATGTTGTTTTGATTCCTGAATAATAAAAACAGAGATCTCGCTCCGGACAAACTCGGTACCGACAGACTAGGTACGTCGATCTTGGACCCCAGGAACCAAGAAGGAGTGTGATTGCATCTTGGAAATCCCGGTCGTTTAGAACTCGCGAACTGTTTCGGCCGTTTTTCGCTTATATTGGGCCGGGAACTAGTAGTCCAGTCAAGATGTACATCCGTGCTTGCAAAAGGTCCGATCTTTCTGAATTTTTTATATGTTGTTAGGACCTAAACCAATATTAAAAAAACAAATTTGCAATTTCCAAAGTGCTGTGCGAGCGGCGGTGTACCCAAAAAACCATGAAATTTTCGGACTTTTTTCAGTTTTTGCTCAATATCGCAGTGAAGGAAGGGTCTGACCGATATAGTTGTTCAACACTATTTTAAAGTAGACTAAATTTGCTACAATTTGAAACCAAAGGGAGTTCTATACAGCAATTGGTTTTTAAGATACAGTTCTTCGAAAATCAACAATTTTTTCCAAAAAATGATTTTTTCTCGAAATGGTCACTTATTTTGTGAAATATTTTCTAAAATACGCATCCCACGTCAAATATAACAAGAAATTAAATTGTAGGAAATTTAATTCGCTTTCATTTGAGACCAGATTGGTACCTGTAGGCCCAGCGGTTCACTCAAAAATTCAAAAATGGCAGATAACGGATGGATTTTTCTCCAAGTGTTTTCGTTGTCCCCTCCCTTGACCTCCTTACCCGCACCCGGCCCTTCCAGGGCAGCTCTCAGAGTGTTGCGAAATGACTATCCATCCGAGCGTTTGTTTTGTGTGTCGTGAGGACCTCGATACATGTCCTGTTGTGATCATCAAAGAACGAGGAATTCGAACACTAATTGAAGTGAGTCAAAAACGTGGTCTCACAGAAAATAAAAATTTCCTCTAAAATTTCAACCAGGAAGAGATATTGAAGGAAGGAATTCTGCTTCCCAACCGAAGACTTTATCGACAAGATTATCAAGTAAACTGGCTTCTACCTTGAGAGGGATATGAATTTTGTGTGGTGATGCTATCACTGAATAATTTCTCGGGCAACAAAGCAAACTGCCCTTGGCAAGAAGGAATGTGGTCCGTACAGCTGAGAAGTTGGGCATGAGGCAAACTATTTTAGATACAGCTAAACGCCGAGGTGACGATTGGAGGAGAGCCTCCTCGCTATTGGCGACCTGGTTGCTGCAGACGGAACCCACAGATTGTGCTACGTAAGCCTATTAAGATTACCACCTGCTCCTGGGAATAAGAGAGGGTATCGTCCAGCCAGTAATTCTGAAGAAGCGATGGAGTATGTGTACGATTACTTATTGGAAAACAGTGATGAATGCCATTTTTATTTATCACACCTTCTGCAGAAAATTAGGGGTGATTGTATCCCTGATGTCAGAACAGCGAAAACTTACCTTCAAAAACGTTTTAGCTCCAACAAAAGGACACTCGTCTGCTTCATAAACACCGGCCATAAAATTTTGTATGATGATTGGTACAAGGAACAAAAAGGCGGTGTGCAGAAAGAGCGGTTGAGAGTTGTGAAGGCAGCAGCAGAAATCATCGTTGAAGATAACCGCACACAAGTGTATAAAACCAGTCAGTATCCCACCTCGGAGGATTTTTTCAACAATATTGATTCTGTCATCCCTGAGTCAGTACAGCTATTTTTTGAGACTGTTGTTCTCAAAAACATGCGTGGCCTCCTTGAAACATGGAAGAAGAAGTGTGTGATATTTTCTCATGCTCTGATAGTGCTGTACGAACTCGATCTTTTGTTTCCTCCCTTCTGATTGGAATTAATACCTACTTTTACCGAAAATATGTGCGCTGCGCTGGGGTTATCCTGTTCTTATTCAGTAGCTGTGCAGCTTGAAACTTCGGCGATCTTGCGAGATGAATCCTCACCACCAATAGGAAAAGAAGATTTTATCCAATTTGTCTCTGACATTACGGAGGTGAACGTTAACACCCTAGATGGTGATAACACATTTCATGAGATGGAAGGCATTATGTGCGTGACCCGCCCGAGAGCAGTAATGCGAGACAAAAACATCCCACGTATGCAGAACTATGTTTCTGCTCAAAATGTGACCTCCAGCAGTGAAGTACAAATCAAATGAAGTACAAACGGCGCTTTAGTGGGAGAAGACGCCGACCTGCTCGTTCTTATTAATGGTTTAGGCGCTAAAGAGACAAAAGTCTACGTACAGAAGAGCACGAAGGGCGAAGCTGGTTGCTGTCACTACTCTACGACCTGGTACAACCACCAGGGGTGATAGCATGGTAGTCATTGTAAACTGTCACCAATTCGTTTGCGATCTACAGTTATCCTAGGGAACGATGAGAAGTTACCGACAATCGGTCGGTAACTTCATATCGATCGACCGTGCTAGGGGTGCAGGGACGTTATATACTATTCACCCAAGCGTTTACCGGGTGCAATACTATCACAGCACCGTTTGGCCAAGGAAAGACCAAAATCACCACACTCCTGAGCAAGAGTGAACCACTTGCTGAGCAAGTGGAGGTCGTCCTTCGTCCATCCTAAAAGCCGTGAGAGAAGCAGACATCAAGTGCTTTGTGGCTTCATATGGGGGTGACATCGCGAGGGATACTTTGGATTTCCTGGGTATAAGACGTTTATCATTTCAACGAGCATAAACCTCGCCCGTTGCCACAGGCCATATGCCGCAGGCCACCATGCAACAAGGTGCTACCTCCAAGTGCAGAAGTAGCGGTGTGTCAACTAGAATCCCACTGATTGGGGGTGGAAGCTCTCTTCTCAGGGACTCACCCCCATCCCCACCACCGTTAATCCCGCACCTCCTGCACTTCTGCGAAAAATTTCATGTAAATGCAAGAAAGGGTGCTCTGGGAGCTGTGCAGATGCCGAAAGGCTGGACTCCACTGCTCAGTCATCTGGCAAATTGTGCATCGTACACGATAAAGATGACCCGACTGCAGACTGGAAGCCTTCGAGACACCATTTTTGTGCGAGCCAAAGCCCGTGCCATCTAAGATAAAAAGAATGGCATGATTTGGCCATCAAAACACAATCCTACATGATTTATATTAGTTTTCTTTTTTGAGTAAATGTAATTTGTCCTTATAGTAGGTACCATGATGTTTGTACAAGTATTTTAGTATGTAGGTATATAAAACAATGTTTGATGATCACGTAATTTCCGATAGGTAAATTATCTTATTCTTTTTCCATCAAACAATTTGTTAACAATAACAAAAATAAATAAATTGTAACTGTTTGATAAGTAAAGCCATAAAAAGACGTGGGATCAGTTTATTTGCATTTCCCCCAAAACCCACTTTGACTTTGGTTATCTGCTATTTTTGAGAGAACCGCTGAGCCTACAGGTAGCAATTTGGTTTCAAATGAAAGCTAATTAAATTTTCTACAACTTCATTTCATATAATATTTGAGGTGGGAATCGTATTTTAGAAAATATTTCACAAAATAAGTGACCATTTCGAGAAAAAATCATTTTTTGGAAAAAATTGTTGATTTTCGAAGAACTGTATCTTAAAAACCAATTGCTGTATAGAACTCCCTTTGGTCTCAAATTGTAGCAAATTTAGTCTACTTTAAAATAGTGTTGAACAACTATACCGGTCAGACCCTTCCTTCACTGAGATATTGAGCAAAAACTGAAAAAAGTCCGAAAATTTCATGGTTTTTTGGGTACACCGCCGCTCGCACAGCACTTTGGAAATTGCAAATCTGTTTTTTTAATATTGGTTTAGGTCCTAACAACATATAAAAAATTCAGAAAGATCGGACCTTTTGCAAGCACGACCCCCTTTTCATGTTTAACTTGACTGGACTATAGACGGATCTACAGAATTTTTTATGAATTACGGAGCGGGGGTGGGATACTTTACGTGATTTACAATACGTTCGGAGTCACAACACTTCGGCCACTTCGCGGCGCGCATCCTATAGAATAATAATATCTACGAAATATTGTAATATTTAAATCGTTTACGGTACACAACATTCATTGAAATAATTTTACAGTAAAATAAATTCAAATTAACATTTATTATTTAGGGTGTGAGGAATGAAGAATTAATTCGTTTTGAAATTGAGAATCAGATCAAGTGTGTCACAATAAAGGATTAATTCATTTATTTCAGTCATTCAATTTTGCCCACGTCTACTAAACAGTGTACAAAATCATCAAGCAAAGAATAATGGAAGAATCCTCGGGAATTTGTCATCCAGCTCTAATTATAATTATGTGAATATTTCCGATTTTTTGCATTTGAAAGCTGCCCGTAAGCCAATAATTGTATTGTGTATTATATACGGTAATGGCCACAATAATTGGTTCACGTTTTAACAATTATTTCTCCTCTGGTCTAGCGCCCCAAAATACCCGACACAAACCCTCGACTCTGTGCAGAAACGGTGATATTAACAAACCTTCGGCAATTTTATTGCACTCCTTAGAGCACAGGCGTCGGGTGGGGTGATGTCCTTGTTCTACCGGTATTTGAATGGAAGATGCTCTGAGTGACTAGCGTCATTGCACAGTCGAGAACACGCCAAACGCGCGCCCAACATATGTACACTGTTGTGTTGAGAACGGGACGTACTACAATTCAATCTTGAGTCCAACTGCTCGGTTGTGGAACGACTTGCCAGCCTCTGTGTTTGCTCCCTTGTTCACTCCTTCCTTCCTACAAAAAGACCCCCCAAAGATGACATAGCCGCACCCCCATCAAGGGAAATTGTTTTTCGCAGGGCCTCCTGTGTGGAGCTAAAAAAACTTTAAAAAATTATCTTCCGGAGTACAATAAAAAATAGCTTTGAAAGTTGTTGTCTTCAGTGGAAACTTCGATGACATATCGCTTGCCGAGGATTGGTTTGTACTATGTCCAGTTTTGTTTTTTTAAAGCTGTGAAAACAGTAATATTAATTATATTTTTATCTACTATGTACACACACAAAAAATACAAATTTTTAGCCTGAACTTACATTTTGAACATCTCTTTTATTCTATCTCCACAGTAAAAAACTCAAACTTCAAACCTCGTTTTCTCAATGCGGGTTTTTGTGGACATAGTACAAGACAAACCAATCCTCATCAAGCGACATTATAAGTCGATAATGTAGTGTCGGTACGAGCTGTAGGACGTTCTGTAACATTTTTGAATGTCTGGTGTCTTTTGTACTTGTCTCCCTTCCCAGAATTACTTTTATTAAAAATATACGTCTAATCAAAGAAAATCCTCTGGGCTCTAGGACTCTAGGGGTAGGTAGGTACGCTTTCTATTATTTACCCGGCTAATTAAAAAATAATAATGTACAGGCCTGTGCAGATTATTACACTTAAGGGGATGGTAACGTATTTAACTTTATTTTTATTTATTTTATTTTTATTCTTTCGTATGATTGTACAACATCTTAAGATTGTTCTGTCAAAATTTGAAACATATCGGAGCAAAACTAAATATGATTAAGAACGTGTATGAACAAAATTTTCATGGATTTTAAATTTGGGAGTCAAGAATGGGTACCGCCGCCCCGGGAACCATTTATTGGATAACCAAAACCTCTGCCATAAGTCACCCCAAGTGGTTCGCTACGTTTGGTGATTTAGCAGGGGTGCCCGGGTTCATGGGGTAAGGTTTATTTAGGTCTTTGCGGCGGATGATCTAGACACACTGAACCCCAGATTCCTACCCAACCCTCATACCCTTTTCCTTCCCAGAACTTCCTCTCCTTGCTTTCCTTAAAAATACCCTCCACACAGCATCCCCAAAGATGACATAGGCCCTGAGGGAAATTATTTTCCTCAGGGCCTCCTGTGTGGACCTACTGTAAAAAAAAAAGATAAGCTATTGGGAGGATGGTGAGAAACCCCCTGAGTCTAATAATGTGCACCCGTCTGTTTATCCATGTTTTAACATGATATTTTTAATTAACAAGTCTTTTGGGAATCCTTGTTTCAACACACTTTTCAATATTTCTATTTTTGATGTGGACAAATTAAAAGGATTTCCAGTGAAAATTTCATAAAAACATGTTTTTTCGAATTTTAATATTTTTGCTATGAACTCCTCAAGGAATACAGATTTTAAAAGGTTTCTATTTTTCGATGCATAAAAAACATTGAATTAATTATTACTGTTTAAAAACATGGAATATTTATTTAAACGCTAATTAGTAATCGTAATCAGTATTGTACTTAATACTAATTTTACTACTTTAATATGCTAATGAGTAATTAGTATTAACTTAATACTAATGTTACTATCCGATTTGGTGCCTTAGTTCATTTATTTATTTTTCCATTACTGCCTTTCTTTACTTTCTCCTTTATACAGGGTATCCGGGGGTAAAGTGCATTAACTTCAGGAGGTGATTCTACATGATGGTAAGAGTAAAAAGATTAACAACTTTTTCCGAAATTCCAATTTTTTCCCATACAAAAAGACGTATCTATTAAATATCCTTAGTGTAAGGTACAAACATACCCGATAAATTTACTGTGAGTCAGCCGGGCGCGATTGTGGCGATGTTGGATGGTTGTGATTCATCCGTATCGTAATATCGTAAAAACAATAGTGCTGGCCGCACACGCCGACCTAATTTTATCTTTTTACCATAATAGTACCCCTAAAGGTTGGAATTTCGAACAGAGTTATATTATATCTTTTTTACTTATACTATCATTAAAGATTATTTTTTTATATATTGACATAATACATGTCTACCTATATCACATTGTTTACATTTTTTTATGTATTGTTCTATTTTATTTATGATGGTAAATATACAGGGTGTTAAGGTACGTACTTGAGTTACTTTAACCAGTGATTCCTGACATTATTTGGAGTAAAAATGTAAATGAAATTTTGGTCTCCGGTGACTTTTTTTATGATAATTTTTTTTTTTTCAAAATTTTTGTTTTTCTTCAAAATCAAACAAAAAAAAATTCTTTCACCTGAGCTTATTGGTCACTCAGCCGAGTTACGGCCCCACCACTTACCCCGCCCCGAACTGCCCAACACCTACTATTTTTTAAGTTTTTGTAGAAAAAAAAAAAAAAAAACATCAAAAATGTTACCGGAGACCAAAATTTTATTTACCTTTTTTACTCCAAATAATGTCAGGAATCACTGGTTAAAGTAACTCAAGTACGTACCTTAACACCCTGTATGTATAAGATGTTTCTTGATCTAAATTAATACCTCCCTAGTTGAGAAAACTCGTGTTTAGGGAGGGAGTTTTCTTCATTATTTAAATAAGTTCTGGAATTTAGAAATTTCTGAAATCATTGTAAAATCACCTCCCAAAGTTAATGCACTTTACCCCCGGAAACCTGTATGTCCATTTGAAACAATTTACAAATGTCGAACAAGCAATAATGGCCACTAGTCTTTTTACAATTGAATTGTTTTTTTTTTCTTTTACAAATATACTCGTCTCCGATGTTGTAAATGATGCGAGCTAAAAATAATTGCATCAAACAGTGAATAGGTACTGTGCAAGTTTATGACGCCAGAGCTCACCGTTCTCATCATTGAAGAGTCTTTTGTAGGACTATAACATCGGTTGAAGAATGAGGGGAGGGGTAGGAGATGGAAATGAGGAAGGTTTTGAGTTGCCTGAGTATTTTCACCTGAATACATTAAAAAATATATATGAGAGTGCTTTAGACCACACGACTGAAGTAAATACTTCTTTAGTTCCATCTATACATCCGCATCCGCATGACTGAGATATTTCATGCACTGGCTATGAGAGGAAGAGAGAAAGAAAATGTGCGAGCGCACTGCTCTCTTTTGCTCCTACAGTCGTCCGGTATAACGCCTTTTCGTAACGTATTTAAATTTCCGTAACGCATTCGCCAGTTTACCCCTCAAGTCAAGCGTGCGTAAAGAAATATTTACTGCAATAATATCGCCTATGTTGGCTCTCTGATCAAAATGTGTCGACTATATAATAAGATAAAGTGTGCTGAAGTAGATATTTTCGTCGATAATTTACATATATGGATTCAGAAAAAATGTTTTGCGATTGCTAAAAAATAAATTGTGTTATATATATTGTATCACTTGCATCTCTAATTGTGTCTCTCGTGTCTCTTGGGTCTATGGGCTCGACACTCTCGACAGTATCCAGAGATTATCTTTAAAAATAACAAATATTTTTAGAACTTAGAAACTTAATGTATTCAAGGGACATGTGTTATAAATCGGTAGAAAATCGGAATGCCGGGCCTTAAGCCAAGGTCTTAACTAAACGATATCGCAATGATTTTTCCGGAAATATTTGTTTTTTTAGATTAGATAGTCGAACAATAAATTGTATTCATTTGAAGGTTACTAATTCAGGTTAGTGAAAATGTGATTATACCTTAATCTCTCTGGGTATTTCACAAAAAAAAATCTCGGATGGTGAGCTCTGGCGTTATGATTTTTTTTGTTTGATATTTTGCGTTTCTATTTCAAAGCAAATATTTTCAGTTTGCAAAGCCATTTCCAGCTGTCTTTAATATGAAATATTCTTAAAATATTTCAAAATGTATGACGTTAGTTTAATTATTCTAAGAAAAAAACATTTTTTGTTAATTATGCTTTAAAAAGTGAAACTTCTTTAGGCGCGATATGACGAGTATTTCACGTAATTTTTCGGACGGAAGTAACGTTTTCAAACGGACATGACGTTCGGATATCGGTACAATTACTGCCATCTGTGTTTGTTTTTTACTTTTAAAGGGTTTTCGCCTTCGCTAGAATAGTTATACCTGCCACAATACAAAGAAGTTTTACTTCAATCGCGCTTAAGGCCCGATAGTGCCGCTCAAAAAGAAGAAGAAGGAGTGATACGATAACACGAATGTTAGACGGAGTGCGCTAATATTAAAAATGATAATATTCAAGCGAAAATTGCGAAAATGTTTAATAAAACACGACTCGTTTAAAATAGCTCGACAATACCTTAAGAAGCATGTAAAGAAACACTGTGAATTTTTTCAAACCCATGATTTGTTAAATAACAGAACCGTACGTGTTTTTTTTTTAAATTTTCGTAGCATACCGAAAAATGAATTTTAACGCGTTCTACTCACATGCTTCATATTCTATGCACAGTTTTTTTCACATGGTTCACATTCTATACACAGTTTTCGTCATAATTTTAAATACCATTTTATGTCAAAATATTTAATTTAAATTTATTCAAACTTGACAGCTGAGCATCACAAAATGATGTTAATATTGTGTACATACCAAGGCAATTGAATTTTGTAGTGGTATGCAAAGGATATGACTTTTTTATGTACTATTTTGATTGTCCCCACATGGTTTATTTTCTATCGCCTTAAATATTTGATATTATTACACGGCTCATATTGTAGAAGATGGAAAAAAAAGCAAAATAACTATATGTATAACTCATTTTCATCAAAATCGTCACATTGTTCATATTAAATATGCAACGACGATATGTTATAAATCGATAGAAAATCGGAATGCCGGGCCTTAAAAGTTATTTATTTTAGCACATATTAATGTAATCACTGTGCACAATATGTGTTCTATTTTAAATTAAATAAAATAAATACATAAATGTACCTACGTTTGAGGCAATAATGTAACCAAATTACGTAAAAGAAACATTTCGGTTTGCGGTCGACAATAGGACTTCCGATTAGTAACATCTTTTTAAAATGGGCCTTTGGGTGTTGCACATCTTGTGAGTGTACATACATTACAATGCAACATTTCAACCAATTTAATATATTATATCCTAACATTTAGCAAGTACTTTTTACTTTACTATACGGAACGGACATGTACGAATATGTAACATACAGGGATGTGCGAAATGGGTACCAAAAAACATTTGAAATGCAATGTGGAAATGGGTCAACACTTTTCCTTTTGAAAATGCAAAATGGATTTTATCAAACAATAAAGGAGCAAAAAAAAGTTTAATACTTGATAAACTAACATAGATTTCTATTCTAGCATATATTGGTTTTGGTAAATATTCTACAACTGAATGAATGATGAAAAGCGGTCCCGTCGAAAATATATTAAAAGGTACTAGCGACATCTTGCGGCGATTAAGTTTTCTAGCTTAAAAGGCTAGACTTTTCACCACAGGCGGAACACATGCGTCTGTCATTCTGTCCCGCTCACAATAAGTTCACACACACTTACGATACATGCGAATGCGAAATGTGCGAATGGGACAACGCTCGTATTTTCCTACAGAAATCGCTCGAAAAAGGATTTCGGGAGAAAACATTTTTCTACACCCAAACTTTCACGAAATTTTTATTTAAAAACAAAAATATGTTCTCGAAAGAAGAAGCTATGTCGGTCTGTTTTTATAATTTTGTAATTCTTTATGAGAATTAAGTTGGCAGCACTTTTTTTAAAGTCATATTTTCCTATAAATTATACGTGTTTGATAGTGAATGTTTACGTTAATACGAAACGCATCGAAAATTCGAAAACATACCGACATAGTTTTCACCCTCTAGAAGGCAGTATAAAAAAATATATTCATTTTGTGCAATTTTCGATGTAGAAAAGTGTTTTTTCCCGGGCGTCCTTTTTGTATGGGCCGAAAAGCGAAGTCTATCGTCTTAATACGGTTTTCGTGGGGCACAGATAATCACAATCACTTTACTTTTCAGAGATAAAACGTTAAATATATAGTAAATTTTGACTTACGACATTTTTTAATGGAATGTGCGATATGAGTTGTTCAAAATTAACCTGAGAGGTTAAGACCAAGCATTCCGCATTTCTACTGATTTATAACTTGTTATGAAAAATAGATGTTAACTGTTAGTTTTGGAGATAGTATTGGTCTATAGATAGGAACTGGTTATTTGATCAGGGAAGGAAATATTATAAAGAATGCCTTACATCTTAAAAACTGTTCTTATTTTCTTATATTTCTCGAGTAAAAAATTTTATCTCTAAATCAATTTTCAACCAAAACTTTATATTACACTACTGCTATTATTCTTATTTTTATTTCTATATTAATATTATTATTTATTATTTTTATTTGTTATTCTATTTTATTTTTATTTATACAAGATTCACCTACTTTACCTCCTTTCCTGTATGTGTTCATGTACCTAATATTAGTATGAATATTTTCCCTAATATGTATGCTATATATTTGTACTTTCATCTACATAATATATGGATGATTTACTTAATATTGTATACTTAATATAACATCTTATCAATCTCGACTACCATAATACGGGCATTTGCCTAGCTTGGTAGTCGAAAAGCCATGTAAAACAAACCTGTAACAAACAAAATGAATAAAGAAATTTTTTAAAAAAGTATCTGTACATTGTTGAGCCGAAACGGTAATTATATGAAATTCACTCGATAGAAAAAATCGCGAAGTATTCGAAAATTATTAAAAAATTCTTTTTTTTCCGTTATTAAAATGTTACAGCTATGAAAATATTCACAGTGCATCTTTAAATGCAACTTAAGCATTGGTCGAGAGATTTTTGCTCTATTTTAAAAGAGTCGTGTTTTATTAAACATTTTTAAAAATTTCGCCTAATTATTACCTTTTTTAATATTAGCGCGCTCCCTCTAACATTTGTATTTACATATCTCCCCTTCTTCTTTTTGAACGCCTACTACCGGGCCTTAATGGTTCATTTGTATAATTGCGACGCACAGTTTAACCCGCGCTCATCTCTGATAGAAGCCGGCGTCGGAGTGCAATTCGTACGGTTTGATTAAAGTAAATTATATTCGATTTATTTACTCGACTATCTGCTGAAAGTGAAATCAGCCAGTCGAGGTGCCGACGAAAGTGAAATCCGTTTGCCTGTTTGCTTTTTTTGGTTGCTTTTGGGCAGGGTTGTCACGCGAAGCAAATAATATTTATATTATTTAAAAAAAATAAAACTCTTCCCCCTCTACTAATAAACGTGTTTTAAATTTTACACGTCTGGTACACAACCATTTCTGTATGGTAAACAATTGTTAATCAGCTGTGTAAAATTTAAAAAAAAAGTTTATTAGTAATTTTATGTTTACGCGCGTTGTTGTTTTGCATTCAATGCATTTTTATTTTTATTTTTATTTAGTACAAGCTTCTGCCCGCGACTACGAGTGCGTAGGATTAGTACTTCGAGTAATCAATTTTCTTTTCCTAGGTCCCATCTACGTTTATACCAAAATTCTTAACCTATTTATTTAAAATATGTATAATTCTTGATTCGATTCAAAGTATTAGGCGAGTACTTCAAATAAATTCACCAATTTAAATATTTTCCAAAATAGAATTTTGATTTAACAATATTTGTTTTGCAAAATGTCATTATCAAATTTTGACATTTTCTATTAAACAATAATTATTATTTTCAAAATATTTAAAATTAATAGCTAGCTTTATAAATTATAACCTATATATTATTCTGATGTATGAACTATATTATTGAAAAGTTTCATTAGAATCCATTCAGTAGTTTTTGTGTGAAAGAGTAACAAATATACATACATCCATACAAACTTTCGCGTTTATAATATTAGTAAGATAAGAGAAATTTCATTAGTTGTAAAGGTTGTTAGTTACTTATGTAGTAACTAGTAGTCTTGCTTGTTGTAATAATGTTTGAATTATTTCTATAGCGCCATTTTTGTGAGAAAATCACCTTAAGCGCTCTTTACAACTTAATTTATATACAGGGTGTCCGTGGGTAAAGTGCATTAACTTCGGGAGTGATTCTACAAATTGGTAGGAGCAAAAAAGATTCACAACTTTTTTTCGAAATCCCAACTTTTTTTCCCATACAAAAAGACGTACCTATTAGAAATCCTTAGTGTAAGGTACAAACTTACCCGATAAATTTGCTGTGAGTCAGCCGGGCGCGTTGTGGCGACGTTGGTTTTGATTGGCGCGTATCATAACAGCGGAAAATACTTAATAGTGCAGGCCGCACACACCGTAATAATTTTATCTTTTTACCAAATAAAATACCCCTAAAATTTGAAATTTAAAAAAAAAAAAAGATTTTTTTTTTACACTATCGTGTAGAATCACCTCCCGAAGTTAATACACTTTACCCCCGGACACCCGGGATATTAGGGTGCTTGAAAAACGAATGAAAAATGTAATTTTTAAAATTTTCTATGGGAAACCATTTTATGGTTTGCTGAATATCTAAAAAATTAGACAGTTTTTCCTCAGGGCCTCCTGCGAGGAGTTAATATAAAAAAAAATTTAAAAATCCAAAATTAAGATTTTTATGAAAAGGGGCGAAAGGTTCCTCTTAAGGTTTTCATTTTCATTAAAGCAAAATTTTAAAAATAAATATATATTTGAATTAAAAAGTATTTTAGTGTTTTTGTGACAGCCCTAATTTATTGGTGAAATCTCATTTTCGTGACTGCCCCTGCTGCCAGCGATCCACCAGCTGATCCAATGGCTTGTCAAATTACATTAATACCGTTTTTTTGCAACATTAATAAACACAATGAATCATTATCATCATGTCTTATTATTATTCTTAGTAAACTTTATTTTTATCTGCTGGTGGGGTAGACTAGGGACAATTGAAACACGTCGTGATTGAAACATCTCAATTTATTCGAAAACTATGATACCTGAAAGTGTGACGCAACAATCGAAATGAACTGTCGTCAATAGCGCACTGGCCGGCGATTAAACTATCGTGCATAGGAGATATTACTGGATTTCGACCTCAAAAGTAAATATATACGACATTTTAGTTTATGTTGTAACTCATTTTACTATCACAATTTCACAAACGTTTTATTATATTCTCTTCTGTATCTATGTTAGAGTATTTCTATTGCATTGCCGTGGCGTTAATGTCTCTTTAAACTGTTCATTTTTGACCGGAAAGTAGAAAATGCCGCATGGGGACGTTTGAAACAACTTGTCTGGAGATGATTGCAATGTTTCATTCTGCGATATTTTTGTGCTCCTGAATAATATCGCAGTAAAACTATGTTGATTATGCCAATTACTCATAGTTAGTATAACCGCACTTAAACACAATAATCTACATACAAAATATAACGGTGAATTTAAGTATTTTCTTTTTCCTTCTCACTAAGGGATCCTGTGCCGAGGCGGACTAAAGTTATTTAATTTTTGTTTATTTGTCTTCTATGTAGTTTTTAGGCCAGTTACGGTGCTCCACCGACCGTCAATACGTACGTTCCGTCCTAACGATATGCATTAACCGACCGTCAGTTTGTATCATTCAGTTCTCTCCTGACCAACAAACCGACCGGACTGGTACAGTCGTACACGACTAACGATAATGATACAGAAGGTTCTCGTACGCAGTGCGTAGCAATATGAGCGTGCGTACGGTCGGTTCCTCACTGTAAGATTTATGAATATTCATATAAATGACAAGCGCGACTGATGTACGCACCGACGGTCGGTGGAGCACTGGAACCGCCCTTAGAGTCTTTATTAAGATTTTTTCTTTGACTTCTTTCGGCCATACTTTTATTCTTGATTTGTACTAATTAAAATTAATTAATTAGTTTTATGTCTTGGGGAAGGATGTTGTGGAGTTTATTAAAATAATTTTTGTTAAATTATTTTATGTATTTATACTTTATCGCTTGTCTGAATTCTTCACACAGTCAGTTTAAATTTTGAAAATGACACGTTAAATTCAAAACTAATTCCGGTTTGTTGAAGCAGAGTTACATAGACAGACAGACCCACAACCGTTCAAACAAAATCAACCGTTCAACAAAATGTTTATAATTTTCTTATTGTATGAAATCTACTATGATATCGACATAAAAGTAATTTGTTATTGTTGTTGATTTGTTTCAGCGCGATGACCGCTCCCTGCTGGCCCAGTTCTTCTTTGCGGACGAGACCCTCAACATGGTGGCTGCGGAGCTGGACTCGTTCGATGGACGCGAGGACCCGGAGCGCTGCTCCACCCTGGTCAACCAGCTCCGACACGCCCAGGTAATGATGCATACTAGACTATGAAACACTCGTTACGATTGGACCTTACCTTCCCGATCTAATCCTTTTCCTCGGTCTGCCTCTAGGATGCTTCTACTCGTTTAAGCCCCCACATTCCGCAATTCAACCGATTTATAACAAATTTCTTTTGAACACTTGCAGTTTTTAAATTCCTAAAAAATGTATGTTATTTTTAAGATGTTATCTGTACATTTGTAAAGCCAAAATGTTAATTATATGATATTCCCTCGATAGAAAAAAATCCCAAAGTATGCTCCGAAAATTACTAAAAACATATTCTCATGTTATATGTAGCTACCCGGCAAACTTCGTACCGCCTCAGAATCAATAAATGTTGTGTTTAATTTATTAGCTGAAATAAATTAAGTTTTTATTAAGTTAAAATAAATACTCTAAGTTCAAAAAATGAAATTGAGCTGTTGACTAAGCACGAAATGTTCAGCACAATTGAAAGTTCAAATTGATTCAAATTATGTTGACCAACGCACATTATTTGAAAAGCCGTTCCATACAAAATATATGAAAAAATTAATTTTCTTCATAATTATTTTTTCCGTTATTTTTTCCGATGTTTTAATAGTTATTCTGTTAATCGGGACGGAGACAAATCCAAAAAATCAAAGATCATAAAAATCGGTTCAGCCGTTCTTGAGTTATAAATGGTGTAACTAACCCGACTTTGTTTTATATATTAAGATGAAAAAAATTCGCAGTGTATCTTTAAATGTGACTTAAGAATTTGTCAAGAGATTTCTACTCTTTTAAACAAGAGAAAAAAAATAGGAGGCATTACTTTTTAACTGACCCTCGTACTTTGACTTAAAAATATTTCCTTGTTCCTTAATTGTTTTTCTTATTCTAGGAGCGAGTGCTGAACATCACCGGACAGATAATGGATCAACTCCTGGGCAGTGAGAGGGTGGCGCGAGGGTTCCGGGTCAAGTTCCCGGAAGATGTTCTTCAGGATAATCTAGCGGGACAGCTGTGGTTCGGAGCCGAGGTAATTAATTACTTTCAGAGTTGTAGATGCTCTCAATATCGCCCCGGTGAAAGACCAAAATTCATTCAGAATCAAAACATTGCCTGATATGGCTTTAGTCGTGTTTGGTGACTAAATCTGAATACCCTGGTACTTTCTAACCCCCTTCGGGTACCATCAGCCCTACAACATATTGTCGCAAGAAAGCAATAATGCTGTAACAGCCAAAAACCAAATTATTCACCAGAGCCAAAAAACTTTTCATATTTTAGAAAAAAAATCATAACTTTTAAACCAGTGGTTACAGAAATGCCATTTTTAAAATGCTTAGCTAAAAAAATATTATGTATCAAATGGTAATATTTAATTCTTTTATAAGTGAAGAAGGACAATGTTTTGGCTCTTACAGCAGTTGACATTTTTTTTGTGTCGCCAAAAATGTTGTAAACACCACTGCTAAATGTATACTGAAAATCAACTTTATTTTCAGTTGTATAAATTGCTGTAAGCGCTAAAGTATATCAATATTAAAATTTTGAAAAGCTGTAAATGTGTTATTTTTTTGGCTAAATTCGTTTGGTTTACAACACCGTAATGTACAAATAACGATAACGCAGAACATTAAGACGATAGACTTCGCTTTTCGGCCCATACAAAAAGGACGCCCGGGAAAAAACACTTTTCTACATCGAAAATTACACAAAATGAATATATTTTTTTTATACTGCCTTTTAGAGGGTGAAAACTATGTCGGTATGTTTTCGAATTTTCGATGCGTTTCGTATTAACGTAAACATTCACTGTCAAACATGTACGATTTATCAAAAAATATTATTCAAGGAAAAAGTGCTGCTAACTCAACTCTCATAAAGAATTATAAAATTATAAAAAGCTACCGACGTAGCTTCTTCTTTCTAAAAAATATAAATTTTTTAAATTTTCAATTTCGTGAAAGTTTCGGTGTAGAAAAGTGTATTCTCCATAAACCCCTTTTCGAGCGATTTCTGTAGGTAAATTTGAGCGTTGTCTCATTCGCACATTTCGCATTCGCATGTATTGTAAGTGTGCTTGAGCTTATTGTGAGCGGGACAGAATGACAGACGCGGGTATTCCGCATGTCGTTCAAAGTCTAGCCTCTTAATAATTGTTGTAAACACACTAACTTATTCTAAAAAGTGCTCACAAGTTGTAGTAAATGATAAGTATTATTAGAAAGCAAACAAATAAAATTTAGTAACCGCCGCGAATACTTAAATGCAATCGTTGAAAATGCTGTAAGCACCAACCGAACATGTAAGTGATTTTGTCGTTTCTTTTCATAATTAAATTTTGTCTTAACCGCCAATCGTAAAAAAACACATGATTTTGAGGTGTGTTAAAAAACGTATTATTGACAAAACGGCTAGTTTTTCCAACGTCGTACAGTCTTATTTATCATTGTAAAGTCACGAAACCCAGATCGATCGACGCAGAAAAAAAAATCCTTCAAAATGGTATATAAAAAGTATTTTCGTAAATAGTGGTGGTTACAGCAGTATTGCTTTCCTGCGACGATATATTATTTCTGCTTGTGTCGATCAAATCAAAATTTGATTTAATAAACACAAGCACAAACAACATAGCTTATTGTGTAGGTTCATCTTTAATGTCACAGCTGTGTGGGGTTTAAGCCGTTTTTCCTTTCCACTGTCGATGTAATCAACCGCACACGTGACATTTGACGTAGCCCCTCAAAGCATTATCTTCTTTTGAGATAAGAAGATAGTATCCACTCAGACTCCTAAGCTTGTTTTCACGATAATATAACGATAGCAGTCAAGTCCAATAAGCTTGTTTTCAAGCTAACGCGTGTGTTCCCACAGAAATCATTATAACTCCGTTGTTGTTCTAGTTACAATCCTAAAACAAAAAGGAGAATATCTGTAATAAACCACGCTTCACATTTCTGTTCAAAGTTGTCCATAGAAATGGATAAAAACTTCTTATTTTGTAGATACGGTTTCACCGCCAAATCGCTTGACTTTTTGTTAAACTTTTTATTCAATATTTTTGTATGAAATTGTAAAAAAATGAGGTGATAAAATTGTTTATTATACATTTGTATTATAAAACAAGTTGTTTTTACGTTAACCTCGATTTTACTACCGTTTTCGCTTAAAAACGTCACAAGTGTGGCATTTTTACATTTTTTTAATGTTTGCTTTCTAAATTTTAACATTTACAATTTTTGATATTTATTTGTAATAATATAATTTGAAAACCTATTTCAATACCTTTCAAAACCAGTTTTTAGTATTCGGTAACGTTCAGAAATATTTCGTTTATTGAGCTTGAAGCAAGCTGTGTTATAAAGTATCTTTTCTACTGACACGCTACGTTATAAAATATTTCTTCCTACGTCAGGAGAAAGGGTCAGTTGAAATCGGAAGCGGTCGAGAGAATATCATTTCTTTGTACTGGATATGTCAACTTGACGGCTCCGTGCATGCTCCGTGTATTCAAATGACCCCCTCTCCTGTTTACGGTGAAGGGGGGGTCGCATAACTTTTCTGATATCGCGATCGTAGCGGTCACGAAAAATAACGCCGATTAGCGAAGATTCAAACCACACTTGAATTTGGGAGGCGGGAATGGGTACCGCCGCCCCGGGAACCATTTATTGGATAACCAACACCTCTGCCATAGGTCACCCCAAGTGGTTCGCTACGTTTGGTGACTTAGCAGGGGTGCCCGGGTTCATGGGATAAGGTTTATCTAGGTCTTGTCGGCGAATGATCTAGACACACTGAACCCCAGATTCCTACCCAACCCTCATACCTTTTTCCTTCCCAGAACTTCCTGTCCTTAAAAATACCCTCCACCCAGCACCCCCGAAGATGAAATAGGCCCTGAGGGAAATTATTTTTCTCATGGCCTCCTATGTGGACCTAATGTAAAAAAAAAAAAAAAAAACACTTATAACACATGATCTTTTTACGTCTGGCGGGTCTCATGGGATTGTATGGCGAGCGCTATTGTGTTATAAATATCTTTTTGATGTGAGCTGCGAGTCTGTCAAAACGGAAATAACAATAAAAAATTTATCAATCTTACAGGTAAAAAAACTGTTGTAATTCTTTTCAAAGACAGGATTTTTAAAACATTAGTAAGTTCTATCTATGACTGTTTGTTGTGATTCACCTGCCTCTGTCTGTGTGCACAGTAAAAAAAACATCTATATGAAATACGTACTATAAAATGTAATACATACCATTATCATGTATGATTCAGAAGGTTAAAGATTATAATTTAGGTTAATTCTGAGGTATTTGTTTAAAGTATGTCCTGATAACATAATTACTGTTGACGACAAAAGATTGATACTTTTAAAATTTGTGACAACTGAAGTTGAGTCGCGATGACAGTGGCTGAATGTGACAAAAATTGCTTCTCTCATTGTCACGTTTATGTCACAATGCCATGTGTAGTGCATCCAAAGCACCTATTTTGTGCCAGCAAATGAAAATAGTTCATCTCAAAACAATGTAGTCAAGACAAAACTTGTAATCTTAATATATAAAACAAAGTCAGGTTAGTTACACCATTTATAACTCAAGAACGGCTGAACCGATTTTTATGATCTTTGATTTGTTGGATTTATCTCCGTCCCGATTAACAGCATAACTATTAAAACATTGGAAAAATCATGAGAAAAATAATTATAAAGAAAATTAATTTTTTCATATATTTTGTACGGAACGGCTTTTCCAATAACGTGCGTTGGTTGACATAATTTGAATCAATTCGAACTGTCAATGGCGTAGTTAGTAGAACATTTCGTGCTTAGTCAACAGCTCAATTTAATTTTTTTGAACTTAAAGTAGGTACCTATTTATTTTAACTTAATAAAAACTTAATTTATTTCAGCTAATAAATTAAACACAACATTTATTGATTCTGAGGCAGTACGAAGTTTGCCAGTTCAGTTAGTTTTTCAATAAAAATGAATATAAAGGCATTTCGGCCTCATGGTTATGTGGTTAATAATATCCTTAAAAACAAATCTAGAGGTCGCGGGTCGAAATCCCGTCAAATAAAATTTATTTGATTGATTTTTGTTATTAATTTCAGAATTAATTGTAGGTACTTCAAAATAAAATCTAACCTAACCTAACCATCGTGCCGATTTTTCCGCAGGGGTAGGCAGAAAGGACATACCTCCAAACCAAAGTGACTCCTTCCCTCTTTCACTTTCATACATCGTCTCACACATACCCTTTTGTTATTTTGACTCTTCACATGGCCCGACTCAAGTATTTGGTTCACTTGATCGTGCCATGTCTTTTCTTCTTCTACTATTTATATTTGCGTCATATATTCTCATAATAATATATGTTATTTAAATTGATTAGTTCTGAAATTAATAACACAAATCAATCAAATAAAATTTGTTTGTCAGGATTTCAACCCGCGACCTCCGGATTTGTTTTCAAGGATATTAACCACAAGACCATAGATGCCGATAATTTGATTGAAAATGTTTTTGCATTAATTTTGATTGAAAAATGACAAGTTTAGTCTGAATACTGGATTAATCTCTGTAATGAAAGCTATCTTAACCATTGTCTCTCTATATTTCAGTGCCTAGCAGCCGGGTCCTCCATCATGAACCGTGAAGAGGAATCAGCGGCCATGCGGCCACTAGCCAAGGCCCTGACACGCAGCCTGGAGACTGTCAGGGCCTTGCTCAGGGAGCACTGTCTGCGCTGCAACCAGTACGGGGCCTCCCTAGTCTCTTGCTGCAGCGAGATGCTGCACGAGAGCCTCAAGATATTCGACAGGTAATGCTTTATTGATGTTGACGTGAATCCTGGTCAAGACCCCGGTAATCCAGGTAGAGGCCCTGGTAATCCAGGTCAAGACCCTGGTAATCCAGGTCAAGACCCTGGTAATCCAAGTCAAGGCCCTGGTAATCCAAGTCAAGGCCCTGGTAATCCAGGTCGAGGCCCTGGTAATCCAAGTCAAGGCCCTGGTAATCCAGGTCGAGGCCCTGGTAATCCAAGTCAAGGCCCTGGTAATCCAAGTCAAGGCCCTGGTAATCCAAGTCAAGGCCCTGGTAATCCAAGTCAAGGCCCTGGTAATCCAAGTCAAGGCCCTGGTAATTCAAGTCAAGGCCCTGGTAATCCAAGTCAAGGCCCTGGTAATCCAAGTCAAGGCCCTGGTAATCCAAGTCAAGGCCCTGGTAATCCAAGTCAAGGCCCTGGTAATTCAAGTCAAGGCCCTGGTAATCCAAGTCAAGGCCCTGGTAATCCAAGTCAAGGCCCTGGTAATCCAAGTCAAGGCCCTGGTAATCCAAGTCAAGGCCCTGGTAATCCAGGTCAAGGCCCTGGTAATCCAGGTCGAGGCCCTGGACCCTGGTAATCCAGGTCAAGGCTCTGGTAATCCAGGTCGAGGCCATGGTAATTTTTTTAATACTAAATAACTACGCCGTAATACTACTAATCATGCCGTTTCCCGCAATAACTACGCCGTAATACTATTAATCACGCCGTTTCCCGCAGGGGTAAGCAGAGAGGACGGACCGCCAAACACCTCGGTCTTGGCACACACTCTTTGCCTCATTCACATTCATACATCGTCTCATACATACTCTTCTATTTTTCTGACTCTTGACATGGCCCGACTCAAGTATCTGATTCACTTGATCGTGCTATGTTTTCCTCGGACGTCCCCTACTTCTTATACCATTCACACTTGCATCATATATTCTCCTACGCTCCTTTCTTCGTTCATTCGCTCTACATGCCCAAACCATCTGAGGGTTCCTTTCTTAATTTTACTCATTACGCTTACATCAGCCTTGCATTCTTTTCGAATCTCCACATTTCTCACACGATCATACATGGTTTTACCACATATACGACTCAGGGATCTCATTTCAACAGCATTCAGTCTACTTTCATCCTTCCTCTGACAGTTCCACGCTTCACTGCCATACATCAGGGTAGGTACAAGCACGCCATTGTGGACTGCTAGCTTCGCTTCTTTGGACAGCTTTTTGTTAGCGCCAATGGCATTCAGTCCTCCATTAATGGAGTTACCTGCATTTACCCTTCTTTCAATATCTCTATCAGCCTTCCCATCTCGTAAACATACTACCATACTTCTTAATAATACTTATATTATATTTGTAGGTTATTTGCTGAGTTTGAGCTGTGCTACGTGTCCGCCATGGTTCCAGTCAAGTCTCCCGGAGAATTTGAAGTCCAGCAGCACATCTGCGTTCTCTTCTCGGAAACACTCCAGAGAGCCAGGAGGATAGGACTTCTAAATCAAGACCAGGTAATGCCGACTTCAACATGAAGACCTTCAACATTACTTAAACTTCTACCTTGCAGCCTATAACTAGTACAAGCAATACTACAAAATAATTTATCTATGAATTCTTTATAAATTCTATAGGAATGAAATATGTGGTACAACTTTAGGTAAATTGTTAGAAAATGCCTTCGCTGCAATGTTATGTGTGACTATTACAAACATTTATTTTTAATCCTTCCGAAATCTCAAGAGTAAATAAGATAAAGAATCACCAAAGGAATTAAAGACACTTGATATTGTATCTTGATTTTTAATATAATTCTCAAAGTTTCTAATTTTTTTTATTCTATTCCACCATGCAAAATTGTAAAGAAAAAAATTCACCGTGCATTGTCCAATATAAACGACTGTATTTTACGATAGTGTTCTACTCACAAGCTGACTTTCAAGGTGCGAGCACGCTTGTTTTGATTTTGAAATATTTTTTTTACAATTGGAGGGACCGTTGTGTGAAGGGTCTTTTTAGGGAAAGGAAGGAGAGGAAGTTCTAACAAGGAAAAAGGTATGAGGGGTGGGTAGGAAACTGGGTTCAGGGTGTCCAGAAGTGACGGTCTTATGAATCCATTCTTGGACTTGAACAAACCTCACCTCACGAATCCGGGCAACCCTACTAAGTCACCAAACATAGTGAACCACTTTGGGTGACCTATGGCAGGGATGTTGATTATCCAATACATTGTTACGGGTTGCAGTCGTACGATGGATTAGGAGAGAAGACAGGTAGATAAATTACCTTAACTGTGGCAAATTTGCAGTTTGCAGTCCGCAGTTAATGGAAAATTGTACAAATTTTTTTTATTGAAAGGTTTGTTTTTTGCTCTAGGTGGATGACTATGACCCAGCCCTCATGTTTGCTATTCCGAGGTTGGCTATCGTCAGTGGACTGCTCATATTCTCCAACGGACCACTCAGCATCGACAAAGCTCCCGGTAAAAAAAATACATAATATATTTTGTTTTTGAATAAAATTAACCATTTGAAGAATATTTATTTCTCTTTCCGCAAAGCATCTTGTGTTTGCAAATTTGTCTAAAAATAGGCAAATGCGGTCTTCAAAGAGGGATATAAATTAATTAATAAAAAACTTTTCAATAGAATGTGAGTGTTCCTACCACTAGGTAGCTCTGTGAACAGTAGACCTTGTGTGCAAAAAAGTATGTTTCTAATTTTGTATTTTTAAAACAAAACCGAAAATTCCTATAAAATCATAAGATTTGTTAGTAGCTACTAAAATTCTAGCCTACTTAATTTTTTATAAACCACTTTTTATTTTATCCAACATTTTTTAATTATTTCAAATAAGGAATTATACATCTTTTACTATAAAAACTTCACTGTCTCGAAGATAATTATTTTCTTTTCTGGAGGGAGTATAAAATAATAATATTTAAAAAAAGCACATACAAAAGTCTAAATAAATACGAAGATTTCAAATATGGAAAAAGAATCTTTATTGAATCCTTAAAACGGCCACCACCTTGAAACAGAAACGAAACATACAAACATTTACATACAGACTAACTGCAAAATGGTTGAGTTAAAACAATTATTACTTTTTTACATTAACTCCACAGAGGAGGCTTTGAGGAAAATAATTTGCTTCAGAGCCCATGTCATCTTTGAAGATGGTGTGTGGAGGGTCTTTTTGAGGAGAGGAAGGAGTGAACATGGGTCTTGAAGAGACCCATATTGTAGGAGGGAGGAAAAAACAGAGGCCGGCAAATCGAGTCGTAGAAGTTGGTAAACGAGTCGTAGAAGCGACGTTGGGGTATGCACGGTTGCCGAGGGGATCAATGAAGCTAATTCCTCGGAGCATCTTCATCGAAATACCGGAACAACATTACTAAATTTGCATTGTGTTTGTAGATCAAATGTCGGACATGTTCCGACCGTTCCGCACCCTGCTGCACAAGATCCGACAGCTGCTGTGGACCCTGGATCGCCGGGAGCTGTATCTGCTGGAGAAGCTGCTCTGCACCAACGAGGATATCGCCAACATCCGCTCCAGTGTCGATGCTGCCAATACTGATGGTGAGATTACTAATCTAATATTTGTATTGAAATATTATATTAATATCAAATAATCACAACACTTTACTTTGTATAATGCTAAGATGAACTATTTATTCATATTGCGAATGTACCAGTGCAAACAATTAATTCATCTTAAAAGGTAATATCCAGCAATCCATTATTCCGTTTTTGTTAACAGCGCTGCGCGCGGATGTTTTTACAACCATGAAGCTAAACGGTATTAGTTTTAAATTTAATGCGAAATGTTGTCAAAATGAGCAGTGCAAACAGACAACCTCACACGGCCGCGTCTCGGCGGCTAATGAATCGGGAGAATTTATGTCTCGAACTGCCATAAAAATGATCAAACGGGAGATGGTAAATAAATGGAAATTATGTACTTCTTAACTTGTTGAAGGCCAGCATACAAAAAATATATTTTTTCAATACAATGTAAAATATTTGACAGTTCTCGCCTTTCTTACGAATTCAAATTTTATAACATTTCTTTTGTGATATATTACAAAAATTACATCAAAATAATGTAGATAAAACAAACCTCCTAATAATCACTCAAATCTATGCTTCCCAGAATGTGACAGCTATCATATTATCAAGCGGCAGCCATTTTGTCCACCATCTTTGGTGCCTGGTGTGCCTTTAGCAATTAATATGAATTATTCGGAGTGGCTAAATGCTATCCAGTAACTCGTAATGTCAAGAACGAGAATGGCCCAAGCGATTCTGACCTTGTTCTTCATACAATTTCTTACACATAAGGGGCAAAATCGCTTCAAACATCCGGACCCGCCGGGGGACTGCGGCCTACGAGAGGTTAAAATTAATTTTTGATCAAAATAATTTATAATTTTTCAATAATGTCCAAACAAAATAAGTGTGTAAAATAAATCTGAAATATTTTAGTTTGTAAGACCTTAATAACTCAGGTACGGGGAATACGTCATTCCTATGTCTACCTACGTTAAATTGTCGTGAAAACAAGCTTATGTGCCCAAGCGGTTAAATAAATAGAAAAACTGAGGTAATTTTGTCACAAAACATGTTTTTATTTATTTTTTAATGATTTTAATTTATCTAAAATTTTAATTTTGAAAACTGTGTTGACTAGATTATATATTGGTTTATTTTGTTGTATGATTACATGATTTGAAATTTGTGTTGTTTAGAATCTATCGTTTGAAAATTGAACAAATCTGCCAACGACCAACGGTATGACCTTAGTATATTATAAATGCACTTAGTTTTTCAAAATTTTAAAACTGCGTGTACCAGATAAAATAACAATCTTTCAAAATCAATTTATGTTTTTTTGTAAAAGAGAGTCAATACGTCTAGAATTTGATTTAAAAATGACTAATTTCCTGTATTCTCTGGTAAAGCACTCTTAATATTTAGGGTCAAAGTATTTCCTCTGGAATAAAATTCAAATAAATGGAATATTTCTTATCATATCCAAAAACTATTTTTGAAGGGTGTTAAAATAGGCTTTCAAATTTTATAAATCAAAATAAACATAACTTTTGAATTTTCGTTGTTTGTTTTTGGGGTGTTATGCCGTGTTGCGCTATCTCCTTCTTTGCCGACGTTCCAGACGTTGCAGTGTCCGAAACGTCGGCTAAAGAAGGAGGTAGCGCAACTCGGCATAACACCCCAAAAACAAACAACAAAAATGCTTTTGGCCGTGAAAATCTAAAAAACGTATATAACTTTTGAAGTATAAAATTTTTGCATGCAAACATAAAAGTTTTTAAAATTGTTCTCCTTACGTTTTTTATAACAAAAATTATTATGAAAGTTATCATCACCTCACTTTTTTATTGTTCCATGTAAAAATAATTAATAAAAAAATTTAAAATTTTTTTTTTAAATTTTAATCCGAATCTTTGGCTTCAAAAAGGTGTACATTTTTATTATTTTGCAGATAACTTTTAGATTTGAATATCAAGCGTCGTATTTTTTCTTTCTAACACCGTTTAGATAATATTTCTAACCATGATAGTAAGCGAGACACAATGATTTCTATGAGACCTATATGTGTTCTGAAAACTGAACCAATAGACCTGCCGTGTTAAATGAAATTCTTACGGTGATGTTTGGGATTCCAGGCTCGCTAGCCATGAAGATGGAGGGTGACTGTTACCCCGACATCTCGGAGTTTGTGACGCGCTTCTACTCGGACAACGCTCACTGCAAGGACATGCTCAAGCAGATGGTCAGCTGCGAGTGGGGCAGCCACACGGAGGACCAGCCAGACCCTCAGGCCAGAGACAGTGCTCTGAGGTAACTCATTATTATTACACTGCAGTACGCTTGAGAGTGGTTCGGCTAACTGGAATCCTTATTAGGTGGGGTTCTCCCTCATGTTGGAGAAGGTTTAAAAAAAAAATCTGAGTTTCTCTACACGAAGGATTGTGACTACCATCCGTGATTCTACCCGACCACCATTCAGAATTGAAACATTGCTTGAAACGGCTTTAGCCGTATTTAGTGACTAGATCTGAATAGCCAGGTACTTCCCCACCTTCCTCTTCCTCGTCTCCTTCTTTGCACTCCCACTGGCTCCAGACGGGGGCAGTTGGGACTCTTGTGAGGTATTCACTACAAAAAAAAAAAAAAAATATATATATCAAGACAAGTGGGTCTTAAAAATGACACCGGAACCAATAATATTGGTTTACGGCAACATTTAAAAGAAAGTGCGCTATCTCACAATAAAAAGATCGCACAAAGCATTGGTTTGTACCTTTTGTTGGTCTGTGTGGAGCAAATTTGTTTTCTTGGAAGTCCGCGGCAACGGATTGACTAGCTTTGTGAAGATCATTTTTAACTTAGCCAGCATACAAAAAATATATTTTTTCAATACGACGTAAAATATTTGACAGTTCTCACCTTTCTTACGAATTCAATTTTTATAACATTTCTTTTGTCATATAATACAAAAATTACATCAAAATAATGTAGATAAAACGAACTTCCTAATAATCACTCAAATCTATGCTTTCCACAATGGATTTATATAAAAAACAATGAATAAATATAGACTTCGAATATGACAGCGTTCATATTATCAAGCGGCAGCCATTTTGTCCGCCATCTTTGGTGCCCGGCGTGTCATTAGCAATTAATATGAATTATTCGGAGTGGCTAAATGCTATCCAGTAATTCGTAATGTCAAGAACGAGAATGGCCCAAGCGATTCTGACCTTGTTCTTCATACAATTTCTTTATACATAGGGGGCAAAATTGCTTTAAAAAATCCGGACCCGCCGAGGGGACTGCGGCTTACAAGAGGTTAAAACACAAAATTGAGTTAGTTAGAAATATTTTAGGCATTGGTCGCGGACTTTATTATTAACAATTTAATCTGTTATATGAATAAAATATATATGTTACATGTAGATTCGAGACAGCATATCGAGAAAAATAACATTAAATAAAAATGGGCTGTATTGAGAACTGAGTTCTTGAAGCATGTGCGTCTCTATGTTCCTGATGACTATCTTAGACAGCGTCATCATAGATTATTCTATCTTCCTGCCTATGGGACCAACCTGCCAATGACTCTCCCGGTGGGAAGGAGTATATTGCTCCTGAACCAAATCTCTTCCGATACCAATATATTTTGCGTAAGTAAAGACAGTTTCAAAAGGGAAATACTATTGTTTCTTGAAAGAGTCTCTCCTCTCTGCCTGATGTTTTTTCTTGCTTATCTTATGTAAAAAAAAATTACCACATAAATTTAATTTGTGGTACATAATCAAAACTAAATTATTTTATTTCTCTTTGCAGTGCTAGATTAATCAATGACTCTGATTACTTGCCTGAAAATATGCAAGTCATGTCTCCCATCCTGGACGGTTTCAACGCCCTGCAAGGATCCGTCACCGAGGAAATGTCCTACGAAGCAGCCATCGCCCAATCCCTCCGAGACGTCCAACCGTCGAACAATATTCCTCAAGAACATCAAGACACCGAGATTGAATCCAGCGTTGATGATAACACAGTCGCGCGTAATGAAAGCAAAGAGTTACAGTTCCATTCCCGGAAGGAAGACATCATTAGGCTCAATGTTCAAGCGCCAGAATGTGAAGTTACCGTCAATAAAGAACTGGAGACGATACAAGAGAATCTTAACCTCACTTTGACGAGAGCGGAGCGAAGGAATTCCAACCTGTCGCACGCCAGTAGGAAATCCAGCCGTAACGAAAGCACGTCAAGTTCCCACGACTTTATGGTCAGGAACTTATCCAGTAATGCCTTGTCCATGTTTGATCCTTTGGCGGCTACCAGCTCCAGTTCCGTGAATATTAATCCAATCGCATCAGAGAATAACATCCTTCTTCCCGATCAGTTTTTGGTCTCCAATCTTTCTGATCAAGTTTCAGAAATCGCTGATAAACTCTCTCAGATAACTTACGGAGATCTTCCAGAAAATTCTATGGATGCTGGTCGGAATTATTCTCTCATTGATACCTCCATCAGTAATCTATTACAGGACCAAGTTGCCGCACAAATTTATTCATTTTCTTCCAACGATGTGTCGAATTTGATGCACAGAACGGATGGAGCCGAATTTCAGAGTTCTATTAATAATGTCAACTATTCACCGACGCGCAGTGATAAAGTCATCTCACAGTTGGCAAATATGCCTTCGACGAGTCACGGATACCTCATTCCTAACGCAATAAGTCACGAACCAGCTATTTTGTCGACATTATCGAGTAACAGTTCCGCAATCTACGACGAAGACCTGTTTTTGAATCCGATCAACAATCCCATGATGATAAGCCAGCAATCTGCAAATTTAGAAAATGATTTGTTCAATGATTCGATATCCGTCGCAAACGCAAACTTGAGCTCTTTGCTATTGACGAATGAAGAATTCCACAACAGATTTCTAGCTCAAACTGCCGATACTTCTAACGCCTTGTCAAACTGTGACGAAGCTAGTTTTTATTCTGCCAGTAACGAGACAATCACCGCTGAGAGGCTCAACGATTATCACGCAGGTGAAAATGCAGCTCGTCAGAGAGCAAAGTTCTTGATTGGTTACGACAGCGATAATAATGAGCCTACTCCCGGTGACTCGGGTATTTGTACAGAGAACACAAGTTTGGATAGGACTCCAGACTCGGAAATCAAAGATCTCCACGGTGAAAAGAATAAGGCGACGTCATCCTTGAACGTGAATTGTAGAGAAGATCATCTCGCTGTTCAAAACATTAGTAACGAAGTAGATAAAGATCTGCCTTACGGACACTTCATGGATCAAAACCGCATCTTGTCGAGTGACAATAAACAAAGACTGAATAGTAGCGACGACAAAGTCCTCTTAGATGACCCGGCGCAACTCAGAAGTTCCTTCTCGTCGAGTAATAAGGGATCTATCAATTTATCCGACGGCAGCGAACCAGACGTGATAAGTTCCTTGCATATTAATTATTCCGAAGATTCTGCTAATGTTCAGAAGAATGACGCAGGGCCTTCTCACAACTTGATGCAAAGCCCCGAGTTTGTTCAGAATCTAATCAGTGAGCCAATGGCGGACTTGAGTGATATTAGTATAAGTGGCAGAACAGAGGCGAATCGATCGCCATGTGATAAAATTTTGTGTTCAAATCCGATTGCCGAAAAGCTTTCCGATGAAGACAGTAGTGTTGCGGCGACAGCAGTAGAATCGTCGCCCGATCGGACTCGTAACGATTTAGACTCAAAAGTTATTGATAAGGTTGAAAATTGTGATAATAATATTAGTACTTGTAGTTTGAATGAATGTAACGTTAGTGCTCCCGTTACAAATAGTGAAATTAATAATATTCCAATAGTGACACATGTGCACGAAACAAATATCGTCCAAGTGGAAGAAGTTATTAACTCTGAAAGTGTTTCCAGTTCTAATGTTTTGCCTCAGAATCAAATTGTAGAATCGGTGGAGCCTGTCGATCGGGAGTTGAGTTCGGGTGCGAACGCGACGGGTGTTTTGAACCAGCGGAAGTTGCGAAAATCCACGTCCAGTGTAAAGAGCAAGAAGAAGAGGCCGAGCAGATCCACGCGGGAGACGAGGATCTGGTCTCCGGGAAGATTTGTGCTGGAGAACAGGTCGCGAGTGGAGCAGCGCAGCCCCATGAGACTGAATCTGGACCAGCTGGTGGATGATGGGTAAATTATATTTTGTACTATAAGGCTAGCTTTACACTTGTAAGTTTACGACTTCTGGCAAATGGGCACACTGGATTTTCAAAATGCAATATGCCCATTCGCCAGAAGTCATAAATTTTTTTTAAAACTTACAGGTGTAAAGCTGGCCTAACAATGAAATTTACTTTTATTTACAGTTAGCACCTAGTTTGGAATATAGGAACACCATTAATATTAGGTCCTTACATATGAAATTGGCGATTTGCCGTACTGGCAACTTTGATCTCAAATATCTTCTCTTTGGTTAGGAATTCCAAATTCAAATTTATACAGCTATTTACTCATGTATTTGTGTTTCGAAAATTATAATTCATTTGTTTTTTTCCTTAATTGTTTTTTTTTTCTTTGCGTCACTTAGTTTACAAAATGGAAAACTTGAAATATCGCGTTATTTACGAGTACGAGTTAAACCGTGTTAAACATTTAAGCCAGAAATCTTATTTTTGACGTAATCTTGATTTACATGAGACTCCCTCGAAATGTCAAATTTTCAAGTGAAACCTTAAAGTAATTAAAAAAAAACTTCTTAAAATTTCAATAAAAAATTTGGAATGGATATTTGTATGACGAAATCTCCAGGTTCCCTGGCGAATCACAGACTTGAGAGGCAGAGTGGTCGTTTTTCGCCTGAGGGCCTGCACTGACTTTTTCCATCGTTACGGACACTAATATTAATATGTTGCCTTTTAACAGTGGAGACTGGCAGTCGTCGCAGTCCAGTGCCACTTCTTCCTTCCACTCAGAGTGTGCTGATGACGAGGAGATAGCTCTGGCACTGCAGGCTCAGGAGTTGGCTTCCAGACATCACACCAGGGCCAAGTTTAGGTAAGGGGTTCATTAGATTCTGAAAACATTCTCCACCGCCCGGACCCATTGGGACTATGTTGTGAGGTTGAAGGACGTGGGGAGGGGAAAGAGATAAAGCTTTCCTGAACAATTTACATTTTGTCGTCAAAGCATTTCAAATTTCCCTTATCTAATATTATGTATTCCCAAATAAAATAATCTAAACAATTTAATAATAATATTATTTTCTACTGTAGATCGAGTGAAGACCTCATCCATCGCCTCTTCGTCTGCATAGCTGGAGTAGCCGATCAACTTCAAACAAACTTCGCCACAGACCTCCGCAACATCCTCAAATCAGTCTTCCTCATGAATCAAACCATCGAAATAGAGCCTGAGAAACCAGTGGAACCCCAAGAACCTGAAAACCCTCAATCCACCTCACAAAAGAACACCGAAACCATAGAGTATGAAGTTTCTGAATCGGAGGTTTTAACTAACGGAGATTCGTTCGATAGCATCTATTCTGCCGAAGAAGTCTACGCGGATAACAGCCCTACTTCTAGAAGATCGCAGCACAGCTTGACGGCATTGGAAGGTGCTTCAAACTCCGAAGAAAACACACAGAATGATCTGAATGAACGGAGAGACTCGCAACCGTCGTCGCGCCAGAATTCACAACGTTCGTTGAATTCGCGGAGTTCCGCCAATTCAATAGGTGCGACACAACACAGTGAACATGTCGAGATTGCAACCGATAATAATGGTAGTCCGCGTTCGCTAACAAGGAAAGATGCACCATCTCGAAGTTCATCAAGTACTTCATCCGATTCCAACAGAAATCCGACAACGGAGAATTACTACGATACTGAGAGCATCGGTTCTAATTCGCGCGTTTCTCAAGTCGTGGCCGAACCAACTATGATCAATGGAAATGTGGGTGCAAGAATAAATACAAGAGCTAATTTGAGGGCAGTCGGTGATGCTGGGGAAGACGGAGTCAGGAGTGGAAATAGAGCTGGTGACAGAACCGTAGACAGGGCTCACAGATCGCAGTCTGTCAGCACGGGATTGGAGAGGGCCCCGGAATGGGTGCCAGATATAGCGGCACCGGACTGCATGAGATGTGGATCGCACTTTACGGCGTTTAGGAGACGGCACCATTGTAGAAACTGCGGTAAGTAAATTTCTTTTTATAAATCTGTGTTGTATTATTACTAATGTTGCAATAAGAAATGTAAAAAAGATAAGAAAAATAAAATAAAATAAAATACCTGATAAGATTTTGTCAAAATATATGCATTTACAATAAGTTTATTAACGAGTCATCTGTCGTAAGCCCGCCGGCGGGCAGGTGACGGCTGAGAGGTTAAAAAATAAAATGCATTTTAACCCTTATATATACAGAATTTATACAAGGACAAGGTCAGAATCGCTTGCGACAATATCATTCCAGACTTTGCTTTCTATTATAGCACTCTAGCTCTTTGGAATCCTCTGATATTAATTTTCTATAAAATATGGTCTTAAACCCCTGTCATTCGACATTCAAGAGGTTAATAAAAGTTTTTAAAACATAATTTTTTTTTTAAATGTGCGAACGTAATAGCGCAGAATGGTACAATCAAAGTGTGCGTATCACGTACATTGATAGGCATCGGGCGGTTAAAAACTTTTATGACAATATTTCAAATTAAAACGTCAATATTTTTAGTTATTAAAAGGGATAGGTAGATGTGGGTAGGTGATATTTATGGTTCCATGACAACTCAGAATCATGCATTTTCAACACCCCTTTGAAAAGTCATTAAAAGTTTGGAGGCAAGTGCGAGTCTCCAGTGATGAGGAGGAAATGGGCCTCCGGTTGGAAGAGGAGATATCGGTGAGTGATATCTCCGCGTGCTGCAGGTCGGAATAATAACACTGTAGGATGATAATGAAGATGATGTGTATTTACAATATTTACAGTTGCACTAAATTACAAATTATTTACAATCGTAGTAATATTCCGACACGCGAACCGCAGATTGCGAAGTTGTTTTACTAGGCCGCTGAGCTGTAAGAACGACTGCCTGACTTGGCTAGCAGCCGACCCAAAGGTACACGGAAGGTAGGTCAAACATGCACACGCGAGAAGTTTCTCGATATTGCGGCGCAGCGCTGTGTATTATATGTCGCAGATCCGAGCTCTTTCCAGAAGGTGGTCAAAATTATATTGCGTAGCGAGATAGTAGGTAGAGACGGCCGTGCAGTAATAATCAGTGCAATATACTAGGTAGGCCGCTACAAAAGTTATGAATTTTTTTTTTAAATTGCCCCTAATGTAACCTATTTAACCAATTTTTAATATATTTTTATGGAATGAACGCGGCAGAATCTAAACTGGAAATCTTTCACTCGACGAGTTTTATTTTTTAAATACGCCATCGTTCGCTTGGTTACACAATTTTTATTTGTTATTATTTCACCTTCCAGGAAAAGTGTTCTGCGCTTCGTGCAGCTCTAACTCCATCCCGCTCCCCCGGTTCGGACACCTTAAACCGGTGCGTGTGTGCGAGGAGTGCTTCCAGTCCACCAGCCTGAAGCAGCAGCAGAACCACCACACCTCCCAGCACCACAGCCGAGCCGGTGTCCACGGCTCTCGCCGACAGACCTACTCGCACAGATGAGTCGGATTCCTACCCTCACTTCGAACTGTCTCTCTTCACCTGACGATTCTTAGTTTGAATTTTATATGTTTCACAACAATTTTATGATTGACAATATTTTTTATTTTATAATTCGTCAGATCTACTCGGTACAAATGATGATTCTGAGTTTTACCCTAAATTTAAACTGTCTTTCTTGGTCCCCTAGCACTGTCGATTGATAAGGATTGATAGGATAACTTTCGGTAACTTCACATCGCTCCATAGGACAACTGCAGATCGCTAATGTAGAAACAACAGTTGACGTCCAATATATTATCAATCTTAGTCAGTGTGAACTGTTACTTATTCGTTGGCGATCTGCAGTCATGCTAGGGAACTGTGAGAAGTTACTGAAGGTTATCCTATCAATTCTTAGCGATCGACTGTGCTGATGATGATTATTTGAATTTTATATTTTTCTTGACTGCTGATTGTGACAGTTTCGTTTTCAATACTGACATTTAAATATTATATGTACAGCAGTGGCAGTCCATGACTTTTCAGTGAGTTAGAGTGGTAAGATTAAATAATATATATAAAAGTATTTTGAAAGTATTTTCAGTTACAACAACATCAATATTGTGGTATTATTCCATCTTACCACTCTAGCTCACTGAATAGTCACCGACCGCCACAGTTATATCTCTATTAACCGCTTCCCGGGCGATCACGCAAATGCGGGGAAAAAAATTAAACATTTAACTTATTTTATTTCATGCAATCAATTAAATATTTTTCAACAAAATGCCGACCATAAAGCTGTTAAAAAAAAAATATATATATTTAAATATAATTTTTTTTTGTGATTATTAATAATATGCTTTAAAATAATGACGTAAAATTTAGTTTGGTTTTTTATATAATTCGCCTGGGAAGCAATTGAGGAAATTACAATCAAGGTCTTTTTATTCTATACAGGGTGTATCGGTACGTACCCGACAAACTTTAACCAGCGATGCCTGATCATATTTAGAGTAAAAAATGTTATGGCGACTTTGCTCTCCGGTAACGTTTATTTTCAATTAAAAAAATCCACACTCGGTCACTGTCCGTCACTCCACTCTACCCCCACCTCGCTACCCGCACCAATAACGCGATAGACATCGCGGCGGTAGGCGAGGTGGGAGTAGCGCGGAGATGTGAAAAGTGACGGCGTGTGGAATTTTTTTATTTTTTTTATTGAAAATAGACGTTATCGGAGAACAAAATCGCCATAACATTTTTTACTCTAAATATGATCAGGAATCGCTGGTTAAAATTTATCAAGTACGTACCGATACACCCTGTATATGACTGCAGTTATTTAAGCACAGGTTCCAAACCTTTTCGTCCAATTTTCAATTACATTTTTCTTTAACACACAGACAAAGTTTTAATCAAATTATTGTGTGTTGCTTTGAACAAGCTATTGTGTATCATCATCTATCCAGTCCAATTTATAACCACTCGAGCGATGGCCACCCAAATTTCTGTAGCTGATTTTTATGAAATATAAATTTAACAATTTTTTATAAATCATAAAAAGATGAGATAAATGGTGAAATTTTGTTGGATTAGGAGAGGTACGATTTTTCCAATGAGCGCCGCCGAATTTCAACTGAACAACTGGAAATCTGTATCGCTCGAGTGATTAAGAGAACTGCCTCAGTGGAGTGAGATGGTTTTTTCTATAACTGGACTATAGCTATAAGTCTAAAACGTGTACCTTTTGTGTAAAAAACCATACACTGTATAAATATATAAAAGACATTTTGACTATAATATATTTTTTATTTTACTAATAATAATTTTATTTTTATTAATTTGCTCATTTCATAAATTGACTTATTCTAATTGAATCATACTAAACATATTTCGGATTAAATAAATTAATTAAGTAATTTTATTAGCGCAACTTTTAACATGCTTAAATTTGTGATAATTGGATAGCAAATTTTAAATTAATTTTATAACAGCGATGAATCCTTATCCAAAGTTTTTATTAAATACAATTGAATTAAATACCATATATGATAATGTATCAAAAAGTGTTTAATAAAATCACCCAAACAATAGTACGCAGTTATTTTAGTATAATTCAATTCCAATTAGTCGAAATAATATCAATTAGTTTATGTTATAATTTTATTTTGTGTATTTTTGATTAAATTAATATTTTATTATGATTTTCTTTGACTTTATATTTTAACAATGTCATTCATATTATATATCTCAATAAACTAACCAATTATCAGTGAAAGAAGACAGAAACAATTTTTTTTTACAATTTTAGTTGAAAATGTTATAATTTTAAGTTTTTTTCTAAATATAAAAATATACTGCCTAAATTTTTAACCATATCGGAGGCCCTAGCACGCTTGCTCTATAACGATCGATAGGATAACTATCGGTAACTTCTTATCGTTCCCTAGGACAACTGCACATTGCTAACGTACAAACAACGGTTGATGTCGAATATGTTAAGGACACTTAGTCATTGTGAACTGTCATTTATTCGTTGGCGATCTGTAGTCATGCTAGGGAACGATGAGAAGTTACCGATAGTTATCCTATCGATCGTTATAGAGCGAGCGTGCTAGGGCCTCAGGACGATTTGGTTTCACAAGTCAAGTACTAGTGCAATAATTTCTCTGATTTATTTGTACTAATGAAAAAAATTGATATATTATCATTTTCTTGCATCAAAAACCACACTAGATTATTTTATATAAACGTATTTAACTTAAAACAATTTTATCAACATATTAATTTAACATAACTTTATCAACATCAAAAAGAAATGTAGTGCGCCGTGGAATAAAGTTAGATAAGTCAAAAATTCCAATTTAGAAATGTAACAGAAAAAATAGTTTTTCTGACTTAGCTGACTTTACATAACATTTAAAAAAAAAATTTGTTTCCTTATTTTTGTCATATTAAATTTACATTTTAAAAAACAAATAATTTTTGTGAATATCAATGAATATAAAAAAATTATTGTTAAGAACCTAATCTTATCCCCTGATTATAAATATTTACATAATTAAGTTATTTTAATGTTTGACTGAATGTAAAGAAAAGAGGAATAAGTAATTTTTATTATTATTTCTTTTAACTATTTGACTGGAATTCTTTTTTGTGACTAGGATATGTAATTTTTTAAATTTGTTAGTGTTTTCTGTGTATAAAGTAAATAGATAGGTAATAAAATTATTATAATGAATAGATCACATAGCTTAGATTTATAAAATTGGGTAATCAATATTGTTTTAATTAATTATTATGTTAATAAAACTGTGATTGTTATTTTATGATTGTTTACTGCCTAGATTTGACTAGCATTTGCTTTATTTGAATACATTTTTATGCAAAAGCCAAAACTTTGATAAACCACAAAAACATATTTTCTTATACACAATGATCAAATGTTGATTATCTCTTTGTTGTATTTTGATTTTAACCCATTGAACTGTAATGATGTCTGTAGCATGAACTCTCATGATGTAATGACTTGTATGCTTGCTATGTGATGGCATTTAAAAATGAATATCTTTTTTTATAAATTCTAATTCAGAGAATGTGTGGTTTGAAGTTGAAAACATTTGGTGCAATTAATGAAGAAAATGAAATGTTATATGCCATCAGAATCCACACTTAGAGCTCGTACGCACTAGCAGCTAGCCGCCTAGGCGGTTGGCCGCACTTTTATTTGCAACCGCTCATTTTGTACGCACTAAACCGCCGAAAAATTCAAACGAAATTCAACCGCCAATCGAACCGCCTAGGCGGCCAGCCGCTAGTGCGTACGAGCTCTTAGTGTTAATCTAGTGATTACCTGATGTTAATTTAGAAGTCGAATCTTTTGTTTTTTTTTAATAACTCAGGTACGGGACATACGTCATTCCTATGTCTACCTACGTTAAATTATCGTGAAAACAAGCTTATGTGTCCAAGCGGTTAAATTATTGGCATTTTAGATTAACCTCTTGAATGTCGGTTGGTATTTGCCCACACGATGGCCTTGCATCATAGAAAATGAATTACAAAGAATTCCGAGGAGCTACAATTGGCTCAAGCGATTCTGACCTTGTCCTTATAGTTTTTCTTTATACATAATGGTTAAAATCGCATTTAAGCATTTAACGTCTCATCTGCCCCTGGCCCACCCGCGGGCGAGCACCAAATAAGTGGTTAACCTTACATCTGTCGCTCGGACGCCGGCGTCCGGGATATTATTTTATTTTTTCAAATGCGATTTTTACTCTTATGTACATATAAAGAAACTGTACAAGGACAATATCAGAATTACTTGCACCAATATCATTCCAAATGTTATTGCCTCTGATATTAATTTTCTATGGTATACGGCCACCGTGTGGCCAAATGTCATCCGACATCAAGAGGTTAAGAGCTAGATTTTCAAATGTTAAATTGTGGAGATTAATTGTTGCCCATTGACTTTCTATTTAAAAAAAAACACTGGCTAGAGAGAGAGGGGTTGAGATCACAGTGAAAAGTAGTTTATTTTTTAATTAAATTGAAATTGCTGCATTATAATACATACATAATTTTATTCAATTCTATTTTGAACAAAGTGCTTGTAGAATTTTTGCTTAGTGGGAAAAATAATGTTTGTGTTCTAGCATTTTATATCACCTATGAATATGAACTTCTGAGGAGTTGAACTAAATTTTTCCAGCGTTTAGAATGCCCATCGAAACTGTGAAAATGCTCAAATCCTGAAAAGTCGATCAACTTACAAATATGTATTAAGTACCATTACAGTGAGAATTTAAAAACCTTAAATGAATTATTTAAATTTAATGACTTTTGCCAGTGATTTAACTGAACAAAAAAACATATTTTCAGCTTTGTTTATACATAATAATATTAATCGGCTAATCTATTCTTAGGCTAGCTTTACATTTGTAAGTTTTTTCATAAGTTTACGACTTCTGGCCAATGGGCATATTGCATTTTGAAAATCGTGCCAATATGCCCATTGGCCAGAAGTCGTAAATTTACGAAAAAACTTACAAGTATAAAGTTAGCCTAATGCAGTCAACTCTAAAAATGTGCAAACATGGAAAGTTGAAACAAAATAACCAAGATATATGAGTACGCTATTTGTTCATTTTCCATTCGTAATTTGTCTTACGACTGTACTAGAATACTTCACAGCATAAATAACTACCTGATGAGTTATTGTATATCTTGACATGTTGCGCAGAGCTGGCGGAGAGAATGGAACACTGCACTCCTTGCTTTACACATTGTCTATTATACCTACCCTTGACATGACCTGTGTTAATCACACCGTGTCTCGCTGTCTCATCCCTGACTCCTTTCATCTACTTTCATGTCATACATTCTCCTTGCAGGCTTATGCGCTAAGCCAGGAATTGGCAATTGGCGGCCCGCAAAGTTCAAACGAGCTTCTAATTTTGCTTAATTATTATTGATGCACCCATTTACTGAAAGGTCTTCACGCAAACAATTAAAATTTTGAAAAAAACATATTTTCGGCTACAACTGGTCTCAACTGCCAGAACTAGTTAGACTGACATATAAAAACGAAGATTGGGAAGAAACTACCACACATTAGCCTCTTGGGTTATCATTTTTAGTCTTATCTCTTCCTTTGCCAGTTCTGCATTCCTCTTTCAACTACCCGTATTCATTCTGAGCAGTTTTAGACTTGACTGTACGTTGCCACATCAGTTTTTATAATAAAAATAATATAAAATAAAATAATGCCTTTTGTCCTTATAATAAATATGTATTTATAGTGTAATATTTATATGAAAAAATAACTGTACCTTATCGATAAATATTATGTAACTTTAAGAATATTATCCCTTACCTGCTGATTTTTGTATATGTAAATCTCATGTCTTATAAATATGTATGTATGTAATACCCTTTTTATGTTATTTGTATCATAATATTATATTCTTGATAGTGACTTTTCTGATAATCACGATCATGTATGGATTTAAAAATGAATATTGTTATTATTATGAGTATGGACTAATTAATATTACGTTAATGAATAATCCAATAGTTGGGAATAAAGTTGTAATGTATCATATTATGTATTATATTGGAAACAGATAAAAAGCGATGTTATTTTCAAGTTAAATCTATTGTTTTATTTTTTACCTTGAACGTTCCCGAAATTTCGACGCAGCGTTGCATATTGTGTATCGTAGCAGCGAGACCTTTCGAGTAGGTGGTCAAAATAATAATTCAGCATGGCGAGGTAGGTAGGCGCAGCGGTATCGAGCTACATGATGACCGCGCAGTGTAGAGGTAGTAGGTAGGTCGCTATACGTCTGTCATACAGACTCGCTCCGTGTACTAGATACAAACGGAAGTGCTGCCATCTACAATATTCAGATAGAACTGTTGAATTTTTTATTTCATAGTTTCCAGCGGAGGCGGATTTTTTTTTACCTGCTAGTTTGTACTTATTGTTTTTCATGAAGTCACGATATTTGAGTTATCGTCTTTATATGTCAGAGTGATAAATAATCGTATCGCTCTGGTGAAAGACCACCATTCAGAATCGAAACGTTGCTTGAAATGTCTTAAGCCGTGTTTAGTGGCCATATCTGAATAGCCAGGTGTTTCTCAAGGTTGTTATTTTTCATATTTTCGTGTAGATTATTAGTGTTATTTTCTTCTTCAATGATATAGAAATATAAATATTTGAATCATGAAACATTTAAGATGTTTAAATAACAATAATTTTTCAGAGTTTGCCAATCATTTTTCAATTAAAGTGGTCTAAAACAGATTTATCTATTTTTTATTTAATCTAACTAATTAAATAAGAAATATTCCGTATTAACCGTGAAGCGGATTTATACAACTTTATCCCTATTTCCATTAGGCTGGAATCAGACGGTTCACTAATCGTTCATTTCTGTATTTCATTCGGCCTATTTTACTCGGAATGACACGTCTGAACATGAAATTTAACAAAAGTGAAACAAAGTTGGAACATTCGCTTGAGTAACCATAGAGTAACGCTTCACTCGAGGGAACCGTCTGATTCCAGCCTCAGTAAGTGTTCTGAATACCGACTATTACAAAAAGCAACTAGGGCCATCTGTTTCAATTCAACGCTAGCCACAGTAAAAGTTACACTGGCTAGCTTTACCCTTGTAAGTTTACGACTTCTGGCCAATTTCCTCATTGGATTTTCAAAATAGAAAACAGCATTTTGAAATTTAAAAGCAGAGCTGAAACCGGTTTTTAAAAATTTTCGATATTAGTGACATCTGTCGATTAGTGAGCTAATTAAATTATCAGTAACGAGTTTTACTCTGAAAAATAGTGTCATATTTTTACTGTAGGTGCTGTCGCAAAGCACAGTAATTTTTAAAAAATCAACCCACAAAAACAACGTTTTTTTTTTACTACTAATCATCATCTATTTTCAATTTTCGACCTAGTTGCGCCATCTCTTGGACCAGCTAGCAGCCAATTTCAAATATTTTTTTAACTTAGGATTGAACCTTCCTCCCCAGGGACTGAACAAAATGAGTGAGCATCGCTAACACTTGAGCCAAATCCCAATTGCATGGTACCGACATTTATTTCGTAAATTAACTGCTGTTGATGTGATTTAATCCAGTTTCAGAAAGAAATCGTCATGTGTGTGCCCGTCGTGTGATGAAAACAAAATAGAAATTCAAATAGATGTATTTAAAAAATCAATCCTTAAAAAACAACGCTTTTTACTATAATATATGTACATCAATTTTCGACCTAGTTGCGCCATCTCTTGGGCGACGAGGCTGGCCCCTCAGCCAAAACCCAATAGGAGAATACCGACAGTTATTTTATACTATATATTAAATATGAATTGCTCATCCAATTTCAGATATTAGGTATTTGGAGGAAACAGACACACGTCCATTGTGTGACTCATCTTTTTTCTCACCATTATTTAATGTGTAAGAAAGAGCAGCAGCATTATTAGGATAAAGAACGTACGTTTTATGATTTTTTGGACCGTCACGGTACCGTAACCTTTGATCGTCAAGCTAATAATAAAAGCTCATCGTCAAAATGTATTTCGATCTCTAAAAAGAAAATAAATAAATAAAATATTTGTATCACTAAGGGGGAAAATCCATTGCGTTATACATATTTATTTTATAGCGTCTAGTCTAGCTTTTTGCCTGTACAGAATTTCCATTGCCGCAGCAAATGTTAGACCGTAAGTAATAAGAAACAATGTCTGCCATTTTCCTATCTCTAATCTTACATACTATCAATAAAGTATTATAATGCAGGTACTTTCTTCTGATTTACGTGTTCCGTGGGGCATTCTCATCGGATGTGAAAGCAAAAAAATAACTTCTTCATTACATAACATGTACGAGGGCTATCCAAGAATTAAAAATCTTAACTCCTTTTCGGCGACGCGGACGTTATTTCTCAAAATATGGTGGCACTAGAGTGTAGTTCAGACTTTCCCATAAAAAAACTAGGTGATCCGGCTCGGTAGCTGCTTCAGTGCGATCTTTACGCTCATTTGAGATGGACGCTAAAAAATCGTGTGGAAAGTGCTCGGGTCTCTTTGAACCGTTTTTCCAACCAAGGCGAGGCTTTTTTGGGTTGAAACATGGGTTCACCACCTAACCCCGAAATCAAAAGGGCAATCAATGACTTGATTTGCATATTTTTCTTCACCTGAAGCAGCATTTGGCCGGAAAACCTTTGGAGACCGACTAGGACGTGGAGGAAAAGGTGAGAACATTTTTGGCGGCGGATTCTACGATAAGGGAACCAAGGACCTAGTGCCACGGCTTACCAAGTGAATCGATCGAAACGGGGACTATGTCGAAAAATAGCGGGGATATGTAGGTACCTACCTAAAAAATGACATACGATTTTTTTGAAAATATAAGTTTTTCGGCAACCCTTGTACTTCGCATAATAAACTTATGTTTTTTTTGTCAATCACTATTATACCAGTAGGTATAGTACACGCTCAACTTTAATGCCGGCCCGAACTTGGTACGATCCAGTTACTGACTTTACAATGAACGTAAGCAAAATAGAAATATGCGTAAAAACATAAGTGTGACAGAGAAAGGCGTGGGCGGGGAGGCATGGCAATTTTCTGACCTTAAACTCGCCTTTTTGCAATTTGTTGAAAATGGGTCGGGAAATTGTGTAAAAGTTTTTGATACTGTTAATTTTAAAGTTTTTTTAATTATCTTTTTAACATTCTCTCATCGGACAAGCTGTTTGAAAGCTTCAACCGTTCGCTTGAACCATTCTTTTTGAAAATAACAGGACAACACTTCCGTTTAAACAATCCGAAACTGAACAGACATTGACATAATAAAACTAACTGCGGGCGGCTTTTCGTTCTGATTCGCCCAGTTTAAGTGTTGGTGACTATTTATAAGGCATCGCCCTTTTACAAAACTAACTACTATTAACATTAAACTACAGAATACTTATATTTAATAGGTAGATATATAATAGTAGACATTCTATTATATTAAGACCGTGAATAATGAGAGGAACATAAATCTTCTTATTATTGAATGAAAGAGAAAAATATTTCTTCTTCTTCATACTTTTTTCCTTAAATATAGTATTATAGATGGCGCCACTTCCGTTTGCAAATCGCATGTGAGCGAGTGATAATTTGCATATTACGGCAACAGCTCCGTGGAAAAAGGAACGTTCACGGCCGGGTCAGAACGGTTTCCATACAGTGTGGCGTGGAGATTTACTCGGAGTCGGGTTCCTTAATTTGAACTGTACAGGCAACTTCGATGATGATATCAAATTTAATACCAAGGGAAAAATAATAATATGAAAACTTCAAAAGTATTTTATATAATTATTTTAGGATGGCACCACTTCCGTTTGCAAAACGCGTGTGAGCGAGTGCCAAGTGTGTATATTACGGCAGCAGCTCCGTGGAAAGATGCACGTTCACGGATGGCTCAGAGGGGTGTCCGTACAGTGTGGCGTTGGAGATTTACTCGAAGTCGGGTTCGTTAATTTTAACCGTACGGGCATTACAGTAGATATTAATATACTTCGATTAGAAATTAGATGGCTGTGTTCAAAGTATTGCCATTTATTGGTGATTTCGTAACCGTCCCAAAATATATATATATTTTTTAATGGCAACTATCGGAAACATAAAAATAATGTTCATTTAAAGATTGTAAAGGAAAAAAATCATAAGATTCCCGATTCGCGGTAGAGTTTCCATGTGAAGATCAGTATTAAAAAAAGTATCGTGTAAAATGACCATAATTTGTTCTTCTTGAAAGACATTTAGGAACTCCAGAAATTCATCTCTGGTCTCTTATCTCCCCTGCCCGCCACACAATACTTACAGCTTTAGCCCGGGCCTACAGCGATACTACCACGAGGAATGTTAAAAGCTATTTAATATAATGCCTTGTTGATTTCATCTTATTTATGTCACCTTCCATGGACCGGGTAAAGGATGGCCGTTTTTTAAACTGTGGAACTGTGAAAATGTGGAACTGTGATAACAATCTAATTGTATCCATAAATCCATAACTACGTAGCTTTGAGGACACGGTCGATGAAAAATATGAATCAAGATAATCCTTTCACTGTCGCTCTTACCACTCCGAATACTGAGAGGAAGGGATAACTGCACTCTGCTGATAATACATAAATAAAATCGTCAAAATCTAGGTTCTATATTCCCCATTTTCCTCCTTCAGAACTGGACCGATTTTAAAGTTTTTTACCAAAATGAAAAAGTGATTTTTGCTGCAAGAAATATCAATTTTCCATGCCTTGGGTAGCGTATTCGTATATCTTTTTTTGTTGATTTCATCACACCATTTTTCCATAGTAAATATCTAGAACAACGAGTTTTTTGAAAGGTGGCTCTGATGAATGAGAAGGGGAACATTTGAAGATGATCCTTAGCAAAAGTTTTCGAACAGTCAGTAGATGGTAGAGAATTAATGCTGTGCAGCTTCCCCATCCTATAATACCATACATTATAACGCAATTAATGCAAACTAATTATTGTTTTGCTCTGTCAAACTTACTCCAATTGTCACACCGTAGACCATGCATTGTGCGTAGCTTATAATATTTACAATTAAATTAAAATATTTCTTCCACTATTTTAAAGATACTTTTAGCAATTTTTATAACTAAGACCTCTCTAGTACTATATATTGCAACGCTCTGTTTGACACTTACTAGGCACTGGGGACCCACATTTAAATGTAAAAGGCAACCGTGTCCATTATATAGATAAAGTATAAACTAATCGGGACGTAGGCTAATGAAGTGATTCTACATTCAATGGATGATTTTTTTCCATCGTATCGCCAGTAGATCGACGCTTTTGATATGGCCTTAACAAACTACCGAGCCAGTTGACATTATTTGCAGTTGGAAGACAAGATCGAGCCTTTGCACGAAATAATGTTGTATCCAACAAAACTATCAATATTGAGTTATCGAAGGAATAATGGTGTAACCAACCAAACCATCAATGTTGAGTTATTGAAGGAATAATGTTGTATTTAACAAAACCATCAATGTTGAGTTATTGAAGGAATAATGTTGTATCCAACAAAGCTATCAATGTTGAGTTATTGAAGGAATAACTTTGTATTTAACAAAACCATCAATGTTGAGTTATTGAAGGAATAATGGTGTAACCAACCAAACCATCAATGTTGAGTTATTGAAGGAATAATGTTGTATCCAACAAAACTATCAATGTTGAGTTATCGAAGGAATAATGGTGTAACAAACCAAACTATCAATGTTGAATTATTGAAGGAATAATGTTGTATCCAACAAAACTATCAATGTTGAGTTATTGAAGGAATAATGTTGTATTAATAAAAACTATCAATGCTGAGTTATTGAAGGAATAATTTTGTATTTAACAAAACCATTAATGTTGAGTTATTGAAGGAATAATGGTGTAACCAACCAAACCATCAATGTTGAGTGTTGAGTTATTGAAGGAATAATGTTGTATTAATAAAAACTATCAATGCTGAGTTATTGAAGGAATAATTTTGTATTTAACAAAACCATCAATGTTGAGTTATTGAAGGAATAATGGTGTAACCAACCAAACCATCAATGTTGAGTTATTGAAGGAATAATGTTGTATCCAACAAAACTATCAATGTTGAGTTATCGAAGGAATAATGGTGTAACAAACCAAACTATCAATGTTGAATTATTGAAGGAATAATGTTGTATCCAACAAAACTATCAATGTTGAGTTATTGAAGGAATAATGTTGTATTAATAAAAACTATCAATGCTGAGTTATTGAAGGAATAATTTTGTATTTAACAAAACCATTAATGTTGAGTTATTGAAGGAATAATGATGTAACCAACCAAACCATCAATGTTGAGTGTTGAGTTATTGAAGGAATAATGTTGTATTAATAAAAACTATCAATGCTGAGTTATTGAAGGAATAATTTTGTATTTAACAAAACTATCAATGTTGAGTTATTGAAGGAATAATGTTGTATTAATAAAAACTATCAATGCTGAGTTATTGAAGGAATAATTTTGTATTTAACAAATCCATTAATGTTGAATTATTGAAGGAATAATGGTGTAACCAACCAAACCATCAATGTTGAGTGTTGAGTTATTGAAGGAATAATGTTGTATTAATAAAAACTATCAATGCTGAGTTATTGAAGGAATAATTTTGTATTTAACAAAACCATCAATGTTGAGTTATTGAAGGAATAATGTTGTATCCAACAAAGCTATCAATGTTGAGTTATTGAAGGAATAATTTTTTATTTAACAAAACCATCAATGTTGAGTTATTGAAGGAATTATGTTGTATCCAACAAAACTATCAATGTTGAGTTATCGAAGGAATAATGGTGTAACAAACCAAACTATCAATGTTGAATTATTGAAGGAATAATGTTGTATCCAACAAAACTATCAATGATGAGTTATTGAAGGAATAGTTATATAACTAGGAATAGTTATAACTCAGCTCAGGTGCGTAATTTCGTATGTATACCAACAAATTATTCTTAAATTTTCCTGCCAATAAACATTAAAACCCTGTTAATTTGTTCGTAAGAACTTCAGTCCCGTTTTCAACTGTTTTTACGAATAAAATGATCGTATTTTAGAATAACATTTTTCTCCGTGTGGACACTGTAACGCTGCTGTACGAAAAGTTTGTCACAGAACAAGGAAACGTAACACGGCGTTATACCCCAAAAAATAAATAAAGAAGATATGCCAATGTTGTTTTACTGTTTCTGAATCCATTGTATGAAGCTTTGTAATTTTTTTACAAAAGTTTATTCATTGGCCATTACGAACATTTATGTAGATAATCTTCATCCTGTGATCTTTTTGTTATTGAAGTACCTACGAGGTAGGTATTGGGTATATTTATTTTAAAAGCCATGTCGTAGTGTCGGTGCATATTTAATTTTCGACTTAAGTCGTTTCAGATGGCTTTGTACGCGCGAGTACTATCTATACTTTATGCAGGGCCGGCCTAACGAGTCAAATTTGGTTGCCCTTGTCAAAAAGTTTGGTCACAGAAGTGAACAATGTACAGCTATTAGAGGAACAGAGAAATGTATAAATTGTATCAATACCAAAAGCAAATTAAAGATTAACCTAGAGTCAAATCATCCGGCGTGGAGCTTTGAATGTCCGGTATATAAAAGAAAATTAGAAGTGGAAAAGAGAAAGGTCAATTTTTTATAAAAAGCAACCAACTGCAAGGAATTCTATGTTTAAATATTCAAAGTTTGATATCGAATAATGAGGAGGTCCAGATGCTGATCGAACGAAATAATCCCACAATGGTAATGTTAAGCGAGACTCACGTAACATGCGACATTGAAGACAGCGAAATAACTTTTCAGGGATATACTACAGTACGTTGTGATTCTTACAGTAGACATACAGGAGGGGTAGTGATAATTATTAGAAAAGACATACTATATGAAGTAATTTCCAACACACAGTATGAAAAGAACTGCTGGATACTAGCAATAAGGATAACTTCGGGATATAAAAAAGGAGTTTATGGAGTAATTTACCACTCTCCAAATGCAAGTACCAAAGACTTTCTATCATTTATAGAGAACTGGTGCACCCTAAATCTCCAAGAAGAAGAAGATAATATTTTAACTGGTGACTTCAATATAACTTTCAAAAACTTAAAGGATACATACACTAAAAGACTAAAACAAATTATTCAAACTTTGGGAATGAAACAACTTGTTAAAAATGAGACACGAATAACAGATAAATCCAGTACGTTAATTGACCTTGTCATATCAAATAGATTGGATTTGAATGTAAAAGTTCTTGATGAACCAAAAATAACCGATCATAACCTTATCCACATTACAGATAACATAAAAAGAAATAAGACGAAAACCAGCAAAATAATAAAATACAGAAACTATAAAAAATATAGCAGTGAAAGATTAATTGAACTTCTGGGTGATATGGATGAACTTCATCAAATGGAATACAATGAAAAGTCTAAATCTTTAATAAATAATCTACAAGAAGTAATTGATAAGTTAACACCGATCCAAACTACTAAAATAAGAGGAACAAATAAATGGTATAATATAGAACTACAAACGACACAAAATGAAAGAGATAGATTATACAAAATTGCAAAAATCTCAAGAAACTCTCAAGACTGGAAAGCATTCAAAAATATGAGAAATAAATACACAAAACAATTGAAAAGTTGCAAGAACGATTACTTCAAAAACAAAATTATCTCTGAAAAAGGAGATACTAAAAAAATGTGGAAAACCATAAAAGGATTACTACAAACCGAAGATAAAGGGATGAAATACGACATTGAATTCCCACATCAAATACAGGGTACCGTACAGAACTGCTTCAACAAATATTTCGTAAACAGCATAATAGAATTGCATCAGAGTATACCAATCCTGAAGAAAGACATCTACGTGAGAAATGTTCGGCTAAACCGAGAAAAACTTGTGTTTAAAGAGATTGATGAAACATATCTTTTACAGATTCTTAATAGCACCAAATCAAAAGAGAGTCCAGATGGAATAAGTTTTACAGTTTTGAGAGATGCAATGCCAGTGATAGGACCTCATCTACTGGATATAATAAATGAATCATTAAGAAGTGGAAGATTTCCAAACACATGGAAAACATCTATTGTGATCCCGATTCCGAAAGTCGTTAATACCAGAAAATGTGAAGAATTTAGACCAATAAATATGTTACCAAAATACGAACAGGTACTAGAAATTGTAATAAAAAAACAACTCGTTGAGTATTTGGAAAAACATAACATATTATGTGAGGAGCAATCAGGATTCCGAAACAACAACTCTTGCGAAGCGGCGATAAACATAGTGATTGATACATGGAAGAAAGAAACAGACAAAAAAAAAATCACCATTGCAGCATTCTTAGATTTCAAAAGAGCATTTGAAACGATAGAAAGGAAAATACTATTGGAAAAACTAGAAGACATTGGTCTTTCTGAAGTAGCTCTGAATCTATTCAAAGAATATCTCCAGAATAGAAAACAGGTAACGAAAGTTGAAAGCTCAGAATCAGAACCGATAGAAAACAACCTTGGTGTTCCGCAAGGGTCAGTATTAGGTCCAATTCTATTTATAATTTACATAAATGATATTATCAAAACTATTAAACATTGCAAAATTAGACTATTTGCAGATGATACCTTAATCTATATTTCGTGTGAAGATTACATAGAAGCAATTAACAAAATAAACGAAGACCTACAAAATATAGCAAAATGGCTGAAAGTAAACAAGTTGAAACTGAACGTAAACAAAACAAAATATTTGGAAATAGGCAATAAAACGTGTAACACAGGGTTAAATTTGACAATTAATGGTGAAAAAATTGGAAAAGTAAATGAAATCAAATACCTGGGTGTAATACTCGACTCAAAACTGACTTTCACAGCAAACTTTGAATATGTGTTAAAAAAGGTATCAAAAAAGGTAAATTTTCTTAGAAGACTAAGACGTAAATTAAATAGAAACACTACGGAGCTCATTTATAAAACTATCGTTGCTCCACATTTGAACTACTGCTCTACGATGTTATATTTGGCCAATGAAAGTAATTTGAACAAACTAGAAGTTATACAAAACAAAGCCATGAGATGTATACTGGGGAAAGGCAAATACGCAAGGATTAATCAAATGAGAGAGGAACTAAATTGGATTCCAATAAAAAAGAGACTATTATTTAGTGTATTAATTTTTGTGCATAAAACTATGAAAAACCAAATGCCAAAATACTTTAAGGATGAAATTGTTTTTAATAGAGACGTTCATAACTATGAAACAAGAAATATAAACAGAATTCGATTGCCACAAATGAAGAAATCAAAATCACAGAACTGCATAATGTACAGAGGACTAAAGATGTATGATGAAATGCCTGAAACTATGAAGAATGAAGAAAGAATGAATGTATTTAAAAAGAAATGTTATGATTACTGTAAAAATATTTAAATTTATCAAATGAAATGTTACATTGTGCTTATTAGTTTATATTCATGTAGTATAAACTAACTCAATAAAAAAAAAAAAAAAAATAAAAAAAAATAAAAAAAAATAAAAAAAAAATGGTAGATACAAACATTATCGACAAACCTAATTTTTACGAAAAAAAATTTAAAAAGGGGATTTACATCCAGTTTTATTTCTGATGTTAAAAAGTAGCTTATTGTAAAATTTATTCTAATAATATTGTTGTGTAACAAGCCACATATTTTCTAGCGTAGATACATCGAAAAGTATTCAATCTCGAATACTCATTAGTACACGACATTTAATAATTTATAGTCATGCGTTTTGAGTATTTTTACTGCTTACTTGAATGTAGGTATATATTAAAGCAAGTTTTGAATGAAATAAATACATATTTTTACTTTAAAAACTTTGATACGGGGAATAATCGATCTTTCTCATCGGAACCTCCCTGTACAGTTGCAAGCATTTTGGAACTTTAATTCTCAGCCGCTGATCAAAGTGTCTTAAGATGAAGCTATGCGAATCAGAGCAAAATCATACAAACACATGTATTCTTGGTTTGAAAATTTGATCACTCAGAATTATTATAGATTCTTCAATTTAATACTGCTTGATTAGAACTTGGCCTTGGAAAAAATCTTTTTTTTTTGTAAGTCTGGGAAAAAATCGTATCGGACCTGTAAAAAAATACTCACAAGTCCTAAATTTTCCTATGCATAACGTGGGTTCTTTAGAAACAGATAGGAAAAGATTTTAATATTTGTGTCAGAATTTCACAAAATAAAACAAAACGCGATGTTTTTTTCAGCATGAATTAAAATGGGCTGCGTCCAACTAATTCGGAGTTGAGCTTTAAACCTTATGCCGTCCGCCTATAAAGACTATGTGCAGCCCAGCCGCGGCCGCTGTTACGGATGGACGTCTTTAAATTCTGCGTCGCTTGGTTCCGTGAAAAGGATTGTAAATTTCCTTGTTATAATAAACAACGCGAAAGAATGGAGTTGATGTTTTTTACAGGCGTTTACGAAATCAACCTGTAAAAAACAACTATCAACCTACCAAAAGACCTTTCCAAAAGAGTATTGTCAAATATTTTTTAATCCATCCCAAAAAGAGGCGGAGACTTTTCTAGGACTAATAATAGAAAAAATTTAATGTTCACCTCTATGAAACCAAAGTTTCGGATCGCAAAACAAATGAATTTTGGGATTTTTTTATTAATTATTTTTACATGGAATGACATAACAATGAGAGTATGGTAACGTTTATAATACATTCTACTAATAAAATATGGGTGTTTTTTATTAGACATATTTTGTTTCGTTATTAGTAATTTTAGTTAAAAAATGCTAGGTAACTTTTATGTTTGTATTAAAAAATTTAATACTTCCAAAAGCATATTTTTATTTTAATAATAACATTTGTTTGCGTATTTTATGACCTTTCAAAAACAGTTTTTAGTTTTCGAAATGTTCATGAATATTTCATTATATGTGGATTTTGGTTCTATGTCTAATCGGACTATGAGATCTCAGCGTCTGATTTCCCATAGTAAATTTATTCAGACACGATACTTCCTCACATGATAATTCATCACATCATAACTCACATTAACCTAACCTAACCTAACCTTACCTAACCTAATCTTACCTAACCTAACCTAACCTAACCTAACCTTACCTAATCTAACCTAACCTAACCTAAGGTTAAAAACCCCAATTATCAGTTTTCGACGCTTCGAGACATGATGAATTATCATGTGAGGAGTTAATATCCGATGAAAAGTTTATACTCAATATTCATACACTTAAAAAGTTTCCACTGAACATTCTGGTCACCGTGGATTTTAGTGCAAAGCGTAAATATTTTTACCTTCTGACAAAATACGTCCGATATTTGAAGGGCTAGTAGGGCCGGTCCTGGTGCTGGAGTCCTTTATCTGTCTCACCGCATGCCCCGGCAGAGAGTGCGGACCTCTTCGGACCTACCTAATGAAGCCGGTGTTATATATCAAGGAATGAATAAAGATAAAGACTGAGTGGTCCCACAATAGGACCGGACTGGTATAGGCACTAAATTATAAAAATATACTTATTCAAAAATCACTAAAATTCTTTGTGCGGTCTGGCGAGTTGACTCAAATAACACAAAATTTGGAGTGCTTCATAGACATATGAATATGTATAGACCTGCCCTAAGTGATAAAAGCGTATTATTTCCCCCTCCTTAATTCTGGGTTCCATGGAACCGGCCGGGCTGGCGTATAGGTTCGCATAAATCTAGAAAATGTGACGTCATCATTCTTGTGCGGACTAGCGTCGAGCTCTTATCGGTACATTTTACGAAATAACACGGCAAAAATGGTAACTTGTGCTATTAAAACATGTAAAAATAGAAGTGAAAAAGAGTATAAACCCAATTGTCGTATTACCTTCCATATGCAGGCATTATTTGTCATTATTTATGATAAGTTTTAGACATGAACCGAAATTCCCGGTCCCGTCGTGTGCACGTTGCAGTTTACTGTGATAAGTAAATTATGAAACATTTGTATAAGTGTCTTAACTAAACACGGTAACAAAATATTCGACTCTCAAAACAAGCGAACCTTTCTTCATTTTATATGGATTACACAAGTTTGTTCAAACCGGGCGAACAATTCGCGCTCCCATGTAAAAAGGTCTATTCATTCAAAAGCAGATTATACTTTTAAGAGCTAAATGGTGATATTATAATGCGTGATGCCTATATACTGTCATATTGAAGGATTAACGAATCACATATCGTCACCGTCAACTCATCCCTCTCCGCCCCGCTACAGATGGTTATTACCCCTCTCCCTGATTCTCAAGTCTATGAATAATATGTCTGTAGAGTGCTTGTATTGGTGGATACTGGGTACATATGTGTACACTTCCGATAGTCATCTCCTCGCCAAACATCACTGAGAAACAGCGTTTCGCCTTACTCACGCCTGATGCTTTTCGTTATTAGTAGCTAGAAATGAACTAGTAAGTGTACGCGATATCACTATCCATTATTATGAACAATTTTAAATGAAAAGTGAATAATCTGTTTTTATGCAACAGGAAAAACTTCGGAAATTCTTACAGCTTTTTTCTGTCCGCATTATCAATGTCAACATACTAATTTTTAGCTTTCAATGCCATTACTATCGAGAGCCACGGAACTTTGAATTTAACTGTCAAAAGTAATATATAAAACCATATTTTAAGGTATATTAATAATATATAATAATAATATATCGGTCGCCAAGAAATTTGAATAATAGTTATTTTACCAAACTGTTGCTGTCACTATCGTCCTTACTCCCCGAATATTGTGCGAAAGGGACAGTTGCACCTAAGGCTGATAAACCGGAAGAGTGTTTTTCCAGAGAATACCGGAAATTAGTCATTTTTAAATCAAATTCTAGACGGATTGATTCTTTTTTACAAAAAAAAAATATTTTTTGATTTTGAAAGATTGTTATTTTATCTGGTACACGCAATTTTAAAATTTTGAAAAACTAAGTGTATTTATAATATACTAAGGTTATACCGTTGGTCGATGCCAGAATTGTTCAATTTTCAAACGATAGATTCTATTTAACAACACAAATTTAAAATCATAAAATCATACAATAAAATAAATCTAGTCAACACAGTTTTCAAAATAAAAATTTTAGTTCAATTAAAATCATTAAAAAATAAATCCGAAAACGTGTTTTGTGACAAAAATACTTCAGTTTTTCTATTTATTTAAGGTCTTACAAACTAAAATATTTCAGATTTTTTTTACATACTTATTTTGTTTAGACATTATTGAAAAATTATACATTATTTTTATCTAAAATAAATTTTAAGAAGTATATAATTTTCATTCATTTACCCTCTCCCGTTTGATCATTTTTCATCGCAGTTCGAAACATAAATTCTCGCGATCATTAGCCGCCGAGATGCGGCCGTGAGAGGTCCTGTGTTCGCGCTGGTCTTAATGACAACATTTTGCATAAATTAACTAATACCGATTAATGGTTTTAAAAACATCCACGCGCAGCGCTGTTAATAAAAACGGAGTAATGGATTGCTGGATATTACCTCTAAGTATCTTTTTACAAACCTAATTCGAGTCGAGTTTTTAAACCTAACGTCGGTTGATGGCGTTCAAACTTGGAAATTTTAACGATTTTTGGAGGATTTTTCAAAGAAAGCAAAACGTACCGACACGCTAGTGGTCGATATATATATTATATTAAAAAACATCTGCACTAGTTTCCTCTCAAATTAGGTCCAAAGTATTTTACGCTCAAGAAAGCCACTCGCTTAGAAAAACACTCCTGGCAGAGTTACATAGGATTAATTTTCTAATTCGGTTCTGCAGTTTTCTCGAACCTTTACACCGAGTTCATAAGTAAATCGCTGCTAAGGAATTTATCGAGCGTGTGTTGACACGAGCCGATACAGGGGACACTTTGCCATCAAACCAGGCGTTTCTTTACCGACGTATCAAACTTTATTCAAGGCGTACATTACTGTCACTTATCATTTTAAATGGCTGGGATATATCAACCTGCCAATTTTTACAAGTTGTTTTGCAATAATACAATAGCTGACTTGGAGATAAAGGAATGAATTATACCCTGGAAAATTTAAGAGAATCTTATTTTAAGGCTTTGGAAAGCGTTTTGTTTTCTTTGAAAAATCACTTCTTAAAGGAGTTAAGACCCTCCAAAAATCGTTAAAATTGCCAAGTTTGAACGCCATCAACCGACGTTAGGTTTACAAACTAGACAATGTATTTTAAAAAAAGCAAAACGTGTGTAAAAAGATACTTAAAAATCGGTCCAGTTTATCAGCCTTAGGTGCAACAGTCCCTTTCGCACAGTATTCGGGAAGTAAGGACGACAGTGACAGCAACCATTCACCAACCATTCAAAATATATAAACTCTTTGTAAAATCAACCACAATTAATTTAACCCACATAAATAAAGCCGTATATGTATATATAGTTAACAAACTAACTATTTTTATAGCGTATTTATTAACAAAACGCATTTTAAAATACAATAGCATATGATTTGAATGTTTATCACAACGTCAACATGCTACAACCGCTCTCCCTTAAGCGGTGGCCCACTGTGCACCGGTCCGTCAAAATTGTTGTTAACAACTGCCATCCAACGGACAAATTCGTTGTTTACTGCCATCTAGCGGACAAAAACGTCAACATTATTGTTAACTGCTATCTAGTGGACAAAAACGTCAAAACTAATTTTCACTATCATCTAGTGCCCAAAATTGTTGTTTATTCTAGGAAAAACTGCAACGATTTTAGGCTTCTTAAAACAAATTTATCGGGAACACAAAACAATATTTATTAGAAAGGTTTTAAAATGTTCAATGAACTCCCTGAAATTCTTAAGAAAGCTAAAAGTCTTGCAGTTTTTCGTGGATTATGTCTCAATGTTGTGAAGATTTTATAACTAAATAAAATATACTTACAATAAAATATATAAATTTGTTCTAGACCACTTTAATTTTAATTACACTCTACCGGTTTCGGAAGAACCCTTCCTTCGTCAGGAGAATATTAAAACTAATTAATATTCTCCTGACGAAGGAAGGGTTCTTCCGAAACCGGTAGAGTGTAATTAAAATTAAAGTGGTCTAGAACAAATTTATATATTTTATTGTAAATTATGGCGAGCCACAAAGTTAATGCTTATTACGAACATAAAATATACTTTAAAAAAAGAGCCTGAAATTGACAAAGTTTTCACGCTTTTTTGAAAAAGAGCCTGAAACTGACAAAGTTTTCACGCTTTTTGAACAAAAAACTAAACCTTCTCCATTTTTTAACACATTCAGAGGGGCGGAAACGAGGAACCCGTTGGAGAATATGGAATTTGTTTTAAATCGACAAATCTTCGAAATCAACATGCACGTTTGAATGATATTTTTCTTCAGTAGGTACCTACTCGCCACACCCCAATTATTTAAGTAGTGTCCAAAATTATAGCCTCATTATTTTTTTACATATACATATATTTAGTTAAGACCCTTACAAAGGTATTAGTGTACAATATTAAATAGTACACGAAGAAAAATGTTATTCTAAAATACGATCATTTTATTCGTAAAAACGGTTAAAAACGGGACTGAAGTTCTTACGAACAAATTAACAGGGTTTCAATGTTTATTGGCGGGAACATGTAAAAATAATTTGTTGGTATACGTAATTTCGTACGTATACGAACAAATTTTTCTTAGATTTTCCCGCCAATAAACATTGAAATACTGTTAATTTGTTCGTAAAAACTTCAGTCCCGTTTTTAACCGTATTTACGAATGAAATTATCGTATTTTAGAATAACATTTTTTTCCGTGTATATTGGTATTTGTTGTGTGTGTATATTTGCATTTGCGTTTATTAATCTTATATAGGATTTGGTTTACAGACTGTAAACTAGGCTGCGTGCGTTGGATATTTATCAATAAAACACTCGGGTAAAACAAGCCAGGTATATTTACAGGAATACTATTTTTTACAGTTAATTAAATGCCTAACTACCGGAGGGGAAACAGGCACTGGCCAGGTCGTTGAAACCGGAATTAATTTCGCAAATCATGCTGTGCGTCTTGCTACCGTTATCGGTGATACCAGCGCCAGAAAATTTATAAATACTAAATATATATGGCTAATAGCTACAGTATATTAGTTGTATAGATTAGTCTAAAAGGTAGAATTACCCTTCCCGCCAGAGAGATGAATCATCTTACGTTATTATGACTCGATTTATTAATCTATGACACGACAAGAACTGGCCATAGACGATACCAGAACGTATTATTTTACAGGCGTACAAGTAACACCTTCTATAATATAAAGGCCTGAACTTAGTGCCAAGTGTGTCAACAATAATTGTCTCATTTTCGGCCGTGTTTAACATTTTTGAATCACATCTTAAAACTATACATTACGAGCTTCTGCCCGCGACTTCGTCTGCGTAGGATTAGTACTTCGAATAATTTATTTTCTTTTCCTAGGTCCCATCTAAGTTTATTCCAAAATTCACATATTTATTTAAAATATGCATAATTCTTAATTCGATTCAAAGTATTAGGTGAGTACTTCAAATAAATTCACAAATTTAAATGTTTTCTAAAATAGAATTTTGATTTAACAATTATTGTTTTGCAAAAAGTCATTCTGAAATTTTGACATTTTCTATTAAACAATAATTATTATTTTCAATATATTGAAAATAAATAGTTAGCTTTATACATTATAGCCTATATGTTATTCTGATGTATGAGCTATATTATTGTAAAATTTCATTAAAATCCATTCAGTAAATTTTGCGTGAAAGAGTAACAAACATACATACATCCATACAAATTTCGCGTTTATAATATTATTATAGTAAGAGATATGCCTACTAGCTGGAAATGACTTAAATAAAGTGTGGCAAACGAATATCGACATGTATCGTTCGAATTAAAATGATTGCCGCTGTAAACCTGCGCCCGTTTTAAAGAAGTCTTTGCTACCTGCAGCAATTATTTCTATTGCTTCAGGTGAGAATAAAAAACTATCTCACAGACCTAAATGTGTTCATGTCATAGGCAAAAGGCTGAATATTAACCAGTACCAGGCAAGTCTTTCGCAGAGTTTTTCAAAATCAGACGTAGACTGTAATTTTCCTATAATTTTTAGCATCAGTACGCAAATTTTCATATTTTTTGTGAATCACAAGAGTCTTAACTCTGGAGCCAGTGAGACTGTGGCCTCCCCAATTGGGGTATGTTGTGAGGCTGAAGGTAAGTGAGGAGGGGAAGTAGAAGCGTTAGAGGAAGGTGGGGAAGTACCTGGCCATTCAGTTCTAGTCCAAAGACGGCTAAAGTCATTTCAAGCAATATTTAAATTCTGAATGGTGATCTTACACCAGGGCGATACTGAGAGTATCTTCCAACCTGGAACGTGCCGTAAACATACCTTTCATTAGTTTATATGATTAAATTGTAAAAACACAAATCAATAAAAATAAAATTTCTCTACGCACGTCGGGATTGCGTACGTAGAGAACCCTTTGCCCCTAGACCACGGAGGCCGTCAATATTTACACTTCCTCATCTTCCTCATCTTCCTCTTCTCCATCTCCTTCCCCTCCCCACTACCTTCAGCCTCACAATATGCCCCAATTGGGGATGCCATAGTCTGACAAGGAAGCAGTTGGGACACTTGTGCGGTACTCAATAAAAAAATGTTAAATTATTTGTTCAATTCTATTATTTATTCAAGTAAGACCGGCGTAAAAGTGTTTAGTTACCAGATCTGAATAATCAGGCTCTCCCTTACCTATTTCCCTTCTCCTTTCAGCGTCGCAAAATTCCCAAAGGGGGTTGCAAGTTGCAATAGTCTCACTGGCACCGAGCAACAGGAGCTCTTGTGTGGTTTAACATAAGCCGTAGAATTTTATGGTTTATATTACTAATCTGAATGAGGTTTTACAGCAGAGCGCCTTTTAGAATACATGCCCGAGGCGCCAAAATATCTCTTCCCGGTTTTGCCGTGACATTGTTCAACACGAATTTTAAAAATATGGAAGCCAACTACCTGCCCACTTTTAGATAAGAAGACAGGTCATAGATAAAAGCTAGACAGATGAATCATCTTTCGTTATTATGACTCGATTTATTAATCTATGACACGACAAGAACTGGCCATAGACGATACCAGAACGTGTTAGCGCCTCCGCCCACTCAGGCAACTGAAAACTCTCAACTGCCAACTGTATTTGTATGACAATGTGATGGCCCGCGCACTACACAATCACACAAAACCCCGTTGTCAATGGAAACGCAAGCGGTGACTTGCGACTGTCACTGCTGATTTCCCTGGGCGGCCATTGATAGTTGCCAACTGTCAGCTGATTGTTCGTCATCTATGGTTAACCAAGCGTTTTGACCAATCAAGACAGAGAAAACAGCCGGTTTTAGTTGGTTTTCAGTTGCCTCAGTGGGCGGAGCGCCTTATTTTACAGGCGCACAAGCAACACCTTCTATATGAAGGCCTGAACTTAGTGCCAAGATGGCGGCCGATCTTGTTCAAACAATTCACAACATAAATGGGATGAAATAAACAGATTGTTAGGAAGAAAGAGTAAAAGTAACTGCGATGAAGTAATATCACAATATTTCTTAAAAGAACAAACCACTGAACAAACATCTAACAATTTTGCTAATTTCTTTTCTGATAATGTTAGGCAATTATTACATAGATGTGATAAAAAAGCTTTTAATATTCAAACACATAGACTTCCACACAGCATGCTCTTAACACAAGCAAAACTCTGTGATATCGAAAAAGTAGTTAGAAGTTTAAAAAATAGCCAGTCGCCGGGGATAGATAAAATTAGAATGTCTGATATTAAAAAACATTTTGATATCTTAGGACCTATTTTAACTCAATTAATTAATATGATTTTAACGGAGGCAATTATACCAGAGGACCTCAAATGTAGCATCATCCGACCCATCTACAAAGGTGGTAAACACAGTGAAATTGAAAACTATAGACCGATCAGTATTTTACCTGCAATTGAAAAGATCCTAGAAAAATATATATCTATAAAATTAATAAAGTACCTTGAAAAATTTTCTATTATTGATACCCATCAATATGGTTTCCAGAAAAAAAAGAGCACAGATATACTACTTCAAGATTTTTCAAACATAATTAATAATGATCTTAATAAAAGAAAACATGTACTCGTATTATTTATTGATAATTCAAAGGCGTTTGATACTATTGATCATAGTAAATTACTGGAAACTCTTGAAGCAATTGGAATTACAGGAAACTTACATAAATTATTTGTTAATTACTTTGAAAATAGAAAGATTTGTGTAAAAATTTTAGATCATTATAGCAAAAAAAAGAAAGTTTTCGCCGGCGTACCACAAGGGTCCATACTAGGCCCTACCTTGTATATTATATATGTTACTGCAATGAAATTGATTTTCTCTCATGTAAAACATTATGTTTATGCTGACGACACTGCCTTAGTTATTTCACACGAGGATTTATTAATGGCGAGTATTTTACTGCAAATTGACTTTGTCACTCTTCAAAAGTGGTCACATGATGTAGGATTAATAATCAATGCTAAAAAAACGAAGCTTATGCACATAAGATCTCCTCATGCCAATATCACCATAACTCCTAAAATTGTTTCTCATGATTTTGATTGCATCCATAATTCTGTAATACAACCATGCTCTTGTAAAAGTATTGAACTTGTTTCAAAATATGTATATCTAGGCTTAACAATAGATTGTAATTTTAAATGGGATTTACATATACAAAAAGTTTGCACAAGGCTTAGAGCTATAGTGAGCAAACTTTATAGACTGAAGTTTTTTATTCCACTGAATACCCTTAGAATAATATATCTATCATTGGCAGAATCCCTAATAAGATATGGAATAACTACATGGGGACATTCAACAAAAACAAATCTTCTTTCAGTGCAAAATTTACAATATTCCTTAGTAAAATTATTATTAAACAAAGCTGAATACGAACAAAGACATGATGTATCAAAATCATTACTATATAACTCTGTGAATTTATTATCTGTTCGTGCTATATTGTGGTTCAAAATTGCGAATCAGCATACATCTCAATCTGAGTATAATAAAATAGTGGTTCATGTTCATAATACAAGACTAACTGCAAACAATGGACTTGTTATTCCCAGATACCTAAATAAATACGGTCAAAGAACTCTAGAATACCTCGTACCAATAATTTACAACATGTTACCAAATTCAATAAAAAACTGTGAATTGACTTTCAGAAGAAAATGTATGCTAAAAAAATGGTTATGTGAAAGAATTTTTTTGTACTAACGTCCGTATTTCTAATTTTCGTTTTTAATGTTTTTTCCATTTTTATAATCTTTTTTCTTCTTCTTTCTTTCGTTTTTCCTCTGCTCTTTATTTTATATATGTAAAAATATGTGAATGTATGTATATATAATGTATATTTTATAAATTCTCTAAAAATTATTTGTAAAAGAACCCGTTGACAAACTGATATAAATCAGTTTAACGGGACTTAATGTTCAAATATGTAAAAAAAGAATGTTAAATAAATAAAAAAAAAAATAAAAAAAAAAAATTACGTTGAATGAATATAATTTGGACACGTCATGGATCTCGAGCCAAGACAAATCAAACGTCAGCGATTTTATAAACCTCTTATAATATGATGGCAGTGGTATGATATTGATTGTCTTTTTATTATTTTTATTTTTATTGCAATATTTTTTGTAAGCTGTGATTCGTAGCGAGACAGGCACAGTACCTCGCCCGTGCATTAATGTATAAAGATGAATAACAAAATAAAACAATAATCTATCATAAATTTCGGTTGTCTGTGCGTGAAGTGAAAAATTCGTAAAATTATTCACGTTCAATGGACTCAAATTTGTTCTGAAATTAAGTGTCATTTAAAATTGGAACTGATTGTGGGAACAATTCAGACAAGTGATTTAGTAGATACCTACCTATTGTACAAAATTTTTTAATTTTTTAAAATTAATAATTCTTTACGTATTTCTTAAAAATAATTGATAGATTTGATGATTTTTCAAGGTTACTAACGGTTTTATCGTGATTTATTTTTGCCGTATTATGACGTGTTGCGCTACCTCTGAGACTATGGCATCCCAATTAGGGTATGTTGTGAGACTCAAGGTATTGGGGAAGGGAAGGAGATGGAGAAGAGGAAAGTGGGTAAGTACCTGGATATTCAGATCTGGTCACCAAAAACGGCTAAAGTCATTTTAAGCAACGTTTCAATTCTGAATGGTGGTCTAACACCAGGGCGGTACTGAAAGCTGACAGTATCATCCACTTTGGAATGTTAATTAATTAATTGTGTAATCGAACCTTTGGAATAACAAGGTTCCATCTGTGGAGGTAACGTCATACGATAATGGGATCTATAGTAAGCTATATTAGAGTTCATTATCGCACGATGTTACAGCCATAGATGGAACCTTGTTATTCCAAAGGGTCAAAATATCAAAAAATAATCAAATAAAGTTTATTTGTGCACGAACCCGCGACCTTCGAATTAGGAGTCAAGAGCCTTACCCCTCGAACATACCGGCCGTCAACGTTCATTTGTCGATAAAAATGCATATAATAAATAAGTGGTGTACATATATATAGATTTTTGGATCAGAAAAAATTGTTAAAAAAATTCGGTAGAAATTTTTTTTTAATTAAAAATTTAAATTTAATTTTCTATTTGGGAGGCGGGAAAGGGTACCGCCGCCCCGGGAACCATTTATTGGATAACCAACACCTCTGCCAAGTGGTTCGCTACGTTTGGTGACTTAGCAGGGGTGCCCGGGTTCATGGGGTAAGGTTTATCTATGTCTTGGCGGCGGATGATCTAGACACACTGAACCCCAGACTCCTACCCAACCCTCATACCTTTTTCCTTCCCAGAACTTATTCTCCTTCCTTTCCTTTAAAATACCTTCCACACAGCATCACCAAAGATGACATAGGCCCTGAGGAAAATTATTTTTCTCGGGGCCTCCTGTGTGGACCTAATTTAAAAAAAAAAAAAAAAAATCAGGCATTTATTTATGAAGGTGTTGCCAGCAGTCACTATTATTTCGGTAGCCAGATTTTAATAGGACTAATTTAAAGGAGTATAGTTTTACAATGCTACGCTCATATCAAATCACTTTATAACTTAATTATGCAATGGAATGCAGGTTTATATCTGTATAATGGGCATTTACTAGCACCAAATATTAAATTTAATAGTGGTCAATCGTTTCGTAACAGAACACGTCAAGTTTACAAGAAAAAAACTACATTAACTTGACTTTTAGAGTAGTGATCAAAAATTAAAACAGTTTAGTAAAAAAAATATTTTTATTTTTCAAAAGAAGCAAACACGATGTGATTTAACATTTTAAATAAATGAAAAGAAAATACATGCTTTGTTATAAGTCACTTTATTTTTTATTTAACTTCTACCGGTTTCGGTACGTCCGTACCATTATCAGGACTGTTACAAAAATAATGTGTACAAAAACAGAAGTACACATATAGATACATAATGTTATGAAAGAAAGTGACAGTGTACTAGAGTGGGACAGAGCGTCTTTTTTTGGAACGGAACGCATTATCGTATTTTACATTGGTTTACATGAGAATTTTTGTTTTTGTCACATAACCAATAAGATTCTGGAACGAATTATGCTCGTTATAAGAGGTTCCACTGTAACTCATTTCGAACCAAATTCAAGTCCAATAATAAAGCAATATATAATGCATTGACCCATTTAACTACGTCCGTCACTCATTCCAATATATTTGCCAGCATTATCGGCCCCACTGTGCTCGCTTTTAAACTAAATCCCACGAATCGATTAACATAATTAAAAGATTGCATTTTGGTCCGCCATTCAAAAAGGAGTAAACGCTGACTGCATTTAACAACAATTTCCCACCCAATAAATCATCGGTGTCCAGAAAACTTTAATGAAAAGAGCTAATGGATCTCATTAATCAATGCCTCACATATCTAAAACAAATCCATTAGATGTTGGTATTTTAAAAAATCAATTGATTAGTCTCCAGATTGTTGGTCAATCAAAATGATCTAGTGACAATGAACTCTTTGGTAGAATAGTGTGGGGCTTGTTTCTAGGCCTTGTGAATGAGTTGAAAACGTGGATAACATAAAATAAATATCCAATTTGGAAGTCGGGTATGGGTAAATTACCCCTAATATAGGTCACCCCAAGTGGTAATCTCTCGTTTGGTAACCAGGGGTGCCTGGGTTCATAAGTGAGTGCGTCTTGATGGTGAATGCGTTTGCCCACCTACTGCGCGGTGAGCCGGATCGGGAGATACTGGTTGAGGAAGACCTCTACAGCTGGATTCTCTCGAACCATATGCAGTGCCATATGAATTTATACGTCTGTCACTCCTGGACACATTGAACTTCAGATTCCACCCGCCCCTCACACTTTTTTCCTTCCCAGAACATCCTCTTCTTCCTTTACCTAAAAAAAAACCATCAACACAGCATTTAAAAAGATAACAAACAGGCCCTGAGGGAATTTTTTTCTTGTGGTCTTCGGTTTTGAGCTATTGTAAAAAAAAACCAACATTCATGAAATCGTAACGTTTCTTGCACAGGTATCAACCATAGACTATGTTTTTAACTGGGTTCTGTGATCAGGTCAGCATAGTCTGGTTAGTACCTACAACCTACATATAAACATAGTATATCTCAAGAAATACTTACGAGTACATTACCAAGATACGAAAAACCTGTCAAAATTTGAACAATACCTACACCATAAAATGTTACTTGATCAATGATGGACAGTATTGGACTGTTTTGGTGGTTATATGATGCATTTTTCGTCCAGTTTCCGTACGGGATTCTGGATTAAAAAGAAGGACTCATTCTATTTTGGTACAGATTTTCGTGCAGTATAAGATGGCGGATATTATTTGACATCTATCGTCTGTCGTTGTTTAAGTAACTCTATTATGTGAAGAGCTGCGTGTTTATTACGTTTTATATTTAAAATGTTTAACAAAAATAATTTAATATACTATTTTCATTACTGATTTTAAAGTGGTTTTGTGAAATATGCTAATATAATATTTTTGATCACGGTAACGTCAAAGGCAAATCAAAGATGCTTCCATGAAATCGTACGTAATATGAAAATAATGATAGTGTAAGACAAAATTTTTTCGGTTTCACGGCAACTCAACAACGTGGCATTTCAACAACACCCCTTTGAAAAGTTATTATAAGTGGGGAAAATGTAAAAAAAATAGCCCATCACATAACATAACCTGACGTTTTTAACCAAGTTTTTGAAGTAAAACTTCTTTACGCACGCTTGACTTGGGGAGTAAGCTGGCGAATGCGTGACGAGAGCGTTACGAAAAGTGTAATCGGGCAAGGCGAACGATAATAAATTTAAATTAAATATTTGTAGAAAATTAATACATGCATATATTTTATATATATAAACTTAGTATATCTAGATATATGCATATTAATGGAGATAAAGAAGTTTTACTTTAGTCGTGTGGTCTAAAGCACAATTGTTTTTTTTTGTTAGAGTGATGAAGTTGTACATTGTTGAGTTGTCCGGTCACCGATTTTAATATAGTTTCAATTCAATTGTAAAAAAAAACACTCGGTCGAATGCCATGTGTTTAACCAAAAACTTTATATTTTATTGGTTTTTTATCTCATCACATTTCTTATTTTGATTTTAGTATTTCGAATTTGAATAAAATCACTTTCTCAAAGATATTATTGATATCCATTAAAATTAAAATTTAATTTGAACTATTTCATAAGACACTCTTTGTACATTTAAGTAAGAAGACATCAGAATTATTTATATTAGGTATATTTTTAAGTTAATTTTTGTTTTAAAAGAAAGACAAACATCCCCAGATTACGAATAACCCAACAACATTTGAAAATCTCCTACTACCACCACACTAAACGGAAGATGTTGCTTGTGTTGTGATGGAGGACTTAGCCAGCCGAGGAATCGAACACGGAACGCCTGGGTGGGACCCAAACGCGATGCCCACTGAACCACTGATCGGTATTGTTGGGTATTTTTATTTTTTCTATTATGGTATTACATTTCAATGTCTTTATTTTATTGGTCAATGACATAAATATACCTACTTATCACTGTCATATATGAACTTACAAATACTGTTTAGAATGCTAATAAATAATATGAAAAAAATGGGGATCGTTATGGAAAAAAAGCATAGTTCAAAACGTACATTAGCTAGCGGAGGGTCGAACCCGCGACCCTGTGGAAACCCTAGCTTTGAACCACCAAAATTATCACATTTTAAACCTACGATAATCACATCTCTATTTTTAAATAACCTGTACCTCCTCCCTACATATCTTAATCCACAATAAAATACAAATAAGTCGATCTAACGATTCCGACTAAAATATACCAACGATATTCAGTTGGAGACATTTAAAAATCGAGACTCTTTCAAGGTTTTATTCCTATCAAAAATATCAATTTTAAGTGACTGGACTTGCAACAAGGTTGGCAAAAACATATTTTTAATACATTATTAATACCATAGATAGATACATGTTTTTTTAATGTAATGAGTTTTTATTTAAATGTAATACGGCAGTACTATAATTATTTTTTACATAATTACCGAGATTCGAACGTCTGAAGCCAGTGAGACTATAGCGTCCCCAAGGTCTGTAAAAGCAAAGGCAGCAATCTCCATTTCGACGAAATTGCTGTTTGATTTTGAAATGACATGGAGATGGCTATCATTGCTTTTACTTATTTTTGTATATAATATGCGTGTATTTAATATTTGTATGTAATATTGTATGTAAAAGTAAAGATTACAATCTCCATGTCACTTTAAAAGCAACAATAGCAATCTGGTCGAAGTGGGGATTGCTGCCTTTGCTTTTACACACCTCAATAGGGTATTTTCACAAACGGGGGATTCTGTTGAAAATGTATGGAATATTTAAAGATTATTTTTCTGATTTTAATCATCGTATTAAAAATGTTTGTTTTTTATGTTTTCATTCAAATTTATTGATTTTAAAAACGATCAAAAACGTACGAAATCTAAACGGCCCGTGAGTGGCTGATCGGATTGTGACGTCACAAAGGTGGTCCAGCTCTGGCTAGCTCCCAGCTTAAGCAAACATTCCTTTACAATCCTTTGCAAATTGATAACTGACGTTTGTGTCCGTATTAAGATGGTGATTTTTACCGTTTTTCTTCTTATTTTCGAAGATAATTGTGATATTTTGTTAACTTTGTCATATATTTCACAGCATTATTATGACTGACGGCGGTTTTGTGGTAAATATTTACAAAATCGGGACACGCTTAATATGCACTTTAATATTTAAAAAAAAATGTTTTAGATATATAATAGTTATAGATTCAGCAACCAGAATTGTAAAATAATGCATTTTAATAGTTATTTTTTAACTTCAAAACAAAAACTGTCATTTTTCACCGACCGCCATGTTCCGAATTACGACGGTAAATATGAATTTTTAAATGAAAAAACACTTCGTATCAGTAAGATAATAAGAAGTAAGTATTGCAATTTTCAGAAATGAAAAATAATGTATATTAATCTTTATTTTGCTCGATTCAACACGAAAACTCATTGAGCGCAATATTTGATCTGTGCGACCGCCATGCTTTTGCAAATGGCCATTGCCAACAGTGCCATTCTAAAAGAACAGTAGTATTCATGTAACCAGTGACTAGAAACGATATTTAGACAATAATATTATTATCTTATACACATATTTTTGAGTTTCTTGTATGGTTAGGATAGGTTAGGTTAGGGTATTGGGGTGGGGAGGCGGGGAATGGAAGGGCAGGTTAGGTTAGTTTAGGTCAGGTTAGGTTAGGTTAGGGAAGTGGGGGTGGGTGGAATGGAAGGGTAGGTTAGGATAGGTTAGGTTAATAAGTATAATGTACACTTATATACATTAAAAAACCTTTAGGTTTTTATGGAAGTTTTTAAAATAATATTAAAACAAATTATATTCCAAAAAACTAACCTAACCTACCCTTCCATTTCCCCGCCTCCCCCCCCCCCCCCCCCCCCGCCACTACCATAACCTAACCTGACCTGACCTAACATAACCTAACCTGACGTAACTAACGTAACCTAACCTACCCTTCCGTTTCCCCGCCTCCTCCCTCCCCATCACTACCCCAACCTAACCTAACCACACAAGAAACTCAAAAATATGTGTATAAAATAATAATATTATTGTCTAAATATCGTTTCTAGTCACTGGTTACATTACTACTGTTCTCTAAGGATGGCACTGTTGGCAATGGCCATTTGAAAAGCACGGCGGTCGCACAGATCAAACATCGCGAGCAATGAGTTTTCGGGTTTGTTAAATCGAGGAAAATAGTGATTAATATTATATCATTTTTCATTTCTGAAAATTGAAATACTTACTTCTTATTATTATGCAACTGATAAAAGTGTTTTTTCATTTAAAAGTTCGTATTTACCTTCGTAATTCGTAACATAGCGGTCGATGAAAAATTACATTTTGTGTTTTTAAAGTTAAAAAAAAAACATTAAAATTATTTTTTTTAAATTCTGGTAACTGAATTGATTAGTAGGTACTCGTTAGTATCTAACTACATTTTTTTTTTTTTTTTAGTGCATATTAAGCGTGTCATCAGCCATCTGACAGCATAAATAAATACTGTACTACTGAAGCGTCGTCCGTTGTGACGTCACACAAAGTATCGTTTTGGCGGTAATTCAAAAATGGTAAACTTAGATTCGCTCTAGAAACTTTATTCGTCAACATAAGAATAAAATAAAAATGCTGTAATGATCGTAATTTTCTGTTTAATTTTTTTAAGCAATAAAAAAAAATCGTGGAAATACCCTATTGTAGTATGTTGTAAGGCTGAAGGTAAGTAGGGAGGGGAAGAAGATGAAAACAGGAAGGTGGGAACTACCTGGTATTCAGATCTGGTCATCAAACTGGCTAAACCCATTTCGAGCAACTTTTCAATTCTGATTGGTGTTATTATACCAAGGCGATATTGAGAGTATCTTCCACTCATAAATTATACATATGTTATACCTACATTATTTTAAATGAATAAATTCTGAAATCAATAAAATAAAATTTACTTTCGCACGCCAGGATTGAATTTCAAAAATGTGCCTGCAGTGATAATATTACGTATTTTTAAATTTATTAATAAAATTCGTTAATCAAAAACTCTTGAAGGCGGGCTCTGGAATTATCGTGAATTTTAGACAAAAAATAACTATTTTCAGCTCTAACGACATTTCCATCACGAGTTTTAGAGCTTTGAAAAAATATTAACATTGCCACAAATTTTTTCACAAGATCCACATTTTTCTGTTTTTTACTATTATAAAGGGTAGGTATTCAAACTTGGAAATTCAACCTCATTTTATTCTTTCAAAGTTTTTATTTGAAAACAGAAGAAATATGAAACTACTTTTAAAATTTATGCATAATTTTTGTAAATAACATATATTTTATTTAATTTTTTATTGATTGACAACCCTGAGTATTAAGTGAGGTCTCATTTGTTTGATGGCATTGTGTCTCCTAAGTGTTATTGTTTCGGTCAATCGGTTTGGTTTGGTCGTTCCTTTTTTCAGTCTGCAGAGATTCCCCTGTCCCCTTCCCTTCCCTCCCTCTACCTGGCGCCCGGAACCTTCACCGTGATCTATAATATACCTTATTCCTGTACCCTTTAAACACCGATGGCTAAAAAACGTGATGTAAATTTTATATAATTGAATTGATAAACAATCGCGAGTGAAAAAAACTTACTAATAAACTAAAATTTACGGCCATAAATATTACACATAGTTTATACAGAGGAAGAGGGTAGTTTGTTTATTGTACAAACTTGAAATTTCTTTGATTGTACTATTAATATATTTCTTCTTTTTAAAGATGTCGTAAAAACAAATACCATTTTAAAAACTAGATAAAAATACCTTTCAGATTTTCGAATTTGAAATATACTTAAATATTTATAAACTAGGATATTTTAATTTCCAAGACGAAAAAATCCCACTTATATTTTTACTCAAAATTTCAATAAAATTGTAAAGAGTACAAAATTTACAAAACATTTTCACATTATTTAGATTGCAAGTATGCAAGAAAAAACAAAAAATCTGCAAGAAAACTGTGGCTTCACTTTTTGTCAAGTTCATACAATAAAAAATAATAATTAATTAAAAAAATAATAAATAATTAATTAGAAGCATATAATCAAAGATCCAAAGAAGCATATAATCAAAGATCCAAATCAAATAGATGATTTATGTAGAAAATGTATGGCTTTTCCGGAAACTATAGAACACATTATATCAGGATGTTCTATATTAGCGCCGTCTGAGTATACATTTAGGCACAATCAGGTTTTAAAAATAATTCACCAAAGTTTGGTAATTAAACATAACTTGATTGACTGTCATAATATAGTACCATATTATGAATACGAACCAAATTCATTTTTAGAAAATAATTTCTTTAAAATTTACTATGATAAAACTATACTAACAGACAGACCAATTGGTCATAATAGACCTGATATAGTTTTACATGACAAAATTAAAAAAATAACTTATATTATTGATGTAGCTATTCCAAATTCCTGTAATATTCAAAAATCTGTTTCTGAAAAAATAAGAAAGTATACAGATTTAGGAAATGAAATTAAAAGAATTTGGCATTCTCAGACTATAAAAATATTACCTTTTGTTATTTCGGCTACTGGCATTATACCTAGCTCTCTTATTAAAAATTTAGGCATATTAGATTTGTCAAAGAATTTGTATATAAAAATGCAAAAATCAGTCATTTTAAATACATGTAGAATTACGAAAGATTTTTTAAATATTTATATTGAGGGATCAGTAGGATTTATCGGTCAAATTAGGAATTCCACAGAGCCGAACCCTCTGATATGAAAATATCTGGAGACGGTGAATTATATTCCCATTTAATAGTTTGGTAGATTAACGTGTTGTTCTTGTATTGTTTTGTATTAATTATACTTATATAATACACTTGCATAACGTGGATTTACTAGATGATCATTTATATGGAAAAGTGTATGAAAGGGTTTAGTTTTTCCTATGGGAAAAACTAAACCCGTTCCTGTAAATCTGGTGAATAAAAAAAAAATAAAAAAAATTATACATAATTAATAAAATAATAATTAATTAATAAAATAATAATAAATTAGAGAATAACCCAACAAATAGCATTTTAGATTCGTTCTTTGCGTGAGATAAATAAATAAATAATCTCACGAGACGGAAATCCCACGAAAATGCAACGTTGCCTTTTTTTTGCAGCACACTTGAATACAGTTTTTATTGTAAGAATTTAAAGCACAGTATTTATCCAATGTATAATAATAACTTTGTGTACACCAATTATATAATCACAATTATCAACATGTTTCAAAACCAAAGGTTTCATCGTCAGGATATTAAGAGGGTAACCAGAGAATACCGGAAATTAGTCCTTTTTAAATCAAATTCTAGACGTATCGACTGTTTTTTACAAAAAAAACATAAATTGATTTTGAAAGATCGTTGTTTTATCTGGTACACGCAGTTTTAAAATTTTGAAAACCTAAGCGTATTTTTAAGATACTAAAGTTATACCGTTGGTCGGTGGCAGATTTGTTCAATTTTCAAACGATAAATTCCATTAAATAATCATACAACAAAATAAACCAATACATAATCTAGTCAACGCAGTTTTAATTTTTAAGTTTTAGTTAAATTAAAATCATTAAAAAATAAACCCGAAAACGTGTTTTGTGACAAAAATGCCCCAGTTTTTCTATTTATTTAAGGTCTTACAAACTAAAATTTTTTTTTTACACACTTATATTGTTCAGACATTATTGAAAAATCATAAATACCTATAATCAAAAAATACTTACAAGAATTTAAATTAAAAGAATTTGGCATTCTCAGACTATAAAAATATTACCTTTTGTTATTTCGGCTACTGGCATTATACCTAGCTCTCTTATTAAAAATTTAGGCATATTAGATTTGTCAAAGAATTTGTATATAAAAATGCAAAAATCAGTCATTTTAAATACATGTAGAATTACGAAAGATTTTTTAAAAATTTATATTGAGGGATAAGTAGGATTTATCGGTCAAATTAGGAATTCCACAGAGCCGAACCCTCTGATATGAAAATATCTGGAGACGGTGAATTATATTCCCATTTAATAGTTTGGTAGATTAACGTGTTGTTCTTGTATTGTTTTGTATTAATTATACTTAGATATATAATATACTTGCATAACGTGGATTTACTAGATGATCATTTCCTATGGGAAAAACTAAACCCGGACCTGAAAATCTGGTGCGTTAAAAAGTACACAAGTATAAAAAAATTGATACGGGGAATAATCGATCTTCCGCATTGGAACCTCCATGTACAGTTGCAAGCATTTTTAAACATTTATTCTCAGCTGCTGGTATCCTGACGAAGAAACCTTTGGTTTCTAGATATGTCGATAATTGGGATTATACAAGAGATTTACACAAAGTTATTTAATTTCATTTAATTAAAAATGACGCCACAATGCGAATTTGCAAAGATTTAAATAGTAGTAAATAGTAGTTTTTTTAACACCAATAGTTTACCAGTATTTTTCAATTAAAATATACCCTGGTATGCAGAGGGTTATGTCGTTACCTCGGTATTAGCGATAAGCAGAAATGGTTCTCTAGAGTACCGATAGATGGCATTTGATGTATTATTTGTCTGGGGTGACGCCATCTTTATCTCCTGTTCAAATACCCGCCGATAATACACGAATATAATTGAACTTTTTGATAGGAATTCCTTTGATAACTATTCTACTAGGTATAGTTGAAAGGTTTTAATTAACAGAGTTTTTTTTTACTCTGAAGAATTTCTGGTATGAAGAAGGTATATATTTCTGGTATGAGCGTTTTTTTAAATCTTTTTTTTACATTAACTCCACACAGGAGACCCCAAGGAAAATAATTTCCCTCAGGGCCTGCGTCATCTTAGAAGATGCTGTGAGGAGGGTCTTTTTGAGGAGAGGAAGGAATGAACGTGGGTCTTGAAGAGACCCATGTAATAGGAAAGAGGAAACACAGAGGCTGGCAAATCGTTCCACAGCCGAGCTGTTGAACACAAGAACGAGTCGTAGAAGCGTCCCGTTCTCATGTGACAAATGTCAACTGTGTACATATGTTAAGCGCGCGTTTGGCGTGTTTCCCGACTATGCACCGGTGCCGAGGGGATCAATGACGCTATCTCCTCGGAGCATCTTCCATTGAAATAACGGTAGAACAAGGATAGCATTCCCACCCGACGCCTGTGCTCTAAAGATTGCAATCCGTTTGTTAAGACAGGAGAATCTATCAAGCGGACCGCCCGTTTCTGCACAGAGTCGAGGGTGTTTTTCAGGTACATCGGGGCTCCAGACCAGAGATGGCTGCCAAATTCAACCGTCGGGCGCACTTGCGATTTGTACAGGGTTAGCAGTTGTGCACTATTAAAGTATCTGCGGGCCCTGTACAGTACGCCCAGTTTCTGAGAGGCCGACTTAACTCTGGCCTCGATGGAGCCCCCGTACCAGAGCTGGTCACTTAGAGTTACACCGAGCATATCAATGGATGACCTGTTTGGTAGAATGCTACCGGTGAAGTAGACTAGATTGTCATTTCGATCCCTTTTAGACGTAATCAGACATGATTGGATCTTTGAAACATTGAATTCGACGAGATTATTCTTACCCCAAGAGAAAACACTCTCGAGGTAACCGTCCATTCTTTGCTTCAAAGCCCTCCGAGCCTTTGGAATTTGTGAATAATTTCTGGTATTTTCATTTCGATTATCGTTGAGTAGTTCGGTAGGTACCTACTTATCTTAATAGCGCTCAAAATCAAAACCTTTTGGTTTTAATCAATATAATTATCTTTATTTTATTTGTAACTTAAGGGGCCTAAAACCTCAAACTGGAATATTCAATCACTGAAGTCAATATTATATATATATATACAGGTCGAGGGGTAAGACTCTTGACTTCCAATCCGAAGGTCACTGGTACAAAACTGGCGTGCGCAATACATTTAATTTGAGTTATTGTTATATCAATTGATTAACTAATGAGTCTAGTTTTTTAACTGTTAATTCGTGGTGGAATTCCATTGTAATAGATATGAAATTAAACAATTTTTTTTTCAATAAAATATATAAATTTGTTTTAGACCACTTTAATTTTAATTACACTCTACCGGTTTCGGAAGAACCCTTCCTTCGTCAGGAGAATATTAAAACTGTAAAAGTGTAATTAAAATTAAAGTGGTCTAAAACAAATTTATATATTTTATTTAAATTATGGCGAGCCACAAAGTTAATGCTTATTAGTCTTATTACGAACATGTTAAAATTAAAGTGGTCTAAAACAAATTTATATATTTTATTGTTAATATTCTCCTGACGACGGAAGGGTTCTTCCGAAACCGGTAGAGTGTAATTAAAATTAAAGTGGTTTAAAACAAATTTATATATTTAATTGTAGTTTTAATATTCTCCTGACGAAGGAAGGGTTCTTCCGAAACCGGTAGAGTGTAATTAAAATTAAAGTGGTCTAAAACAAATTTATATATTTTATTGTAAATTATGGCGAGCCACAAAGTTAATGCTTATTACGAACATGTATTTTTTTTTTCAATTTGTTTCACTTGTTTATTTACACCAGGACCGGTTTCGTCCTACTACGGACATTTTCAGACTGGTAATTGAAATTCTTTTGCTACGCTTCTTATAAATTCCGTAGCATAATAATTTCAACTACCAGTCTGAAAATGTCCGTAGTAGGACGAAACCGGTCCTGGTGTAAATAAACAAGTGGAACAAAGTGAATTTTTTTTGTTTAATTTATGATTAACTAATGTTTAAGACAAGATTTTTTATGCATAGCACAAATGGTATTAATTATTATATGCAATAATTATTAGCCTGAAACACTCATCCATATTAAAAAAAATCTCCCGAGAATCTCTCCGTTAATTATTTGCAGGTTAAAAAAATGTAATAAGCGATAATTATTGTTGAATGAAACACTAGGTATATATTGAATCATTTGGCGGGTAGGAGGTAACCCGCCGTAGATTAATGGTAGAGCTCCTGACCGGCAATCAGAGGGGTGCAGGTTCGAGTACCGTCGGCGACATGTATCTTTTCTCGGGAGATTTTTTCAATATGGATGAGTGTTTCAGGCTAATAATTATTGCTTGTAATAATTAGTACCCTTTTTGCTGTGCATAAATTTTTTTGTCTTAAACATTAGTTTATCAATTAAAAAGAAATAATCAATATTTGACGAGTTAAAGTATTTCACCAAAAAATGTAGATATAATATGTCTCGACGCCACCTAGTGAGAGAGTTAGCACTTACATGCCTTTCTCATATAAAAATAAAGTTGGTTGTTTGAAGGTGAAAAAATGTAATAAGCGATAATTGTTGAATGAAACACTAAGTAGGAGGTAAACCGCCGTAGCTTATTGGCAGAGCTCCTGACCGGCAATCAGAGGACCGTCAGCGACATGTATCTTTTCTCGGAAGATTTTTTCAATATGGATGAGCGTTTCAGGCTAATAATTATTACTTATAATAATTAGTACATTTAATTTGATTAATTTGTTTTTTCATAATTAATTAATTAAAAATAATGTATAGTATATTTGCAGCATGCTCCAAAGTTGAAGATACTCTGTGTATCGCCCTGGTGTAAGACCACCATTCAGAATTGAAATGGCTATAGCCGTATTTGGTGACCAAATCTGAATAGTCAATTTTCTGTATTTCATTACATTATTGATGAAACAATGAAATCCATAAACAGAATATTAAGTGATTTAACTCATTACAAAACTTCTGGAGTTCGATTTATTTTAAAGAATAAACCAACATATATTTATAAATTGACATATTTGTCTTAACTATGACCAAAAACTAATGAAATTATGAAATATACCGATCACAGATCTTAATTATTGCAGTAAGTAAAAAAGTTATAGACCTTCAAACAAACAGTTCACAATAAACACAAAAATCGCTTTCCTAAACTAAAGTCCAAAGTGGACTTCCGTGGTTTATCCTAACCTCTTGTAGGCCGCAGTCCCCCCGGCGGGTCCGGATGTTTGAAGCGATTTTGTCCCTTATGTATAAAGAAATTGTATGAAGAACAAGGTCAGAATCGCTTGGGCCATTCTCGTTCTTGACATTACGAATTACTGGATAGCATTTAGCCACTCCGTATAATTCATATTAATTGCTAATGACGCGCCGGGCACCAAAGATGGTGGACAAAATGGCTGCCGCTTGATAATATGAACGCTTTCATATTCGAAGTATATATTTATTCATTGTTTTTTATGTAACTCCATTGTGGAAATCATAGATTTGCGTGATTATTAGGAAGTTCGTTTTATCTACATTATTTTGATGTAATTTTTGTATTACATCACAAAAGAAATTTGAATTCGTAAGAAAGGTTGAGAACTGTCAAATATTTAACGTCGTATTGAAAAAAAATATATTTTGTATGCTGGCTTTCAACACAGAATATAATAGGTACCTAAAACAGCATAATTATTGAGTAAATTAAGCTAATACATGTTAAGATTTATGCTATTATAGCCTTCTTGTAATTACATTCCGTGCAGTTGAACATTTCTAAGAAAGCATCGCCAACTGCAATTTGTATAACATGTCATAGAGAGTAAAAAACTATTGCAGAAAATTCGGCAAAATTTCAATATCGTGCCACGTTGGGCGCCATTGTAAAAATATAACATCTCTCGTGAACCATAATACGCCATAGAGAACAACTCTCCGCGTTTCGCAAAAGTAAAAATCGGCGCGGATATGCGAAATTACAGCGCGGCCTTTGGGGCTCGATGCAAACCTAATTACAAAGCAATCGGGCTAAGAGGATGGGATGGCTGTTTCGCCTGGCGCGGGTAAATTCCCGGCGCGGGGCAAACATATTAATACACCCATAAAATTGGGGGCCAACGTTCATTTGTTCCTATAAAAATTCAACCGAAACGACGTTAGCTCCGCCACGTTTGGAAAAGAATGGACTAGATGGGACTTGCGCAAATAAAATAATATTTTATTCGAAAAGTTTGTTTGTGTTAGATTGGGTCAACTATCAAGTAACCGGTCGTGTGATATCTGGTTTCATTTTTATCATTTAAATTTACATAAAAAAACATTTATAATTACATGTCTGTTTAAAATGATTCCATGATAACTCCAAAAGAAGAAGAAGGGCAGATATGTAAATACGAATGTTAGAGGGCGCGCTAATATTAAAAACGATAACATTCGTAATAAAACATATCTCGTTTAAAATAGAACAAAAATCTCTCGACAATACCTTAAGGCGAATGTCAAAAGAATTCATATTCAACACTTCCGTAGATGGCGCGCGGATAGTATTTTTTTTACTTACAAACGCTTTTTACAAGTTATGCTTTGTAATATTTATAAAAATTTATTGTTCGCTCAAGTACACAAGCATGATATGAATATTAATAAATAGTTGTGACAATTAAAAAAAACCTCATATCTTTCAATAAAGGCTAACAAATACAATGTTGGATTGAGTTGAAATATTGTATTTGTTAGCCTTTAAGATTTGAGTTTTTTAATTGTCCCAACAAGTCTTAACAAATCAGTACCCCCTGATGTACCGGTCTCAGGACAGTGTTCCTGGCTTGAGGTACAATCGTATCTGATCGAATTTATCATTTTGATTTGTGGGTAAGTATGCCTATCACCAGAGATGTGCATAATGGGTACCCAAAACCACTTGAAAATCAAAATGGTAATGGATCAAAACTTTTCCATTTGAAAATGCAAAATAGTTTTTAGAAAAGCATTTCAGATGCAAAACATGGATAGATGGTAAAAATTACATTAAAATACCATTTTTATTCAATCAAAGTTCCTAATTTCCCTATTATAAAACCAAGGACCTTGGTATAAAACTATCTCTTTACCGCAATTTGTTTGTTGTTGTTTAGATGTGATATATTATGTGAAGTTTTGTTCCAATCTAAATACGCATCAATTACTATTATTAGAAGAAAGACATAAACAGTTTGACAAAACTGCCAAATTTTATGCGGAACTAATGTTGCCAACTTAAAGAAATAGAAACTACTATTGAAAATTTAATATTAGAGCGTCTATGGTCCATTTTTTGTAATTTTATCACTTATTTTGTAAGGGCTTCTACATGGCTTCTACCAGGGAGCAAATTGACATAATGTAATTATGAAAAAAAGATGTGTTGAGATAATAGAAAGAATGTTGAAAAAATGCATTTAAAATGAAAAATTTATTGAAATGGAAATGGGTGTAAACAAAACCATTTAAAATCCAAGATTTATTTGAAATAAAGTACTTTTTTTTATAGTGTATACCTCACAAGAGTCCCAACTGCTCCCGCCTGGAGCCAGGGAGACGATGGCAACCCCAATGTTGGTATGTTATGAAGCTGAAGGTAAGTGGGGAAGGGAAGGAGACAAGGAAGAGGAAGGTGGGGAAGTACCTGGCTATTCAGATCTAGTCACTAAACACGGCTAAAGCCATTTCAAGCAACGTTTCAATTCTGAATGGTGGTCTTACACCAGGGCGATACCAGGAGTATCTTCCACTCTGGAACGTGCCGCAAATATACTATATATTATTTTTAAATAATTAATTGTGAAATAACACAAATCAATTCAATAAAACTTATTTGCTCACAGCGGTTTCGAACCCGCGGCCTTCGGAATGGGAGTCTAACGCCCTACCGCTGGACTACGCCGGCCGACATCTCTGCCTATCACCCAGAAAACAACCTGTTTCTTCTGGCGTCAGCAACTATTACCAATTGAATTTAATTGTTGTGTGCTAGCTGAGGGAAGGGCGTACCTAGTCTATCCTATGTCAAAGTTAGTACAAACCAAACGCGATTCATGCGATTACAATTGAATTGTTTCCCCCTGTGTTGGTTGCCGGCGTTCGAGATTTGAATTTTGATACTTTGTAATTGGAATAGGTGAGCAGGTACTATCACTAATTGATTTCGTATTAGATTTATCGACTTTCAAAGATTTAACGGACAATAGAGGACTTTGGATGATTTTCCATCTATTTTCGGGTACAGATTAAATAAGATTATGTGAGGTTATAGTAATTATCTTGTAGTATCTATGTATGTAGTTCGTTTTGTCTATGTCTATAGGATATTGTTTGATTCTAGTTGTGATCTGAGTAGGTGAAGAGTTTAGAATATGTGTTGTTATATACAGTCTTTCAATAAGGACGCTCGATTTTAAAATGTAAATTAAACTAGTTGTGTGTGAGATATCGACTCAAATTTATTTTATTTGAAAGGATATTTTATGGCAATAATTGTGGAATATAACGTCTTTCAAAATTCAAATTCAAAAGTCCAATTTTCATTGACTTTATTGCATAAATCTGACTGAATTTGTTGCAAGACGTTTATTATGTTGACTTTAAGGAAGTCGATTACATGCGGTTTATTTGCATAGACCCGCGATTTAAGAAAGAAAGAAGTCTAAAGTCATTAAGAGCGATTGACCAGTGGTTGAGAATAAAAGTTTTAAAATGCTTGCAACTGTACAGGGAGGTTCCAATGAGAAAGATCGATTTATTTCATTAAAAACTTGCTTTAATATATACCTACACCTACATTCAAGTAAGCAATAAAAATGCTCAAAACGCACGATGATAAATTATTAAATATCGTGTATTTCTTGTAAGTATTTTTTGATCATAAGTATTTATGATTTTTCAATAATGTCTAATCAAAATAAGTGAGCAAATAAATTTGAAATATTTTTGTTTAAAGGACCTTAAATAAATAGAAAAACTGAGTTATTTTTTTTCACAAAACACGTTCTCGGATTTATTTTTTAATGATTTTAATTTAACTAAATATAAATTTCTGAAAACTGTGTTAACTAGATTATGTATTGATTTATTTTGTTGTATGATTATATATATATTTTATTTTTATTTTTTATTATTTATTAACCAAAAAATACATTTTATGTATATTCTTTTAGGTATATGCCACCTCACTAGGCTGAGCCTGTTCCGAGGTGGCATGATTTTATTTTATTTTATATTGACAGTATGATTTGAAAATTGTGTTGTTTAATAACATCTATCATTTGAAAATTGAACAAATCTGCCAACGACCAACGGTATAACCTTAGTATTTTAAAAATAAACTTAGTTTTTCAAAATTTTAAAACTGCGTGTACCAGATAAAATAATAATGTTTCAAAATCAATTTATGTTTTTTTGTAAAAAAGAGTCAACAGGACGTCTAGAATTTGATTTAAAAATGACTATTTTCCGGTATTCTTTTATCTATAATTAAAGGTATTTTTTTGTCTATCTCTGATGCAATATCCTACTTGTATTTTTCGCATTTATACTTTTTATACTTAATATTTGTATCCACAACTCAAATTATTGTAATTCCAATTCAAAGCCGTTAATCGGCGTTAATAAATAATAAATAAATAAATTAATAAATATTTGTGACATCTAGGCTTTCGACCTATGTAATATGGATTATGTTCCAAGCCGTGCTGAGCTCATTCCAACCAAGCCGAGCTTAAAATCAACTGATATACCGGCCCATAGACCACTCACTTCCATAAATACCTACTTCCATGGATAATGCAAGCCACCCTAACATCTTATAGACAAAAGCCAAATATCCATAGAGTCGGCTTCTGTTAAATTCATTGGATTTGTAGCTTGAATAATTCAGGATGACTCTTCTTTCTCAGTCGTAAACGTCTCCTTGTATTGTTTGAGAAAGGAGATAATATTATTTGGGATTCAAGGGACTAGTGAGACGATGGGAGGCTATGTGGTATGGGCTGTGCTGTGGGCTATGTAGTGTGGGCTGTGCGCTATATGTGGTTTGTGTTTGGGGCCTTAGAGGATAGTTTGAGAGGGCCTGGATATATGGGGAACGCGGCTAATAAAACCATATTATAAAGAAAGACTTATTGTTGCGGACGCTTTTCCGAGGCTTCTCAAACTTTTAACAAGTGCTTTCATATTCTATCGTGTCTTGAAAAGCGTTGTGTCTCACTCTAGTAGCATGCCGCATGCATGAAACAGCGCGTGAACCGCTCAAACCCATCGCGACGGGGTTTTTCGGGGTAGCGATGGGATCAGCAGCGACGTTAAATCGATTTTTTTTTTCAATAGAAAAAAAATATGTGGTATATTTATTTATTAATCCAAATATGCTCAGGAATCACTGGGTAAAAAGTCTCTCGGGTACGTCCTGATACACCCTGTATATATTAAATATATATTTATATAAGTGTTGTATATGAAGTGATTTGTTTTCATTCAATTAAAAATGACGCCACAAAGTAAATTTGGGAAGATTGAATAAGTAAAAATATTATTCATTATGAACATATCAGATAGTGACGCTTTTATTTGGGAATGTAGAGCGAATGAACGAAGAAATGAGTGTTAGTAGAATGTATAACTCAAATGCGAATGGTAGAAGAAATTAAGGACAAAAAAATTAAGTTGAGGCATGAATTCAAGCACATAATTTTTATTATTAAAAGTTTTATAATTCAAACACATAATTTTTGAATATAAAATTTTTGAATGCAAACATGAAAAAAATTTGAAAATGGCTAACTTTACGTTTTTTATAACTAAATTAATGATAAAGAAAAAAACACCTAGGTATATATTTTATTACACAAATGTATTATAAACGTTATAACCTCATTGTTTTGTCATTGCATGTTGTAGTCGCAAAGATGCGAATCATGACGAGTGGACTGTATCAAAATAATATGAGGTGGCGTGACACAACTATAAGGATGGTAATTAGGACTTCGGGAAGGATCTGACTTACCCTGAATTCCTGGTTCCGTTCTTGGGGAGTTATTGTGTCACTGGTAATCACTTGTACAATTAATTGCGCAAGTATCCCGTTTAATCGATATTATAGCGCCGAGGGATGAATAATCACGCACTGCACAGCACATATAATAGATTCCAATAAAGTCGATGTTTAGTAATGAGAGGTCCAAGCGACCATTGCACAATACAAAGCAGACGGGTTAATAGTCGATGTAAAAGACGAAGAGGGATGAAGGTACATCGCTGCACATCGCCAAAAACAGACTTCACAAGGTCGATGTTTATTGCATGAAGCACAAAAACAGACTCACAATACACATGTAGTTATTATTGCCCTCACATAGTATTGTCCACAGGTGGGTAGTCAGAAGGGATAGGTAGGTGGAAGGAAGGAAGGTAGGTATATATATGCATAGTTGCGCCAACAGCATGTAAAAATAATTAATAAAAAATTCCAAAAGTTAAAATTTATTTTTAAATTGCGATCTGCAACTTTGGTTTTATAAATGTGTAGGTACATTTTAATTATTTTGTGGTTAACATTTAGATTTAAATATAAAGCGTGGGGTTTATCTTTCTAACACTATTAGATCATATATCTCATCATCATGGTAAAATAGACACATTTTTTAGTCGCTTTTTACGACTTTTTATTTTTTTCGACTTATCCAAAAACAGCACGTAAAATATTTAGAACCACTGCCCCACGTCTCAGCACGAGCCACTTGTAATGCATGTAACAAAACAATAAGTTAGTGCCTCCCCCTTCCCCCCCGCCCACGTGACCAACATACTGATGTTCCCCACTGGGAGATGGGAGGTCACCCCAGCCGAATACAATGCAAGTCGTGGGAGAGGAAGGAGGGATTGTTCTAGAGATAGGGTGACCATAAAAAATGCTAATTTGATGATTATATTTTAATTTAATATTTAATTGGAATATTTATTTGTTAACACTAGCTCCACACAGGAGGCCCAAAAGAAAAAAAAATCACTTAGGGCCTATGTCATCTTTGGGGATGCTGTACGGCGAGTTTTTTTTAGGAAAAGGAAGGAGAGGAAGATCAGGGTAAAAATTGCACTTGATTGCATAGATTCAGGATTAACCTTACGAAAAAGTAAATATTTGGTTCCTATTTAATTATTTAAATTCTAATTTACGATTTTAAAGCAAGGAAAACCTAAATTTGAAGAAGTAAAATCATAGCATCTCTAACTCACACCATTTCAAAAATATTAATGTGATTCTTAAAAATATATATTAGGTCCTTACATATGAAATTGGCGTTTTGCCGTACTGGCAACTTTGATTTCAAATATCTTCTCTTTGGTTACGAAATCCAAATTCAAATTTATACAGCTATTTACTCGTGTATTTGTGTTTCGAAAATTATAATTCATTTGTTTTTTCCTTGATTATTTTTTTTCTTTGCGTCACTTAGTTTACAAAATGGAAAACTTGATATATGGCGCTATTTACGAGTACTAGTTCCACCGTGGCACCAGTGCTGCAGAAACGGCTCGAAGGATTAATGATGTGTATGGCGACGGTGCCGCAAAAGAAAACAAAAAAGTAAGTCTGGAAAAAAGTAAAATATCAGGCCAATAAAAATACTTTTAATTGCAAAATCTCCTACTAACGAACCCTTTTCGAATTTAATGTGGCAAATTAAGAGGAATATAAACGCAAGAAATATTTGACTTCTTACCCCTTTAGCACTCCGCGTGTTTTTGGTTTTATCTGCACGAGGAAAGTAGCGCCAAAGTTGTTGTTGAAAGAAAAAAAAAGTCGCTGGAAATAGTAAAAAATAATCTTAGATATAAAGGGGTATTTTTTAAAAGTTGTTTCTTATATAACTTTACTTTATAAGAAGAAGATGGAGAGATACGACAATATGAACGTGGGAGCGAGCGCGCTAACATTAAAAACCATAAAATTCATGCGAAAATTGTGAAAATGTTTAATAAAAGACGACTCGTTTGAAAAAGAGTAAAAATCTCATGGGAGCTGTGTCAAGTAGTATTTAAAGAAATATTGTGAATTTTTTCATAAATATAACTTGTAAAATAACAGAAACAAACGTGTTAATAATAATTTTCGGAGCATACTTTGCGATTTATTTCTATCGAGGGAATTTAAAATAATTACTGCTTCGGCGTGGGGAATGTATAGATAGATACTATATTAAAGAATAGCATATATTTTTTTAAGAGCTTAAAAACTTCAAACGTTTAAAGGAAAAATGTAAGAATTCGGTAGAAATTGGCAGAGCGGCCCTTTAATACTTTACGCTTATATTTTTGTAACGCATTTAATAATTTTATTTTAATTCAAAAACTTTAAATTTAAAATAAAACAAAAACATTAAAATTTCCAGCTGATTTTTTCGGCATTAATCGAAATGGGCAGCGTTCAACGAATGTCGAATCGAGGATTAAACCTTGTGAGGTCCGGCATAAAGACGCATTTTGTATCAGTTACCACCCCATTACAGTGGCGAACGGACGTTTCTAGATTCTGCGTCGCTTGGTTCCGTGAGATCGATTTTAAAATTCCTTGTTATTATAATAAACAATGAGTAAGAAAGGAGTTAATGTTTTTATATTTCCATACTAAATTAATTACTAAAAGAAACTCTCAAATACCTCCTCCAACCTTTCCCCCAAAAGTCGTGTTAATTATTTTTAAATCCAACCCAAAAAAAGGCGGGGATTCGTATTTCAAATTTTTCAAGGACTAGGGGATCACCTTAATTTCTCTTTTCAATATTCAATGTACCTTCAATAGATAAAATATATAAAAAATATTCAATACTACAAATTTACAAAGAAGTACAGTAAAATAACTTACCATTCCATTCATCAACAAGATATCAGAATACTATGAAAATCCCTAAATTTAGTACAAAGCACACACAAAATACTTATCTCTATCTAGGAATAACATATTATAACAAACTACCATTATATCTAAAAGTTATCGAAAATATTTAGGAATTTCAGCAAAAATTAAAAAAATAACTAAAACTACTATAATAGTCCATATCACATTATTATTATTATTTCTTTCAAATCCTTTATTGATAAATCTTGCATTTTCTTAATTATCCCTTGTTTTTTGCCATATTGTATTATTTACTTTCACACATGATATTATATAATTGAACTAAAATTCCCTCACCAAACACAAGAGCCTCGTCTCTTTATGGTGAGGAAAAGCTGTTTTTATCTACTATTTTACCACTGTATAAAATGTAAAAATTGTGTATGTATTGTAAAAAAACCTTTTAAATATTAAATAAATAAAAAAATAAAAATAAAATTATGGTGTAACAATAGTTTAGCTTTTAGCATCCATATTGACAAAAAAAACTACGCTTGTTTTGTTATGATTGCAGTATATCACTTGTGTATGTTTATTACCGTACAGAAACAAAAAGAAACCCCCCAACGTTTGTGCCCACTCTCCCCAGGGGGTGGATTGCCCATCACTTATTTATAATATCGTAAAAATGAGCAGTGGGGCCCTCCAGCCCCCAACTCCCCCATTTGTTTACTTATATGGAGGGACGCCACCGGGTTGGTACAATAATTATTAGTATCCGCGCACATCGTACGTCTATACGCTGTCCGTGGTATCGTTACTCTTACTGTCATGGATGTTGGAAAGAGGGTGGATGTGGTTTTTTGCAAAATTAGTTTTAAAAAAAAAATCATTTTTTTAAACTTATACATATTTTCCACTCAAGCCTCTACTGCATTTTGTCAGATGGTCAAAATATTCAAATTTTATTTGAACAACTCCTTTTTTTAACTTTTGAAGCTTATTCCCATCAATGTAATATAACATTAATTAATATTTATTTATTAAAATAATTTTATACGTAGTGAAGATATTGTGTTATTTCGTCCGCCATGCTAGGGATATCCCTGTGTTATGGCGGGTGAAGTTTGCAGATTATATAATTTAAGGTAATGAAGTATGCTTACTGATAATATAATAATTAATGATAATGAGGTTTACAGTTAATGCAGCCATGAATTTATGATAATGAAATTTACATATAATATAGTAATTGATGATAATGATGTTTACAGGTAATAAATATAACAAGGAATTTATGGCAATGAAGTTTACAGATAAAATAATAATTGATAAATGAAGTTTACGGATAATATAACAATGAATTTATTGAAATAAGATAACACTAATAATCTAAACGACAATATGAAAATGAACAAGACACAGAAAAATAAAAGATAACGGTATGACGAGAGGTTCTGGGTTCTTGTCCCAGTTGCGACCGTTATCGTTTATTTTTCTGTGTCTTGTTCATTTTCATATTTTCGTTTCGATTATTAGTGTTATCTTCTTTTTCAATGGTCAAAATATTGCTGTTTTGCATTAAAATACAAATAAATGGAATATTTCTGATTGTATCCAAAAACTAAAAGGTTTTAAAATTTATGATGCGAAATAAATACCTATAGAAATTTTGAAATATAAAAATTTTGCATGCAAACATAAACAGTTTTTAAAATGGCCTCTTAAAAACTCACCTTACGTTATTTCTAACTGAAATTACTGATAATGAAAAAAAATTAAAACATATAGATACCTACATATTTTATTAGTATCTATCTATTATGATAGTTACTGTCACCTCACCTTTTTATCGTTTCATGTAAAAATAATTCATTAAAAAATGTCAAAGATTCATAATTTTTTTTGAAATTGCGGTTGGAAACTTTGGATTCATAAAGGAATAAATCTCAACTATTTTGTGGTTAACTTATAGATTTGAATATAAAGCGTAGTTTTGTCTCTTTCTAACACCGTTTAGATCATATTTTTAACCATGATAGTAAGGGAGTCACAACGATTGAGACCCATGTGAGTTGCTTCGAAAACCGAGCAAATAGACTTGACGCGAGGGGTTAATACAATATAATATAAATTATATTTACACATTTATAACATTATTTTACAATGTGGGCCCCACTGGGTGCTGTACCCGTGCAGGGCCCCTTATTTTACAAATTAGTAAATGAACATAAATAGATAAAATATTTTTGATACAATACATTGAAATAATAAGACAACAATAATAATCTAAATTAAAATATGAAAATGAACAAGGCACAGAAAATAATAAAATATAATGGTCGCAACTGGGACACGAACAAAGATCTCACGTCTTACCGGGATCCGGGGTTCGAATCCGGTGTGCGCAAATAAAGAAATAACTTTGTTTACATCACTTTTATTTATATACAATAAACATCGTTCACAAAACACATTGAAAACATTTCCGAAAAAGTTTTCTTCGAAAAATTAAATTTTATTTGATTAATTTGTGTTAATTCACAAAAATTAATTGAAAAAATATATAGTATCGATATTTGCGGTACGTTCCAGAGTGGAAGATACTCTCAGTATCGCCCTGGTGTAAGACCATAATTCAGAAATGAAACGTTGCTTGAAATGGCTTTAGCCGTGTTTGGAGACCAGATCAGAAGAGCCAGGTACTTCCCCATCTCCTTCCTCTCCCCGCTACCTTCAGCCTTGAACATACCCACTCGGGCATGCCATAGTCTCACTGGCTTCAGTCGAGAACAGTTGGGAAGCTTATGTCGTAATAATGTAAAAAAAAGAAGAAAATAGATATTTTACAGAACATGATTTTTAACTTTCAAATTTGATGAATTTGGTTAAATTGTGCGAAACAACTCTTCCTAAATAATCTTCATAAAATATTATCCAAAAAAATACCCTCTCGTAGGCCGCAGTCCCCCCAGCGGGTCCGGATGTTTGAAGCGATTTTGCCCCTTATAAAGAAATTGTATAAAGAACAAGGTCAGAATCGCTTGGGCCATTCTCGTTCTTGACATTACGAATTACTGGATAGCATTTAGCTACTCCGAATAATTCATATTAATTGCTAAAGACACGCCGGGCACCAAAGATGGTGGACAAAGTGGCAGCCGCTTGATAATATGATAGCTGTCACATTCGAAGTCTATATTTATTCATTGTTTTTTTATATAAATCCATTGTGGGAAGCATAGATTTGCGTGATTATTAGGAAGTTCGTTTTATCTGCATTATTTTGATGAAATTTTTGTAATATATCAAAAAAATGATATAAAAATTGAATTCGTAAGAAAGGCGAGAACTGTCAAATATTTTACGTCGTATTGAAAAAATATATTTTTTGTATGCTGGCCTTCAACAAGTTTATGAACATTTTTTACTGAAACGAAAACCATTAAATCTGTATCTATTATTTGCGGTACAAAATATGGTCTATGTATAGATTAGTGGCAGACACAGGAAATGTAAAATCTTAAATAATAAATCGATTGTCGCCCTTGGAAGACCTTGATAAAAAAAATACCTAAATGTCACCCATCAAATAATCATTGAAACAACCAAAATATTTAACAACACTATCTGACTTTTATAAAAAAAGGGTCGATATTTTAATAATAGAGCATTTTTTGCGATGCAAATAGTAAAAAGGTAAAATGAATAACGAGTGTTGAAATTTTTCTTGCAGAATTTATTTGTGACCTTTTTGTGTGTGGTGCTCTACGTGCGTATTTTAACGTATCCTGGAGGAAAATGTGAAAAAATGTTGGGTGGTTTTAACATGGCTTTCTGGATTTATTTTATTTTTATCGATAGCTCTCGATTGTTTAAATTCGTTATTTTTAACAATATTTTTTTTGCAGTTATACGCGATAATTTGCAAGGTATATATCATACATCTATGTAATAAAAATCAGCTTTATTTTCACATTTTTTGATAAAATGCTTAAGAGGGTATTACCAGAGAATACCGGAAATTAATCCCTTTTAAATCAAATTTTAGACGTATTGACTCTTTTTTACAAAGAAACATAAATTGATTTTGAAAGATTGTTATTTTATCTGGTAGACGCAGTTTTAAAATTTTGAAAAACTAAGTTTATTTTTAAAACACTAAGGTTATATCGTTGGTCGTTGGCAGATTTCTTCAAATTTTTAAACGATGGATTCTATTAAATAACACAAATTTCTAATCATATAATCATACAATAAAATAAATCAATACATTATCTAGTCAAAACAGTTTTCTTTATTTAAATTATGGTTAAATTAAAATCAATAAAAAAAAATCCGAGAACGTGTTTTGTGACAAAAATGCCTCATTTTTTCTATTTATTTAAGGTCTTACAAACTAAAATATAAAAAATTTTTTTACACGCTTATTTTGTTTGGACATTATTAAAAAATCATAAATACTTATGATCAAAAAATACTTACAAGAAGTACACTATATTTAATAATTTATCATCGTGCGTTTTGAGCATTTTTATTGCTTAATTGAATGTAGGTATATATTAAAGCAAGTTTTCAATGAAATAAATCGTTTTTTTTATTTTAAAAATTTGATACGGTTCCATCTTTCTCATCCGAACCTTCCTGTACAGTTCCAAGCATTTTTAAACTTTTATTATCAGCTGCTGGTCAATCGCTCTTAAATTCACTTTAATGTCAATCATATTTATTGTCTAGAAAAAATATGTTAAAATCACCTAATAAGTAGAAATAATATCAATCACGGAAATTAAAAATAATGTAAATTACAAAATTTTTATTGTTCAGGAGAGCGAAAAGAAAGTTTTTATTTTTTCAGAAAATCTATCAAATAATATCAATTTGTCATAACAACATTAATACTTTCTCCCCAAAACTAAAACTAGAAATCAACCCAATTTTTTTGGTAACTTTAAAAAAAAAGTGTCGTTCGTTTCGGCGCCGCCCTAATGAATGGCTAAAAGGTAGAAATAGGATAGAACCAGAGTTGATGGAAATGATAGAAATAGAGAGGAAGGGATTGTCGGATATCGGATCGCCCACGACTCTTTCCAGCCACTTCCGCAAATTAGCGCAACTTGTTGGTTCTGTGCGTTCTTTGTCAAAATGCCGACGTTTTTTTAAGTTTATGTTTGTTTAAATACGGTTTTAAATTAAGATATAGATATCTAAATTGTTTTTATGAGTCTGAATCGATCCGTTGATGGTTAAAGGTGAAGACATGTGGAAAAATGCAAAATCGTATAAAATCTTGTGTATTAGTTTTGAAAATTTGATCGCTTAGAAAAAATATAGATGCTTCAATTAAATACTGTGAGTAGAACACATCTTGGCCTTTGAAGTGATCGAGTATTTTTTTGATAAGCTTTTTAATAAGCTTAGAAAAAAATTATGCGTCTGACCTATAAAAAATGGTTAAAAGTGAAAAATCTCCTACTTACAAATCTTTTTTCTGGTGTTGTTTTATTGAATAATGTAGTTAATTAAGTTTCTTATAGAGTGATCGGAAAACATTTTAATATTTGTATCTGAACTTCACAAAATAAAATTAATCGTGCATTTTGGCGACGTTTCTTTTCAGTGAATAAAAATAGGCGGTACCCAACGAATTTGTAAGTGCGAATTTCATCCTTATGCCATGTGCAGAAGGATTTTAGCCCGTCGCTCAGTCTACGCCCAGAACCCGGGGCCGACGGACATGCCTTATTCTACGCGGCGCTTCGATCTTTAAAAATATACTTGCGGAATAACAAAACAATGTTGTTTGCTAGAGATTAGGGTTTTTATTGCTAAACGCCCAAAAATCGTTCGCTCCGCCCGATTCCGAATGGGTCAAGGACTAGTGGATCATCCTAAAATTTCCGTCAGGTGTTTTACTGTTTCTGACCATTATTTACTATTATCAATAAATGTAAGTAATCTTGCATTTTACAAGCGAAAAAAACGCTAACGTGAAACTGATAAAACTAACAGTAAGGCGCTCCGCTGTCGAGGCAACTGAAACCAAATTAAAACCGGCTGGTTTCTATGTCTTGATTGGTCAAAAAGCTTGTTTAACCATAGACGAAGAACAATCAGCTGACAGCTGGCAACTAGCAACGGCCGGCCACGGCAATCAGCGGTGCGAGTCGCGAGTCACCGTTTGTTACATTTGTTACCATTGACAACGGGTTTTTGAGTGATTGTGTAGTGTGCGGGCCATCACATTGTCATACAAAGACAGTTGCCAATTGACAGTTTTCAGTTGCCTCAGTGAGCGGATTGCCTTAATGTCCTGTGGTACACTAATGACGCACGGAGAAAAAATTTATTCGAAAAAACGATCATTTTAATAGTAAAAACGGGACTGAAGTTCTTACGAACAAATTAACAGTGTTTCAATGTTTCAATGTTTATTGGCGGGAAAATGAAAGAATAATTTGTTGGTATACGTACGAAATTACGTATACCAACAAATTATTCCATGTTCCCACCAATAAACATTGAAATCCTGTTAATTTGTTCGTAAGAACTTCAATCCCATTTTTACTCGTTTTTACTATTAAAATTATCATTTTATCAAATAAAAAATTACGAAATGTATCTTTACCTTGTCAAGATTAATTCTAAGGCGAACCATACACTCTCAATCATCACTTCTATATTTGTATCGTGATTCGTCAATATTTATCAAATGTCGTGATATTTATTAATCGTGTATTGTATTAACGGATCACAATATTTATCGCAGATGTCTAGATTCCTGAATTCCATATCCACGGATCGTAATAAATATTGATGCTTTGACTACACGTTCAATATTTATCACGATCCATATCACGATCCGGAATGCCGAATTCAAATCAATTGATATTTGTATCTAGAAATCCTGTGATCCATATTGTGATCCGTCAATACGCTAGCCTATAAGTTCAATAAATATCACGATAATTGTTAAATTTTGACGGATCACAATATATATTGAAGGTGTAGGGTAGCACTCCCATCCATCAATATCCCTAATGACGAGTAATTCTCAATTAGGCAAGGTATTAACTTACCCTAAGAAACATGTTGTATATTTACCAATATAAATAAAATAAAATATCCGTAAAAACAATGTACTATGTTAAAATTTTCTTTAATAACGAAATTTTAAAAATAAAAAATGTTAAAAAGGAACCATCTTACTAATATCTTACTATCTTATCTTACTAAATTATAAACGCGAAAGTTTGTATGGATGTATGTATGTTTGTTACTCTTTCACGCAAAAACCACTGAATGGACTTTAATGAAACTTTACAATAATATAGCTCATACATCAGAATAACATATAGGCTATAATTTATACCCAAAGCTTGCTATTTTCCATGTATTACAAATAATAATTATTGTTTAATAGAAAATGTCAAAGTTTGAGAATGACATTTTGAAAAACAATGATTGTAAAACCAAAATTCTATTTTAGAAAATATTTAAATTAGTGAATTTATCTGAAGTACTCACCCTTGAATCGAATCAAGAATTTTAGATATTTTAAATAAATAGGTTAAGAATTTTGGTATAGAAAAGAAAATAGGCTAATCGAATTACTAATCCTGCGCAGATGAAGTCGCGGGCAGAAGCTATATGTTTATATGTATAAAATATTTACATGTATATACATATATTAATTTTCTACGGATATTTATTTAAATTTATTATCATTCGCCTCGCCCGATCAAGAAGTGCGCATCGACGTCCGCTCCCCCGCCGCGTTTGGCGCGTCAATGGTATTTCTAAATACTGACTGAAATATTTAATGCATTGGCTGAGAGTTATAAGAGAACAGATATGATTATTTTTGAAATTGTAGGTAGACAATATGTTGATCTTCTGTACATTTTAACATTGAAAGTTCATCCCGTCCATCATATTTTTCTTTCACGTTTGGATTATTTATGATTTTCCTGTTAATTTATGGTCAATTGTTCATTTCTTGCTTTATGCGTCTTTATTGAAGAGATATTTTAGACTGCTAGTTTCGCTTCTTCCCTATGTTTGTAGCACTTCCCCAAGCTAGTATTCCATATGTGGCAATGGATTGACAAAGTGCAAAATATCTTTGGACAGACATGATAATCGTCACACGCAAGCAATCGTTCCTCGATGTTTAGTTTTTAGGACAGACTGAGAATTGATCCCATATAATGATTGCCGATTGCAGGTAGAGAAACGATGATAAATATTTTCCCCGAACACATAAATTGACTCACAGACGGATGTGGCCAAAAAAGGTCGATAACAACTCCCTGACTAATTGGCTTATTAAGTGTCCTTTTCTGTCTGTTAAACACTTCTGTTCAGTGGATTTTTTCCTTGTTTATGAATGGATAAATCCGTTTTTATTTTTAACGCAATTAAATGTCTTTTGGAAGGTCAAACTTTTCAATAAAATAAGATCTGTTAATATTTTAATTAGGTGTGAGTTTTGTAGAAATCAGCACCTATTTGTGAAGTGCTTAACGGTAAGCAATTAACCTTTAAATATTAACTTATAGATACTTATATAAAAGCAATATGTAATATACAAGGTGGGCCAAAAGTTGTCAACCGATGTTCTTTGGCAGTAATTTTTTTATGATTGATAAATTTTGGTTCTGTTTTTGGATTGTGTTTATTTAATGTCTATTTTTTTCCTTTAAACTCTTGAATGTGGGATGACATTTGGCCACATTATAGCTGTTCTTTATAAAATTAATTTCCAAGCATTTAGAGAAGCTACATTGCTTAAATTAAAAGCAACGTCTGGAATCCCTAAATTTAGTACAAAGCAAACACAAAATACTTATTTCTATCTAGGTATAACATATTATAACAAACTACCATTATATCTAGGAATAATATTCAGGAATTTCAGCAAAAATTAAATAAAAAACTAAAACTACTCTAACAGTCCATATCTCACTATTATTTTTATTTCTTTTAAACATTGAAATCCGTTAAAAACTTTACAATAATATAGCTCATATATCAGAATAACATATAGCCTATAATTTATAAGGGCTAATAATTATTGTTTTATAGAAAATGTCAAAATTTGAGATTAATATTTTGCAAAACAATGATTGTTAAATCAAAATTCTATTTGGAAAATATTTAAATTAGTGAATTTATTTGAAGTACTCGCCTAATACTTTGAATCGAATCAAGAATTATAGATATTTTAAATAAATAGGTTAAGAATTTTGGTATAAACGTAGATGGGACCTAAGAAAAGAAAATAGATTACTCGAAGTACTAATCCTACGCAGACAAAGTCGCGGGCAGAAGCTTGTGATATTATATAATTGAACTAAAATTCCCTCACCAAACACAAGAGTCTCGTCACTTTATGGTGAGGAAAAGCTATTCTTATCTACCATTTTAACACTGTATAACATGTAAAAATTGTGTATTTATTGTAAAAAAAAAAACTAAAAATATTAAATAAATAACATAAAAATAATGATATTGGCGTAAGCGATTTTGACCTTGTCCTTGTACAGTTTCTTTATACATATACATAAGTGTTAAAATCACATTAAAAAAATTAATTTGTTCGGACGCCGGAGTCCGAGCCACAGACGACACGTTAAGTCAAGAAAATGATATCGGCAAAGTGTCCGTCGAAAGAATTGATGACCATACCATGGGGCGTTTTCCAAAAAAGATGTCGGTGACGTAATAGGAATTCCACTTAAGTGAGATGCTGCATTTCGATTAAAAATATACGTTAATTTATTAAAGAAAGTATGAACTTCATGACAAAAAGTATTTAAATGGAAAATGTCAATAAACTTCGAAAATAATTGCAATTTAAGTTTAATACTATTGGTAAGAAATTCTTTTACGTCACTTTTATCATAAAGTTTATAAAGAAAATTAAAAGAAATTCATTATTTCAGATTTTTATTTACGAATTGAAAACACAATCAGTCTCCTAAAAAATATGAATAATCAAGCTTATTGAATTAAATATTAAGTTTTTCAATAAAAATATTCTTTTACGCTACTTTTGGACACTTTGTACTGTATCTTTTGCGTTCTAGAAAGACGAATATAAGTTTTTGTTTTACGAATGTTTAATTATAACAAATTTAAAATTAATCATGAACTATATCAATAAAAAAAAGAACAAATTTCTTTGAGATATAATAATTGATCTTAGAAAATAAATCACAGCAATAACAGGACAGTGGCGTAAGGGGAAAAATTTGGTAACGTTTAGGAATTCTAAGGCCTCGGCCAGACTGAGAGGCTTGCCCGGCAGCGACAGCGGGCGCGAAATATCAGTCGTATGTGTACGCACGTTGTGGCTACACTGCTGAAGGCGCGACAAGCGACTGTTATGGGAAGAGTGGAAGATACTCTCAGTATCACCCTGGCGTAAGACCACCATTCAGAATTGAAACGTTGCTTAATAATGACTTTAACCGTGTTTAGTGACTAGATCTGAATAGCCAGGTACTTCCCCACCTTCCTCTTCCCCACCTTCCTCTTCCCCATCTCCTTCCTGTCCCCACTTACCTTCAGCCTCAAACGTACCCCAATTGGGGATGCCATAGTCTCACTGGCTCCAGACGGGAGCAGTTAAGACTCATGTGAGGTATTCTCTATAAAAAGGGCGATTTTACGTACTACCGCCACCGTGGAAGGCCCCCCGCGCAAGTACTTTTTCTTCCACTTGTTCTTTTTTCTTTTCTTTTTATTTTCGTTTCTGTTCTCTCCAACGTCTTCTTTTTTCTATTCTTCTTTGGTTAGCTCTCTGATTTTATTTTGATGTTATTTTTGTCTTTGTTACTCTTTTTTCATAAAGGCTTCATATTTTTCAGGGTCGTTTTTAATTTTGTCTCTGTACCTTTTTGATTTTTCTGCAGCTTTCAACGGCATATTTGAGCATAAAATTAAAATAAATTATTTATAAAAATTCACAAATAATTAGATAGGTAATAATGGGCTACACGTGCATACCGTGTATAGCCTGAAATAGGTAACTAAGCTGAAAGGGTATTAAAGTACTTGTTAATGTACACAACTTTAATTAGGTACAGGATTAACTAAAACACACAGGAACATAAATCATGCTACATTTTATACTTACTTAATCAAAATTGTATGAACCAGCTGATTTTATACTGAATTTCAGAGTTGCCTCTACAGTAATAGTTGCTCATATTGCTGTCTATATTAGTACTTCGACACCATTTCGACTCTTTCAGAATTAATCTTTAATAATCTTAATTTATTAAAAAAAGAAAAAAAATTATACACATAAAAATCAAATATTTTTTTCTTTTTAGCTATGCTGTTCTTTTTTTTCAATGCTACATATATCACTCAACCCACATATCTACATGTAATAGTTACATTTTGAAGATACATGCAAAATATAAATTTAATTAGAAAATTGTAACACACCCAAATACACTAAAAGACGGACAGAGTGAACCGACCTTTAGAATTCCATTACGTCACTTTTAATTTCCATTCACGAGACCGTTGCGTAAGAGAAGTGGCGTAATCGCGTCAATATTTTTTCGAAATGTATTTATCAATAAATTATGAAACTTCTGTTTGTTCTAACTAAACATTTCATAAAACAATAAATGAATCAATTTAATACAAAGTAGAGTCTAATACATGCTGGTAAATTACCTGGAGAAATACGGAAGCGTTGGTGGAACACTTTTTTAGTACAGCCGAGAACGACCACTTGTGTTACGATTTCTTGGCAAACTGGCTGTAAAAAACCAAGCATGGCCGCCCTTCATAGACTAAATAGTGTTGCTATTTTCGAAAATATTCATCGATTTGGTAATATTTTTATTGGAAGACGTCAATAATGTGGTTGCGTAGGCGGAAATTCCACCATACGCTATTTCGTAGGACAACTCAATATCTGGTATTTAAATTATTTTGCACGATAATTAATCTATATTATGGTTGCAAATCGAAAATATTATCATATACTATTAGTAGAATTAGAAATAAATACTGGAATAACATTAAATAACATTAATTTTTGAACTCTTACTGGTAGTGGTAGGTGTAGGACATACCAGAAACAGTGACCTGTAGTCATACTTATTTTAAAATAATATCGAAATTTAATAGATTTATTCATTATTTTTAGTCCATAAAGGTATTTATTTGTTATTATATTGGTAAAATATATGGTTGGTCATTAAAAATGACACAACAAAAGTTACTGATCCTGAAAGTGATGGGACACTGACTTTTATCTATGTACACTTTTTTTGAAAAACGCCCACTGGCGATTTATGGCATTTTTCCTCACCCTTTCCAGAACTTCCAGCGATAGGTTATCGCATTCTTGACATATTAACCCCAATTGGGGTATGTTTTGAGGCTGAAGATAAAAGGGATGGGAAGGAGATGGGGTAGAGGAAGGTGGGGAAGTACCTGGTTATTCAGATCTGGTCACCAAACATGGCTAAAGCCATTTCAAGCAACGTTTCAATTCTGAATGGTAGACTTAAGCCAGGGCGATACTAAGAGTAGATATCTACCACTTTAGAACGTGCCACAAATAAACTATATATTATTTATAATTAATTACTTGTGAAATAACACGAATTATTCAAATAAAATTTATTTCGGCACGCTGGGTTCAAATGCGCGACCTTCGGATTGGTGGTCGAGATTTTATTTTTTTATTATTTAAAAAGAAAGACAAACATTCCCGGGTTACGAATAACCTGACTATATTTGAAAATCTCCTACTACCACCAGAGTAAGCGGAATATGTTGCTTGAGTCGTGATGGAGGACTCAGCCAGCCGAAGAATCGAACAAGCGACGCTCGGGTGGGACCCAAACGCGATGCCCACTCAGCCACCGAAGGGAAATTATCTAAACATTTTTTTAATTCCACGGTTTCAATAAGTATTTTATTTTATACATTGTTTAGATTTTATATAATTCGGGAGACCAACAGTTTACATTAATATCAAGCATAATATTAATTAATTTTACCATTTACAGGTTTATACTCGTATATAAGTTTCGAAAGCTTCTACCGAACGCGCTGTAGGTGCATTGGTGGCTTAAGATCCATGCTGATGAGTGTTTTGACACGAAGATATGTCCATTAACGACGTCGCTAAATCCTTATCAAAGTCTTAAGGCACTCCCATCAACATTCAATTCCTTCCCAAAACAGAACCACGACCCAGAACCAGATTAAAAAATATATTTGTCAGATTAATAATCCATTTGTTTTGAATCCATTTCATATTTAATTTCATTCCACGTTCCTGGCACGACCGTTACAAGCCAGTGCCTACAATATTATTGATACACGAAGAAAAATGTTATTCTAAAATACGGTCATTTTATTCGTAAAACGGTTAAAAACGAGACTGAAGTTCTTACGAACAAATTAACAGGGTTTCAATGTTTATTGGCGGGAAAATGTAAGAATAATTTGTTAGTATACGTACAAAATTTGTTCTTATAATTAATAATAATAATTTATTATTATATTTTCCCGCCAATGAACATTGAGACCCTGTTAATTTGTTCGTAAGAACTACAGTCCCGTTTTTAACCGTTTTACAAATAAAATGATCGTATTTTAGAATAAAAAATTTCTCCGTGTACCATATCAAATTTAATCACCATACTAGCAAGATGCTACTGCCAATTACATAAGGAGTTCCACAAGGAAGCATACTTGGGCCCGTTCTATTCACTGTTTACATAAATTAACTCTGCAGCATGGAAAAAGAATGCGAAATAGTTAGTTATGCGGACACAATTTTAATATTTAAATCTAAAGACCGGAATGCGGATAACATAGATGAATTAGGAATCATACAAATAAAAACATGGTTAGACACAAATATACTTAAACAAGAAGAAAAAAATTCATTACGTACAGTATAAATAGCAAGGGACAGCCCAAAAACAATGCAAACACCATAAAAATACACGAATATATAAACAACAACGTCTGCAATAATTGTCCTTCTCAAGAAAAAAAATTGAATGCGTCTAACCTTTACGCGCGGTTGAAGTAAAACTTCTTTGACTAACTAAATAAAAACTTACATTTTTTAGGCGACTGAACCTGATTAGGTTGTTGATTTTTTCGTTTATAATTATTTATAGACGATGGGGTAAAATTTTCCTGCGATTCAGCCATTTGAATTCTAAACAACACTCTTTTTATTGTCACACTACTGCCACTTTTTACTTTAATAACTAGAATTCACAAGAATGAGAGAGAAAAAGGGTTAATATTCATTGTAAAAAATAATACAAATCAAAAGGTTCAACTAAAATCTTTAGTTAATTCATATAATCAACAAAACGTAGCAAAAAACCTGTTGAACTTACCTTATACATTAGTAAGCAAAAATAAACGGGTGACGTCTGACGTTTGAGTTTGCTTTGACATTTTGTTATTCGTTGCTAGGCTTCGCACTCACGGTTACTATAACTACGACTTTAATATGATGAAATATAAATCGAACGTCATTTCAGTTAATGTCTTCCGTCCAAAAAAGATTTGAGTTACTCGTCGTAATGCCCCTAAAGAAGTCTTACTTCAAAAACAGACCAAATAAAATATCTAGGAATCATAATACACCACAACCTCTGATGGACGGACACACCATTTCTAACAAATTACAAAAAAAAACCTCCTCAAAGTAAACATTTTCCAGAGAAATAAATAATGTTTTAAGTTTCTAAATATTATCTTATAGTTATGGAGTGCAGCTGTTCCTTTTTGTCTGTAAATTTGTGTGTACGTTCCGTTTCAAGATGGTGGCCGTTTTAGTAGTACATTAAAGACGATTTTGTTTAAATGTGAATGTTTATTCGTGCATGTTTAATGTTTATTCGTGATTTCTTGTTCGCATCTTTTCATTAATAGGATTTTGGTAATTGTCATAGAGTAAGTGGCGTTTCTTTGACAAATTGTATAATTTCTTATTTGTAATTTAAAAAAGAAGGTATTTAAGTACCTACATACATAAAATACATGGTTTATAACTGAGTAGCTAAGCATTTAAGTACCTACTTACAAATCTTATGATTTTAAAAGAAAATTTGGTTTTGATTTATTAACTAAGAGAAAATTAGAAATTGTTCACACAAAAACTATTAATAATAATAATTGTATAATTTAATGATGTACATTTTATTATGAATTCTCAGGCTATATCTAAACCTATTATTTACAAATAGATACAGAAACATACTTACCAGGCAGGTCACTTCCGATAAACACACTTTAATTAGAGGTGAAGATACGACTTTGCACGCGGAGGACACTATACTTAAAGCAATGGACATTGCATAATTTTACATTTGCTACACCATCACTGTTCATATTACATTTATTAAAAAATTAGTGCCAAAAATAGAGTTAATTAAGACTGGGTTAGACTGTATACACTGTACAGGTGTACGGTTACAGGTATACACTGTATACCTGCATATTCTGCAGTATGATATAAAGAATGTTTGAGGATTTCGATGTTGGTATTATGAATGCACAAATTAAAAAATATATATATAACTAGCTGACCCGGCAAACTTCGTACTGTTTCAGAATCAATAAGATAGTAGAATCATTACGCATTCAAAACATCTTGAGTCATTGCACAGATCTTTCATAGTTCGATTGAGTGCTTCCAATGTGCGTTGTGAGCCATTCTTTTCAAGGAAATTAAGCTGTTGACTAAGCACGAAATATTCGGCACACTACACCATTGACAGTTCTTATTGTTTCAAATTATGTCGACCAACGCACATTATTTGAAAAATCCGTTCCATACAAAATATATGAAAAAATTAATTTTCTTCATAATTATTTTTCCCGTAATTTTTTACGATGTTTTGATAGTTATTCTGATAATCGGGACGGTGACAAATCCAACAAATTAAAGATAATAAAAATCGGTCCAGCCGTTCTTGAGTTATACATGGTGTAACTAACCCGATTTTGTTTTATACATTAAGATTTCTAATGTGATTTAAGATTTTTAGCCGACGTTTCGGACAACGTTACAGTGTTAGGTAAAGGAATTAGCGCAACCACCCCAAAAATAAACAACAAAAATATATTTTCTAGGTTATTATCATCGATTTACATTCGCGACTTTCCATCAAAGTTTTGAAAAAAATTATCTGAAATACAAGTGGTCCATCCCTAAAAAGTATTTAATTTATTGTTGATCTGTTTGTTGTGCTTTCTGTTTTAATTGTAATGGAGAGCGTATAACCAGAAAGGCTAATCAAGCTACTGTACAGAGTGTCCAGACTTCACCACTTAAAAGGCCGATGATTTATCACGTGTTATCGCATCTTATGACAGGAGGAAAGCTACCGACTACCAGCTAAATACCAATCTACCGGTGTAAAACCTGACCAGGGATGTCAAAATTTACACGGCGTGCTCAAGTTGATCCACTAGTACTTGAAAATTTTGATATCGTAATCCCCGCCTTTTTTTGGGAGGGATCTAAAAATACTTGAGAATACTTTTTTTGAGAGGTTGGAGAAGGTATTTGAGAGTTTTTTTTACAGGTTGATTTCGTTAAGGCATGTAAAGAACATTACCTTCTTTCTTACTCGTTGTTTTTCTTACTCAGAGTCTATTAACGTCCGTTCAACACCGTAACGAGGCTGTTACTGATACAAAATGCACATAGTATTTTTTTTTCGGCCCATTTTGATTCATGCTGAAAAAAACAGTGCGAGATTCCAATGGTTTGTTTTATTTTGTGAAATTCTGGCAGGAATATTAAAATGCTTTCCGATCATTTTCTAAAGAACTTAATTTGTCACATTATACAATTAAATTTTATCCGAAAGTGGTTGATTAGTAGGAGATTTTGCACTTGAAAGTATTTTTCTAGGCCTGCTATTTAAATTTTTTTCCTGACTTACAAAAAGACTTATTAAAAACATGTATTCTACTCGATTTCTAAGAGATAAAAATTTATAAAACAAAAAATACATAAGTTTTTATGATTTTTGGATTATTTTGCATGTCTTTATCTTAAGGTGATACCCGGGTGGTGAAGAAATTTGAAAAATAGATTTTACTAAATGGTTGCTGTCACTGTTGCTCTTACTCCACCGGATATTGAGCGAAAGGGACAATGCACCTCGGGCTACTAATAGATACCTAACTAAAATCGAGGTTTTGTATTCCCCACTTTTCTCCTCCAAAAGTGGATTGATTTTCAATTTTTTTTAACCAACTATGTACATAAGAAAAAACTATTTTATGTCTGTACGTTTTGCTTTTTTTAAAAAAACATTGTCTAGTCTGTATACTGAACGTCCTTTGACGGCGTTTAAACCAGTCAATTTTATTGATTTTTGGAAGGTCATAACTTCTATAAAAAGTAATTTATCGAAAAACAAAAAGTACCGACACGCTAGTAGTTGATATCTATTTTATGTAAAAACAATATTTTCTCTGGGGTTAAAATCCAGAGAGATAAATAGGGAATACGTTTGTATGGAAAAATCACTGCCGGGTATCCCCTTAAGGGAACGGCAGCGCGGCCTTTTTCATATAAAAGTTATTTTTGGATTTGAAGACAAAATACTTCAGCAAACTGAATAATACGTTTTTAAATCTATATAATATTTTATTAATTTTTGTTTTCAATTATAGAATATAGGTACATAAAGATATTAATATTTCATTATTGTAGAAGCAACTTTGTCAATTATTTTTTAAATTAATAATAATTACTTAAAATGAAAAAAATGCAAAAATCAGTAATTTTAAATACATGTAGGATTACGAAAGATTTTTTAAATATTTATATTGAGAGGTCACTAGGATTTTTCGGTCCAATTAGGAGTTACACCGAGCCGAACCCCCTGATATGAAAATATCTGGAGTCGGTGAATTATTTTCCCATTTGGTACTCTGGTAGGTTAACATGTTGTTCTTGTATTGTTTTGTATTAATTATAATTATATAATACACTTGCATAGCGTTTATTTACTAGATGATAATTTGTGAAAAAGTGTGTGAAAGGGTTTAGTTTTTCCTGTGGGGAAAATCTTGCTAAATTTACTACGCAAATATGATGATACATAAAATAAAAATAAAAATAATTAGAAAAAGCATTTTAATTGGTGTAAATAAATATAAGTTACAAATGACCTATTTTGTTCACAACAATTTCTCATATATAAATAAAAAATTACCCAATAAAAGTTTTTTTATTTTATTATATTAACATGGTAGATAGCACAAGATTACTTTTTTAATAAATATATTCAAATCACAGACAGCCAACGGTGCCTTTAAAATCATGCATAGTCGAATTCTGTAATAGCCTATATCAAATCAAATAATATAGTTCCTTTCTATTTTTTTCTCACCGTATGTTTGTAGGTACTGTGTAAAATATTTTTACTACAACGCAATTCATAAACATTATAAAAATTAGTTTGTCGTAATAATTAGTATTTTAATATTAAGTATTATTATATTTAGTATTTACTATGTAAAACTGAAAAGTATACTGTATTAAATAATTAGAAAAAAATGAGAGATTTCTTACAATCAAACTGATTGATCAGTTTCCTAAGATTTGTAAAATAAAATATTGTAAAATTAAAACTGAATAAACATATTTAAAAAAAAAAAAAAAAAACATATTTCAAAACAAAAAATTAATGTTCTTTAGATTTTAATTTATTCACTTATCTGTTAAATAATACAGTACAGTTTTCGTGTACCATTCAGTACTGGTTTTTTACTGATGGCTGTTTCCCACAGTATCTCGGGAATACTGGGCATCTGCAGCCTTAGTACCTTACGGGACGTTGCATTACTGCTGATGACTTATAAGCTTTTGAACAGTTTGCTATCATTACCAGACATTCTGGCTAAAATATGACTTTATGTCCCGGATAATTTCACGCAAGGCCGCCAACACAGGCTTTTAATTCTTCCCAGGTGCAGAACTTACTTACCAGTGGTGTTGCCCCTGGGAAAACTCACTAGGTTAATTAACTGCCTCGTAGGGAACGTGGATATTTTCCACGTGTCCTACGACTATTTTAAGCGCGAAATTTTATCTGTGTTTTAACTGTGTACCTATGTTTAAAATTTAAATGTATATTTTGTCAAAGAGTATTTTTGTGATTGTATTTACCGCTTTTGCAATGTATTGTTTGTCAAAAATTCAATCATACAAATTATAAAAGAAAAAGATAAGTACCCGTTCATAACTGAATACTAGACTTAAACATGTATTTGTATGCCCCAAACTAAACACTTATTTTACCCAACACCATTACACACCAAGGAAAATACTTCTTTAATAAACTACAATAGAAATCAGAAACATTAATAACAAAGTGCAACAGTTGAACTCTATCAAAAAATATTTTAAAGAAACCACAAACAGGAAGACTGCTTCCTCTATTTCCACATGAAAATCTCACTAATAATAATTATACTTGTTTTTCTTCTTAATAATAATAATAATAATGTTTTATTCCAGGATGTGGGGAGGATAGTGCAATCCCACACGTCCCATATAGTTATAAATACAGTTAAATTATAAATAAAGTAGAACAATTATAAGTAGGTACAAAGTTATAAATAGGCAATCAATTTCTGCGTGGTCTTGAGTGAGCTCGGGCCCAGCGCTCACTCAGGAGTGGCGCTTGGTGCTGGAAGGCTGCGTTCACCACCGTGTTGTCGGAGGTCATTAGCCGCAAATAATGAATAAATAGATGTTTACATATTTTAGTTACTGTATTAACTGTACATACGAGTATGTGAAACACGTGATTGTATTAATTGAACATATATGAAATGTAAACTCTTCTTCCATCCACAAGAAAATGCTTTTAATGGAAGACCAGTATGAATTAACATGTACCATTCTTAAATTAATTTTTAAAAAAATCTGTTTTTGCAAATAAATAAACATATTCCACTTATTTCGGTTGCCAACCCTGCACCATAAATCCACACTTCCCAGAAAAATCACATCTCAATATAAGTGATTAATTAATATATTGCTGGACCCCATTAAACTGTTTCTGTCTCAATTCACAATCACCGCCACCACTCCTTCAGTGGAGATTTGAGGACAGGCGATACTTTATTATAAACCGGCCATTAACGGGAGCTCTTTTAGAGATTACAACTTCATTAACACTCGTGACAGGTAAATTAAGCTGCGATGAGTTGCACCAACAATGACTCTACTGTTACATGTAGAGCCCTTTAAGATGAATCTGTTTTTTTAAATAAATAAACATATTCCACTTATTTCGGTTGCCAACCCTGCACCATAAATCCACACTTCCCAGAAAAATCACATCTCAATATAAGTGATTAATTAATATATTGCTGGACCCCATTAAACTGTTTCTGTCTCAATTCACAATCACCTCCACCACTCCTTCAGTGGAGATTTGAGGACAGGCAATACTTTATTATAAACCGGCCATTAACGGGAGCTCTTTTACAGATTACAACTTCATTAACACTCGTGACAGGTAAATTAAGCTGCGATCAGTTGCACCAACAATGCTAGCTACACTGTTATACGTAGAGCCCTTTAAGATAAAACCATGCAAAATAATGCAAAATCGTGTGTTTTTGTTTTGAAAATTTAATCGCTTCAAAATATTATAGATTATTCATCCAAATACTGCGAGAAGAACACATCTTGGCCTTGGAAATGATCGTGTTTTTTTAATAAGTCTTTTTGTAAGTATGGAAAAAATAAAATATCAGGCCTGTAAAAAATACTTTCAGGTGCAAAATCTCCTACTAATGTGGAAAATTAAGTTCTCTAGAAAAATATCTGAGAGCATTTTAACATTTGTGCCAGAATTTCACGAAAAAAAATAAAACACTGCAATTTCGCGTTGTTTTTTCGGCATGAATCAAAATTGGCGGCACGGCGTTAAACGAATTTCGAATTGAGACTTAAACCTTATGCCGTTCGTTATATAGACTATTTGCATTTTGTTAACGTCCCATTCGGTGGCGGACGGACGTCTCTAGACTCTACGTCACTTGGCTCTGTGAAATAGATTTTAAATTTCCTTGTTATTATAGTAAACATTGAGTAAGAAAGGAGTAACGCGTTCTTCCATGGAGCCACTTTCAAGCGACGCGATAGCCGCTCGTCCGTACCTTCCATACTATTATTAGTATTTGTAAACGCTGCTACGCGCAACACTAGCAAAATAGTATGACAGGTAGCGGGTAGCGGCGATAAAGTCGCTTGTAAGTAGCTCCATGAACGAAGGGCGTTAATGTTTTTTAAAGGCCTTTACGAAATCAACCTGTGAAAAACAACTCTCAAATACCATCTCAAACATTTCAAAAAAAATATTGTCAAGTACTTTAAATCCCTTCCAAAACGAGGCGGGGATTCTGATTTCGAAATTTTCAAGGACTAGGAGATCACTTTAACATATATTTGTAGTATATAAAATAAAATTTCTACCCGAAGAAATGCTGTTTTGTGATATATATTTTTTAAAATTATATTCTAGATTTTTGTACAGTTAACACTTTTTGTATATATATGTATGTACCTAAACTTACTGTGTTATTTTCCACTTTTTTGTCATGTTATAATTTGAACTACGACTGTTTTATTTATATTCAAGTAGGTAAAATATTATTTGGGATGGTGCCAACCATACGAGAGTAATGTTTTGATTGTATAAGTAAGCATCCACAATAATATTATTGAAGGAAAATCACACCAAATCCTCTCTCCTATTTCTAACCCCATAAGCATTTACATCCCTTCCCAGGGGGTGAATTATTGATGACCTGTAATAGAATACTCGTGTCCTCCGACTACCCCATCAATCCTCCGCATTACCACTCTAGGAGGGCTCTGATCTGTGGAACAAGCCACAGAAATAATCTAGGAGAGACTGCCAACCGTCAGCTGCTTAGCAACAATAATAACTTTGCTAACAAAAGAAGAGAAGATAAAATCAAAAATGGAGTGATGGGACACAACGCTTCGAATTATAATTGAAATGATTAAAATGATTGCGATCTTTTTTTATTTTGTATTACTAAACATACATCGAAATTAAAATGCAATCAGATGTAGGTAATAAATTCTTTGACAAATCTAATATGCCTAAATTTTTAATTATAAATAGAGCTAGGTATAATGCCAGTAGCCGAAATAACAAAAGGTAATATTTTTATAGTCTGAGAATGCCAAATTCTTTTAATTTCATTTCCTAAATCTGTATACTTTCTTATTTTTTCAGAAACAGATTTTTGAATATTACAGGAGTTTGGAATAGCTACATCAATAATATAAGTTTTTTTTTTAAATTTTGTCATGTAAAACTATATCAGGTCTATTATGACCTATTGGTCTGTCTGTTAGATTAGTTTTATCATAGTAAATTTTAAAGAAATTATTTTCTAAAAATGAATTTGGTTCGTATTCATAATATGGTACTATATTATGACAGTCAATCAAGTTATGTTTAATTACCAAACTATTTTTAAAACCTGATTGTGCCTAAATGTATACTCAGACGGCGCTAATATAGAACATCCTTATATAATATGTTCTATAGTTTCCGGAAATATATTATTTAAATATATTATTCCTTAATATTATTATTTGTTATTTTTATTTGATATTCTATTTAATTTTTATTTCTACAAGATTCACCTACTTTAACTCCTTTCATGTATGTGATCATGTACCTAATATTAGTATGAATATTTTCCCTAATATGTATGCTATATGTTTTTACTTTCATCTACATATATGGATGATTATACCTAATATTTTATACTTAATATAACATCTTATGAATCTCGACTACCATAATACGGGAATTTGCCTAGCTTGGTAGTCAAAAAGCCATGTAAAATAAACCTGTAACAAAGAAAATGAATAAAGAAAATTAAAAATAAAAAAAAATAATAATTAAGTATTTAAATAATGATACGATTTTCTAAAAATGTAATATTTTTTTTTTAAAGAAAGACAAACATTCCCGGGTTACGAATAACCCAACAACATTTGAAAATCTCCTAATACCACCACACTAAGCGCAAGATGTTGCTTGTGTTGTGATGGAGGACTTAGCCAGCCGAGGAATCTTACACGGAACGCCTAAGTGGGACCCAAACGCGATGCCTACTCAACCACTGACCGGTCAATTAATTGTTCTCACTTACTTGAGAACAATCCAGTTATAAGAAAACTTAGTTATTTCTTTACGTAGGGTTTTTAATATTACGTCTTTTTGTACGGGGAAAAAAATATTTGGTATTTCGAAAAAGTTGTTAATATTATACTCCTACCATCATGTAGAATCACCTCCCGAAGTTAATGCACTTTACCCCCGGACACCCTGTATAATTGTTTTATTCTTACGAATTGTTGTACACCGTTAAGAGGGTGTTACCAGAGAATACCGGAAATTAGTCCTTTTTAAATAAAATTTTAGACGTATTGACTTTATTTATTTACAAAAAAACAAAAATTGATTTTGAAAGATTGTTATTTTATCTGGTACACGCAGTTTTAAAATTTTGAAAAACTAAGTGTGTTTTTAATATACTAAGGTTATACCGTTGGTCGTTGGCAGATTTGTTCAGTTTTCAAACGATATATTCTATTAAACAAGATAAATTTCAAATCATATAATTATACAACAATAAATCAATACATAATCTAGTCTACGCAGATTTAAAAATTAAAATTTTAGTTAAATTAAAACCATTAAAAAATAAATCCGAGAACGTGTTTTGTGACAAAAATACCTCAGTTTTTCTATTTTTTTAAGGTCTTACAAACTAAAATATTTCAATTTTTTTTACACACTTATTTTGTTTAGACATTATTGAAAAATCATAAATACTTATGATGAAAAAAACACGATATTTAATAATTTATCATCGTGCGTTTTGAGCATTGTTATTTCTTACTTGGATGTAGGTATATATTAAATGAAATAATTCGATATTAAATTTTTAATTTAAAGAATTTGAAACGGGGAATAATCGATCTTTCTCATTGAAACCTCTCTGTACAGTTGCAAACATTTTTATACTTTTATTCTCAGCTGCTGGTCAATCGCTCTTAATGGACGGTCGGTATTTATTCTTTGCAATTTTGTTATGTTTTTACCCTTTGTCTACTGTGTACGTTATAAATAAAATAAATAATTAACTGGATTTCTAGGTAGTTTGCCATTGAACAAGCCCTAATTCCGAACCGGCGTTAAACCTTGGCGCGTCGTTAAGCCATATCGGCCATAACGCATCCCCGATAATGGAGCAGCGATATCGGAATATTAAATTGGCCGACGGATACCAGATAGCTGTTAACTCGATTACCGCGCAATATGTGCGGATAATAAATTAGAAATGGGGGCAGGAAAATTGCATTTTTATTGGCGATCGCGCCCCGCGTTACGCCACTGTGGCTGGAGGGTGGTTCAATATAAGAATGGGTAATAATATCACTATTAATTGAATTATAATAAAAGATTATTTAAACTTGTTATTAAAATTCGGAACTCCTGGAATAACGCGACAGTGTCCCTTTCTTAAGAGGAACGTTTGCGCAATCGGTTTCAGCCCATTTCATAAGAAACTTAATTTTGGATTAAAAGTAAATACTCATCCAAAATGAAAAAAAAAATTGTAATCAAAATGTAAATCAAATATCAATTACGGATGGATGCTACTGGACTTTGATAAACCTTTTGATTACAAAAATAATTTCTCAGTTTGGTTGGGTATTTTGATCTCAAATCGAAAATTAAGATTTGTACGAAACAGGCCATGTAAACGTTCCTCTTATCTATATCTCGAATATCTAAATCTAAAGCAATAAAAAAATTAAAACGATATGATCTGATATCATAAAATTTATAAATTATTTTCCCACAAATTTGAGAATGTTGTGAGGTTGAAGATAGTGGTGAGTGGAATTAGATGGGGAGGAGGAAAGTGGGGAACTACCTGGCTATTCACATCTGATCACCAAACACGGCTAAAGCCATTTCAAGCAACTTTTCATTTCTGAATGGTGGTCTTACACCAGGGCGATACTGGCGATCTTTCACTCTAGAGCGTGCCGCAAATATTTAATATATTACTTTAAATGAAAAAATGTGAAATAATACAAATTAATCAAATAATTGTTACTAACTCAGGACGAAATTTGAACCAGTGTCCTCCGGATTCATATCCAAGCTAAATATTTGTAAGTAGTTTGAATAAGCGATCTTTTCAATAAAGTTACAAATGATTCCGTTCTAGTTTCATACATTAATTCCGATTTTCTACCGATTTATAATATACTTAAGTTTCCAAAAAATGTGTGTTATTTTTTAAGACGGGATCTATACTATATATAATTGTAAAAAATTCCCTCAATAGAAAAAAATCGCAACAATATTTTCCAAAAATTATTATTAACACGTTTTTTTCTGTTATTTTACAAGTTCAAAAACTCATTGTTTCTTTAAATGCTGTTTAAGACATTTCCCACGAGATTTTTGTTCTATTTTAAACGAGTCGTATTTTATTAAACATTTTAACAATTTTCACCTAAATATTATCTCCTTCTAACATTTGTTTTTACGTATACCCCCTTTTTTTTCTTTTTGAGTGTTTACTACCGGGCTAAGAAGGAAAAGTATGTATTGATTGCTGTAATTTAATTAAAAAAATATATTCTAGATACTGAACCACCCTTGTTTTATAAACCAGTGGGGTGGCGGAGTGTATGATGGTACAATTGTTTTCCACGGCAGATGCCCCCTTATAATAAAATAATTGATTATATGTATTTTATATTATATTTTAATCAAGTAGTTAAACAGTATCCATCATTGTTGTTATTATAATAAGACTTTTAATGATATTTCTAATAAATTAAACATAAAACTCATAATAAACACTTTTTTCCACGCTCATACCGCGAAACTTTGAGGACGATTGTTGAGTATTCTTGAAAAACGTGGCAAAAAATTTGTAATATTTTTTTTTGGTGATGAAATAACAGATTATGATAAATTTCTTATTTTGCGATTTTTACAGCTCCATAAAGGAGGCCCTGCGGAAAATAATTTTCCTCGTGGCCTATGGCATCTTTGGAGGTGCTGTATGGAGGGTCTTTAAGAGGAAAGGAAGGAGTCAACCTGAGTCTTGACGAGACCCATTAACATAATTTTTAATGTATCTACTAAGGTTATACCATTGGTCGTTGGCAGATTTGTTCAATTTTCAAACGAAATATTGTATTATACAACACAAATTTCAAATCATATAATCTTACAGAAAAATAAATCAATCTAGTAAAGACACTTCTCAGAATTTTTGTTTTATTTCAATTAAAATCATTAAAAATAAATCCGAGAACGTAGTTTTGTGACGAAAATATCTCATTTTTTCTATTAATTTAAGGTCGTACAAACTAAAATATTTCAGATTTTTTTAACACGCTTTTTATAGAAAAATCATAAATACTTATGATAAAAAAATGGATACTTACAAGAAGTACACTATATTTAATGGTTTATCATCAAGCGCTTAAGGCATTTTTATTGCATACTTGAATGTAGGTATATATTAAAACAAGTTTTGAATCCAATAAATCGATATTAATTTAGTTTAAAAAAATTGATACGGGGAATAATCGATCTTTCTCATCGGAACCTCCCTGTACAGTTGCAAGCATTTTGGAACTTTCATTCTCGACCGCTAGCTAATGAGCCCCAAATTACCTGAAAAAAACCCTCGACTCTGTGCAGAAACGGGCGGTCCGTTCGATAGATTCTTTGGTCTTAACAACCGGATTGCAATCTTTAGAGCACAGGCATCGGGTAGGAATGCCATCTTTGTTCTACCGATATTTCAATAGAAAATGCTCCGAGGAAACAGCGTCATTGATCCTCTCGGCACCGCTGCATAGTCGGGAAACACGGCAAACGCGTGCTCAACATATGTGCACGGTTGACATTTGTCACATGAGACCGGGACGCTTCTACGGCTCGATCGACGTGGAACGATTTGCCGGCCTCTGTGTTTACTCCTTCCTACAATATGTGTATCTTCAAGACCCGTGTTCACTCCTTCCTCTCTTCAAAAAGCTCTGAGGGAATTGTTTTCTGTGTAGGGATAATTAAAAAAAAAATACGAGTGTGCATTAGAACACACGACTGAAGTAAATACTTCTTTAGGTGCATCTATATGTATCTCCATATATATGTTTATAAGTATAAAATATATACATGTATATACATTTATTAATTATATACTAATATTTACTTAAATTTATTATCATTAGCCTCGCCCGATCAAGCCGTGCGCATCGACATCCGCTCCCCTCCGCGTTTGGCGCATCACTGGTATTTCAAAATACTGACTGAAATATTTCATGCACTGGCTATGAGAGGAAGAGAGAAAGAAAATATGCTCGCGCACTGCTCTCTCTTGCTTCTACAGTGTGATACAGCCCGTTCGCCTCGAAACGCATTTCACTTTTCGTTACACATCCGCTAGTCTAGTAGTATTTACTTCAAAAATGTTGTAATCTCAAACCGATTTCAGAAGCACTGGTTCGATCACCGGCTAAGCCTTATGAAAAATCGCAATAACGCGTTATTTGAGTCGCTTGCCGGCGATGCTGGTAATCGAATTAAAATGTCATTATTTGGTATGAAGTCCCTTCCCTTCCCCTGCCCATCCCCTTTCGCTTCAGCCCCCTTTTTAACCGAGCCGTTCATATCCACGACAGCAGGGACGGCCAAACGTTTAAAATCCTAATAACTTGTAATTATTCTTGGTTTCAACAAAGTAGGTAATTAAGAGGGGTCGTTGGCAGATTTGTTCAATTTTCAACCGATAGATTCTATTAAGTAACACAAATTTCAAATCATATAATCAGACAACAAAATAAATCAATATATAATCTAGTCAACACAGTTTTAAAATTTTAAATTCTAGTTCAAACTTTTTTACACACTTATTTTGTTTAGACATTGTGCGTTTTGAGCATTTTTATTGCTGAATGTAGGTATTTATTAAAGCAAGCTTTGAATGAAATAAATCGATATTAAATTTTTAATTTAAAATATTTGATACGGGAAATAATCGATCTATCTCGTTGGAACCTCCCTGTACATTTGCAATCATTTTTAAACTTTTATTCTCAACAGCTGGTCAATCGCCCTTAATATCCATGATTGAAAATCAGTCGCTACAATCACGTAACCAATGTCGCTACTTAATATTTTCAAAATTAATTGTAGCATTTTTTGGATTAAAATAAAATATCTCAATTCAGTCAAAAACGAATGCCCCCTATTTTTTCTACTTAAATAATGTTAGTGAAAAAATTTATTGAAGAAGAATATAACAATAATAATCAAATTTTTAAAATATGAAAATGAACAAGACACAGAAAATAATAAAAGATAATGGTCGCAACTGGGACTCGAACCCAGAATCTCACGTCTAACCGGGACATATGCTTTATCCAATTCATCTATTGCGTCCTATTGTGAGACTGTCGAATTTGTCAAACTTCATATTTCAAATGTCAAAATTAACAATATTGTCTTCGACTAATGTTTTTTTTTCCATATTATTGGCAGCTACCTTTTTTCATTGGAAACAAGTATTCAAAGAATGTATTTGTTACCTAGATAGTGTCTTGGATAAATCTATCCGAGATGATTTTATTATTTTTCTGTGTCTTCTTCATTTTTATATTTCAAAATTTATATTATTATTGTTATCTTCTTCAATTATATATTACATTGATGGGAATAGCCTTTAAAAGTTGAAAAGAGAGTTATTCTTACAAAAATTTGAAATTTTATCCCTCCAACCTTTTTCTACAATCTACTGCACTAGTAACTTTTTGCGACAAGAGGTGGAGCACTGCAATTGCTTGCAAAATGGCCGTCATCGATGTTCGTATCAGACTGGGTTCAGTGATTGAATTCTTAAATGCAGTAAGTGAACCGTCCATTCGCAATCACGAAAAACTGAATGTGTGCGGTGATGCATCAGGAGATGTCAGCACTGTTAGATCATGGGTTCGTCGCTGTAATGAAGCTGAAGCGGAGCGGTAGGCAGTGTTGACTACAGTGACTCCACGCAACATTGAGCGAGGCGATTACTTTTTGACTGACCCTCGTAATACCCATTCGGTCAAATAAGTATAGTTTTAAGTCATTTGTTATATAAGTCTTAGTTATAAGTTACATGCCACTTGAAATGTATATATGATAAATGTATAAATGAATTTGTGAAGCGCTGATGGGGTGATTTTCTAATGAAAATTGTGCTATAGTAATCAGTAAAATATTATTATTCATTATTCAAACGACCATTGGTTGCCAATCCATGATTCGGGATTGTTATTGCGTATTATTTGGGTTCATTTCGGTACGAGAATATCACATAGCGATTTTGCGCTGAATTTGAAAACTCAATCTCGAAAGAAATACTCAAAAAATTTAAATGCTATTGTGATTAAGTCAACGTCCTGATTTTAATGTCTATTTGTGTAATTTCGATTTTAAAATACAAGAATTTTTACCTCTCCAAATTGTTTAGAGACAAACATTAAGTTAAGACTACATAAATAAATCTCTTAATCAACGCCAAGATATCAGGGACCTTTTAATGCTCTATAAGATAATTCATAACTATATTGACAGCCCATACTTACCACAAAATATTAATTTTAGATGTCCAAAAAGAGTTACTCGATCTATGGATACATTTTATATTCCTAAGAGCAAAACGAATTACCTTGAAAATGAATTTATAAGAAGAAGCTGTAGCACATTTAATAGATTATGCCCAAACATCGATGTGTTTAACACGAACCTTGCTAAATTCACAACATTCATAAAAAAATGACATTCCATCGATTGCCATATTATGTTTAACCAAAAACTTAATCTCATTGGTTTCTTTTTTATTGATTCCTCACATTTTCTCTTTTACTTTTAGTAGTTTGTATTTTAATCAAATCTTTAAGATATCCATTAAAATGTTAGTGTAAACCTTAGAAATATGTATATCATAAAACACTTTGTAAATTGAAGATGCACTTAATCAGAATTGTTTGTATTAGGTATATTGTTGCATTTTTTTTTTTATTATGGTCCTGCATCTAAATGTCGTTATTTTATTGGTCTATGACATAAACATACTTATTCACTGTCATATATAAATGTATAGACTGTTTATAACGCAAATAAATAAAATAAAATAAATAATTTCTTGAGGTTTAAGGAAGTGGTAGGGGAAGGAGAAGGGAAATACGAAGGTGGGGAAGTATCTGGCTATTCAGATCTGGACACTTTTTTCTCTATTTTCATTTAATTAATTGCGAAAAAACTCAAATTAATGAAAAAAAAATCTTGTGCGGGGTTTAAACTCGCGACCTCCGGATTCGTAGTCAGGAGCCTTACCTCACAATCACAGAGTTTTCTCCCTCCTACAACGTGGGTTTCTTCAAGACCCATGTTAACTTCTTCCTCTCTTCAAATAACCCTCAACACAGCATCCCCAAAGATGATATTTGCCCTGAGGAAAATTATTTTCCACGGGCCTCCTATGTGGAGTTAATATAACAAGAAAACTCTGTCATAAATTCAGATAATATTTAATAATCATGTAACATATATAAAAAACAGAATAATATATTAATTTTTAAATTAAATTTTAATCAAGTAATCACAATTTTAATGTGATTCAATTTATCATAATTTAAAATATAAACCCTTCAAGTATATAATACCCTCGTTACAGCGAAGTCATGACTCGACATTAATGTCATCATCAAACATAGAAACATCATTGAATTTCATATCTTCATCATTATTTATGCCGGATTTCATCAGCTCATCGTTCGTCAGTGCAATAATTCCGGGAAACGTTCATCAGGCTAATTGATGCCAAATTACCCCTGTAATGAGGCATTAAATATGGTGCCTCTTGACATTTGGACATTGGAAATGATAATGAGAATTTAATAATAAATTCTTATGTGAATAACGCGAATTCAGAAAATTTTGTTGTTGAATTAAATACACGATATTATGGAATACAAGTTTCACTACCAGTTAAGATGATAGACTTCGCTTTTCGGCCCATACAAAAAGGACGCCCGGGAAAAAACACTTTTCTACATCGAAAATTGCACAAAATGAATATATTTTCTTTATAGTGCCTTCTAGAGGGTGAAAACTATGTCGGTTTGTTTTTGATTTTTTGATGCGTTTCGTATTAACGTAAACATTCACTGTCAAACATGTACGATTTATAAAAAAATATTATTTAAGGAAAAAGTGCTGCTAACTCAACTCTCATAAAGAATTATAAAATTATAAAAAGCTATTGACGTAGCTTCTTCGTGAAAGTTTCGGTGTAGAAAAGTGTATTCTCCATAAACCCCTTTTCGAGCGATTTCTGTAGGTAAATTTGAGGGTTGTCCAATTCGCACATTTCGCATTCGCATGTATTGTAAGTGTGCGTGAGCTTATTGTGAGCGGGACAGAATGACAGTCGCGGGTGTTCCGCGTGTGGTTCAAAGTCTAGCCTCTTAAGGTGATCCACTAGTCCTTGAAAAATTCTAAATCGGAATCTCCGCCTCTTTTTGGAAGGGATTTAAAAATACTTGAGAACATTTTTTTTGAAAGGTTGAAGAAGGTATTTGAGATTTGTTGTTTTTACAGATTGATTTCCTAAGGACACCTAAAAAGCGTTAATTCCTTTCTTAAGAGGCTAGACTTTGAACGACACCCGGAACACCCGCGACTGTCATTCTGTCCCGCTCACAATAAGCTTACACACACTTACAATACATGCGAATGCGAAATGTGTGAATGAGACAACGCTCAAATTTACCTACAGAAATCGCTCGAAAAGGGGTTTATGGAGAATACACTTTTCTACACCGAAACTTTCACGAAATTGAAATTTTAAAAACATATATTTTTTAGAAAGAAGAAGCTACGTCGGTAGCTTTTTATAATTTTATAATTCTTTATGAGAGTTGAGTTAGCAGCACTTTTTCCTTAAATAATATTTTTTGATAAATCGTACATGTTTGACAGTGAATGTTTACGTTAATACGAAACGCATCGAAAATTCGAAAACATACCGACATATTTTTCATCCTCTGGAAGGCAGTATAAAAAATATATATTCATTTTGTGCAATTTTCGATATAGAAAAGTGTTTTTTCCCGGGCGTCCTTTTTGTATGGGCCGAAAAGCGAAGTCTATCGTCTTAAGCGTTGTTTATTATAAAAACAAGTGACGAGTCTAGGGATCACCATTCTTTATGCAGACGACGTAAGATTTAATTCTCGATTCCAAATTCGATTCAACCGCCGCCTATTTTGATTCATGCTAAAAAAAACAGGGTGATATTGCATTGTTTTTTTTTTTTTTCCGGCACAAATATTAAAATATTTTCCGATCATTTTCTAAAGAACTTAATTGGCCACATAATGCAATGAAATTTTATCCGAAAATGCTTTCATAAGTAGGAGATTTAGCAGTTGAAAGTATTTTTTAAAGGCTAGATACTTTATTTTATTACAGACTTACAACTAGACTTATTTAAAAAAAATACGTCATTATTTCTAAGGCCAATATGTGTTCTAATCACAGTATTTAATTGAAGCATCTATAATATTTCTAGTGATCAAATTTTCAAACCAAAAACACATGATTTTGTATGATTTTGCATTATTTGGCATGGCTTCATTTTAAGCACGAATTTTTAATTGAATAATTGGGACGTAAAGAACCATTAATTGATTGTAACGATAACTTTTGCTAACTTCTTATCGATTCCTAGCATGACCGTAGATCGCCTACGAATGAATAACAGTTCACAATAACTAAGTGTTCGTAATTTATTCGACGTCAATATTTGTTTGTTAGCAATATGCAGTTGTCCTGGGACACGATGAGAAGTTACCGAAAGCTATCGATGCAATCCTTTAGATTGACCATGCTAGGGGTCCTGGTTAAGGGGAAGACTCTCTACCATCAATCCGAAAGTCGAGTGTTCAAATATATTTTATTTGTTTAATTTGTGTTATTTTGCAATAATTAATTAAGTAAAAATAATATTTAGTATATTTGCGGCACGGTCCAGAGTGTAAGGTATTCTCGGTATCGCACTGGTATAGGACAACCATTAAGAATTAAAACGATTCTTGAAATGGGTTTAGCCGTGTTTGGAGACCAGATCTGAATAGCCAGATACATCCCCACCTTTCTATTTCTCATTTCCTTGATCTCCCCACAATCTTTAGCCTCAAAACATACCCCAATTGAGGATACCATAGTCTCAGTGGCTGCAAACGTGAGCAGTTGGGATTCTAATGCGGTGTTCACATTAAAAATTATAATTTAATCGATTAAAAACAATGAACAAATAGAATACAAGTTTGTACAGCGCCCTCGAGGTGATTTTTCACAAAATAAATCATTAAAATATTATTATTAATAAACAACTTTTCTACCCTTACATTAAAATCCAAACATCTGCGAAGTCAATTAATGTTGTTGTGTTTTTACCGCCCAATTGAACACTGAGTAATTTAATTTGTTTATTGCACTTGAAAAGGCAAAAAGCTCAGTTGACCCGAGCTTTTAAAAAGGCAGTGATATATTGTTATTGCAACAGAAGAAGAGGGCTGTGCGCTAATATGTCAACGGATTGACGTACTTAACAATGCCAATTTAACAATAGGGAAAATTGTTTACTTTTTCTCTTAAATGCAGGGTTGGATTTTTTATGTGAACTTGAATAATATGAAATTTTAATGCGTAGCGAAGTCCTGTTGTAACTCGAACGTTTTGAATTTCGTCTATCTGTAAATTCGTAAATTCGTTTGCAGGTTCCGGTTGAATAAAGATTCTTTTTTCAAATGTGAAATCATTGTGCTTCTTTGGACTATTTTATTCGCATTTTTTCAATATTATGATGCCTACATCCCCGAAGAAAGTTTGTGATAAGAAATGTCGGTGAGATAGTGAAGTTTCCTTCGAGAAATTGTTTAATTCCTTTTTTTATATAAATGAAAAGTTTCCACACGGGCACATCTGCCCGGATGCTGTTCGAAACGTTGGCTTAAGAAGGAGGTAGCGCAACACGGCATAACACCCCAAAATATATAACAAAAAAGGGTTAAAACTTGTTTTAAATTTTACAAAACGAATAATCAACCATATTCATATCAACACCGAATCAATTTTGAAGGCGGGTGTGGGTACCGTCTCCCTGGGAACCGTTTGTATAACCAGTCATCATAAGTTTTGTGACTTAGCAAGGATTCTGGATTCAAGGATTCTTTTCTCCGTGTGGGGCTTGCCCACACGGAGAAAAATGTTATTCTAAAATACGATCATTTTATTCGTAAAAACGGTTAAAAACGGGACTGAAGTTCTTACGAACAAATTAACAGGGTTTCAATGTTTATTGACGGGAACATGTAATATTAATTAGTTGGTATACGTAATTTCGTACATACACCAACAAATTATTCTTACATTTTCCCGCCAATAAACATTGAAACACTGTTAATTTGTTCGTAAGAACTTCAGTCCCGTTTTTAACCGTTTTTACGAATAAAATGATCTATTTTAGAATAACATTTTTCTCCGTGCACCTACTGCCTGTCTCGGGATCGGAAGAGACTGGTTAAGGGTTACCTTTTGACCTCTCCAACAGGATTCTCTCGAACTATTGTTTTGCACCGCAGTGGGAGATTCCTACTCCCAGACCCCAGATTCCTACCCACCTCTCATACCATTTTCCTGTCCAGAACTTCTTATCTTTCCTTTCTCTGAAAATACTGTCCACACAGCATCCCCAAAGATGACATAGGCCCTGAGGGATTTTTTTCCTCAATGCCTCCTCTGTGGATCTAGTATAAAAATAAAATACTCGCATATATATACGTATCATATGTATCGAAAACTTTTGTTTATCAGTTGTGTAAAATTGTGTACGCTCATAAATGCTTAAAATACCAAGTAGTTACATAAAAAACGTCTATGTACAGATGGTACAGTTTAAAAACATTATTTAGACATTATTTTGAAAACCTACAAATTGCAAATATGCCAAATTTTAGACCTACTACAAATCTAGCACCGCTCCACTGTGACAAAATAAAGCACTCTTCAAATGGTATCTACTGAAAAACTCTTTATAGGTAGGTACCTTGAAAATAATATTTTAAATTTAAGGAATCATTCTCTCTCTGGTTTCAATCCTGGGATTGGTTTGCAGCAATTTTCCTCTATTTTTCTCTTCCATTCTTCCCTGTCTTGTGCGGCTCTTTTGAAGTCTTCATATGATGAGCAGCGCATGTCCACCAGCAGGTCCTCCAGGTACTCTCAGCGTGGGCGTTCCCTAGAGTTTGTCCCCTCGGTCATACCCTCCATTATTGCACGCAAGAGGCCTTCTTGTCGTATTATATGGCCGATCCATCTTGCACGCCTTTCGGACAAGGTCCTGATCAGGTGCCTTCCTCCTTCGATTCTTTGGAGAACCTCCTCATTTGTAATGTGGTCTCTCCATGAAATTCCTAATCAGAATCTCCAGGAATTATTAAATTTAACATATTAATTTTCTGTTATCGTTAAACAGACCAAACCAATTACACTCATTTATTTACTCACACTGCTTCAAATGAAAATCACCCCTAGTTGACAAATCATCCCCCACACCCGGGGGTTGGATAATATAATAGGGGGGTCCTCCTAACAGGAATGACGAGAAACAGATATGTGTGTTTACTTCGCTCAGTGACTACTGTAACAGTAGTAGGCTGTATTCAGAAGGCAGTAGTTCATAAAGCAGGGTAAAGTGATTCTAGAGGGGTGGGACGCGTGGGAGAATGTCGCTAGGGGTGCTAAAACACTTGCAATGCTCATTATAAAGCTCTCAAGGGCATATTGGGATCATTTTTAAAAGCGAGTGACGATTGTACGAGGATACGAACCCCTTGATTATAAATCAAATTCACTTTCAACTCTCATTGTAAGGTGCACATGAATATGGCGTAACATTGTTATGATAATTTTTAAAAGAATGGAAAAAATTGAACGGTGAAATGTTTAATAGATCGTTAAAAAAGCATTATATAATATTTAAACTAGATACCTATAACTTATTGACAGGGAGAAGAGAAATGATGACATTGACAGAATGGCGAGAAATAAATTCAGTTTAAATGTGTAAAATATCAGTGGTAGATATCGTGATGAACGTATGTCTTGCGGTATGAAAGAAACATGCGTGTATGAGTGAGACAGCATGAGTAGCGCATAAAAGGTATGATTGCTGTCCATTTGTCCTCTTTGCCGTTAGACTTCCCAAGAAGGAACACTGTACAAATCTCGTAATAAACATCAATAGTCTACCTACGACTTATTATTGCAAGTCACCCCTGTACTGAGAGTATCACATCAAGGAATCTGGATCCATCCACGGGAGTCCAGAAACTCAATGGGATAATCGGCCACGGTTTTCACAGATATGCTTTCGGTTTCGACCTTCAAAGTCAAAAGTTTGCAAAATTTCATCAGTCTCGAAATAAAACTTAAAAGTAAATCAAATCCACTCCGCCCGCCCAGCGTCCGCCACAGACACCCTTATAATTAATAAATATACAAAAATAATAAATTGAGTCCTAAAAATAATAATTACCACATCTTACTAATATTATGACGCAAAATTTTGTATGGATGTATGTGGTTTGTTACTCTTTCACGCAAAAACTACTGAATGGATTTTGATGAAACTTTACAATAATATAGCTCATTCATCTAATAAGATATAGGCTATATTTTATAAAGCTAGCTATTTTCCATATATTACAATTAATAATTATTGTTTAATAGAAAATGTCAACATTTGAGAATGACATTTCAAAATCATAATTATATATTAGAATATATTTAAATTAGTGAATTTATTTGAAGTACTCGCCTAATACTTTGAATCGAATGAAGAATTTTAGATATTTTATAAATGGGTTAAGGAATAAACATAGATGGGAACTAGGAAAAGAAAATAGGCTACTCGAAGTACTAATCCTGCGCAAACGAAGTAGCGGGCAGGAGCTAGTTGATAATAAATATGGTTTGACAGTTTTTTTAATCTTAAATCGTCACCAGAGGAGGAAAACTAGATGTCAGATGTTGCCAAGAGTGGAATACCTAAAAACTAAACAGATTGACATCTGAATTATTTTTGTAAACAATTAAATAAGGGGAAAAATTGAACGACAGAGGACAACAGACGTGTTTTCGTCAAAGTTAATTTTTTTGTTGCTAATTTATTTATGATGAGTTTATCCATAGATAAATGTAATTCGGTAATCCTGTTTTTAGTAAGGGCGTTCCACATCCAACCCTTATTGTTCCACCCCATTGGATTGTCTAGATCAGGGGCTAAAAACCCGCTGTTTTGATTCTTACCGAATTGTCCATTATTTTTTTTTAAATTTAGAAATATGCATATACTTTATGTCCTGCGAAGTCAAAAATAAAAGCTAATCAGCAGCTTAATACATATTTATGTTTTTATACTTTAAACTATTATCAATCTGAGTTTCTGTACAATTTTTATCATGTTTCATTCATTTGATCATCCCATTCGATTGTTGTAATAGATCGGAATATTAGTCATGATTCGTTCTATCATTGTTTCTGTTGTTCATGCTATGCTCGGGTCACATTGTGTCGGTTATGACGTGTGCCGAACAAAGCCGATCAGAGAGTGGCTAGTCGTTCCTCACTTAAAACAATAAACAGTCACTGTGATTTCAAATAACCAAAGTTTTTTACTCAAACATCATAGTACTGAGATAAGGTTCAGTGCTAATAATAAAGACAATTATCACTATAAAGGATTACAGAGAAAGATACAATACTATTACAATACCATTCACATTATCAATGTTTTTGTCTCAGATTTTTTTTCAAGTCATTTTTAATCTTGTACGTAGAGATAAATTCCATTCTAACGTTCCCCTTCCGTATTTATTTAGTTATATTTCGGTAATATTAACAACATTGTTTGTGAACATAGTATTATAAATATATTCCAATTTATCTTTTTACTGCTTAACTATTCGAGTCGTGGCTTTTTGCCACATTATGGCACTATTTCCAAAACCTCGGATTGCTTTGTTTCCAAAATGTGACAAATTTTCAAATTTTTTTTTTATTAAAATGACTATATAATATAATGTATTGTACATTAAAAATATAACAAAATAGATATTCTCTAGATTCTTTAAAATATTTTAAGGTTAAGGATTTAATTATATTTTATTTATAAATCCTACAAATATGTGATAATAGACAAAAGATAGGGGAATTCATTGGCTACATAGAACTATAATCAGTTTGTATGTCTCCATATTCAAATTCGGAGGTATGATTTTTTTAATGTGGGCGGAAAAATTTCCTTTAGCAAACCGAGAAAATATATTTTAATTGCTCTGTCTCTCCAGTGGTTAAATAATAATTTTGAAATTTTACATGAATCGATCTTGTGATTTAAACAAATTTTGTACATAGGAACAATTTTTAAGTTCATACATTTGAAATGACATTCATAATAGGTAATATTCACATTAAATTATTATCTTTTGTTTATTCCCAAAGATGTAAAATTTTCGGACAATATCAATATCTCTCTATAATTTCTGGTTTTCAGTTCGTGTCGTCAATTCCACTTTGAAATGCCCATTTAACCGTATACAAAATATCAAATAGTGTATTTTAATTCCATCTCGTGTATTTGTTTGATATTTCCATCACGGGATACGGAGCTCTGAAATAACCATTTAAATGTTAGAAAAATACAGATCGGTAGGTAGGTTACACAGAATTATATATTTTTTGGAATACTGGAGACTATGACATCCCCAGTTGGGGTAAATTGTGCGGCTGAAGGTAGAGGGGAGGGAAAGCATTTGGGAAAAAAGGAAGGAGAGTACCTGGCAGATCTGGTCACCAAAAACGACTAAAGCCATTTCAACCAACCTTTCAATTCTTAATGGTGGTCTTACACCAGAGGGATTCTAAGAGTATATTCCAGAGTGGACTCTGTAACGTGCCGCAAATAGACTATACATTATTTTGAATTAGTAAATTGTGAAACAATGCAAATAAACGGCCGGCGTAGTCCAGCGGTAGGGCGTTAGACTCCCATTCCGAAGGCCGCGGGTTCGAACCTGGCGTGCGCAAATAAATTTTATTTAATTGATTTGTGTTATTTCACAATTAATTATTTCAAATAATATATGGTTTCAGAGTGGAAGATACTCTTAGTATCGCCCTGGTGTAAGACCACCATTCAGAATTGAAACGTTGCTTGAAATGGCCTTAGCCGTGTTTAGTGACTAGATCTGAATAGCCAGGTACTTCCCCACCTTCATCTTCCTCGTATCCTTCCCTTCCCCACTTACCTTCAGCCTCATAACATACCCCAATTGGGGATGCCATAGTCTCACTAGCTCCAGACCGGAGCAGTTGGGACTCTTGTGAGGTATTTACTATAAAAATAATAATAAATAAAATGTAGATACTTGTGCACAACAGTGAGAGAGCCTTGCCTCTCGACCACGGAGGCCTTCATATATCTTTCTATATCTTTTAATCTATATTCATGACTAAATGCGGCTGGTTAATATTGTGAAGTTTAAGGTGTTTTTTGTATGTGCTCACCCGAAACTACAACCCCTTAACTAATAAATATGTTTTAAATTTTACGCAACTGATAAATAACCGTCTACCATACATCAATAGTTGTACATCAGATGTGTATAATTTAAAACACGTATGGCCCCAAATGTTTTCCACCCCTGCACAGTGCGTAGCAACAGATATAATACGATTTGATATCCCTCTACAACTCAATCAACCCCTGATTAAAATGTAATCGGATAAACCACCGGGTATTCCCCCCCCCCCTCCCCCCTTAGGGTAGCTCGGGGAGGGGGAGGCAGAGTGGCCGTTAGGGGGGAATGGGGTAAACGGAACAGATAAACTTATTGTGATGTCAGAAAGAGTGCGAATAAGTACTTAGCGTGTGATTATTTTTGCTTTTGTGAGTATGCGTGTATTAAACGCGTGTGTCGGTAGTTTTTCATTATTAAAATTTATATCTATGTTTGTAGATATATACTGTTTACAGGTAATTAAAATGATATGTGCAAGTAATAAAAAAATATACCTAATACGATAAGTGAACTTAAAGATGGGCTATACGTGCTCAAAAAGAATAAAAAGGAGAGATATGAAAATACGAATATTAGAGGAGAGCGCTAATATTAAAAATCATAATATTCAAGCCAAAATTGGGAAGATGTATCGTAAAATAAGACTCGTTTAAAATAGAGCAAAAATCTCAGAGGGGTTGTGTTAAGTAGCATTTAAAGAAATATTGTCAAATTTTTCATACATATGATTTGTAAAATAACAGAAACAAACTTGTAAATAATAATTTTCGTAGCATACGAGGGAATTTAATATAATTTCCGTTTCTGTGTGGGGAATGTATACATATCTTAAGAATAAAATATATATTTTTAAGAACTTAAAAACTTAATATTTTTAAGGAAAATAGGTTAAAAAAATTGGGAGAAATTCGAAAAGAATTAGTTAAAGTGAAAAGTAATCGGTAATGTACTTTTTCATCCCTCCTTTTTATTTTAAATTTCAACATACATTAACAATTTTCAACTTTTAGAAGGTGGTACATGATGGGATTCTAAATTTGTAGAATTTTATAAGGCTGAAGGACAGGGGAGGGGAAGAAGATAAGAAGGAGGAAGGTTGAAGTATATATATAAAACATTTAAAGGCATCTAATTAAATTAACGAAATTTTAATATCCACCAATTCCAGTTCATTCGTGTCCGTGTGACTAAATCAAATTACCAAACAATTGTGAGGCTGCTCCCCATTTTATTAGCATCGTCTATCACGCCAAGTCCCGCGGGGGTAGGCAGTTAAACATCGGAAAAAGTCCGTATACAATATTCACACGGCGCGAGCATGTTATACTAATGGAAAAGCGAGTTGATATCACCTCCCCAAGTTAATTTTTCCCCGGGGGTTCACTTGCCCCTCTCTCCCCGTATTGTGTGTACGCGGCGTCAGAGAATGACAATACACCTTACGCGCTTTTGCTTCAAGAATAGAGGAGAGTGGGATTAATATGACTATTGTTTATGTTGATGGGTTTATCATTGATATGTTTGAGGGTGGAAATTCACTGTTTGGATAAGTGAATTGATATGTTTCCCATGTTTGTAATGAATATTGTGGAAATTGTATGGCAGAAGTGTTTTGCCAAAAAACTAAACATGTTTTGTGTTCAGTTTTTGTTTTTCCTATGGTTAAGATAGAATATCAATTACTATCTTTAACAAGAGTAATCAGAAGAAAGAGTATCTAATATTAAATTTGTACGTAGTTAATTTATAATTATTTCAGTTTAAAATACTTCTATTTGATTTTAAAATTTTAGGGTGACCTTAGGTGATTTAACAGGGGTGCCCGGGTTCATAGGGTGAGGTTTGCTTTCTTATTCATACGTCCGTCACTCCTTGTCTCACTGACCCCCATATTTCTATCCGCCTCTCATACCTTTTCCTTCCCAGAACTTCCTCTCATTCCTTTCCTTTAAAAATACCCCTCATACAGCACAATCCAAGATGACAAAGACTCTTAAGTAATTTATTTTCCTCGGGGCCTCTTGTGTATATTTAATGTTTTCGAAAAAATCGATAACGCCTGACGGATTCCTATCTCGAATCTTTCACGGATATCTAATTAAAATCTTCTACGAATATCTAATTACGATATTCCTACGTTATAATAATTATTTTTCTGTTTTAAAATAAGCATATATAAATAATTAGATTCTAATCAAATTATTTAATGTTTTTTTTTTCATCCGCCCTCCCAGGTTTTCAAAAAAATCAATCCGGCCCTTTTCTCAAAAAAGTTGGTCACCACTGCATTAGAGGATTAACGTAATGAATTTTTTTTTAAATGTATTAAAATGAAATAAAATCACTTCATCCATCATTACAAAAAATGGAAAAAAAATCATGACCTGTTAAGCTGTACCCAATTTCTCAGTTGCGAGGTGTGATCGAAAAATATATGTTTTGTTTTTAATTGAAAAAAAAATCATCAAACAGAAAAATGACATCTACATATCAACTCCAAATATTTTCTCCAAATCCTTCTGTTTACGTGTTGTTATACCCTATAAAATAACAATAACAGCCGACAATATTGTAATGGATGGGATACGAATGTGTAATTTTCCCAGTTAGAGTTCTAGGAAAACGTTTAAACCTTTTCTATGAGTAGTTTCTTTTATGATTGATGCTTACCATTCACCATCTGTCAATCTTCAAAATATTGTTTAGGGCAACTAAAGTACCTAATTATGTTTCTCTGGAGGCAGCAAACAGATACAGCTTTTCAATGATATTGTAACAATAATAATACATTATGGATAATTTCCACTCGAGCGCTTTTTGCCACATTATGGCACTATTTCATAAACCACGGAATGCTTTGTTGCCAAAATGTTGCAAATTTAATTTTTTTTATCAAAACGATTATATAAAATATTGTACATTCAAAATATAACAAAATAAATATTCTCTGGATAATTTTAAATGTTTTAAGGTTAAAGATTTAAATATATATTTTTTTATAAATCCTACAAATATGTGATAATAGACAAAAGACAGGGGAATTTGTTGGCTACCTAGAACTATAATCGGTTTGTATGTCTCCATATTTAAATTCGGAGGTGTGATTTTTTTAATGTGGGCGGAAAAATTTCCTTTATCAATCCGAGAAAAAATATTTAAATTGCTCTGTCGCTCCAGTGGTTGTATGGCGAAGATTTGGTGAAAACGCGGTCAAGGTCGCTTTACTGATGTAATCAAATAGCCGAAAACGAATATAATTTAAAGGTTGCGAGCGTAAAAATGTTAAGTTGTAGAAAATGGAGCTCTGGCATCATGAAATTTGATCAGTCGCAACAATTTTAACCTCGTAACCTTATTTCACTAATTTTATATTTGTACACAATATATGTACAATTTTTTTTTACTAATTTTGTAATTTATTTGCAATGTCGCGGACTGTGAAGGTAAAAGTTTTCTGACTTTATAGATATGAAAATATTCTGACAATGACAAAGAAAATATCTCTAGATTCATTCATGAGTGTTTTGTCCAGGCTTCAGGTCCTGACACTCCTAAAGCACGCTCACCGAACTTAGTATATAGGCTTTGATTCCACCTTCAGATAGCTGATGATGCTGCTGACCTGAGGGTTGATTGTCGGGAATTGACATATTCAGGTGTGCTAGCACGGTCGCTCGATATGAAGTTACCGATCGATTGTCGGTAACTTCTCATCGTTCCCTAGGACAACTGCAGATCTCAAACGTACAAACGACAGTTGATATCGAATATATTAAGGATACTTAGTCATTGTGAACTGTCACCTATTCGTTTGCGATCTGCAGTTGTCGTAGGGAACGATGAGAAGTTACCGATAGTTATACTATCGATCGTTATAGAGCAAGCGTGCTAGGGCCTCTGGGGTGCTAGCATAGTCCATCGATAAGGATCGGTAGGATAATTGTCGGTAACTTCTCATCGTTCCCTAGGACAACTGCAGATCGCTAACGTACAAACAACAGTTGATATCGAATATATTAGGGACACTTAGTCATTGTGAACTGTCACCAATTCGTTTGCGATCTGCAGTTGTTTTATGGAACGATGAGAAGTTACCGACAATTATCCTACCGATCCTTATCGATGGACTATACTAGCACCCCTGGAATACACAATTCCGATAGGTAAGTCGGAGCCATTTCGCCAAGTGACTTAAATACCGTTAAGCAGAGCTTGAACTGGATTCCTTCAGGACATTTGAGTCAGTAAAGATTTTAGAGATGCCCTGTGGGAATATTTAGATACGCCGATGACAAGTCTTGCCGCAGCGTTGAAAATGGATTACAATCTGTTAATTTCTTATTTGGGGAGGCATTTATTATATTTCGTTGCAATAATCTAGACGTGACACAGCGTACACATTGACTAGAAATCTAAGGAAAACAGGTACGTCGTACGCATCAAATGGTTTTTTTTTCATTTAAATTCTTTAAATAAAAAACTTTTTAAAAAACCTGTATACAAAAATATTTTATGAATAAAGAAAAAATATTATGCGTAGGCATGCCGCTTTTCGGACCTTAAACTCGCATATTACGATGATTTCTGTATCAACGTTAGGTCGGCATTAAAGTTTGGCGCTTACTTTTTTATTTTTATTATTCCCCTCTGTTGGCAGATTTCTCCGCATTGCGATGAGAAATTAGACTTGGTAACAAGAATGTTGTAGTTACAAAGACATCCAGTAATTATTAACCTATATGTATATGATTGTGTTTGTGTTTAATTCCATTTAATTTTAAATCCATTTAATTTTAAACCCATTTAATTTTATATCCATTTAATTTTAAATCCATTTAATTTTAAATCCATTTAATTTTAAATCCATTTAATTTTAAATCCATTTAATTTTAAATCCGTTTAATTTTAAATCCATTTAATTTTAAATCCATTTAATTTTAATTCCATTTAATTTTAAATCCATTTAATTTTAATTCCATTTAATTTTTAAAAGTAATTTAAATTAAATTTAATAATGTTATTAGTTGTTAGATGTTTCGGCTTACAGACAATGAAGTGAACAATTAAAAATGCATCATCAGGAAAACTTAACCCTTACACACACTTTTCCACAAATGATCATCTAGTCAATCCATGCTATGTAAGTGTACTATATAAGTATAATAAATACAAAACAATACAAGAACAACACGTCAACTTACCAGAGACCTAATGGGAAAATAATTCACGGACTCCAGATATGTTCATATCGGAGGGTTCGGCTCGGTAGAACTCCTAACTGGACCGATAAAACCTATTGATCCCTCAATATAAACATTTTAAAAATCTTTCGTAATCCTACATGTATTTAAAATGACTGATTTTTGCATTTTTATGTATAAATTCTTTGACAAATCTAATAAGCCTAACTTTTGAATGAGAGAGCTAGGTATAATGCCAGTAGCCAAAATAATAATTGGTAATATTTTTATAGTCTGAGAATGCCAAATTCTTTTAATCTCATTTCCTTAATCTATTTAAGATATATATACATATTTTTTTTCAGGAACGAATTTTTCATTATTACATGAATTTGGAATGGCTACATCAATGATATAAGTTATTTAAAAAATATTATAAATTATTATTATTTGCAGTTATAATTTTTTATTTTTCTCTAAACATAAACAAAATATTATATTTATTGTGAATTTGTTAGATTTTTAATATTTGCCAGTAATCTTATCGACACGGTACGACGGGCGATTCATCTCGCAGTAACTTGATTATCTCGTCAGTCCGATGATGCTTCATGTGGCAGTGGCGAAAGCTACTATCGTCACCCCTCTCCACCCCTATCCCTCCTCCTTCCCTTCTCTATCCACACCACACCCCTGGCTCTCGCAATAATCCCTTAATTCCGATTCAGCAGATTTAAACTATGGGCTGTTAATCTATATATATTTCATATTTTTATAAGAAAAACTCTCTTTTTAACTTTTGAAGGTTATTCCCATCAATGTAATATATCATTGAAGAAGAAGATAACAATAATAATCTTTTTTTTTTTAAACATGAAAATGAACAAGACACAGAAAAACAATAAAAGATAACGGTCGCAACTGGGACTCGAACCCAGAACCTTACGTCTTACCGGATATATTTATCCGAGACACCATCTAGGTAACAAATACATTCTTTGAATACTTGTTTCCAATAATAAATGTAGCTGCCAATAATATGGAAAAAAAACATTAGTCGAAGATAATCTTGTTAATTCTGAAATTTGAAATATGAAGTTGACAATTACGACAGTCTCGTAATAGATCGCAGTAGCCCAATTGGTAGAGGTGTATGTCCCGGTAAGACGTAAGGTTCTGGGTTCGAGTCCCAGTTGCGACCGTTATCTTTTATTATTTTTCTGTGTCTTGTTCATTTTCATATTTAAAAAAAAATGGATTATTATTGTTATCTTCTTCTTCAATGATATTATTTTTTATTTATTTTTTTATTTATAGAAACATTTAAAACAAATAATAATGCATAATACAAAAACAGAGAAAAAGTCCCAATAAACTACTTTTAAGTAGTTTGTCAATGGGTTATTTTAACTTAATCGATTATAACAAAAATTATATGAACTATTAAAAAATAATTGTTTACATTCGTAAAAAAATATTGTATACATTCATATCATAAGAGATATAGCCTAAAGAGGTGTAACATGATATAAAAAAATATATAAACTGTATGAAGGAGGTTAGTAAATAGTAGATAATTAAAAATATACTCATAAATGTAAAATATGAATGCTGAGTGTTTTGATTAAATAGTAATTTGTGATGGGCTGAGTTAGCATCGAGCTTGGTTCCCACCAGGCGTCGTGAGTTATATTTCCTCGATCGGCTAAGTCCCCCATCACGACACCAACAACGTTTTCCGATTACTGCGGTGGTATTAGGAACTTTTAAAATACTCTCAGGTTATTCGTAAACTGGGGATGTTTGTCTTTATTTAAAAAACTTATTCTACCAGCTGACCCGCCCACGCGTTTCTGTGGCCAATGAAATACAACGCAATCTACTGTATGGTTACCTAACCTAGATAATCAAGTGTTGTGTCAATAAATTTACTCACACCGCCATCTGTCAGAAAATTGAGGAACTTACAAAATAATTTCAAATAATTGAACCAAAAAAACATTTAATTCGCAATAATAAATATTGAGGTAAATAATTGAAATAAAAACTATCCTATATTGTAAGTTAGACCAAATTACACACAGTGAGCTAAATTACATCAAAATCGGTTAAGTAGTTTCGGAGTTTACCTCGGACTTTTTATATATCTAAAGATAGTTACCCATATTATATGTGCATGTATGCAAAAATTTACTCTTCAATAATCTAGGCACATTTACAAACAACGTTAAATGTTGTAAATTTTACAACTTGTCATGTGCCGTAGATTTGGGAGGCGGGTATGGGTACCGCCGTCCCGGGAACCATTTATTGGATAACCAACACCTCTGCCATAGGTCACCCCAAGTGGTTCGCTACGTTTGGTGACTTAGCAAGGGTGCCCGGGTTCATGAGGTTCATTGTCTAGGTCTTGGCGGCGGATGATCTAGACACACGGAACCCCAGATTCCTACCCAATCCTCATACCTTTTTCCTTCCCAGAACTTTCTCTCCTTCCTTTCCTTAAAAATACCCTCCACACCACATCCCCAAAGGTGACATCGGCCCTGAGGGAAATTATTTTCCTCAGGGCCTATTGTGTCGACCTAATGTAAAAAAAAAAGATAATAATGCCATTTTGAAATGACAATGAAAATCATTTTCTGTTCATATATTATGATACTTTAGAAATGTGTGTTTCTTTTGTTTAAATTTATGTGGTTTAATCTCGACAAGCAAAGTCAGATTTCGATATTATCAAAGTTTCCGCGCTTTTTAGATAACATGCAATGATTATAATGAAACTGTAGATACTATATCTTTTCATGTTAATCCTTACGTTAAGGGGATACCCGGCGGTGATTGTTCCATACAAACGTATTCCCTATTTATCTCTCTGGATTTTAACCCTAGAGAAAATATTGTTTTTACATAAAATAAAAATAGATATCAACTACTAGCGTGTCGGTATTTTTTGTTACTTTTTATAGAAGTTATGACCTTCCGAAAATCAATAAAATTGACTGGTTTAAACGCCGTCGAAAGATGTTCAGTATACGAACTAGACAATTTTTTTTTTTTTTAAATCTTGAAAATGAAAAAAAATTGAAAATCAGTCCACTTTTGGAGGAGAAAAGTGGGGAATACAAACCCTCGATTTTTGTTAGGTATTAGTAGCCCGAGGTGCATTGTCCCTTTCGCTCAATATCCGGTGGAATAAGAGCAACATTGACAGCAACAATTTAGTAAAATCTATTTTTCAAATTTATCCACCACCCGGGTATCATCTTAACAAGTACTTTAACAACTTGTTTTTCTGTACTCTCGTTGTTATAATATTTTATCATAAACATATAGAAGTCATTTGTACTTTACAGGATAGTTTAACCGTTTTAAATTATTTCTATAATATACATTTTGCATGATGTTACTATAAAACATTTGGTTTAATGAATTTAAATTTATAAAACCGATTTATCAATCTTTCGATTATGCGATTGTTTTATAATGAATATTAATTTAGTTTTGTAATGAATATTAATTTTAGAGCTGTGCAAAGCGGTTATGTGTGTTAATCTTTACTTTGTTATGAATTTAACATTTATAAATTATGTATGAACTCACATCATATTAGATATTATTATAAACTAGCTTCTGCCCGCGACTTCGTCTGCGCAGGTTTAGTACTTCGATTAGCCTATTTTCTTTTCGTAGGTCCCATCTATGTTTTCCACCAAAATTCTTATCCTATTTTTTTAAATATCTATAATTCTTGATTGGATTCAAGGGTGAGTACTTAAAATAAATTCACTAATTTAAATATTTTCCAAAATAAAATTATGGTTTTACATTCATTATTTTTCAAAATTTCATTTTCAAGTTTTGACATTTTCTATTAAACAATAATTATTATTTGTAATACCTGTAAAATAGCAAGCTTTGGGTATAAATTATAGCCTATATGTTATTCTGATGTATGAGCTATATTATTGTAAAGTTTCATAGTCCATTCAATGGTTTTGGCGTGAAAGAGTAACAAACATACATAAATCCATACAAACTTTCGTGTTTATAATATTAGTAAGATATGTTATATTTTATGCTTATCTGCAGTTCAAAATCTGTTACTTTTTCATTTCTACATTACTGTCTAAATATGTAACAGGTGTTGATAATTAATAAAATTAAAAATATCACGAAATTTTTGAAGGGTCTGATCTAGTTATTAAATAATTGTGAAAAGAATTTAAATTTGCCAGAATTTTTTATATGCTTTGAAATTAGCCCCTGGATTTACCAGGCGCGCAGAGGTCGGGTTGGTTGAACGGTTGCCGGGGACCGCGGCCGCTGTCATCGGCCCTCTCCCGTACAATCAATCACACTACCAGCCAACCAACACCCGCTCTGCCTCCCTCTACTTCCTCCTCTTTCTCCTCCCGGCCCCCTCCCACCACCCACGCTCTTACAGCCTCTACTGTGCCACGTCATAATGTGGATTATCTAGGCGTGCGGATAGTGAATAAGTACTTGTTATGTGTATTAAATGAAAACAAATTACTTCGTATACACCACATTTATAATCACTAGACATCGGATTATATGCACTAACAAAGTGCCAAAATATGCACTAAAAAAGGCCGAATTATGCACTAAAAACACTTGATATGCCCAAAAGATGCATAATGCAAAATCAAAAAACCATTTTTATTTTATATATTTTAATTAAAGAGGTAGTTTTTGTGACCATATACAATTAAGTATTTTTTCCAAATCTTCGGTCGCAAATTTGTGACGTTTGTCACCCAGTATTAATTTTGTACGCCGAAAACGACTTCGCTACGGCCAACTGTCGTCATTTGTAAAAATTAAAAATTTGGCATACTTCTGGAGATACCTGTTTAGGCAGGGTATGGACCTGTGCCGTTGATGTAGGCATGAATGTTCTTCATTTCTTCAAGACACTTTTTACGAATCTTTTCTAATATCGAATTACCTAGGAAGGGCGTTGGTGAGTACGATCATTGTTTCCAGTATTTCTATTTTTTTTTTTTTTTTTTTTTTTTTTTTTTATTATTTAATAAATTTTTACAAGTTACAGTTTTTGACATTTTTTTTAACTACCATACTAGGCTACTGCCCGTGTTGTGGTAGTCATACATAATGAATATATGAACTAAAAATACTTTTTTACATAAGCAGATAATAAAAACTAGGTAATAAATAATGAGAAATAAGAATGCAGAAAAGAAAAAAAAAGATATTTAAAGATAAATAAAAGTAAATACAAATATTAAAATAATAGTGAGCTGAAAAATAAAGAGAGATAAATATTTTAAAGAAAGAAATAGAAATTAAAAATAATAAACATTAAGATTATAAAACAAATAAAATTATATATTATATTGTTTTGAACGCAGGTTAAATTGTGGTAGATATAATCTACAAGACGATTATGTTTATGGTCACATTCAATTTCAGTGATGTGAAACAAGTTGGAATAAAGCTGTGACAGGATAAATTTTATAATTTTTTGTTTTGTTTTTAAAAGTGTTAAGAACTCATGTAATCTTTAAAGAAAGCTCGTCCCTTTTCAAATATCCAATGCTGTAGACGGACGGTAAAGGTGGATACTGAATTATTTGACTTAATATCGGTACTCAATGCATTAAATATTTTCGGAGCTATGAACCAGAATTGTCGTTGAGCGAATGTGGTTTTAGTTTTTGGGACCATGCATCCCAGGTTTGATGAAAAGCGGGTGTGTGCTTGATGTTGTGGAGCCACCAGTAAGTTATTTTTCCGTATAAAACATAAGCTTATTTTAGTAAATAGCTGACGAATATCTAAGACCCTTATTTTATCAAATAGTTCACTTGAGGGATGGGTAGGTTGGCATTTAAATATAGTTCTCAAAATTAGTTTTTGTACAGTAATAATCGGATAGATAATGGATTCAGCACAACCGCCCCATCCCACTATACCATATGTTGCTACAGATTGAAAAAGGGCAAAGTATACGCTTCTTAGAGTAAGTAAATCTAAGATAGACCTAAGGGAGCAGAAAATATAGCAGAGTTTACGGAGTTTTTTTACTGTGTCACTGATATGGGCTTCCCAACGTAGTTGGTTGTCTATGAGTATTCCCAAATATTTAACTACATTTGATGATTTAAGGAAAGAGCACGTACAATTTATATTAGGGATATTATTGGGAGTTTGTAAATTGAGTGAACATGAGTGAATGATAGGTTTAGGGCAGTTGTTGGGTAAATTATGTTTGCGGATGGAAAATGTCATATATTGTGTTTTGTCGATATTAAGTGTGAGTAGGTTTGTATCAAGCCAATGCTTTACTTTTAATAGACCATTATTAGTTTTGTTGATAACTGATTCCCATGTTTCATCTTCGAATATTAGAACAGTGTCATCGGCAAATGATAATATCATACCTCCAATATTCATGGCACATAGTGAGTTAATATATATAAGAAATAATATTGGTCCTAGTATACTGCCTTGAGGTACACCATAGGATACAGGTAATTTTTTGCTTATATGTATTTTGTCAGAGTGGATAAGAGTTTGTTGTGTTCGGTTTATTAGATAGTTTTCAAACCATGTATAGGCTACTCCTGTTATTCCAATCTGACGTAGTTTTTTTAGCAGTAAGGAATGAGAGACCGTATCGAATGCTTTTGCTAGATCGAGAAAGACAGCAAGTGGTTTGCGACCAATGTCAAGGTTATAGGAAACGATCTTTGTGAGGGCGGCAATTGCATCTGATGTACTCCTACCTTTGCGAAAGCCATATTGGTTATCGGATAATATTTTGTTATCTTCAAGGAACTTACATAATCTATGTTTCACCGCTTTTTCTAGAATTTTAGATATTGTGCTTAGTAAGGAAATCGGTCGGTAGTTATTTACAGATAATTTGTCACCTGCTTTGAAGATTGGGATTATTTTGGCCTGTTTTAAGGAGTTAGGAAAAGTGCCAGTTTTGAAGCTTAAGTTGATTATGTGTTTAAGAGGGGAGGCGATAATTTTTTGGATATGTTTAATAATTTTAGTCGAGATGTGATCTATACCTGTGGAGTTACTGTTTTTAAGAGATGCTATTAGTTCTATAATTTCTGATTCAGTGGTGGAAGTGAACTGAAACGGGTCATAGCTCAGAATACCGATAGGTATATTATTTGCAAGATCTTGCTCTGAAACGCTTTTTTTGGCTAAAATATTTTTTGCTAAGTTGGGTCCGATATTGATTTAAATTTTTAAATCATTTACATTTGCATATGCAAATATGCAAATGTATATAATCCGATGTCTAATAATCACAATTATGAAAATGTTTCGAAACCTACTTAACCGATTATGTCCACACACTGTTTCAATCACACCATGGGGGTAATTGAAGCAAACGTCCCTAACTTCTTTAAGAGGCTAGACTTTGAACCACACGCGGAACACCCGCGTCTGTCATTCTGTCCCGCTCACAATAAGCTCACGCACACTTACAATACATGCGAATGCGAAATGTTCGAATGAGACAACGCTCAAATTTACCTACAGAAATCGCTCGAAAAGGGGTTTATGGAGAATACACTTTTCTACACCAAAACTTTCACGAAATTGAAATTTTAAAAAATATAAATTTTTTAGAAAGAAGAAGCTACGTCGGTAGCTTTTTATAATTTTATAATTCTTTATGAGAGTTGAGTTAGCAGCACTTTTTCCTTAAATTGTATTTTTTGATAAATCGTACATGTTTGACAGTGAATGTTTACGTTAATACGAAACGAATCGAAAATTCGAAAACATACTGACATAGTTTTTACCCTCTAGAAGGCAGTAAAAAAAATATGTATTCATTTTGTGCAATTTTCGATGTAGAAAAGTGTTTTTTTCCCGGGTGTCCTTTTTGTATGGGCCGAAAAGCGAAGTCTATCATCTTAAGTGGTTATTGTAGTTTACCTGTATGACTTTTAACCATCCAATTATCTCATCTAGTATAAACATGTTAGCCGTAAATACATAAGATACATCATCTTATTATGGTACAAAATATTGTTTTAGCATATATCTGACTCTGAATATAAGAGGAAAGTTGAACATGAACATAATAGCAGGTTCACAAAGAATGAAGGAATGCTTGTTCTAAAATATAACAATAACTACGGACAACGAGTTCTGGAACAAAATGTGCCCAAAATATTTAACATGTTACCATATAAAAAATTTCCACTCACCAAATTAATTGAGATAAATGCTGAAAACATGGTTAGTAAATGAGCCCGGAATAATGTCGTATCCAACAATATTCTTGTTCCGAGATAAATGGAAAAATCGAAACCGGTTATGTTTAAAAACATTTTATATTTAAAATACAATAAACATACAATTCTTAAGACTTTTAAAGGAAAAGTCGTGGAAAAGGGCTATTAATTTAGAATTTATTACAAGAATTTGTGCTGATTTTGTGGAAATATGTTGTATATAAAAAATTCAAAGGAAAATTATTCCACAAAATGGATTTTTTTACTTCTCGTGCCTTCAAGAAAGCACCATGCTCTTCTAACATCTATTTACATGTGTCATTGATGCATTTGAGCTTACAAAGCAAAAAAAAACGATATGAATAAATAAAACCATTTTCATTCGAGAAATTGTCTTCCGATCAACATACAACATTATTCGACAAAACTGTTTCAACGGCTAAAAAACAGCCTTAATAATATTTATTCTGTAAAAATTCTAAATTCCTGCATTCTTCAGCTTTTTGGCTTTAAAGTCTTTACTAGATGAAGCCATATAACATTCGTTTTCTCCATTTATTCCCATGAATTAAACCACGATCCGTGATTTTGATAAACGGTCTTATACAACATTCTTCCACAAACTAATCTTTAAAATGCTGCCAAAGGCCTAAAAAAAATTTCACTACCATAATACCAATCTTAAAAGATGCGTAATAATATGCCCAACATTATTCCATCAATAACTCAACATTGATAGTTTTGTTGGATACAACATTATTCCATCAATAACTCAACATTGATAGTTTTGTTGGATACAACATTATTCTGGGCAAGGGCTCAAATAGAGATACTTTATACCAAGTTATGTGTGTTAATTATGACAATCTGTATAGTTATATTATAATTAATAATAATATTATGTATGTATGTTTAAATTGTAATTGAACATTAACATCCTGTTGACAAACTACTTAAGAGGCTAGACTTTGAACCACACGCGGAACACCCGCATCTGTCATTCTGCCCCGCTCACAATAAGCTCACGCACACTTACAATACATGCGAATGCGAAATGTGCGAATGAGACAACGCTCAAATTTACCTACAGAAATCGCTCGAAAAGAGGTTTATGGAGAATACACTTTTCTACACTGAAACTTTCACAAAATTGAAATTTTAAAATATATATTTTTTGAAAGAAGAAGCTACGTCGGTAGCTTTTTATAATTCTTTATAAGAGTTGAGTTAGCAACACTTTTTACAGTACATCTTTGGCAGTAAATGTTTACGTTAATACGAACGCAGAAAATTCGAAAACATACCGACATAGTTTTCACCCTCTAGAAGGCAGTATAAAAAAATATATTCATTTTGTGCAATTTTCGACGTAGAAAAGTGTTTTTTCCCGGGCGTCCTTTTTGTATGGGCCGAAAAGCGAAGTCTATCATCTTAATTGATTTAAAAAAACTACTCATAGTTGAAGTAAAATTGTTTCTACCATCCCCAATCTACACTAAACGAACAAAAGAGATTTAATGACCATCAAATCAATCCGTCCCAATCCTAAGACTTTTGTCTAAATCTAACCGATCGATTTCAAGAAATCAATAATAACAATAAAAGAGTTGTTTCAAATCGACCTAATCGTCCTCTAAACGGTACGTTTATTTTTTATACGATCATTGCAATCCAAGAAACATTTGGACAGTAATATTAACGTAAAAAATCTTCAGGTAACCCCTGTAATAATAATTATTGTATTTCCATAAAAAATGACGAGTTCAATTATGTAAGGGAGTAAGTCAATATATATATTTATTAACGAATCATGCATAAGTCGCAACTTCCCGAATTTCTGCCGATTTCTTACATATCTTCCTTACACATAAAGTTTTTAATCTCTTAAAAAAATATATGTTATTCTTTAAGATAGTATCTATGCATTCCCCACGCGCGCCAAAGTGATAATTATTTGAAATTCCCTCGATAGAAATAAATCGCAAAGTATCCTCCGAAAATTATTATTTATACGTTTGTTTCTGTTATTTTACCAGTTACATGTACGAAAAAATTCGCAATGTTTCTTTAAATGCTACTTAACAGAACCCCTACGATATTTTTGCTCTATTTTAAACGAGTCGTGTTTTATTAAACATTTTCCCAATTTTCGCTTGAATATTTTCGTTTTTTATATTAGCGCGCTCCTTTAATATTCGTTTTATCGTATGTCTTCTTCTTCTTTTTGAGTGCCCACTACGGGGCCTTAAGTCATGCGTGTTATTGTTTGAGTTACTCGTAGTCACTGGAGAGGTAAACACTGACATAGTTGGGTTGTGGGCGTGTCCTTATATGCTATTTTTTCCACTTTCATTTGGTGGAATTTTTCCAACATCTTTAAATATCGATATTTTTATAAATTTTGTTAGCTTGTCTGGAGTCTAAATGACGAAATTTTTGGCGACACACTTGGCTTTTGACTTTTGGGGCCTTATTTCCAGATAATAACGAATTTAAAGACATTTAAAAAAATTAAAAACATAGTGTGTTTCTCAAACCCATCGCGACAAGATATGGGATCGATGCCCATAGCGATGGGATCAGTAGCGACGTGTGATTGAAAAATATATTTTTTGTTTTTAATAGAAAATAAAACATCGGACAGCAAAATGACATGAATCCAAATAATATGCCAAGAAATTGCCGGCTAAAATCTTTCGGGTGCGTGCGGTTACACCCTGTACATAAAATAATATAAAGACGTATGTAATTAAAAAAATATATAAAATCAAAGTAAGTATCTACTGTAGAGTAAGCAGATATGAAAGAATTATTATTATGAAGATATTTTATTTTTCACATAAAAAAATCATCCACATTTGTGTATGTAAACATATAAACCAATTATAGTGCTCTACAGCCAATAAATTCACCTATATTTAAATAATCATCCTAAATTTGTAGGATTTATAAAAAAAATATTAAAAAATCATAAATATTCCAAAAGGATAAATTTTTGGGTTTTCTAGTTAAAATCTGCCGTGCAAACTTTAATTATGCGTCCACATTAAATATTTTCTATGAAGTTTATTGTAAATATTGTATATAATTAATAATCCCATATAAGAAAAAACAGTGACATCTTTTGATCATTAATTTAAATAGACGTTCAGTTCTCAAACAACGTTTTCAGCAGGACGCGGGAACATTTGAAAAAAATTCAAAAATGTTTTATGAATGGTACGAAAATGTGGTCCAAATTTGGACCGAAATCTCTCCAGTGGTTAGGTTACATTGGTAATACAATATTTTACAGCAATATTTGTACAAATAAATGACTAGCTATGACTTGCCCGGCCATAATCCAAAACCCTCGACATCACCAGTCTGATATGATTGCCTTCATTTATGGGTCTCTAAAAAAGTAAGGGGTAACCAATTTAAAGTATCGCGGCCTTTGTTCCCTTGGCCTTCGTGTCCTGCAGGGCTGTAATTTAGTGTCGGTGGATTGGGGCCCGGCCCGCTCTGCCCGCTCTGCCCTTAGAGTAACAATATACGCTCTGCCCGCGCTACTAAATGTCGCCAACAATTTACCCCGAAACACTTTGGGAAAATTGTCATTTCGATTGTAGTCTAAACGAAAAATATAATTCGTCGACAAAAAATGTCACTCTAATTTTCGTAGATACCATTGTTGAACAGGGCCGGTTTGGAAGTGAAAGCCATTTTTTCTTCTTCATTTGTTCTTTCTTTCTTTTCTCCTGATCATTTTGAATTTATTTTCTTAATTTTCTCATTATCTTAACTTTGTAATTCTTTTAAGTAGGTTATTATCTTCACGTTTTTATTATCTTAATTTTGTTATTATCTTAACTTTGTTATTTTCTTAATTATGTTATTATCTTTACTTTTACAACCTTGGCTTTGTTATTTTCTTTACTATTACTACCTTAACTATGTTATTTTATTAACTATGTAATTTTATCCACTATTACTATCCTAACTTTGTTACTTCATTAACCATGAAATTATCTCTACTATTACTATCTTAACTTTGTTATTTTATTAACTATGTAATTTTCTCTACTATTACTATCTTAACTAATTATGTTTATTAACTATGTAATTATATCTACTATTAATATCCTAACTTTGTTATTTTATTAACTATGTAATTGTCTCTACTTTTACAATCTTAACATTGTTTTTTTATTACCTAAATAACTACCTCTACTATTACTTTCCTAACTTTGTTATTTTATTAACTATGTAATTATCTCTACTATTACTAACTATGCTCATATAAAATGCATGTTTAAAAATGCACATTATTTTTTTTTTTGCTATAAACATGGACCTCACTAGGTATATATTTATATTACTTTATAGTCATTTAAATTCTTTCATATTCTTTAATATTATGTTATTAGTTTTACTCGTATATTCTTTCACATTCTTTTTATTTCATATAGAAAATACCATAGATATAGTAAATAGACCACCACAACACGGGCAAGTGCCTTCAATGGTGGTCGTAAAGATCTCAAATCATGTAATTGACAATTTAATGAATAAAGAAAAAAAAATTAAAAAGGCGATCCACTAGTCCTTGAAAACTTCGAAATATTAACCTCGCCTGTTTTTGGGAGGGATTGAAAAATACCTACTTGACAACACTTTTTTGGAAAGGTTGGAGAAGGAATTTGAGAGTTGTTTTTATACAGAGTGATTTCGTAAAGGTCTGTATAAAACATTTACTCATTTCTTACGCATTGTTTATTATAATAACAAGGAAATTCAAAATCGATTTCACGGAACCAAGCGACGCAGAGTATACAGACGTCCGTCCGCGACTGAACGGGGCGTTTACCGATGAAAAATTCAGATAGTCTTTATGCCGAACGGCATAAGATTTAAACTCTATTCGAAATTCGTTGAACGCCGATTTGATTCGTGCCGAAAAAAACAGCGCGAAATTCTAATGTTTTGTTTTATTTCGTGAAATTCGGGCGTAAACATTAAAAATCTTTCTGAGCAGTTTCTAAAGAACTTTATTTGCCATTTTAAACAATAAATTTTTCGCTGAAATAGGGTTCATTAGTAGAAGGTTTTGCAATTTAAAATATTTTTTATAGGCCTGAATTTTTTTTTTCTATACTAACAAAAAGACTCGATTACTTATGTGTTCTACTCGCAGTATTTATACTATCTACACACCATGCTGCGAACAGCAGCTTTTGGCAGCTGGCTAAAAATCGAAGGTTGGAGAATGTCTCCCGTCCCTTTTTTTCCCATGCGAACCCGTAACACTCTGTTTCACGTTGACTGCAAATTGTAAGAAACCGTCTGCCGTTAGTACCAACCGAGGAAATGAGATGGTGATATTGAATTTGTTGTGTTAATAAAAGAGACAGAAGACAACGTGAAACAGAATGTTACGAGTTCGCACGAGGAAAAGGGAGACAGGAGACCATAACCAGCTGCTAACAGCCGGCTGTTCGCAGCACCGTGTGTAGAGCCCATTAATTGAAGCATCTTTGATATTTCTAAGCAATCAAATTTTCAAAGCCAAAACACAAGATTTTGTGGGATTTTGCATTATTTCGCAAAGCTTTATCTTAAACCAATAATTAGTATATCTTTCAAGATCAATATTTTCCTACCAAATCCCCCCTTTTCATCCGATGTAACCCATCACCGTAAAATAAAAACAAGCAAAAATACAAAACGTCACTCGGTTACAAAACTTTGGTCATTATCTCTCGCGCTAATGAAAATAAATATATAATGACATTTGGTAGACTAATCTATCTCTAAAGCTTCGGTGGTTTCAGACGTACGATTTACTAAATTATACTCATCAAATAATATTGTTTTATTTCGTTGTTTTTTACACTGCGCCTAAAAGCATATGGCTGTAATTGGTGATATTTAGTAGATGATATTTTGGTATCTATCATTTCTTCCGTTTATAAGAGTTTCATTTAAACGGTAGCTACGACGCGACTTTAGGGCTATTATGATGGCATATTAAAGTTCTTGCCAAGCAAACTTAATTTCCAATTTTCTTGTGGGAATTATGAGGTAACTCAACATGTTACATAAAAAGATTTCTTTCTACAAAAGAATATTTGATGAATAATAATAATAATAAGTGAGAAATCACCTCACCTCACCGAATATTCAAATAAGTGTGCTCGTGTCCAAAACACACTTCAATCGGTTTATGTTTTCTGTTATCAAAAATACGTATTTTTAATCATTGGAAATAATAATAACATCAAATTTAATCTACTCAAATTCACTTTGTGGCGTCATTTTTAATTAAATGAAAACAAATAACATTGTTAACGGAAATGTATGTAATCCGTCATTCTATTCAATTCCTAGGAAATGTATTTAGTTCCTAAAATCGTTCAGAAATGTGTGAAATAAATTATATTAGACACATATCCTAGGAAATCTATACATTTCCTAAATAGCAATCGGAAATGTAAAACATTTAATAATAATATAACTATAAAGGGGCACTTTCTTTTGTACCACAAATCTAGTTACAAAAACCTAGCGTAGCCGCTAAATTACTTGAAAATTGGGATGTTTTTCTTGCCTTGACGCAAGCAGGCGCTATAAATGGGGCACTTTTTTGTATCACAAACCATGTTAATTACTTAAATAATTGACTGATTATTTACCAAATGAAAGTATTTTATGGAAAAGGACGAAGACGAACCCCTGGGCCTTTAGCATACTCGGTCGATGATGATTGATAGGATAACTTTCGGTAACTTCTCATCGTTCCCTAGGACAACTGCAGATCGCTAAAGACTAAGTGATAGTTCAAAATGACTAAATGTCCTTAATATATTCGATGTCTACTGTTGTTTGTACGTTAGCGATCTGCAGTTGTCCTAGGGAACGGTGAGAAGTTACCGAATGTTATCCAATCAACCATTATCGATCGAGTGTGCTAGGGGGCCTAGGGGTCAATGTGTCCAGGAGTGACGGATGAATGGATCCATTCCTCCCTCTACTTCTCAACTTTGCACATATCATCGTCTACTGAACAATATTAACTAATAGAAATCATTCTGGTCTAAACTGCCGGACTGTCAACAACTTCGCAACTGCTTCCTCTTTCATTTACTTATTCGATATAATTAATATTTTAAGGGACGGTAGTTATCGGATGTAATTGTATAAATAAACTTGTGAGTACAGTGAAAAGACTTATTTGATTTATATCACAATCATCATCCCGCACACAGCCACACGTAATTAATCCCACATACTACTAAACATTAACCTATATACAGAAGATACGTTACGAACTTAAACGTTTAAACTAAAAACTTGTGTACGTATTGCTTATTTCTATTTATAGGCCAGTGCAATTAGCGCAAAAAAGGGGGTCGCGATCGGAATTATTCCGGTAGTCCCAATTTTTTTATATGTTTTATATAGTCATCTCGCGATGAAAAATCTGAGTTTTCGACCTTGGCGCACTTGAGCTTTCGTCGCCATTTTGAAAAAACCAACCGGTTTCGCCCCAAAATCTAGTTTTTCTCAAATATCTCGTTTCCGATACAAATTTCGGCTATAGTAGCTTAACAAGTTTAGTAGAACATAAAATTACCTACAACTTTTATGTATAATAAATTCTTCTATCTCTAATACATATCGAGATATGCAGTCGTAAAAATGTGTAAAAGTTTATAAAAACAGGTAAATTGCACGACTTGGTTTGGTTTTTTGTACATATCTTTTTTGCAGTACAATTATGTAAAAAAATTATTGATACATTTGTAGAAAATAAAATTTCATATTAGAAAAATAATAGGCACACGTTGAATATTTTTATCTCAATTAGGTATCCAAAAAAAATTACTTATATCAATTTTGTAGAGAATAAAATTTCTAAAAAGAGGTGTGATTTTTATGTTTTTTGCAGTTTTATTCAATAATAATAGGTGAAAACAGAAAATTTACCTTACATTTTTACATAATAACAGAAAAAAGGACCTACTTCCCAGCTGTGGGTTTAGTACTTCCAGATGACAACACTGACTGAGCTGTATTTTGAAGCGGAGCGTTCTGGAAATTGGAAGCTCCATCTTGCAACGGTCCAAAAAATTATACATCTCTTTCATGCAGCCGCCCACTTTAATTACGCCAAAAGTGCACATCTGTATCTTCAAGATATTTTGACATTGAAAAAGAAGATGGATCCAATAGAATATGAAAGATTTACTAAAGAGGATTTCTTTACGATTCAACGATCTCATAAATTTTGGTTAGGGATTTGGTCCGATATGACCATTGAACAAACTCTGATGATCGATGAAAACATCTGGAGGTTTGACTCAAGGACGAGGAATTACAGACAGTTCTATTCTTCGTTGGACTGCTGGATTTGTTTATCTGCATAGCATATGTGAGGGTATCGATTCATTCTGTGGAGTTTAATCAGGAACGTCAGAGCAACATGTAGAGATGAGGCCGACACGAATTAAAAGGGATGACAAAGACGTCCAAACTCTCATAGATTGGTTTGCTTGCCATGAACCATTTTCTAAAACAAATGTGATTATGCCTAAAAGCAGTGGCACGATCGGGGATAGCAAAGAAACTTGTCATATATGGCTGAAAAGATGGGGAACTTCGCTATGTCTAAAGTTATCAACCAGAACTTTGGAAACCTACACTTAAAACGTAAGGATGCCATAGTTTATCTTGCGGCGGTGACCATCGGCTTAAAAAATCAGGGTGTGACTGTTAAAATGTTCATCCATTAATGCTATTCCATCGTATGTGTATTGCCAAAAAGTCTGAAATTGAACTTAAAGAATATTTCCAATATGAACTATCTCCTGTCCCACTGTCTCTTTTCTCAGAGGAAGGCATGCGCAAAAGAACTAAGTCCATATTTTACACATCGTTTAACCCTTTACCAAATAACACAGAACTGGGAAGCAGTAAAATTCACGTAGTTGATGGAGGATATTTACTACACAAAGTTGTATGGAGTCATTTTCAGTAATTTTTCAGCAATATGTCAGGTATGTACAAAATCATTATGGAGCCAATACAGTAGTGGTGTTCGATGTATACTCAGATTCGGCTGAAAAGAAAGCACTAAAGAGTTACAACTTCTGCTGAAGTTTTGTTATGAAAGCAGTCACCCAAAAGTTTCTGGAAAATGAGAAGAACAAGTCTCATTTTATTTCCCTACTCAGAGCCTCGTTTGAACGATCGCAAATAACGACAGTACATGCTGAAGAGGATGTTCACGTTCTCATAATAACCACAGCAAACTCGTTGTCATCTCAATATGATGCAGTCATAATTATTGGTCAGGATATCGACCTGTTGGTACTCCTCACAGCTCTCTCACTTCCAAAAAGTTGGTAAAGGCAAATCACCTAACGCGTTATACTCCAACAAATGTTTTAAACACATTGAAATAGTCGAAAACATTTTATTCATTCATGCCATAAGTGGCTGCGACACAACTGATGCTCCGTTCGGTCAAGGCAAATACAAATTTTGTAATATTATTCTCAAGAACCACTCAGTGAATGAACTTGTTCGTGTATTCCAACAATCATTTTGGCTGCCGAACAATTCTTTGCACTTTTGTATGGAGGCAATGAGAAATCAAATTTGGAAAATTTAAGGTACATTCTTTTTGTCAAAGGAGTGTTCAATTTATCCAGTTTATCCAGGCTACCACCTACCAAAGACGCAGTCCCGCAACATGCTTCAAGAACTTACTTGCTTGTGCAAACTTGGCTTGGTCACCATAAAGATCCAATTGAATGGGGGTGGAAGAAGGACGCTGTTGGGTAACTAACTCCAGTACCAATGTTGAAGGAAGCTGCACCTCAGGCGTTGCTGAACTTTATGTAATTCCAATGCAAAAAAGATTCCGCTGGAGAGCGCACATGTAGAAAGTCAGGTTTAAAATGCTCCCTAATCTGTATTCAGTGTAATGGCAACTCGTGCGAGAATGGAAGCCTTCGTTCATGATGATGACGAGGAATTTGGTAACCCAGTCGCCACAAATTCGGCTTATGATACATAGTGGCCCGTAAGTGGCAGTAAGAAACAGAACTACAGTCAATAGTCAAAAAATTTAAGAAAATACATTTTTTTCTTCTTTTTTTAACATGTTTTTGTACTTTAATTAATTATTTTATTTATATGTTGTAATTACTTTGATGGTTAATGTTGCTAATATCTATGTTACTTGTTATTTCAATAATAATTGTTTAAAAAAAGAATAATCAAGGTACGCGAAGATTAAAACATTATCATTCTTCTGATTCAATCTTTCACCTAATTTTTGTGTAATTTTTGTATTAAAACCTGGATACCTAATTAAGATAGAAATATTTAACATGTACCTATTATTTTTCTAATATGAAATTTTATTCTCTACAAAATTTATATCAATAATTTTTTTACAAAATTGTACTGCAAAAAAGATATATACAAAAAACCAAACCAAGTCGTGCAATTTGCCTGTTTTTATAAACTCTTACACATTTTTACGACTGCATATCTCGATATGTATTAGAGATAGAAGAATTTATTTTAAATAAAAGTTGTAGGTAATTTTATGTTCTACTAAATTTGTTAAGTTGCTATAGCCGAAATTTGTATCGGAAACGAGATATTTGAGAAAAACTAGATTTTGGGGCGAAACCGGTTGGTTTTTTCAAAATGGCGGCGAAAGCTCAAGTGCTCCAAGGTCGAAAACTCAGATTTTACATCAGGAGATGAGTGTATAAAACATATAAAAAAATTGGGACTACCGGAATAATTCCGATCGCGGATCGCTAATTGCACTGGCCTATTAAGCGGAAACCATTATAATCACAATCACAGAATCACACGCGAGCGTTAGACAAGTCCTTTGCGTTTTTTTTCTCTTTCTTACCAAACTTCGAAACATGTAAAAGGAATGGATTACTTCAAAGAAAAAATTGTCTCGAACGGAATTTTTGCATCGATAATATTAAATATTAAATACTTGGTCTATGGCCAATCCCTTTGATTAGATGGCATTATTTCAAAATTTTCAAAGTGTCTAACTAATGTGCGATTTACGCGATTTTTTTTTTCATGTCGATCCCAATATGGAAACTATTTTGGGACCCTACGAAATATTTTTGTATAAAACCATCATTAGTTTTATACTTCGGTATTGAACACCTCGATCAAAATCGCATAATAACTCTTTTCCCCCGAATCCCCCCCCCCCCCTTCTTCCACGTTCCCATCTTCCGTCCCGCGTTCCCCTCTCACCTTCCCTACATTCCTTCATTCCCCTTCTCCCTCCTGAATCCCCCCCCCCTCGCTTTCTTTCCCACCCAGTCGCTAAACTATATGAAATATGTACATTTTTCAAACAATTCGTTCTCCACTTATTGTAATTTTTTTTAAATATAAATTTCATAATACAAGAGCTCACTATTATATATATATATATATATATATATATATATATAGAAAAATTTACGGGTGTAAGCATAACAACGTTCTGAAGTTTCATCGCAATCCACATTATATTACACAGGTATCTATACTTGAATCTGTCCAAAGAAAATTTACACGGATCTTGTCTTATCGATCAGGTGTGTACCATCTTCTAGATGGGTACGAACAAAGACTAACATATTTCAAATTAGAGAGTCTAGTTAAAAGACGTAACATAAATGACCTCTTAATGCTTTATAAAATTGTGAATTATCAGTAACTTAGTTAATCAAATCAAGTTATACGCCAGGCCCAAATCTACCAGAAACCTTAACATATTTTGGACCGAAATTTTTACCAATAATACTGGATATTTTAATCCTATTTCTAGAATGTCTAGATCATACAATGATCTTGCTAAATCACACACTATCATAGATATTTTTGTAAATATTATAACTTGTTTCAAGAAGTATCTCCACAATTTGTGCACCTAAAAAATAAAAATAAAAGATTGTTTGTTGTTTTATTATTTTTTCATACACATTTTCTATTTATTAGATTCTGTCTTCTTTCTTTTTTATTATTTTAATTAAGTTTTTTTAGTTAAGTATAAAAATACTGACATTGTTTTTTTATGTGTTTGTTTCTGTGTACATGCAATTATGATTACTGCAGACACATTAGTCTAGGGATATTTATATTTATATTTTTATTTGATATTGTTTTATATTACCAACTTTCCCGGCTACAAAAAGTTAGAAGCAGGTGACACCGATCCACCACCAGCCCGAGTTACACGGGCAGGTAAGGACTGGGACACTGCGGCTAAAATAGTTACTCCCTCCAGAGTTAAATGGGCAATCGAAGGGTTCGATCCCTTTAAAAGCGCGGGAGAAGATGGAATCTTTCCGGCACTTCTACAGAGGGGCCTAGATACAATCTTACTTCCGGTGACTAAGATCCTGAGGGCGTGCTGCGCCCTCGGATACATCCCCGTATCATGGAGGAAAACGAGAGTAGTGTTCATACCAAAACCTGGGAGAACCGACTACGACAAACCAGGCGCATTCCGTCCAATTAGTCTCACCTCCTTCCTTCTGAAGACAATGGAGAGGCTAATGGATAGACACATAAGGGACGGGGCACTGAGGAAAAAACCCCTCCATGAGTTGCAATTTGCGTATCAACCAGGCAAGTCGGTCGACGCGGCACTGCACAGGTTGGTTTACAAACTGGAGCAGGCGCAGGCGACTGGAGAACTGGCGGTAGGACTCTTCCTGGATATAGAGGGAGCATTCAATTGCACCACTATTAAATCCATCGATGAAGCGGCAGAAAGACATGGACTCGACAAAACCACCAGAAGGTGGTTGAAGAACATGCTCTCAGGCCGGATACTTACGGTGACAAGGGGTGAGGTGAACATCAGAGTACTGGTGACACGAGGGTGTCCACAGGGAGGGGTCTTATCACCCTTGCTGTGGAGCCTAGTGGTGGACAACCTCATCCGGAAACTCAACAACAGGGGCCTCTATACACAAGGGTATGCGGATGACATCGCAACCATAATAAGGTGTTGGGATGCAGACACAACCAGAGGCCTCATACAATCAACACTGGCAACAGTGGAAGAATGGTGTGAAGAAACAGGGCTGTCGGTCAATCCAGACAAGACAGAACTAGTAATCTTCACACGTAAAAGGAAACTAGAGGGATGGAATAATCCAACCTTCTACGGAAAGGAGTTAGAACCCTCAGACACGGTTAAGTACCTCGGAGTCATCATAGATGCCAAATTGAGCTGGAAAAACCAGGTGGAAACTGTGGGCAGAAAGGCATGCGCACTAATGTGGGCAACTAGGCGGATCTGCGGCAGAACGTGGGGACTCAACCCTAAAATGATGCAATGGCTGTACACAGCCGTTGTGAAACCAAGGATCATGCATGCAGCCCTGGTCTGGTGGAGGAGAACAACACTGAAAACAGTGATGGTCACACTCAACCACATACAGGGACTTGCATGTAGAGGAATCACGGGAGCTATGCGAACCACTCCAATACTAGCCATGGGAGTGCTGCTAAACCTGCCCCCACTAAACTTAGAAATAGAGGGGGCGGCGATGGCGGCAGCCTACAGGTTACAGTGTAAAGGTCAATGGAGAGGTGAGCTGCCCAAAAACAGTCATACGGATCGGAACAAGACTGAGGGCAATTAGCCCGACAGCTGGAATGAAGCAAGACGGCAAACAAGCCGACTACTTCTTCAGACAGCAGTTCGGGGTGATCTATCCCACAAGGGAGGAATGGGACACGGTTCCAGGTCCAACCTTCAAACAGGAACTAATCTGGTTCACAGATGGGTCCAAGATGGAGGAAGGAACAGGGGCCGGGGTCTGTCTGCAGGGATCCAAGAGGGAACTCAGTATACCTCTAGGAACACACTGTACTGTGTTTCAAGCTGAGATGAAAGCCATCTTGGCCTGCGCACAGGAGAATATACGCATCGGGTACAGGAATAAGAACATAAGCATATGTTCTGATAGCCAGGCTGCCCTAATGGCACTGGGAAGTAACCGATGCGACTCTAGACTGGTGATGGAATGCAGGACTATTCTCACAGAACTCGCTAACATCAATAAAATAACCCTGATTTGGGTACCAGGACATAAAGGTATTGAGGGCAACGAGCGGGCTGACGAACTAGCAAGGAAAGGGGCGAAAGCACCACTTGTAGGATCCGAGCCGGCCGTAGGAGTAGCAGCTTGCCACACAAAACTACATATCGATAGGTGGGTCAAATCCCAGCACTGCAAAGAATGGGAGAGGGCACCCGGAATGAGACAATCCAAAGTTCTCATAAAAGGACCGGACCCTAGACGAACCAGGAAACTACTCGATATGGACAGAAACTCGCTGAGAGAACTGGTAGGACTATTAACGGGACACTGCCATCTCAGGAAACACATGCAGATATTGGGAGTGGAAAACACTAATATATGCAGAAAATGTGAAGAGGATGAAGAGACTCCAATTCACCTATGGTGCCAATGTCCTGCCCTGGTGGGAACTAGGCTCAGATACCTGGGGAGACATACAGTAGAACCAGAAGACATAGCCACATATCCAATAACAACGCTGGTGAACTTTATTAAAGGGACTGGTTTGTTATTAAAGGATTGAGGTAAAATGGGAGATAGCACAATGGGCCTATGGCCTAAGTGCTCACGGGAACTGCTTGTAAACCGTCTCCGCCTTAAAAAAAAAAAAAAAAAAAAAAAAATATTACCAACTAGAATGTTCTATAAATATCCTGTTTGTGTCTCAAATAAATAAATAAATCGGAAGAATGGTGTAAGAAATAATTTCATTACGCTAGAGCTCACCATTATATATAGAAACCTTTGCGGACACGCGCACGACAAATCACAAGAGTTTCATCCTAATCGGATGTAATGCATAAGGGACAAACAAAGAAACATTCATTTTAATATATTAATATGAAGAAAAAACTACTTTTAGACTTCATTTATAAGATATATATATATATTTGTGAAAACGTCACCTTTTTGGTATTCTGTCAACAACAAAAAAATGAATGCCTGTTTCAATGAATGCATTCCACCATGATATTTTGGCTCCTTTGTTTTGATTGTCAGTTGAACCGTTTATTAGTGAAACTTCTGTCAGTTGTAATAAATATAATTGGCTGTCAGCTTTATACCGTGTTCCCGTCCTAGTCCTAGTACCGGCTCTGACAGCAGACTGTTGGTACAGGTCCGGTTCTAATTAATATTAATAAAATATTATAAAATTAATGTAATAATTTTTTTTAAATACCCAAATGGATAGAAATAAAAAAATGGCCAAAAAACTGAAGCTGAGCTAGGAGATTGATTTAGTGTAGCAACCGACAATATTTCGTTAAAATGCCTAATGCATTTTTATTGTTTTCTTAATTTTTATTGATTATCCACACAGTAGACCATGAGAAAAAACCCTACGGTAAATATCATTTTTGGATAAGCTGTGTCGATTATCATTTTAGGGATTTCACGATAACTCAGAAACAACTCGACTCAACACCTCTTTGTACAGTAATTAAAAGCTATGAAAAGGAAATAAAAATAGCTCACAACCTCTAATGTAACCTATTTAACCATTTTTTTTAAATCACTTTTAATGATTTTTTAAAGGAGGTGTTGTGTTGAATTCATTCTGAGTTATTCGGTTACCCCACGGAGAAAAATGTTATTCTAAAATACGTTCATTTTATTCGTAAAAATGATTAAAAACGGGACTGAAGTTCTTACGAACGAAATAACAGTGTTTCAATGTTTATTGGCGGGAACATGTAAGAATAATTTCTTGGTATACGTAATTTGGTACATATACCAACAAATTATTCTTACATTTTCCCGCCATGTAAGAATAATTGTTGGTATACGTAATTTGGTACGTACACCAACAAATTATTCTTACATTTTCCCGCCAATAATCATTGAAACACTGTTAATTTGTTCGTAAGAACTTCAGTCCCATTTTTAACCGTTTTTACGATTAAAATGATCGTATTTTAAAGTAACTCCGTGCCGTTTTAGGGAAACGAAGGAGAGGAAGTTCTGGGAAGGATAAAGGTATGATAGGTGGGTAGGAATTTGGCCAATGTGTCCAGGAGTGACGGACGTATGAATCCACATTCCCATTAGGGTTCCCTCAACCAGACTCTAAACCAGCTAAAACCGACAAAACAAACATCACCCCATAAACCCGCGCACCCTTGTTAAGTCGACAAACGTAGCGATCTACTTGGGGTGACCTATCATGGCATATGTATTATCTATTAAAATACTTAAAAGAGTGTTCATAATGACATTTCAACCATCAAAACAGAATTTACCATGTAAAAATTCCATACCAATAACTGTTATAACATTGGCGCAGCCGATAGGTAGGTACTGTTCAGTCTCACAACCTCCTTCAACAGCAGACAACATAGTCGCCTGGCTCTGGACACTCGGAAGCAATTGGGACTCTTTTGCAGTATTCACATATTTATCTTTTTAAAAATAGGTACATTTTGCAATATTTCTGTGTAAATTGATTGCTTGCGCCCCCTAAATACTTTGAAAATTGAAATAACCTGTAAATTTTGAAATAATCTGTAAATTCTTTGAAATTACACAGTTTGAATTGAGTTTGACAGTTTGAAAAAGGCCTTGTAATATAATATATAATTAAACACAAAAACAATAAATAATATGCAAATTCTTTAACCGGCTCTGCAAATCTGATACAAGTCCCTTGAATATATTATATATTAAGAAGTATTCAAGGTGCCTGTATTATATGGTATGCTGTCGATATTATATTGATGGGCTCTTATTCTGGTCACGCCGCTAACTTGAGCAAATTCAATTAATAATTGAAAAATATAATTGTCTTCTGCGAACGTAATTATTTGTTCTCGGGAAAATCAGAATTTTGAGCGTAGGCAATCCATTGCATTATTTTGTTAATCCTTAGAATTGAAATAATGGAATATAAAATACTTTTAATAATGAAATATAATTACTTTTTCATAAGGTTAATCCTGATTATATACAATTAGAAGGTATCTACAGGCATACGGAGAAAAGTGTTATTCGAAAAAAACGATCATTTTAATAGTAAAAATGGTTAAAAACGGGACTGAACTTCTTACGAACAAATTAACAGAGTTTTTAAATGTTTATTGGCACGAAAATCTAAGAATAATTTGTTGGTATACGTAATTTCGTACGTATACCAACAAATGTGTTATTCGAAAAAACGATCATTTTAATAGTAAAAACTGTTAAAAACGGGACTGAAGTTCTTACGAACAAAATTCCAAATTTTTTATTTAAAAATCATTGTTTTGCAAAATGTCATTCTCAAATTAGACATTTTCAATAAATTGAAAATAAATAGCTAGCTTTATAAATTATAGCCTATATGTTATTCTGATGTATGAGCTATATTATGGTAAAGTTTCATTAAAATCCACTCAGTAGTTTTTGCGTGAAAGAGTAACAAACATACATACATCCATACAAACTTTCGCGTTTATAATATTAGTAAGATTAAAAATATTTTATATTCCATTATTTCAATTCAAAGGATTAACTAAATTATGTCAATGGGTTGCCCACGCTCAAAATTCTGATTTTCCCGAGAACAAATAATTACGTTCGCAGAAGACAATTATATTTTTCAATATGCAGGGTTAGGCAGTATTTGAATTACTTGTAATTGAAATACAAATACGTATGATGCAGTTTTAAGTAAAACAGTAGGTTACAGAATACGAGAACACCTTAAACGAACGAAGAAATGTTCAAATCCCAATCACCCCAGGTTAAAGAAAAACTCCAAAAAACAGAAGATCAAAAAATCTGATGTAGAAAAGGACACGGTATCGGAGCTTTGGGTGGCCTGCTATTTATGTGGACATTGGGCTCATACAGCCTGTTCTGGTGTCAACGACGAAAATGCAGAATAAATCCACATCTGCTTACATTGTGAAGCGAAATAACTATGTATCCCGTACTGCCCCAAATTGATACCCCATTCTGCCCCCACTCTGAGGCATGATGGAGTTTTCATAATGGTTTCGTAAAATAAAAATGTTGTTTGATTAGTTACTTCACCAAATTTTGTGCCAAATGATAATTTAATATGTTGTGATTAGTTTAAATATATTACATATATTCTGTTATTTTTTTTTATTGTTTATTTTCCTTAACCTCTCCGTTATACCCCCCCCCCCCCTCCCCCCTCACCACTACTTGTATTTCGACAAGAAACAGTTTGGACTAGATCATTGAATTCCATTTATTACCAAACCAATTATTTACCTAATTTAGGTAGGTAACATATCGGAATATAATTACTGTCGTAGAATATCATCGCCAGATTAATAATTATTCCGATTTAGGCACCATTTTTACCATTAGTTCATTCTTAATTTGTGTTCATTTCTTATTCCATTTTCTTTAAAATAGTGGCGTGTCGACCAACTGTCTGTCAAATCTACTGTAGGTCCAATCAAAACTAAACACGACAGTTCGCTCAATAAGCTCGCCGGAAACAGTTTAAACATTTTAAAGGGGAACTTAATTGTTGCTGTCAATAATACCAACATTAACTGACTCCGAATTGTTCACAACAAAATCGTTAAATTTGTTTTTTATAGCGCAGAATTATTTTATATATTTTATATTTGAAATGCTGTATAGAACAAAATGTTAAATACTTTTTTTAAAGAAAATCTTTCTTTTTATAACTTTTGAAGGTTATCCCATCAATGTAATATATAAATTAAAATAAATTGTAGCTGTAGCCAAATTGGTAGAGGCGTTCGTCCCAGTAAGACGAGAGGTTCAGGGTTCAGAGGTTATGTTTTATTTTTCGGTATCTTGTTCATTTTCATATTAAACTCTAAAATTATCTTCTTCTTCAGTGATAAAATGTGAATTGTTCTGGAGAGCGGAAAGATTTTTTTTGTCTTATTAAAAAAATTTCATTTCCTGTTTTTCTATAGTTATGAATCTTTACAATATATAATATATTGTACATTCAAAATATAACAAAATAAATATTCACTAGATTCTTTAAAATGTTCCAAGGTTAAAGATTTCATGATTTATTTTTTATAAATCCTACGAATATGTGACAAAAAAAATAGGTGAATACATTGGCTACATAGAAACTATCAGTTTGTATGTATCCATATTCAAATTCGGAGGTATGATTTTTTTAATGTGAGCGGAAAAATTTCCTTTAGCAATTCGAGAAAAAAGATTTAAATTGCTCTGTCGCTCCAGTGGTTAACTATATTTTTAAAAGTTATTTCTTGTATGCGTCCAAACATACCAACAAGTACCTACATTCATACATACCTACATAAGTACCTACCTGAAAAAAACCCTCGAGATTCTGCCGTCGATTGCCGTCTTTAGAGCACAGGCGTCGGGTAGGAATGCTATCCTTGTTATACCGGGATTTCAATGGAAGATTCTCCGAGGAACTAGCGGTGCATAGTCGGGAAACACGCCAATCGCGCGCCATCATATGTACACGGTTGACCACATAAGAACGGGTCGCTTCTACGACTCGTTCTTGAGTTCAACAGCTCGACTGTGAAATGATTTTCCGGCCTCTGTGTTTCCTCCTTCCTACATCATTGGTCTCTTCAAGACCTATTTTAACTCTTTCCTCTCATCAAAAACACCCTCCACACAGCATCTTCAAATATGGCAGCAGGGGTGCTCAGATTCACTAGATGAAGTATGTCTAGGTATTGGCGGTAGATGATCTGGACACATTGAACCCCAGATCCCTACTCACCCTTCATACATTTTTCCTTCCTAGAACTTCCTCTCCTTCCTTGCCTTAAAGATACCCTCCACACAGCATCCACAATAATGATATAGGCTCTAAGGGAAATTATTTTCCTCAGGGCCTCCTGTATAGAGCAAAAGTAAAAAAAAAACTTTTGAAATAAAAAAATATTTTCCTGACGTACTCCAATTAATGTTAAAAAAAAGTTTTTAGTGATATGTACTTACATTTTTTTATAAAGTAGTTAAGAATTTCATTTTGATTCTACTCAAGGGAAACTATTAAAAATTCTGTAATCTATCCAATACATTTTTTTTTAAATTTATTTTGTAAAACCATTTCGTAGTAAAGATTAATAAAAAATAGTGATTTAGCATTAATCTTCGCTAATTAAAAAAAAAAATCATTTAAAAAGTTTGGGTAGAAAATAAAACAATGAAATTATGCAATTATTTTTATTAATTTTCCATATCAACTACATTTACTTTTAAATATCATTTACACATTAAAATTAAACCGATTTTGGTGATAAAAAATCATACAATAACTTTTTTCACTAAACCAAAGTACGGGAAACTTAAAAGTGCTAATATATCCTTAATATATTAAAATCTATAACATACCTATTGTTAAAAGTACATACAGTAAATAAACTAATCAATTTATTATAATTTTAACTACAGATACCTACTTATTTAAAATGCGTTAAGTGAATAGTGCAATAAAATATACATTTATATTCGTACATCATTTTATTTATCAATACAATATTTTTTTAATTTTCACGTGTAGCAAACACTTCGTGAGTATACATAACTATAATAATGACAATAAAATATTTTGGTTTTAATTCGACGCCATTAAAAATAAATAAAACGAATTTACTAAATAAACAGTTAGATTTGTCAAACAGTCCAATTTTTTACATATTTCTCTTCTTACCCCCCCCCCACCCTCTTAGGCACCCCCCTCTCGCTACCATCTAAGTTGATATTGCCTCTTGCTCTTCTAATTTTCATTTAAATACTCTTTTTGTTCTACTCGAATTTTGGTCAGTACATTTTATTCACCCCTGATGAAGGTTCAGGTCGAGCCAAAACCGGTTGGTTAAAGATATATAATAAATTTAAATTAAAACAAAATTATTTTATTGTCATTATTACATTTTTTTTATTTTAATTTAGTCAAACGGTTTAAAACAATGATATTATTTCCTGGAAAAAACAAGGAATACTTAAATTTTATTTCTTTTGATCCTTATTCCTTGAATTCCCATGGCAACGCACAGCACGCGGCATCTCATTCCTTTAATACGAGTGAGGGAGATAATGATTGCATTCCTTGTTTGGGAGAAGCAGACATACGTACATCATTTGTCTCACTCTTATTTAGTGTGAAAGAAAGAGTTGCAGCATTATTGCGACAAGGAACGTATGCTATCTACTCTTTTGTCATTTTTGTCACTTCAGTGTTCTGTTTTATTGCTTGTAAACAAGATGAATTTTGAAATATTCTAAATCATTTTCAAAACAACACAAACAGATATTTAAAGCCCTGCTTGCATATGAATAATAATATTGGGATGACGGTTTTGCATACTAACGATCCGATTTGCAGAGACTCTGCTTGCAGTCCTACATGCAGTCCTGCAAGCAGTGTATTAATTCGGATGGTGAGTAGCTGCCATTAGCGATTACATAAAGCCATGATTATACTGATTCAACTATATTAAATTTAATAAAAACTATTTCTGTGAACATCTTAAGTAATTCAGTTTAATATTATCTATGTATATACACTTAAACAATATAAAGTTACGTGTTAGTTCTAAAACTACTTTATTATATTTATTTAAGGTAATATCATTTTGAAACATTTTGTCTATGCAACTAAATATCAGTAATATTTACAAAAAATTATTACTTATAAACTTCTTTTAAACATCTTAATACGAGGGCTGTCCGTAAAATAAGGTCTTTAAGGTAATTCACACCTGGCGGATGCGTCGAGTGGGAGCTCCATCGCGAACGGCTGCCACGCCGAGACTAAGTGTGACCTTATTTTACGGACAGCCCGCGTATTTTCATACTGTATTTTGCGAACCAATTTTCTACTACATCGACAAAGCTAATTTTTGATTTGTGATTTTCAAGCATTTTTTAAGTAGTTTTCTAAGGGTGATCTTAGACTTATAGTAATTACCATGTTGGTACTAATTATATTTTATTTACGCATTATATTCATCAAAACAAACCTAAATACTAATATTATGTACAAATCTATTATTTATAAATATAATCACATATATAAAATCACATATTGAATTGAAAAATAATAAAAATATAATACACGTGGAGTTATTTTTTTACAAATACAATAGATATTATAATAATAAGTATGAAGCTGGTACCTATTAAATTCAACAAATAATAATATTATTTCTTCCAAAAACTCTATAAATCTTAGAAGACACTGCGCCTGCTCGAATTTTATTGATTTGTCTAATTACCTTTTTTTTTAGATGTTATGCCGTGTTGCAGTGTCCATCAACAGGGCAGATGTGTCTGTGTGGATTTGTCTGTGTGTCTGATGATGGACACTGTAACGAGATCCGAAACGTTGGCTAAAGGAGGAGCTAACGCAACAAGGCATAACACACCAAAAATAAATAATGAAATTGGCCGTGAAAATCTAAAATCATATCTGTGTAATTACCTATTCGAAGTGTTCATTGCATGGCTCTAGTGCTAGTGGCTCATAAAGTTTAAAGAGTTATCCAAGAGATGTCTCTAGTGTATAGGTTCGCCCCTCCAGTTCTGAATCCAGGTGAGCTAGCAATTAAGTTTCTACCAGAGATATAGAGAGAGGTAGTTGGCCTCCAGGCCATCCTACACACATTCCCAATTATTTGAGTTTCTAGTCTAAATAAAGACAGTGTTATTTCCGTGAAGAAGGCATTATTAAATTTATTTAAAAACCATTTGCAACAATAAACAAAACTGTCAGTGATAAAAAATTATGAACTAAAATCGCCTCAACAGAACATACTTATTAGTTCTAACATATTGGTTCAGCCACAGGGGGCCCCGGCATGTAGGGAGACTGTCCGGGCCAGGGTTGAGGGGGCGCAGGCCTGCCCTGTCCGGGGTATCCTTTAGACATGGCCTCCGCTTGCAGAGACAACATGAGACGGGAGGCGGCCTGCCGCTCTGCTTCACGCTCCTCAGCTGTCTGGCGTCTGGAAAGATAAAATAATAAATATTTAGTTAAAGGTGATCCACTAGTCCTTGAAAAATTCGAAATCGGAATCCCCGCCCCTTTTTAGGAGGGATTTAAAAATACTTGAGAAGACTTTTATGGAAAGGTTGGAGAAGGTATTTGAGAGTTGATTTTTACAGGTTGATTTCGTAAAGATATGTAAAAATACTTTAACTCCTTTCTTACTCATTGTTTGTTTAAATAACAAAGGAAATTAAAAATGGATTTCATGGAGCCAAGCGACGTTGAGTCTAGGAACGTCCGGTCGTCATCATAATGGGGAGGTAACTGATACAAAATGCACATATTATAATGACCGCATAAGGTTTAAATCTTTTTTTGAAATTTGTTGAACGCCGTCCATTTGATTCAAGCCGAATTATGTATTTTTTTTTTATTTCCATAATTGTAAAACTGCACATCACAATACGGGAATGCCCTAGTGAGATGTTCAGCTTATATTTTTTTTAGGTGATACATTATTTTTTTAATAAATAAATTAGAGGGTTGAAGCATGCTTTTCAGCTAGAGTTTAAATATAAACTAAAGAGACAAAATAAACAATCGCATTGAAAATCCGTTCCTAACGCCGTCCATTTGATTCAAGCCGAAAAAAAGCACAAAATTCCAATATTTTGTTTTATATTGAGAAATTTTGGCACAAATATTAAAATGCTTTCCGATAATTTTCTAAAGAACTTAATTTGTCACATTATCTTTGCTGAATATACATTAAAGGCATCCAGAACGTCAACCCAGAGACGCTCATGATCTCTGGCAAAGTGGAAGGTAGAAGTGGCAGTAGAAGATCACCGATGCATTTGACCCAACAAGTGTCACGTCACAGGCCTTCAAAACTTTAGAGTCCTTGACTCTTCGCGCAGCGCAGGACTGTGAGGAGTGTAGTCTGCTTCATCAGGGCCATTGGAGTGGGGCCACGATCTTCATAATATTAAAGAGGCAATGACTTAATAAGCAGAAAAATAATAAATTGTTGGGTTGATCAATTCTCAAAGCTGGGTATGTCCATAATGTTTAGTTTGAAGACTAACCAAATTTTCGCAACGGCATCTGCGATGTGTGGAGACTAATAGTCCGACGTTAGTAGATCGTATATAACTAAAAATAGCAAATTTAATATAAGACACTATGTAAAATACGATGCAGAGGTCTCAAAGGGTCATATTGTGAAAACTAACAATGGTATTACAACAATTGTCGCAAAGACAGCGATCGCAAAGAACATCTGATGACGGGTAACCGAAAATCATGACAAAGAGAAAATTACTCCTAAGCAGGTCACGTAAAGGGTGGGATTGATTGTGTGGAAGAAGATTAAAGCAGTATAGAAAGGCAAGAAGACAAAAAGCTGGGTATGTCCTTAATGTTTAATTTAATGTTTGATCAAATTTTCACAATCGGAATCTGTGATGTGTGGAGGAGATTCGGATGATAGTCCGATGTTAGTAGAATGGAGATAACTAAAATTCATAAATTTAATATAGGACACTGTGTAAAATCTAGTGCAGAGGTCTGAAATACCATATTGTGAAAACTAATAATGGTTTTAGAACAACTGTGGCAAAGACAAATATCTGATAACAGGTAACCAAGAATCACGAACAAGGGAAGTGACCCTAAGGCAGACCGAGGAAAGGTGGATATATTGTGTGGAAGAAGATTAAAGCGAGAGGATGGAAACGTAAGAAGGCGAATGGCTAGTGGCACAAGCTTGATATAGAACTCTTGTTAAAGAGAACAAATGAATGAATCATGGAATCATCCCGAGGAAGACATGGCATGATCACCATGATTTGTGACAATTGTAGATATCAGATCAGCCAGGGTACTCAATCATTCATTCTTAGAGAGCTTTTAGAAAGAAGCCTTTAAAGCTCCTATCCAATACACTACGTGAAACAAACAATAAAAAGTTAACAGCAAACATTATCAAACGTGGTAATAAAACTTTGATAAAAAATAAAATCATCGAGCAATAAAATCGAAATGTTAATGGCTTGATACAGATTTTTATATTTCTGTAAAGTGTTGTGCTTACAGTTCAATAAAAAGTCAATTTAACAGCCAATTTAACGATTATTGAGACATTAGACTCGAGTTTGAATTGCCTTTTCGAATATTAATGTGATTGATTCGTCTTAGATCAATAAACTATAAAATTTAACCTTTTAACGCTAGTAATACTGTCACATGAATGGCTTTTTCACAGTTGATTTTAATTCCAAATAGATTAGAGAGAATTTATGGAGATGATGCAATCAACCCGAAATGAGAAAGTCCAGTAATTAAATTGATGCATAACTAAAAGTAGACAGTTCCCTAAATTATTCAATTGGATAAGAATTAATTTTTATTTGCCTGAGGTAGAATATGGATACAATCATTATATAGATCGAAGAGAATTCAAAATGATTTACTAAAATGACAATACTCGAATTCAATGTATCAAAGACCCAATCATGTCTGATTACGTCTAAAAGGGATCGAAATGACTATCTAGTCTCCTTCAACGGTAGCATTCTTCCGAACAGGTCTTCCATTGATATGCTCGGTGTAACTCTAAGTGACCAGCTCAGATATGGGGGCTCCATCGAGGCCAGAGTTAAGTTGCCTCTCAGAAACTGGGCGTACTGTACTGTACAGGGCCCGCAGATACTTTAATAGTACACAACTGCTAACCCTGTACAAATCGCAAGTACGCCCATGCTTGAATTTGGCAGCCACCTCTGGTCTGGAGCCCCAAAGTACCTGAAAAACACCCTCGACTCTGTGCAGAAACGGGCGGTCCGTTTGATAGATTCTCCCGTCTTAACAAACGGATTGCAATCTTTAGAGCACAGGCGTCGGGTAGGAATGCTATCCTTGTTCTACTGGTATTTCAATGGAAGATGCTCCGAGGAACTAGCCTCATTGATCCCCTCGGCACCGGTGCATAGTCGGGAAACACGCCAAACGCTCGCCCAACATATGTACACGGTTGACATTTGTCACATGAGAACGGGACGCTTCTACGACTCGTTATTGTGTTCAACAGCTCGGCTGTGGAACGATTTGCCGGCCTCTGTGTTTCCTCCTTCCTATAACATGGGTTTCTTCAAGACCCACGTTCACTCCTTCCTCTCCTCAAAAAAACAGCATCTTCCAAGATGACATAGGCCCTGAGGGAAATTATTTTCCTCAGGGCCTCCTGTGTGGAGTTAATGTAAAAAAAAAAAAAATTCAAAGAGTATGGAATCAATTATGTAGAACGAATGGAATTAAGGGTGATTGTTAAAAGAATTTATATTCTACTATTTCATAAATGGCGCGCTTATAATTATTTTACGTATTAACGCTTTTACAAGTTATGCTTTGAAATATTAAGAAAAAATAATTGTTTGTGCACGTACACAAGCAATATCAATATGAATGAATAGTTTTGTCAATAAAAAAAAAAAAACTCAAATCATTCAAGAAAGGCTAATAAATACAATATTGGATAGAATCAGCGATGAACTGAACTGAAGATTTAAGTTTTTTTTATTGACAAAACTATTTATTCATATTCATATTGCTTGTGTAATCAATTTTACTTAATATTTCAAAAGTCTATTTGCGTAGTTGCAGCTGAATCGGATTTTTGAAAATGGATTAATATCCACTTCCAAGATCATAAAGAAAACAAAAGTGATTTTAAATTACATAGATTTAAAAATTCAATAAAATTGAAATATATTCTAGGTTAACAGCTAAATAATTAGCAGTACTTAACAGATAAAAATAATATATACTATCTATGATAATATAACATCGTAAACTTTACGATTATCGATTTTGGCACGTTGTCTTTATTTCGTATCTATTTAGTTTTTTTACGATTCGTCACATATTAGGATGGAAAAGGAATGTCGGCTAGTATCAAGTATTACTATCGAAGCAATTAACAAGTTTATATCCGCATTCGGAATCGTACGATGTTCTTTTAAGTATAATTTTATGACGTAAACACAAAAGATAGTTTTTTTATTTGCTACTAATTGATTTATCAATTCTAGGGTTAATCTCGTTGATTTAGAGTGGATTTTTTTTCATTCTCCATCGTCCGTTATATACAGAGTGTAACAGGACGTACACGAGGGATTCTAACCAGCGACTCCTGAGCTTATTTGGAGTAAAAAATGTAAATAAAATTTTGGTCTCCAGCGACATTTTTTTTTCTATAAAAACATAAAAAAATAGTAGGTGTTAAACAGTTGGGAGCAGGTTAAGAGGCTGGGTGGTTACACGGCTTAGTGACACGTGACGAGATGCGGATGAATAATTTTTTGTTTGGTTATGAGAAAAAAATTTCCAAAATTTCATTTTCATTTTATACTCCAAATAAGCTCAGGAATCGCTGGTTAAAGAAAGTCAAGTACGTACCTTAACACAAACAATGTTCGTCCAAGATAAACTCCGAAACTACTTTAGCGTTTTGATGAAATTTGGCTTATTGTGTTTAATTTGGTCCAATTTAAAAGATAGAATAGTTTTTTATCTCGTTTATTGATCTCAATATTTATTAATTCGAATTAAATGTTCATTAAAAACTGTAACATCATTAAATGTTTATCAAAAACTGTAACATATAAAAATTTATTAAATAAAAAAAAATAAAACTTTGTTATTTGACAACGCTTTGTAATAGTTAATTCGTAAGTTCCATAAGTTTCTAACAGATAAATTTATGTACGTACCTTAACACCCTGTATATAAAGATGTTTTATTAATTCTTTATGTATTTAATTATGTAATTTCCATAATTGTAAAACTGCACATCACAATACGGTAATGCCCTAATGAGATTTTTTTTTATTTTTTTATTTATTTATTGGCTCGCCAACAGAATACATCACATAATTTTTACAGTAATTTACATTTATACATGGTTGTAATGATGTTTCTAATTATAGGTGAGCACAACATTCATCTCAATTTTCTTTATGTAATAATGGTTGGTTAGTTACAAGAGTGATAAATTTAATTTCAAATATGTATATAAAAATAAGGAGGATCGAAATCAGTTATTAGGAAGAAAAATGCATACATACTTATAAATATAATATACATATACATATATATACATACACACACATACATACATACATACACACACAAATATACTCACATAATCATATATGCATATATGTGCACAACGTACTCATATATATATGTATATGCATACATGTACTTACACTACAAATACATACAAATACATTTCTTGTGGAGCCAATGCACAAGTAGTAATTGTTAGAAATTAAAATAATAAAATGGCTTAAGTAAGGAGATCATCTGGTAAAAGTATGTGTAAGTTCCTTCTGAAGGTATTAATTGAGTTTGAAAATATATCTAAGTCTAAAAGATTGTCTCTTGATGTGCAGCTTATATTTTTTTTTATGTAATTCATTATGTTTTTAATACATAAATTAGAGGGTTGAAGCATGCTTTTCAGCTAGAGTTTAAATATAAACTAAAGAGACAAAATAAACAGTCGCATTGAAAATCCGTTCCTAAGTGTCCCTGTGTTTATCCCTGTAATCGTTAATAAGTCGGGTGGCACTTAATACAGGGTGGGCTGCGTAATGTTCACTGTACCCCGAGCAGTATATACAAAGGCCAAGGCTGTAGGCAGGCTGTAGCGCTAGGGGTAGTGGGTAGTGGGATCCTTCAGGGGCAATCAGGCTGTGTTCCGCAGTTGGAGGGTGTTGCCTGCTAGGGGAGGATAGTTAGCCTGCAGCCTATCAGCCTATTAAATAATGCAGCGGGAATGAGTAGCTCAATCAGCATTAAATGTCGGAAGATTGGTGACACAAGTACTATGGAGAAGTAATATTCCTAATATTATAAATGCTTGTATGGATGTATGTATGTTTGTTACTCTTTCACGCAAAACTACTGAATGGAATTTAATGAAACCTTACAATAATATAGCTAGAATATAGAACGAGTAGCTCAATCAGCATTAAATGATGGAAGATTGGTGACACAAGTACTATGGAGAAGTAATATTCCTAATATTATAAATGCTTGTATGGATGTATGTATATTTGTTACTCTTTCACGCAAAACTACTGAATGGAATTTAATGAAACCTTACAATAATATAGCTAGAATATAGAACGAGTAGCTCAATCAGCATTAAATGATGGAAGATTGGTGACACAAGTACTATGGAGAAGTAATATTCCTAATATTATAAATGCTTGTATGGATGTATGTATGTTTGTTACTCTTTCACGCAAAACTACTGAATGGATTTTAATGAAACCTTACAATAATATAGCTCATACATGAGAATAACATTCAGGCTACAATTTATAAAGCTGGCTATTTATTTTCAATATATTGAAAATAATCATTATTGTTTAATAGAAAATGTCAAAATTTGAGAATGACATTTTGCAAAACAATGATTGTTACTCGCCTAATACTTTAAATCGAATCAAGAATTATAGATATTTTAAATAAATAGGTTAAGAATTTTGGTACAGTCGTAGATGGGACCTAGGAAAAGAAAATAGATTACTCGAAGTACTAATCCTACGCAGACGAAGTCACGGGCAGAAGCTAGTATACTTATATAACTATATTTTAAAGATAATATCTGTACATTTGTAGAGCCGAAATGGTAATTATATGAAATTCATTCCTTAGAAAAAAATCGCAAAGTATCGTATGTGCTCCGAAAATTATTAAAAACACATTTAGTTCTGTTATTTAACATGTTACGAGTATGAAAAATATTTTCACAATTTTCGCTTTTTTTATATAGAATACCTCACAAGAGTCCCAACTGCTCCCGTCCGGAGCCAGTGAGACTATGGCATCCCCAATTGGGGTATGTTGTAAGTCTGAAGGTAAGAGGGGAATGGAAGGAGATGGGGAAGAGGAAGTCACTAAACACGGCTAATGCCATTATTAAGCAGCGTTTCAATTCTGAATGGTGGTCTTACACCAGGGCGATTCTAAGAGTATCTTCCATTCTGGAACGTGCCGCAAATAAAGTATATATTATTTTTATTAATTAATTGTGAAATAACACAAATTAATCAAATAAAATGTATTTGCTCACGCCGGGTTCGAACCCGCGACCTTCCGAATGGGAGTCAAGAGTCTCACCACTAGACAACGGGCGGCCGTAAATTAATTATTATGTTATTTAATGTTAGCGCGCTCCCTCTAACGGTCGTATTTACATATCGCCCCTACTTCTTCATTTTGAACGCATACTACCGGGCCTAAAGTTTGATCTCTGAATGAAGCATCGTAATTTATAAATCAACCGTAAAGATAACCTTCCTAAGTTTTACGGTTTTCGCTGCTTCAAACAACTGAAAAATTGTGTAAGTATTTTTCGATTAAAGATTGCACATTTGTAATATTATTATCATTGTTTTATATCGTAGAGGATGAAAAAGTTAAGTACCCACCCCCGGAAACCGTGACAAAGCCATTAAAAATGCAGGCTTTAAGTAAGAGGCGAACGGAAAGCCAGTAAAGGCAAGGAGGTATAAAATCCTTAATGACTTTCATAAAGCATATCCTCAACAGGACCCACTCCTGTTTGGTCCCGTAGTTAAGTGGGACTTAAAACTACGAGGGTGACCAACGGAAGAATATTCAAAAGTGATACATTTATGCAGAAATATCAAATTTAGTTTCGGAAAATATGATCTTAGTATTTTAAAATATTTACGTTGAGTGTATTGTCATTTTTGTTCGCTTTCCTTCACCAATTAAAGTAATTTAAACACACTCTTTAAATTTTAATTCTATTCCGCTAGTCCTTAAAAAATTGGAAATCGGAATATCAGCCTCTTTTTGGAAGGGATTTAAAAATACTTAAGAAGACTTTTTTTAAAAGGTTGGAGTTGTTTTTTACAGGTTGATTTCGTAAAGGCCTTTTTTTACAGGTTGATTTCGTAAAGGCCTTTTTTTACAGGTTGATTTCGTAAAGGCCTTTTTTTTACAGGTTGATTTCGTAAAGGCCTTTTTTTTACAGGTTGATTTCGTAAAGGCCTGTAAAAAACTTATAAAGTAAAATTTCGAATTTCAAGCAAATACGAAAATGTAAAGAGTTAATAAAAAAGCCTTCATAAATATTTTAATTAATGAAGATAATATCGGCGAAACTCAATCTAAATCTGAAAAATCAGAAAAATATCAGTTCACATCTGGGACTCAGGGACCAGGGCCTTCGGTTTTCTGAGCTAATCTGTCCCCATCCGATATTGTCCCTATCCGATGTCCCTACCCATATTTCATTGGCTGCTATCTTTATGTATGATGGCAAGACTTAACTCGAACTAAATGCCATATTTTTCGTTGTTTGTTTTTGGGGTGTTATGCCGTGTTGTGCTACCTCCTTCTTTAGCCGACGTTTCGGACAGCGTTGCAGTGTCCATCATCAGGGCAGATCAGGCAGATCCGTCGATGTGAAATTGTTGTGTTAAGTGTGTGCTTATTTACTTGGAAGCGATACCTACCAGCTCGTAGTAAATTGAAGCTGACGACACGGTATCGCTTCCAAGTAAATAAGCACACACTTAACAAAACAATTTCACAACGACGGATCTGCCGGATCTGCCCTGATGATGGACACTGCAACGCTGTCCGAAACGTCGGCTAAAGAAGGAGGTAGCACAACACGGCATAACACCCCAAAAACAAACAACGAAAATGCTTTTGGCCGTGAAAATCTAAAAACGTATCTAAATGCCATCTAGATATTTTCAGGATAAATTATCCATTTTATTTAATAAGCGACATATTAATTAATAAATACATAATTCGACACTCAGTCGAAGTACGATACAGTTAAATATGACCGAATCGGATAGGGAGACATGGGCTCATTGGCTAGGGCATCTGCCCGGAAAGCTGAAGGTCTTGGGTTCGAGTCCCAGATGTGGCCCGATCTTTTTTGTTTCAGATTTATATTGAGTTTCGCTAATATTGTTTTCATTAATTAAAATGTTATAATTTAATTTTGGCATTCTTAGACTATAAAAATGTTACCATTTGTCATTTCGGCTACTGGCATTATACCTACTATCTCTGTCGTTTAAAATTTAGGAATATTAGATTTGTTAAAGAATTTGTATATAAAAATGCAAAAATTAGTCATTTTAAATACATGTAGGATTACGAAAGATTTTTTAAATATTTATATTGAGGAATCAGTAGGATTTATCGGTCAAATTAGGAATTCCACCGAGCCGAACCCTCTGATATGAAAATATCTGGAGTCGGTGAATTATTTTTCCGTTTAATAGTCTGGTAGGTTAACATGTTGTTCTTGTAAGGTTTTGTATTAATTATACTTATATAATACACTTTCATAGCGTGGATTTACTAGATGATAATTTTTATGGAAAAGTGTGTGAAAGGGTTTAGTTTTTCCTGTGGGGAAAACTAAACCCAGACCTAAAAGTCTGTAATAAAACACTGTAATATTATATACAAATAAATAAAAAAAATTGTTACAAAATTATTGGGGAATGAATGAAACTTGAGGGTTAATAGATTCTTGGGTGGAATTCCATCGTAAAGTACAATAAAACGAATTTTTAAAACTTTATTCCACTCTTTTTTTTCGTTGTTTGTTTTTGGGGTGTTATGCTGTGTTGCGCTACCTCCTTCTTTAGCCGACGTCGTCACACATCGTCGGATCTGCCGGATCTGCCATGTTGATGGACACTGCAACGCTGTCCGAAACGTCGGCTAAAGAAGGAGGTAGCGCAACACGGCATAACACCCCAAAAACAAACAACGAAAGTGCTTTTGGCCGTGAAAATCTAAAAACGTATCTTTATTCCACTCGTTTAAAATGGAGCAAAAATCTCTCGACAAATGCTTAATTTGCTTTTAAAGAAACACTGTGAAATTTTTCATGGCTAAAGCATGTTAAATAACTGAACAAATTTTTTTTTTATATTTATTACAAAAATACTCATTTTTAAAAATATATGTAAATTGAATTTGTTTCCCAAATAAACAATAATTTTATAAAATAAAAAGCCATAAACACAAATCTATTTCCTCAAAAAACAAAATATCAAAAACAGTCATTAATCATTCAATAAACCGTTCGCCATTTTCTTTTCCAATCTAAAAATGGCCAAAATGGTAAAACTCTGCCGAAAAAGCGGCGCTCGGCAATATGTACTCTCCAACACAAACCGTTCTAATTAAGTAAGGGTGAAATTTTAACTAGGTAAACATTCGCCCGGTCGTTGGTTGGTAAGCGGCTAATGATTAATGCACGCTCTAAAAGGGTTAAAACGCGTTCGCCTTAATGAAAATTACGAAGGATTTTGTTTTAACGTTTTTAGCTGTACGAACAAATTACGGGAAAAGCCAGAGGGGGTAACTCTGACGCGTTTCATTTCCGAACGTATTTTCTTTAGGGGGATATCAAATGCGCGTGAAAAATTATTCATGAGTTCGGAAAAGTTGACTTGTTGGGATTTCGATTGGAAAGTTTGACAGTCCAATGAAAATCGCATTTTAAACTGAATGTTTTATTTTCTTCTTGGTTGAGGGTTTTTTTTTTAGTTCTTTCGGTGTGTATTTAACTTATTTCTTTATGTGACATCTCGCAAGAGCTCCCTTATCTGTCAAGTTTATTTATAACCGAGGTATCTATATCTTCACGCGGTTGGGCAACGTTGTGAGGCAGATTAAGGAAGGTGTTTTTTAACGCTGTTCTTGAAGAGGTACTAATTTCTGTTACTAGTAGCTCCCTGCAAATTAATGCCATTTTATATAATTAAGAACGAGACAACGATAAAGAGTCAATCTAATGCTGCAGAGACAATGGTACCGGATGGTAACGGATGGTCGGTATTATGAAACAGTACAGTAACATTAGATTAAATTATACCTAAACTAAAATAATTTTTAATCTTTACGCCTGTATTATACAAATATGGAGTACCACAGGGATCACATCTAGGACCTCTACTGTTCTTGATATTAATAATATTATTTGAATACCTACAATAACGCATCTAGACTGCTTGCTTTTTGCCGACGATCTGAATTGCTATATTTTAACATTAATATCGAACAACAGTCCCAACCGTTCCAAATTTTCTGCTGCCAGTGGGACTATATCACCCTCATGTATGGTATGTTATGAGGCTGAATGGACTGGGGGAGGAAATGAGATGAGAAAGAGGAAGGTTGGGATTTATATTCACGGCTTTTCAGATCTAGTCACCAAACACGCTGGCTACTAAAGCCTCTTCTCCAGCGCAATGTTTAGATACATAATGGTGGTCTTTCAACAGGATAATACTGAGAGTATCTTCAATTTCTTTCAAAAAACCGTAGCTGATTTTTTATAAATTCCGAAGTACGTAGGTATTACTGATAATCTTAAAAAAACAACAAAATCTGGATCTTCGAATCAAAACTTCTTTCAACCATGCTATAGCCCTTTTTATATGTATTGTTCAAGGATTATTTAGATATTTGTCTTCCATCTTACTATGTCCTGTTTTTCTGCTTCACAAGAAGACAGTAAGTAGCTTCTATCTCGTCATTAAATAATTGCTTTAGAAAAACATTCAACGTTAGAAACAAAATAACTTTCTGAAGCTTCTTAACAATGAATATCAATTACCTACGGCAAACTGCGGGCTAATAAATTCCCGTCTTGCAGAAGCGTAATACCGTCTGACGCGTTAGAATAATGAACGTTCTCCCCGGCTTACGGTTAATTTATAACAAAATTTAAATGGATTTTAACGCAATTAGCTTGCCGCCTCCTTTTAACTCGTTATGTCATTAATTTCACTGAGGAAATTAATGTAGCCAAATTTTGCGATGATTAATTATTCAGGAACGCTTCTGGCGTGAAGTATCTCTCTAAATGTCTACGTTTCTATAGTTCTATGGCGTACCACAAGGTACCTATTAGGGTCCACTATTATTTTAGAATTCATCTAAAGACTACGTTAAGAAAACTTATTCAACAGCTTATCGAGCTACCAAAAAAATCGTGAACATTGTCGTTTATTAATTTCCCACCATTATATGTTGCATGTTATTAGAAAGCTTTTATAATAACGTCATTGACAAACAAACACGCCATTCATCTGTACAGATGAAGCCAGCAGGAGTGTAACACTACAAAATCGTTCTAGTTTCGTTTAGATAGATTCTCTGCTTACGAACTTAAAGATGTATATCAATTACAAGAAATATGAAATTGATAAAAATTGCATTTAGTAAATTGAACAACTGGCATACGTGTCCTTCTGGATGTCGACTTCGAGTCTTGGTAACAATATAATCTTTTTTTCTTCTTTTCTGTTTATTTCTTTTCACGTGGTTTGAATAATCAATTTTGGACTGGTCGGTGGCTGATTTGGCATCGCATCTGGTTCCCACCCAGGTGTCGTGATCAATTCCTCGGCAGGCTAAGTCTTCCATGAAGTTACAAGCAACATTTTCCGCCTGCTGTGACGGTAATAGGAGATTATCAAATATTGTCAGGTTATTCGTAACCGGGGAATGTTTGTATTTCTTTGGAAAAATTAAGAATAGACATGGTAATTTTGCAAGATAACATATAATGGTCTCTGCCCACTACACCGTTCCAAACCATGACCGTAACCGTAGCGGTGCATGCAAAAAAATATTATTTGTATCGATCAGTATGAAACGCTGCCCACTAGCCCGTCCCTTCAACTGTCGGCGAATTCTCGATGACAATATTTTGCAGGTGCCGGTCCGCTCTATGCATGGCACGCGACGGTATGAGAACGGGGGTCATACGCGTATGATCCCCGTTCTAACACCGTTCTAATAGTGATATTATTCTTTTAGTGATAATATTTTCTATATTTCTTAATAATTCAGTACATTGGAATGACTGGTTGCTTAAATAACGTTCAGTATTCTCCCTCGATCTTTATTTTTTTAGACCCGTACGCCTATTGAACGGGGATGGTACGGACACTAACCCCGGTGTATACGGGTATCATACGGTCACTAAACCCGTTACGTACGGGTATCATACGGTGTTAGCACGTTCTAGTGGGCATAGTAGGGCGTAGCGTATTTATTTCGTGGCTGATACGTTTATAGTACGGTCATGGTATGGAACGGTGTAGTGGGCAGAAACCTTAAAGGTAAAAAACAAAATGGATCAGTTGTACATAATTCAATTGAAATGATATGCAAAACATAACATACCGAAGGAACAAGAAAAAAATTATAATATGGTGGTACTACAAAATTTTTATTTAATTTTTTTAATAATTTTCATAGTTTTTCTCTTCGTAAATCAAGGGGTAATTTATTGAATAATTTTATTACCTTATAAACATAGTGATGTTGTGGTTGTAGTTCGTACGAGTGGTACAGTTAGTTCACCAGCAGAGCTATTTTTTATGCTAATATTTAATGGTGGGATAATAATATTATTTTCATTAAAGAAATCTTTATATAACTGAAGTAGTGCAATTTTGTCGTAAATTAATGTAAGTGGGGAAGAAATTTTAGAATTCATTTATTGTTGGGTTGTAATATGGAAATATTATATAAATTTATTAAATCTAGATGAGTTGATCTTTCATGAGTACAAGCGAGTAATTAGGTGTTAACGAGACACGTAAAACACCTCCCTAATTTACTAAGCCACTTGAATCTCATCAGGTAACTTCATACACCATTTACCTGAGCCTAATGAACCGCGTATCTTAGTTAACCGGTTTAGCAAGGTGGTAGGCACCTACAGCGAAATTTATCTTATCGTTATTTAATTCATGTTATGGAGATTATTAATTCTGCGATAAACAGACGCGAGCAACTGAACACAATTTTTATCATTATTATGGCACTACCAAATAATGCAAAATCATTCAAAATCATGTATTTTTGGTTTGAAAATTTGATCGCTTAGAAATATTATAGCACATCTTGGCCTTGGAAATAGTATTATTTGGAAGTACACTTGGAAGTTTTTTAACTAGCTTTTGCCCGCGACTTCGTCTGCGTAGGATTAGTACTTCGAGTAATCTATTTTCTTTTCCTATGTCCCATCTGCGTTTATACCAAAATTCTTAACCAATTTATTTTTATTTTTTTTATAGTGATTACCTCACAAGAGTCCCAACTGCTCCCGTCTGGAGCCAGTGAGAATATGGCTTCCCCAATTGGGGTATGTTATGAGTCTGAAGGTAATTGGGAAAGGGAAGGAGACGAGGAAGAGGAAGGTAAGGAAGTACCTGGCTATTCAGATCTAGTCACTAAACACGGCTAAAGCCATTACAAGAAACGTTTCAATTCTGAATGGTGGTCTTACACCAGGGCGATACTACGAGTATCTTCCACTCTGGAACGTGCCGCAAATATACTCTATATTATTATTTTAAATAGATAATTGTGAAATAACACAAATCAATTAAATAAAATTTATTTGCGCACGCCGGGTTCGAACCCGCGGCCTTCGGAATGGGAGTCTAACGCCCTACCGCTGGACTACGCCGGCCGTCTAAAGTTTTTTTTTATAAGACTTTTTGGAAGTATGGAAAATAAGTATTTCAGGCCTAAAAAAAATACTTTAAAGTGCAAAATCTCCTACTAATGAACACCTTTTCAGATAAAATTTTATTGTTTAATGTGGAAAAATAAGTTCTGTATACAATATGGGAAAGCATTTTAATATTTGTGTCTGAATTTCACAAAATAAAACAAAACATTGAAATTTCGCGCTGTTTTTTTTTGGCATTAATCAAAATGGGCAGCGACAATATTTTAAAATATCTTACTACCATCACAGTATGCGGAAATAGCGAATTTGGTGATGGAGGACTTAGCCAGCCGAGGAATTGAAATCACGACACTTGACCGACCGTTACATAGCATATTAACCTAAATATCTCTGCTGTATTTCATGTCAAAAGCGATGTTTTTAAACTTCGTCTAAATAGATTATTATTACGACTGACAGCTGTTCATAAAACGAAACAAAAAAATATCAAATAAATTTAATTGTGTTTCCAATAAGTCAAATACTCCGCTGAATTGTATATACTGCCCCTAATCCGATGACGTCAGGTGACTCGGTAGTTCGGTACAAAACAGTCCGGTAAACGAGGCACCGAATGGGACAGATTGGGTACAAACGTAGCGGAGAACATTAGATTAGTGGTGCGTGTCCCTTCTTTATATTACCAAAGGACATCACCAATTACTACCCAGGACTGGATACGTTGCGATGCCTCGGGATCCAAACTGTGGGACGGTATAAAATAATTAATATATTTATTTTTATTTTAGGAAATCAACAGTTTTCAATGTGTTTTTTTGTTGTTTATTTTTGGGATATTATGCCGTTAACTCTAACTAACTCCTTTTTTAGCCGACGTTTCGGACAACATTACAGTGTCCATCCATCAACATTACAGTGTCCATCATCAGGCAATCGCCGAGCATTTGATTGAAACCGGCCATTACTTTGGATTTGTTCCTGAAGTCCCGGGAAGACCCAAAACTCATAGAGCACGCCTAATTACGGAGGCAATTGAAATTCACAAAAACCACATCAATATTAACAGAGATGACGGAGCTAATCAACAGTTTTCAATGTGTTTTTTTGTTGTTTTTTTTTGGAATATTATGCCGTGTTACTCTAACTCATTTTTTAGCCGACGTTTCGGACAACATTACAGTGTCCATTCATCAACATTACAGTGCCCATCATCAGTGTCCATCATCAGGCAATCGCCGAGCATTTGATTGAAACCGGCCATTACTTTGGATTTGTTCCTGAAGTCCCGGGAAGACCCAAAACTCATTGAGCACGCCTAATTACGGAGGCAATTGAAATTCACAAAAACCCCATCAATATTAACAGAGATGACGGAGCTAAGCTCAATAGTTCTTGGTATCCGGTAATTGACGGCTACATTAAAACTAAACGCAAAAAACAAATTTGAATTATACTGTCTTACCAGCAGGGGGTGGAGCTGGCAACACGGTATCGCTTAGACATACTTAAGCATAGATTCGACCACTTTCAATAACACATCTTCCCTGATGATGGACACTGTAATGTTGTCCGAAACGTCGGCTAAAGAAGAAGTTAGCGTAACACGGCATAATATCTTAAAAATAAACAACAAAAGTACTTCTGGCCGTGAAAATCTTAAATCATATTATTTTTCAATGTGGTTCATTTATACATGTGTAATTCGCCTAACTGAGATACCAATATTGTAGATTTCCTTATTATACTGTTGTATTATGATATATATCTAAAAATTAAACACCATACATATAACAATCTAATAAATATTACGATATTATATCAAGAGAGAGATTATTATAACGGAAAATTTAACTTACGTTTTGTCATACAAATTATTTGCATTGTAATTGTTAAATTTTAAAAAAATCGACCTTACTTTCTGTTGTGAAAATTACGGTGAGAAATTTCAAGACATTATTATTATTATGGAAAAAATAAGCACAGAGTAGCATCCATTGACAATAATGTAGAGTAGTTTCTCATAGACAGGCACTCGTACAAACAATATTGTGTTGGAAATAATTAGGCACTGATATAGGTAATCAAAAACCCTTCGATTTCATAAGAATTTCAGTGAACGCCCCATTGCGGTGGCGAACGGACGTCCATAAACTCTACGTTGCTTGGTTCCGTGAAATCTATTTTAAATATCCTTTTTATTATAATAAAAAATGCGTAAGAAAGGAGTTAATGTTTTTTACAGACCTTTACGAATTCACCTGTATAAAAACAACTCTCAAATACCTTCTCCAACCTTTGCAAAAAGGCTTGTCAAGTATTTTTAAATCCCTCCCAAAAAAAGGCGAGGATTCCGATTTCGAATTCTTCAAGGACTGGTGGATCACATCATAAGGAGTCAACTAAACAAGATGTTATAATTAATTAAACAGTAATTTATTTAAAATACATCGCACCAAAGTTTGAGTATTTCTTTCCCCATAAAACAGCATGTTAACACAATTTGCCACTGGCTTTCCGATTGCCTCGCGTCACGCGTGCCCGCACGCACTGGGCGCCGCGTCGGGCACGCGTGCCAGTGTGCGTGCCCCTCCCAGGGCGGGCGCCCTGAGGGGGTGCAAATCGAGTTTGGCTAAGTGCGTTAACCGGGACTGTCCCCTTTACCTAAATTACAGCCGAGCTGCAAAGCGCTTAGAACTATGTAAGATTAAGGCGTATTTAAAAAAAAGTACAAAAATTATATTTAATCAGTGGCATCCCGAATTTCTACCAATTTCTTACATAGTTTTCTTAAGAGGGTATTACCAGAGAATACCGGAAATCAGTCCTTTTTAAATCAAATTCTAGACATATTGTCTCTTTTTTACAAAAAAACATAAATTGATTTTGAAAGATTGTTATTTTATCCGGTACACGCAGTTTTAAAATTTTGAAAATCTAATCTAATGTATGTTTTTAATCGTTGGTCGTTGGAAGATTTGTTCAATTTTCAAACGATAGATTCTATTAAACAGCACAAATTTCAAATCATATAATCAAACAAAAAAATAAATCAATACATAATCTAGTCGACGCAGTTTTGAGAATTTTAATTTTAGTTAAATTAAAAACATTGAAAAATAAATCCGAGAACGTGTTTTGTGACAAAAATACCTCACATTTTCTATTTATTTAAGGTCTTACAAACTATAATAAATATTTCAATTTTTTTTTTACCCACTTATTTGATTTCGAAATTGAAAAGTTATAAATACTTATAATCGAAAAATACGTACAAGAATTACCTACACGATATTTAATAATTTATCATCGTGCTTTTTGAACTTTTTTATTTCTAACTTGAATGTAGGTATATATTAAAGCAAGTTTTGAATGAAATAAATCGGTATTAAATTTTTAATTTAAAAAAATTGATACATTTTTCATTGGAACCTCCCTGTACAGTTGCAAGCATTTTTTAACTTTTATTCTCAGCCGCTGGTCAATCACTCATAAACGTTTGAAGTTTTAAAGCTCTTAAAATATATATTATTCTTTATGATGGTATTTATATATTCCCCACGCCGAAACCTTAATTATTTGAAATTCCCTCAAGAAATAAATCGCAAAGTATGCTCCGAAAATTATTATTTACACGTTTGTTTCTGCTATTTTACAAGTTATGTGTATGAAAAAATCACAATGTTTCTATAAATGTTACTTAAGGTGAAGACCTGCGGAAAAATGCAAAATCGTATAAAATCTTGTGTATTAGTTTTGAAAATTTGATCGCTTAGAAATAATATAGATGCTTCAATTAAATACGGTTATAAGCTTTTTAATAAGCTTAGAAAAAAAATATGCGTCTGACCTATAAAAAATGGTTAAAAGTGAAAAATCTCCTACTTACAAATACTTTTTCTGGTGTTGTTTTATTGAATAATGTAGCTAATTAAGTTTCTTATAAAGTGATCGGAAAACATTTTAATATTTGTATCTGCACTTCCACAAAATAAAATAAAACGTGCATTTTGGCGACGTTTCTTTCCAGTGAATAAAAATAGGCGGTACCCAACGAATTTGTAAGTGAAAATTTTATCCTTATGCCATGTACAGAAGGATTTTAGCCCGTCGCTCATTCCACGCCCAGAACCCGGGGCCAACGGACATGCCTCAGTCTACGCGGCGCTTCGATCTTTAAAAATATACTTGCGGAATAACAAAAAACTGTTGTTTGCTAGAGATTAGGGTTTTTATTGGTAAACGCCCAAAAATCGTTCGCTCCGCCTGATTCCGAATGAGTCAAGGACTAGTGGATCATCTTAACACAACCCCCACGAGATTTTTGCTCTTTTTTAAACGAGTCGTGTTTCATTAAACCTCTTAATATTGTCGTTTTTAATATAAGCACGCTGCCTCCAACATTCGTATTCGTATTGTCGTATCTCTCCTTCTTCTTCTAAGTAAGTAAAATTATAGTAATTCTCATTTTCAAAATTTAAAATGGTTTTTTAGGAATTCAAAAAAGCCATAATTTTAATGAAATATATCCCAATAAAAGCGCAAACATAAAATTTCTAACCATGTCTCTTTAATATTCTCCGGTTAGCCCATTTTCAAACCCCTCCCCTCTGATAGTTGTGTGGGAGGGGTTGTTGGATTGTTTGAGGGGTGGGAGGCTCTATTAGGGGTGGGCTGGGAGGTTGTATTAGTTCCCGGACTGCCTTATCTAATCAAATATACCGGAAACACCCGTTTTCTCTGCTTTGGAACAAAGTCACGGATTCGCCTGGGAAGGGGATGAAGGCTTTCGGGCTTCCGGGGGATGATTAATTTATAGACTTATTATTTGGAGAGTTAAGGGCATTAACTGGATATTTTTAATTTATTAACTGATGAGTTTTGAATATTTAAAAAATAGAGTACATACAATTTGACGCCGCACTAAATTACTTTGGAACGTACCTAAAATACATTTTTTATGGTGGAGAAGAAAGAACTCAAAAGTGTAGGTACATTATAGGAACTTTTTCATTGAAAACCTTGTGCATTTTTCTAACTTTTTAACTACGCGTACAGAATTGGCGTCCATTAATTCAGAATTCAAACTTTATTTTTTATGTGACTAACGCACAAGAGTCCCGACTGCTCCGAACCGTCTGGAAACAATGAGATTGTGGTATCTCCATTCGGGGTATGTTGTGAGGCTGAACGTGGTGTGGTATACATAATATAATAAGGGGAGACCAGTCTACTCAGTGGCAACTTTTTAGTATTATGAATTTTCGTAATGCTGGTCTAAGAATACGGCCGTAGAGATTGTCATAATTCATCTTGGTAATAAATAAGAACGATTGTGGTTATAACTGAGAATTTTAATTTTAAGAATATTAATATTTAACATACTTTTCAATTAACGTAAGTGCATATTATAACATTTATAATATGAAATTACATAATGAAAAGTATTTTCCGAGGTAGTTTGTTCTGAATCGCTGATGAGATGCTGATGAATTATCATGTGAGGAAGTATCGTTTATGAGTCAATTTATTATGAGAACTCAAATGGTGAGATTCCACATCCCAGTGGAAATTCATTATTGTAAGAATTATTAACACTCTGTAAATGTTTCAAACAAAAAATAAATAAATGTTAATTGTAGTATATATTTTTTGCGTTACCAGACTACAAAGTGGGTATTTTTGGATGCCAACCGTTAGTAAAAAAAAACATGGATAGTAAATTTTATGTAAGGGAAGAAGGTGTATGATGTTAGAAATATATTTTCGACAAAAGGTCCTTTAAAAATAATTTTCCCCATTACAAATGCTTTAAAATTTTACATTAGGCGGAACCAATCGGCCTAACACCAAGAGTTCGCCGAGAAATTTGAATAAAAGGTATTTTATCAAAATTTTGTTCTCTCTGTAGCTATTACCCTCCACGAATACTGATCAAAAGGGACAACTGCACCTCAGGCTGATAATACCTAAATAGAACCGTCAAAATCGATGTTTTGTATTTACTATTTTTCTCCTCCAAAACAGTATCGATTTTAGAGATGTTTTTATCAACCGTATTAGAAGAAAATAGTCTATGTCTGTACGTAATTTTTTTTTAATAAGTTGCCTAATTTGTATACCTACCAAATGCCTGTTAATGGCGTTTAAACCAGGCAATTTTAAAGATTTTTGGAGGGTCCTAACACCTAAAAGAAGTAACTTATCAAAAAATTAAAACATACCAACAGGCTTGTGGTTGAATATATACTAAATTTAAAAAAATATTTATTAAATTGCAGGCGAAATGCGCTCACGCTGGATCATTTCCGAAATTTTGGCGCACCGCTATGTATTGTGTGTGGCAGCAGTGAGACCTTTCGAGAAGGTGGTCAAATTGTACAGCATAGGTAGCCGCGCAGTACTAATCGTTGCGAGTAGCAACTAAGTAGTTAGCGCATGCAGTGCAAAGGTACTGGGTAGGTCGCTACAAATGTCAAAATCCAGAGAGGAAATTAAGGAATACTTCTGTATCGACAAAACGCCGCCCGGTTTCGTCTTTAAGTAATCAATCGACCAAGTTAATATCAGGGGTTTAGAGATATTTATATAAAACCGCTGTGGATTTCGAATTTAGGTGTCGGGGATTAGCTGATCGGACTACCTAATGGCCTATCAACCCGTTCCGTGACAACTCAGAAATAATCATCTTCAACACCCGTTTGAAAAGTCATTAAAAGTTATGAAAAAAAAAATTGAACAATAGCCCATAAACTAACCTAACGTAACCTATTTAACTATTTTTTATTACTTTTAATGACTTTTCAAAGGAGGTGTTGAAGTTGTGCAATTCTGAATTGTCCGGTCACCCTATCAACCACCTTAATGTAATGGTAGATTCTATGTACATTTTTTTTTCATTATTTATGTTTGGGGTGTGATGCCGTATTGCGCTACCTCCTTCTTTAGCCAACGTTTCGGACACTGTAACACGGCGTAACACCCCAAAAATAAATACAGAAAATACTTTTAAATCCAAAATCGTCAGTTTTATTGTTTACTTTTAACGGTGTTAAATAATTTTATTATTTGAATGTATTGACTGAAAAAAATAAATATTGTTTAACCTTATCTGGAAGATACCTAACTAAACTTTTTCGAAAACGTTTTCTATCTCATTCAATCAAGTTGTCAAATAAAAATTTCAGCGTGATCTTTCAGTCAACAGTCGCGTTGACAGCTTAATCCTCTCAGCATGCTGCAAGTGGTGGCAATATTCCTACACAGCCTCTCATCCCTCATCCCCAGTAGCTTCATCCCCAAACACCTCCCGCTCCCACCCCCACTTCACGCTTCCCCGGAAGGATCCGGGCCGAACGCTTTAATAATTCAGGCTGTGGAAGGATTGATGGAACCTCCCATATGTACATATATACATCTACCTATTGCGGTTATGTCTCAATTGGACGATGAACCGTTAGCCATATTGAAAGGGTAAGAAATGTAATGTCTCCCACACGATTGATTTAAGAAAATTAATATCGTCAATATTTTTACAGTGGAATAAGTTAATGAGTAAATCCTCAAATTAAACCTCGATTAATCGATGAGCGCACACTGTTTTCCTCTAGTCAATCCATAAGCACACGTTCTTTATCACTGGTTAATCCAAAATCATACGTTCTTTATGTCTGGTCAATCCATAAGCATACGTTATTGATCTCCGGTCAATCCAGAAATCACACGATCTTTATCTCTGGTCAATCCATGAGCGTACGTTATTTATCTCTGGTCAATCCAGAAAGCACACGTTTTTTTATCTCTGGTCGATCCAAAAGCGTACGTTATTTATCTCTGTCAATCCAGAAAGCACACGTTCTTTATCTCTGGTCGATCCATAAGCGTACGTTCTTTATCTCTGGTCAATCCATAAGAATACGTTCTTTATCTCTGGTCAATCCATAAGCATACGTTATTTATCTCTGGTAAATCCATAAGCATACGCTCTTTATCTCTAATCAATCCCTAAGCAAACGTTCTTTATCTCTGGTCAATCCAGAAGCTTACGTTATTTATATCTGGTCAATCCATAAGCACACGTTTTTTTTATCACTGGCCAATCCAAAAGAATACGTTTTTTATCACACGTTCTTTATATCCGGTAAATCCATCAGCATCCGCTCATTATCTCTATTCAATCCATCAACAAACGTTATTTATATCTGGTCAATCCATAAGCACACGTTCTTTATCTCTGGTCCTTAAGCACATGTTATTTGTCTCTTATCGATCCAGAAGCACATATTCTTTATCTCTGGTCAATCCATAAGCACGCGTTCTTTCTCTCTGGTCAATCCATAAGCATACGTTCTTTATCTCTGGTCAATCCATTAGCATATATACGTTATTTATCTCTGGTCAATCCATAAGCACACATTCTTTGTCTCTGGTCAATCCATAAGCACACGTTATTTATCTCTGGTCAATCTATTAGCATATTATATATTCTTTATCTCTTGTCAATCCATAAGCAAACATTATTTTCGTGTTATCAATCCGTATGCAGATATTATTTTGTAATCATTGAAGACAAAATTGGCGACCCTCAAACGAAAAATGTGAAACAGAAAATAAAAAAAAGATTCAGTCTTATCTGGGAAATGAATCCAAAAATATGCTTTAAGAGAATTAAGATAATGTTGGTTGCTCTCAGTCGAAGTACAATACAGTTAAAATGACGTAAATAGAAATGATGTGTAGGTTAACAATAAGCATTTTTTTGTACTTGTGTTCATCAAATCATTTTTTTTCGAATTTCCCAGAAAATGTAGGAAACTCAAGAAAACTTACATTGATTAACACAAGCACAAACAAGCAATATTGCTTATTGTGTAGTTTAACCTATAGTGACACAGTTGCACGGCGCTTCAGCCATTTTCCTTCACAGCGTCGATATCATCCCTTCCGTCAGTTGGTTTAAATCAGCCCTTAGTGAAGGGATGAGGTGGGGGTGAGGGAATCCCCCATCCCCCTCCCACTTTAGAGCCGCTGAAGGCTGAAGACATTTTTTCTTACCCGCGCGAGGGGGACGGTGATAGACATGGTGGTGTCTGTTTATATATTTATTGCGAAATCTCAGAGCCGCAAAGTTCAGAGTGGTCGTTCGAGTAAACTATTCGGTTTGAGAAGGACCAAGGAAAAACAATGTACGGTAAAGATTTAGAAACTTGCGAGCGGTCAGAAAATGAACGATGAATGAACGATATAGTGCAAAGAAGAACTAAAGAATGAACGAATTTGTTTAATTCTTCGATATAATATTTTGTCGCCTTAGTTCTTAATTGTCCAAACGACTATTAGCAAATTTTACAGGATAAGGAGGTTTTCTTTCATTATTTCAAAGAAACATTATGATGACACGGTTGGTGTATAAGATGAAGCTTGAGGTGATTTCTCACAAAAATGGCGCTTTAAAAATTATCCAATTATTATTATTATTATTAAGATATTTTTCGTATAGGTCTGATTTGTTTAAATAATTCTTAGTAAACTGATTAATTATCGTTTTTGATTCTTTATTTTTAGTTTTAAAGTGAATTATTTTGTGTTTGAATATATACATTTATAATTGAATATAAAGCTTTCTAACACCGTTAATACACGGAGAATTGTTATTCTAAAATACGATTATTTTATTCATAAAAACGGTTAAAAACGGGACTGAAGTTCTTACCAACAAATTAACAGTGTTTCAATGTTTATTGGTGGGAACATGAAAAAATAATTTCTTGGTATATATACGTAATTTTGTACGTATAACAACAAATTATTCTTACATTTTCCCGCCAATAAACATTGAAATCCTGTTAATTTGTTCGTAAGAACTTCAGTCCCGTTTTTAACCGTTTTTACGAATAAAATGATCGTATTTTAGAATAACATTTTTCTCCGTGTATCATATTTCTCACTATGATAGTAAGGGAGACATAATATTATGAGTTGTTCCGAAAATCGAACATATTGACGGGTTAAAAATAATAACACAACAACAAATACGATACGTTTTCGTCTGCTGTTATGCTCATAACAATGTCCTCTGACATTTTTAATAATTTTATAGGTACCCTAAGTATAATAATATGTCGACGACCTTTGTGGTCGAAGAGTAAGGCTCTCGATTAGCAATCCGAAGGTCGCTATTTCATCCTGTCGTGCTTTGCAATGCACTTGTTGGTAAATGTCTGTTGTATACGCCGCGCCAGGAGGATTCTACTAGCAATCTCCGCGTTATTCTGAGCTCCTATTTGCGGTTATTCCAAGATTATTTGAAAAGTTTTCTGAACACGACATACCTAATCCTTTCGCCGAAGAATTTGATAAAATAAAATCAAGAATAAATAATCTTCTTAAGGTGATCCACCAGTCCTTCAAAAATTCTAAATCGGAATCCCCGCCTCTTTTGGGAGGGATTTAAAAATACTAGAGAAGACTTTTTGCCTAACATTTTACATCTATATGAAAAAGTTAAAATTTTTTTGGCCTTGCCTGTCTCACTAGGAAATCCTGCGTTGAGACAGACTAGTTAACAAATATTTTATAAATCTTAATATATAAAACAAAGTCGGGTTAGTTACACCATTTATAACTCAAGAACGGCTGAACCGATTTTTATGATCTTTGATTTGTTGGATTTGTCTCCGTCCCGATTAACAGAATAACTATTAAAAGATCAAAAAACATCACGGGAAAAATAATTATGAAGAAAATTAATTTTTTCATATATTTTGTATGGAACGGCTTTTCAAATAACGTGCGTTGGTCGACTTAATTTGAATCAATTCGAACAGCTAATAAATTAAACACAACATTTATTGATTTTAGACGGGTCAGCTAGTCTTACTAATATTATAAACGTGAAAGTTTGTATGGATGTATTTGTGTTTGTTACTCTTTCACGCAAAATTTACTAAATGGATTTTAATGAAACTGTTCAATAATACAGCTCATACATCAGAATAACATATAGGCTATAATTTATAAAGCTAGCTATTAATTTTCAGTATATTAAAAATAATAATTATTTTTTAATATAAAATGTCAAATTTGAGAATGACATTTTGCAAAACAATGATTGTTAAATCAAAATTCTATTTTAGAAAATTTTAGTGAATTTATTTGAAGTACTCGCCTAATACTTTGAATCGAATCAAGAATTATAGATATTTTAAATTAATTATAATAATTATGAATTTTGAGAATTGGTATAAACGTAGAAGGGACCTAGGAAAAGAAAATAGATTACTCGAAGTACTAATCCTACGCAGACAAAGTCGCGGGCAAAAGCTAGTATTAAATAAAGTACATTTTTCAATAAAGCAAAAATATTTGACAAAATTTTCAGGTTAGTGGTAGTTGGTAGTCATTATAATAGATAATAATAATAATAATAATAAAATAATAAAATCATTTATTTTTAAAAAATTTAGGCATATTAGATTTGTCAAAGAATTTGTATATAAAAATGCAAAAATCAGTCATTTTAAATACATGTAGGATTACGAAAATTTTTAAAATATTTATATTGAGGGATCTGTAGGATTTATCGGTCAAATTAGGAATTCCACAGAGCCGAACCCTCTGATATGAAAATATCTGGAGTAGGTGAATTATATTCCCATTTAATAGTTTGGTAGATTAACATGTTGTTCTTGTATTGTTTTGTATTATTATACTTATATAAGACACTTGCATAACGTGGATTTACCAGATGATCATTTATATGGAAAAGTGTATGAACGGACCTAAAAATCTGATGCGTAAAATCATTTTTTTTTTTACATATATATACATTTTTGATTAAACATTGGTTTTATTGACGAAAAGGTCACTGCTCAGCTGCAATTCAGGATTTCTCCTGGAATGCAGCTGGTTTTCAGCAGTGTCTCCAATAAAAGACACATTATAACACCAATAAATTTGTGTCTTCAACGAGTTTGACTTGCCAGCATTTGGCTGGTTGTTTTGGGAAGCACGGTTGTTACTAGACTAGCCTGATTCTAAGGAAACATTGGTTCCTTCAAAGAGTATAGTTTCTTAAATACTGAGCGTACCTCAAATGGAAAACTTAAGATGAAACCCGGTGGTGGAGAAATTTTAAAAATAGATTTTACTCACAGACATATTTATATGTCTATGATTTTACTAAATTGTTTCTGTCACTGTTGCTCTTACTCCATCGGATATTGAGCGAAGGGGACAATGCACCCCGGGCTACTAATACCTAACTAAAATCGAGGTTTTGTATTCCAAACTTTTCTCCTCCAAAAGTGGACAGATTTTAATTTTTTTTTATCAACTACATAAGAAAAAACTATTCTATGTCTGTACGTTTTGCTTTTTTTAAAAAACATTGTCTAGTTTGTATACTGGACGTCTTTTGGTGGCGTTTAAACCAGTCAATTTTATCGATTTTTGGAAGGTCATAACTTCTATAAAAAGTAACTTATCAAAAAAAAAACAAAAAGTACTGACACGCTAGTAGTTGATATCAATTTTATGTAAAAACAATATTTTCTCTAGGGTCAAAATCCAAAGAGATAAATAGGGAATACGTTTGTATGGAAAAATCACCGCCGGGTATCCCCTTAAAGTCTGTTGACAACTACGTAGCTTATTTGAACCATTTGAAGCAGTCTCACTTTTAATCGGCTATCTCAATGAGTTATTAGTTTATCGATTTGATCGCGCTATGTTATAAACATACATCGCTGTACAATGTGAAACAATCCGGAAAAAGGATTTTTGAAACCAGGTGTGCTAGCACGGTCGCTCGATATGAAGTTACCGACCGATTGTCGGTAACTTCTCATCGTTCCCTAGGACAACTGCAGACCTCAAACGTACAAACGACAGTTGATATCGAATATATTAAGGACATTTAGTCATTGTGAACTGTCACCTATTCGTTTGCGACCTGCAGTTGTCATAGGGAACGATGAGAAGTTACCGATAGTTATCCTACCGATCGTTATAGAGCAAGCGTGCTAGGGCCTCTGGTCAACAATTTAAACTGACTTTTGGTTTTATCTAAAAGACAAGGTCAATCATCTAAGATATCCAACTGTCAAAAAGTGTACCTGTAGCTTGTTAGCCACTCGAGCGATTTTTGGCATATCGCGGCACTTTTGCAAAATGTCTTGAGTGATTTGTTGCCATAATATGCCAAAGTTACTTACCTTTTATAAAACTTTTTTTATAAATTTTTTCAATCCTTCCCGTGAAAACTTGACTGGAGAAGCCCGTTTCCTCTCGTTTCGTACAAAACGTAATTTTGGATTTGAGGCCAAAATACCCTACCAAACTAAATAATAACACTTTTAATCAAAATTTGCATCAAATATCCATATGACCTAATTTATTTTTTTGTTATGATGGGTACAGGTAATTAAAGAATTCATTTGTGAAGCAAAATTGTTTTTTTTTATCAGTTAATTATAAATATTTAAAAAAATATCTTGCCTTATGTACCGTGATAATATAGAATGAAACATAAAATAAAAGATGGTAAAAAAAGTCATTTTTATTAATAGACGACAAAATTTGTGTTCCGACCTTAAAAGGTCCTTTGTAATTAAAATTGACACCTCTAGAATTGCTATTTTTAATTATTTTTATTTTTATTTGTTGTTTAATCGTATTTTTATAATAGTATAGTAAAGATATTTAAAAAAAAATTATCTATATGTAAAGGTATAAGAGTACCTACCTAGAAATGTCTAGGATTCCTTTATATTTACCTACCTACCTACCTACCTAGTATTTAAGTACCTACCTAGAAATATCTAGGATTCCTTTACATTTGAATTATGAATTTTATTTTATTCTATTGTTTTTTTCAAATGTCATTACTTTTGTTACACTAATGTGGCTAATATTTTTACAAAATTATAAAAACAACCTCTATATGACAATAAACTTTAATTGTCGTTTCTTTATACTCCAGAGCTACACATTGTTTTATTTGTCATTTAAAACCTAAAGACAACAAACAGTCTTATATATAAATTTATTTATAATTATTATTAATTATCCAAGTTGCCTTTAAAATCGTGTAATATTAAAACTTTTAATGGCCTTTCTTTTATAATTTAAAAAGAAATAAATAAAGTAGTACTTATCCGTACAAGATATTTGATATTCCTTTTGATTACAAAGTTAAGTTTTTAGTTTGGTTGGATATTTTGGGCTCAAATCCAAAATTAAGATTTGTGTGAAACGGGCCACGCATCCGTAAGATTTTCTTTTCAAATCTAACCTAAGTCCTAACATGTTAAACAGCTTTTATATTTATAAAGTAACCAACAAACCATCACGTCGGTTCTCCACAGAGAGGAAAAACCACATCACAACTTTGTCTTGGCCAACACTTCTTTATACTTTTTCAATTCTTCAAACACAGCAAAATCATTTTGTGGCACCATTTTATTTATACATTCGGATTCTTCTGACGCACTGACATTATTCGACTCAAGTATTTAAGACGATAGAATTCGCTTTTCGGCTCTTACAAAAAGAAGGGAAAAAAACACTTTTCTACATCGAAAAATATTCAACTCAAAACCGTCCAAAAGTGAACTTCCGTGGTTTATCCTTTAGAGTACAGAATATTTGATTTATGGTAGGTAAGCTATCGAATACTGCTTTTCTCATTATCTCAAAACTTAATATTTGGAGATGTTTGACTAATCAACTAAACAATCAATACAACAAAAAAACGGCGTAAATTATCCACATCCAGTCAAAAACTTTACGGAATTCAATCAACCGCATACGCAACGCGCTAAGTCCAAAAATGTCAAATTCCACCAACAATGATAAAGGCTTTAGAGATCTATTCTATTTTTAAATCGTCCCTTGTATACCGTTGGCTAACAACTTCGTCAATAAACCAATGGTGAACCAATGTCGGTGTCGCCAGCGGATTGCCACCTTTAAATATTTAACGCGCCAAACGGACCGGCGGAGTACCGGTGAGGGTATGCAGGTAGCTGTGAAGTGACTACCCGGTGAGGTATGGATGTTGGATGTCCCCCTACGGGACATGACGTTTCCGCAACGGGTAAATTGTATCTATGTTGAGGGTAGGGCGGGGAATTAACCACTTCGGGTAAGTGAGCTTAAAACGGATAGAAGCAGAAGGAAAATTTAAAGTTTAAGCAATACAAAAATGCTTATTTACAGTATTCGATATTTTCTGGGTCTAATTTTTTTGATAACCTTTTAAAATCGATCGATTCGATATTGTAATTTGATATTGTATTTAAAAAAAGTTAAAATCGTATTTCAAAACTCTAATGGTAGGACGACGTACGTACGAATCGCTACTCAAACAATGCTTAGCAACCCATACATTTTCTATGAAAATGGCCACAGACATCGCACGTCGCGATGCGTGTGGCCAATGTGTTTCTAAAACATAAATTTTCATTGAAAATCTATGGTTGCTAAGCAGTCCAGATATTGTTAGGCGTAGCGATGGGCACGTACGTCGACCCAGTCTGAATCTACCATAAAAATACTGTGCAATAAGACTAGAAATGGTTCAAATAAATTTAATAATTTTATTCGTAGATATTTTAACAATCTTTTTTCGTTGTTTGTTTTTGGGGTGTTATGCCTTGTTGCGCTACCTCCTTCTTTAGCCGACGTTTTGGACAGTGTTGCAGTGTCCATCATCAGGGCAGATCCAGCAGGGCTGATGATGGACACTGCAACGCTGTCCGAAACGTCGGCTAAAGAAGGAGGTAGCGCAACACGGCATAACACCCCAAAAACAAACAACGAAAATGCTTTTGGCCGTGAAAATCAAAAAACGTATCATTTTAAAAATCATTTGCATTTATGGATAATAAGAACAACTTTTTTGTAAACTTTTAAATGTTATTCCCATCAATGTAATATATCATTGAAGAAGAAGATAACACTAATAATCTAAATGAAAATATGAAAATGAACAAGACAAGAAAAATTAAAACGAGTGAGACGAGAGGTTCTGGGTTCGAGTCCTAGTTGCAACCGTTATCTTTTATTTCCTATGTATTGTTCATTTAGATATTTAGTGTTATCTTCTTCTTCAATGATATATTATATTTATGGGAATAACCTTTATAAGTTATTAAATAAAGAGTTGTTCTTACAAAAATTGAATATTCATTTAGACTTTCATAGAACACTTGTTTCAAATGAAAAAAGGTAGCTGCCGATAAAATGGAAAGTCGAAGATAATATTGTTAATTTTGAAATTTAATTTGAAATATGAGATTGATAAATATGACGTTTAAATAATGGGATGCAATAGCCGAATTGGTAGAGGCGCCGGTCCCGGAAAGACGAGAGGTTCTGGGTTCGAGTCCCAGTTATCTTTTATTTTTCTGTGTCTTGTTCATTTTCATATAATTGTATTTAAAAAGATAAGATCTAATGTTGATTGGGCCATAATGTATTCACAACTGTGTTGCGACTTATTATTGATGCCTTATTATCCATATTAACATTTTATTTATTTTCAGTCAGATGTATTAAATAAATACAAATCAAAATTTAGTTTGTATAGAGCTGAATAAAATTGCAAAAGCAGTAAAATAATTGTAACTAAAAATATACAGAAATAATTCCAGGAGGTTTTTTTGTATTTATTTGGGGTTGAAATTGAACGGCCTTCGTTCACACCACTCGTTGGATTCTCCTCGTATTTTTAAGCGTCAATAAAGTGTCAGTCCCACTTTGTATTTTAAAATTGATGAGTTAAATGTTTGATGAGGTCTCTGCCCGCGGACGAACTGTGACGGGGCGGGGGCAGGTGGAGCCAACTTTCAACTGTCAACTTACTTTGTGACGCTTTTGCGGAAAATTTAACCGATTTATTTTTATATCTTACTAATATTATAAACGCGAAAGTTTGTATGGATGTATGTGTGTTTGTTACTCTTTCACGCAAAAACTACTGAATGGATTTTAATGAAACTTTACAATAATATAGTTCATAAATCCGAATAACATATAGGCTATAATTTATAGAGCTATTCTTAATATACTCCATATATTAAAAATAATAATTTTCTACTGTTTAATATAAAATGTGAAAATATGAGAATGACATTTTGCAAAACAATCAAATTTCATTGAAATTAAAATTCTATTTTAGAAAATTTGTGAATTTATTTGAAGTACTTGCCTAACACTAAAATAGACTAATAGAACTAATCCTGCGCAGGCGGTGTCGCGGGCAAAAGCTTCTGTGCATTATTTTTAAATCACAATTCCTTAAAAAAACGAATAATGAAAGCACAAAATGTTATTACGTAACTTCTCATATAAATAATAGGTGAAAAGAAATAAAGCCTGTTATAGCTGAGACATCTACAAGAAAAACTAAGTGATGAATTCTCAACGGTTATGAACATAGGTACATGTCGATCTAAAATAAGAAGGACATGCAACAAATGGCTAAATTTCAGGCTAAATCGATACACACAAAATTTAATAAATATATTATTTCCCAGTTCGGTAGTGGGTACGTTCCAACTACGAACTCCTCTTTCCAAAATTGATTTTCCGTCAAGTTTTGGACGAATATCTTTACCATCTCGATGATGGTAAAGGATTTTCTCTTTACAAGATCTTTGCTCTTGCATTCGTGCAATACCTACGTACTTCTCAAGTCGGTTCCTGATTGCTGAAGATCGTGACCCCTACCCCAATATCCATGGTGGACAAGGCTCCTTCACTCCTCGCGATCCTGAGCTGAGTGAAGAGCTGCAGACACCGACGCCAGCGATGCTTGGTCACTCCAGCTCATCGGTGGCCTTCCTCTGTTTTTTCTTCCTACCACTTTACCATTGACTATGAATTTATCCAAATTGAAGTCCTTAGTTTAGCGAGAACGTGTCCAAAGTGTCTTAAGATACGTTGTAGGTAGATAGTCAAAAGCCTATTGTGGGTGCCTAGCTCTTCCAGGATGGACACATTCGTGCATTTGGCTGTCCATGGAATCCTGAGAATTTTTCTCCAGAACCATATTTCATTGGCGTCTATCCGTTTTCTTTCGCTGGCTCTAAGTTTCCATGTTTCCACACCGTACAGAAATATGGGAAAACTCAATGCCTCATCTCGGTGGTCTTCGTTGTGCCTCTGTCATTCCATATATCTGTTGAATTTTACTCATGGAGTCATGCAAACGATCCACGTACAAGAACTACAATAATCACCTCACCCCATATGCATTTAATTTATTTACGACAGTCATCGAATATTTATTGTTATCTTGGCTGAATTCATTGGATTTACGTTAACGTTGTAATTTTTTTAATAAATTGTATTAAGGGTATTTTTTAAATATATTTAGAAACTTCACGCCGATAGATGGCGTTATTTTCAAAATCGTCAGATAAAACGCTTTCAACACGTTATGCTTTTTTAATATTGAGATGAATTATTGGTTTGCTCACATCTATAAGATATATTAATCTGTGGTTTTTTTTTTGTACCTATATCTTAATTATTTTTTTTTTCTTAATTTTTAAAAAGAAAGACAAACATTCCTGGGTAACGAATAACCCAATAACGTTAGAAAATCTCCTACTTTCACCAAACTAAGCGGAAGATGTTGCTTGTGTTATGATGGAGGACTTAGCCAGCCGAGGAATCAAACACGGAACGCCTGGGTGGGACCCAAACGCGATGCTCATTCAACCACTGACCGGTCAAATCTTAACATTAAACAAAATTTTATCGCAATACTTGTTTAAAATAAAACACGTAATTTTATCGCAAAACTAAAACTTTTACCAAAACTCGCGCTGGTGTTTGTACAGCAAAAGTTTGTTACCGAACCAAAACATACTTGCGAAAAATAGTGTATCTCAAAGTTCGTTTAAAAGGGACGGAAGATTTTTGAATATAGTAAATCAATACAACCCATCAGGAGATTGAATGATTTATACACCACTTTTATGAGTTAGTCACCCGTTTTAGGCGATAAAGAAAAACATAAAAAAACATATTTTTAAGACTTGGCTGCTTTCCATTTGTGAAGCTTCAAATCACAAGACAATTAATCATTAGAGCATTATTATCACGATTATTCCAACACAGGTGCGCATATTAAAATTATCAATTGAATGACAGATATTCAAAAGTCAGCCACGCATAATTATAGCTAGGTAGTTATTTAAAAGAATTATTATTGTAATATTTATGAACGGCATTAGATTTGTTAATAACATTGACATAGTAACGCACTTAACCTTCAACAATGCGACTTTGTCCAAAATCGTATAACATTCAAACTTTTGTATGTATGTTGGAACAATAATGGATTCCATTTAACAAGTCATGAATTAACCAGTGGCGTGCAGTGGCTATATTCTGAATTTCACAAATTATCGATACGTAAAATTTTACGAATACGAATTTTACATTATATCGTAAGCATTTTTATTTATTAATGCTCAACAAATTTTTTGAAAGTTTTCGTCATAGAACACAGATAATATTGATATAATAATAATAGTAATAATAGAGCGTATTTTTTAAAGTCTATTGGTAGATTCAGACTGGGTCGACGTACGTATAAATCGCTACGCCTAACAATATCTGGGCTACTTAGCAACCATAGATTTTCTATGAAAATTTATGTTTTAGAATCACATTGGCCACACGCATCGCGACGTGCGATGTCTGTGGCCATTTTCATAGAAAATGTATGGTTGCTAGGCATTGTTTGGCGTAGCGATGCGTACGTACGTCGACCCAGTATGATTCTACCTTATATTTTTTAACATAAGATACACTGCAAATACACTGTTTGGCGTAGCGATGCGTACGTACGTCGACCCAGTATGATTCTACCTTATATTTTTTAACATAAGATACACTGCAAATACACTGTTTGGCGTAGCGATGCGTACGTACGTCGACCCAGTATGATTCTACCTTATATTTTTTAACATAAGATACACTGCAATATGTAAATTATTGCCTTAATCTAGATAAGCTTGACAAAAAACTGCAAATTTCATGACTGCAGAGCTCACTACTAAATTCATTACTGCTTTCTCGTGTAGTAAATTCAATTTATTTCCGTTTATTTTTATTTCATTCATTCAGCGACTAGTCTTAGCGACAGATTTTTCTCATGTTTGATATGAAATGTGGTGTAGATTCACCGATTTCGCGATTGAACTACGAGTTTCCGGACGCCGCGTATAAGGTCACTGGTGTGATAAACTGATAGATTTATGTTGTGGGCGTTACCGTGTAATTGAAGTTAGGTAAATTTTCCCTTACTTTTAACAAAACTAATTAAAAAATTTCTATCATCTAAATTCTTTGTTGGACATAAAATCAATAAGGTTCCATGACAGGTTGGAGTTGTTTTTTACAGGTTGATTTCGTAAAGGTATGTAAAAAAAACATTAACTCCTTTCTTACTCATAGTTTATTATCTAAGAGTATGGATATTAGAGAGACGGCATGTGAAGTGTGCCCGCGCGCTCCAAGTGTGCCTTTTCGAGAATTTTACCCAAACGGCTTACATTGGCTGCTGGTTTTTGGACGTTTAATATGTTCCGACAGCAGCCATTTTACATGGTGACAGCCAATGTCAGCCATGTGGGTAGAATTCTCGAAAAGGCACACTTGGAGCGCGCGGGCACACTTCACATGCCATCTCTCTAATATCCATACTCTTAGTTTATTATAATAACAAGGAAATTTAAAATCGGTTTTACGGAACCAAGCGACGTAGATTCTAGAAACGTCCGTTCGCCACCGTAATGGGGTCAGCAATAGCTGACACAAAATGCACATAGTCTTTATGCCGGGGTCAATTCGAAAATCTAGATTTTAGATTTGAAATCGGTAAATAATGCATAAAAACATATAATTTTATAATAATTATAAATCCTGGAGGGGAACTGTTGGGTCACCATCAACGACGTGGGACGAGGAAGATATATTCTAAGCGCCTCCGCCCACTGAGGCAACTGAAAACTCTCAACTGCCAACTGTCTTTGTATGACAATGTGATGGCCCGCACACTACACATTCTACACAATCACTCAAACACCCGTTGTCAATGGTAACGCGAGCGGTGACTTGCGACTTGTACTGCTGATTGCCCTGGCGGGCCGTTGCTAGTTGCCAGCTGTCAGCTGATTGTTCTTCGTCTATGGTTAAACAAGCTTTTTGACCAATCAAGACAGAGAAAACAGCCGGTTTTAGTTGGTTTTCAGTTGCCTCGTCAGCGGAGCGCCTAACTTTTGTAAAGTGAACAGGAGATAAGCTGAGAAAAATGTACCAAATTTTTATTTATGTGTTTTTTAACTAACGGCGACGGTGTTCCATGTCCTACACAGTTTATAATAGATCTCCAAACATAAAAATAAATATTAATAAGGTTTTTTGATAAATAATAATAATAAGACGTTGCCTCGAAGCATTCTATATAAATTGATATTCAAAGTGACCAAGACTTTTATTAATGGTTACGATAAAGGATGATGCATCTGTTTTCTCCGAAATCTCCGAAACGTTGCTGCCGGAATGTTACTTGACAATTCACTTAGCGAATACAATAAAAATCTTTATACTAACAGGTATCTACAATAAAGATAAAGATAAGTACTTATATACTTTTTTACTAAAAAATTGCAACATTTAATAGGATCGTATTATATACTCAAGCCTTTCTCATTAAGGTGAAGACATGCGGAAAAACGCAAAATCGTATAAAATCTTGTGTATTAGTTTTGAAAATTTGATCGCTTAGAAATAATATAGATGCTTCAATTAAATACTGTGAGTAGAACACATCTTGGCCTTTGAAGTGATCGAGTATTTTTTTGATAAGCTTTTTAATACGCTTAGAAAAAAATTATGCGTCTGACCTATAAAAAATGGTTAAAAGTGAAAAATCTCCTATTACAAATCCTTTTTCTGGTGTTGTTTTATTGAATAATGTAGCTAATTAAGTTTCTTATAGAGTGATCGGAAAACATTTTAATATTTGTATCTGAACTTCACAAAATAAAATAAAACGTGCATTTTGGCGACGTTTCTTTTCAGTGAATAAAAATAGGCGGTACCCAACGAATTTGTAAGTGCGAATTTCATCCTTATGCCATGTACGGAAGGATTTTAGCCCGTCGCTCATTCTACGCCCAGGGCCCGGGGCAAACGGACTTGCCTCAGTCTACGCGGCGCTTCGATCTTTAAAAATATACTTGCGGAATAACAAAACACTGTTGTTTGCTAGAGATTAGGGTTTTTATTGGTAAACGCCCAAAAATCGTTCGCTCCGCCCAATTCCGAATGAGTCAAGGACTAGTGGATCATCTTAATCAACTTTGGCATTAATCTTCAAAAACTTCATCTCATTCCTTTTATTAAAAACACCCTCCAAACAGCATCCCAAAGATAATAAAGACCCTGAGGGAAATTGTTTTTTTAGAAATTTAGATAAAAGAGCATTATAGGCATAGCTTTCAGATTTTACGGACTGTACCTATTATTTCTGGTTGCACGAAGTCCGTCAAACTACGAGTAGAAATTATAGTCATCTTGTTTCATAACGGAAAATTGTAAACCAAATAATAAAAATAAATATTTAAATTTAAAAGAGGTTTTAGTTCACTTTAGTCACGGTCCAATAACGACTTTCTTTATTATTTTGAAATAAATCGAAATATTTTTTATTGTATCAGTAAACGATGTCGTGTTCACAGATCATAAACCATAAATGTCGCCTTTTATTGCGATGAGAATACAAAACGAAAGCGATTTTCCTTTGACATTTGGAAATAATGAAAAAAATAACTCAAATTTCTCTTTACTCAGTTTTATATAACACCTACTAGTTGATTAGCCAACGATTTCCCGACTTAGCACGTGTTTCATTGCTCTATTTTCGAATATTTTTTTACTTCTATGGTACAAGAAATGAGTCTAATGTCTTATTTTTTGGCAGATAAATGGATTTGCAATTTGAGAGGAAGCTATTAATACCTCCGCCCGGGTATCACGTATTGGAAAACCAACACCGGATCGGGAGAGATTGATTGAGGGAGACCATTCGGCCTCTCCGGTAGGACTTTCTCTTAGAAAGGATCTTGAGAAAGATGGATTCAAACGTCCGTCACTCCAGAACACACTGACCTCCAGATCCTACCCACCCCTTACACCTTATCCTTCCTAAAACATCCCCTCCTTCGTTTACTTTTAATGACCCCTCACTCAGCATCCCCAAAGAAGACGTAGGCCCATAGGGAAAAAAATTCTCATGGCCTTCCGAGGTGAAGTAACTCATGATGAAAATGGCATTACAAATTGAAAACAATATAATTCCAGACCTAAAAATAAGTGAAAATTTCATGACGTCAGAGCTTATTGTTCGAGATTCCATACTGATATGGTAAGACTTCAACTTTTTCCTACATCCCTAAAATAACATTGAAATTATCTTACTAACATTATAAACGCGAAAGTTTGTATGGATGTATGTTTGTTTGTTACTCTTTCACGCACAATTCACGTACATCAGAATAACATATAGGCTATAATTTATGAAGCTAGCTATTTTCCATATATTACAAATAATAATAATTGCTTATTAGAAAATGTCAAAATTTGAAAGTGACATTTTGCAAAAACAATGATTGTTAAATCAAAATTCTATTTTAGAAAATATTTAAATTAGTGAATTTATTTAAAGTTCTCACCTAATACGTTAATCGAATCAATAATTATAAATATTTTAAATAAATACGTTAAGAATTTTGGAGTAAACATAGAAAGGACCTAGGAAAAGAAAATAGGCTACTCGAAGTACCTGCGCGGACGAAGTTGCGGGCATAAGCTAGAATCTAATAATTCTAACGCAACCTAGATATTTCGTGTTTCCTTTGCAAGAAGTGTCAAATTCTATTTAAATACTACCGAAGCATGAATCAATTCTTTCACCTTTAGAACTTGCTAATCCTGTACATAATGATTTAATTTTTTCTTTCGTATTTGTCTTTTTTAATTATTTTCATCGTAGTCCGTTTATCCATTCGAGCGATTGGTGTTCAGTTTTTGATTTGGCCATTCGATTTAATTAATATCATTCCTCAAAATATGAATATGGAAACATATAAACTGTTTACTGCGGTTTAAATCTAATGAATCCACCTAGAATTCACCGTTTATCCCATATTTGTAGGTTTGTTAAACGTGGTCCAATTTTGGACCGATATCAAACGCAGAAAAATAAATGCGGTTCAAATTTGGACCTAAATCGCTCCAGTGGAATTAATATCATAATTATTTATTAATTAATCATGGTACACCTCTTTTTTATTTTATATCATTTTATTTTATTATTTTTATATCATGTTACACCTCTTTAGGCTATATTTCTTATGGTATGAAGGTATTATATTATTCTATACAGTACATATTACATTACAAGTACAAGTACAAGTACAAGTACAGTACAAGTACATATTATTCTCACATGGTTATTAGGGTGGATCACTTTTGTATGAAAAAATTTTTTTTTTCGTAATTAGAATTGGAATACCAGGGAAAAGTTGCTTTATGTAATTGTTAATAAAACTCCTCAATTTGAATGTTCTAGCTCAACAGCTTGAGTTCCCGCCATAGACTTGAAATTTTATTTTTTAAGATTTAATAGACGTTTTGTATTATACACCCTATAAACAAAATAATAAATAAATATAATGTGTTATGCATTAAATGATAAAATAAAAGTAGATTTTAATTGATAAAATCATTTATTTTAAATGAAAACACAGGTTCAGAAAGTTATGCTGGTATGAAGGGCATCATTTTTTATAACAAAAATCCTTTTTCATCTCAAACTTTGGCATGAGCTTTCGAGATGCTAATTTAGATTTTATGTATCATTCTCGTATTTTTTTGTCGCATACACTTAGAGCTGCTTCTGTCACAACTTTTACAGATCTTTCCACAGCCTGGGTGTGGCAAGGCTGTCTCATAAACTCCAACACTGTATCTTCTCCATTTTCAATAAGCTCTTGAAACGTCTCATCGGAAATATTCATCAGTATTGGGGGTTCGTATATATTTGGTTGCCAGTCAATCATGTCTGTGTAAGAACGTGCATTTCCGTCCACTTTTGGCACATCAAACACGTGCGAAACACAATTTTTATTAACTCGACGAGCCTTTAAAATGCGTCTTGTAGCGAGTTCTCTAATGTGCTTACGTGAATCTGTTATCATACTTAACAACAAGTTTTCTGGATGAGCAAAGTAACTGTTTCGAATTATAACAGGGTCCACCATCGCTAACAACTCGTTGGACAATATCTAGTGCTGTTAATGAGCTTCCATAAATGATTTGACCCATATTTGGAGGATGCTTGTGTTTTGATAGCAAACCAGACAGGAGCGTATGATTTTACGACAAACGTTGCTAAAGTCAAAAGATTTTGTTGTGGATTTTCCGTAGAAATGTAGAAACGCAGTATGCGATTAGCTCTTGTCAACCAGCGGGCATGGGGTAGTTTACCTGGCCTTCTCTATGATAATTCAGGAGAACAGGATCCATTTATGACAGCAGTAGTAATTTCATGAAAATATTTCTGGTCTCTACTGAGATCTGTGGATATTTGTGGAGGTAGTTCACCTTCTATCTTCTCAAAGTTGGCCAACGGCAGCGTCTCGCATATCTCTAATGCTTTACCAATTTTACCTGCAAATGATTTAGGTCCTGCAGTAGGGCCATCCAAATAGGTAAACAAATACCTTAATAGTAACTCATTGGCGTGTAAGAGACAAATTATCCATTGCAATGGTCAAGATAGTCTGTTTTCCAAAAGACGAATCACGCCTCCCACTTTCCCTGTATTTGTGTTTGTTCCATCACAGCCAACAGCAATTAAACCCTCTAGTGATATCTTTTCGGTCGTTGAAAAGCTGTGGATAGCTTTTTCAGTATTTCTTGCACTGCCCGATGTTGGAACTACATACCTAACATGAACAGAACCTGGTTCTTTTATAATCGAAATATGTTCCTCTTGTACAATCACTCTAAACCTCTTCGATCCTTTTAAAACAGTTTTAGCCGTCTTGTCTTTCCTTCCATCGAAATATAATGCAGAAACTTCTGTCACTCTTTCTTCGGTTAAAATTTGGTCGCGTACTTTCTGTCTTATTCTTCTTAGTTTCATCCTATCTACGACGTTAGTCGACTGCGCCCCAGAGTCAGCATCAGAAGCAGAACATAAAACAGATGACACGATAGCTGCTGCAGCTTGGTCAGATACTTGTATCTATCGCATACAGTCGTCAAAGTGAAGACTGGCATCCGTGAGCTTTATAGGCTTATGAGTCGATGTGTCAGCGTTGACAAGACCATATGCGGCCGATGAACAAGAAGGAAGGTCGGCATTAGAACTAACTTCAGATCTATTTAGCCGATATGAAGTAGAGGGAATTTCTTCAATTCGTGTCTTTGAGTTATGCCTGATTTCTTGTTTTGGATTACGTAATATTCTATTCAGCAATTTTTTAATCTGGATAAGATCTGTTCTTCCTAAAGCCATTAGTCTGTTAGTACGTTGGTCTTCTAAAAACATTTCTTCCTCACGTACAGCTTAAAAATTCTTTACATTTGCATGCAGCTATGTCAAAAAGCTTTCTACTTTGTACTCTGAACTCTTCTAACTTTTTTTCCTTAAGTTTCTTCAAAGACTTTTTCAAATTATTACACTTTGACTTGTAAAAGTCATGTTAAATCATTTAAAAAACGTTTATCAAAAGTACTCGTGAATATAATTGACGCGCAACATCAATTCACCTTGAGACAATTATCGACACTAGTTTAAACAAAACACTGCATTTCGTAGATTTTCACCCTCTGCTTTGTCTCGCACTTTGCTCCTTTGTCACCGCGCCAAAGTATATTAAAATAATGAATTATTTAATTGCAACAGCTAGTTAACTATATTTGAATATGTTATTAAATAAAATAAATCTATTTTAATAAATTCTGTACTATTTTGTAGGCCGCACAAATAGCCCCTAAACTGTCGTTTTTGTAAATGTTCGTTGTCTTGGCGGGGGCTTTTACCGTTGTCTGATAATTTTTATATTTTTTATTGAGATAATTGATGGCAATTGGCAACTTAATACAACTATTCCAAATCAAAATTCGAAAAAAAAATATTTCGTTCCGCCCTAATGGTTATGCAAACTTTTTAACCAGTGTTTAAAGGAGGGTTACACGCCATTAGATTGGAGAAGGGCTGTAATCATGCCGTTATACAAAGGTAAAGGGTCACGTATGGAATGTGGGAACCATAGGGCTATTAGCCTGCTAAGTTCAGTAGGTAAGCTGTATGGTAGAATATTGATTGAAAGGGTAAGAATTAAAACAAATGATAAAATATGGGATGTGCAAGGTGCGTTTATGAGCGGAAGGGGGTGCATGGACCAGATTTTCTCATTGCGAATGCTCACTGAGAAGTTTCTGGCAAAAAACCAGAAACTCTTTTGTGCCTTTGTAGATCTACAAAAAGCATACGACCGAGTCGACAGGAAAAAGCTATGGAAGGTGTTGTCCAAGTATGGAGTGAATACAAATCTTATACAGGCAATTGCGGCTCTATATGAGGGAAGCGTTGCATGTGTGAGAGTGAACGGTGGTTTTACGGGGTGGTTTGACATCACAAAAGGTGTTAAGCAAGGCTGCGTAATGTCACCGTGGTTATTCAATCTATACATGGATAATTGTATGCAAGAATTGAAAGAGGTAGGGTTAGGCGCGAAATTGAGTAATCTGAAAGTATGTTGCCTGTTGTATGCTGATGATGCGGTGCTGATTTCTAACAGTATGGAAGATCTGCAATCGCTCGTGTCTAGAATGAACGAAGTATGTATGAAGAATGAGATGATGATGAATGTAAGTAAGTCTAAAGTCATGGTGTTTGAAAGAGAGAGTCCAAAAACGGTGTGCAATATTGTTGTGAATGATGAATACTTGGAGCAGGTGGATGAGTTTGTGTATTTGGGTAGTATGTTTACGAGAGATGGCAGGCTGATAGAGACATTGAAAGGAGGGTAAATGCAGGTAACTCCATTAATGGAGGACTGAATGCCGTTGGCGCTAACAAAAAGCTGTCCAAAGAAGCGAAGTTAGCAGTCCACAATGGAGTGCTTGTACCTACCCTGATGTATGGCAGTGAGGCATGGAACTGGCAGAGGAAGAATGAAAGTAGACTGAATGCTGTTGAAATGAGATCCCTGAGGCGTATGTGTGGTAAAACCATGTATGATCGTGTGAGAAATGTGGAGATTCGAAAGGAATGCAAGGCTGATGTAAGCGTAATGAGTAAAATTAAGAAAGGAACCCTCAGATGGTTTGGGCATGTAGAGCGAATGAACAAAGAAAGGAGCGTAAGGAGAATATACGATGCAAGTGTGAATGGTATAAGAAGTAGGGGACGTCCGAGAAAGACATGGCACGATCAAGTGAATCAGATACTTGAGTCGGGCCATGTCAAGAGTCAGAAAAATAGAAGAGAATGTATGAGACGATGTATGAACGTGAATGAGGCAAAGAGTGTGCCAAGACCGAGGTGTTTGTCCGTCCTCTCTGCCTACCCCTGCGGGGAAACGGCGTGATGGTTAGTTAGTTAGTTAGTTATGAAGGTATACAATATATATTTTTTATGAATGTAAACAATTATTTCTTAATAATTAATTTAATTTTTGTTATAATCCATTGAGTTAAAAGAACCCATTGACAAACTACTTAAAAGTAGTTTATTGGGACTTTTTCTCTGTTTTTGTATTATGTTTTTATTTGATATGTATGTATAATTCTTTGTTTTAAATGTTACTTTAAATAAAAAAAATTCAAAATCAAACTTCAAGACGTGGTCTCTCTATATGTTTACATTATAATTTACCAACTCCTTCAGTTTTGTAGGTACCCTACCCATTATCTGTAAGAAACATTAATGTGACAATATTATTCTTTCAATACCTACATTATTTTGTGTTACTTTTATAACTTTATAAAATTATTAACCTCAACACAGGCTTGTTCTAGTGAGTTTAAAAATTGATTTGTAAACAATAATTCCTACCATGTAAAGAAACAATAAATAAATTAAATAAAACTCTACATACATACCTACTTCGTAATGAAGTTAAAAGTAATTTTTCTTCTTGTTGTTACCTAGGTTATGTTAGGTTAGGTTGACGGCTTCCATAGTCAAGGAGTAAGGCTCTCGACTTCCAATCCGACGGTCGCGAGTTCGAACCCGGTGTGCGCAAATAAATTTTATTTGATTAATTTCTGTTATTTCACAATTGTTTATTAAAAATAATAAATAGTATTTTTGCTGCACGTTCTAGACTAGAAGATTCTCTCAGTATCGCCCTGGAGTAAAATCACCATTCAGAACTGAAACGTTGCTTGAAATGCCGTGTTTGGTGACTAGATCTGAATATACTTACAATTTATATTACTTAGGTACTTTCTCACCTTCCTCTTCCCCAGCTACTTTCCCTCCTCACTTACTTCAGCCTCACAACATACCACAATTGGGAATGCCATAATCTCACTGGCTCCAGACGGGAGCAGTTGGAATTTTGGGCGGTATTCATATAAAAAAAAATTAAAAACAGGTTATAATTTTCTATAAATGCATAACTATTAAGTTTTAAATCTAACCGACAGGGACAGTAAAAGTATGGTGTCATGTTATATCGAAAATACAATTCAAATGTGGTTCTGACAGCATCTTATAACGAGCTTAACCCGGGATTAATGAATTATGCATCTAAATCCCCAAACATATATCTACCTACTGATATGATAATATAATGGTAGCAACATCAACAAAGGAGTGTGGAGTGTGAGTGGCGCCATCTCTTATCTGCCTACAGCGATTGTCCATTAACTGTCCTGTCCCTTTAAGTTCGAGATAAGGTGGCAAACGGAACAGAAGCATACCGAGAATACTACTACTGTCTGTGGCCCTTGGCCCTAGGGCCTGTGGGTTCAACATATTACTGGTGTGAATAATGTGATTGTATCCAATGGTAAAGTTTGTATTTTAATTCATTTCCTTAGTTTTAAAATTTTATCTCTTAGAAATATTATAGATGCTTCAATTAGGTAAATACTGCGAGTAGACCACATCTTAAGCCTTTGAAATAATCGAGTATTTTTGTAAGTCTCGAAAAAAAAGTATCCGGCCCATAAAAAATACGTTCAAGTGCTAAATCTCCTACTTATGAAACCTTTTTCAGAAAAAGTTTCATTGTATAATGTGGCAGATTAAGTTCTATGGAAAATTATCGGAAAGCATTTTAAAGTAAAACAAAATAAAAGTACAAAATTAAATTTTCAGTTCGGCTGGGTATTTTGGCGTCAAATCCAAAACTACGTTTTGTATGAAACCGGCCGCGCATCCAATGGCCTTAAGGGGCCGCTCTCCCAATTTCTCCCGATTTCTTACATATTTTACTTAAAAGTTTGAAGTTTTTCTTGTAAGTTTGAAGCTCTAAAAAAGGCTAAAGTTTGAAGCTCTAAAAAAGTTTGAAGCTCTTAAAAAATATATGTTATTCTTTAAGATAGTATATATACAATCCCCACGCCGAAATGGTAGTCATTTTAAATTCGCTCGATAGACATTTATTTATTTATTATAGATAGATGCAAAAGAAAGTACAATTTACATATTAGGAAGCTTTGCCTGTCCAACTAGGAAAGTTTCCCGTTCCAGGACAGACAAATTGACAGGTTTAGTTCATATTATTCCTTATGAAATGTACATAACAAAAACTAAAAACCATAAAAACAAAAAATAATATTTATATAACCAAGTTGTGTAATTAAGAAATATATAAATAAATACATACATTTTTTGGTGACACTATAGAAAAAGTAATATAGTAGCATATATTCTATTCGGATTTACCGAATTAGCCTGGTAACATATACTATATTCAGATTTACAGAGTTAATTATTAATTTAAGTCGCAAAGTCTGCTCCGAAAATTATTATTCACAAGTTTGTTTGTTATTTTTCAAGTTATATGCGTGAAAATATTCACAATGTTCCTTTAAATGCTATTTATAACAATTCCACGACATTTTTGCTCTTTTTCAAATAAGTAATGTTTTATACGTTTTTTAGATTTTCACGGCCAAAAGCATTTTCGTTGTTTGTTTTTGGGGTGTTATGCCGTGTTGCGCTACCTCCTTCTTTAGCCGACGTTTCGGACAGCGTTGCAGTGTCCATATCCATATCCATCGTCGGATCTGGTGGATCTGCCCTGATGATGGACACTGCAACGCTGTCCGAAACGTCGGCTAAAGAAGGAGGAAAGAACAAGGAGAAAAGAACGTCGGTTAAAGAACACGGCATAACACCCCAAAAACAAACAACGAAAAAAGTAATGTTTTATTAAAAAAATTTACAATTTTAGCATGAATTTTATAGTTTTTAATATTAGCGCGCTCCCTCCAACATTCTTATTTTCGCATCTCTCTTTCTTCTTCTTTTTGAGCGGGTTAAGCATCTCATCCGCATTCCTATTCCGCATCTACCGCTCTAATACAATATTACCGCAAACGAATACAATATTACCGCAACAAAAGTGTAAGTTAGAACCGGTCAAATATAGAAGAAAGTGCTACTACTCCCGCAGTGGGTAATTTCTCTTATTTTCCTTATGTGCATACTTTCTACTTGTACAGTGGTGAAAACACATGAAACACACACATATCAAGGTCCTTCGATTTAAAAACCACATGTAATGTGAATAATGTTCATAATATCACATAAATCACATAATAATATTCATAATTATCCTACGAGAAGATGCAGAGATTTTTAGGCTTCCCAAAACTAAACTTTCGTGCACCCAAAACAGCGTGTTTTATAAAGGACAAAAACTTTATAATAACCTACCGAATGCCGTTAAGGAAGCCTCAAACCTTAGCACTTTTCGTAGGACATGTGCTATATATGTTAAAAACAATTTCTGATTTGATTACAAATATTATACTGTATTTCTTAAATTGTAGTCAACTGTATATCTTAAATTAATCTCTTAAATTGTATTTTTTAATTTGTATTTCTTAAACTGTATTTATTAAATTGTTTTATCATATTTTCTTACTAGATGTATGAAAAAAATTGCATACATCTAAATAAACATAACAAACACAAAAAACAAATAAAACACGCATCATTCAAGTGTTATAGTCGAATTAGTGCAATGATTAGAGGCTAAGGCTTAAGGTCCTGGGTTGAACTCCTAGATACGACCGCAATGATTAACATTACAAAAAAATAAATATTACAAAAAAAAATATCTATATATATTTAATTATTTTGTATCGAGATACACCCCTGTTGTTAAAACAAGTCCCAAGCCATAAAGCTTTCTTATCTAAAGCACGCTGCATTCCAAAACATTGTCAAACCCGTCCAGGGGCGTATCGCGCTATTCATTACTCTACGGCTAACCGATTTGTTTATCGATTGTTACACTGCCTACCTATGCAGGTACTTTTAACAGCCTACCAAAGTATCTAACTAAATAATGAAAGGACACATTAATTAATGCTGGTTTCTTGCATTACCCGTTTCTCGAAATAAATTATGTTGACATCGACATTAGAGCGATAGATTTTTCTTCGCTTCAATAACTTTGTCAAAATAGCTAAACAAACAGACATACTAAATATACCAAAGTGTAGTTCTACATTTGGACAAAGATGCTATTAGCAGTAAAGGTGTACAAAAAACTCCCACACAGTATCAAACAAATTAAACAAAAATAAACTACATTAAGGACATTACATCTTGGCATAAGTAACTAACGGAAAAATAACTTACTAATACTATATTAAAAACATTGTCGGAAAAGTTTCTGGAAAGCCTTACGCTCTTCGTTCCCGCAGCTACTTACAAGCGACTAAATCGCCGCTCCCCGCTAACTGTCATACTATTTTGCAAGTGCTGCTCCAAGCGGCATTCACAAACACGAATAATAGTATGGAAGGTACAGACGAGCGGCGATCGTATCGCTTGAAAATAGCTCTATGGGAGAACGACGTTACCCAAACCATGAAGTTGTACCATAGAAGTCGCTGAAAACTTATCATAAACATAGTCCCCCTCAGCATAGGATCTCTTAGTGAGGAGGACTCCGAACATAATCTAAATCTGTTTTATATATGTGTATATCTACTATGTATCTTACTATCTTTCTTACTATACTAATATTATAAACTCGAAAGTTTGTATGGATGTATGTATGTTTGTTATTCTTTCACGTCAAAATTTGAGAATGATAGTTTGAAAAACAATGATTGTTAAATCAAAATTCTATTTTAGAATATATATAAATTACTAAATGTATTTGAAGTACTCACCTAATACATTGAATCGAATCAAGAATTATAGATATTTTAAATAAATAGGTTAAGAATTTTGGTATAAACATAGATGGGACCTAGGAAAAGAAAATAGGCTACTTAAAGTACTAATCTAATCCTGTGTAGACGATTATTACTGTGAGTAGGCAGGAGCTAGTCTTCTGTAAATAATGTAAAAACATAAAATATAGTAACTAAATAAATAAAATAAAAATTTAAAGAGATATAGCGCCGCCATCTTAGTCTCGTTTTTAAGAAGGATGAAAGTTTTTGCCAGTACTGCTCCAACTTTAGTGGTAGCGATACGAGTGGTCACGAACTGCTCACGCAGAACGGGATCATATCTCAGAGACTAAGGCCCAATGGTTTCGCAGAAATTTAAATGTAACATTGTCATCAAATGGTGCCATTTTGTTTTTTGACAGTTGAAAGATTCCCTTTAAATATCTTTTTTTAAGTCCTACCACTGGATTTCCATTGTTAACTTGCCTTCAATCGACCGTATTTTTGTTGCGACTCATTTAAGTTGTAAGCAATAAATAACTAGCATCTCAACAATGTCACAAATTCTTAAAGGAATTTAAACACAGACAGATGACTTTAACACATTCATACTTTAATACAAACAATAATTCCAATAAAATTGATATTTTAAGATATATTAAATTATTTTTTTATTAGATTAACTCTCTTTTGTAATAACTTTTGAATGTTATTCTTATCAATTTAAATTAAATGAGTTAAAATGCGACACGAAAATGCCAATAAAACTTAAAGGAAAGATATATCAGGCTGTTGTTACACCCGCGATAATGTATAGCTCCGAATGCTGGACCATGTACAATTGTACAACTCCTACTCTAGGCAACACGAATCAGCAGAAATGCGAATGCTTAGATGGACGGCAGGAGTATCACTGAAAGATAAGATCAAAAGTTCACGCATTCGTGGTAGCCCGGGTGTCACGGACATAAACAGTAAGCTGGAGGAACGACAGTTGAGATGGTATGGACACATGGAGACCACCAGACCACACAGTGAAGCAGGCAATGTCTATGGAGCTTCATCGACAGTCATCCAGAGGTAGACCAAAGATCTCCTGGATGACTCAATGCTCCAAAATCCTACAGAGAAACCGACCTGGATGAAAGCGATACTGAGAACCGAAGAAGCTACAACCTGAGAAGGAGAAGAACCGACTCCAACAGCCTACCTAGGCAATGAGTTGGGAAAGTGCGAGGAAGAAGAAGGAGAGATAATATAAATAAATCTAATCGAAAATATGAAAAAGAACAAGACACAGAACATTGAAAAGGTATCGGTCGCAACTGGAATCGAACCCAAGATCTCTCGTCTTACCGGGAGAAGGGCCTCAAGCAACCAAAATATTTCAAATGCAGAATTAACAATATTGTCTTCGACAAATTTTTTCCCATATTTTCGGCAGCTACCTTTAAAAAAATATGTTTATAAATTATCTAGGTTACAAACCAGTTATTTGAACATTTGTGGTCACTAAAAAAAAGTTAGACGAAGATAATATTGTTAATTCTGAATTTGAAATAATATTTCACATTATGTGAGATTGACAAAAATGACTTCAAAATAAGAAATCACAATGGTCGAGTTAGTTGAGGCGTTTTTCCCGGTAAGATCCAGAGAGAAAGATCCTGGGTGCGAGTCCCGGTTGCGACCGTTATCTTTTTTTTAATTTCTGTGTCTTGTTTTTTTTGTCATATTTTCGATTTGATTTATTAGTATTTTCTTCTTATTCAATAATATTATTTTACTTATTGTATTTAGTATTTTTTTGACATATATTTAAATAAAATAAACATAAAAATCAAATTAAAAACGTGTTTGAAAAACGAATATAATATTTATCACGCTTATTGATTTACGAAATCATAGAAGTTTATTTATTGTCACGTTCGCGATATTAATGGAATTAATTGAATACCAAATAGAAATGTTGTAGGTATTTAAAAAAAATCAAGTTATAAATTAAAGCACGTACAACACGTCCGTTTGTATGGTAGGAAATCAATTAAATAAATTATCGATCATGAATAACACGTTTGATGTAAAAATTGTAGTCGTTGCTTAAAAAGGTTTATAAACGGAGAAAAATGAACTGTTAAAAACGGGACTGAAGTTCTTACGAACAAATTAACAGTGATTCAATGTTTATTGGCGGTAAAATACGTACGAAATTACGTATACCAACAAATTATTCTTAATGTTCCCGCCAATAAACATTGAAACCCTGTTAATTTGTTCGTAAGAACTTCAGTCCCGTTTTTAACCGTTTTACTATTAAAATGATCGTTTTTTCTATTAAAATGATCGTTTTTTCTATTAAAATGATCGTTTTTTCAAATAACATTTTTCTCCGTGTACTGACTAAAAAATGTGCGTTAAAACTACAGTCCGGAAACTAAACTGAATATGTATACATGTTGTAGTGTCCTTGAAAGACACGTAGTTTCAGTTGTGTTTGATAGATGTCGGTAGGCTTAGAGCTTATGTCAAGTTCCGACAGATGTCGGGCAGTTAGAGTAGATTCACACGGGGAGTAAACCCTAAGCTCAAGCTCTCAAATTCAATTTCTTGATAGTTATAGTCGGTCGTGAGATACAGAAGTATAATGTATTGTAAACACGTAAATATCAGTAATAAACCATTTTCGTTGTTTGTTTTTGGGGTGTTATGCCGTGTTGTGCTACCTCCTTCTTTAGCCGACGTTTCGGACAGCGTTGCAGTGTCCATCATCAGGGCAGATCCGTCGATGTGAATTTGTAGTGTTAAGTGTGTGCTTATTTAGTTGGAAGCGATACCGTGCCGTTAGCTTAATTTCAGAAGAAAGTGAACTACTTTGAAAGGGAAATTTGGTGAAAGCGCAGTATTTACGTTAGCCTGGGGCCCGTCCACGGAGAAATGTAACGAAATTTCCAAACGAAAGTAGTGTCATCTTGTGGCGAATTCTAGAAATAGAAAAAACCAATCTGAAGCGAATGTAGCCAAAAAAAAAAAAAAAAAACGTATCTCAGTAATAAACCAGTTTGTAACAAGGACCTAATATTCTTGAAGAGCCCCAATACAATTAATAATGTCTGCTTGTGGATAAGGACACGAACAAGTGTACACATTCTTTCCAATATTTCTATATAAACGGCGTTCTTGGTGATTGAATAATTAAAAATTTTAATAAAAGGTATTTTACCTGACTGTTGCTTTTTACCCCCCCCCCCCTGTTTTGTGAGCTAGTTTTAGGTAGGTACATTATATTTGATAGTCTCACCTCCACTTTGTCCGCCTGTTCTGGAACCACGTCTTGACCTGCGCGTCCGTCATCTTGAGGGTCTTGGCGAGTGCAGCGCGCTCCGCCGAGGCGAGGTACTTCTGCTTGTGAAAGCGTTTCTCCAGCTCGGCGATTTGCAGTCGCGTGAACGACGTCCTCGGCTTCTTCCTCTTGGGCGGAGTGCGGTTCTGGTACGGATGGCCGATGCGCCGCGTCATCGGGAAGCTGGCTGGAAGAACATACACACTGAATGTTAGTACAAACACAACTGACTGGAAAAACAAACTCATAGAATGTTAATTCAAAGACAACTGACTGGAAGAACAAACTCACTCAATTTTAATACAAAGCCAATTGATTGGAAGAACAAACGCACCGCATGTTAATACAAATACAACTCACTGGAAGAACAAACTCACTCAATGTTAATACAAAGACAACTGATTGGAAGAACGAACTCACTGAATATTAATACAAAGACAACTGACTGGAAGAACAAACTCACTGAATGTAAATACAAAGACAACCGACTGGAAGAACAAATTAACTGAATGTTACTATAAAGACAACTGACTGGAATAACAAACTCACTGAATGTTAATACAAATACAACTGATTGGAAGGACGAACTCACTGAATGTTAATACAAAAACAACTGACTGGAAGAACAAACTCACTGAATGTTCGTGTAAAGACAACTGACTGGAATAACAAACTCACTGAATTTTAATACAAAGACAACTGACTGGAAGAACAAACTCACTGAATGTTAATACAAAGACAACTGACTGGAATAACAAACTTACTGAATGTTAATACAAAGACAACTGATTGGAAGAACGAACTCAAAAGTCAGCTGATTAGAAGAACCAACTCACTGAATGCTCTAGCTAGGGCACTGACGCTGGCTAAAATAACAAGCACACTCTATGTGATATCTCTGATATACACTGGTGGCTGATGCGCCGCGCTGGAAGCACATACACATTGAGTTTTTTTTTTATGTTTCTGGCTTTCACCCTTCAAGGGTGTTCTAGGCCATCATTTCAAATTATGGAGAAAGGAAAGGTGTAATCATATATTCATTTTATTCAAATAGGCAAATTTCAAAACTATATGGAAGATTGGAGTCGAATTCAGACTTAGAAAAGATAAGATGTTGAATGGCGAGGAGGCAATTTTAGATATATGGCTTGATAGAAGAGAGGATATTTATTTAGAGACAACCAAATAATATGTGATCTAAAGTTCCCACTTCTAAGGACTTATGTACCTACAATCAGGGGAGTCAAGAACGTGAATTTTAAAAAAGGTGAGAAGGAACGAAAAAATGTCCAATTCTCATTAGAATGAGTGAGGAAATTTCTTTTTTGGAAAAATGGGGGAATTGATGAAACCGCGGTTTTGATAAGATAGTCCTTTATCCCCTCAGCCAAATTTGATCGCTTTTGGAAACAACTCGCTTAGATCTCATAGAATTCTCCCTTACCATCTTAGTGAGAAATGTGTTCTAAACACCATGCTTTATATTTAAATATAAAAGTTTACCATAAAATCATTAAAACGTACTCCTTTATGAAACCAAAGTTTCCGATCGCAATTTGTAAAAAAAAAATGAAACATGAAATGAAAAAAAAAGTCAGATTTTCTGGATTTTTGTTTCAGAACTTTTGAGAATGCATTTAGTCAATATTTTTGCTACTTGCTCCATCAACCGTTCCTATATAATTTACGTGGATAAATGTGGATATTCTTTATATAGATCTGCCCAAATAAACGAAATTGCTGCAAACCAATCCCAGGATTGAAACCAGAGAGAGAGAGATAGATCAGCCCTGGCCAACTTACAGCCTTATCTATATATCTAAGTTGTTCCGGTGATATATATTTTTATTTATAATTCTTGAATCATCTCACAAGGCATCAACGTTTGCGCAATTTGATGATAATCCTTACAGTAGAACCCGCCATCACATCACAACATCTCATTGAATTCTTCCACGAGAAGAATAATTCTAACAGTTTGCAAACTCTAACATTAAGTGCAGCGCGGCACAACAAAACATCAAACATCAGCGTAATCACCTGTAACTTGTAACATCGGCAGGTTGGGTAATAATAACGCTGATCTAACTGTGACATAACATCTCCAGTCTCAGTGATAATCGTGACTAACTTAACTGTGATGTATTACAATACAGTGTGGTTAAACATGAATTTTTAGTTTTTAATACAACGCGGTTCCAAACGCTAGGAAACCGTGAAATTTTGAGACTGAAATCGTTGACTTATATAAGGAAAAGAATAGGCCCAATTACCGTGCCTTGGGGAATTCCGTATTCAGAAGACAAGGGTTCACTCAATGAATTTTTTTAAAGTATTGTTCTCTATTTTTTAAGTATTATTTACTCTGGAACCAAGCTAAACTTTGTCTTCCAGTCCAATTATTTCTAGCTTAGCGATCAGTCTCGAATGCGACACACTATCAAAAGCCTTTTTTAAATCGATAAATATTCCTAAGCACTTCCTTCACTAATTGAACGTGAAATATTTATCACGATCCTTTTTTTTTTAAAGAAAGACAAAGGTTAGGTTTACTACACGGAATTCAGGAATCTAGAAGACATCTGTGAGTCAAATTTTGATCCGTCAATACGCTAGGCTTACACGTTAAATATCATGATGTTTGATAAATATTGACGGCTTACAATTTTTTTTTTTTTAAAGAAAGACAAACATTTCCGGGTTACCAATAACAAAAAACATTCAAAAATCTCCTACTACCACCACACTAAGCGGAAGATGTTGCTCGTGTTGTGATGGAGGACTTAGCCAGCCGAGGAATCGAACACGGAACGCCTGGGTGGGACCCAAACGCGATGCCCACTCAACCACTGACCGGTCAATAAATCTTGAACGTGTAGGGTACCACTCTGATCCATATTGGTGGATCACAATCCAGTATCAGTGAAGCTCCACCCTGTTTTTATGCCATCGCAATCACCTTTCACAACCCACAATCTTGTCTAACCTTCGATAGGAGCGTAAACATAAGATTATAGTAAGCGTGGACTTCAGCCGTGACATTCCGAATTTCTACCGATTTATAATATATTTCTCTAAATAAATTGTTTCTCCCTTCGTGTCATTTCTCATTCGTCCCCGTTCCCCTTCCGACGACCTCCATAAAATACACCAATTTGTCAAACAACTAGCGTGATCTATTTATTTTTATGCAAATTTCATAATGCTAGAGCTCACCAGTATATCTATATATAGAAGTATTCCCAGGCATGTTCATAACAATTAAAAAAAAAATAAAAGCAATCGGTTGAAATTTTAATCGCAATCGTATGAATGGTATAGGAGATAATTTCATAACGCCAGAACTCGCTATCCTATAACCATCCCGGGTATGCGCACGTCATATTCCCACAATTTCATCGCAATCGGATGAACGGTACAGCCGCGCATAAGGTACGAACAAACAAACAATCAAACAAACATTAATTTTTATATTATTGATTTTTGAAGATAATCTGTACATTGTCGAGCCGAAACGGTAATTATATGAAATTCATTCGATAGAAAAAAATCGCGAAGTATGCTCCGAAAATTATTAAAAACACATTTTATTCTGTTATTTAACATGGTTATAGCTATGAAAAAACTCGCAATGTAGCATTTACGTTTTTAGATTTTCACGGCCAAAAGAATTTTCGTTGTTTGTTTTTGGGGTGTTATGCCGTGTTGCGCTACCTCCTTCTTTAGCCGACGTTTCGGACAGCGTTGCAGTGTCCATTATCAGGGCAGATCCGGCAGATCCGACGAACACTAACAACTACACATCGTCGGATCTGCCGAATCTGCCCTGATGATGGACACTGCAACGCTGTCCGAAACGTCGGCTAAAGAAGGAGGTAGCGCAACACGGCATAACACCCCAAAAACAAACAACGAAAAAACTTAAGCATTTGTCGATAGATTTTTGCTCTATTTTAAACTAGTCGTGTTTTATTAAACATGTTCACAATTTTCGCTTGAATATTAACGTTTTTAATATTAGCACGCTTCCTCTAACACTTGTATTTACGTATCTCCTCTTCTTCTTCCTCTCTCCTACCGGGCAATGTATAGGGTGGTATAACCAAATCTCTGACCACCGTGTGCCGATGTATAATAAGCGGTTGTTTGGTTCATCTAAATGGGACGACAGTTTGCGGTTTGCTGATGACTATGGGCAGGTGTTAACAGTTTTGGGCATGAGCCATTGGCGTAACTATCAGCTGGGCGGCGAGAACAAATACGGTGACCTGACAATTGATACCCCAACAGTTTGGCCTCCGAAATGATATTTATTATAAATATTTAAGTACCTATACACCAATTTCAAACCTAAAATCGACAAAAAATACCTTTCAACAACACGGAGAAAAATGTTATTCTAAAATACGATCATTTCATTCGTAAAAACGGTTAAAAACGGGACTGAAGTTCTTACGAACAAATTAACAGGGTTTCAATGTTTATTGGCGGAAACAAGTAAGAATAATTTGTTGGTATACGTAATTTCGCAGGTATACCAACAAATTATTCTTTCATTTTCCCACAAATTGTCAATTTGAAACACTGTTAATTTGTTTGTAAGAAATTCAGTCCCGTTTTTAACCGTTTTTACAAATAAAATGATGGTATTTTAGAATAACATTTTTCTCCGTGTATGTCAAATGCATTTACTTACACTGTGGATGTTTTGTACTTATACGCTGGTATATACAGTAAAGACTAGTAGTTTTTTACTTGAGGCCTGCAAGTAAGAATAATTTGTTGGTATACGTAATTTCGCAGGTATACCAACAAATTATTCTTACATTTTCCCGCCAATAAACATTGAAACACTGTTAATTTGTTCGTAAGAACTTCAGTCCCGTTTTTAACCGTTTTTACGAATAAAATTATCGTATTTTAGAATAACATTTTTCTCCGTGTGTGAATGAAAATGTGTTTTATATTTTTATGTTATTCGGCCGTACATCATCCTCTTTCTCCCCCCTTATGGGGACACTTAGTAGTTTTGTGTAGGTAGGTATACCGTATTTTCCCTAAACCGACTGCAAATTGTTTATAAGTATGCCGGGGTCCAACTGTCAGGGGAACAACTGTCATGGAATCAACCAATACAGTGTACCCACGTTTGAGTGTACTCAAAATATGAATGTACATCGTCGGAAAGAAGCGTAATTTTTTTCGATTGTGGTTCTAATTTCTGATTGTCTCTATAGACAATGGGTTGCATTTTTCCATTTGTATTCTTTACAATTACTGGCGGCTGATATTAAGTGGGAGTTTGAACCTTGTCACCATCCGCATAAGGTGTGTTTTTGTTAGTGACCCGATCCCGAATGTTACAAGACGTGGTGCATCGCCTCGAGCAAAGATTTTTCATTTAGTTCCCGGTATAGTTTCCAAACTGGAATCGGTATGAAAAAACATCATGTAAAACGCTGTCAGAAACCGTGTCGATACCAATGGCGGTTAAATACATCGAGGGTACATTGATACTGGGCGGGGCCAAGCAACTATCGCTAAGCCACTGGAGTAAGCAATCACATTTCTACCCATTTAATAGTTCTCAGTTACTCAGTAGGTACAGTCAGATAGAATATTTAATGAACGTCGAAAAACTCCAGCGGCGCACAGTGGGCTGAAATACAAAATTTTGGTTTATAGTGTCAATAAAATATTGTAAACTAGACAAAGCATACTCATATGAAAAGCATTTAAGCATTAAAATGAATCATCAACATGAAAACGTTTTTTTTCAACTATGAGGATTTAAAAAAAAAGCGCAAGTTGCGCCACAATACGAAGTATGTCAAAAAAATAAAAATAAATAGTAGTATATCTGTGTGTTAGGATATAATGGCCAACCTTATGATTCCAGAGATAGCCTCATTTTTAATGTTAGTGCCATACAATTTTTTCTTTAAAAAACGGTAACTCCTTCATTTGTACACGCAATTACTTCATACGAAATTTTATAGCATAGTAATGATCAGCAAAATCCATTTCTAGCCAAAAAAAGACCCTTGAAGATTCAAGTCTCTATGTCTATGAAAGGCGATTTTCAGCCCACTGTGCGGCGGGATAACGCAGAACTAACGAAATATTTTTACTTATTTATCTCAGTTATTTTTAACAGCAAAGTAGTCAATTTTTCTTGGTACATTTATTTATTTATTTGATACAAAAATTATACACACGCATTGTAAGGAAACTTTGACTGTTCAACTAGGAAAGTTTCCCGTTTTAGGACAGTCAAATTGCCTGGTTTAGTTCACATTAGTATCTACATGCTGTTATCAATAGAACTTCATATATATTAATGAATTACTTTTCCGTACTTTACATTCACAAAAACAATAAAAAGCTACTGAAAAGTACAAAGTTTTTTTTTTTTTTGTTGTAAGTAAATTTAAAAAATTATATATACATATACTCGTTGAACAAAAAAAAAACTTTCTTAGATATATTTATATACCCGAATGTTAGTCTGAGTTTTTATGATAGATGTTATCAAGGCACATGCAATAAAATATGCATAATTAAGGAACAATGTAGTTAATCAGTGTAAACATGTAACTAATTCGCTATCTAAAAATATTTTATATGTTTTATAGTTCACTCCAATATGATAAAATATTTTATTGAATATCTAATACAATATTGAAATGGTTAGCCTTTCTTGAAAGATTTGAGTTTGTTTATGGCAGAAATATTAATTCATTTAATGCGCAAACAATTAGTTCATTTCAATATTTTTGATTATTTTTATTTATTTATTTCTATACTTGTACCTATATACATTTAACAAATAATTACAATGGTTTACATACCTAGTAGTACAAAAAAAGTTCATATTCAGTAACAGTATGTAAAAAGGTGTGTAAGAAGGTTAATTGTAGCATTTTGTGAACACCTCACTGGGAGAACCTGTGCTGAGGTGTTCGCATGTTTAGGATTAAGAGATATTCTGCCGACATAAGTAGAAACGCAGTATCCTCCTTGATATTGTCAAGAAGGGCACCGTGGTTCACCCCGTGTCGGCAGTATCGTAGACATAAAATTGGTAGCAGTAAAAGTTATACAAATATTTTTTTTCAAAAGCAGGTCAAAATTTCATGGTCATAATTTTCTTTAAAAGCATTTTAAAGCACCATTTGTAAAATGCGTTTATCCCAGAAATAATTATGTAGATTATGCATTATTTTAAGTATCACCTTAGTCTAAAATATAAATAACTGTGGGCAATCTAAAAAAAAAATATTTTAGTTATTAATTCGAATAAACCCCTTGATGTTTAAATGTCGATACAGCGGACTGTAGTAACCTTACGAATAGCATTTTCCATTACTTATGAAGTTCTTGTATTATTTTCAAGCCTTTAAACGGATTATTACCTCTGTTTTAGAGCCAATTTGTCGGATGATTGCTAATGTTACGTTACGACTGATAGACTTTTTAATGTAATCATTTTTTGTTTCGTAAATAACCAACTCCATCTAACTGTTAAATTCAATAATAACCCATCTTAGTACCTACCATTGGTAGCCAAATAGTGTATTGAGTGTTCGAAATGATTTTGGAGGCGGGTATGGGTACCGCCTCGTAATCAACACATCTGCCATAGATCACTCCAAGTTGTTCATTACATTTATGAGGTGAAGTCTGTTTAGGCGGCAGATGAAGTCTGCCCACTTTCTGCATGGCAGGTCGAATGAGGGTGTCCTTTTAACCTCTTCAGTCGGACTCTTTCGACCCATCGCGTCGCCCTGAACCGCAGTGGGAGGAATGGATTCATACTTCGGTCATTCCTGGACCCACTGACCCCAGATTCCTATCCCCCCCCCCCCCCTCCCCTCTCCTTGTCTTAAGGTCTGTTCGGACTAAGCCAGTAGTTTAGTCGAACAGCGAGTAATTTAGTAACTAAACGTGTCCGAACACCATTAATTTAGTAGAGTAGTTTAGTATAGTCAATCCATTTTGTTCTATTTTTTCGGGCGACTAGCGCTCCTCCAACATGTATCACTGCTGATTTTCTGAACCACTGGGTTGGGTTCGTTAGTAGCCGTAGAAATGTTGCCTCTGTGAGAGAAGACGCTACTCTAAAATTCTTTTATTTTTTCTGCCGTTAATCCATTTTTGTATTCATAGTTTCTTTACTTTAATCTCACTAATTTCTTCTTCCACTCCTTCGGAAATATCTTCTTTTTTTTCAAATTTACATTGTTGCGTTGCAGCCGTTCATCTTCCAATGCGATGCTAACTGATGTACTTAGCAGTCAAGTGGCTAGCTACTCACAACTAAACTACCAAACTTCTAGCCTAGTCCGAAGACGCCTTAAATCTTAATTTATATTTTTTATTCTAGTTTGAATCAGTTAAAATCGAGAAAAAATGAACAGCAGATCCGAAAAAAAGAGACAGACCATAACTTCAACAAAGAAAAATTTAAACATGCAAATATAAATACATACTTTAATTTGGGCGCTTTAGAAATAAACTAAAAAGTTAAATCAATAATAAATTTAGTTAACAAAATAATAGCACCCTGTAAATCACCCTTATTGACAAAGTTCCCATGTTAAGTTGACTCCTCCTACCGTTCTCCCCCTCCCCCAAGATCATCCCTTCCACCACCCCACCTAATAAAATTTAATAATTTCTGTATCTGCTTGTATAAATTTTAAGTTAGATTTAAGTTTGCGAAATGACACGAATGTGTCGAAACCAGTAGCAGAAATATTAAAATTTAAGTAAGAAATGAACATGGAAAGTAAAACTCTTCAAAACAAAATGTCGTTTCAATAATGTTAAGTACCCATGTAAGTACGCAGTTAGGTAATAAACAATTTTTTAAATTGGTGTAATAAAATATTGTTTTTAATCGAATTAAGTGTCAATCCCACGAATCCCACGGATCCCATGACGTCATGAAATTACATTACATTAAGCCCTCAACCGATGAAAAAAAAATCGGTGTGCGAGCATTACTACCATTATCCGAAATGTGATCAGATAAAAACTCATGTAAAATGAACACGGAATGTAAAATGGATTGTAATTTAAATGAAGCTCATATATAATGGGCTCGCTCAGAGTTGTACTGAGAAAAATTCATTTGTAATTATTTTTACTTGCATGTTTATAAGTAGGTATCTATCATTTATCATATTCCTGTATACAGGGTGCTTGGAAGGCGATGAGAAAAATATTAATTATTAACTTATAATAATAATTCATAATTTCATGATTAACCAAACTATTTTCAGCTTGAAACACGAAACAACATTTACTTCATGGAGATTAGAAACATCCATCACATTTTCAATTGTTCAATACGTCATAAAGTATTGGGTAATAATTACTTGTTTATATGTAGGTACCTATATCATTTCAAACAAAGCAATCAAAAAAAAATATTCCCAAAATTTTGCAATCATCCTCCACACGCCATTTAAAGGGCCGGTCCAGCCGATCAAAACATCGACTTTTTTGTTGCCTAAAAATCTTCATATACGTGTGAATAATACATTCACAAAGTTATAGCATCAAATTTAACTTTTAAATATATTTAGGAGCGGTGCGCGCCAAACAGGTAGACCGGATAACATACCGGCGCGGTTACACGGAGAAAAATGTTATTCTAAAATGCGATCATTTTTGTACGAAATTACGTATACCAACAAATTATTCTTACATGTAAAAAAAAAAAAAAAAACATAAACATTGAAACCCTGTTAATTTGTTCGTAAGAACTTCAGTCCCGTTTTTAACCGTTTTTACGAATAAAATGATCGTATTTTAGATTAAAAAATTTCTCCGTGTACAAGCGAAAACTTTAATTATTTAATCATTTATCTCAAAACCACGTTTTCAAGTTGGCTGGAATCATAGCTTTTTTCATATCGAATTTTGATTCGATTCACTTCATAAAGTTTTAAAAAAAAAATTATATGCGGACATAACCTCTATGTACCTATATAGATGTTAAAATCAACTTTCAATAGTGTTTGTTAACGTATGTGACAAAAGTTTTGTTAATAAAAGTAAATTTTATCTATGAAAAAAAACGCATTAAAAAAAAAACTCGGCTGAACCAGACTCCCGCCTATAGTTCACTCCTGTAAAATTTAAAATTGAACAAAATGGCCGCCAAATTCACGTGTAGGTACTGCGGCCATGTTATAACTCTTATCATTTAATTAGATTTTCTTTATAGTTTCGTGTAATAACGCGTGGCCATTGTCTGCCGCAGCCAATGGGGCAATCATCTTTATATTTTCATTATTGAGCGGAAGCCATTATGGAGTAATGGCGTCCCACGGCCAAAATGGCGGCAATTGGTTTATTAAAAAACCCAATTACAATGGGAATTTTCAACCGAATAAAATACCCACTCAAGTCATTCGTTTTATAAATTCTTTCTTGTGTAGGTACCTATATATTATAAAGTGATTTTTAATACCTTTGCCAAGGTACCTAAGCGTAACAAAATCGATCAAATACCTACGTATCTATGTTTTTTTCTCTGTGTTTTTTTTTTACAATTAACCATAAATTGTCTTATGACATTGTCATATGACTTATCATATACATAAATAGATAGGTACTTTGCTAGTCGAATTAAAAGTTTTTTGCTGCATCATACAATCAGGTTTGATTGTTTGAGTGAAGCCATGCAAAATAATGCCAAATCATACAAAATCTTGTGTTTTTGGTTTAAACATTTGATAGCTTAGAAATAGTATATTCGCTTCAATTAAATACTGCGAGTAGAACACATCTTGGCCTTGGAAATAAATGAGTTTTTTTTTTAATAATTCCGAGATTCCGAGGTCTAACAACAAACTTTTAATTTCACAAAATATAATATAAATATAATATACCAAAACATATAAAGTTGAAAACTTTATTTTGAGCCGCAAAAAACTTCAATTGGACAGCATGCCCGTGGGCCGCAGTTTGGGCATGCATGTTCTAGACACAAAATTCATTACATCGATACTGACTGAGAACATAGAGATCAATGACTGAGACAGGGTTAAAAAAAATTACTTACTCCAACAGACGAAGCATTCATTACGAACCCATTACACGCCATCCTAATACAGGTATATATGAAATAAATAATGTACAAGTCATCGTTATTATTATATTACATACTTACAATATAATAGATAGAATAATGCAGCCATAATGACCCCTTGACGTCCGAGCGATAACCCATTACGGGCGGCCAATCCAAGTCCGGGACAATAATGACCGTATCACGTGATGGTCATTTATGGCACGACTTTAGCTGTGCGGGTATTTGCGTTAACAGCCTTACTCTTTTTTATATGTTGCCATCATGCACAAGACGTAGCCGATGATTTTATAACACTCATGTCGTATGCGCTGTTTTTAAATCGGTAGTGGCATACGTTCAACGTATTACGTTGCTCTTTGATCAAGGGTCTCCGTGAGATTATGCAGTGGCAGATTTCAAAAATGTACGATGCACATAAGGTAAAATCTTTTGTTGAAATGAGGCAATCTCCACTATTTGTATAAAATGAGTTAGATACGGCGATAGATGGAGAAATAAAAATACTATTGACAGCTACACAGAATTTGAAGCATAAATAACAGTAACCCATATATTTTTTAATAAATATAAACATAAATAGTTTTAAATACGAAAATCACAATTTAAACAGTTAAAAAAAAGTTTAAGGGCCAGTAATACCCGCTTAAAAAGAAGACGAATGAGAGATACGACAATAAGAATGTTGGAGGGAGCGCGCTAATATAAAAAACGATAAAATTCAAGCGAAAATTGGTAAAATGTTTAATAAAACACGACTCATTTACAATAGAGCAAAAATCTCTCTTCTACACCTTTGGTAACATTTAAAGAAACAATGTGAAATTTTTCATACATACCTATAACTTGTAAAATAACAAAAACAAATGTGTAAATTATAATTTATTGGAGCATACTTCGCGACCTTTTTCTATCAATGGAATTTTATGTAATTAACGTTTCGGCTCTATAAATCTTCAGATAATATCTTAAAAAATAACATATATTTTTTTAAGAATTTAGATTCTTAGAGTGTTCAGGGGATAGGTTATAAATCGGTAGAAAATTAGAATTCCGGCCTTTCATAAAAATCAACACTTCAGTAATTAACTGATTTTAATGACAACGTAAAACACGATAGTCAAAGAAAAAAACTGTTGATTCTTATAAAAGTGAAAAAAAAACGTACAAAGAAGGTGTTAAAAATCTCATAATCGCTGCGCACACGATCACCTAGTAAAAACCCAAGATTGCACGTCTACCGCTCTAACGCCGCTAGTATGTTTTGTATGAACTATTCCTTAGAACAAAAAATCCCATAGCCGCTGACTTTCACAACGCACCAATGGAATTCATTTCGTACATTAAAATTATAATATGGGTTTAATATATAAACATTCTAATATATTGCTGTACAAATAATATGCCGCATGACGTGAAAAATGACTTGCCTCATTATAAACGCATTTCCTCAAATTCATAATATTGTTCTAACCCCTTCAGACGCGTAAAATAAATGACCGCTGATTACAAATTACCCCGGTCTTAGAATAATCGCCCACACCGCTAGTGAAAGGGTTATAAAGTGGATGTTAGAAGGAGAATGGATCGCAGAAGTACCTAATTGAATTTTTCAAAAGTTATAATTTTCGTCGAATGTAAAATACATGACCAAATAACTAATACCGCACAAGAGTCCCGACTGCTCTGCCTTGAGCCAGTGGTGGCATGGTATGGCATCCCAAATTGGGGTATGTTGTGAGGCTGAAAATAGTGGGAAGGGGAAGGAGTTGGAGAAGAGAAAGGTGGGGATGTAGCTGAATATTCAGATCTGGTCACCAAACACGGCTTTAACCATTTTTTTTTTAATAACAATATCTACAAATTAAAATTAAAATACAATATTAAATAAATTAAGAATACAAAGTGAAATATTTTATCCTCAGTCCTCCTCACTAGGTATTCCTGTTCTGAGGTGGACTGCAGGTTGTCGTATGGTGTTGATCATGATTTCCTCATCAATGTTGTTTGTTTTTGTTGCTTTTCACGAAATATAAATAAATAAAGCAAAAAGTGTTCATGTTTATTATTTTGCGTTGTTTTAAAAAGTGTTTCTGTTCATTATCTGTACGTTACATTTGGGTTATTTAATAATTTTAATTAGTTCCTCATCTTCATGTTTAGTTAGCCATAATTTGATGTCCTTTTAAACTTTTGTATATCCATGGTATTTTTAATTTCAATCGGAAGGGCATTATATAATTTTGTAGCATGGAAATAATGGTGTTTCTGGCCGAAAGCTGTTTCTAAGCAACGTTTCAATTCTGAATAATGGTCTTACACCAGGGCGATACTGAGAGTATCTTCCACTCTGGAACGTGCCGCAAATATCTTCCCCACAATATCCTTCCCTAAGATATAAAACTAATGACATAATTTAATGAGTAGGTACAAATCAAAAATAAGAATCTGGCTGAAAGAGGTCAATGAAAAAACCCTAAAAAAAGACACCAATAACGACGGTGACCGGTCTACTCAGTGGAAACTTTTTAAGTGTATGAATATTGAGTACAAACTTTTCATCGGATGTTAATTCCACACATGATAATTCATCATGTCTCGAAGCGTCGAAAACTGATAATTGGGGTTTTTAGCCTTAGGTTAGGTGAAGGGGGGGGGGGGGAATGGAAGGGTAGGTTAATGTGAGTTATGATGTGATTAATTATCATGTGAGGAAGTATCGTGTCTGAATAAATTTACAATTTAAATTGACAATTATTTAATATACAATAAATTTACAATTTAATAATTGCAATTGGGAATTCAGACACTAAGATCTCATAGTCCGAATAGACATGTAACCAATAACGACATAGAAGACAAATAAAGTCTGATTAAAGAACTAGTCCGCCTCGGCACAGGATCCCCTGGTGAGGAGGACTAAGAAATATTATATCCCTACATAATTTCAAAATTATATTTTGTATGTACAATATTTAATATAGCGGCTATAATAATTTTTTTTATTTAAAAAGTGTTTCGCCTTCTGAAGGCATTATCAAACAGTACCTACTAGTGATTGGAACAATTGAAAATTAAGAACTTTAAAAACTAACCCCATCCACGATTAAATACCTCAATGGGGTGAAAATTGTAACTACCACCTACTCATTTAACAATTGAGCATCCCTTAACATTAAAAGGGGTTAAGCCAGGGCTAATCGGGCTGAGGGGGTTAAACGTAGCTGAAATTTAAGGGGTTATTTGAATGATGATTTTTATAGGTAGGTCTCCTGCTCGAAGTTACCCCGTCTACCCCTATTTGAATATTAACTTCGATGAAAATAAAACTGGATTAATAAAAAGGGTTTGTTTTAAATACATATGTTTTCAATACCTATACCTAATTATTAAACAATTTCGTCGAAAATTCGGCGGATCTTCTTTGAACAATTAAAAACTGGTTCTAAAAAGCTTCTACACGGAGAAAAATGTTATTCTAAAATACTATCATTTTATTCGTAAAAACGGTTAAAAACGGGATTGAAGTTCTTACAAACAAATTAACAGTGTTTCAATGTTTATTGGCGGGAAAATGTACGAATAATTTGTTGTTATACGTACGAAATTACGTATACCAACATATTATTCTTACATTTTCCCGCCAATAAACATTGAAACACTGTTAATTTGTTCGTAAGAACTTCAGTCCCGTTTTAAACCGTTTTTACGAATAAAATGATCGTACTTTAGAATAACATTTTTCTCCGTTTAACCACGAGCATCTAATCTGTGTAGAAATGACGACGTTGAGAGATGAAAATAATTGTCAAAAACACTGAGTGTTTTCAGTCCTTCGGAAAAACAAACATTTTACCATGTAATCTTATACCAAATAATTTCTTTACATTTAATCATTAAGGTGATCCCCTAGTCTTTGAAAAATTCGAAATCGGAATCTCCGCCTCTTTATGGGAGAAATTTAAAAATAATTAAGAAAACTTTTTTGGAAAGGTTGGAGAAGGTATTTAAGAGTTGTCTTTTACAAGTTGATTTTGTAAAGGCCTGTAAAAAACAATAACTCTTTGGCGAAGCATGGCATCATCATAACTTGCGCTATATATAATCGTCGCTCTACAACATGCTCAAATCATACAAGCGCCCCTTTCTTACACTTGACCACTTTCGTACTGCAGGGTTGCTTCAGCACTAACAATAGGTAATAATAATGTTCGGAAAATGTATATAGTGCCGTTTTCATGAGAAAATCACCTCAATGTGAACTATGCATAATTTCGCTTATTTGGACAATGAATGCCAATAAGGAAGTGGAGTCCTTTTTTTCAATGTTCACATGCAAAGTTAAATACTAGTATTTTTTATTTTGTTTTTTTAAGTTCGTTTTCATAATTAAATTAATTCTACAAGTTTGAATTTTATTAAGTCCGCGAAAACGCCCGGCACGGTACAGGAGAGTGTATGACGTCATCTGGTCCCTTGTTTGTGTGAAATAAAAGAGAAAATATTTACAAAACCGAGAAACGCTTAATATGGACGAAAAAAATAAATTTAAAAAGTTGTCGTATTTAGATATTAACTAGTACTAATCAATTCAGTTACCGGAATTTCGAAAAAAGTGCATTTTCATGGTTATTTTTTCAATTTAAAAACCCGAAATGTCATCGTGTTTTTACTCAACTTCCCTATAGCGTCCAGTCCTCTATTAAGAGGCTAGACTTTAAACCACACGCGGAACACCCGCGTCTGTCATTCTGTCCCGCTCACAATAAGCTCACGCACACTTAAAATACATGCGAATGCGAAATGTGCTAATGAGACAACGCTCAAATTTACCTACAGAAATCGCTCGAAAAGGGGTTTATGGAGAATACACTTTTCTACACCGAAACTTTCACGAAATTGATATTTTAAAAAATATTGATTTTTTAGAAAGAAGAAGCTACGTCGGTAGCTTTTTATAATTTTATAATTCTTTATGAGAGTTGAGTTAGCAGCACTTTTTCCTTAAATAATATTTTTTGATAAATCGTACATGTTTGACAGTGAATGTTTACGTTAATACGAAACGCATCGAAAATTCGAAAACATACCGACATAGTTTTTGCCCTCTAGAAGGCAGTATAAAAAAATATATTCATTTTGTGCAATTTTCGATGTAGAAAGTGTTTTTTCCCGGGCGTCCTTTTTGTATGCGCCGAAAAACGAAGTCTATTATCTTAATGGATTTTCCTGAATTTGCCCTTCTTTCAATATTGAATAGCCAAATCAATAAGTTACAAAAATTTAACTCTTGTAGGTAGTATTTTTGAATGCTAAGATTGTAGATTTAAATTAATATTATTACCTACCCACCTGGCTCTTTGGCGAATCCGCCATCTTGAAAAGATTTACAGCGCCTTGGAGCGGGGGTGGGTGGGAAAATGGGGAAGTGGGGGACTGTGGAGAGATGGGAAGGGGGTGGTTATTTAATTTCCGTTCTCCCAGGGCGCTTTACACCTGAAGAATACTCGAGAAGTGGAAGCTTTCTGTCTTGCCATATTAAATTGTAAGCGCTGGACTTGAAAAGAGCTTCTCAACATTAATGGAATCTATTCAATTTTGTATTTTATATATCCATTATTTTGTATAAGTGTAATTAATATCTTCAATGTTATCTCCAGAGACATTCGTAATTTGCAAGTATTAGAACCTGTACACGGAAAAAAATGTTATACTAAAATACGATCATTTTATTCGTAAAACGGTTAAAAACGGGACTGAAGTTCTTACGAACAAATTAACAGGGTTTCAATGTTTATTCGCGGGAAAATGTAAGAATAATTTGTTGGTATACGTACGAAATTTGTTCTAATAATTAATAATAATAATTTATTCTTACATTTTCCCGCCGATTGAAAAGATTATTTTCCTTATTATGTCCAATATTATTACATCGAATATTATTATATCCAATATTAAGGAAAATAATCTATGAATTAAAGCCCCTAAAAAGGGCTTTAATAAATAAATAAATTAATGAATCTCTTAAAAATGGTTTAAGATTTTCACGGCCAAAAGTATTTTTGTTGTTTATTTTTGGGATGTTATGCCGTGTTAAGCTAACCCCTCCTTTAGCCGACGTTTCGGACAATGTACAGTGGCCATCATCATGGCAGATGTGTTGATGATGGACACTGTAACGTTCTCCGAAACGTCGGCTAAAGAAGGGGTTAGCGTAACACGGCATAACGTACCAAAAATAAACAACAAAAATAAATCTCTTGTTTTCGATACGAGCTTTTCGATTTTTTCTTTTTTTTTTTTCGACAACTAAAGGATTAAAAAAACTTTCGGAGTGGATCTGCTTTGACGCTTTTTAAAATACAACAAACAATTCCATATAAGTACTCGAAAATGATAATATAATCAAAAAAAGTTATACTAGACAATTTACTCATGAAATATGATGTAGATTTCCCACTTCTCAGTTTTAGGATAGGATACTACGTATTTAAATTTTTTTTTTATTAAAAAGAAAGTCAAACATTCCCGGGTAACATAACCTGACAAATATAAATCTCCTACTGCCACTACTATAAGCTGAAAATGTTGCTTTTGAGGTGATGGAGGACTTAGCCAGCCGAGGAATTGAACACACTACCCCTGGGTGGGAAACCCAAACACGATGCCAATCGGCCACCCGACCTAGATTAAATGAAACGCCCTCTTCTTTTTTGTTGTATTTTCCAATGTGGTCGATGCGACGAAAACTCTCATGCAGACCTGGTTAGTCAGAGGAGATTAGAATTTGAATCACCATCATCAGCAATGATGAAGAAGAACCGTTCCGACAAAGCAATCGTGATCAGTCTGATCACGACTGATTTCCTTGCATTGATTTCCCATACATCTCACAAACCTTAAGTTACTTTCTCTTATTCAAATATCTCGTTCTACAGTGATTTTTCTAAGTTTCAAATTTAAGATGATCCACTAGTCCTTGACTCATTCGGAATTGGGCGGAGCGAACGATTTTTGGGCGTTTACCAATAAAAACCCTAATCTCTAGCAAACAACAGTGTTTTGTTATTCCGCAAGTATATTTTTAAAGATCGAAGCGCCGCGTAGACTAAGGCAAGTCCGTTTGCCCCGGGCCCTGGGCGTAGAATGAGCGACGGGCTAAAATCCTTCCGTACATGGCATAAGGATGAAATTCGCACTTACAAATTCGTTGGGTACCGCCTATTTTTATTCACTGAAAAGAAACGTCGCCAAAATGCACGTTTTATTTTATTTTGTGAAGTTCAGATACAAATATTAAAATGTTTTCCGATCACTCTATAAGAAACTTAATTAGCTACATTATTCAATAAAACAACACCAGAAAAAGGATTTGTAATAGGAGATTTTTCACTTTTAACCATTTTTTATAGGTCAGACGCATAATTTTTTTCTAAGCGTATTAAAAAGCTTATCAAAAAAATACTCGATCACTTCAAAGGCTAAGATGTGTTCTACTCACAGTATTTAATTGAAGCATCTATATTATTTCTAAGCGATCAAATTTTCAAAACTAATACACAAGATTTTATACGATTTTGCGTTTTTCCGCATGTCTTCACCTTAATAGAAAACAAATAACTATCATTTCTCGATTTCAGGCACTGTCAGCACATCGTAGTTGTAGGATAACTTTCGGTAACTTCGGCAACTAATAAGTAATATTTCACGATGACTAAATGTCCTTAATATATTTGACGTCAACAGTTTTTGTACGCTATCGATCTGCAGTTATTCTAGGGAACGGTGAGCAGTTACTGAAAGTTATCTTATCAGGCCAGATATCTCAAAGTAGGTACCTACCTACCTAAGATAAATACATAATATGTTGTACCTAAATACGAAACAGACAAAATAAAACAGAGAAAATAAAATTAAAGGAATTAAATAGAGAGAATTAAACCTTATACGGTCCGGCATAAAGACAATGTGAATTTTGTATCATGTAACGCCCCATTGCGGTGGCGAACGGACGTTCTTAGACCCTACGTCGCTTGGTTCCGTGAAACCGATTTTAAAATTCCTTGTTATTATAATAAACAATGATTAAAAAAAACTGTAAAAAAACAACACTCAAATACCTTCTCCAACCTTTCCAAAAAAGTCCTGTTAGTTCTTCCAAAATTCCAAAAGAGGCGGGGATTCCGATTTCATAATTTTCAAGGACTAGGGGATCACCGTGCTTTCTGTACCCCTACAGAAGATTTAATGAATAAAATTATTCAATTTCTGTCACCACCGTTTGACAATCGCCGCTTCACAAGGAACAGAAATACAGATACTCTTCTCGGGTAATTTAACACTGTTTCAATTTACAGGGACTTCCCCCTTTCCAGAGCTGCCGGGGGAGTGGGTGGTGGGGGACGCCATTTTTCTCTGCCCTCACCCCCTTCACCCTCTCTCCCCCGACGGCAACAGCCAATCAGAGGCGAAGGAAACTCGGCGTATTGTAGTATTGTATTGCCAGGTTTGAAGGATGTGGATGGAATTAATGTGGCGGGGAGGAGCGTCCTTATGGCAACACCATTACCGTCGGGAGGTGCGCGCTTTCGTTATATCAATTATTTGATGAAACAGACCCGTGGCTATTGATTCGTTTATGATAAATGAGGGAAGGTAGCGTCATAGCATGAACGAAGCAATTTGAATTTATAATCGTTTTCCGCAAGCATATCAAAATTGTTTGATTTATAAGTTCTCGTTCAAAAACACTCGGTAAAAAATCAAAAATATCAGTAGACGAGATTTTATTTAATAAGGATCCCTATTAACATGACTTGCATGATTTTTTAACGTTATGGGGAATGTGATCTACAAAGGCTCGTTCCCTGGAGTCTAAGGCACTTCGTTCGTTGGCTGGTTCGGGGAAAAGAGCATGATTTGACAACCCACACTGCTTTTATAAAAATGGTAAAAAAACTAACACAATGAAAGATAAACTAAAAATATACACAAACATATTTCTAGAAGCCGATTTCCTGCCAATTCAAGTCACTGATCGTCCCAACCCAGAACTAGAGCAATCGGTTTCAGAAATTGTAGACAATCCAGCAGAAAGAGCCATAACTCCAATTCTCAACACCGGCACAGTTGATAACGTTAAAGCGAGTGCCATTACTCCAGGTGCTTCTGTAGAACAGACCATGCCATCTAGCAATACATCAGTTGTGAACAATAATTCCAATAGACCTTGCCTCCGCGTTTACAATCCATAGTCCTCTTGCCACTGTTTCTAATGTGTTCTAGCCAGAATCAGTTAGGCCGTTGCCAAAAGCTCCGCCAAGAAAATACTGCCAACCGAACAGACGCAAATTAAAATCTGCTGTGCTTACTGACACACCTACTAAGGACTAAATAGCTGCTATAGAAGCCAATAGGAAGTCGAAGAATGTGAAAAAACGTGTCTTAAGCGACGATAAGAAGAAACCTGAAAAAGCCATAAAGACTAATAAGAAGAAGAGAACAGGTGATGACGAAAGAAATGACGAAGAAAATAATTGTGTTTGCTTGGTTTGCCTTGAGGCCTATGCAAACAGCAGATCGAATGAGTAGTGAAGCCAAAGCCTAGAATGCAAAGGCTGGTCACACGTAGATTGTACTGGAGGCGAGCCGCAATACATTTGAATCAGATTAGGTTAAGATTTTTGACTGATTATTGATCTAAAAGCCATGCCATAATTACTTATAAGATATAATTACTTCTTATGGGAATGTTTTATGTTGTTTTTGTTGGTACTTAATGTACTAAAATATGATTACATTACTTTTTGCAAAAAAAAAAACAGGTTTCATTTATTTATAATACTTGTAATGGTATTTTTTAATACTCAAATAGTCTAAATACAAAGCTGTTACAACTTACCTCGGTACCTGTCACAACTTACCTCGGTGATACGAGATCCCTTAAATTAAAAATTGTCACAACTCTCCTAGGTCTCCCCTATATTGAAAAGAGGTTAAGATTATATCCTTTGAGCTTTCTTTTCATATTTTACGTAGATAACTATTTTATAGATAAGAAACAGATAATCATAAAATATATATATTTATTTTTTTTAACCTATACAACATGTAAGTTTATCGGTCTTGAATTTTTTTTACCATTCTTTTAACGTCTTGAGTAATAATAATATTAAAAACTCACAGCATTCATCCAAAATTAATTAACTCCCTGGCAAAATGTAAAAATCCCAACCTGCAATTTTCACCACCGGCCACCGATACCTCCATCATAACTTCCTCCTCTGTCTCATAACCGTCGCATGCACCAGAAAGAGAGGTTATAATGTGGCTTTCGGCGGCAAGACCAGAGGTAGGTACCTATCCATAAAGGGGTGGGGGAAAAAGGTGGGGGGGGCAGGAATGTAATCAAATTACTTCTAGAATGATTCATGGTCCCCCTTTGAAGGCACTTTGTTTGGCCCAACTTTCGCGTTTTGCTTACGCGCGTGTCATTTTCGTACCGCGTCAGGTTTTCCGGTATTTAAAAAATATTACGTTTTGAGTCGTTTTTAAATTGGATAATTAGTCCGTGTTTTGCTTTTCCATTTTAAGGGTGGAATTATATCATTACGTTTTTAATATTCATTGTAAAGATGATATCGCTTTGATTTAAACCCTTTTAGTACACCGTACATTGATAGCAGTCACGGAGAAAAATGTATTGCTACACGGAGAAAAATGTTATTCGAAAAAACGATAATTTTAATAGTAAAAACGGTTAAAAACGGGACTGAAGTTCTTACGAACAAATTAACAGGGTTTTAATGTTTATTGGCGGGAACATTGAAACCCTGTTAATTTGTTTGTAAAAACTTCAGTCCCGTTTTCACGTATAAAATGATCGTATTTTAGAATAACATTTTTCTCCGTGCAACAGATGTGCGACAATAACAAATTTAGAATGTCAGTGTAAACCGGTAATAATTTCCCCACATTTTGTTAAAAACAATATATTTTAAGGTACACAAGATACCATTTTTATCTCCCCTAGCAGTACCACCACGCTTATGCTAGAATTATTTATAAGCATAAAGCGTAAGGGTCACATAACGTAAGCGAATCGAGGGGATGGTACGCGCATGCAAATTAAAATTGGAAAAAATTAATCTGGAAATTTTCGTAGGCTCGTCCTGTGATGGACTGCCACACAAGTCTCAGCACATGCTAATAAAATATACATGAAATGAACAGAGATTTCACGGAGAAAAATGTTATTCTAAAATAGGAATATTTTATTCGTAAAACGGTAAAAAACAGGACTGAAGTTCTTACGAAAAAATTAACAGGGTTTCAATGTTTATTGACGGGAAAATGTAAGAATAAATTATTATTATTAATAAAAAATATATATATACATATATCTACTATTATAAATATAATTTTTTTTATTTTTCTATTATTTTTTTAAATAAAAAAAAAATAAAAAAATAATAAAAATAAAATTAAAAAAAAATATATAATAATAAAAATAAATAAAAAAAACACACGTACATGTACATTTTTAGGCATCACCGCGCTAATTTTTCAGATGCATTGTACATATATAATATATAATATGTATATAATGTGTAGAATGTATATTGTATAATATAATATGTATGTGTAAAATACTTCTACGTTACCCGTTTGTGCCTATACTTACAGAGTTTTGTTTGTTATGTGGTTTTTAATGTTATCACTGTTATCAGTGACAACCCTGGCAAAAACCAAAACACGTAATTTTAAATATAAGTACCTTTGTTAGTTGTGAATCTCTAAATTTAAGTCACAGGTGTAAATATGTAATAATGTAAGTCACTAGTTATGTCAGTAGTTATAAGTCTTAGTCGTAAGTCACTAGCTATAAGTCTTACATGCAAGTCCTAGTTATAATTATAAATCTTAGTTTATTTGTACAGCGCCCTTGAGGTGATTTTTCACGAAAACGGCGCTATATAAATTAGCCAAATATTATTATTATTATATAGTTTTGTATCGCTGATCAAAGAACCGGTGGATTTGCATCCATTATTTTAGCCACAGGTTTTTATATTAGTCTGGTGTGTAGTTAGAAGTAAGATTGTAGAAATGTATTGAAATTTGTACAGCGCCCTTGTGAGATTTTTCACAAAAACGGCGCTATACAAGTCATCCAAATATTATTATTATTATTAGAACAAATTTCGTACGTATACCAACAAATTATTCTCACATTTTCCCGCCAATAAACATTGAAACCCTGTTAATTTGTTCGTAAGAACTTCAGTCCCGTTTTTAACCATTTTACGAATAAAATGATCGTATTTTAGAATAACATATTTCTCCGTGTGTAATAAGGATAGGCAGTTGGAAAATTTTAGGAAACGTCTAGAAATGACTGTATTTTTCTGATTTTTTAATTGAGTTTCGCTAATATTGTCTTCGTATAATTAAAATTTTAGAGTTTGAGGTTTTACTTATTAAGTTAAAAATAAAAAGATTCATCCTAGACTTGCAAAAAAGCCATTAGATAACACTAGACATCGGATTTTATAGACACATAACTCTCTCTAATTACTGCGTTAATGCATATTTTAGACTTTTTCCCAATCGTCCATATTTCGTTGGTCAATTTGACAGTTCTGAGACCATTACAATTCAGTCAAGCAAGCTAACATTTGAAGACGCATCCATTAAACAGAATATCGCCCTCATCTCAACACATATCCACAAGTTACCATATGCCATGAAAAAATTGGAAACAAAAAAACCTTCCTCTATTTAAATTGTGGCGATTCATATGCCACCTATTTACGTAGCGGCCTACCTAGTTACGGCACTGATTATCCGCCTCTACCTGTTACCTCGCTAGGCAATATAATTTCGACCACCTTCTGGAAAGAGCTCGGATCTGCAATACGCGACACGTAGCGCTGCGCCGAAATTTCGGGAATCTTCCAGCGTGTGCACGATTTCGCCTGCCGTTCTCGTACCGGCCAGGCTCGGCCCTATATAAGTGCTCGAGCAAGCCAAATCGAGTCAGTCATTCTTACTCAGTCTTCACGGCGACAGGCCAGCGGCCTAGTAACACCAACTTCGCAATCTGCGGTTCTGTCGGTATAATATTACTACGATTGTAAATATTCTCTTCATTTGTATATAGTGCATTATGTAAATATTATAAATACATCATCTCATCATCAACAATCATCCTCGTGTTATTATTCCGACCAGCACGCGCGGAGATATCACAACTCACCGATATCTCCTCAATCAACCGGAGGCCCACAAATCTCCTGAACCTAGGAGACCCGCATACTGCCTCTAAAAGTCAATAGAAATACTATAATCGAACAATGGTCGAACTCGCCAACGCCCTTCTTAATTCAATATCAGAAAAGATTCGTAAAAAGTTACGCGCTATTTTGCTTAAAAACCGGAATCTTGAAGACATGAAGAACATTAAAGCCTACATCAACGACACAGGTCATCCCTACCCAAACAAGTATCTACAGAAATGGTGCCAAATTTTAAATTTTGTCCAATGACGTCAGTTGACGTAGAGAGGTCGTTTTCGGGTGACAAACCTCAGGAATTCGCCCTCGGAAAATTGGAAAAATACATGGTCACAAAAATTATGCCTAATTTTAAGATTATTTCGCTGTTTTTGTACCGTCTTTAATTAAAATACATAAAATTAAAAATGTTTTTTTGATTTTGCATTGTGCATATTCTGGGTACATCAAGTGTTTTTAGTGCATATTTGCATGCATATTTTGACACTTCGTTAGTGCATATAATCCGATGTCTAGATATCACATATTAATAATAAAAATGGATAAAACTTCTCCAAGGCACTATCTAGATAGTATTTATTACGGGTTTGAATCATACATAAAGATAGCAGCCAATAAAAATATTCGTTTAGAAAATGAAGATAATGTTGTTAGTTCTTAGTCGAAGTATGCATACAGTTAAGTATTGCCGAATCAGATAGGGACACATTAGCTCTACAGTTATTACAATTGGTAGAGCCCCGACTTGGCAAGGCGTAGATCTTGTGTTCGAGTCCCAGATGTAACCATATGTATTTCTGAATTTTCGGTTTTTAGATTTTCAATTTAGTTTCGTTAAATTGTCTTTATTTAAATAAAATATAGAATATTATATTGCGGTGCATTTCGTGGTAGGTATGTAGGTTCTTCAGGCGAATTTATAAAGTGAAGTTTGTGTATTCTTGCAATATTCCGTACGTTTTAATATTTTTTTTGCTATCAAAATTGGGGTAGGAACAGTTCTTACATACACATATGGAAGACACGGATCCATACATTTTCCTAGGTTGACAGCCGGCGTGCTCTAGAGGCAAGGCGCTCGACTCCCAATCCAAAGGTCGCGGGTTCGAACCCGGCATGCGCAAATAATTTGTTGTTTCACAATTAATTGACTAAAAATAATATATAGTATATTTAAGGCACGTTCCAGAGTGGGAGATACTCTCAACATCGCCCTGGTGTAGGACCACCATTCACAATCGAAACGTTGCTTGAAATGGCTTTAGCCGTGTTTAGTAACCAAATCTGAATAGTCAGATACTTCCCCGCTTTCCTCTTTCCCATTTCCTTCCCCTCCACACTACCTTCGGCTTCACGACATACCCCACCGGCTCCAGACGGAAGCAATTGGGACTCTGTGCGGTATTTATAGAAAAAAAAACCTTACAGTTCTTTCATTTGTTATGACCCGACTCAAGCACATAGCTATCTATTTCAAATGTGGTTCATTAGCAGAGCCTTAGACAGGCCTGTCACTCACTCAGTTGTTAAAATAACCAGCCATCGCATCGGCTAAAAAACCTGTTTGGGCATCGAATTTATGATTATCAGAGATATCATGTTTTTAAATAATATTGAAACACTACCTAGAAATGTTCCACTACGAATAGAACTTATCTTAGCTATATTTTACTGATTCAGCATAGTTTTTAAAATTATTAAATTTGTTAAAATTCGTTGATGTGATAAATTTTCATGTGAGGTTCGATAATATTATTTAAAGAGAAAAGAGTGCTAGGGGAATATTATTTGAGGCAGAATCGAATGAAGAAGAATTCGAGGATGCCGAAAAAAGACACGACACAATCAGGTGATGATGATTACAAAGATTTCTCTTTTGTGGAGTTAATGTAAATAGATAAATAAATTAAATTTGGTATTCTCCATAGAGACAGAAGTCTTAGCTAGCAATAGAACAGTGCCATAAAGTGTACTGCATCCCCAAACAGAAAGCAGCCCCTAATATCCAGCCGTGGCTTATCTTGGGTAAAATGCAACCCCTAAAGCGATAAGGATGCAAGCAAAATGCATGTTTTACAGGTCTTTCTGCGGCTTCAGTTACGGTACAGGTTGGTTTGGAATACACGGAGAAAAATGTTATTCTGAAATACCATCATTTTATTCGTAAAAACGGGACAAGAAGTTCTTACGAACAAATTAACAGTGTTTCAGTGTTTATTGGCGGGAAACTGTAAGAATAATTTGTTGGTATACGTACGAAATTACGTATACCAACAAGTTATTCATACATGTTATTATTCATACAAGCTCATATAAACACCCAATGGTACATAAACATACCACAAGATTTAAAGAAGTAAAGGGCCTAAAAACTGCTCGAATATTAAATAAATATGGAAGCCGTACTCTTGAATACCAAATACCAGTGATTTTCAATAAAATAAATAAAAACTTAAAATTTGAAAAAAATGACAGATTATGCCCTAAAATGATAAAAATGTGGTTAATTAACGAAAATTCCATGTATCTTTAAATATGTTGAATGATTATCTTAATGTAGCTGCCTATATATCTTATTATTAGGCATTTACATTGAAATATCTTATAGATGTAATTCAAATAATCTAATATTATTACGTGATCTATCCTAATGTGTCCTTAAAACTATATAATATGTATTAACAAATATTTCCTTATGTATAATATTAAGAGTGATAAATTGTAGAACCTACAGACAAGCTGCCATATGACAGCTTTGTGGGACTACCCTTATTTTGTAAAAATGTATTTTTTGATAAATAAAAATAAATAAAAATAAAATGTTCCCGCCAATAAACATTGAAACCTTGTTAATTTGTTCGTAAGAACTTCAGTCCCGTTTTTAGGAATAAAATGATCGTATTTTAGAATAATATTTTTCTCCGTGTAGCAGTATATCGATTCAATACTTTACAAATATTTTTAATAGAGTTTTTGAATAATACAAATGTTTATGTAAGAAATTCAAAACGAACAGAACTGAAACAAAGACGGTAATCTTTCCTTTTGTTAAAAAATGAGTTAGAGATGGAGGTGGATAAAGAAACAAAAATACTATCGACAGCTACAAAGGGTTCGGAGCATAAATGACAGTAACCCATATATATATTTAATAAATGTATTTAGTTCTCCAACAATAACGACAATCTCAGTATCGCCCTGGTGCAAGACCAGCGTTCAGAATTGAAACGTTGCTTGAAATGGCTTTAGCTTAAATGTGTTTAGTGACTAGATCTGAATAGCCTGGCACTTCCCCACCTTCATCTCCCCATCTCGTTCCCTTCCGCCTCATAACATACCCCCATTGGGGATGCCATAGTCTCACTGGCTCCAGACGGGAGCAGTTGGGACTCTTGTAATATATTCTTTATTTTAATTTTTTTTTTCAATCCCAAGTCCCTACTGATCCCACGGCTATACGTCCCGACGGGATCAAGTGATACGCACGCTGTTTGTTGTGTTACCGCACTACTGGAACAAGGCGAAATGCTTATCATGTAACCCGCCGCAAGGCTATTTACCCGTCCAAATACATAGAATGCAGGGGCTTAACAGGACATTTTTAACTGTCAAAAACAAAATGATGCTGAATAGTCATTTGATGACTTTGCCACGTGAATTTCGGCGAAACAACTGGGCATTAACTATCTCTTTTACTTTTAAAATCAACAACAAAATAATTAACTATAATCTTCAAATCGTGATAAAAACACTTCTTCAAAAATCTTCCTAAACAGTCTTCTTTATCCGTAAGCCTCGCATAATTCGACTTGTCTTTTACTCTTGCAGCCCCCTAAACATGATATTATACAGGATAGGAGAACCGGATACAGACCGGATGGGGTAGTTCCGGAAGCTGTGGAGGCTTCGCTTAAAAGCCTCGACCCCGAAAGCCTTGCCCCTTTAGCTAACATAAGCTTCCGTTTCCGGAGTAACGAGCACACTAAACTTATCCCATTTTCTGGTTCTGCAACGTTAAGAGGTTTGACACGATTATACTGGTAACATAGTAACACTAGCTTAATATCCTTAGCCAAATAATTATATTTGATTTAATAACATAGTTAATTTATCGATGGGTAACATGGGGGAACATAAACAGAGAATACCGGAAATTAGCCTTTTTAAATCAAATTCTAAACGCATTGACTCTTTTTTACAAAAAAACATAAATTGATTTTGAAAGATTGTTATTTTATCTGGTAACCGCTTTTTTTAAATTTTGAAAAACTAAGTTTATTTTTAATATACAAAGGTTATATATACCGTAAATCGTTGGCAGATTTTTTTCAATTTTCAAACGACATAGGTATTGTATTATACAATAAAAATTTCAAATTATATAATCACACAACAAAATAAATCAATATATAATCTAATAACAGAATTTTTGAATTTTAATTTTAATTAAATTAAAATCATTGAAAAATAAATCCCACAGAACGTGTTTTGTGACGAAAATCCTAATTTTTTCTATTTATTTAAAGTCTTACAAACAAAACTAAAAAATATTTTTTTACATACTTATTTTGTTCAGAGATTAATTAGTTACTAAGATACTTACAGGATATTTAATAATTTATCATCGTGCGTTTTGAGCATTTTTATTGCTTACTTGAATGTAGGTATATATTAAAGCAAGTTTTTAATGAAATAAAGCGACATTAAATTGTTGATACGGGAAATAATAGATCTTTCTCGTCAGAACCTACCAGTACAGTTGCAAGCATTTTAAAACTTTTATTCTCAGCCGCTGGTCAATGGCTGTTAATGTGTTGTATAATACAATATTTTGTTTGAAAATTTAACAAATCTGCTAACGACCAACGGTATAACCTTATTATATTAAAAACACAGTTGTTTTTTGAAATTTAAAACATAACTTTACTAGATAAAATAATAATCTTTCGAAATCAATTTATGTTTTTTTGTAAAAAAGAGTCGAATAATCTAGAATTTAATTTTAAAATGACAAATTTCCGGTATTGTGTGGTTATACCCTCTTAACTTTTAGATTTAAATTTAAAGTTTGGTGTTTTCTCTTTCTTTTCAACACTTTTAGATAATATTTCTTACCATGATTGTAAGGCGCTCCGCTGACGAGGCAACTGATAACCAACTAAAACCGGCTGGTTTCTCTGTCTTGATTGGTCAAAAAGCTTGTTTAACCATAGACGAAGAACAATCAGCTGACAGCTGGCAACTAGCAACGGCCGGCCACGGCAATTAGCCGTGAAAGTCGCGAGTCACCGCTTGCGTTACCATTGACAACAGGTGTTTGGGTGATTGTGTAGTGTGCGGGCCATTACATTGTTATACAAAGTCAGTTGCCAGTTGACAGTTTTCAGTTGCCTCAGTGGGCGGATCGCCTAAGAGAGACACAACGATTTATATGAGACCTATATGAATTGTTCCCAAAAGCGAACAAATTAACCCGAGGAGTTGAAGTTTTAAATTTTAAATTGCCAAGAATTGGGAATGCGGGATCTGAAAGCGTAAAATAGTCTTTCAAATTCTTAATTCAATCCCATTTGCCGAACTAAGCAGTAGTGTGTAAGAATTTCCATTGAAGTTATTAATTTAATTTTATCAATTTAATATTGTTATCTCGCACCTTTAATAAAGAAATTGAATGATAGCTTTATCAATTCACAGCCAGAGACTCTTACTTACGGCGCTACTTCACTCTCTTGAAATATGAAAACTCCGCGGCGAAATGGCCAAACTTTGGATATTCCTAAGTGATTTCCGGTACGTAGGTTCCTTTCCCGGGTAGGAACAGGAACCTACATAGTAGAAGAAGGTTCTAGCTTGTTACATGGCCGCCTTCCGGTCGCCTGCCAAGAATATTTCACGATTTATTTAATACTTTCTGACGGGCCGATTTATAAACTTCTGCGGTTATCGTAAACTCTGTAGATGAAATGTTCGATACGGAAAAGTTGGGTCGATGTTAAAAAGCGCTTTCCGATATTACATAAAGAAGACATCTACTTTACCAGCTGGGGAGATATAGACAGTATTTGTTTATTAAGACGTACAGAGAATATTATTTTATTTTATTTATTTGAAACACAGACATTATAGAACATTCTTGTGGGTTATACAAAACCAATTAAAATACAAATATAAATATCCTTAGACTAATGTGTCTGCAGTAATCACATTTGCATATTCACAGAGGCAAACACATTCATAGTTTCTATTTATATTTCTATCTATATTTGTAGCTATTTTTATTTTAGCAGAAGTAGTTCAAGACATGAGCGCGGTGTATATTCGTTTGTTGTCGTATAATATAATTTGTACTGAAAAACATGTTTTTTAAATCAGTAAAAATAATCATCCTCGCAAAAATGTATTACACATTGTAGTTACAACACTTTAAAAAAAAATCATATATATTATTGTATACATAAATTATATCTAACATCGTAAATTTTAATGTAGTTTCTCTTTCTCTATGTAGGTATTATCAGTTCACACTTCTAAACATATAACCTAAAATAATTTCATATCGTTATGTTGTAAATCATATTGTAATTCCTCCATCTTATTATCAGGTACCTGGTTAACACATTAAATACTACCAACTTACCTACTTTTCTTATACTCTGTAAATCTGAATATAGTATATGTTACCAGGCTAATTCGGTTAATACGAATAGAATATATGCTACCATATTACTTTTTCTACATGTTTTCAGTTTTTTGATATGTAATTATATACATTTCTTAAGGACTAATAATATGAACTAAAACCTGTCAATTTGTCTGTCCTGGAACGGGAAACTTTCCTAGTTGGACAGGCAAAGCTTTCTTATATGTAAATTGTACTTTTTTGTATCCTTCTATAATAAATAAATAAATAAAATAAACATAAAGCAAAACAATGTCAGTATTTTTATTCATAACTTAAAAACTTAATTACAAAATTTGAAAGGCATAATAAGTAGAAAATATTTATGAATTATTTATTAAAAAATAATAAAATAACCGATCGACCGACTCTAGAAAAAGGATTTTGGCGTAGCCGTTACAACGATGAGCTCTACACTCTGTTTAAGGAACCAAAAGTGACACAATTTATAAAGTTGGGAAGACTTCGGTGGCTGGGTCATGTGGAAAGAATGACAGAGCATCAAGCACCAAAGTCGCTGCTAAACTCTAGACCTGTAGGGCGAAGGAGCCTGGTAAGACCAAAGTTAAGATGGAACGACAACGTCCTCAAAGACCTAGGTACGTTACCTTGGAGCTTCCAAACTGGAGAGAACTAGTACAAAACAGAGATGAGTGGAGGAAGACTCTCGAAGAGGCCAAGACCCACCAAGGGTTGTAGAGCCAATTAAGATAATGAATAAAACAGCAAACAAATTTTAATTTTTTATTTTTTAGGAGATATTTCTTGAAATAAGTTATATTATTTATAAAAATATCAATGTGTGCGTTTTAGCAAGATCGTTGTATGATCGAGATATTCTAGATATAATAGGATTAAAATATCCAGTATTATCCGATATTAAAATGTCGGTCCAAAAGGTTTCTGTTCGATTTGGGCCTGGCGTATAACTTGATTTGATTGACAAAGTTACTATCTGCCCGATAATTCACAATTTTATAAAGCATTAAGAGGTCATTTATGATTCGTCTTTTAACTAGACTCTCTAATTTGAAATATCGTCACCTTAAAGCAACAGTGAGATATCTTGAAAAATGCTGTTCTGAGATAATAGGACTTTTAGGTTTGCGTGAGTTCTAGCAGAATCAAATTAACTAATGTTGCAGGTTAATGATATGGTATTAGAGAGGTAAATTATTTAACATCAACGTAAAATTGTAATAATAGATAAATAATATTTTTTTTTCAGACTAATTTTATATACGTAAATTTGGAAATATCTCAAAATTGAGATTTTACTTGTAACTAGGGCATTTTTTTTTCAAAATATTTCAGTAATGTATCACGTAGAGCTCACAATTTTACATCGAACTGCATACTTATCTCAAAAGTGATTTTTTCGAAGATAACGGTATGTAAGTCTTTGTTATAATACAAGTTATAAGGTATCATAAATTATATTTTACTTGTCCGTAGAATGTCATTAGATAATTTCGCCTAAGATGTGAACGGGTCTTAAAACTTAATTAATGAATGAATGAATAATAATAATAAAAAAGAAGAATGTGGGTGGAGATATAAATACATTGTAAAATCATTACTTTAAGTTTATAGGGAGTTTGGTTTTGTGGCAAGGTAACGTAAGACATTTGTAAATTAAGGGTAGGAATTCATCCATCCAACTCATCCATCCAATTCATCAATCCAATTCATCTATCCAATTCATCTATCCAATTCATCCATCCAATTCATTCATCCAATTCATCCAACCAATTCATCCATCCAATTCATCCAACCAATTCATCCATCCAATTCATCCATCCAATTCATCCATTCAATTCATCCATCCAATTCATCCATCCAATTCATCCAACCAATTCATCCATCCAATTCATCCAACCAATTCATCCATCCAATTCATCCATCCAATTCATCCATTCAATTCATCCATCCAATTCATCCATCCACTGTTCAATTGAATGAATTACAAATCGGATGCAACACTTTGCTTGAAATGCCTTAAGCCGCGTTTAATTATCAATTTGGGAGGCGGGTATGAGTACCGCCGCACCGGAAACCATTTACTGGATAACCGCCACATCTGCCGTAGGTCACCCCAAGTAGTTCGCTACATTTTGGTAATTTATCAGGGGTGACCGGGTTCATGGGGTGAAGTTTGTCAGGATCTTGGCGGTGGATGCATCTGCCCACCAACTACGTGACAGGCTGGATCGGGAGAGACTGATTTAGGGAGACCATTTGACCTCTCCAACAGGACTCTCTCGAAACATCGCCTTTCACTGCAGTGGGAGGGATACATTCATACGTCCATCACTCCTACACGGAAAAAATGTTATTCTAAAATTCGATCATTTTATTCGTAAAAACGGTTAGAAACGGGACTGAAGTTCTTACGAACGCAATAAACAGGGTTTCAATGTTTATTGGCAGGAACATGTAGATAAGAATAATTTGTTGGTATACGTAATTTGTTGGTAATAGGAGCATATATATACCAATAAATTATTCTTACATTTTCCCGCCAAAAAACATTGAAACGCTGTCAATTTGTTCGTAAGAACTTCAGACCGGTTTTTAACCGTTTTTACGAATAAAATGATCGTATTTTCGAATAACATTTTTCTCCGTGTAGAGACCCTGACCCCAGATTCCTACCCACCCCTCATACCTATTTCTTTCCATTAATTCCTCTCCTTTCTTTCCTAAAAAGACCCACACAACATCCCCATGGGTGACATAGGCCCTGAGAGGAATTATTTTCCTCAGGGCCTCCTGTGTAGAGCTTAAGTAAAAAAATTACGTTAATAGTTAATTAATACACTTTTTTTAATACCCACCTTCCTTTTCTACATCTTTTTTCTCTCCTCATTCCCGCCAGTCTCACAGCATACCCATTTTTGGGATGCCACATTCTCATTGACTTCGGACAGTTTTCGTTTTTCACATTAAAAACAAACAAATAAAAAAGTCGGTAAAACATGTTTCAGGAAACATGATTAGGTAGTAATAAGTACAGATACCTAATTATTTGAGTTAGAATTTTATCTAATTTACCACTGACTAATAAAAACTGACAACTTGCCTAACTATAAGAAATACTTGGCATCTGAAAATGATTAAAAAAAAACCAACAAACAACATATTATCACAAACCGTTATTACTTATTATTGTGACGTGAAGTCTTTGTTATAATGTTTATTAAACTAATAATGTACCAGAGGCACAAAACGTTAAAGTTTATACTTGCAAACCACAGAAATAAATAATACATAATTGAATTTTTTCACATCTACCTCTTTTTAAGTATTAGCCTTCGCAATGATTAGAAGTTAACAAGATTGGTCTTTTCGGCTGCAAAGATGACCAAATATTATCTAACTTGTGTAACAAAACATAATATGAAGTCTTATCTTATTTTTTTACCTTCAAATTAATATTTCAAAGTATTACAGAAAAAAGCATTGCGAGAAAAATGTCTGCGAACATAACTATTTCACATTTTTGTGCAGTAGATTTCAGCTTGCAACCAACAAACTCAAAATTAAAATGGCACAAGTATAGACAAAAAAAAACAGCTCTAAATAGGTGGTGGTAAATTATTGGCTTTCTGTTATTAGTCGTATTTTCCGCTCATACCGAGAAAACGTCTCGTCTTCGTAGGTAAATCAAAATAGATTTTATTAAATGAAACAAGTAACTTTGTATCAACCACTATTATATAATGGTTTCTTCGTCAGGGTAGTAGTAACATCAAAAAACAAAATAAACAAACAAGGAGAGGCTAAAAAGAACTATAAACAAAAATAGTATAGAGAGAGGTGATTAATTAATTAAAAAATATCGTAAAAAACAATTATTTATAAATAAATATAAAAATTATTTTAGAATATGAAAAAATTACATTATATTAATTATCAAAAGATAATCAAGATTTTTAAACAACAAAAAAAATTATTTAAAAAAAAAAATTGGTTATTAAAAAAATTTATATATATATATTATTTTTTAAATATAAATAATAATATTCTTTTGTTTTTGATGTTATTACCACCCTGACGAAGAAACCATCGGTTTCGAAACATGTAGGTAATTGTGATCATATAATAGTGGTTGATACAAAGTTATTTGTTTCATTTAATTAAAAATGATGCCACAAAGTGAATTTGCGAAGTTTGAAGAAATAAAATAGATTTTATTTATTGTTTGAAACATTTACAGAGTGTTAATTACATTACTCTAATTAAAAATGTTCTCAGCCTGCGTAATCAAATTTTATTTCTTACTAGGTGGAGGTTCTAGTGGTGAAAAAAACAATGATAATAATCAAAATGAAATATAAAACATAGATAGGTAATAAATTAATTAATTTGACATTAAAAAAAAAAACCTTCCAAGTTTTTCGAGCACAGACTAATACTGGATATGATTTAAGATTTTCACGGCTTATTATAGTGATTTATTTTTGGTGTATTGTGCCTTCTTTAGCCAACGTTTCGGACATCATCGGGGAAATTCCAAAGTCGCGAATTCGCAAAATCATAATTCGGAGACATTGAGGTTTGAAGTTTAGAATTGATATCCTAAATCAATTTATATTATTAGTAAACCAGCTTAAATAAATCTGTAGATTATACATAATAATGTGTAATAGAAAATAAATGGCAAGATACGCCCAATTAGTAAATTTAAAAATTTGTTATGTTTAACTCAAAACTGATATTGGACCGATATTATTTTTATTATTAAATATTTTTCGATTACACCTCAACCCTGATTATGGACACTGCAATGCTGTACGAAACGTTAGCTAAAGAAGCACGGCAACACGGCATTATACCCCAAAAAATTACCATAAAACGGACTAATCCCGTTGACACGCATAAACTTTGTAAATAAATCTATTCTCAAAATACTTTTATTCACGAACTGAAAAAAGGTTTGTTATTCTTAAATACCTCTGAATTTTCACAGAATTAGCGTAAAACGCGGTTAAACTGTTTTACAGGCTTGTAAAACAGTAAATCAATTTCATTAAACTGTCTAAAAAATATGTTGTAGGTAGACCTACCTATCTAGTGCGGCAAATAACATCGCAAATTTTTCACATAAATAGCCTCAACAAAAACCAAATTTAAATGGTAACCGCAGACGTCTAAACATTTTCGCTGGTACGTGTTACCTGTTTCGGTATTTCCCGCCTAAATGCTCCTAAAATGGCAGAATAAAACGAATGACAGCCGATACAAAGAGGAAAAACACGTAGAAATCAACTGTTCGGTGAATTAGCCATTATTTTTCGCTCCGACAGAGAACGCTTGTCGAATATTTTATCATGGCGGCTGTGAATTCTTTATGCAAAATCGTTCGGCGAACGGTCCCCCTAAAAACCCACCAACCCAACTCGTAAAGACAATCCTGCCAGCTTGTATACTTGTAGCCGGGGCTTTTCCTTTTTCTGGTTGCCAACCTATTTTAAGGGCAGAGCTGGCTTGGGAAATTGATGGGAAATATACACAAATAATCTTATCTTACTAACATTATAAACGCGAAAGTTTGTATGGATGTATGTGTGTTTGTTACTCTTTCACGCAAAAACTATTGAATGGATTTTAATGAAACTTTACAATAATATATCTCATACTTCAGAATAACATATAGGCTTTATAAAGCTAGCTATTTTCAATATATTATAAATAATAAATTTGAGAATGACATTTTGCAAAACAATCAAATTTCATTTAAATCAAAATTCTATTTTAGAAATTATTGAATTTATTTGAAGTACTCGCCTAATACTTTGAATTGAATCAAGAATTATAGATCTTTAAATAAATAGGTTAAGAATTTTGGTATAAACATAGATGCGACCTAGGAAAAAAAATAGGCTAATAGAAGTAGGTACTAATCCTGCACAGCCGAAGTCGCGCGCAAAAGCTTGTACATAATATATTATCTGCAAACAATTGCGACAAAAACCTATGGAGAGTTTAAAATTAATGAACCTTAAAAATTTATGTTGAACTCTCTCAATTTTTATTTGATGTGCTTTATAGTATGGTGACCAAATAGTGGAATTGTATTCTAAATTACTTCTAACTAAGGCAGTGAAGAGTATTTTAAATGAATAAAGTGACGTAAAATCTTTGACTGTTTAAAATAAATCCCAAACATTTCATAGCCCTATTAGTAACTTCATTAATGTGTGGAACAAACGTTAATTTTTCATCTAATACGATACCCAGATCCTTGATATGAGACATCTTTAAATATATTCGATTTAAGTTCAACCCTTAAATTGATTCGCATATAATCCCACCCCAAAACCGTCCCTGCTTATTTCTTACCCAATATCAGTTCTCGTCTTCTCTTGTTAACCGATGTATTATTCACTATGGGGGCGAGACAAAGCCGGGGGGGGGGAGGGGCGAACAGACGGTGGAAGGGGTCGTTCCGTATTTTATGATAATCTATAAAGTTGTCCTGCTAGCAGAGGGGGCGGCAGGGGGCGGAGGAGGGGGGCGATGAGAAACGAATCAGATTGGAGTGGCTGTTCTACACTGGCGAAAAGGATTCTATTAATAAAAACAATATGTATTTTTTTAACCAAATGCTATTTAAGAGTGCTTTACTAGAGAATACCGGAAATTAGTCATTTTTAAATCAAATTCTAGACGTATTGACTCTTTTTTACAAAAAAAAACATAAATTGATTTTGAAAGATTGTTTTTTTATCTGGTAGATGCAGTTTTAAAATTTTGATAAACCAAGTGCATTTATAATATACTCTAAGGTTATACCAGTAGTCGTTGGCAGATTTGTTCAATTTTCAAACGATAGATTTTATTAAACAACACAAATTTCAAATCGTACAACAAAATAAATCAATATATAATCTAGTCAAAACAGTTTTCAAAATTTAAATTTTAGATAAATAAAAATCATTAAAAAATAAATCCGAGAACGTGTTTTGTGACAAAAATACCTCAGTTTTTCTATTTATTTAAGGTCTTACAAACTAAAATATTTCAGATTTTTTTACACATTATTGAAAAATTATAAATTATTTCGATCAAAAATTAATTTTAAGAAGTATATAATTTTCATTCATTTATTATCTCCCGTTTGATAATTTTTATGGCAGTTCGAGACATAAATTCTCCCGATTCATTAGCCGCCGAGATGCGGCCGTGTGAGGTTGTCTGTTCGCGCTGCTCATTTTGACAACATTTCGCATTAAATTTAAAACTAATAACATTTAGCTTAATGGTTGTAAAAACATCCGCGCGCAGCGCTGTTAACAAAAACAGAATAATGGATTGCTGGATATTACCTCTTAACTTAGCCTAAATGTATTTATTTTATTTCATTTGAGGTAGGCGGGGACGCAGCACAGCTTCTCCGCGTAACAAACTGGAAGTCAGTTAGGTACTGGGCCACACGCCATCGGAGAGAGAGAATTTCGATTGTTGTCAACATCGACATACTTAGTCGAAAGTTGTCAAGCATTAAACGGAAGGCAGTTTTGAAGCTGCTATTTCTTAATTCAGAAATAATTATTAATTCGTGTAAGACTTCTTACTTAGACTAACGTAAGTAGTTCAACCAACAATCCATGAAATTATGTTGTTAAATGACATTTTAAACGATTCACAAACATTTGGTGCCGATAGGTGAACATTATATCTGACTGAGCGTAGAGAAATCCGGTTTTAAACTCGAACTACTCGAGCGATTCGCCCTTTTTTTTACATTTGCTCCACATAGGAGGCCCTAAGGAAAATGATTTCCCTAGGGACCTATGTCATATTTGGGGATGCTGTGTTGAAGGTGTTTTTAAGGAAAGGGGGAGAGGGTATGGGGGTTGGGTAGGAATCTGGGGTTCAATGTGTCCAAATCATCCACCGCCAAGATCTAGACGAACCTCACCCCCATGAACCCGGGCACCCCTGCTAAGCCACCAAACATAGCAAACCATTTGGGGTGACCTATGGCAGAGGTGTTGGTTATCCAATAAATGGTTCCCGGGGTGGCGGTACCCATTCCCGCCTCCCAAATTAAAACTACATCTTTCTGTAAATTTGTTTGTTACATTTCCTAGTGTTCTTGAACATTAAAAGCGGATAAACTAAAAATAAAAAGGATAAAAAGCTCTGCATAATGAAGGGTTTGTGAACGTAAAACGGGGTTTTTTAAGAATAGTGATCACACAGACAAGCAAAGATTTGGTGCGATTTCGAGTGACTCGAAATATTAAAACTGTGAAAATTACTTTAACTATTAAAACTTATAATAAATACACTGGTATTTAAGTTATAAGGTCATTATTGATTAAGAAATAACAAAATCTAAAGGGACTGGAGGTCCTTATTCTCTTCATTTCTAACACAAGGACGAAATATATAATTGGTTGTATTTTTGGTTTAAAATGTATAAAATTATCATCATGGTAAAACCATGTACGATCGTGTTAGGAATGTGGAGCTCCGAAAAGAATGCAAAGCCGATGTGAGCGTCATAAGTAAGATTATAAACGAGACGCTTAGATGGTTTGGACATGTAGAGCGAATGAATGAAGAAAGGAGTGTCAAGAGAATATATGATGCGAATGTGAATGGTAGAAGAAGTCGAGGATGCCCGAGGAAGACATGGCACGATCAAGTGAATCAGATACTTGAGTCGGGCCATGTCAAGAGTCAGAATAATAGAAGAGCATGTATGATAAGATGTATGAATGTGAATGAGGCGAGGAGTGTATGCCAAGACCGAGTTGTTTGGCGGTCCGTCCTCCCTGCCTACCCCTGCGGGGAAACGGCGTGATGGTTAGTTAGTTAGTTATGATATCTAAAACAAAAAAACGCCTATGTCACGCCTATATCACGCATATGTCATCTGTGAAGATGCTGTGCGGCGGGTCTTTTTGAGGAGAGGAAGGAGTGAACATGGGGTATTGAAGAGACTGTTCCGAGCTGTTGAACTCAAGAACGAGTCGTAGAAACGACCCGTGCTCCTATGTAACAAATGTCAACAGTGTGCATATTTAGGCCCGCTTTTGGCGTGTTTCCCGACTACGCACCAGTGCCGAGGAGATCAATGATGCTAGTTCCACGGAGCCTCTTTCATTGAAATACCGATAGAACAAGGACAGCATTCCGACCCGACGCGACACCTGTGCTCTAAAGAATGCAATCCATTTGTTAAGACGGGAAAACCTAACAAAAGGACCGCCCATTTTTGCACAAAGTCGGGGGTTTTTTCTGGAGCTCCAGACCAAAGGCTACCAAATTCAACCGTGGGGCGCACTTGCGATTTGTACAGGGTTAGCAGTTGTATAGATACTATTAAAATATCTGCGGGCCCTGTACACGTACAGTACCTACGCCCAGTTTTTGAGAGGCTAACTTAACTCTGGCTTCGATGGAGCCCCCATACCTGAGCTGGTCACTTAGAGTTACACCAAGCATATCAACGGAAGGCCTGTTCGGAAGGTTGCTCCCTAATAATAGGTTTAAAATAGTGTAGGTACTAAATGAACCAATAGGTACTCAAAGAAGGAAAACAATTATCAATACTTCTTCAATAATATACCTAGAAAATACAATTTAAAGGGAAAACAAGAATGTAAAACATCAAATTATATTATCATCTATCTAAGTTACACGCGTTTCATTTTTATTTCATATTAGGTAGGTAGCTATACAAATACGAAGGATTTTTCCCACAAAAAGGTCTCGTACGGTTTTATATGTGAATAATGCAAATATTTTGAATATTATCTCTGGCATAGTAAAAGGTTCGGGCAAGCGGGTACCTGCCTAAAAGATACAATCTTACCGAGCTTCTAGCCACTCGTTGACTTTTCCCTGGAGCATAAGGAAACCCGATTTTCTTAACTTGCAATACCTTTCCGTATTCCTTTGGGTGAGCGCGGGCGTTTTTCTGTGTTGCCCACTTTGGAAATAAAAACGCTTTTATTTTTCATATATTTATTAGGTAGGTGATTCAGTTTTCTTCAAACTGCGAGGCGAGTATACTTTTTTTAGAGGGTGTATTATTTACGAATTTGTTAGAAAAGGATAGTATTAACGTTAAATTTGAAAATGGTAGATAAAGTCGGGGATGTCCGAGGGAGCACGGAGAAAAATGTTATTCTAAAATACGATCATTTTATTCGTAAAAACGGTTAAAAACGGGACTGAAGTTCTTACGAACAAAATAACAGGGTTTCAATGTTTATTGACGGGAACACGTAAGAATAATTTGTTGGAATACCTAATTTCGTACGTATACCAACAAATTATTCTTACATTTTCCCGCCACTAGAACATTGAAATACTGTTAATTTGTTCGTAAGAACTTCAGACCCGTTTTTAACCGTTTTTACGAATAAAATGATCGTATTTTAGAATAATATGAGACATGGCACAAAAAATGTATTCGATACGATATCTTCATAAATGGTTGTTTATCAGAATTATTAGTTATGTTAAATTTAAAACATGTTTATTAGTACCTAATAAGGCTATTAGTCTGTTATGTTATATACAGGTAGAGGTAGGTACGCTCGTGTGAAAAATGTGGAGATCCGCAAAGAATGCATGGCTGGTGTAAGCGTAATGAGTAAGATTAAGAAAGGGACCCTCAGATGGTTTTGGCATGTAGAGCGAAAGGAGTGTAAGGATGACGCAAGTGTGGATGGTATAAGAAGTGGGGGACGTCCGGGGAAGACATGGCACGATCAAGTGAATCAGATACTTGAGTCGGGCCATGTGAAGAGTCAGAATAATAGAAGAATATGTATGAGACGATGTATGAATGAGGCGAAGAGTGTATGCCAAGACCGAGTTGTTTGGCGGTCCGTCTTCTCTGCCTACTTCTGTTGCGAAACTTCGCGATGGTTAGTTAGTTAGTTAATTAGGTAGGGGTACCTAGTGTATTATTTAATTTAATGTATTAATTTACTTTTTAATTTTCTCTTTCATATCTTTTCTATGTAGGTTTTTTTTTGCTGATTCCTTGGATGTAATTTAAATCTTTACGAAAAACGTAACTTATTTATTTACTTTATTATTTAAACTTTCTGTTCCTTGTTCTTTTTTATATTTTAATTAAAATTATTATTGTTATCTTCTTCTTCAATGATATTTTTTTAAATCATCCATATTTTGAGTATCTCTCCTATAAAGTACTAGGTAGAAAAATAATACAGGGGGTTCCTACCCACATGAAGAATGAAAAAACCCCTAAGTTTCCCCTGGAGACGACGGTCGGAAACAGAAGTTGGCGGGAAAAGCTTTTCATCCATGTTGAAAATGAGATGTAAAAATTCATACCTTTACTTTCAAGTGTGTGTTGTACGCCGTATACGTTTACCTATCTTTACCTTTGCCGAAAATATAATATCACCTATAATACATGGGTTGTACCCCAGGTTGTATTGTAAATACTTAAATATAAATTATTAAAAATTCTGAAAATATGCATACATTATAAGACAGACGTAAAATAAACAGTTTTTTATTCAAAATACTTACGGCACGCTTACCCGCTCAAAAAGAAGTAGAATAAGAGATACGACAATACGAATGTTAGAGGGTGGGAGCTAATATTAAAAACCATAAAATACAAGCGATAATTGTGAAAATATTTAATAAAACACGACTCGTTTAAAATATAGCAAAATCTTGTGGGGTTAAGTAGCATATAAAGAAACATTGTGAATTTTTTCATATCGCCTTAAGTTTCACTTTCAAAATTGTGTTAAAAATTTTGAAGGCGAGTACGGGTACCGGGGCCCCGGGAACAGTTTATTGGATAGCCAACACCCTTGCCAACACCACTCCAAATTGTTACGCACAAGTTGTTTGAGTATGCATTAGTTGTATGCCATCAAATTAGTATCATACACTGTTTTCCGAATACTTCACGTAGTATGTATGTATAACTAACTGGGTTTTTGTTCTTTGCACAAAAAAAAACGAATTACAGAGCGTAATTTGCGAGTGGAAGCTCCATCGCGAATGGCTGCCACGCCGAGACTAAAGTGTAGCGTGGTGGATATTAGGCATGGGGGAACAGGACTACACGCCAGTGTTGCCGGATCGCGCCTAAAATCGTTCTTCGTGACCGCAGCAATTCCAAGGTGGTCTTGGATGTCCTTTTATGTGACATAGATACCTCCCACCAAAACAACTATGAAAGTTAAGTTATTAACACCATGCACAATCAGACAGCGTTTTTAATATTCGAACAGTAAAAAAAAATGTTTTTTTAATACGAATACTGCACAAGAGTCTCAACTGCTCCCGTCTGGAGTTAATGAGACTATTGCATCCCCTATTGGGGTATGTTGTGAGGCTAAAAGTAGTGTGGAGGGAGGAAGTTGGGGTAGAGGAAGGTGGGGAAGTACCTGGCTATTCAGATCTGGTCACCAAACACGGCTAAAGTGATTTCCAACGTTTCAATTCTGAATGGTGGTCTTACACCAGGGCGATACTGAGAGGATCTTCCCCTCGGGAACATGCCGTAAATACACTACAAAAATGAATAAATTGTGAAATAATGTATATCAATCAAATAAAAATTATTTGCGACGCCGGGTTTGATACCGCGACCTTCAGATTGGGAGTCGAGAGTCTTACCCCTTGGCCATGGACGGCCGTCAAAAAAACTTATGCTTATTGATATAACTTTTGTAGATATTTAGCAGGGTAAGTTGGGGCAAGTATTTCATCCCGTTAAGAGGCTAGACTTTGAACCACACGCGGAACAGCCGCGTCTGTCATTCTGTCCCGCTCACAATAAGCTCACGCACACTTACAATACATGCGAATGCGAAATGTGCGAATGAGACAACGCTCAAATTTACCTACAGAAATCGCTCGAAAAGGGGTTTATGGAGAATACACTTTTCTACACCGAAACTTTCACGAAATTGAAATTTTTAAAAATATATATTTTTTAGAAAGAAGAAGCTACGTCGGTAGTTTTTTATAATTTTATAATTCTTTATGACAGTTGAGTTAGCAGCACTTTTTCCTTAAATAATATTTTTTGATAAATCGTACATGTTTGACAGTGAATGTTTACGTTAATACAAAACGCATCGAAAATTCGAAAACATACCGACATACTTTTCACCCTCTAGAAGGCAGTATAAAAAAAATATATTCATTTTGTGCAATTTTCGATGTAGAAAAGTGTTTTTTCCCGGGCGTCCTTTTTGTATGGGCCGAGAAGCGAAGTCTATCATCTTAACACCATGCGCCCCGTTTCACTACAGCCCCGCACCCCGTGTGCCTGGAGCCTTAAGCCATAAACAAGATTAAACCATATGCGCTCTTTAAGGGAGGAACACTCGGGCCAGGGGGTTGCAATATACCCGTCTAATAATATGTCCCACATTATGTGTAAGTATGGGCGTTTTACACGGTGATGTTTTTATGCAAGATCCCCATATGGATATATCGGAACCCATATGAAAAATCTTTTACGAAATAATGCAAAATCATGTATTTTTGATTTGAAAATTTGATAGCCTAGAAATCTATACAATTTTGCGAATAGAACACATCTTGGCCTTGGAAATAATCAAGTATTTTTTTTATGTCTTTTTGTAAGTCTGTAAAAAAATAAGATCAGACCTATAAAAAATACTTTCAAGTTCTAAATCTCCTACTAATGAATCCCTTTTCGAATAATAGTTTATTGTATAATGTCGCAAATAAAGTTCTTTAAAAAAATATATTAATATTAGGTCTAAATTTCCAGAACGAAAACGTTGGAACCAAAAACGCACTGTGCTTTCTTTTGCGGCACCGTCGCCATACACATCATTAATCCTTCGAGCCGTTTCTGCAGCACTGGTGCCACGGTGGAACTCGTACTCGTAAATAACGCGATATTTCAAGTTTTCCATTTTGTAAACTAAGTGACGCAAAGAAAAAAAAACAATCAAGGAAAAAACAAATGAATTATAATTTCCGAAACACAAACACATGAGAAAATACCTGTATAAATTTGAATTTGGAATTCCTAACCAAAGAGAAGATATTTGAGATCAAAGTTGGCCAGTACGGCAAAACGCCAATTTCATATGTAAGGACCTAATATTAAAAATAATGAAGTATTGGAAAGTAGGAGCGGAGTTAGGTGATGGTTGTTTACTTGGCTTAGTAACCAATGACGATATGTAGGTAGAAGTTTTTTTGACTTTGAAGAAAAAAAAAATGAAAATAAAAAAAATATATTTCTTCAATCTTTGCAAATTCACTTAGTGGCATCATTTTATTTAAATGAAACAAATTACTTTGGTGTAAACTACTCTAAACAATGTTATAATATCTAAAGATTTAAGTAAGTCAAGTACGATCCTTAACACCCTGTATATTACAATATATTAAATTATTACTATTTGTACCTATATTGAAAAGAATTAACATTCTTTTTTAGAATAAACATATTAAAAAAAATAATGCTATAGTCTTTTTGGGGATGAGGGCCTTTGTGATGAGAAGAAGGAGTGAACATGGATCTTGAAGATACCCATATTGTAAGGAAAGGAAGACTCCATAGGTGACTGAAGTCCATAGGTGACTGAATTCTGAGTCCATAGGTGACTGAATAAACAGAGTTTGATATATTTTTTTACTAAAATCCAAAAACAGGCCCCAACAAAGGTGGCAGTTAGAATCAATTAAACCCATTAAAAATAAATGGTCGCGAGTTCGCGTGGTTTCTCCGATTGAATAATAAATAATATGGGAGTCTGGGCCAAGACAGGTAGCAAAAGCGATCCAGCTTTCTAAATTAGGGTCATTTACGACCCACGGGCCCGGGTTTACAACACGCAGACATTATTATGTGATAAAGTCGTGAAATGCTTACCTCAAGAAGGCCAAATAAGTATAGACTTGGATTCTATAGACACAGATAAAGGGAAAAATAGATTGTGCAATACGAATTTTTCCCATCTGTTCTATTTTTAAATTATTTTTTGGTTGTTCGATTCCCGTCTGAATTTTTTCCATCTGTTCTATTTTTAAACAAATTTGGTTGTTCGATTTACATCTGAATTTTTCCCAGTTCTATTATTTTTACTATTTATTTTGGTAGTTCGATTTCCGTGTGAATTTTTCCCACTGTTCTATTTTTAAATAATTTTTGGTTGTTCGATTCCCGTCTGTATTTTTCCCATCTGTTCTATTTTTAAACTTTTTTTTCCCAGTTCTATTATTTTTACTATTTATTTTGGTAGTTCGATTTCCGTCTGAATTTTTCCCACTGTTCTATTTTTAAATAATTTTTGGTTGTTCGATTCCCGTCTGTATTTTTCCCATCTGTTCTATTTTTAAACTTTTTTTTCCCAGTTCTATTATTTTTACTATTTATTTTGGTAGTTCGATTTCCGTCTGAATTTTTCCCACTGTTCTATTTTTAAATTATTTGTTGGTTGGGTTTCTACCTACCTACATACTGTAGAGGAGGTATTTTGATATTTATTTTGTTTAAGGTGTTTAATTCACTAATAAGTAATAAAAACATTCAATTTTTATTGTAATATTTTTTAAAGGTTATACCCATCAATTGAATAATAATATGAAATTGGTTGGGAATCCATCTTCTTCGTTTTTCTTACTACGAGTAGGTAAAAAGAAATTACATAATAGATAATCGTATAATATAACAATATGTAATATAGAAAGAAGAAAATAATAACAAAAGATGCAATAAAAAAATGACCAGGCAGTGGCTGTGTTGGCAAATGCGTCGGGTTTAATATTTTACTAGTCGGCTGCGCCAAAGGTTTGAATTGATTAAATTGAATATGGAGCAAACACATGTATATTCCGTCTCATCTTTTTACCATTTTTTACATATACTCCACACAAGTCTACTTTATCTTTGGAATGCTATGTGAATGATCTTTTAGGGAATAAAAGGAGAGGAAGTTCTGGGAAGGAAAAATATGTGAGGGGTGAGTGGGAATCTGGTGGTCAGTGTGTCCAGGAGTGACGGACTTATGAATACATCCTCCCATTGTGGTGCAAGGCGATAGGTCGAGAAAATCCTGTTAAAGAGGTAAAAGGATCTCACTCAACCAGTATCTCCCGATCTGACCCGCCCCGCAGTTTTAAACTGCGCATGTGACAGAAAGACAAGTTAGGTGCATCGAAGCTCTCAGCGGCAATATAGTGGGTATATTTTAATAAATTATTTAACCTCTTACGCCGTTCTTCCACGTAGCTATTTACAAGCGACGCTACCGCTACCTGTCAAACAAATTTGCTAGTGTAGCACCTAGCGGCGTTTTCAAACACTAATAATAGTATGGAAAACACAGACGAGCGGCGATCGCGTCTCTTAAAGGTAGCTCCATGGAAGAACGGCGTTACACGTACACGACCATATTTAGCCAGAAGGTCAAAATATCTCCGAAAACTAAAATATGTTTTTGAAAGGTAATAAATCAAAATAAACATAAACAAATTTAAATATAACATTTTGTATGCAAACATAAAAAGTTTTAAAAATGGCTCACCTTACGTTTTTTCTAACAAAAATTACTAATAGCGAAAAAAAAAACACATACGTATGTTATTAGACAAATGTATTATAAACGTTGATTTTATGTCACTTGTTTCGTTTCATTTAAAAATAATTAATAAAAAATTCCCAAAGTTTCATAGTTATATTTTTTTTTCAAAATGCGAGCCGTAACTTTGGTTTAATGGAGATCTTTTATATTTGAATATAAAGCGTGGTGTTTTCTCTTTTTAACACCGTTTATAACATATTTCTGACTGTGATAGTAAGGGAGACACAACGATTTCTATGAGACCTATATGAGTTAATCAAACAGTTTTGAAAAGCTGCTCTGATATAATCTAGTCCTGTATCCCAGGTAAAACAGGTAGCACCACTGTTATCCTCAATAAAATACCCTAATTATACTCGTTTATGAGCCAAGTCCTTGTTGGAGATTGCATTTGGTAGCCCTGATGATACCCTTTCACAATCTCAAGTCATTTCCAAATATCTCCATTCACCACATACCGACAAAGGTATCTGGTGTGTAATTTTGTGTAATCGAAGGACCTTTCGTACGATGTGTATGTAATGAACCACTGCTTAAGAAGAAAATATGTCACAGGCAAGGAAAGGAAAGATATAGGACTTACTGCGGGCCTTGTAGTATTCTCCTGGCTGCTTTACACCGCTTTTATGGCAGAATATTTATAAAGGTAATAGTAGTAAGCGGTTAGATTCACTTTTGTAGCGGCGGAGGATTTAAACCGGCAGAGAGCGAAAAGCGGAATATTGAGTCTGAATGTTTATTGGAATCACTTCTTTATATTTTCGTTTATAAGTCATACGAGATTATAATATATACGGCCGGTATATCAGTTGTTCTAAAGCTCGGCTTTGACGGAATGTAGAGCTCAGCATGGCTTAGCACACAATCCGTACATCAGTCGTAATCCTAGAGTTGGCCAATTTTTAACGTTTAGTCTATAATAATTTTGTCATTTCTATGCCGAACCAATCTATTTATGTAAGTATCTATGGACTCTATGGTGATTATCAAACAACCAAACGTCAAACGATGTCTAAATCACTCGAAGAAAGTTCGAATTCCATGTTGATAGGTAAACTTATTCCTCCAATGAAATTTATTGCGTCCGTAGGTACATAGCAGATCGAAACCGAAGCAATGTGAAATCTGACAGATGACAGATGTGTTTTGCCAATAGCGCTACAGTGTCTAGCAAGGGAACTATTTTGCGGCTTACCACGGCTTAAGCGGCCGATTTCGGCGGTTTAAGTCGAGCGAGGAATGTCCCCCTTAGCTAAGACTGATATACTGGCCCATAGACGCGTGGTAGAAATCTCAAAGTGCTGAGCCATAGAGAAGGCGATTATTGTATTGTATCATTGCGTATTGTCTTCGATTTCGTAGTGTTAGTAGGTACTCGACTGAAACGCGTCGCGTAATGTCGTGTCCTACCAGTAAATAAATTTCATTAAAAAAAGCGCCAAAATGGCCTCGTGTGTGATGAGGAAATGTTTCCATTATACTGCAAACATATTATTATAAAAATTACAATTATTTCGATTCTTTCCGAATTATTAATTATTATTTTTTTTTTTAAAGTTCGTTTTCATAAATAAATTAATTCTACAAGTTTGAATTTTATTAAAGACCGCGAAAACGTCCGGTCAGAGATTGTAGAGTGTGTGACGTCATCTGGTCCCTTGTTTGTGTGAAATATAAGGGTAAAAATATACAAAACCGGGACACGCCGAAAAAACAAAATTTAAAAAGTGTGGTAAACTTTGAATTCAAATAGAATTAAATTAATTATGAAAACGAACTTTAAAAAAAAAATACCTACTGGTATTTAAGTTGCATGTACACATTGATAATTTTTTTTTTTTTAAATGACTCAACTTCCTTATTGGGGTATATTGTGAGACTGAAGATAGTGGGGAGGGGAAGGAGATGGGAAAGAGGAAGGTGGGGATGTACCTGGCTTTTCAGATCTGGTCAACAAACATGGTTAAAGCCATTTCAGGCAACGTTTCAATTCTGAATGGTGGTCTTACACCAGAGCGATACTAAGAGTATCTTCCACTCTGGAAGTTCCGCAAATATAATATATATTATTTTTAATTAATTAATTGTGCAATAACACGAATTATTCAAATAAAATTTCGAGGAGTCGAGGATTGTTTTCCGAATATTTTTAATGCCATTAGCGAAAATGAGATAGCAAACGTAACAACAATTAAGTATAAAAGGGACTACCTAGGACAATAGGTCGTCTAATACAGCATTCCGTGTTCGTCTTAGAGCAAGCGTACCTTTGCATCTCAGTCACACCCATGCTGTAGAATGTAGTATTTGGCGCTTACATGAAAACGCCGCCTGGTCCCATATCTATGTCGTTCGTGCACACACATTCTTGAATGTCTATCTTTTTCATACATGATAAACATTTGAATTAAGATCATACTGAAAACATAAGAGTTTTTCTTACTTGCATTTGTACACGGAGAAAAATGTTATTCTAAAATACGATCATTTTATTCGTAAAAACGGTTAAAAACGGGACTGAAGTACTTACTAACAAATTAACAGGGTTTTAATGTTTATTGGCGGGAGCATGTAAGAATAATTTGTTGGTATAAGTAATTTCGTACGTATACCAACAAATTATGCTTACATTTTCCCGCCAATAAACATTGAAACACTGTCAATTTGTTCGTAAGAACTTCAGTCCCGTTTTTAACCAGTTTTACTATTAAAATGATCGTTTTTTCGAATATATTTTTCTCCGTGTACACTGATTTTCATTGTTTTATCAAGAAACCCGTAGAGAGAAATGGAAAAGGTTTTTGATGCTAAATACGCCTAGATAGTTCTACCTACAAATCAATCTTTAGATGTTTTTTTTACAAACTCTCGTTTGTGTGTCATCGCGGAAATTGCCGATTATCGGCTTTCACGGAAACGCACGATCTGGCACAAAGGCCGTCGATCACGAAACGAATCATTTCGTAATCTGTTTCGTTGAAAGCGCAATCTTCGTAATATTTCCATGTTCGTTTAAAGTACCTATATCTATCTACACGGGCAACTAAATGATTTTCAAGAGATTTTTGCAAGGCCTGGTAGTGAGCATTCAAAAAGAAGAAGAAAGGGTGATATGTAAATACGGATGTAAGAGGGAAAGCGCTAATTTTAAAAAAAATGAGTGCGTCTAACCTTTACGCGCGGTGGAAGTAAAACCTCTTTGACTAAAAACTAACTAAATAAAATCTTATATTTTTTAGGCCACGGAACACGATTAGGTGGTTAATTTTTCGTTTATAATTATTTGTAAAAAGATGGGGTAAAATATATTTTTATATATATATCTATATATTATATTTTTTTACAATAAATACAAAATTTTTACATGTTAAAATACATGTAAAAATTAAAAATACAGTGTAAAAATAGTAGATAAGAATAGCTTTTCCTCACTTTATAATTATGCCATTTGAATTCTAAACAACACTATTTTTATTGTCACACTACTGCCACTTTTTACTTCAATAGCTAGAATTCAAAAGAATCAGAGAGAAAGGGGGTTATTATTTATCGTAAAAAATAATACAAATCAAAAGGTTCAACTAAAATCATATAATAATCAACAAAACATAATTAAAACCTGTTGAACTTTCCTTATACATTAGTAAACAAAAATAAACGGGTGACGTCTTACGTTTGAGTTTGCTTTGACGTTTTGTTATTTGTTGCTAGACTTCGCACTCATTGCACACCTACGACGTCAATTTGATGAAATATAAATCAAACGTCATTTTTGTTTTAAAATGTTACTTCCGTCCAGAAATGATTTGAGTTACGGTTGTAATGCCCCTAAAGAATTCTTACTTCAAAAACGATAAAATATTTTATAAAACGCGACTCGTTTAATTTAAAGATAATTCGCGATTTTTTTAATAGCTATAACATGTTACGTAACAGAACAAAATGTGTTTTTAATAATTTTTGGAGCGTACTTCGCGATTTTCTTCTATCGAGGGAATTTCATATAATAACCGTTTCGGCTCGACAATGTATCTACAGATATTATCTTCAAAAATAACATATAATTTTTTTGGGAACTTAAAAATTCAAAGTGTTTTAGAGAAATGTGATATAAATCGGTATAGAATTACGGAATGTCACAGCTTAAGTAGGGTGTATCAGATGAATCAAAAAAATAATTTCATATAATAATAATTGTGTTTTTGTTAGGTAGCTGAAGAATGAAACTTAAAATCTCTTTATTTTAAGAGCGATTGACCAGCGGCCGAGACTAAAAGTTTAAAAATGCTTGCACTGTACAGGGAGGTTCCAATGAAAAAGATCGATTATTCCCCGTTTCAATTTTTTTTAAATAAAAAATTTATATCGATTTGTATCATTCAAAACCTACATTCAATTAAGCAATAAAAATGCTCAAAACCCACGGTGATAAATTATTAAATATCGTGTACTTCTTGTAAACATTTTTTGATCATAAATATTTATAATTTTTAATAATGTCTAAAAGAAATAAGTGTGTAAAATTTTATTAAATATTTTAGTTTGTTAGGACCTTAAATAAATAGAAAACTAAAAAACTGAGGTATTTTTGTCACAAAACACGTTCTCGGATTTATTTTTGAATGATTTTATTTAACTAAAATTGAAATTCTGAAAACTGTGTTTACTAGATTATGTATTGATTTATTTTGTTGTATGATTATATGATTTTAAAATTTGTGTTGTTTAATAGATTCTATCGTTTGAAAATTGAACAAATCTGCCAACGACCAACGGTATAACCTTAGTAGATATATTAAAAATAAACTTAGTTTTTTTAAATTTTAAAACTGCGTGTATCATATAAAAAAACAATCTTTCAAAATCAATTTAAGGTAAAAGGGGACTGGGGACACGTGTTCCAAACCAGTTAAAAACTTTTTTGAATCTTCCCAAAACCCAGCCATAGCTTAGCGATAGCCTAGCACTCCGACTCGTTCAGCAACACGGTAACACACGAAATAGCGCGCGTATTACGTGATCCCGTCGTGACGGGTAGGAGTGGGAGGAGTGGGTTTTTGTTGTTTTTAATAAAAAAAAATATTCACCAAAGACAGCAAAACGACATCTACTTTTTGTACTCCAAACATGCTAAGGAATCGCTGTTTAAATCATTCAAGTAGGTGCTGTTACATATGGTCACACCAACGAGAAACGTTAAATACAAGATTGCACAACTGAGAATAATGGGCTCTACACACGGTGCTGCGAACAGCCGGCTGTTAGCAGCTGGTTATTGTCTCCTGTCTCCCTTTTCCTCGTGCGAACCCGTAACATTCTGTTTCACGTTGTCTTCTGTCTCTTTTATTAACACAACAAATTCAATATCACCATCTCATTTCCTCGGTTGGTACTAACGGCAGACGGTTTCTTTCAATTTGCAGTCAACGTGAAACAGAGTGTTACGGGTTCGCATGGGAAAAAAAGAGACGGGAGACATTCTCCAACCTTCGATATTTAGCCAGCTGCCAAAAGCTGCTGTTCGCAGCATGGTGTGTAGATAGTATTATTCAGAGAAAGGTTGACGCGAAACAGCGCACCTCGCGGCTTCAAAACCTTCGTGACAGGTACGAGCGCAGTTCCAGTGAGTAATTCCACTGAGTAGTCCCACTTGGTCGTTCCAGGATGCAGCCTGTTGGGTAAAGAAAACCCTGATGTGTAATTTACGATTTCAAGAAATCAATTATTGAAGAAGTTCATACATTCCAAAGTTAGTTTATTGCGTACTAGCTTCTGCCCGCGACTTCGTCTGCGTAGGATTAGTACTTCGAGTACCTAATCTATTTTCTTTTCCTAGGTCCCATCTCGTTTATACCAAAATTCTTAACCTATTTATTAAAAATATCTATAATTCTTGATTCGATTCAAAGTATTAGGCGAGTACTTCAAATAAATTCACTAATTTAAATATATTATAAAATAGAACTTTGATTTAACAATCATTGTTTTGCAAAATGTCATGCTCAAATTTTGACATTTTCTATTAAACTATAATTATTATTTTCAATATATTGAAAATAAAAAGCGATCTTTATAAATTTTAGCCTATTTGTTATTCTGATGTATGAGCTACATTATTGTTAAGTTTCATTAAAATCCATTCAGTAAATTTTGCGTAAAAGAGTAACAAACACACATACATCCATACAATCTTTCGCGTTCATAACATTAGTAAGATAAAATAAGATATGTACTTATGTACTTGTACCTTTGCAATTATGTGCAATATTGTAAAATAAAAAGCAGATTAGATACTAGCTGAAGTACCCAGCGTTGCCCGTGCTTTATCATCCCACTAAAAAAATGTACCTTATGACATGACGAATAGCACTGATGTCAAAACTATCTATAGCTTTCGGAGTGCGACCCTTTTTTATTTTGCCTTGAGTTTCGACTTTACCCCCATTTGTTTCGCTCTCCTTGACAATTCGCCTGATTGTACTTTCTGAATTACCTGCGAAAAAAAATTGAACTATGATAGCTAACAATATTGTATATCTACGTAAATGAAATAAAATCATACTTAAAACATTCATCCGTGTTTGAAAATATTTATACAAAACGCGTTAAAATTGTTATTATTAAAATACATATAACTTAAAATATTTATCTTTAAATTTTTTTTTAAATGTTACTTACAGTATTCTACATAAACAGTGTAATTGCGCTTTGATTGATCTGTCAAACGGAATGTAAACATAACCTTAAATAAAAAGTCATTATAAATGTTGTCGGGCAATAGTTCTGAACAAAACATGTTCTTATCATTTCAAAGTGTTACTGAATTTAAAAATTAAATAAATTAAACTTCACAAAATACTTTTCAAATCAGAAGTTCGCCAATAAATGTCTGTTGTATGTAATGTTCAAACGACGTAGAAAAACGTAAAAAATGATCTCTCTGGAGCCACTTTTTTATTGTTTTATTCGAGTTGATGATAGATTTTAGTTGAATCTTGAAAATAATGATAATTTAAATACAATATCATTTGAAAACCGGTGCTCTAACACTAAACAAAATTCCACAGAAAAAAATTATTCATATTTGAGAGTTAAATTGGTGTTGCTAGCCTACAATTTTTTTAGTATATTTTTTTTATATTTTACACTCTATTTTGACAGTCTGTATATTAGGTAAATGAGAATTATTGAGATTTTCAATTTCTGTTTCGTGTAATTTTTTGCCTAATAATATCAGTCTTTTATGACGTTTCTTTTAAGTTTTTCTTGTAAAAATTTATGAGCGTTCGCTTGCGATTTTTATTTGTGTGGATACTTCGTAAATAAAGGCTATCTCTTTACTTAAATATCTGCGGTATTTGGTCAACATTATACAATAAGTGCAAAGATGCAAAATTTCCGGTAGATACCTAAGTATGTATTTTCATTCAGTTTTTTGTCCTCTTTCATAGCTAAGATATAACATGAAAACCCTTTTTTGTAAACCAATGATCCACCAAACCAAAGAAAGTAGTCACACCTATTAAATTATAAAGTCGGGAAACACGTCAATCACGAACCCATGGATGACATATATTACATGTTTACTCCTTCCTCTCCTCAAAAATTATTTTCTTCGAGGCTTCCTGTGTAGAGTTAATGTAAAAAATATATATTTACATGTAAAATTTAAAATTTCTACCAAAGTGTTCTCAAGAGAAATTTCAAATTTGCACATTTTGACCTAAGACTACAGAGATATGATGAATGCAGTTTTGAAAAAATCAATTCCAAAATCAGCCTGACACAACCATAAATAGATTTATATTTCCCACATTAAATTCTCACCTCATTTAATACCAAAATCCATCTGAATCTCCGATAATCGTCCAAGAAATAACAGTTGAAGAAATGAGTTACAGGAAGCGGTTAAATAATAAAGCCGGGTATAATGACCTGAAACAACTTAATCGTTTTGGAAAAATCTGAGTCCTTCCTTGAAGACAATTACTCCCATCAACTCCTCCACCAACACTGCCCATCAGGTACCTATCCATTTTCAATAAGACAGAACGCGGTGTCCCTCAAGGCACTCGAGCAGGGCCTTGTTTATATTATTATATATGTTTAATGATGTTTTATTACTTAACATGCCTACCTATATTTAACAATAGCAAATAATTACAAAATCTTGTTAAATAAACTAATAATTCTCTAATTTGTGATATTATTATTTCTGTTTTCTCACTACTAGAATCTCCGCCTAATAACAACTAAAACTTGGTTACGCATGCATTTTAATACTAGTGTTAATATCTGGGCACATTCTAATGGCAATATCATTAATTTAATAATTGTTAACACTCCGTAAATGCTTCAAACAATAAATATAACTAATTTCCCACACCTAACTAGGATCTTTAAATACTAAATTATGTTTTTTAAGTAGAAATTTGAAAATATCATAATACCTTTTTGGTGACATATTCCTTCTACAAAACTATAAAATCAAACTAAAATAGATTTCAATAAAATTCAAAATTATCTACATAAGTAGATATTTTACATGGAGAAAAATGTTATTCTAAAATACGATCTTTTATTCGTAAGTTTTCTTCTCTATTTTATTCGGAAGTTCTTACAAACAAATTAACAGTGTTTCAATGTTTATTGGCGGAAAAATGTAAGAATAATTCGTTGGTATACGTACGAAACTACATATACCAACAAATTATTCTTAAATGTTCCCGCCGATAAACATTGAAACCTTGTCAATTTGTTCGTAAGAACTTCAGTCCCGTTTTTAACCGTTTTTACGAATAAAATGATCTTAAATGGTCTGCAAACGAAATCTTGTAAGTATTTTAGTTCAGATGTGGGACAAATTATAAAGAATCCAAGAAATACTTTCGCTCAATTATACTTAAATACCTGCATACGAACAGAAAATATTAATTACCTACCTAAACTTTTATTCTAAAATTCTATATTATTTTTATTCTATAAAAATTCTTAATAATAAAGAAAAAATGGTTTCAGTTAAATTTTTCATCTTTGTGTTCATGATTTTGTAAGACGTTTTCAAGCAAAATCTGTGTATTAAAAATAGTTAAATCGCCAACCCTATTCCTCCCTTTAATGATCTCGGATATTTTGTCCTTCTCCTTCCCACTCCCTCCCCTAACTACCAACTACCGGATATAATAGTTCCCCCAGGAGACCAGAAAGATGATAGATGAAGACAGCCCTACCGCATCGACTGGAAAGATGAAATAAGTTTTTATAACACCTCTTGCGGTCAACTTTTTACGACAGTCTTTTTTGTACAGCTACGTTTGTTGTTTTTTTTAATAATAGGGTTAGATTGTTAGATATGGGATAGAAGTTATGGAATCTTCCGCCTGAATGACCGGATTTGAATTAGATAATAATGATTTGGTTTGATTGACTTGCCTCAAAAAAACAAATGTCTTTATTTGACAGATGGCATTTCGGTTTCCGTGTTTTGATCATATCGGGATTTTGTACAAGTGGAAAGAATCTAAAAGTTTCTTTGAATCATTTTTGTTTAATCGTGTCTCCTTTCTTTTGAACCTATGAAAAGTTATTGAAATCATACGACGGTCCAACAAACATACTTAACATACGAATTGCATGGTTAGAGCTGTTTATAGTTACATAATACCTATTTAATATAAGTACTTAATAATAATATCTAATGTTTTATTCCAATAATTCTTTCTTTTAAAAACAATAAAAATTATACGAGATTTTAAGCATCTTAAGTAAAGTTATCATTTTCGCATTCTACATTTTAACATTTTACATTCTACAACATTCTACATTTTAAAAATTATTAGCTGAAAAAAATGTATACAAAGAAAGGCATAATATTCCATACTTCTATCAGAGTCTCAAAATTCTTTCAGTGAGAGCAATTGTGTGGTACAAAATTATATTTCAGCACATAAATAACCCTTTATATATAAACAGGCTGGAACACAACCATAATACTCGTTTTAACTTTAATGAAGAACTAATTGTACCTAAGCATACAAATAAATATGGACAAAGAACGTTAAAGTACATGATTCCCAGTTGTTTAAATATGTTACCTGCTGGAATTAAAAACTGTGCCCAAAACACACAATTGGTGAATTTACTGAAGACTTGGCTTACGGAAAGAATTTATTTGTTTTAGCTTACAATGACATATTATTCTAAATACTTTAAAATTGTTACTTACGTTTTTCATAATTTTTCTTTAATCTTTTTATAAAAATATTATATTTCTGTAAAAAGTTTAATTTTATTTTACATGTAGAATTGTAAAAATGTAACTATTACATCACTATGTAAAGAACCCGTTAGATAAACTACCAAAAAGTAGTTTATCGGGACTTTGTATCTTATATTTGTAAAGTGTATAAAATAAATAACTAAGCCTCCGCATACACAATTTCGGCCGTTTTATAACATATTATTATTATTTATCTTCAACACTTTAAGGATTTAAGTTCCTAAAAAAATATACGTTAATTTTTAAGATATTATCTATACATTTGCTACGCCGAAACCGTAATTAAATAAAAATTTTAAAAAAATCACAAATTATAAACCAAAAATTATAATGAACACGTTTTTTGGCAAACATTTAACATTTAAGAGTCCCCCTACCGTGGCCTTAACATTATGATTTCATTAAGTTTTGTATTTTCTTTCATATTACATGACCGCGATGACTCTATGTTATTCCTACGTATGTTGGTACACAAGACATCATTTAAACAAAACAATTTAGATACCTACACAGGGTCATTAAATCGAAATTTTAAAACACTTGTCCTGAGAAATAACACTGTATCCTTATATTTATCCAATATTACAGAAAGGTGTGTGGGTATATTTGTTAGGTACACACTTAAAATAATTTTTTAATATATTACCAATATCAACATAATATTATTAGGTATTTAAAATGAACAAATAGATAAACATTTAGGTAGGTAGTTATCGTGACTAGAACAGATTTAAACCGATGCAATCGAGGAAATAATATTTATTTACCTATTACCTATCGAAATTCCCAATTTTTCATAATAGTTTCATTATAGAAGAACTAGCTTCTGCTCGCAACTTCGTCTGCGTAGAATTAGTACTTCGAGTAATCTATTTTCTTTTCCAAGGTCGCATCTACGTTTGTACCAAAATTCTTAACCTATTTATTAAAAAATCTATAATTCTTTATTCGATTTAAAGTATTAGGTCAGTACTTCAAATAAATTCACTAATTTAAATATTTTCTAAAATAGAATTTTGTGCGATATCATTGTTTTTCAAAATGTCATTTTCAAATTTTGACATTTTCTATTAAACAATAATTATTATTTTCAATATATTGAAATTAAATAGCTAGCTTTATAAATTAGATATAACTTATATGTTATTCTGATGTACGAGCTATATTATTGTAAAGTTTCATTAAAATCCATTCAGTAGTTTTTGCGTGAAAGAGTAACAAACATACATACATCCATAAAAACTTTCGCGTTTATAATATTAGGAAGACGTAGGTACATATAATATCAATTGTATTGCTTTACCGCATACCTAAGTAAAATAATTTATTTTAAAATAAATCGTATTTGTAGATGTGTTTACATTGTGTAATTGTTTTAAAATATATATTTTTTTAACTTTTTTTTAAATGTTTCTTTCTGTATATATTTAAAGGTACTTGAACCGCAAATAAACAAAATAAATTACACCAAATGAAACAAATACTTAGTTCTAAACCACTTTATTTTCACTTATATTGGTCGACCGGTTTCGGTTGGACTCAACCATCATCAGGTCAATAATATATAAACTAAATCATAATACAGATAAACAAAATCAGGTAAACAAAGTAGGGAGAGAAAGCATATGGGAGAAGGAGAGAACATCATAGACTGGTTGGTGGAGAGTTTATATATTAATATCCTGATGAAGATTGAGTCCAACCGAAACCGTTCGACCAATATAAATAAAAATAAAGTGGTTTAAAACTATAAGTATTTGTTTCATTTGGTATAATGTCAAGCCACAAAGTGTTTGCTTTCATCGATAATAAAATAAATTACTAAAAAAAAGATTGATACATTTTCACTGTCTTCAGGTTTCGGTACCTTCGTACCATCGTCAGGACTGTCAAAAAATAATTACTATATCAGTCGTGATGATGGTACGGAAGATTTCACTGTCTACCGAAACCGGTAGACAGTGAAAATATACACGGAGAAAAATGTTATTCGAAAAAACGATAATTTTAATAGTAAAAACGGTTAAAAACGGGACTGAAGTTCTTACGAACAAATTAACAGTGTTTCAATGTTTTTATTGGCGGGAAAATGTAAGAATAATTTGTTGGTATACGTACGATATTACGTATACCAACAAATTAATCTTCTAACAAGTTCCCGCCAATAAACATTGAAACCCTGTTAATTTGTTCGTATGAACTTGAGTCCCGTTTTTACCAATAAATGATGTTTTTTCGAATAACATTTTTCTCCGTGTATCAATAAAGTGACTTAAAACCAAGTATTTTCTTTTCATTTATTTAAAATGTCAAGTCACACTGTGTTTGCTTCTTTTGAAAAAAAAATATTACTTTTAAAAATCCAATAAATAAGTTTTCACAAAAATAATGGATTCACAATTAGCGCGGCTCACCAAAAACGCAGTTAAAAGGCTCCGTTCACTTCAGGTAGGTACCTATCCGGTAGTAGCTACCTAGAATCCTGAATACTCGTGTGTAATTGGGTGTCAGTACCTAATTAGGGAGTTCAGAGAACTTAACCCTTTTTAAACAGTTTAAAAGGCCTTTCACATCCTTTTACTGTTTAGTATAGGGCACGAAACGTGGACCCATAATTTAAACCACGGCATTCCGCATTTTTACCGATTTATAACATAGGTATTATTTCTCTTGAAGATTTTCAATTTTTAAGTTAAAAAAAAAATGTATGTTATTTTTTAAGATAATATCCGTACACAGTGGAGTCGAAACGGTAATTATGTAAAATTCACTCGACAGAAAAAAAATCGCTAAGTATGCTCCGAAAATTATTAAAATCACATTTTTTTGTTATTTAACATGTTATACATACTACGAAAAAATTCTGCGTATCTTAGCATTTGCCTATAGATATTTGTTCTATTATAAACGAGTCGTGTTTTATTAAATATTTTCGTTAATTATAAGCGTTTTTAATGTTAGCGCGCTCCCTCTTACATTCGTATTTACATCTCCCCTTTTACTTACTACCGGGCCACTACTTGTATCCAAGTAGGTACCTATGGTTTTACGCCTATTCAAATTTTTCTCATCTAAAAGAAAGACAAACATTCCCTGATAATGAATAACCTGACAATATACTTATATTCATAAAAAAACTCCTATTACCATCATTATAAGCTAAAAACGTGGCTTATGCGATGATGGAGGACTTAGCCCACGAAGCCTGGGTGAAAACCCGATGCGTTTTTGCACTCAGCAACCAACCGATATAAGTAGTAGATATGTAGGTACAAAATGGGATACCTAAATTACATTTATTTTTTAGTTATTAGTTGCAAAATATTATACAGGGTGTTAAGGGGCATACTTGACTTAGTTTATTAACCAGTGATTCCTGACATTTTTTGGAGTAAATTTTGGTATCCGGTGACATTTTGTGGTTTTTTGTTTTTCAACTAAAAACAATAAAACATCAGTAGGTATTGGGCAGTTAGGGTCATGTAAGGGGTTGGGTGGTTACTCGGCTGAGTGACCAGTAACGACATGTGGATGTTATGGTTGTTGATTGATTTTTAAGATTTATTTTTAATCCACCGGAGACCAATATTTTATTAACATTTTTTAATCTAAATAATGTCAGGAATCACTGGTTAAAGTATCTGTGTCAAGTACGTCCCTTAACACCCTGTATATCTGTACATACTTATTTGTTGCAAAATTAGACCAGGTGAAAGGAGGGAAGATCTTTATGTGGTGATTCGATTTCCAACGTTTCTTTGTCTGGGGCAAAATTGCATAAAACGAATGACAATGGGTATTTACCATTATTTTGAGACGCAGGACACACATTACACGATAATCCCTTTATAACAACCACCGCAATTGTTAAGGGAAGGAATGTGTAATCAGAAGTTATAGAAAAAGGGGTGAAATGAAAATTAGGAAATAAGACCAAGGAACACTCCAAAATTAGAGATAAAAAATTCTAAACGAAACCATGCAAGAGCTTGTTCCTTGTTGGACCCTTAAATGAAGACAAATTTTCTCCAGGTGACGCCTGGTTTAGAAAGAAGGGAGAAGTAAATTGAGGATCAACAAAGATGAGTAGATAAAGGAACTTACAAAACAAGGCACAGAAATAATGATAAAACTCCGAAAATGGCCTCACGCAATCAAATGCAGGTAAACAGAGACAAAACATTCCAAATGGATGGTGTATTTCCAAATATTCAGAATCATTAAGTGCTTGCACTCCACCCTGTTCAGTAGATCACACCCATCAAAATATACGATAAATAATAAAATTAAGTATTTACCATTGAGTCTATCCTTCACAACCTGGTGAGCAAAGGCAGCCGCTGCAGCCTGCCGTGGATCCATAGACAGCCCCCATGGCAAGGAAGCTAAAGCTCTCTGCGCTGGTACCCTCAACACTCCTCCTCCAGACCCGTAGAACCCAGGAACACCATACCCCACCCCCATGGGCCCCATGAAACAGTTTGCCATTCCGTTTTCACTCAATCTCCTATACTCCTCCCTGGCGTTTTCCATCTCACTTTCAGCAGCATTAGTAAGTCTTCTATATTCATCTTTAGCGCTTTCCGATTCATTATCGTTATTACTTTCATCGTTAGTTCTTGCTCTTCTAAATTCGTCTCTTCCTTGTTCCGAATCATTGTCACTTCTCAGTCTTCCTTCTTCATCTGTGGTATCTTCGTTTGAATCTCTTCTGTGTATTCTGTCCATAAGTTCATCCACTCCTCTTCTGGCGACGTTAACGAGGTTTTTCTCATCGTCGAAAGACTTCCCGAGTAGCCTGGATATGCTGAACGGTAAGGAGATCTGTGCTGGATGTGGTTGTGACGAGATGTGACCTCTGTGAAGGTCTGAAGGGGATATTGAATGCATATTGAGTCTATTTCGAGGACTATAAGATTCTGAGTGTTTATCTGATTCGTGATCAGAATGTTCCCCACCAGCAGACAAACGACTATCTGTGTCCACGTTGATTTCTTCGTGTTCGTCTTCTGAGTGCAACGAAGACATTTTGATATCAACTAATGTTTCTTTACAACTTTAAACGCTTTGTTTTTATATTCCAACTATTTCCAAGTCATTTTAAAAACACATTCAGCAAATTCTACACTTATTTTTTATAATACCCAACAAATAAACATGTCAAAGTACTTAAAACACCGTTGCTTTTAAATGCCAACACCAATTATTCAATTATACAAATTAAAAATCCCCTTTCAAAAAAACAACTGTCAAAACAGAACCAAAAAAATCTTCTTCACTTTGCCGCATTTTTAATTAGAACACTTTTCAAATTAGAATCCCATAGCAGCTGTCGCGTTCGAAAAATTATCACAAAATCCGCCGTCAGCTTAAAATTAAGCGGCCTGTATCGCGTAGAATATTTTTAAATAAGGCTGTTCACTCGAAAAAAAAAATACCTAGGAAAGTAGGTAGGTACTTTTTTAATACTAGATAGAAAGCTTGAGAAATCAGTAGAGTTGGAACCGATTTAGCTGCGATTTCCGTCGAATTATCTCCCACCAATCCGGCAGTGGACCCTTCACTACTGCTAACCGATTCACACTGAGTGTTCCGACCCGTTGGAGAAAGAAGAACGAAGCCTGCAAGAGGGGGACAGCTGAACCAAAACAGCTATAAACAACATTATAAGTGAGAGGAGTTTGGCTATATTTCAGACATTGAGTCGTCGTATTAGGGGAGTATTTTTATAAAGAGGTGTATACACTTTTCGCTTTATTCGTTTCGTTTATTGAAGCGCGGATTGCGATTAATGATTCGTGTAGAATTATTATTTTTTGTTGGTTGATAGATGATCGAAGATTATAATTTTTGGTTGATGGTTTTTAGGCATAAATATTCATCGTTTGGAATAAATATTACAGCAATATACTTACATATTTTATTGTTATTTTCTGTGAATAATTTTATAATTATTTCAATGGTAGGTACCTACTACCTAGATACATTGTGAGAGGAAAGGCAATAAAGACAATAAAATAAATTAAGTTTTATCTAGTTTTGTATATTTGAAACGAATTTGGACTAAATTGTGAGAAATGTTTATTGTTCATATATTTTTTTACAGTTTAAAGCAATTCAAATTATTTAGGTATCTATTTCTTAAATGGGTAAATGTGCAGGTATAGATTGGCGCGGATGTATATATTTTTCATTTTATCACTGAAACCAGAAACTGAAATTTTAGAGTTTTTTTTTTATAAATGTTACTAGTTTTTACTTCTTTAAACGTTCTAGACCTAGACGATCATTTCAAATAAATTAGAGAAAGACGATAATTTCAAATAAATTGGAGAAAGGAAAGGTGAATATTTTTAACTTATATATTAATTTTATTTAAATGGGAAAAAATCAAAATTACATGGATGATTTTAGTCGAGTTCAGACTTAGAAGAGATGAGATGTTGAATGGAGGGGAAACGATTTTAGATAAGGCTTGATAGGAAAGACGATACTTGTTTAGAGAGGGACAACATACAACTACATTTTAAAATTGTTCGAGCCCAAGTCAAACATTATGCCCATGATAAGTATGATATTTTCCCAAATGCAACTTTTTGCAAAATTTCTTTTTGATTCCTGTGCAGGCCGCTATTCTTAGTGTTAATCCAAAATTTACGTCTCGTCGGTGGCTGGTGGCCGGAGAAAACTACATTTTTAAATTGTTCGAGCCCAAGTCGAACATTATGCCCATGATAAGTATGATATTTTCCCAAATGCAACTTTTTGCAAATGTTCTTTTTGATTCCTGTGCAGGCCGCTATTCTTAGTGTTAATCCAAAATTTACGTCTCGTCGGTAGCTGGTGGCCGGAGAAAAATAAATTTTAAATTGTTCGAGCCCAAACACTATGCCCATGAAAAGTATGATATTCTCCCAAATGCAACGTTTTAATTCCTATGCAGGCCACTCTTCTAAGTGTAGATCCAAAATTTCAGTCTCATCGGTGGCTTGGGGCCGGAGAAAACTAAGTCAAACATTATGCCCATGAAAAGTATGATATTTTCTAAAATGCAACTTTTTGCAAATGTTCTTTTTGATTCCTGTGCAGGCCACAATTCTAAGCGTACATCCAAAATGTAATATCTATAAATAAAGTAAAATTTTACATTTTTACTTTTTCCACAGATTCTAGTAAAATTCCATTCTTTGTCTATTTTATTAACGGATCGAACTATGTTTTGCAATAACTAGATACTAAACCGGTTGGTCCATACCTACTTCCATAACAAATATTTTGTCTCTAAAAACGCCATGACCCGGAGAAAAAGCATTGAAAAATAATTGATAAGATTGGCTATGTTAGAACTAAAAAAATATTTACAGTCATCTTCATGTTTTCCCGTTAGATTTGTAAATCACTGTGCGGGTGCACGTTTTTTTCTAAAATACGATCACTTTATTCGTAAAAATGGTTGAAAACAGGACTGAAGTTTTTACGAACAAATTAACAGGGTTTCAATGTTTATTCTTACATTTTCCCGGCAAGAAACATTGAAACACTGTTAATTTGTTCGTTAGAACTTCAGACCCGTTTTTACGAATAAAATGATCGAATTTTAGAATTTATCTCCGTGTGATGATGATAATTTTAATTTGATAATATAATGATGTTATCTGTTTTCCAAACTTCTCCTTCTTCGTGCACTTGTTTTTTTTATGTAAATACCGCACAAGAGTCCCAACTGCTCCCGTCTAGATACAGTGAGACTACAGCATCCGCAATAGAGGTATGTTGTGACGCTGAAGGTAGTGGGGAGGGGAAAGAGATGGGGAAAGAGGAAGGTGGGTAAGTACCTGGATATTCAGATCTAGTCACCAAACACGGTTAAAGCCATTTCAAGTGTATATAATTTCAAATCTGAATGGTGATCTTACACCAGGACAAGGCTGAGAGTATCTTCCACTCAGAAGTGCCGCAAATATAGATACTAGGTACATAGGTATATATTATTTTTAATTAATTAATTTATGAATTATCAAAAATTTATTAAATAAAATTTATTTTCACACGCCGTCGAAGGCCTTTCCCCTCGACCACGCTGGCCATATTAAATAGGTACGTGTTATATTTCACTTGTTGAAAAATATATCACAAAACTACGCTGCAAAAATTAAATGTTGTAATAAACGGTGCTACCCAAACGCGATGCCAGTCAACCACCGACCGGTCTTAATTAACCGTTTTAACTATTAAAATTATCGATTTTTCGAATAACATTTTTCTCCGTGTACATATCTTCCACTCTGGAACTTACCGCAAATATAGATATCTACTACATAGGCATATATTATTTTTAATTAATTAATTGTGAATTATGAAAAATTTATTAAATAAAATTTATTTGCGCGCACCATCGAGGGCCTTTCCCCTCAACCACGCAGGCCGTCAATATTAATAATATCTGTTGTATTTCACATGTTGTCAAAAACATCACAAAACTACTATGCAAAAATTAAATGTTGTAATAAATGGTGGTATTTGTATCCAAACGCGATGCTTAGTTAAACTTAGTTAAATGAGATACTTGGGTAGGTACTTATGTTTGTAAATAAGTAGATATCTAGTTACCATGATTAATAAAAGGCTTATCTAGTGGATCATCCTCCGCTGGTAACAATCTAACAATAGTAGATAGATTCCCCTTAAATAATCGAGCCATTGCGTTGCTTGTGGTTTTAAGAGAATTTTCACTTTTGAGTGAAAATAACTAGGTACGTCCCATTGTCTTCTATTGCGACACCATCTCAGTAGGTTCCTACCCATATAGACATGCCCTGATAGCTTCGCCGTAACCTCTCTCTCTTTCTCTTAAGGTGAAGACATGCGAAAAAATGCAAAATCGTACAAAATCTTGTGTTTTAGTTTTGAAAATTTTATCGCTTAGAAATAATATAGATGCTTCAATTAAATACTGTGAGTAGAACACATCTTGGCCTTTGAAGTGATCGAGTATTTTTTTGATAAGCTTTTTAATAAGCTTAGAAAAAAATTATGCGTCTGGCCTATAAAAAATGGTTAAAAGTGAAAAATCTCCTACTTACAAATCCTTTTTCTGGTGTTGTTTTGTTGAATAATGTAGCTAATTAAGTTTCTTGTAGAGTGATCGGAAAACATTTTAATATTTAGGTATATCTGAACTTCACAAAATAAAATAAAACGTGCATATTGGCGACGTTTCTTTTCAGTGAATAAAAATAGGCGGTACCCAACGAATTTGTAAGTGCGAATTTCATCCTTATGCCATGTACAGAAGGATTTTAGCCCGTCGCTCAGTCTACGCCCAGAACCCGGAGCCAACGGACATGCCTTAGTCTACGCGGCGATTCGATCTTTAAAAATATACTTGCCGAATAACAAAACACTGTGGTTTGCTAGAGATTAGGGTTTTTATTGGTAAACTTTTTATATTGAAATAGAAACTATTAAAATCAAATTATTTGCATAAGTAGATACCTATACAAACTGATTTTAAATATGTATTCTTAGTGTAGATTTGAAAACTTGAATAGGTACTCGTGCAGCCTAGTACGGTAAATCTTACAGGTACGATTTATCAAACTGCTGGCGGTACGATTTAGCAAACTCTAAGTACCTATTTATAAAAAAATGACAGCAAGACGAGTATACGGCAAGCGACAAACGTTAGTTCCTCTTTAGGTTAGTTTTTAAATCTTATTGCGTATATAAAAAATAAATAATAATGAAATAGGTAAGTACGACTACATATCTATATATATAAACCACATAAGCAATAATAGATAAAGGTATCTACCTACGTGAGTTTTCAGTGAGAAAGAGTGCTAATATTGAAAAAAGTGACGTTATTGATGTTGTTTTAGCTGAAATAAAAAATCATTTTCAGCTACGACAAGATCAGTAACGTCGTTTTTTTTTCAATCTTAGCACTCTAGCTCACTAAAAACTCACGGACCGCCACTGCTACCTGCCTAGGTAATCTTCTTATCGGTGTAATTGAACAGTGATGGGGTAACAAATGTAAAATCACGAAATGTCCAGTGTTTTAAATATAATGTCCTCCGCGTGCAAAGTCGTATCTCCTCCAAGCATAAACTTCTAATTAAAGTGTGTTTATCATAAGTGACCAGGTATGTTTTCTGTATTTATTTGTAAATAATAAATCTAGATAGAGCCTAAGATTTCTCACAAAAACGGCGCTCTACAAATTATCATATTATTATTTTTTTTTAACTATTATACATACCTAAATAATTGTGTTATAATATTAAGAAAGGGGTAAATAGAAATTATTTTCATATCCATGTTAGTGATTTTGCCTATATTCCTGGAGACGCTATTCAATGTTTTCATCTCGTTTATATTATTAGGTACCTAGGTATTTTCTATCGATGATCTTGGTGTTTTTAACTGTTTAGCTCTACACAGGAGGCCCCGAGGAAAACTGATACCCTCGGGGCCTGTGTCATCTTTGGGGATGCTGTGTGGGTTTTTTTTCCTTTCAGAAATGAAGGAGAGGAAGTTCTGGGAAGGAAAAGGGTATGAGAGGTAGGTAGAAATCTGGGGATCAGTGTATCGAGAAGTGATGGGCGTACGAATACATCCCTCCCACTGCGGTACAAGGAGATGTGTCGAGAGAGTCAACCAGGCAACCAAAAGTCAACCAGTCTCTTCCGATCCCGATGGGCAAACGCATGTGCCGCCAAGGCCTAGACACATCCTCATCCCATAAAGCCGGGCACCCTTGCTAATTCAGCAAACCTCTTAGTGTGACCTTTAGCAGAGGTGTTGGTTATCCAATAAATGGTTCACGGGAAGGCGGTACCCACACCCGCCTCCCAAATTTTAATGAAAAGAAAACTAGATAGGCTTGCATGATGGCATCATTTCATCACCCAATGATTAAGGCTCTATCTTGCAACTATATAGAAAAATGTTATTCTAAAATACGATCATTTTATTCGTAAAAAAACGGTTAAAAACGGGACTGAAGTTCTTACGAACAAATTAACAGGGTTTCAATGTTTATTGGCGGGAACATGTATGAATAATTTTTTGGTATACCTACGTAATTTCGTAAGTAGATATACCAACAAATTATTCTTACATGTTCCCGCCAATAAACATTGAAACCCTGTTAATTTGTTCTTGAGAACTTCAGTACCGTTTTTAACCGTTTTTACGAATAAAGGTATTGTATTTAAATAGAATAACATTTTTCTCCATGTAAATACAATTCGACAATGTTCTTTATATACCTACGTCTTACTTTGTTTCATTCTACAGTTTTTGCCAAATTGGCTGTGGAACGATTTGCCGGCTTCTGTGTTTCATCCCTCCTACAACATGTCTCTTCAAGACCCATGTTCACCCCTTCCTCTCCTCAAAAAGACCATCCACACACCATCTTCATGGATGACATAGGTGACTAGAAATTATTTTCCTCAGAGCCTCCTGCGTAGAGTTAATAGTTTAAAAATTAAAATTTTAAAAAGCTTCCTAAGAATAATAAAATCTTTATTAAATTTTTAAAAATTTTATGCAACCAGTAAGCCATTATAACATTTATAACACAAGCAAGAGTCTCTTTAAAATGATTTACCTGTAACAACTAAATTGTATGAAACTCCATCAAAATTTCAAACACAATACTTTATTCCAAAACAAAAATAGAACAAGTTCCAAAACGATTATATTAGATGAATAAAGAATAAAAATAATTCTAGATTATCGACACCACGTGGCCTCCCCCGTCTCCATGGCAACTGGGCGACCAATGAGGAGCCAGCGCCTCCCCGCCGGGCCACGCCCCCCCGCTGCACTGATTGGTCGAGGGTCGGATTTGATTATGAAGGGAATTGGCCCTGAATGTGTATTGTGTAGGGATTGCAATGCTGTGTTGGAAAATTCAAAATTAATTTCGATTTTTTTTTAATAGATGCTTGAAATAATGTTGTGTTGAAATTGTATGAATATGATAATAAGCCTTTAAATAATAAGAAAAAAGACCAAAAGAAAAAGTTTTTTCAGGGTCAAATTGGAAACTAACAAATTGACATAGGTAGGTAATACAAAATCATACATATTTGGTTTTAAAATTTGATCGTTTAGAAATATTATAAATTATGTCGATATTATTTGCACATATGTTCGTTTGCTAAACTATGTAGCTAGGCAACGAATTGGCGAGCTTGCTTCATAATTTGTTTGTGAACGATGACAATCAAATAGGCGTTTCGAGTAGGTACTTTTAAAATGACTAGACTCAGAAGTTAAACTCAAATTAGTTCAGATAGTGGTGAAGTGTGTGCTTATGTACCTAGAAGAGAAACCGTGTTGCCAGCGTGTGTGGGCCAGGTTACCCTCAATGTGGTTTTTGCGTTTAGTTTTGGTGTAGCCGTTTAATACCGGATAACAAGACTTATTCAGCTTAACCCCGTCATCCCTAATAATGTTTATTGGATTTTTTATACATGTTAATAGGAACAACGGGGATAATAGATACTGTTATTAGAATTAGTGGCGTAAGCTGTGTTTTTTGTTTTTCTTTATTAATCTTTTTTGATTCTATTACAATTGGAGTGCTACACCTGTCCCACTAGGAACTCCTGTGTTGAGAGCATGCGCAGTTAACCCCTAAAAAAATTGGCATATTTTGTAAGAGGCTAAAAATATTCCCGCTTTGCAATATAATCCAAATAAATGGAACATTTGTTAACATATTCGAAAACTAAAAACTGTTTTCGAAAGGTGATGAAATAGGCTTTCAAATTTCTATATTAAAAATTACTATGTATTTTTTTAAATATAATTTTTTTTTGCGAAAACTTTAAAAAGTTCTAAAAATGGCTCACTTTACTTTTTTTTCTAACTAAAATTACTGATAATGAAAAAAAATAAAACACATACTTATTTCATTAGATAAATGAATTATAAACCTTACTGTCACCTCACTTTTTTTCGATTCATGTAAAACAAATTCTTAAAAAATTCACAAATTTCCATAATTTTTTTTCAAATTGCTTTCGGAAACTTTGGTTTCAGAAAGGGGTAAATTTTAATTTTTTTGTGGTTTTCTTTTAGATTTGAATATATAGTTTGTTGTATTCTCTTTCCAATACCGTTTAGATCACACTTCTGACTATGATATTAAGGGAAAAACAACGATTTCTGTGAGACCTATGTGAGCTGGGACAAATATGGTCTCCTGTGATTAAACGGGTTAATGACATGAGCAGTTTACAACGAACTACAAATAACAACACAACAAAGTTAAAAATAAAAGACAATCAGCATTATACCATTGGAAAAGCATAGGTAATTAATTACTAATTACAATTAAAAATGGAGGCAGTGGCGAAACTACAGGGTGGCAGGGCTGGCAAAATGCCACGGGCCCCGGGTGCTGCGGGGCCGCGAGTTCAGATTTTTAACAAAATTATAAATTTTATATCTAAAAGTATTTAGGGGCAGATGCGTATCTCCAATGTTGAGGAGATAAATGGGCCTCCGGTTGGAAGAGGAGATACCGGTGTGTCGTGATATCTCCGCGTGCTGTAGGTCGGGATAATAAATGCGAGAATGATTGTTGATGTTAAGATGATGAATTTACAATATTTACATTGTGCACTATTTACAAATGAAGAGAGTATTTACAATCGCGTAATATTATTCCCGACACGCGAACCGCAGATTGCGAAGTTGGATTACTCGGCCGCTTGCCGCGCGAGCACTGCGTTGAGTGAAGACTGCTGAAGAACGACTACTGTCGGACTTGATTTACTCAAGCCCTTATATAGGGCCGAGCCTGGTACGAGAACGGCAGGCATTATTGTGCACACGCTGGAAGATTCTCGATATGGCTAGGCAGCGCTGTGTGTAATGTACCGCAGAACCGAGCTCTTTCCAGAAGGTGGTCAACAACAAAAAGGTAGGTGCAGCGCAGCGCCGGACAGTGCCAATTAGTGCGGCCTAGATATCGATAGGTAAGCTGCTATAAGTACATAAAAACTACTAAAGTTAGACACAACTAAAGACCATATACAAATTTAAATAAATAATTCAGATTTAAACGCATTCATAAGAAAAGGATGTCGTTAACTTTTAGGACGCATCCATTGGTTGCTGAATTTTTTGTCGCGGTAGTTTGGCTGCTACCGATGCAGCCTCTAAAGCACTTAAGTCCAAAGCCATCTATCTTTCAAATGCAACGTTTGAAAATTTTTCTGGAAGAATTGGAAAGGTATCGACATGAATTTGAAAATTTAAAGAAGGAAGCAAGTAGTTTAGCAGAAAAGTGGTCCGTCAAACCTGAATTTTCTAAAGTCCGTCAGAGGATGGTGAAACGCCATTTTCATCAACTTTGCGAGTTGTTTCAACTTTTCACCAACAATCTCCAAGATCCGGAAAAGTTGTTTAAAGTGAACATATTTTATCGAGTATTGGACATCATTATTAATCAACTGAAATCGCGTTTCCTTCCAACGAATGAAATTGTTCCCAATTTCAGTATTTTGCTATATATAAAAAAAAACATATCTGAATCATTTGCCAGGGAAATTCTCAATTTTCGGTCCGCCTTCAGAGACGAAATAGAAAAGTCTTCGTAGAGAACTTGCCAATAATAAAGAATCATTTTATGTCGTGCAGCTTTCGTGAGCAAATGTACTGCATTAATGTTATTTGTTCTGTGAATACAACTACTGCCGAAAGGTCGTTTTCGAAACTAAAATTAATAAAAACATATTTAAGAAACTCAATGGGACAATACAGGCTATGTAACTTGGCCATTCTGTCTATTGAAAATTCAATGGCCCGATCATTAAACTTTGATGACGTTATTGATACTTTTGCGGAACAGAAAGCTCGGAGAAAAGAATTTTATTATTAAATATCTTGTAAAGAAAAAATTGTTATTTCATTATACCTACATAGGCAATACCTACCCTTTTGAAAATATTTTTTTTAGATATTTAACAAAAATGCACACAATATCAGTAATACTGTTGGGTAACTTCCCAAGTTATTTATAAAAAAATCAATTACAACGCGACTGTGATTTTTACTGGGGGGCCCCATCCGATCAATTTGCCACGGGCCCCCGATGGTATAGTTTCGCCACTGAATGGAGGCTTAGTTTCTAACAAAAATAAATGTTTGGTGTCTAGGAACCTACATCTGAATAGCCGGGTAGACATTCTTTAAAAACCAAACCATTTTATAAACCTACGTGTTTCCACAATAACCGCTCAGTGGCTGAGTAGCAATCGCGTTTGGGTCCCACCCAGGCGTCGCGTGTTCAATTTCTCAGCTGGCAAATTCCTCCATTATGACACGAACAACATTTTCCGCTTACTGTGGTGGTAGTAGGAGATTTTAAAATATTGTCAGATTATATCATTGAAGAAGAAGATAACAATAATTATCTAATTTTTTTTAAATATGAAAATGAACAAGACACAGAAAAATAATAAAAGATAACGGTCGCAACTGGGACTCGAACCCAGAACCTTACGTCTTACCGGGACATACACCTCTACCAATTGGGCTACTGCGATCTGTCGTAATTGTCAACTTCATATTTCAAATTTCAGAATTAACAATATTATCTTCCACTAATGTTTTTTTTCTCCATATTAATGGCAGCTTCCTTTATTATTGGAAACAAGAATTCAAAGAATGTATTTGTTACCTATATAGTGTCTCGGATAAATATATACGATTTTTATTTTTATGGAACACCTGTTGACTTTTTATAAAAGTCTAAATATCTTATTATTATTATTATCTTTTATTATTTTTCTGTGTCTTGTTCATTTTCATATTTTAAAATATTAGATTATTATTGTTATCTTCTTCTTCAATGATATATTACATTGATGGGAATAACCTTCAAAAGTTAAAAAGAGAGTTTTTCTTACAAAAATATGAATATTATCAGATTATTCGTAACCCGGAAATGTTTGTCTTACTTTAAAATATATATATATATATATATATAGATACCTATTATCATTAGACAATTTGTAAAGCGCAATTTTTGTAAAACATCACAATATACTGACGATAAAATCGATAAAAAATATATCGATATTAAAACTAAAATCTGTAAAAATATTGTCGGTCTCATCCCTAGCCTACCCTTTATAATGTGTTATCGTAGAGCTCAGTTTTGCTTGGCCCTGTATTAATTCTGGGAGGCATTCAATTGTTGGTGTTTATCCGCCATAAAGCCGGTTCACTTACTACAATTCAACCGTTGACGTAAATCGTGGAAATGCTTTTAGGGCGGGTTCATACTGGTGTATTCAACAACTGGTTGATTGGAATATTATTTTACAAATTTGATTTCTTCTTTTTCCTGTATTTTCACTTGCATGATGTTTAGTAATATTATTGATTGGGTAGGTACAATGTAGGTTAGTTCATGTCTATTTGTGGAATTTTTTTCAAGACCTAACTTTCCTTCAATTTATCCAAGGCATATTTGTTGTGTTTATAAAATAGTAAAGAATTATTGCAAATCGTACCTGAGTAATAAAATTAAAATGATTTAGCAATAATCTTAATTTACCCATGCTAAAAAAACATGGTCAAAATCCATATTTTATTGTATTTTTTGAAGTTCAGGCACAAATATTAAAATGTTTTCCGATCATAATTTAAAAACAATTATTAGCAACGTTATACAATAAAACGATATCCAAAAATAGGTTCGTAGGTAGGAAATTTTGCAATTCAAAACATTTTTACTGATTTTTGTCTGATACTTTTAAACACTTACATTTAAAGTTAGCTGCTCCTATCTGGAGCCAGTGACACTATGGCATCCCCAATTGATGACGGTAAGTTAGGAGGGAAATGAGATGAAGAGAAAGGTGGGGAAGTAGATACCTGGCTATTCAGATCTGATCACCAAACACGGATAATGGCATATCAAGAGACATTTCAATTCTGAATGGTGGTCTTAGGTAGATACACCAGGGCATATTGAGAGTATCTTCGACTCTGGAACGTGCCGCAAATATAATTTTTAAATGATTAAATTCTGAAAACACAAATCAATCAAATAAAATGTATCTGTCCACGCCGGTATTTGAACCTGTGACCTTCGGATCGCTAGTCGAGAGCCTTACCCCTCGACCACGGAGGCAGTGGTAGATACCTACCTACATATCTAACTAACTAACTAACCAACCATCAGGGGTAGGCAGAGAGGACAGACTTCCAAACAACTCGGTCTTGACCTAAGAGTATGGATATTAGAGAGACGGCATGTGAAGTGTGCCCGCGCGCTCCAAGTGTGCCTTTTCAAGAATTTTACCCAAACGGCTTACATTGGCTGCTGGTTTTTGGCCTTTTAATACGTTCCGACATTTTTACGACATCAGCCAGTTTACATGGTGACAGGCAGCCGTGTGGGTAGAATTCTCAAAAGGGCACACTTGGAGCGCGCGGGCACACTTCACATGCCGTCTCTCTAATATCCATACTCTTAGGTCTTGACATACACTCCTCGCTTCATTCACATTCATACATCTTCTCATACACGCTCTTCTAATATTCAGAATATTGACATGGCCCGACTCAAATATCTGGTTCACTTGATCTTGCCTTGTATTTCTCGGGCGTCTTCAACTTCTTCTTCCATTCACACTTGCGTCATATTTATATTCTTCTTCGTTCATTAGCTCTAATGCCCATACCATCTGAGTGTCTGTTTCACTTAGGTACCTACTCATTACGTTTACATCAGCCTTGCATTCTTTGCGGATATCCACATTTCTCACCCGATCATGGTTTTACCACACATACGCCTCGATTATCTTATCTCTACAGCATTCAGTCTACATTCATCCTTCCTCTGCCAGTTCCATGATTCACTGCTATACATCAGGGTAGGTACAAGCAATCCATTGTTGACAGCTAGTTTCCCTTCTTTGGACAGTTTACCTATACATAACAACATGATTAAAAAATTAAATAAATACATGATTATGCAATACTTCTCAGTGCATCGCCTTATAATCAATACGTGTTTATAATCAAATAGGTATACATTACATTGAACAAATAGTAGGTATCTTTCAGTAATCAGCCGTTCTAAGGGCATTTTTACCTTATTCAACCTAAAATTCCCCATCAAAGCGTCTTTACACGGGCTTCAACCATAGAAATACATAATATTCCTAACATTTTATTGTGATAGTCGCTTTTACCTCCGATTCAATAATCTCATCCTGTCGGTAGACATGATTGCTTCGCGTTCAAACCGCAAATGGTTTTGGGATTTTAAATAAAACTGTGTGGTGTTCGGCCGCCATACCGTCTTCAGGTACCTAACCTAACCATTACTTGGATATTAAATAACTTTTCTACGAAGGTAAGTACTTTAATTAATGTATTATTATGTTAGATTTTTTCCTCAGTACCTAACTAGGTACCTACCTGAATCACCGTTGTTCAAATGTAACTTTACAAAGAAGCTAAGCTATATAGCATTCCTCAATGGAATACTTGTACTGTTGTACCTATATGTCAGTGAGATATAGGATTGGCAAAGGAAGGATGAATTTAGACTGAATGCTGTTGAAATGAGATCCCTGAGGCGTATGTGTGGTAAAACCATGAATGATCGTGTGAGAAATGTGGAGATCCGCAAATAATGCAAGGCCGATGTAAGCGCACGGAGAAAAATGGTATTCGAAAAAAAACTATCATTTTAATAGTAAAAACGGTTAAAAACGGGACTGAAGTTTTTACGAACAAATTAACAGTGTTTCAATGTTTATTGGCGGGAAAATGTAAGAATATTTTTTTGGTATACGTACGTAGACATTGATATCTATATATCCCTCGAGGCCCTAGCACACACGATCGATAACGATCGATAGGATAACTATCGGTAACTTCTCATCGTTCCCTAGGACAACTGCACATCGCTAACGTACAAAAAACAGTTGATATCGAATATGTTAAGGACACTTAGTCATTGTGAACTGTCACTTATTCGTTGGCGATCTGTAGTCATGCTAGGGAACGATGAGAAGTTACCGATAGTTATCCTATCGATTGTTATCGATCGAGTGTGCTAGGGCCTCAGATGGTTTGGGCATGTAGAGCGAGTGAACGAAGAAAGGAGCGTAAGGAGAATATATGGCGCAAGTGTGAATGGTATCTATAAGAAGTAGGTGACGCCCAAGGAAGACACTTGAGCCAGGCCTTGTCAAGAGTCAGAATAATAGAAGAGTACGTATGAGACGATGTATGAATGTGAATGAGGCAAAGAGTATGTGCCAAGACCTAGTTGTTTGGTGGTCCGCGAGGAAACAGTGTAAGGCGAACCCCTATAGATGTTCACTATTTATTGTGATCCGTCAATATTTCGATCCTTTGGAATATCAAGGATTCATTTTTTTTCATGTGACAATTCAGCACCCCTTTGAAAGGTCATTAAAAGATATGGATTTTATTTTCAAAAATTGTCCATAACCTAACCTAACGTAACCTATTCAAGCATTTTTTTCATCGCTTTTAATTACTTTTCAAAGGAGGTGTAGAAGTTGCACGATTCTGAGTTGTCCGGTCACCATTTCGATCGTTCAGTTGACAAGTCAGACATTCTTGAAAAATCGAAATGCTGAGTATGCAGTTATATGTAAAAATGTACCCTCTATCTGGTACAATACTCAGATTACTCATAAACACAACCAAAGCAATTATAATGCAAAAAAAACTATAGTGAATTAAATAAAATGTTGAAGCTTTCTAAGTCACTAGCAGAATATTTCTAAATTTCATACCGGACCGGTACCCGACCGTTTTTCCTCCAGTTGTTATTTCATAGCATATTTAAGGTGAAGACATGCGGAAAAATGCAAAATCGTATAAAATCTTGTGTATTAGTTTTGAAAATTTGATCGCTTAGATATAATATAAATGCTTCAATTAAATACTGTGAGTAGAACACATCTTGGCCTTTGAAGTGATCGAGTATTTTTTTGATAAGCTTTTTAATAAGCTTAGAAAAAAATTATGCGTCTGACCTATAAAAAATGGTTAAAAGTGAAAAATCTCCTACTTACAAATCCTTTTTCTGGTGTTGTTTTATTGAACACTGTAGCTAATTAAGTTTCTTATAGAGTGATCGGAAAACATTTTAATATTTGTATCTGAACTTCACAAAATAAAATAAAACGTGCATTTTGGCGACGTTTCTTTTCAGTGAATAAAAATGGGCGGTACCCAACGAATTTGTAAGTGCGAATTTCATCCTTATGCCATGTACAGAAGCATTTTAGCCCGTCGCTCAGTCTACGCCCAGAGCCCGGGGCCAAGGGACATGCCTTAGTCTACACGGCGCTTCGATCTTTAAAAATATACTTGCGGAATAACAAAATACTGTTGTTTGCTAGAGATTGGGGTTTTTATTTGTAAACGCCCAAAAATCGTTCGCTCCGCCCGATTCCGAATGAGTCAAGGACTAGTGGATCATCTTAAACAATAATTATTATTTGTAATACATATATGGAAAATAGCTAGCTTTAAAAATTATAGCCTCTATGTTATTCTGATGTATGAGCTATATGATTGTAAAATTTCAATAAAATGAATTCAGTAGTTTTTGCGTGAAAGAGTAACAAACACACATACATCCATACAAACTTTCGCATTTATAATATTAGTAAGATGTAAAACACAGACACATATAATTTTTTTTTTTTATTCACCAGATTTACAGGAACGGGTTTAGTTTTTCCCATAGGAAAAACTAAACCCTTTCATACACTTTTCCATATAAATGATCATCTAGTAAATCCACGTTATGCAAGTGTATTATATAAGTATAATTAATACAAAACAATACAAGAACAACACGTTAATCTACCAAACTATTAAATGGGAATATAATTCACCGTCTCCAGATATTTTCATATCAGAGGGTTCGGCTCTGTGGAATTCCTAATTTGACCGATAAATCCTACTGATTCTACATGTATTTAAAATGACTGATTTTTGCATTTTTATATACAAATTCTTTGACAAATCTAATATGCCTAAATTTTTAATAAGAGAGCTAGGTATAATGCCAGTAGCCGAAATAACAAAAGGTAATATTTTTATAGTCTGAGAATGCCAAATTCTTTTAATTTCATTTCCTAAATCTGTATACTTTCTTATTTTTTCAGAAACAGATTTTTGAATATTATCTACAGGAATTTGGAATAGCTACATCAATAATATAAGTTATTTTTTTAATTTTGTCATGTAAAACTATATCAGGTCTATTATGACCAATTGGTCTGTCTGTTAGTATAGTTTTATCATAGTAAATTTTAAAGAAATTATTTTCTAAAAATGAATTTGGTTCGTATTCATAATATGGTACTATATTATGACAGTCAATCAAGTTATGTTTAATTACCAAACTTTGGTGAATTATTTTTAAAACCTGATTGTGCCTAAATGTATACTCAGACGGCGCTAATACAGAACATCCTGATATAATGTGTTCTATAGTTTCCGGAAAAGCCATACATTTTCTACATAAATCATCAATTTGATTTGGATCTTTGATTATATGCTTCCTATAATTTTTGGTATTAATTACTCTATCTTGAATAGCAAGCATAAATCCTTCTATTTCTGCGCTCAACTCTCCAATACTCAACCATTTGTTTGACGAAAGTTTGTCAACAAATGATATTTAAAATAATATTTGTTTTATGATGAGCGTTCGAATATTGATTTCCTTATATTATCTCAAAACTTATCTATGAATTAAAATACTACGTCTATGCGGTACTAATCGATTCGCAAATTTAATGATATTGTCACGAATACCATTCGGCATTATGGTTTTTCCATGGTATAACAACTGTAGGTAGATGATTGGCTAGCCAGGCTATTACAGCGAATGGGATGCCGGATACGGTTTTGCTGTATTTATTTATTTATTTTAAATGGTCCCCCATACCCTTTAGCCTTTACCTACCCATTATTTGTAGTAATAGAGGTAAGTAGGTACCAAATTTGTTTTTGCTGAAACGATTTGCTAAAACGAAATGGATGATAAAAGTTAACTGTATTTTTGATAGATTATTTATAAATTTAGTAACTCGCAACCAACTTATTGTTTTTTTGAATATTTATCCTCTCATCGCGAAGTTTTGCTACTCAAAATTTAAAAAAGTAATTTATTGTGATTATTTCTTCCTAGAGCAATCCTGACGATTTAAAAAAATATATTTTAGTACGAGAGGAACTTTCAATTTTCATAGGTGCACGTAGAAAAATGTTATTCGAAAAAACGATCATTTTAATAGTAAAAATGGTTAAAAACGGGACTGAAGTTCTTACGAACAAATTAACAGGGTTTCAATGTTTATTGGCGGGAACATGTAACAATAATTGGTTGGTATCCGTAATTTCGTACGTATACCAACAAATTATTCTTACATTTTCTCCCGCCAATAAACATTGAAACCCTGTTAATTTGTTCGTAAGAACTTCAGTCCCGTTTTTATCTACTATTAAAATGATCGTTTTTTCGAGTAACATTTTTCTCCGTGTGGGGTGGGAGATAATATGTAGGTACATCTCATTGCCATTTCCTCATTGCCTCCTTATTTTCCTCAGGGCTTCCTGCGTGAAGTACCTAAATGTAAAAAAAAAGTTTTTTTCTATGGTATTTAAAAATATAAGTTGCACATACAGAATAGCTTATAAATAAAAATAAAATAAAACAAGGATAGAAAAAAAAAACAAGTGGGTAAGTAAACCCATGTGTACCTATAAATATATTAAATATATATATATGTGTGTATTTATATATATAGATATACCTACAAGCAGTGGCGGTTCGTGGTCTTTTTAACGGGGGGTTCAGAAATTCAAGAGAAGATATATTGTCTAATCAAAATTTACTCTTGTCATACAAATTAAATAAAGTTAGTGGAGGGGTACCTAAATAGGTACTATTGTTTTTAAATAACTTGATACTCCTCGACACAATTATTAAACGACCAAAAAATGTTTTAGAGGATTTAAATTGTTTAATAGTTTTTACAACACTCAATGTACGTTGCTAATTATGATTATTTTTTTCAATAAGAAAAATGGCGTTGAATGTAGAATATAATATAATTAATATTTTAAAACATAAAAAAACAAGAAACACAAATAAAGGTGGCACGAAATAAAATGAGCTTTTTTAATTTACCTACACAAAAAATCCATTATACACGTATAAAAAAAATAATTATATTTAATTTCCAAACTTTTTTCATAAGCATTAGCGTTATTTTTTGTATATAACACTGTATTCCGTCATTGTGTGAAAAAATTAGGACAGAATATTCGCGACAACCGATAAATGCAACCACTTTCAATTTGAAAGCCGAAACAATACTAGGAAAGCTCAACCAAAAATTGCATAACTAGCGACGTTGTTTGCCGAAACTTTAGTAAATGTACTCCCAACTAAGGGATATAACGACTTATCTATAAAAAAAAAATACGAAAACAGAAGTCAAAATCGGTCCACTTCAATAGTAGATTTATAAATGCCATTAGTAAACGGTTGGAGAAATGCAGAAACAAGAAAATAAAAATGTACAAAAATGACTACAAAGTTAAATACCATAATATATAACATTTAACTTACATCCGTCGGTGCAAAAGTCGACCGTCAGCCGGTCATCCTGCGACAATCTCAGGCTTCGTTTCGGCGAGACTCGTCAAAGTTCGGAGGTCACGTGAGATCTTGACTCGTGATCGGCGCACCAAGCTGCGTAGTTTTGTCCATTCTACCGTCACAGCGATTCGTATCGGCTATGATTTTTTCGTATGGACAAATGTGTGCGGATCGCAGCGCGCACAAAATGGGAATAGATACCGTATTTTTCGGTGGCGCGAGTTTTAAAGACGGAATTTTAAAGTCGAGCTATCTGTGGTGCGCTTATATTACTATACAACAAGATTGTTTTATTTTATCATCTTTTTAATGGGGGTTCACCGCACAACCGCACTTTAGAGAAAACCGCCACTGCCTACAAGAGTCCCAATTGCTCCCGTCTGGACCTAGTGAGACTATGGTACCCCCAATTGGGGTTTGTTATGAGGCTGGACTTAGTGGTGGAGGGGGGAGGAGATGAGGGAGAGGAAGGTGTGGAAGTACCTGGCTATTCAGATCTGGCCACCAAACACCATTTCAAATTACGTTTCAATTCTGAATGGTCGTCCTACACCAGGGCGATACAGGGAGTAGGTATCTTCCACTCTGTAATAGTCTGTAACATGCCGCAAATATATATACTATATATTATTTTTAATTAGATAATTAATTGTCATATAACACAAATTAATCAAAAAAAATATTTGCGCACGCCGGGTTCGAACCCGCGACCTTCGGATTGCGAGATGAGACCCTTACATTTCAAATAAAGAAAAAAGAGACGAAACAGAACAAAACATGACTAGAAAAATACATAATAAGTACCTAATTGAAACGCAGTATATGGCGTCATGATATTTTCCCAATGTTTCGAAATAATAGACCGTTATCTACGATAAATGATTACAATTTTATTTATTTACCTACTTTCCTGAAGAAGACGTACAAAATCAAGATCTTCATCGAAAGAAAAACAAATCACAAAAATGCATCGCGCAATATTAAATTCGTTTTGTTCGCCAACCATCGGAATTAATTATTTCTTTGTCTCGGAGAATGGCGGGCTAGTACCTACCGACCTACCTGCTCTGTTGCGAGTACCAACATAATAATGATATCTCTGGATACAACATAATGATGAACAATGTACAGACAGGCAGGCCAACTAAACAGGGACGGATTTAAAAACCGAACGAGATTTTTTTTAATCAGTCTAATTTTAGTACATACCTACCTTAAGGATAATTTTGGGTACCTAACTACGTAGGTAGGAACCCTACTATACAACGGAAAAAATCACGATAGAGCTATTTCTGTAAAATAAACTTGTATTTTGGACCAAAACCTGAAAATTAATGCAGGTTGAATTGTTTTGTCTTGGAAAAATCATGAAATCTTCTAAATTCTAAATGATGAACCGGGAAATAGGTATGTTTTCGTAAAGATCATGTAGGTACTTAGAATTAATTAAATCTTAAAAATGAGACAAAATTATCGTTATTTTGTGACCAAATTTTTAACATGTTTGGCGGCTATTGGTACCACCGCCTCTGGAACCATTTATTGGATAACCAACACCTCTGCCACAGGTCACCCCAAGAGGTTCGCTTGGTGACTTGGCAGGAGTGATCGGGTTCACGGTGTGAGGTTTGTTCAGGTCTTGGGGGTGAATACGTCTGCCCACCAACTGCATGGCGGGCCGGATGGAGAGAGGCCGGTTGATGGAGACCAATGGAGACCCTTTGACCTCTCCAGCCGGACTTATTAAGAAAAAGATATCACCGAGATCACCAAGCTACATATTTGCATTCAAAAGTTGACCATAGACACTCCCATATAATTTGAAAAAAATCTGTGAAACCACAGACCAGAGAAGTTATAGACGTGCCGTGATACAAAATCTGAATATCATTTCGACGAGCTCGAGACTAACCACTTGCCAATATTTTTTGGCACCATGAAAGTTTAAGCATGTCTTATAAACTATGACATTTGTAGGTACTATGATCTTCTATGAATGCACATAAAAAAAAACAGACAAGACAAGTACTTACAGATCGTTAAGATAAGGTTACGGTTTGAAGCGCAGTCCATTGTAGAACTTTTCTGCTCTAGGTGTTTTCTCATAATATTTCCTAAGATATTTCGTATTCGTTTTTACTTATAGCAAAAGCTTATTTAACCATAGACGAAGAACAATCAGCTGACAGCTGGCAACTAGCAACGGCCGGCATTGGCAATCAGCAGTGCGAGTCGCGAGTCACCGCTTGCATTACCGTTGACACGGGTTTTTGTGTGATTGTGAAGTGTGCGGGCGATCAAATTGTCATACAAAGACTGTTGCCAGTTGGCAGTTTTCAGTTGCCTCAGTGAGCGGATCGCCTAACATGTAACAAAAGTTTCGTGAACGAAAATAGATTTTATCTTTGATGTGTAATTTGGTCCAACTTAAAAGATAGGATTTTTATCTCGATTATTGAAATAAATATCTATTTATTAGATAATTATTTTTGTTACTCTTTTAGAGGTTATGTTATTATTTATTATGTAATGCACCTGTATGGTTCACGGCGAGTTCATCGAAAACGAGTTCAACTAACTAAAACTCAACCTAACCTAACCTAACCTTTTTTTGTGTATTTTGTAAATTTGCTTTTGTAAATTTGATTTCGATGAATTGATTTTCGATGAACTCGTCGGTTACCAACCTGTATATATAGATATATATGTTACAAATACTTTGTCAAAAAAATTTTTTTGTTATAGAACAGTGCTTTGTAATTATTTATTTATTTAATTATTTATTTATTTATACGCCTATTAGGCTTTTACATACATAGTTATAAAAAATATTCATAAGATTGTAAGTTCACAGTTACAGTAGTAATACATAGTATAATCTATCTATTTAACATATTATTACAGCAAGTAACTAGTAATGCATACGATGATTATTTGTAGGTATAAACTTGTTTTACAAAAATAAGAATTTGCCTACTCCTAAGGTTAACAAACGTAATTTAGTTATAAAGAAATGTAAAGTTTATATGTACATAGTAGACAGTGAGAGCAGTAACATGGTATAATACGACATAATAATATAGTGTTTAATATGAGGCCTTTGAATTAGAGAGTTTACGAAATTATTGTTGGCGGTATTGTTAACATAATATATCTAGATCGTTTGACCAGTTATCGTGGCCCGTTAAATCCAGGGCGTTCGCTCTGCCATTTTACATAGTTTTAAAAAAATAATATACACAAAGATTATAAGTATAGAATAGTAAGAGCAATAATTTAGCCTTAAGGTGAAGACATGCGGAAAAACGCAAAATCGTATAAAATCTTGTGTATTAGTTTTGAAAATTTGATCGCTTAGAAATAATATAGATGCTTCAATTAAATACTGTGAGTAGAACACATCTTGGCCTTTGAAGTGATCGAGTATTTTTTTGATAAGCTTTTTAATACGCTTAGAAAAAAATTATGCGTCTGACCTATAAAAAATGGTTAAAAGTGAAAAATCTCCTATTACAAATCCTTTTTCTGGTGTTGTTTTATTGAATAATGTAGCTAATTAAGTTTCTTATAGAGTGATCGGAAAACATTTTAATATTTGTATCTGAACTTCACAAAATAAAATAAAACGTGCATTTTGGCGACGTTTCTTTTCAGTGAATAAAAATAGGCGGTACCCAACGAATTTGTAAGTGCGAATTTCATCCTTATGCCATGTACGGAAGGATTTTAGCCCGTCGCTCATTCTACGCCCAGGGCCCGGGGCAAACGGACTTGCCTTAGTCTACGCGGCGCTTCGATCTTTAAAAATATACTTGCGGAATAACAAAACACTGTTGTTTGCTAGAGATTAGGGTTTTTATTGGTAAACGCCCAAAAATCGTTCGCTCCGCCCAATTCCGAATGAGTCAAGGACTAGTGGATCATCTTAACCGTTTGACACATAAAAGCAAGTAAAAAGCAAATGAAAACATGATAGTTTGTAGGTGTAAACCTGTCGTAAGAAAATAAGAATATGCCTACTTCTAAGGTATAAAAACCAAAAATTTCTTATAAAAATGAAGTTTATATGTACATATTAGGTAGTAGTAGTATTAACATAATATCTATGCGACACATAAAAGCTAGTGTATATATTAATTTATTCTTCACTAATCTATTCACGAACTAGCGGGCTCCAAAAGCCAACCAGTTTGTAAATTGATAAATAATTAAAAATAAAATAACATTTTTACTAAATGGTTACAGTAATTACATGTGAAAAAATAATGGAGTTGTAGTAATTGCAAGAAGTTTACATTTATTATTGTGTCAAACATGAGGAAATATTTCGATCAGAGGTGCAATAGCTAAATGTTTATTATTTTATTATAAAAGTTCTAATATACTGGTTTTAAATTTGGAAACCGATTGAAAACGATAGACATCAATTGAACTATATGTGTTTCCAAGTGTATGAAGCCTTTGAATTGGAGAGTTTATGAAGTAATTATTGGCAGATTTGGTAACAAAATATAGAGCGTTTAAACGAGTATTGCGGGTAGGTATACGTAAATTAATTAAGCTCGTTAAATCGAGGGCGTCCAGGCTGCCATTTGATATATTGAAAAGGCAAACTAAGTCACTCACTGTGCGTCTTGTAGTTAAATCACTTAGGTTTAGTAATTCCATTAAACATGTATAATTAAGTTCTTCAATTGGTATTCCAAGTTTGTAATTAATGAACCTAAGAAACTTATGTTGTACTCTTTCGATTTTTTGCTGATGAGTCTTATAAAATGGAGCCCAGATTATTGAGTTGTACTCCAAATTACTTCTTACCAATCCAGTGTAAAGCAATTTAAAGGAATTAATTGTTTTAAATTCTTTTATCGTCCTCAGAATGTACCCCAGGCATTTCATGGCCTTGTTGGTTATTTCATTTATATGAGGAACAAAAGTTAATTTACTGTCAAATATTATGCCAAGGTCCTTAATTTGTTTAACTCTTTTTAGGAAATTGTTGTTGATGCTATATTGATATTTAATGGGATTTTTGATTCGAGTAAAAGTTATTGATTGACATTTTTCAATGTTGAGAAAGAGTTCATTAAGGGTGCACCACTCTTGTAGCCTCACAAGATTTGATTGCAATACGCTACAGTCATTATAATTAGTAATTGTTTTGTAAATTTTTAAATCGTCCGCAAATAAAAGTATCATAACTCCATCAAAGATGGAAGTTATGTCGTTTATAAACAAGGAAAATAACACTGGGCCCAGATGTGACCCCTGTGGGACTCCGGTAAAGATTTCAAACTGATGTGAAAAATGTGAATTAATTTTGACTGATATTTTTCTTTTGTGAAGGTAGCTTTCGAACCATCTTAAAATATGCCCCCTTATACCTAGGGATCTTAGTTTGTTTATAAGAATTTTATGTGAGACTTTGTCGAAAGCCTTACTAAAGTCTGTATACACTACGTCTGTTTGAAGACGATTGTTCATAGAATTAGTTATATATTCCTGATATATCATTAAATTTGTTAGAGTTGATCTTTTTGCTATGAAGCCATGTTGTCGATGTGAAATTACTTTATTGATTTCGGGCGAGAGTTTAGAGAGCAGAGCAGATTCAAGTATTTTCGGGATTGACGACTGGATACATATAGGTCTGTAATTAGATATATCAGATTTATCACCTTTCTTGAATATTGGAGACAGAAAGCTTGTTTTCCATTTTATCGGAAAAATGCCAGTTTTTATGGACAAATTAAAAAGTTTAGTTAGAGGATAAGTCAAGACTGATGAGCATTTCGATATGAAGATTGGTGGAATATTATCAGGACCGGCCGATTTGTTAAGGTCAAGGGATTTTAATTTAGTTTTTATATCATTTTCTTCGAATATGCATTGATTGAAATCAATGTTATTTTTATTTGGTGTTGTGGCGTCGGACATTGGTGAGTTGTTTGTAGAAGCATAGATTTTACTGAAAAATTCAGCAAATAGATTAACAACTTCTTGTGGATTATCAGCCGTTTTATTATCTAAATACATGTTGGGGGGAATACCGGAGTCGTTGTTGTTAAGCAATTTTGAGAATTTAAAGATGTTTTGGGGGTTGGCAAGAGCCAATTTTTCACAGTTGTCAATACACTTTTGGTAACATAACTTAGACATTTTTTTGGTGGCCTTTCTGAGTTCGTTAAATTTTGCGTAATCAACTGGATCGCGTGTTGATTTGTATATTTTATGGGCTATTTTTTTTTCTCTAATTATTTTAATAAGATCGCTACTGAACCACTTTGGATAGTTACGTACGTACATTTTTGAAACGGGTACAAGTGAATCAATAGATTTATTTAGAATTGAGTAAAATTTATCTACCATATCATTTATGTTTTCTTCAGAGTCCAAAAAGTTCCAGTCAGTTGAAGATAAATGATTAGTGATTTGATCATAATCGGCTTTGAAGAAGTTCAATTTTATTGATACTGATGGATTTATTTTTTTTATTGAACTGTTGCATTCGATCAGTAGAGGGGGGTGATATTTGTCGATTGGGAGGATAGATTCTGTAGATGCGGATACTTTAACAAATAAAGAATTTGAGAAAACTAGGTCAAGAAGACGGGAATTAATGTTGAATGCATAGTTTAACTGTAGTAGATTTAGAAAATTTGACATCTCGATTATCTCATGAGAACCATGGTTGATGCTGTCCGTGGTAGAAGTTTTATTGTTATCTATGTCCCATATGACATTTGGCAGATTGTAAGTTCGTACATATTTGTAAGTTCCATAAGTTTCTAACATATGGCGGTGTGATTATCTAGGCTAGGTAACCACCATTTATTAGATGTCGTTGTGTTTCGTTAGCCACAGCAACGCGTGGCCGGGTCAGCTAGTTTATGTATAAAAAAATTGATTTATTCATAATATTTTAATATTTAATCTTTTTAGGCCCGAGACGTCAAAAAACCCAAAATACACCCCTGGTCCATTACATTATTATATTAAAGCAGTCATCTAAATACAAGTGGGTAGGCATCAAATACAATCCAACTTCGTCAGCCTGCAACAGTCCGACTCAGATATAAACGGAATGACAACCCTTTTTATAATTTAGGTGCATTGAAGATAATGTGAAAAAATAATGAGCCCTCGGCCTTACATATTAAGGCCGACAAATTACACGTTTCGAAATGATAAACTTTTATAAAATACTCAGATACAATTTAGCGTCTAAATGCTTTTGTGGGTGGATATCAAAGACATTATCGAAAGATAGTTTTTTGAGTCCAACATATATTTTGTATTTTTTTTTCACATTAGCTCCACACAGGAGGCCCTGAAGATTCCTCTGAGGGCCTAAATCTTCGTTGGGGTGTAGTGGTGTGGAGGGTCTTTTTAGGAAAAGAAGAAGAGAAAATTTATAAGGGGTTTGTAAAGGAATGCGGGGATCAGTGTGTCCCTCAACCAGTCTCTTCCTGTCTGGCCTGCCATGCAGTTGGCGAGCAGAAGCATTCGCCGCCAAGATCCGGACAAACCTCACCCCTACTACACATACATTTATTTATCTCTACACGGAGAAAAATGTTACTCGAAAAAACGATAATTTTAATAGTAAAAACGGTTAAAAACGGGACTGAAGTTCTTACGAACAAATTAACAGGGTTTCAATGTTTATTGGCGGGAACATGTAAGAATAATTTGTTGGTATTACGTAATTTCGTACATATACCAACCAATTATTCTTACATTTTCCCGCCAATAAACATTGAAACACTGTTAATTTGTTCGTAAGAACTTCAGTCCCGTTTTTAACCGTTTTTACTATTAAAATGATAGTTTTTTCGAATTACATTTTTCTCCATGTATAATGTTTGATATAGGGTGTTTTGGCGATGACTGTCTAACTATAGGTATACCTGATGTGTCGAGACAGAAGTAGGAGGTAGGTATCTACATAAATGATGCGTACAATTATATACATAGATACATAAATAATATAAGGATACCTGAATACATAATATTCTTTCTTTGAGATTGATAGAATAATTTTCCAATGAAAATTGAACTACATCAGGAGTCGCATTACTTTCAAATATCGCCTGGCCTGCAGATCACGACCTTAGAATAGATAACAAAATATATTGTTACTCTAACGGCCGTTGTTCCCAATCCTACTGATCTACTGTTGAGCCGAAATTTTAGCTCAACACTCCTCAAATGCACAAATACGCAACGTAAATCATCGACCAACAGGAGAATCGAGCGTTACTAAACAAATCTCTTAGCACTTAGCTGATCGGAGGCTCAGATTTATCGATCGAAAAGTTGGGAACAACGGCCGTAAGACCACGACACATCATCCAGAGTTTGGCTCAGAGCCGGCCCTGACTAGTATAAATGCCTGGGAAAGAACTCATCACGCTAGATGCCCGTTCATGTTCGACGATTTGGCTCGATAGAACATGTTGACTTGGAACTATGCTCGTCGTTTCATCCTCACCCTCGAATGACGCGCGTCTCATGTCGAGCAGCTCAGTCGGCTCAAATATTTAAGGTGGTTTATTTATGGTCGTCAAATCACTCTTCTTCACGAAATAATTTTTTTTTAAATCAAACAAATCGCGAGGATAACTCCGAGTATTCATCTTTGTTCCGACAGTTCGATGCGTTGTATACACGTTGAGACATGCAGGACCGATTTTCTGTCGGACATAAAAAAAATTACGTACCTACTCTGAATCTTTTTTGAAAATCGAATAAAAAAGAGTCGAGCGAAACGGTACACACGTTGAGACATGTTTGAATGAGCGTAAGGCGCTCCGCTGACGAGGCAACTGAAAACCTACTAAAACCGGCTGTTTTCTCTGTCTTGATTGGTCAAAAAGCTTGTTTAACCATAGACGAAGAACAATCAGCTGACAGCTGGCAACTAGCAACGGCCGCCCAGGGCAATCAGCAGTGACAGTCGCGAGTCACCGCTTACGTTACCATTGACAACGGGGTTTTGTGTGATTGTGAAGTGTGCGGGCCATCACATTGTCATACAAAGACAGTTGGCAGTTGAGAGTTTTCAGTTGCCTCAGTGGGCGGAGGCGCTAAAACCATCGAACATCAACGGGCGTGGGTAGGTTCCTATGTACCTACATAGCAATACGACAACATACATTATTTAAACCACCTCCACACTAACTACGGTAAGCAATCCATTGGTTACGAGGGGGGGCAACTTATGTAATCGCCTTCCAAACTACATTAAAAATGAAAAAAACTAAATATTAAAAAGAAAAAAAACATTTTTATTCTTAATTAATAAACAAAATAATGAAACCGAATAATATTGTATTGTAAGGCGCTCCGCCCACTGAGGCAACTGAAAACCAACTAAAACCGGCTGTTTTCTCTGTCTTGATTGGTCAAAAAGCTTGTTTAACCATAGATGAAGAACAATCAGCTGACAGCTCTCAAATGCCCAGGGTAATCAGCCGTGACAGTCGCAAGATGGTCGCAAATCACCGCTTGCGTTACCATTGACAACGGGGTTTTGTGTGATTGTGTTGTGTGCGGGCCATCATATTGTCATACAAAGACAGTTGGCAGTTGAGAGTTTTCAGTTGCCTGAGTGGGTGGAGGCGCTAATACAATGCAAAATGTATTTAGTTCGAATATTTTTTAGAAAAATAAGTGATAATTTAATTTTCTATTTTCTGGAATAAAAAAAAATATCACTCGGCTGTACCTACCTGCGATTCAGATTTTATGGATAGCAACACTAAAATAATATTTTCAATCAAATCTTTCGAATCGGACATCTATGGATTTGATGTGAAGTAGAAATGTAGAAATCTTCTTTTTTTTCATCGCGTTAGCATTTTGAACTCAAGATGGCGGTAATCAATTGCAATTAGATTTTTTGGGAAAACTTTTTGTACTTAAAAAGTTATAAATATTGCATTAAAAATTGAGTAGTACTAGAATTAGGAGAGAATATTATTACAGAACATTAAAATATAATTTCAAACATATTTTTACACTCAAACTCATTTTTTTAATAGTCGGCGGGAAATTTTCAAACAAGTTTCAAAGTAGACTGCTGTAATCTGTAATGACGATGACAATGGTATTTTTCTGTGACGTTTACCCCATTAACCTACTATTCTGAAATATTTATATTTTATTGTTATCTATTCTCGCAAACAAAGCCTGCAATTGAAAATAAGATAAATAATTATTTTGGTATGCGACTGGTTAAATAATATTATTCTCCTGATTACGGTGTGAAGCGAAGTATTTTTTAATAGCTGCTGTTGGATTTTTTCGCTAACCGGTGAGTTGCAATTTATTTATTTGCACATGCACCCAAACTGCATTCGATACAAAATTTAAAAACATCCATTATTAATATGTGTGACACATTCCTTGTTTGTTGCATTTTATGTAGGGTACATACTAATGTAATGGTTTCAGAATTAATTTAATAAGTTTGTAATGAAAATTCAGAAAACCCAATCGTTTGCCTAATTACCTATCGGAGGATGGGTAACATCATGGGACCTCAAAGTCATGAAACGAGGCGTATTCCTCCGTTACGTCTTCTTTCAATCTTCCCCTGACTATCGGTTGGATAATCTTGATTTTGTCGCTTCTCATGATTTGACCGAGATAAGCGACAGTGAGGTTTCACAATTAAGAACCCCAGTGTAAAATATTATGGCTTAAAAAAAAAATATTCATATAAGCTGGGTGTCCCGTGGCAGATTTTGGATTTGTAAATGAAATAAATGTACATTGCGAGTGATAAATAATTATGTATTTATTATCAAATTAAAGATACAAAATGCGGATTTTATTTTTAATTATGCTGTCTAAATGTTTTCCGCCACGGCGTACACCGTCACGGAATCTATTGACAGTATTCCGAGTGACCCTTTACAACAGTGATTTTGTAATACCGTTCACTTCTCCCACGATATTTTCTTTTAATTCCGTTATGTCCTTTGGATTGTTATCGTGCACTTTAGCCGATACCTCCATAGAAAAAAGTTCATGGGGGTGAGATCCGGCGATCAGGGTGGCCACACAATGTCACCATAACGACTTATCAATTTTCCAGGGAATTGTTCACGGAGAAGGCTCATTGCGGCTCTCGCTGTAAGAGGTGTGGCGCCATCTTGTTGAAACCATGTGTGTGAACTGTACAAATGATGCTCTTGAAGTTTTGACATTGAATTATCGCTTATCAGGCGGCGGTAAGAATCGCATCAACAGTTACGGTTGCTCCATGGGAATTTTTGAAGAAAAACAGTCCGATTATTCCATTCGTGGATAGAACTGCCCAAACGGTTTATTTTGGGCTGTGCAGAGCCTGTTGGTGCATTAACCGCGGGTGTTGTCCTTTAGGTGACCAATGGCGGCAGTTTTTGCTTGTTGACAAAATCATTTAAATGGATGTGTGCTTTGTCACTGAACCACATTGTGTTTACAGTTCGAAATTGGTTTAACGTGTTTTCACATAATTCCTTACGCACTCTGTAGTCAATTGGTTTAAGTGCCTACCCTAATTGGATCTTATAAGGGTGATATTTTATATCCATGCTTAAAATTCGGTGCAACGTCTCTTTTGGCAATGCCAAAGCCAATACTTCCTTGCACACAGACTGGCGCGGATTTTCATGTAAGCTGCTTCAACATGTTCAATGTTTTTTGCGGTGATTTATATGCGGCTGGGGACTGACCTTGGATTTTTACTGTTGAACCTGTTGTATGGAACTTCTGCACCCACTTCTAATAAAATTTTTAATAAGTGCGTCGCTTAAACGACGAATATCGAACCGCGAACAAAATCATCGGCGGGTAACGGTGCCCGGATCGTTGGCTTGAAAATACACTGCTACAGCAAACGCGTGATGCTCACTAACCCACTGTGACATCTTAATTAAATAATCCTCACGAATGCCACATCGAACCATACTTCCCTCCATAAGTCCAACATCAAGAAATGCTGATTCTGAATATATATTATTATCGAAGTATATTAATACGCCGATGCCCGTATGGTTAAAATTTGAGACCCCGACTCCGAGTAAATCTCTAACACCACACTTTATGGAAACCGTTCTGACCCGTCTGTGTACGTGCAAATTTTCTACGGAGCTGCTGCCATGATATTCACACTTATCACCCGCTCAACGTGCAATATACAAACGGAAGTGGCGCCATCTAGGTAAAATACTTTTGAAGTTTTCATATTATTATTTTTCCCGTGGAATTAAATTTGATATCTATATTATTACTCTAACGTCTGTCGGAGACACTTACTCAACTTAGTTTTGCAAAAGGGCGAAGCCTTATAAATGGTCACCAACACTTACACTTAGCGAAGTAGAACCAAAAGCCACCCGCCCGCGATTATTTTGTCTCGGTGGCTAGCTGTCTCTGGATCGTCAGAGATTATCTTTCCGAGGAGCCGGCTATTTTTTTAACCAGTTCCAACTGGATTTAAAGTAAAAGTTAAATGAATTGTAGGTATTTACTTTTACAATTTTTCAGTTAAATTGTAATTTTATTTTACATTAGGTCCACACAGGAGGCCCCAATTACAACAATTTTCCTAGTGCCTATGTCAGCTTTGGGAATGCTGTGGGGAGGGTCTTTTTAGAGAAATGAAGGAGATGAAGTTTTGGGAAGGAAAAAGTATGAAGGGTGGATAGGAATCTGGAGGTCAATATGTCCAGGAGTGACGGACGTATGAATCCATCCCTCCCACTGCATTACGAGGCGATGGGTCGAGAGAGTCCAGTTGGAGAGATAAAATGTCTCCCATCAACCAGTCTCTCCCCATCCAGCTCGCCACGCAGTCGGTGGGCAAACGCATGTGCCGCCAAGTCCTAGGCAAACCTCATCCCAATAACCCGGGTACCCGTCACCAAACGTAGCGAACCACTTGGGCGTTGGTTATGCAATAAATGGTATGGGAGAAGAAACACTTTTCTCTTTCATTCATTAATAAGAAGATTTATGTTCCTCTCATTGTTCATGGTCTTAATGTATATAATGTCTAATATTGTAATATCTAAGTATTAAATTTAAGTGCTCTGTAGTTTTATGTTGATAGTTGTTAGTTTCGCAAAAGGGCGAAGCCTTATAAATGGTCACCAACACTTAAACTTTGCGAAGCAGAACCATCCGCGGGTTTTTGCTAGTTATGTATTATTATGCATAGAATTTATAAATAATCATTTAAAAGTGAATAAAACACCATCAGATTAAAACACCCCGTAATGTTGGCATCATTAAATTGGCTGTTTCTGGCGTCATGCCGGAGTCTAATAAATAATATTGTTAGCATTGTCTTTTGAACTCCTGACTCCTAGATTGAGAACGGTAATTTGGAAATAATGTATTGTTCATTTTAAATTAATGTTTCCAAAGAAGTGTGCAATATACAGTCCTGAAAAAACATCTCGCTTCATCCTTATACATGCATATCATGAACAGTGACCCACAAAGCAGCCAACTCAAATACCTACATTCATATATTTCTGTTTTCCCATCCGTGATAAAACATTGCAAATGTGTTTAGTGTTTATGTATTGATTTGAAAATTTTTCATTGTGTGTTTGTGTATTGATCACAGGATCAAATTCCATTGTCTGTTTCAACTATTCAATTTGTCATTTAGTTTTAAGATAACTCAAAACATAATTATTTGTTATTATGAATTGGTTTTATCTTTTTCATTGGTGATTTTTATTTTCAATAACAATATGTATTCTGATTGAAAATAATGTAGGTAGAAAAACAAATGGTTGTGTAGTGAGTTATTGATTTGATAACATTTTATTGAATAATCATTATTTTACATTTAATGCTAACTATTGTTGACCTCTGCGTTGCATGAAATGTCATCCAATTCCTTCCAATGCCATAGTATATTGCAGTACTGCTCGAAGCAATGCCTAATGCCATTCAACTTTCTTTTCTTTTTTACATTAATTCCACACAGTAGGAGGAAAATAATATCCCTCAGGGCCTGTGTCATCTTTGAAGATGCCGTGTGGAGGGTCTTTTTGAGGAGAGGAAGGAGTGCACATGGGTCTTGAAGAGACATGCTATTTTCTTCTTCAATGACGCTACAGCCCATTTCGAGCCTTGGCCTCCTTCAACATGAGCCTCCACTGCCCTCTCTCCTCGGCCATCATCTTCCAATCTGCAACATGGAGTAGTCCTCTGGCATCCTTCCTGACATCAGCCGAGATCTGCCCGCCTTTCGTTTACCTCCCGGGTGTCCCGGTAGAACCTTCTTCGGTTCTCGTGTGATTGGCTTTCAGTGCACATGTCCGGCCCATCTTAGTCTTCGGAGCCTTAAATGTGTAGAGATGTGTTATTATATCCTATATATCCTACAACACGGGTCTTGGGTCGAGGGAGGCAACACAGAGGCCGGTAAATCGTTCCACAGCCCAACTATTGAACTCAAGAACGAGTCGTAGAAACGAACCGTTCTCATGTCAACCGTGTACATATGTACGTTTGAAGTGTTTCCCGAAAATTGTTTTTTTCAGCTATTGTGGAGCTCTAGACCAGAGGTAACTACCAAATTCAACCGTGAGATGCACTTGCGATTTGTACAGGGTGTAATTGATTTGACAACATTTTATTGAAGAGTCATTATTTTTATTGTTGCCTTCTGCGTTGCCTTAAATGTCATCCAGTTCCTTCTAATGGCATAGTATACCGTGGTACTGCATGAAGTAATGCCTAATGCCATCCAATACCTTCCAATGGCATAGTATACCGCAGTACTGCACAAAGCAATGCCTAATGCCATCCAATTCCTTCCAATGGCGTAGTATACCGCAGTACTGCACGAAGCAATGCCTAATGCCATCCAATTCCTTCCAATGGCATAGTATACCGCAGAACTGCACAAAAGCGATTCCTAATGCCATCTAATTCCTTCCAATGGCATAGTATACTGCAGTACTGCACAAAGCAATGCCTAATGCCATCCAATTCCTTCCAATGGCATAGTATACTGCAGTACTGCACAAAGCAATGCCTAATGCCATCCAATTCCTTCCAATGGCATAGTATACCGCAGTACTGCACAAAGCAATGCCTAATGCCATCAATTTTCTTCCAAAATTTGAATCATGAAAATGACTCATGAAAATTTCCTACCGCTCAAGGTTTGAAATTCATTAATTAGCGGAATGCTCCAATCATTTGACTCCCTGTTGAATAATTTTATTTTTTTAATTATGAATACCCCTCAAGAGTCCCAACTGCTCCCATCTAGAGCCAGTGAGACTATTACATCCCCAATTGGGGTACTTTGTGATGTTGAAGGTAGTGGGGAGGAGAAGGAGGAAGGCGGGAAAGTATCTGGCTATTCAGATCTGGTCACCAAACATGGCTAAAGCCATTTCAAGCAACTTTTCCATTTTCTGAATGGTGGTCTTACACCAGGGCGATACTGAGAGTATCTTCCACTCTGGAATGTGCCGCAAATATATTATATATTATTTTTAATTAATTATTTGTGAAATAAAACAAATTAACCAAATAAAATTTGCGCATGCCAGATTCGAATCCCCGACCTTCGGATTGGGAGTCGAGAGCTTTACCCCTCATCCACGCCGGCCACAAATACAATGGTAAACTCAATATTGTTTTATTTTAGCATTTTTCAATTGATTTTTTTTTTCTTATCTCAATCAGAAGCATTCAGAAGATCACAATGTTTCTTTTTTTTATATCTTTACTTTAAAAAATTCTAATCAAGATTTTTATGATATCTGATAAACTCAACTCATGTTTATGCTGCTTAATATTAATTAGTATTTCAAATAAAATTCTTATGTCATTTTATGTAATGTTGCATCACTTTTATTTCAAATTTGTCTACTAAGGCTGGTACTCTAACCTCTAACACCAACCGTATTTTGTCAGAGGGTCAAAATATATCCTTTTTGTAATAAAATTCAAATTAATGGAATATTTCTCAATGTATCCGAAAAATAAAAACTGTGTTGTGAATGTGATGAAATATGCTTTCAAATTTTATAATCAGAAATCTAATAATATAAAAATTAATGTTTATTTGTTTGCGTGTTCGTATGTTATGCGCGGCCATACCGTTCATCCGATTGCGATTAAACTTTGGGAATATGATGTGCGCATACCCGGGATGGTTATAGGAGCTCTGGCGTTATGAAATTATTTGCTATACTATTCTTCCCATTGCGATTAAAATTTCATCCTCTTGCTATTAAAATTATTTGAATTGTTGTGAACCCTTGAATATTTCTATATACTGGAAAGCTCTAGCATTATGAAATTTGCATAAAAAATTAAATAGGTCGTGCGAGTCGTTGGAAAAATGGGTGTATTTTATGGAGTTAGGTGGAAGGAAAAAAAAAAGGCTGGGGGGAGGGGTATGCGGGAGGGTCGGATGGGGAATTAAGGAGGGGGGATGAGGGAGAGGGGGAAAGCAGAATGCGTAGGGGGGGGAGAGCGAAAAAAGGGCTGAGGGGAGGGGGAGCGCAGAGAAGGTGAAAGTAAAGAAAGAGAAGACGAAAGGGGAAGAGGAAGAGTAGGAGGAAGGGGAACGGGGAGGAATGAGAAATGCCACGAAGGGAGAAACAATTTAAGTGGCATTCTGTGTATATTTTATTGAGATTAAATGGTAAATTATTTGGTTTTTTTCAATTAATAGATGGAGATTGCCGATTTTATTCCGTCTGATTGGCCCAAAGGAATACTGCCATTTTTGTTCCACGCCTTGCGTTACCCTAATGGAGATTGCCTTTTCTTGTTGCAAAACTAAATACATTTATTCAAAAATGTATGGGTTACTGTGGTTATTATGCTCCGAACCCTTTGTAACTGTCAATAGTATTTGTATCTCTATCTAACTCATTTTAGACCAATGGTGGAGATTGCCGTCTTTGTTTCAATACGTCTCATTTTATGGGATTTGAACGTTGACTCTGCATTCGTAGTCAAGAATTTTAAGCACTCAACTGCGGAGGTTGAGACTTCTGGGCGTTATCAATTCAGCGGCACATAAACACTCTGTAGTATTATTGACCTGTCCTAATAAACATGAATATGTTATGCTGAGTTGCAAACAAACAATTGATGTCAGCTGTGTTTGACTCAGTGTATTTATTTTATGTGATATAACAATAATAATAATAAAACACTTCACTTCTCCTTATCAGACAGTTAGTATATGAGGTGTGGCTATTAAATAACAAGATTGACGCTAGAAAACATTATATTTTGATCTCATACATATACACATATGTATTTACTTACCCTCCTCTTCAATATATACCCCTCCTCTATCTCTACAACACTCCATGAGAATCTTCCATTGTTCGAAACAGTGCTGCAAGTCTTCTTCTGTGCGCTCCTTCAGGATGCTTGCCGCTTTCTCTTTCACAACTTCAAATAATTTTAAATCCCCCTTTACTGCCCGTGTACAAAATTGAGCTTTCTTCAAAGAATACATGAGTTCACACTAATAAAAAATTAAATTACCTACTTATTCTGTTACAGCTTTTTTCCAATTTGCTTCATATCGTAAATGTGACTATAAACATGTACTCTTGTAGATAATACCTACCATAATTTACCTCCATTTAAATCATTATCTTGTTTAAAATAATCTATATAATTTTCCACATATTTAAAATTTTTATTTCTATCTTCTTTAAAATATTTTTTTGAAGTTTATTTTTTAGCTTACTTAAAATTTTTATATTTGTATGTAGTTTTATTTATCCTTAACCGCTTGAGCACATAAGCTTGTTTTCACGATAATTTAACGTAGGTAGACATAGGAATGGCGTATGCCCCGGACCTAAGTTATTAAATTTTATTTTTTTCTTTTCTTCTTTCTTACGTTTTATTATCTGTTTCTATAAAATAATGTTTTTTAGTTTTTATATAAATTATTTCATGTGTGACTACCACAACACGGGTAGTAGTCTAGTATGGTAGTTGAAAAAATGACAAAAAACTGTAACTTATAAAATTTTATGAAATTTTTTTTTTTTTTAAGAACTCATGTACAGGGCATACGTCATTCCTATGTCTACCTACGTTAAATTGTCGTGAAAACAAGCTTATGTGCCCAAGCGGTTAAATAAAAAAAAACCGACTCAAATCTTGTTCCTTTTAAAGCCAGGGACAAACACAGCGTTAAAAGCGCCGGCGTTATTTGGCTTGACCTATTTCACCACATCGCTCGCCATACATTTACCATGGTAATCTATGGCGAGGGATATGCTGAAATAGGCCAAGCCAAATACCGCTAGCGCTTTTAACGCTGTGTGTGTCACTGGCTTAATGCAGATTTCACCTTAGGAAACAGATAGAAGTTGCACGGCGCAAGATCCGAAAAATAAGGCATAACATTAGACTGTATGAAGTATTAGTACAAACATTTTTGCGAGTTCTTATTAAAATGTGCGAGTTTTAGGTACCATTTTGGCACACACTTTTTACATGATAAAATTAGCCATACGCATTCACACAAATACTTATTCGATGGTCAGATCGAACCAGATTACAGATTTTTTTGACATCATTGTCAACCATTTTTGACGTGGAAGGGAGACCCGGGAGTGAATCATCTTCAACATCTTCTCGGCCACCTTGAAACCCACTCAAAAATATGTGTATGCGATAAGCATTCATTGACATACACTTCTTTTAATAAATTATAAGTTTCAGTAGCGGTTTTTCCAAGTTTCATGTGAAATTTCATACAAATTCATTACTCTATTTGTTACACTTAACATTTTTCCGGCGAAACAAAAAAAAACTACTCTAATGCAAACGAACGCTACGGCTATATGAATTTGTTTACTGATACTGCATTCGAAATCGAAGGCTTCACGCTAAACAGCTGTCGGTTGCTGGCGTTTGGCGCATGCGTACTTCTTCTGTAGCACCGTAAGTCTCGTTATTTAATAGCCGCACCTCGCACACATTCAGAATATTAATTTATTATCATTTATCATTTACATTATTTTTAGTTAGTTTGTAATCAGAATTTGTGGTGAACACACTGGACAAAGTTAGTATACACTAAATACATTTTTTTTTGTTATCAATTAATTATTTTTTTGTCATTATTGCACTCTTGAAGGTAGTCTGCCGTCTAAGAGTATGGATATTAGAGACACGGCATGTGAAGTGTGCCCGCGCGCTCCAAGTGTGCCTTTTCGAGAATTTTACCCATACGGCTGACATTGGCTGTCACCATGGAAGATGGCTGCTATCGTAAAAATGTCGGAACGTATTAAACGACCAAAAACCAGCAGCGTCAGCCATTTAAGTAAAATTCTCGAAAAGGCACACTTGGAGCGCGCGGCCACACTTCACATGCCGTCTCTCTAATATCCATACTCTTAGTCTGCCGTATATCAAAATATCGCTGCTGAGATATTATATAATTCTCGTAAGTTGGGTACCTTTGATATGCTTCTTTGTAATGTCTTGAGTGGAATGTATAATTAGTAACTACCGGGTGATGTGCGTAGTGTGTGAGTGTGTGTGTATGTGTGAGAAGTGGTGATCTGCAAAGGGATATGTATGCGCATTAAACAGTTATATCATTGACATGATACTCCTTTTAAATTTGGGCAGTGAATCCGAGAAAATGTCAATATTAGAGTTTAGGCAATTAATTGCTGCATTTGTTTTGTAATTTAGAGTGTGGAATAGTGCTGTATGGCATGTACGTCTTACAGGTATATTAAAGTTAATTAAGGATAGAAGTTCAGTACAGTCGATTTTTTTATGTATTTAAAATTCTGTGTATAAATGTTAAATCAGCTAGTGCCCGCCTTTAAGGTAAGATATTTTATAAATTTGTTTTGAATATGTTCTATGCTATCTATGTATATTTTGTACTGTGGGTTCCATATTGGCGATGCCTATTCCAGTGTACTTCTGACTAATGCAAAATATAGCATTATTATTGTCTGCGGGTTACTGAAAACTTTACTTATACGAAGAACAAAACCAAGCATTTTATACGATCTATGAACGATTGAGTCTATGTGCTTATTAAATATAAGTTTGCTATCAAGGTAAACGCCAAGATCTTTACAATCTGTTTTAGAGATGACAGGTTCGTTGGGAAGTGAATAAGAGTACCTATTTATATGTTTGTTTCTGGTGAACGTCATAGTATGACATTTAGAAACATTGATGTCTAAACAGTTAACTTTACAATACTTGCAAAGCCTTCAGGCATCACGGTGAGTCAATTCGAAACAAATGAGTAATTATTAACTAATTAATTAATTAGTAACTGCATATTATTACTGTCACTGTCGCTGCTAACCCCCTTCCCCCAAAATTTTGACTATGAGAAGGGGTTGGTGGGCCAAAATAGTTTGGGAACCACTGATCTGGAATCACCTCCTGAAGTTTGTGCACTTTACCCCTGGACATCCTGTATGTAGATTAAATATATTTTGGTACTTTAGCAAGCTGATGCATTGTTCAGACCACAATGTGTGAACCTCTATCTTCTCTGCCTACCTCTGTGGCTGAAAATGTTGAAATCTCACCATGGGAAGGGATTCGTTACTGCAACCAATGGAAAATATATGAGCACTTTAATGATAGGTAATTAGAATTAAATCACTTGACCTTTTTACTTGTGGATGTTAAATTGATTAATGATGCGATTATGTCAATTGATAAAAGCCTATCTTCTTCTTCTTCAATGGCGCTACAGCACATTTCGAGCCTTGGTCTCCCTCAACTTGAGCCTCCACTGCCCTCTGTCCTCGGCCGTCGTCTTCCAATCTGCAACATGGAGTAGTCCCTTTGCATCCTTCCTGACATCATTCTCCCATCTCAGCCTAGGTCTGCCCGCCTTTCATTTACCTCCCAGGTGTCCTGCTAGAACCTTCTTTGGTACTCGTGTGCTTGGCAGTCTCTATGCACATGTCCGGCCCATCTTAGTCTTTGGAGCCTTAAATGGGTAGAGAGTCTGGGAGCTTGTTAGATATCATAGAGCTCATTGTAGTGGCGGATTCTCCATGCCTCTCTCTCTCGCACCACTCCTAAGATTCTTCCAAGTACCTTTCTTTCGAAGGTGTCCAGCTGTTCCGCAGACTATGCGGTCAGTGTTCCCGCCTCACATCCATAGGCCAAGACCATTCTAATAATGGTTTTGAAAAAGGTTAATTTGGTTTTCCTATGAATGTTTATTTGGCATATTTGAACACTGGCAGCAATGCGAAGTAAGTGTTGTTAGCGGCTGTGATGTGCTTTCTACTGGGTCTTCGTTGTCCTGCGTTATGATATGATACGATGTTATCAATATGATATTGACCGAATTCGTTATCCATAGTTAATAGGCGGCGTTATGAGCGGCGGCGAGCACAGTGAGCAATTGATTCCGATAGTCGACAAAATAATTAAGCATGGCATCTTGATTGTCACTGTGCTTTGATTAACTGTCAATACACACAACTTATTGAATGATGTCATTCGTTATGTAGATCTTTTTTGTGTGTTGTGAATATGTATGAAATTCCAAAGTTAACGGTTCGTGACTTAGCCAATTGCACTTCTCTATGACCAAAAGTAGGCTTTGTGTATAAATCATAATACAGTTCATGTATGAATTGAATTGTTGAGTTCCAATATCCTTCCTAATGATTTTTTGTTGAAAATGAGTGTGAATGCCATATTTTGCGTTTTCTAACCAGGAATGTGATGCTGTCACGGACATATATAAGGGGGGGGTTTTGGGGATCCGGACCCCCCCTATTCATATCCAACTTGTCCAACAGAAAAAAATTACATGCACCGCGCCGATTGTAGAAAACGATAGTTGCTTAGTCCGCCGCAGTGCGGGGAGAGGGGGGATGGGCAATGCCCCCGCCGCCCGCGCTTCGGCGGCGCGCACCAAACCAAGAGATGAAATCTGTAGAACAAAAACCTGCAACTGTGATCGACGCTATCGATAACTGTGATGATCAGTTTTTCCCTTTAATAAAAAAGCTTCTCATTATTTTAGCCACACTCCCAGTGTCCAATGTAACCCCTGAAAGATCTTTCTCTACCTTAAAGAGGTTAAAAACTTACCTAAGAAATAAAATGGGCGATGAAAGACTTACTGGTCTGGCTTTAATGAGCGTACACCCAGATCTGGCGGAGCAACTTGATTCCGAAGAAATTATTAATCAATTAGCAATAAAACATAAAAGACAAAATTTATTAGATAGGTACTTTAAAGTTTCAACTTTGTTACTTTTGAATAAATATTGCAATACATACATTACATATAACTTTTTATTTAAAGGCGCCTACTTATAGTAACCTAAGTTATATATTATAGATTACCTGCGACTATACTTGCGTGTTATAGTCGCAGGCAATGTTTAATTGGTAAATGATAGATTTAATTGGCGTTAGAGCTCTGTTTTTTTTTATTTTGGGGACCCCGACCTTGTCAAAGCTATAGCTACGTCCGTGGATGCTGTCGTTATTATTTCCAAATTCCTTCTAGTTTCTTTACAAATCGTGTTTAAATATCGAGCTTCCAAAATACTCCATAATTAAGACAAATTACAAAGTATTTTGAATCAGAAGTCAGCATTTCAACAAACTCAAAATGGTCACCAGTTTCTTTCCATACAAATTTTGGCCATTTGGTTGATTTTTGTCATGCTTATTCTATTAATTTCTCAATAAAACAAAAAAAAACTGGAATCATGAAAACTCATCAGCTCACACGTTTTTCTTGATTAACTCAAAAGTATTAAAATCCATCAGGAAGGGTTTTGGAACTCAACAATTCAATTTTGCATTGAATATTTATAAATTGTCATTATATATTATCTTCCGCTGATTGTTACGGCCAACTGATCAAATGCAAGTACAATTTGCTATTTCTTTGATATTTATTGCATTTTTTTTTTATTTCTGTGTTCTATTAATTCTTTTAATGTTTTTATGGTAGTAGGAAGTTTTCAAATTGTTTTTGTTTATTCGGAGCCTGAAAATGTTTGTCTTTCTTTAAAACAAGAAAATAAATAGTCCACTAGTTTGGTTGTTTTACTAACAGTTAGATAGCTCGAGTTTAAGGGCATCCGCAATATTCTACGCATTTTTTATGTGAATACTGCACAAGAGTCTCGACTGCTCCCAACCGCTTGTAACCAATGAAACTATGGCATCCCCAATTGGAGTATGTTGTGAGGCTAGAGGTAGTGGGGAGGGGAATGGGAAAGAGGAAGGTAGGGAAATACCTGGCTATTCAGATCTAGTCACCAAACACGGCAAAAGCCATTTCAGGCAACGTTTCAATTCTGAATGGTGGTATTACAACATGACGATACTGAGAGTATCTTCCACTCTGGAACGTGCTGGAAATATACCTTATATTATTTTGAATGATTAAATTGTGAAATAACACAAATTAATTAAATAAAATTTACCTGCATTTGAATCCGCGACCCCCGATCGCTAGTCGAGAGCCTTACCCCTCGACCACAGAGGTTGTCAAATTTCCTTGACTTTATCGGGAGATTTAGCATATTTAATTACCTTTGCAGTAATACTGTTACTGTTCTTTTGGGTGTTGTGTTATGATTCGCTGCCCTAGTGCTTGTATGTTCAATAGACCATTTTGCAAATTTTACAAGGGACGTTTTTTTTGTTTTTTACCGGCAAATTCTAAATAATTCTGACTTTAGTCATTTCGTTTTATACATGTCTATTGAATACGGTATAAAACAAAATGACTAAAGTCAGTTTTTTTTTTTTTTTTTTTTTAATACATTCAATAATATTATTATCCAATGTATAAAAAAACAGTTTATAATAAACTGTTTTTTATACATTGGATAATAATATTATTGAATGTATAAAAGAAATAAAAATTAAAATGGAGTTCTACAAAATAAACTTAATAACAATAAATAGACTAAAGTCAGAATTATTTAGAAGTTGCCTGTAAAAAACAAAAAAAACGTTTCTTGTAAAATTTGCAAAATGGTCTATTGCACATACAAGCACTAGGGCAGCGGATTGTAAATTTTGATGCAGCCTACAAAAATGGTCTTTTAGCTGCTGTAAGAAACATTGATAAACTAAATTAAGTATCTAATTAATGAATGTTGTAATTAATTGTTACAGAATGGCGTCACCAGACGAATTTTACCTCACGAGGGAGACCCTCAGAGGGGTGTCAAGCCTCAACAGTCCAGATTACGATGGAGTACTCCTCATCACATATCCTGAGGATGTGAAGGTCAAGGCACCCGCACAGCTGGTGAAGAAAGTGGAAGAAGCACTATTACTGGACAGTGGACTTAAAACTGTAAGTTGAAGACAGACAATATTCAGTGAATCCTACTTCATTTCCCATTTAACCTCTTGAATGTCGGATGACATTTGCCCACGTATGGCTGTATTCCATAGAAAATTCCGTAAAATAAAAAGCAACGTCTGGAATGATATTGGCGCAAGCGATTCTGAACTTGTCCTTGTACAGTTTATTTATACATAAGGGTTAAAATCGCATTTTATTTTTTAACCTCTCATCTGTCACCCGCCCGCCGGTGGGCTCACGAAAAATGAGAGGTTAACCTCTAAACCTGATTTGTTCCCTTTTGGTAACAACTCATATAGGCCCCGTAGAAATCGTTGTCTCCCTTGAGAAATATGATCTTTTTTTTTTTACATTATTTCCACACAGGAGGCCCTGAGGGTATTTTTCCCTCAGGGCCTATGTCATCTTTGAAGATGCTGTGTGGAGGTTTTTTTTAAGGGAAAGGAAGGAGAGGAAGTCCTGGGAAGGAAAAGGGTTTGAGGGGTGGGTAGGAATCTGGGGATAAATATGTCTAGGAGTGATGGACGCGTGAAGCCATCCCTCCCATTGCGGTGCAAGGCGATGGGACGAGAGGGTCCGACTGGAGAGATCAAAAGGCCTCCCTCAACCAGTCTCTCCCAATCCGGCCTGCCACGCAGATGGCCGGCAAACGCACAATATTTTTGCCACAATATGGCACTATTTCCAAAACCACGGATTGCTTTGTTGCCAAAATATGGCAAATATTCTCTAGATTCTTTAAAATGTTTAAAAGTTAACAATATTATAATTTTTTTTTTAAATCCTTCGAATATATTATAGTAGACAAAAGATAGGTGAATTCATTGGCTATATAGAACTATAATCAGTTTGTGTGTCTCCATATTCAAATTTGGAGGTATTATTTTTTTTATTTGGGTTGGGTAGTTGGGACTCTAGTGCTGTATTAAAAAATAAATTTGCAAAGTTTTTAGCACTATTTACTCACTGTATCAACGGTACTTTTGGATATCAAAGTATCTGTACTGAAAGAATACTGTGTACAGAAATATATTTTTCTTTTATAAAATTACACTTATATTATTTCAGGTTATAGCAGTTATACAAAACGAACAAGTCTCAGGAAACAGACTAGTCATCTCTCCTACGGGACCTATTTCACCATACGATGACGTGAGGTAATATTTATTTTTTACCAAAACTACTAATGCATCTAACACTAGTGGACAAATTATATAACATAACTATAAAGCAGGAATTTCAATTTGGGAGGCAGGTATGAGTAACGCCGCTCCGGAAACCATTCATTTGATAACCAACGCCTCTGCCAAAGGTCATTCCAAGTGGTTCACTACGTTTGGTTACTTAGCAGGGGTGCCAGAGTTCATGGGATGAGTCTTGGTCTTGTTGGCGGCAGATGTGTTGCCCACCTACAGCATGGTTGGCCGGATCGGGAGAGACTGGTTGAGGGAAATCTTTAGATCTCTCCAGCAGGTCTCTCTCGGAACATATGATTTCATAAGACTGAAAAAACCAAAGTTTTTAAGCATGAAAACTTCTTAGCCTTCCAGCGGGCGCGCTGAGTAATTTCCCTTGAATGGGCGCTTGTCGTAAATTTTACGTCATCAAGTTTTCTCCATGTAAATGGTGTTTTCTTTATTATATAAATGTTAGAAATTTGATCGGAAGATAAGATACTCTTTTACCATGGTCAATGCCAATTTTTTTTAGGAAAATTCTTCAATGCTTTGAAGCCTTTCCTGGACAGGCAAATTTGTATAAAATTTTAGTGTTTATGCCGCCAATATTCATTAGAGTGTAGAAAGCTACACATGGCTATCTCTTTGAAATTACAATATAGAATTCTACAGATCGAGTAAGTGGCACACATTTTGTCGACTGTTTCCACTCCGCCTTTGGGTTCGTTGCAGTCCAGTATTACCCGAAGCTTTCTGGTGTTTTTCTCACTTTCAGGCATGTGTCGTAAAATTTACGCTCAACGGAAATTTTCCAAATATCAATGAATAACAAAAACTTCTAAGCACACCCGGTACATCTGCAGTTTAGAGAGACAGTGACCCTCGAATAGATCGAAGCTCGATGCTTGCGACTAAGGGGTAAAACTAAGGGAAGCGATAAGGCGTATTTGTCGTAAATTTTACGACAGCCGCCCGCTGGAAGGTTAAGCAAGTTACACTGTATCACTTCTGTATATCAGATATATTTGTATATCAGAATGTATCGGAAGAATCTTATATCTTTATCCTATATTCATATCTCCTTTACCTACTTATTAGTTTTAAGATATAATAAAACTCATTTATCCATTATAATTTAATTGTAGAACACATTCAAATACACACAAAAAATGTTTCAAGATAGTTCCTGGAATAATTTATTTTTTTGTTTATATTTTCCAGGAGTTTGTATGAGGCAGCAAAGAATGGAGTGAATCGTGCCCTGAAGGCTGGTATCAAGAAGCCTCTCCTGGTTTTACAGGACGTTCCCGGATTCGAAGACAGTGACCTGGTCCTGCTTCTCGGTGTTTTGGATGCTTTATATGTTGTGAGTGTTACCACATTCTAAAAATATAATACCATATTTTTATTCTAAATTAAGGTTATAATTCTTGTTTGGAATAGGGAATTTGAGTGAAAAATATTTTGACTTATAAAAAATATGTTCATGTAGATGACATTCAAACTTAAATACCAGTTTTTTCTTTTTTTTTAAGTTCGTTTTCATAATTAAATTAATTCTACAAGTTTGAATTTTATAAAAGCCTGCAAAAACGGCGGCAAGAGCACAGCAGAGTCCGTGACGTAACCCGGTCCTTGCTTGTGTGAAATATAAGGGAAATATTTACAAAACCGGGACACGCGTAATACGGACGAAAAAAATAAATTTAAAAAGTTGTAGTAGTTAGATATTTACTAGTACTAATCAATTCAGTTACCGGAATTTCAAAAAAAGTGCATTATAATGGTTATTTTTTTAATTTAAAAACACGAAATGTCATTTTTCACCGACCGCTATGTTAGGAACTGTTGCAAGTTTCGTTGAAAAATGACATTTCGTGTTTTTAAATTTAAAAAATAGCCATTAAAACGCACTTTTTTCGAAATTCCAATAACTGAATTGATTAGTACTAGTAAATACCTAACTACTACAACTTTTTAATTTATTTTTTTTGTCCATATTAAGTGTGTCCCGGTTTTGTAAATATTTTCCCTTATATTTCACACACGCAAGGGCCGGGTCACGTCACGAACTCTGCCGCACGGTATTATGCTCTTGCCGCCGTTTTCACGGGCTTAATAAAATTGAAACTTGTAGAATTAATTTAATTATGAAAACGAACTTTAAAAAAAAAAACAAAAATACTGGTATTTAAGTTTGCCTGTGAACATTGATAAAAAAAAATAAAAAAAAGGACTCAACTTCCTTATTGTTACATGGATTTTTTTTGGTGATGGAGAATAATTAATTATAAATAATACTTATTGTACCAGACGTGGTGAGGTACACAAGAACTATAATTAGGCTGGAGGTCCCAATCCACGGAGTCGCAAGATGTCGCTCCCTTCACCACGTGTGGAGGGAGAACGTCGTCTGCTTGTCGCTGTAGAGGTAGGCAGAGCTGTTCCAACAAGTTTCCTTTTGACGTAGCTGGGTCTGGTCCGAAGGGTGTAAGGTAATCCGAGGTCCAGGGTAGAGCGAGGGTCAGTGAAGAAAAGAGGCAAGTTGAAACGAGGTCAGGACGAGATAGGGCGAGCAGGGCAGAGAGGTTGGCAAGGCGCGGTGTACTGGCAGAAGGTTGAAGACAGACTGATTTGAAAACGGCCAAACGGGCCGTATATATAGCGGGCGGCAGTACCGCCGACACACTCGAGTGCGTTGCCCATGCCGGTAGAACACTCTCTGCGCTCCTCGCCTTACCCCCACCCCTACGATTTATTTATTAAAAACACATAGAAGTTACAGACTCAATAATCATAATAACATAAATACAAAACTACATCAGTACGTCCGTCACACTTATTGTAAGAAAGCTGGACACAGTTGTTAACTTTGCTGGCAGCAAAAGGAGGAACTAACAAACAAAATATCAAAAAAAATTTCAAAGTGTAGATTTTTATATACCCACAAAATCTACACTATTGTCGCTCCCAACTCCAAAGTTAACCGTGTCAAGCTGTGTACTAAATTGATGATTAATTTACCCTTTTCGGTCTTGTTTCCAACTTTTTATTTTCCAATTTAATTCTTCAATTGTTATGGACATCTAAAAATTACATGTATATTCATTTTCCTTTTTTATGTTAGGTACTATTTTATGTCATTGTGTTATTTCTTTCTTTTTATATTAATCTTAAATTACATTCTATCTCTATATATTAAATAGTTACTATTAACGATTTTAACTCTTGGCCAATTTTTCTTTCGTCGGGAGTACCACAAGGATCACACTTTGGACCCTTACTTTTTTAATTTTTGTTAATGAACTTACACGTAAACTCTGCTGTAATTTTTCTCTACATATATGCTGACGTCCTCAAGTTATGTATTTCAATTAAATCAATAGACAATATTGTGAACTCTTAAACAAGATCTTAACACCTCATCTGCCTGAAAGTTGATTTTATATCTTTTCCGATAGCCTAACACGTATTAAATTAGCCGTATATGACAAAATTTTACAGTTTTCTTAAATGCGGTATTTCATAGCGAGCTAACAAGCTTACGTTAAGACACAACCTCTTAAAAGTAGTTATGCTAACTGGAGAGATGACTACGCGTTTGCTGCAAAATCCTTTTTAAAAGTTGTTAGCCGTGGGAAAATTTGCATATCGAATATCATTGCGTATAAAAAAAATCAAATATCAAAATAATACGACAAACGGATAGTCATTTATGACCACCTATTAGGCTTATATTATTAAATATGTACATAGTTATCGACCACTGCAACACAGGCATGTGCCTAGCATGGTGGTAAAAAAATACTCCAATTATGTCATCAACAATAATAATGTTGAATAATAATAACAGCAATCCTTTAAATATTTTGTTCAATATGGTAATGTTGCCGAATTCCACTTTTGCATATTTCCTAACCTAACATTAGTTTTTTCAATAAATTAATGGAAGTTCAATGCATCTTTTACCATCTCCCCCAACCTAATTTTTCGTTTCTTACAGTAATTATGTTGAAACCAAATTATTTTACACAACTAAATTTCTTGCAAATTGAACACACAAAAGATAAGATAAGATTTAATGTCATTAATTCCGTGCGTTTAATGTTATTTGTTTTGTTGTAGCCACTGCAAGTAAGGGACAGTGGTGTATCTAGCAAGGTGGACAGACTGGGAGTATTTGGTGATAACCTTAAGAGGGATGTGAGCAAGGTAATCAATATTGCTCTTTCTCTGGACCAAGCCAGGTTTGTGCTTTAAAATTTTTATTAAAAAAATGTTTCTTCTTTTTACTGCTGAAAAGAATATTATTATAAACTTTCCTATCTGTGATGAGATTGTCATAAATTCATTAGTTTGTTCGTTTTTATTTAAAATTGTAATTAAAAGAGTTAGTTACGTTTGAATACCAAAAAGCACTTCAATCACACATTTTGGTTTTCTATTTTTTTAGTATCATTAGTTTGTTCTTTACTTCAACTTGTCATTCGTAGATTTGTGCTTGACTTCAGTTTGTTGTAAGTTTCTTTCTGTTTGACTTCAACCTGTAATTGTTATTTTATTTGTGCTTGACGTCAGTTTGTCGTAAGTTTCCTTCTTTTCAATTTTAACTCGTCATTATTTTATCTGTGGTTCTCTTCGGTTTGTTGTAAGTTTCTTTCTGTTGTAAGTTCTTTTCTATTTCGTTTGACTTCAACCTATCATAATTTTATTTGTGCTTGAGTTCAGTTTAATCTAAGTGTCTTTTTGTTTGACATCAACCTTCCATCATTTTAGTGTACTTCAATTTTTTATAAGTTTATCATTATTTGACTTCAATTAGTTATAAGTTACTCATTGTTTGACTTCAATTTGGTATAAGTTTCTCATTGTTTGACTTCAGTTTGGTATATGTTTCTCGTTGTTTGACTTCAGTTTGGTATAAGTTTATCATTGTTTGACTTCAATTTGGTATAAGTTTCTCATTGTTTGACTTCAATTTGGTATAAGTTTCTCATTGTTCGACTTCAGTTTGGTATAATTTTCTCATTGTTTCCATTTCAGGATCGTGGCTCGAGACATCGCCGGAGGGGACCCGGAGCGAATGTGCCCGCCCAACGTTGAGACTTACATTAAGAAGGCCTTCGCTGGTAAAAATGTGACTATCGATGTCATAGATGACCTGAAAGTGTTTGAAAAAGATTTCCCGCTTCTGGCAGCAGTCAATAGAGCTGCCAATGAGATAGAGCATCACAGAGGTGGGATATATGTGTATATATGTATATGTAATTTTTTATGTGTATTTTTTAAGCAGGCCTTAGAATCAATATATTATATCCCATGGTTCACCTTATTCATTTAACCCCTTGTGCCATTTTGTACAGCTTTTGTACACCAACAGCAGTAGAGTATTCTTGTGTTCTTTATAACACAAGCTGATATGGACTCATAAAATTTAAGTTCAGGCCTCGGTCACATTCGATCGGGACAAAATATTTCAGCTTTGCAATAAAATCCAAATAAATTGAATATTACCTAACGTATTCGAAAACTAAAAACTGTTTTTGAAAGGTGATGAAATAGGCTTAGAATTTTTATTATTAAAAATATTGATCTAATTTTTTTAATATAATTATTTTTAGTGCAAACGTAAAAAAGTTTTAAAAATGGATCACCTTGTGTTTTTTTTTCAAATTAAAATTACTGATAGTAAAAATAAATAAATCACCTCACTTTTTGTCATTTCATGTAAAAATGATTAAAAAAAAATTCACAAAATTTGATAATTATTTCAGAAACTTTGGTTTCATGAAGGCGTACATTTTAATTCGTTTGTGGTTAACTTTTAGATTTGACTTTAAAGTGTGATGTTTTCTCTTTCTAACACCGTTTAAACCATATTTCTCACTATGATAGTAAGGGAGACGTAACGATTTCTTTGAGACCTATATGAGTTGTTCCCAAGGGTGAATAAATTAGCCTGAGGGGTTAAGCAGTATTCGAACATAGCAACACCATGGTTTTTGTTAGCATTTAAAAGTTAACCAAAAACACTTCCAAATAATTATGGTATATTCCAAAAAGTCATCAACCGGATTTGTCAAAATTTGTGAATTTTTTAAAGTTATATTTGTGAGGCGCTCAGTCTTCAAATTAATATATCTATGCTCGCTTGCCATGGGTGACTGAGCTAAACACTTATCGATCAAATGATCAAATCTTTTTTGAACAAATGACCCGATTGGTGGTTCTAGATCAGGTCAAAATGATAGGGTTGAAATGTGGGGTCAAAATGATGGGATCAAGATGATCGGATCAAAATAATTGGGTCGAAATGATCGGGTCAAAATGATTGCGTCAAAATGATCGGCTCAAAAGGATCGGGTCAAAATGAATGATTCAAAATGATCGGGGCAAGATGATCGGATCAAAAGGATCGGATCAAAATGATTGGGTCAAAATGATCGGGACAAGATGACCGGGTCAAAAGGATCGGGTCACAATGATTGGGTCAAAATGATTGGGTCAAAAGGATCGGGTCAAATTGATCGGTTCAAAATGATCAGGTAGATCACGATCTACCCAGGACTACTTTAAATATCATCATTTCATTTTATTTCATCATATTGTCAACATTCAAATTTTTTTGAATGTGGACAATATTATTTTGTTGCATTGATGATGTAAAACAATGGTGTAAATGTGTTTGTTGTTCGCAGGTCGCATCATCACCATCACGTACACGCCGAGCGACCCGGCGCAGATCACCGACACGGTGATGCTGGTGGGCAAGGGCGTGACCTACGACACGGGCGGCGTTGACGTCAAGTACGGGGGCAACATGGCCGGCATGTCGCGAGACAAGAGCGGCGCGGGGGCAGTAACTGGCTTCATGAAGGTATCAATCTAGCAACTAACTTATTATTTATTTTAATTTATTTTATGCCCATAGATTGTAAGAACAGAACTTAATGAGTTATCGAAAACTATATAAAATGTTAAGAATTTGCTGAATTTAAAGAGCCTCTAATAAATCACCTACTATTAGACTATTGACAAAACTGTTTGTTCCAGGCCTGTCAACTCCTGCAGCCCCCACACGTGAAGGCAGTGGCCGTGCTGGGAGTGGTGCGCAACTCCATCGGAGAGAATGCGTACGTGGCGGATGAGCTGATCATTGCCCGAAGTGGATCACGTATCCGTGTTGGCAACACTGACGCTGAGGGCAGGATGATCATGGCCGATCTGCTTTGTCTGGTGAGTTTGCTTCTTGTTATTTTATTATGAAGTTTTTGTAAATTGTTAAATTGTAAACAGTGAGACTATTGCATCACCAATTGGGTTATGTTGTGAGGCTGAAGGTAATAGGGAGGGAAAGGAGACAGGGAAGAGGAAGGCGGGGAAGTACCTGGCTATTCAAAAACAAGGCTAAAGCCATTTCAAGCAACGATTCGATTCTGAATAGTAGTCTCTTACACCAGGGTGATACTGAAAGCATCTTTCACTCTGGAATATGCCACAAATATACTATATATATTATTTTTAATAATTAATTGTGAAATAACACAAATTAATCAAATAAATATATTTTTTTTTAAAGAAAAACTCTCTTTTTAACTTTTGAATGTTATTCCCATCAATGTAATATATCATTGAAGAAGAAGATAACAATAATAATCCAAAAAAAATTAAATATGAAAATGAACAAGACACAGAAAAATAATAAAAGATAATGGTCGCAACTGGGACTCGAACCCAGAACCTTACGTCTTACCGGGACATAAGGTTAAATTAATTTTAAAAAATTTGCGCACACTGGGTTCGAACCCGTGATTTTCAGATTAAGAGTCTTAGCCTTACCCCTCGACCACGGAGGCCGTCAATCCTAGAACATCCGCTATGGATTTCTTGGCATTCCAAAGGTTAACCTCACAATATTCTCACTGGTCCAGAGATGGAACTGATGCATAATATTTAATATTGGTTTCAGTTGAAAGAGCAATCCGCGAATGAAGTGAACCCTCACCTTTACACCGTGGCTACACTGACCGGTCATTCCCTAAGAGCCGTGGGTATTGGATATGGAATTGTCATCGACAACCACGCCGCCAGGTAATTCTTATACTTATTTATTTGTTTATAAACAGTTATTGATAGTAGTTGATAGGAATTGAAATAGTAACTGATGTATACAGTACATTATAATACAAGTTATAACCACTGGAGTGACCACGCGAAATAAATAAATTTGCCTCGATTGCTCGAGATTTCCAGACGATCATTTTTAAATTTTTTACCAACATTAAAAAAAATCATCCCTTCGAATTTTAACATCGAGACCTAAAACTTATTAAAGTGCTATATATCCAATGAATTAACCTGTATTTTACCGTTTATTTCATATTTGTATGATTTATGAAAAAAATATTAAAAAATCGTAAAGTTTATAACTGCGCGGATCCTGCGTGTTTGTTACTTTGAAACTGCTGTCAGAGGTACTTATTCGAGTCAACATAAAATATGTTCGATTTCTATATGTATGTTGTCTGTGGTATACTAGATAATGAAAGGTACATATCTATGGAAAAATGAGGTAATTTTAACTGTAAACAGCTGATCAGAAAATCTACGTGAAAAAAATATTTAAAAAAATATATTTTTAACATCATTCTAAAATAGTCTACAAAGTTCAGATTTGTGACATCTATGATCATAATAGATAAAGCATTTCAATAGCTTCGTTTTAAGTCCAAAATAACAAACATGGGAGCTATAAATATTTTTTTTTTTAACTGCTTGGGCACATAAGCTTGTTTTCACGACAATTTAACGTAGATAGACATAGGAATGACGTATGCCCCGGACCTTAGTTATTAAATTGCTGAATCAAGAGATAATTGGCTTTTTTATCTGAAAAGCAATCGGAGACATTTAAAATGGAGCATATACGTATATTTGCCAAAAATCGCTCCAGTGGTTATGGTATATTAAATGAAATTATTTCATGGTTGTAGTACCTATTACGTAAGTCCATAGGAAGCCATTAGGTAGTTTCGCCTGATGTTAAAACTTAATTAATGAATGAATGAGCAATAATAATATAAAGGAAGAATGTGGGTGGAGATAAAGAGACATTTTAAAATCTAAATTTAAATGCTACTAGCTGCTAACCCTGTACAAATCGCAACTACGCCCCACGGTTGAATTTGGCAGCCATCTCTGGTCAGGAACCCGAGAATACCGGAAATTAGTCCTTTTTAAATCAAATTCTAGACGTATTGACTCTTTTTTACAAAAAAACATAAATTGATTTTGAAAAACAGTTTTAAAATTTTGAAAAACTAAGTGTATTTTTAATATACTAACGTTATACTGTTGGTCGTTGGCAGATTTGTTCAATTTTCAAACGATAGATTCTATTAAATAACACAAATTTCAAATCATATAATCATACAACAAAATAAATCAATACATAATCTAGTCAATACAGTTTTTAAAATTTAAATTTAAGTTATATTAAAATCTTTAAAAAATAAATCCGAGTACATGTTTTGTGACAAAAATACCTCAGTTTTTCTATTTATTTAAGGTCTTACAAACTAAAATATTTCAAATTTTTTAATTTCATTTTTACACACTTATTTTTTTTAGACATTATTGAAAAATCATAAATACTTATGATCAAAAAATACTTACAAAAAATACACTATATTTAATAATTTATCATCTTGCGTTTTGAGCGTTTTTATTGTTTACTTGAATGTAGGTATATATTAAAACAAGTTTTGGATGAAATAAATCGTTATAAAAAATTTGATATGGGGAATAATTGATCTTTCTCATTGGAACCTCCCTGTATAGTTGCAAGAATTTTTAAACTTTTATTCTCAGCTGCTGGTCAATGGCTCTTAATAACCCCCAACTTTCCTTCTGTAATAAAGTAATTTTATTTCATCATAAAATATTGACAGAAAAAGCCCGTATTAAACAAAATATTATAAATAAAATTAAAATTGATTGATGTACTTAAATTGCTAATTATGTAATACTAAATATTTGTTGCATCAGATTTACAAAAATTGCAATGTCAGAATCATTTATTATAATCAAATTGTCAAGAGTCAGAATAAATAGATATTATGTATGAGACGATTTATCAATGTGAATGAAGCAAAGAGTTTGTGCCAAAAAAGAGTCATGTGAGGGTCTATCCTCTCTGCCTACCCCTGCAGAGAAACAGAGGTGGAATGGTTGGTTAGTGAATTATTATTAAGCTCACACAGCATTTTCTTATCAATTTTTTGTTTAATTTAGAAAAGAGAACCATGCCAAACGACTGCAGGCAGCGGGCGATCGCATCGCAGATATATTTGAAATCTCCACGCTCCGGAGAGATGATTTTGCTGCGCATCGGGGAACTTTTGAAGGGGATGATGCCTTGCAATCCGGCAACGGGTCTTCCATGGCCACTGATAGAGGACACCAGGTATTAAAATAGTAACAGGGTAGACAAGATTATCTCGTTATTGATTATCTTGACATGACCCAATATTCATCAAATTTATTTGTGCACCTCTAGAACTTGCCCCCATCAATAAACCAGCTCTGAACTGGGTACCATAACATAAAGGTATTGAAGGGAAGGAGTCTTGTACTATCTCTCGTATTTCATCTCATTACTTTGACAAGAGCAACGCTGTTTACAGGGGTTGACATTGGGTGTGTTTGGTGATGTCTTCTGGTTCAGCAACATATCACTGGGTAATAACACAACTAGATTACTCCAAATAGAGTTAGAGCCTCTGCTGACGAGACAACTGAAAAAAAAAACAGTTTGAAACTAAACTCGCTGTCCTGTGTATGTCAATGTGATAGCCCACACAATATACAATTTCTCAAAAACTCGTTGTCAATGGCAACGCTAGCAGTGAGGCGCTCCGCCCACTGAGGCAACTGAAAACCAACTAAAACCAGCTGTTTTCTCTTTCTTGATTGGTCAAAAAGCTTGTTTAACCATAGATGAAGAACAATCAGCTGACAGCTCGCAACTAGCAACGGCCGCCCAGGGCAATCAGCCGTGACAGTCGCAAGATGGTCGCAAGTCACCGCTTGCGTTACCATTGACAACGGGGTTTTGTGTGATTGTGAAGTGTGCGGGCCATCACATTGTCATACAAAGACAGTTGGCAGTTGAGAGTTTTCAGTTGCCTGAGTGGGCGGAGGCGCTAACTCGCGACTCGCCCTGTTAGTTGCCGTTGCCAGCCACGGCAACTAGCAGGCTACACAAAAACCATACCTATATTATTTCCTCACTTTTTTTTATATAGAGAATACCTCACAAGAGTCTTAACTGCTTCCGTCTGGAGCCAGTGAGACTATGGCATCCCCAATTGGGAGATGTTTGTTGTGAGGTTGAAGGTAAGTGGGGAAGGGAAGGAGATGGGGAAGAGGAAGGTGGGGAAGTACCTGGCTATTCAGATCTAGTCACTATATACGGCTAAAGCCATTATTAAGCAACGTTTCAATTCTGAATTGTGGTCTTACACCAGGGCGATACTGAGAGAATCTTCCACTCTGGAACGTGCCGCAAATATAGTGTATATTATTTTTATTAATTAATTGTGAAATAACACAAATTAATTAATCGAATAAAGTTTATTTGCGCACGCCGGGTTTGAACCCGCAATCTTCCGATTGGGAGTCAAGAGTCTTACCACCCGACCACGGACGGCAGTCACAAAACATAATGTGCTACTACAAACACATAATATGTTATTAAACTTGTTCCCTTTGTAAATTATGCCCAATCCCCCCCCTTCCCATTCTCACTCGTGCCCATCCATTGACGCCTCTTACGAAATATGTTGGTTTTTTAAACAACAAATGTGGCCCGTTTAATCACAGGAGACTATATTTGTCCCAGCTCACATAGGTCTCATGGAAATCGTTGTGTCTCCCTTACTATCATAGTGAGACGTATTATCTAAACGACATTGGCAATTTAAAAAAATATTATGAAACTGTGAATTTTTTAGTTTTTATTTTTAGATCAAATGACAAAAAAAAGGTGACAGTAACATTTATAATTCATTTGTCTTATGAAATATGTATGCGTTTTTTTTTTCATTATCAGTAAAAGTAAAAGTAAAAAAAAAAACTTAAAGTGAGCCATTTTTAAAACTTTTTTAAATTTTCATCCAAAAATTTTATATTTAAAAAATTAGATATGTACTTATATTTCTAATAATAAAATTTCAAAGTCTATTTTCGAAAACAGGTTTTAGTTTTCGGATATGTTATCAAATATGCAATTTTTTTGGATTTTATTGCAAAGTGGGAATATTTCTAGCCTCTGACAAAATACGCCAAATTTTTGAAGGGTTAAAACTAAATGTTCTATTAGTTTTGTATATAATGTGTTGTTGAGGAAATCAAGTTGATTTACGCTGATGTTATAATAATAATATTTGGATGATTTGTATAGTGCAATTTTTGTGAAAAATCACCTAAAGAACGTGGGTGCTGATTTCAGAGTTACCTTTTGTAGTATTACACCTCGATATGCAAAGTTTCGGCCGGAGATCCTTTTCAGAACTGGAATTAAGGTAGTGGCAGTTTTCAATCCCAGGATCCCGGTGCTCGCACGGGGAATTACAAGCTTTTAATACATGGAGTGGAGATACTATACGTCGCTATTTTCCCATATCCTCAAGAAACTTATATTTTAAATTCTCGTTTCATTTTTCTAGCTGTGTTTCGAATTCGAAATTTGCCAGCAACTTTTTAATAAATTTCAACGTGTCTTTGGCTGTTTTTAATTTTGAAGCGATTTTTTTGAAAGCTCTATCGATTTTTTGCAATTAATCGCATTGACTGCCGGCGTAGTCCAGCGGTAGGGCGTTAGACTCCCATTCCGAAGGGCGCGGGTTCAAACCCGGCGTGCGCAAATAAATTTTATTTAATTGATTTGTGTTATTTCACAATTAATTATTTAAAATAATATATGGTATATTTGCGGCACTTTCCAGAGTGGAAGATACTCTCAGTATCGCCCTGGTGTAAGACCACCATTCAGAATTGAAACATTGCTTGAAATGGCCTTAGCCGTGTTTAGAGACTAGATCTAAATAGGTGGTGTTATTTTTGGTAATAGGTGGGTACTTCCCCACCTTCCTCTTCCTCGTCTCCTTCCGTTCCCCACTTACCTTCAGCTATATTCGCTATAAAAAAAAATGGTACTTTCTAATAAAAAAGCAATCTGATGGTTGAAATAAAGTGGTGAAACTATTGACATAATAACTATAGATTAGCCCTCCCATACCTTATTTCAATCCAAAAATAACACCACCTATGAGTAATTTCATAATACAAACTACCCATCCAATTCCTTTGCATCTCTTGTGTGACGTAGTTGTTTTGCTAGGAAGAAATTAAACATTTTTTATCGAATGTTACTTTTCGCGATACACTGCCTCGAATTTATATGTTACGTAAGTGTTCATATAAGTGATTAAATTGTTAATAATAGAGTCCATAACAGCGTGTTTTAAAAATGATCTTCACAAAGTTAGTCATTCCGTTGCCGCGAACTTGCTGGAAAAGAAATTTGCTCCAAGCAGACAAACAAAGGGTACAAACAAATGCTTCGTATGATCTTTTTTTTTCAAAATATCTGCCACCACTTTATATATTTATAATTCCAGTTTCCGGGAGCCCGGGATTAAACCTTCAATTGCCCCATTCTATGTATTTGATATTCTTACTAAAGTTGTTATAAGAATGTTTGTTCGCCCGTTCCAGAAACCAGCCGGCTTCCTCGTGATTGCATCCGGGATGGAAGGCAAGGACATCAAGTACTCCCACCTGGAGATTGCTCCCAGTGCGGGAATAGCTCCCGAGGAACCCACCGGCTCCCCCATGATGGCCCTGGCTCACTTCTACAACATCTGGAAGTCGGCATAACCACATGACATCACCACAACATGCGATTGTTTTTAAGTCCAAGGCATTAAATAATCATATTCATGTCTTTACGATGAATTCCAGTATACGCACGTAGCTGAGGCAGAAAGGACAGACCATCACACACTTATTGCTTCATTTACATGTATAGTCTCATACATACTGTTCGTTTGAAATTTTTTTTACATTAGCTCCACGCAGGACGTCCTGAAAAAAAGATCTCCCCCCGAGCCTATGTTGGATGGGGATGCCGTGTGGAGGGTCTTTTTACAGAGGAGAGGAAGTTCTGGGATGGTAAAAGGCATGAGGGTTGGGTAGGAATCTGAGGTCAAGATGTCCAGGAGTGACGGACATATGAATCCATCTCTCCCACTGCAGTATAAGGTGATGGGTCAAGAGAGTCCAGCTCAACCAGTCTCTCCCGATCTGGCCGGCCATGCAGTAGGTGGTCAAAAGAGTCCGGCTCAACCAGTCTCTTCCGATCTGGTCGGCCATGCAGTAGGTGGGCAAACGCATTTGCCGTCAAGACCTAGACAAACCTCACCTTACGAACCCGGGCATCCTCGCTAAGTCACCACATGTAGCAAACAGCTTGGGGTTACCTATGGCAAAAGTGTTGGTTATCCAATAAATGATTTTCGGGGCGACAGTACCTATACCCGCCTCCCAAATTGACTCTTGACCACGACCCAATAGTCATCAGACTTGTTTGTATGTATGTGCTGGCCTCCAAAATGACCCAATTTGATTTTGGCCCGTTTTAGCTTTTGATAAAATTGTTATCAACTGACGAGCAAAACAAAATTACTGTTGATACTGACAGTCGATTCGAGCTGAGAGAATCATTATACATTTTCTATCATATTATTAATTATGTACCTATGAAAATCTATAAGACATATTTGTACTGGAATTCTTTATTGTGAAGAATTTGTTTTAGACCTTTTAAGCAGTCTTTTTATACATTTTTATAATGTCAAATTTTCTATAAAACTGTATTGTCTATGAGTAAGAAAGAGAGTTTTTGAGAAATGAAGAATTAAAACACTTGTGTTATTTTCTTTCATTTCCCCAGCATTTTTAACAAAATATATTTTTTTACTTTCATGTAATGAGTTGCATAATATTTTTATACTAGATATTACTTTGTACTTACTGGAAATGAAGTGTTTAAAGTTTTGAAATTTTTTTTTTTCCTAAACATTGTGATTTTAAAAAAAATATTTACGTGTTTATATATTATTTGAAAGCTTTTATTTTTATATCTTTCATTTAGATTATTAATTATAAGCATATTGTGCTACTCACAGCTTTATACCCTTTATTTTATTACGTTAGAATTTTTTCCTTTTTTTATTGAGATCTTTTACAGAACTCAATTTTAAATATGCTGTTTTTTTTTGTGTTAAATAATTTTTGTACTAAATCAAAAATATATTCAAAAGTATTTGATTTAAAATTTTTCCATAAGCATGTGTGCACATTCTAATAAAGATTATATAAAAATTGCATTGTTTTGAATTAACTACTATACTTCCCAATCTTTCTCTTCCCCATCTCCTTCCCCTCCCCACTCCGACTACTTTCCCCAACTAGGGATGCCAAAGTCCCACCGGTTCTGTACAGTTGTAATATTCACATTAAAAAAAAAATTGTTAAAAATGCAAAATAAAGCTAGGTAAAAACACAAATTAAGAAATTATTTAATTAATTTATTCAGAAAAATATTTTATTTAAACATGTTCAAACCTCGGAAAATACAAATTGTCTTAAAAATAATACAAATTATAATAATGATCTACAGACCAGCAATAAATATTGCATAGACGTTAAATTGGGCAACATAATCATTTTTCTAAAAATACAATACACAGTAATTGAGCTAAAATTATTGTCTTATCAAAATAGACACAAAGCAAGACATATTGTTAATTTGATATATAAAAAAAATATCAGCAAAAGTAGAATGTGGAAAGGTTTTTTTTATTTTTAATTAATACATTATTTGAGCAAATGTGAATTTGAAAGGCACATGTTTGTTTATAAGTAGTCGGTGAGGTGCTATTTTGTGTACACACTTGGAAGACAATTACTTAGAAGAGAACTTTGCAAAAATAATTCTTCTACACTTTGTACCAATTATCTCAACAACTTTATAATATCGTCTAAGGTGATACGCTGAGGCAACTGAAAACTGTCAACTGGCAACGGTCTTTGTATGACAATGTGATGGCCCGCACACTACACAATCACTCAAAAACCCGTTGTCAATGGTAACGCAAGCGGTGACTTGCGACTCCCACTGCTGATTGCCATGGCCGGCTGTTGCTAGTTGCCTTCGTACAATATAATATTATTTGTGCATGGCTGTCAGAAAGTATTGAAATTATTAGGCAGTCGGCCAATCACGTAGACATAGATCGTGCAGTCAGTTGACCCAAACAACAATCTCTTAGAAAAGGGCATATGCCGGCGGGCAGTATTTCCCATGAGAATCTCGCTTTTTCAGGTATTTGCGCTTTAAAAGACTATAAATGAACAGTAAATTATTAATTTCAACGTCAGAATCGGGCTCAGAACTCAACGTTCTCATAAAAGATCATTATTGAAGCAGCTATAAGCTGTGTCGCCTGCGTCACGGCAAATCCTGAACACCGATTTCTGCATTGTCTGTCCTGCGGCGACATTTCTGCTCTGCACATTCTGCATAGCCTAAAAACTGTGCATATTGGTGCATATAACAAATTTGAAACATGCATATGAAAAAAAAAATCGGTTCTCCATCGCAATAGAAAAACAAGTATAAGGTCTGGGTGTTACGAAGCCGATTATTGAGTTCAACAAACCTTAAAAGATAACTTATCAGCTGGTAAGGGGGGGATTGCCCAAAGCTTCAGTACTTTCTGCAGGACTGCATGATCACATCATTATAACAAGATAATCATTGGGGGGACCCTTGAACTGTGATATTTACCTGTCATACATTCTCAAAGGCACAATAATTTTATTTTAAAACCAAATCATCTGCCTAACCCGGCAAAGAAACAACTCGATGGTAAGTTTATTATGTATGTACTTATTTTAAGGATGCACCATTGGAACAAGACGATTACAATAATATAATATGTACGTAGTTAAAAGCATTAAATCCTTCGTCCCCACTTCTCGCATTATCATTTTACATTACTTCTAAAATTATTATTATTCTACTTCTTGTGTTGCTCTCTCCTATCGGAGGTTGGCCATCACCATAGCATATTTAAATTACATTCACAAAATATCTTTTATTACTTAGTTCACGCACAACCCTACAATTCACTGAATACTTTTGTGATGAAAAGAATTATTGTTCACAATATTTTGTGCAAATTTCCTAGCGGTTTATAGTAATGTTATTATTTGAAGTTAAGTCATAATAACCTCTCATTTATATCAAAAATTAAATAATCATTCCAAAAAAGCACTATAATATTAAATTACATCCAACTTATGTATAAAATTTCAGCAAGCCAAAAGATACATATATAAATAAATATAAAATTGAGCCAAAAATGAATTATTTAGTAGATCAGGCTTTGAAATAATGTCATTGTCTCCAAAAAGAACTAAAAAAAGCGGTTTTAAATACATAATAAGCAAGGAAATCTCAATAATAAAACGAAATCAAAAGAAATTATTTTTCCCTTACAGGAAAAGAAATTAAAAAGCACCTTAAAGGCACCTAAAAACATATGTAATAAAAATAGGATATTGCAGGGAAATTTGCAAAATAGCATAATTATTATTATAACAAATTATGACCCATTTTAATAACAAGAAAGTGAAAAGAATAAAAATATACTTTTAATGCAAGCTTTTATAAATAATTAAGCATTTAAATAAATAGCACTTCTATTAAATGACCCCAGGATGATTAAGAAAATGATCCATTCTGATTGAATAAAATTAGTAGCAGTCACCAGATTTAGGTAGGAAGCGTACACTTGCTAAAATTAGGTTATTTTTAAGTAAATCTGTTGCAAAAACATGGATAAAACATTACAAGTTAGTTCTTTAAAAAGATAATAATTGTACAAAATCAAATGCAGTGAAACCCTCTTAAGAAGTTTTCCAAGGGACCGGAAAAAAAAACTTCTTAAGCGGGAAAACCTTATAAGTGGGATAAACTGGGCCATTTGGTCTTCAAGGGACCGAAAAACCCAAACTTTCATAAGCAGGAAAACATCATATGCGAGAAGTTCTTAAGAGGGTTTCACTGTATTGATTAAAGAATTGCATGAATATAATATTTTATTATTATTCAGAGAACATTAAAAATATTATGTAAATTTTGGTAGCCATAGATAAAAGAATTTTACTGAACAGAATAATTATTCTCATTATTTCAACACTAATTTTAGTACATAATATTAATTGAATTATATTTGGCCCCAATATTAAAGTTAAATATAACTTGCACATGCTAATATTTGCCAGATAAACATTGATAAAACATCACCAGACAAACACCGCATTAAGTTTCCTCTTGATCAATCCTCTAGTTTTGCTAATTTATGTCATTATTATAATTTATTATATCACTAATTTATATTATTTGTACTTTATCATAAAAATGTGATTTATTCATAATGTCTGCAAAAACATGTAATTTGTTGAAAGTGTGGTAGAAAAACTAAACCAAAATTTATCTTAGAATTATCAAAACATTTAGAAGATATTTGTGATCATTTGAAAGTATTAAATAAATCCATGGAAAAGTTGAATGCCCAATGTGACTATTTCCTAATTTTGCAGTTAAAAAACTGATGTCCCATTATTGCTAAGAGATTGTTTTCAAAATTATTTTAATTTGGGACAAGATGTACATTATAGATTTGACAAAGCTTTAACAGTCCAATGAAAACTAAATTAATAAAAAAATATTTCTGCAAAGTTGTCACGTAAGTTTTAACAGCGCAATGTTTATAATAAGTATGATTATTTTAAAATAAAATGCTAAAAAAGCAATGAAAAAACGCACACACTCAATTCACACCAAAAAGCTTAATAATGCAACTTAAATAAAGAAAATTATAATATAGGATAAATCTGTCTAAACATAAACCATGATAGATTAGAACTAATACTACATATAAGTGTTTAGTACATTGATATAGAATACACATCACTTGTCACCAAATAAATGATTCACATTAAAAAAACAATCATTTGTGCAAAGTCAATCGACTCCACAACAAGCTGATTATTTGCAGTGTGGTTGTTAAATAACGAGATTGACACTACTGCAGAAGAAGTACGCATGCGCCAAAAGCCATTGACTGACAATTGTGTAGCGTGAATGCAATACCTCTCTCTTCTGTAAATAAATCCATATAACCGTAGCTTTTGTACGCGGAAGAGTTGTTAAGTTGTTAAAATGATAAGTTTAAAAAGATGGTTCAACGATTTTGTGTGAAATTTCACATAAAACTTGGAAAACCGGCTGAAACTTATAATTTATTGAAAGAAGTGTATGACAATGAATGTTTATCGCTTGCACATGTTTTTGAGTGGCGCATTAATTGAATCTTAGTGAATTCTATATCAACATACATAACTAATAAAATTATACATTTCTAAAAAATAAAAGTTGAGAATTTTACAAAATAGTAGTGCAGGGTCAGAAATTGGACCATTGAACAAGCCCATATAATCTGCTTCACTTTTCACAATATGCCGTCGATGCCACAGTATTAATTCTGTCAACTTTCCAATACATAATGATACAAATTGAACAATATTTAATTAACTAAGTACACTGTACCCATAGCTTTATAAATAAAATTATCCATCATTAATTAACCTAAGCGCAGCACACTATTGAAATATTAAAATTAATATGCACGATATAAATATATTAAGAAATTATTATTATTTTAGTCTTAATACGTGTGCATGGTGTTGAATTGGCAATACTATCAAACATAGTATTTTTAATGCCGTGTTTCAGCAGATAGATTATTTAATTATTATTGTTTGTATCAGCAGAAAATCAGTCCTCGGGTTGTTTATAGTTTTGTTGAATATTCTTTGGAGCAATTTAACACAATCACTTTTTCTGCCTTGTGGAGCGAGTTACTTTCGGGGATCTGAAATTTAATATACAAAATTAACACAAAAATATGAAACATTCTAAAATAAAATGGCATTTTCTAAAATGGCGGTTACATGCTAATTCAATTTTATATGTTAATTTTTGGGTTTTTTTCACATGTTGTAGCAAACACTTTGTGAATGTACATAATTATAATAATGACAATAAAATTATTTTAATTCCCCTTTATTATATTATATCTTTAATCTCTAATTGGCCGCAGTCCCCCGGGCGGGTCCGGATTTTTGAAGCGATTTTGCCCCTTATGTATATAGAAATTGTATGAAGAACAAGGTCAGAATCGCTTGGGCCATTCTCGTTCTTGACATAACAAAATACTGGATAGCATTTAGCCACTCCGAATAATTCAAATTAATTGCCAATGACGCGCCAGGCATCAAAGATGGCGGACAAAATGGCTGCCGCTTGATAATATGAAAGCTGTCATATTCGAAGTCTATATTTATTCATTGTTTTTTTATATAAATCCGTTGTGGAAAGCATAAATTTGAGTGATTATTAGGAAGTTCGTTTTATCTACATTATTTTGATGTAATTTTTGTAATATATCACAAAAGAAATGTTATAAAAATTGAATTCGTAAGAAAGGTGAGAACTGTCAAATATTTTACATCATATTTAAAAATTATTTTTTTTCTATGCTGGCCTTCAAAAGGTTAATCAACCGGTTTCTGTTCGACCTGAACCTTCATCAGGGGTGAATAAAATATATTGAACAAAATACAGAGATATAGAGTATTTAAATGAAAAGTAGAAGAGGGAGAGAACATCAACATAGGTGGGGGCGAGGGGGAGGTGTAAAAGTAGGCGGGGGCAAAAGAAATATGTTAAAAATGGGGTGGTTTGACAAATATAACTGTATTGATATGTGTATAAATCTAACTATTTACTAAATAAACATTTACATTAAGATTAGGTAGAGGGAGAAACATAATATGTATTATAATAAGGTAGATACATACTTCATCTCAGTCACTGTCTTTACAGCTTTCTTAGGAGCCGTAGAGGCTTTAGTTGTTGTGGCTGCTTTGGATTTAGGGGCAGCCTTAGACTTGGGTGCAGCCTTGGACTTTGGAGCAGCTTTGGCCTTGGGTGCAGCCTTGGTTTTTGGGGACGCCGTAAGTTTCGGAGACGCTTTGGCCTTTGAGGCAACCTTCTTTTTAGGGGTCACCGCCTTTTTGGGTGAGGCAACTTTCTTTATGGCAGTTACTGGCTTATTGGGTGAGGCAACCTTCTTTACAGAAGTTACCGGTTTTTTGGGTGAGGTGATCTTCTTTGTAGCAGTTACTGGCTTATTGGGTGAGGCAGAGTTCTTTACAGCAGCTACTGGCTTTTTGGGTGAGGCAACCTTCTTTACAGGAGTTACTGGCTTATTGGGGGAGGCGGCTTTCTTGGGTGAGGCTACCGGAACCTTCAATGTTTTTGCGCCCCTCTTGGTTGCCTTAGGCGCGACCTTTCTCACAGGAGATGGAGAAACTGACACTTTTTTGGGAGAAGCCACAACTAACGCTTTTTTGGGAGAAACTGCCACTGCACCCCTTCTTGTTCTCTTGATGGCAACCGGAGAGATCACTTCCGATGATGAACGTTTTTTGCCTGAAATGTACATGGAAGATGAGTTTAGTTGAATAAAAAGCTGCAAGACAACTCTGTATTTGGTATCACATCAATAGGGAAGTTGGGTCCTTTTTTGATTTTTTATCAATCTTAAATACATGAAAAAATAAATACTAGAATTTTTTTTTTAAGTTCGTTTTCATAATTAAATTAACTCTACAAGTTTGAATTTTATTAAGCCTGCGAAAACGACTGAAAAGAAGTGAGATACCGTGTGACGTCGTCTCACGTCATCTGGTCCCCAATCAAAGGTAACGTAATTTAACAATATTTTTTGTGTATCAAAACTTAGTGTTCCAAGTTTGGTACAGTAGGGTTATAGGTGTCTGACATGTCTTCTGTAAATTATTTTTCAGTTGCTTGTCAATGCACCAAAAACTGTCTTTTCTGGAAGAAGGTAATGACGAACACGACCAAATAAGCAAAATTTGCATACAACTACCAGTAAATACCAATTCTGATCTCACTGAACTAGATTTTGGTGATGAAAATGAGGTACGAATAGAAAATTTGCCATGACCACAGTTTCAAAATGAAGCATTTGTGGAATATTTAGATGGTGACGAATGGTCAACTGGAATAGAAAATATACAGGGGCCACAGTTTCAAAATGAAGCACAGTTTCAAAATGAAGCACAGTTTCAAAATGAAGCACAGTTTCAAAATGAAGCACAGTTTCAAAATGAAGCATTTGTGGAATATTTTGATGATGACGAGTGGTCAACTGGAATAGAAAATTCACCGGGGTCACAGTTTCAAAATGAAGCATTTGTGGAATATTTCGATGATGACAAATGGTCAACTCGAATAGAAAATATATCGGGGCCACAGTTTCAAAATGAAGAATTTGTGGAATATTTTAATGACGAGTGGTCAACTGGAACAGAAAATTTACCGGAGCAACAGTTTCAAAATGAAGCACAATTTCAAAATGAGCCATTTGTGGAATATTTCAATGATAAAGCGGCGTCTCCTCCGATGAAAATGTTTGCACACTTTGTGGATAGTTCAGTCGGGGGCCACAATGTTTTTACTTTCCGTGGCCCGTGGAAAACAACAAACGTTGTGGCCCTGCCCCATGTTTATGGTAATTTTTGAGGTATTGTTTGTGAAATTGGTCGCAAGAGACCGGCCTTAACTGGAATAGAAAATTCAACGGGGCCACATTCAAAATGAAGCATTTGTGGAATATTTCAATGATGACGAGTGGTTAACTAGAATAGAAAATTCACCGGGGCCACAGTTTCAAAATGAACCATTTGTGGAATATTTCGATGATAACGAGTGGTCAACTGATGGATGACAATGTCTGACTATGGAAAATCATTAAAATATTCCACAAATGCCTCATTTCGAATGTGTGCCCAGGTAAATTTTCAATTCATACCTCTATTTCATCACCAAAATCTACCGTAAAATATAGGCAAGTGAGGAGTGCTCTAGCATATAATTGGCATTCAAGGGGTTGGTAAATAAACTGAGCTGTTACCTCTGGTGCTATCAGCTTTGGCCACCTCTATAACTGTTTTCTTGGCAGCCGTAGCTTTCTTGGTTGCTTTTGGAGATTTGGGTGGCTGGGGGGCTGCTTTCCCTTTCCCTTTGGGCTTAACTGCTGCGACCTCTGCCTCAACCTCCACTGAAAACATCATACATACTTATAAGACATGGAAAATGGTGTGGCTATGGCGTCAGTCTATCCTATTGATTTTCTCTCGAGTATGCTCAGAATGAAGCATTTACGGGTAAGGGATGTGCTGGTCAGGAGGGTTTGAAAATCAACTATGCTTGATCACTCTGATTATTTTATTAAAAATACTGTCATATTAACAAGTTTTATGTACTCGTAAAGCATAAATATTTATATTTCATATGTAATAAAATATTAGTGTTTTTATTTTTTTTTCTTAATCAGTAATAATTGTAGTTACAAAAAAACCTAGGGTGAGCCATTTTTATGTTTGCATAAAAAAAATTATATATAAAATAATTACATGGTTATGTCTTGCAATAAAATTTGAAAGCTTATTTCATCACCTTTCCAAAATAGTTTTTAGTTTTCGAATGCGTTCAGAAATATTCCATTTATTTGGATTTTATTGACAAAGCGGACCTTCTGACAAAATAGACCCTAGATCTGAGGGGTTAAATAAATTATTGATGGAGTTTTGAAATGTATTAGTTACCAGTAGGTTTCCCACTCCGGGTTCCGCGGGTCTTCAAAACGGGTTTATCTTCAAAGGCCTTCATCACGTCCGAAGAGAAAGTCACTTTTTTCTTCTTCTCCATGCTCTCCTGCAGAGTTCAAAAATGACAATAATTATTATTAAACGCAAATGGGTTATCTTTTAACAGTATTATCTGAGATAATGCCATCCATAAAGTCATTAATAACAATATAACTGATAAGGACTTTTGTTAATTATTGGATAAGTGCAGTTAAAAAACAATGATAACATTTTTTTAATATTGTGAATCTTTGTATAAACCACATTTTTGTTCCTTTCGACAACAAGATTCCTTTTGATATTCCAAAATTGACGTTTTTGCACCAAAATTCTAACGGTTTTTTTTTCTTTAGACCATATATAAAATATGTCTAACTTTTCGACCAAGTATATTGAGGCACTTAGAGATTTTTGTCTATAGCGAACTTTATTATGAACAATTTAATTAGTTACATATATGTCTACTTAAAAAATATATACGCAACATTCGAGGGCAACGCATCGAGAAAGGTAACATTTGATAAAAAAAAATGTATAATTTCTTCCTAGCAAAACAACTACATCACGCAAGAGATGCAACGGAATCCGATAGGTAGTTATTGTATTATGAAATGACTCATAGGTGGCGTTACTTTTGGATTAAATAAGGTATAGGAGGGCCAATCTATAGTTATTATATCGATGGTCTAACCCCTATACGAGTTTGCAAATAATTTTAAAATATTTTTTATTTGTTCTTTAGATCAACAAGGTTTCATTTTATGATTCCGTTCCCTTGGGACAACAACCATCTGCCAATTGCGTGAAACTTAGAAAAAATATTACATTTACTCAAAAGTGAATAAAGAACAATCATATTGTAATCGAATTAACTCAGAATATAATATGCAAAAAAAAAAAAAAAACATGGCTTGGACAACTCCATACCAATCCAAATAAAAGAGATCACAAATCTTAATAAAATTACCTAAATACTTATAACAAAATTACCGTCCTTCCTATAGAAAAAAGAAAAACACAAGAAATGCCACATGTGAGCGTTTCATGATCCAAGAGTCTCACATTTCTTTGCTCAAATTTCTTACGCAGAACTGCGTTAGACCATCACTATGAAATTCAAATAGGATGGCGATACACAACATCAGGCAAGATTGAGAGAAACAGAGCGCTTGCTAAAAAAGGGTTAGAACCAAAACGTACTAAGTCAGTAATGATATTGCTTTCCATTTAAATATTTATGGAAGGCATTTCCTGTGTTCTTTATTCTATAATTTTTTCCACTTATAAACATTGAAAATAGATTTTTAATATATTCCAACATACCTCCAACTTAGCACTTTGCGCTTGAGTTATTTTAGGTTTTGCTTTAGGGGCGGCAGCTGCGGCAACCTTTGCCTTTCTTCCTCTTCCTTTCTTGGGCGGGCTCACCTCTCTGCCAGAACCGCTTTCAGTTCCGCTACCAGAACTGCCTTCAGTTCCGCTACCAGAACTGCCTTCAGTTTTGCTTCCAGAACCGCTTTCACTCGTGCTGCCAGAACTGCTTTTAGAGCTGGAACGACCCCGAGTGGCTCTCGCCTGCGTCACTTTTTTAATAGGAGATGACTTGGTGACGACAATCTTCACGGTTTTCTTAACTATTGTCTTAGCCACAGCGGGGGACTTCTGAACTGGACTGGCCTTGGGACTCTTTTTGGTGACAACTTTCTTGGCGACGACGTTCTTACCCCTGAAAAGAAAATTCTTGTTGTAGTAAACAAACAATCTCCCAACATATGTACAGAAAGCCACACTAGAATACTACACAAACCTTAAGTTAGTGATGGAGGACACTGGTGACTGAGACTTGGTTACTCTGGGCTCTTCTTTGGGCACTTTGGAGAATATAGGAGATAGTTGCTTGATGTTTATTTCACTCACGTTGGCCATCACCTTTCTCAGCTTTGCCGGAGTGGACTGACCCAGGATGGACGCATTGCTAGCCAGTTGATTGGATCGCGGCTGTCTAGTATGCACCTGAGCTTTCGATACTTCTAGGGAGAAGTTTGATCTATCGATTGTTCCCTGTCTTCTAGATCTTTCCGAGGACATAGAGCTTTCATCTTTCAAAAGTAAAGTTGACGCTTCTGAAAACTTCTTTCGGTTTTTGCTCAAATTCACGGAAGACTTACTGCTTGCCGTGGATGTTTCTGAATTTCTTCCTGCGGGAGTTGTTTTAATGGGAGTGCCTGAATGCTTAGCATAAGTCTTGATAGGTGATTTACCGAACGCGGAGTCAAATAGTTTTTCAGATACGCTGTTATTGGCGGACTTGTTTTTAGCTGGAGATGATTTAAACAGACCACTAACTCCACTAACATTGTTCAAAGAATTATTAGGAGATTTCCGTACCCTGGGAGATGCAAACATCTTCTTAACTCCAGTAACATTAGTCAAGTCATTTCTGGGTGACTTGACTACTCGGCTATTGAAAAGATTTTTTACTCCTCGAACATTGGTCAGGTCATTCTTAGGTGTAGCATTGCCCTTACCGGGAGTCTTCATCAGTCTCTTCACACCCTCCACACTCCTCAAATCATTCTTTGGAGATTTTCCATTATTGAAAAGATTCTTTACACCTTGAACATCAGTCAGGTCATCCTTAGGTTTAGCGTTAACTTTCCCCGGCGTCTTCATTAGTCTCCTAACACCGCCTACATTTCTGAGGTCATTTTTGGGAGACTTGGGCACCACTGGAGTTTTGAGAAGTTTTTTAACACCTTCCACATTTGTCAAATCATTTTTGGGAGACTTCGCAACCTTGGGAGTCTTCAGTAAGGCCCTAACACCGGTGACATTGGTCAAGTCATTTTTAGGTGATTTCAGTATTCTAGGGGTTTTGAGCAAGTTCTTGACTCCTGCCACATTTGTCAAATCATTTTTGGGGGATTTGACATTTTTGGGAGTTTGGAGTAATCGCTTTATACCGGCCACATTAGTCAAGTCATTCGTGGGAGACTTGTGCTTTCTAATAACCTTGCTTTTAGGACAGATTTTAAATATGGCAGATACGTGATCGCCGGAAATGTGAGGAGAGCTGAATGACTTGTTCAAAAGACCTCCTTCAAAGTTGTTTCGCATGGACTGTCTTAGGTTTTTGGCAGCGGATAACGGATCTTGCAGGGGGCTGACTCGTGACACAGAGGAAACCCGCTGGCTGTTGACAGACACAAAATCAAAGGAAACATCCGGGGTGCCTCTAGAGATCCTCTTGGATGACCTTGAAATGTTCAGCAGTTCGTAGGACGTATCTTTAGAGGGAGACCCCTTGGATTTCCTATTGGGTGACCTAGAGATGTTAATCACTTCTTTCACCAAGGTGGTAGCTTTAGCGGGAGTTCCCTTGGATTTCCTGTTAGGAGATCTAGAGCTGTTCAACAGTTCGAAGGAAGCGTTCTTAGCAGAACTGGTGATGCTTATATCTTGCTCGTCATCGAAAGCGATAGCATTATACAGGCGTATGCTTTGTGACAATTTTCTCTTCACTGGACTTTTGAATAATTCCTTGACAATGTCCGGAGAGTCGGTGAGGTGGTCGATCATGGCCTTTCTGGATATAGATTTCTTTGCGGTTGAATGCTTTTCCTTCAACAACTCCGGTTGCAACTTCACCGTGCTCTTCGGTGTTATGACAATCTGGTTATCAGGTCGGGGGGCGTTCACATCAGTCATATCGGAGCTGTTGGATTCTTGGTCAAAAGACTTGTTATTTCTTTGTGAAGTATTGGGCGAATTTCTGGTTCTGCGCGGGGTCGCTTTCTGCACTCCAGCCAGTTTTTTTATTGATTCTCGTTTCAGGGATTTTCTAGTTTCTTTTGGCTTAGGCGTGGAGGCTTCCATATCGAAGAGAATGCTCAAATTGGGTGTTGTCACAATGTTAGTATCTTCCGTTATTATCATGGACACCGGAGTTTTGGGCGAAGCAGGTTTGGGTGAAACGATAGGAGATATATTGCCAATTATCTGTGGAGTACCCTTGATGGAAATATTCTTTTTCTTAGCGGATTGATTAGCAGCTTTGAGGGATGACTTTCTCTTTGAAAGTGACTTCTTTGCTGACTTCCTCGTGCTACTGGGCGTGACATTCTTAAGAGCTCTAATCACGAAAGAGGCCTTCTTTTTGGGAGTCTTTGATTTGGGAGACTTGGGAGATGGCGTTGCCAGACTGTCAGCCAAGGAATATTTGAACAGTGAAGAATTATTCGAACTAATTCCAGAAATATCTTCAAAGTCTGATGTATCTAACGTGCTGTCGAAGAATGTCACAGATTTGGAAGAAGTTCTGTCAGCGGATTTGGATAGTTTTCTGGATACTGACTTCAAGAGGCTAGTTTCCGGAGAAAGGGCCATGTTAGATCTTGAAGACTTGGCTGGTCTGGGGGAAGCCTCATTGGGAGTGCCCCCAACTGGTGTTCCTCTGATGGGTGTACTCATGGCTTGGCCGGGAGAGAGTCTAACCGACTGTCTCTTCAGAGAAGACTTGAAACCCGGAGTCCTGCGACTGACTGGAGAAGGTCTCTTTGGTGTGAAAGTTGGTCGACCCTTCAGCGGTAGCGATCGATCATTCGGAGTGACAACAGGAGTAATATCTTCATACAGTGCTTGAGGAGTGTTTCTGGTAGACCTGTTTACATTTTTACTGTTCACTTTATTTGGAGTTTCCTTTTGGGGTGTTCCCTTTACTGGTGTTTCTTTTACCAGTGTTACCTTTTTAGGGGTTCCTTTTGGAGGTGTATCTCTTTGCAATACCACAAAGGGTGATAAATTGACAGGTGATGATTTTCTCGGTGTTTGACCGACTGTTTTCATGGGAGACTTACTTAGCGAAGTTTGTTTCTTAGGGGTAACACTTTTAGGTGACGAGAGATTAACTAGTGACACCCGAGGTATTGTTTTATTGGGTGAAACCTCGGGAGTTACTTTCTTAGGTGAAACCTCGGGAGTAACTTTTTTAGGTGAAATTTTAGGTGTACTTTTCTTAGGTGAAACCTTGGGTGTCACTTCCTTAGGTGAAATTTTAGGTACACTTTTCTTAGGTGAAACCTCGGGTGTTACTTTCTTAGGTGTACTTTTCTTAGGTGAAACCTTAAGTGTTACTTTCCTAGGCGTACTTTTCTTAGGTGAAACCTTAAGTGTTACTTTCCTAGGCGTACTTTTCTTAGGTGAAACCTCGGGTGTTACTTTCTTGGGTGAAACCTCGGGTGTTTCTTTTTCAGGTGACAATTTAGGTTTATTTTTCTTAGATGAAACTTTCGGTGTACTTTTTTTAGGTGAAACTTTGGGTGTGGCCTTTCTGGGAGAAACTTTAAAAGTTGCTTTTTTAGGTGAAACTTTGGGAGTTCTTTTTTGAGGGGAAACCTTGGGTGTACTATTTTTAGTTGAAATCTTGGGTGTGGCTTTTCTGGGAGAAACTTTAAAAGTTGCTATTTTAGGTGAAATTTTAGGTTTACTTTTCTTAGGCGAAACTTTGGGTGTAGTTTTTTTAAGTGAAATCTTGGGTGTGGCCTTTTTGGGAGAAACCTTAAAAGTTGCTTTTTTAGGCGAAACCTTGGGTGTAACATTCTTAGATGTAGCGCTACTAGGTGAAAACTTGGGTGTAACGTGTTTAGGTGTCATTTTAGAAACAAACAATTCAGGTATTCCCGTTTGTGGAGTCGTAACCATTCTCAGTGGCTTGTTTGATATTGGGGTTGCTTTTTTAGTTGATAAAGCACTCTTACCGGAGACAACCTTTGAAGCCGATTTAGAATTGATTGATTCTTTGGGGGTTGTAATTATTTTAGATTTGCTCTTAGCCGGTGAAGTGCGATTATAAAATGACTTTGCACTGAGCGGCGCAATCTTCTTTGCAATAGTTTTAACTATAGCCTTCTTTGGTGAATATAGTTTCCTGGCCAGAGCCTTTTTAGGAGAAGTTTTCAGAGCAACTTTTTTCAGTGTACTAACCTTGACGGAAGGAGTTTTACCTTTGGGAGTAGGCAATCTGGTCAACGGCGTAGCAGAAGTAGCGATCCTTTTAGATCTGGCAGGAGTGGACTCTTCCTTGATAGTTTTAATCGCGGATGTGCCAACGTCCAATTTTCTCCTGGAAGATTTTGCGACAGGTTCGTCATCAACGAGCATTACATCTTCTACGATAGTCTTCTGTCGAGTAGATTTGATGATGGACGCAGATTTGACAGAATATAGATTTCTGGGTGTGTTCTTCTGCGCAGACTTTGTAACAGGGGTGACTTTAGAGGTGGGTGTTCTTCCGATTGACCTCCTGGTGGACTTCTTCTCTACGGAAGCCTTCCCGATCAGAGCTTTCAGACTGATGGACTTAAGCTGCGGAACTTTGGATGTTTTTTTGGCACTTTTGAGTGGTAAATTGGAGGTGGAGATTGCGGGGGTGGATTTGGAAGGCTCGGGGGATGGGACATGCTTAGGCCGGGGGGAACCAGAAGCGGTGGCCCCTGTAGCCTCTACTGACTTGCTTCTAGCCGGAGTACACTTGATGACTGACCTTGGGGATTTGATGGTGGTCTCCTTAACCGGGGTGGCCCTGATAGAATCGCCAGAGCTTTCGATTACGTTGGAAAGGCTTTTTCTGGTGGGCGACCCTTTTGGCGAGTTCTTGTTTGATCTGCCGAGAGGGCTTTTTCCCGTAAGCAGCATCAAAGCCGCTCGTTTATTTTTATCTAAAAATTTTAAGATGATCAGACAAGATAATAATCTTTAACACTATATGACATTATATATATATCGCTAATGAAATTTTTAAAGGAAATCATTCACACTGTTTGGTTATACAATTCATTTGGATGCTGATATAAACATTTTTGTTTGGGGTGAGGTTAAGTTTAAGGTTAATAAAATACTTACCCATAACAGGAGCATCGATCTTCTCAACGTCATTGATCTTCCTGCGTTTGTTGGCGAGGGTCACCTTCAAAACACTGGAATCCGGAGAGGCCACACTGCTGGTTCTCTTCACTTGTCTCCGTGCTAAAATATAAATAAAATCCTTAACATCAAATGCAACCCAATCTGCGGCAGAGCGGTATACTCTTTAACTCTGAACCAGATGTCGGGGGTTCATTTAACATTACTTATTATAAAGTATATTTAAGGCAAGTTTCAGAATGGTGTATCGCCCTAGTGAAAGACCAGCATTCAGAATTAAAATTGCTAAAATAACTTTAGCTTATGTTTTGTGACCAGGTACAATCCCAATCATTATTTTCTCCATCCCTTTCTCTTCCCACAATCTTTAGCCTCACAACATATGTTAATTGAATGCGCCATAGTTCCACTGGCTCCAGACAAGTGAGTGGAACAACATTGTAGATGATACGACAAATAATAATAGAGAATACTGTTTTAAACTGCTCCTACTAAACTGTTAGACTGGGCATATGCTGAGACACAGGCCGCGCAAAGCTGAGCAGGACATATTTTGTAATGTATGAACCGATAGCAACCGCGGAAGTGCTGCGCAGAAACGCATCTGCTGTACTCCGCATAGAATTGTGACCGCGGCTCAAATTCTGTGCAACACATACGCAGGCGGGCAGTAGTTCCCACGAGAATATCGCTTTTTGAAAGACTATAAATCAATAGTAGATTATACATTTCAAAGTCAGAATCGGGCTCGGAACTCGAAATTCTCACAAACGATTATTGCCCAAGCAGGTACAAGCTGAACTAAGCTGTGTCACCTAGTCGCCGATTTCTGCATCGTCTGTCTTGTGGCAAAATTTCTTCTCTGCGCGGCTTGCATTTCGGCATATGCTCAGCCTTACTCTTCCAGCGGAGAAAACATATTTATTTGTTTATATATTACAAAAAAGAAATAAAATAAAATCTATCCTTACAGGAGTACCCCGTTCTAAAGCCGCATTGTACAATGGTATTGTTAAATTGTAAATATCAAATTAGTTAGCACAACAGTTATTATTATTATTTATTTATTAATTGAGATGATTTATGGATTCGTAGTTAGTTCCCCTAACTTGTTAAAAGCCAGCATACAAAAAATATTTTTTTTCAATACGACGTAAAATATTTGACAGTTCTCACCTTTCTTGTGAATTCAATTTTTATAACATTTCTTTTGTGATATAATACAAAAATTACATCAAAATAATGTAGATAAAATGAACATCCTAATAATCACTCAAATCTATGCTTTCCACAATGGATTTATATCAAAAACAATGAATAAATATAGACTTCGAATATGACAGCGCTCATATTATCAAGCGGCAGCCATTTTGTCCGCCATTTTTGGTGCCCGGCGTGTCATTAGCAATTAATATGAATTATTCGGAGTGGCTAAATGCTATCCAGTAATTCGTAATGTCAAGATCGAGAATGGCCCAAGCGATTCTGACCTTGTTCTTCATACAATTTCTTTATACATAAGGGGCAAAATCGCTTCAAAAATCCGGACCCGCCGGGGGGACTGCGGCCTACAAGAGGTTAAACATTCTGCTATCTTGTGCTAACTCCCATTTCACCTAATTCCTTTAACAGTAGCCCGGACTCTTTGATAAAGTTCAATATGGTTGTCATTGGATATTTGTCTTTTTGTCTCCTGGTTCCACAACGTTCCTTCCCCGGTATCTGAGCCTTATTCCCAACAAGACGGAACATTGGCACCATAGGTGAATTGGAGTCTCTTCATCCCCTTCACATTTCCCGCATCTATTGGTGTTTTCCCAACATATTGAATAGTTGGCTAGTATGAATGGTAGACTCACCGGAGCCAGGAGTGTTGGAGGCGGAGGGGGTGGCGGCCTGCGGGGGCTCCGTCACCCGACGCTGCGGCTTCACCACCGCCACCTGACGCGTCTTGGTCGCTGAACCTAATCAAGGAAACATTCATTACCATTTCAGAGTGGAAGACGCTCTGAGCCTGGTGTAAAGACCACCGTTGCATCCAAAACTGCTTCCCAATTACAGCTTACAAATGAAAACTAAACGAAATGGTGTTTGCTGGAATTGGATGATAATGTGTTGGAAAGAGTAGGGATACAAGGAAGAAGGAAAACCAATCACTTACCTCTAGGAGCACACAAGCAAACACAAATATAGTTTATTCCACCGCGATAACTCGAGGTATTATCTATCACCACAACAAACACAAATAATTATAAAAATATGTTGTTTATTTGGATATGGTCAAAAACCTTCCTTTTAGTTTACAAATGACAAAAAACTCTAATAGCTCGGAGTAATGCTTCCAAGGTATTCCTAGTTTTTCCTTCACAGTTTTTCAAAAACAAAAATGCACTTGAAGTTGCTAGTCATTGTTCCAAGTTTAAAATGCTTTTCCAGGAAGGTGATGTGGTTGGGGATGGGGAGGATTCAAATGCCTCATATTGTGCCTTTATACTCCAGGAGAACAACAAAGTTACCCAAAAATTGTAGAAAATCCAGTTCCTCGGCCGCCCCTTCTATTTCGTAGGTTCTTCGGAGTAAATTCATAATAATACGACTTATTCCCATGAAAATCAAACTTTTGCAGCTGATTACAGCCACGGTCGGCCCTTAAAACTTCTTTAAACTTGGATATTCAAAGTAAATTCTCAAAAATATGACATATTTCTGCATAAATCAAATTTTTGCAGCCAATTACTTCCCGGCCAGCCCTTCAAATTCAGATATTCAAAGTAAATTCCTAAAAATACAATATATTTGTGGATAAATCTAAATTTCACTGCCGATTTCCATCGCAGCATAAATTCAGATATTCAAAGTAAATTCCTAAAAATACAATATATTTGTGGATAAATCTAAATTTCACTGCCGATTTCCATCGCAGCATAAATTCAGATATTCAAAGTAAATTCCTAAAAATACAATATATTTGTGGATAAATCTAAATTTCACTGCCGATTTCCATCGCAGCATAAATTCAGATATTCAAAGTAAATTCCTAAAAATACAATATATTTGTGGATAAATCTAAATTTCACTGCCGATTTCCATCGCAGCATAAATTCAGATATTCAAAGTAAATTCCTAAAAATACAATATATTTGTGGATAAATCTAAATTTCACTGCCGATTTCCATCGCAGCATAAATTCAGATATTCAAAGTAAATTCGTAAAAATAAAATATATTTCTGCGTAAACCGAAATTTCGAGGACGATTCCCATCGCAGCCGGCCCTTCCAATTCAGACATTCAAAGTGAATTCAACCAAACACAATATATTTCAGTGTAAGTTGAAAATCAGTGCCATTTCCGTAATAGCAGGCCCTTCCAATGCAAATATTCAAACTAAATTCGTAAAAATATGATGTATTTTCTCATAAATCGAATTTTTGCAGTCGATTATTGTCGCGACCGGGCCTTGAAATTCAGATATACAAAATAATAATATGAATTATAACAAATTATAACAGCGTAAATCGACACTTTACGACGTTTTGCCGCAACGGCTAGTTAGATTCAGATTAATGAAATTACAAGTATGAAATTTTTTCAATTATCAGGGTTCGAATTACTGCGGTTATACTGTAAACTTTATTTTTATACTAGCTGAAGTCCCCGGAGTTCTCCAGGCTTTATACCGAAGTTTTTCGAAATCTAATATAGACAGTGACCTTAATCTTGATTTGCAGGTCAAGTGTGCAAAATTTCATCAGTGTTGGAATGAAACTGTAGATTTGTATAGAAATCAAATCCACACTGACCGCCCGGTGTCTGCCAGACATTCTTCTTTACATAACTAGATTAATACCATACAATAGTCCCAAACGCCTGGAGCCACTCAGACAGGCATCCCAAATTGGGAAATATTGTGAGGCTGTAAGTAGTGGAGTGTGGGAACGGAAAGGAGACGGAGGAAAGTTAATTTAGGAAGTATCTGGCTACTCAGATCTGGTCACCAAACATAGCTGAAGCCATTTCAAGATTTCGTTTCTGAATGGTGGCCTTTCACCAAGACAATACTGAGAGTATCTACCAAAGGTGAGTGAGAAATGATCGGCAAGCATACCTAAGATTCCATCCAAACTGCTTCTACTGTAGAGCAGCTTTTTGATTTGCGGATCCACCTTTCGGGGTGTCGTGTCACTCTTTCTCCGACCAATTGACTTCTGACCCCTCTTCACCAGGAATGTGGGACGGGTGCTTCCTGCAACGCAACAGAACACAATTTTTCATTATTTTATAGAAGATATTATAAACTCTAAGATTTACATACTAATTTATATATTTGGATTGGTTCCCAAGTTCCTTGTCTAATAGAATCTTATTTGTGAAAATTAAACATTGTAAATTTAAGTTATTATATACTGTAATGTGTGTATGAAAGGGCATGTGTGCAAGAGAGATGGCATGCTTGCATGGAGTATATATTCGAGTGATAGGTAGTCTCGTCCTCTCTTTTGTAAGAACCGTACCCCAATAAACAAGTAGAAGATACCCACCGCAGCCTTATTATATACAACATATCAAAACACTACATATCCAAATAGTGGTCTACCGCAAAGGAGTCATCTCGGCTCCATTCTTTTCCTTATAAATGATGTCATTAATTTTTTGACAATGTAGAAATTCTGCTTTTAGCCGATGACATTAAGTTATACAAAGAAATATGGAATAAAAGCAACTGCCTAATCTTACAACTAAAAGACGAAGTAGAAATAAAGAGAGGCTTGCGACAGGGATGTATTCTTTCACCTATGCAACTTATATTCAGAAGAAATATTCAATGAAGCTTTGTAAGAAGCTACTCAAGGACTTGTTGTAAATGGGAAGATTCTGAACAACCTGCGTTATGCAGATGATACGGTACTTCTAACAAGTAACATTGAGGATCTACAACTTCTGCTGAATCAAGTAGTGAAGACTTGTGGGAATTTTGGGTTAGAACTGAATATTACTAAAAAAAAATACAGGCTCATAAGCAAAAAGTTGACTTGAATGATAATATTTATATTGCTGGAATGAAACTGGAGAAGGTACAAAGTATTGTATACTTGGGCTGCAATTTAAATGAAAGATGGGATCCTTCAGTTTAAATCAAATTCCGCATTGAGCAAGCTCGTGCAACCTTTATCCGCATGAAAAAGATGTTCTGCAGTCATGATCTCAACCTTGAACTACGGATGCGAATGGTCAGATGCTACCTGTTTTAGGTATTATTTTATAGAATGGAAGCATGAACACTTACTGAAGAACTGATAAAGCGACTTGAGGCATTCGAGATGTGGATCTACAGAAGAATACTCAAAATAAGCTGGATGGACAGAGTTACGAATGTAGATGCTATGGTTCGGATGAATAAAGAAAAAGAAGTTATTAAAACAATAAAAATCTGAAAACTTTAATATATATGACACGTGATGAGACAGCTGGAGAAGTACGAGATCTTGCATCTCATGATGCAGGGAAAGATTTCCGCAAGACGGGGCTCTGGAAGAAGGAGGACATGGTGGCTGAAAAACCTGAGACAGTGGTTTGGCCAGTCTACTGTAGAGCTGTTCCGGGCCGCAGTAAACAAAGTCCGCACAGCCCACGTCCGTTAAACGAACAAGGCACGAGAAGAAGAAGAATCTTACAATCAAACATCGACAAATTACACAATTGGTGTATCTATCGTTAACAACTTATTCCTTAATATCAATAAATGTAAGTCACTAACATTTTGTTGAAAACCACTGGAGCGAAAAAAAAATTTAACTTTTTTTTCTCCGATTGTTCCAAGATTTTTTGGTCATCATTTTGAAATTATTCCGCCCACATTAAAAAAATCATTCCTCCGAATTTGAATATGGAGACGTACAAACTGATTATAGTTCTATATAGGATTTATAAAAAATGATAAAATCGTAAACTTTAAAACTTTTTAAAGAATCTACGGAATATTTGGCAGCAAAGCATTTCGTGGTTTTGGAAAAAGTGCCATATTGTGGCAAAAAGCATTGGCATAAAGACCCTTATTATTATTCAAATACACAACAGAAAACAAAATCTTAGAAAACGTCAACGAAGTTAGGGATCTTGGAGTTAACAAATAAACTAATAAAGGCAGAAGACACTGGGATTTATAATCAGAACTATCAAAGACTTTGATTTGTTGGAAGTTATAACTTACAAAATTGTGTTTTTTGTACAGAATTTCAAGAGATCAAAAAAACAACTTCTTGTGTAAAAACTTCTTTTATGGGAAGTTGAGTTTTAGTGAAGCAACCCCGACTATGCCATTAACATTGTTGTTCATTGGTTGTAGGGTTTCTTCTTCCGGTACGTCGTTTCTGTTGTGCACTTTGTACAGGCCCGGATCGAAACCAATCTCTGTCGAATTTTATGATGAGTTTTCACGTTTTTTGGAACTCTCAGTCGGACTTTCTGACATACTAATTATAACCGGTGATATTAATATTCGTCTCGAACGCGTATCATCACCAAACACCGTTAAATTCTTAGATTTATTAGCCAGCTTTGGATGCCGCCAATGGGTCGACGGCCCAACTCACGATGCGGGCGGTACATTAGATGTACTAATTTCAAAGAACAGAGGTTCACCGCTATCAATAGATATTCGCGATATAGGACTATCAGATCATCGGCTTGTTTGCACAGATATTGATTTTAACCCGCCTAAAGTACCATATAGAACAATTATATCGAGGGAATGGCGTAATTTCAGCTTTAGTGATTTTCTGGAAGAACTACAGACCTCACTATTATGGACACCCATTTTTTGGGAAACAAAGACTCCAACAGAACTTGTCGATACTTATAATACAACACTTACATTTCTGTTAAATAAATATGCTCCGACAACATCAAAAACACGTAAAGTTCGAAAGTCTGACGGCTGGTTTGACGATGAATGTCGAAACCAGAAGAGACTAATGCGGAAATTAGAGAGGACCTATAGAAAAAACTGTACAGTAAATTCAAGGGATGAGTGGATGCTTGCTCAAAAACAGTATATGAGCAAAATAAATTCCAAAAGATCGGAATATTGGAATGAAAAGATTGACTCTGAGCGAACCAATCCACAACGTCTCTGGAACTCCATAAAGACTGTTATTTCCGAAGCCACAGTTCCTACTAAAATAGATATTACCCCAGATGCGTTCTCAAAGTTTTTTCGGGAAAAAATTGAATCTATTCGTGCATCCACATCTCACGCCCCTCCGCCAATTTTCACTCTCAATTCCAAAGGAAATTTGTCTTCCTTCAAATCTACAACGCTGGAAGAAGTAAAAAAATTAATAGCAAGTTCGCCAAATAAGCAGTGCAGTCTAGATCCTATACCAACATGGTTATTAAAAAAATGTGCAATTGTCTTAGCTCCGTTCTTAGTTCATGTTTTTAATAAATCTCTCAGCACAGGTCACTTCCCTGAACCTCTAAAGTCAGCCATAGTCACACCCATATTAAAAAAGCCACAACTAGACCCCGATAACTTAGGTAATTATCGACCCGTTTCAAATTTACCTTTCATTTCAAAAATCCTAGAGAAAATTGCTGCAGCACAAATAACCAGTCACTTGAATTCAAATAAATTATTCACAAATCGTCAATCCGCATATAGAAGGTTTCACTCAACAGAAACCGGACTACTTCGTATGCTGTCAGATATAACTCTTGCCATAGAGTCAGGAAAATTAGCACTCATCTCACTCCTAGACATGAGTGCAGCATTTGATACGATTGATCACAACTTCCTCATTAACAGATTAGAGAAAACATTTGGTTTGAATTCCGACATCAAAAATTGGCTGGCATCCTATCTATCTAATCGCTTACAAGCCGTGAAGGTTGGAAATAAACTGTCTAATTTCGCTGCACTTTCTTCAGGGGTACCCCAGGGATCCGTTTTAGGTCCATTTCTCTTCATCCTTTTTACAAATGATGTCGCCAAAATAATCGAGTCATTTGGTCTCTTGTCTCACTGCTACGCTGACGATCAGCAAGTTTATTTTTACTGCACTCCAAACGAAATCAACAGTCTCAAAATCCGTGTAGCTGAATGCCTAGAAGCAATAACTCGTTGGATGTCTTCAAACAAGCTGAAACTGAACCCATCTAAGACCGAGTTTCTCTGGGCGGCCACAAACAAACGGCAACATTTGGTAGACGATTCACCTGTTTCCATTTCTGGCAGCAATATTATTCCAAAGAGAACAGTTAAACTTCTTGGCGTTAATCTAGACTCGGACTTTTCGCTTAAAAGTCAAATAAATAGGACAGTAAGCACCGGATTTTTTCACCTAAGACAACTTAAATCAGTTCGAAGAAACCTTCCAACAGAGGCAATAAAATTACTCATCAACTCATATGTAGTCTCACGTCTCGATTACTGTAACTGTATTTATGCTAGCCTTCCGAAATGTCAAATCGACAAACTTCAATCCGTGTTTAATGCAGCGGCACGGCTCATAACCGGGGTCTCTAAATATTCGCACATTTCAGAACACCTTCGCAACCTTCACTGGCTTAAGTGCCCTGAAAGAATCCAGTACAAACTGTGCTGGATGGTGTTTAAATCCATCAATGAAATGGCCCCACATTACATCTCTGAACTATGCGTCCCGGAAAACATTGGTCCAAGGCAGTCAACCCTTAGATCAGCAACATCATCAGCTCTAGGTAGACTGATAGAACCTAAACGAAAGCCAAATACTAAGTTTGGAGATCGTGCATTCGAAGTATCTGGGCCTAAGGCTTGGAACAAACTCCCTCCGGAACTAAGGGGCATAACAAGCCCAACAGAATTTAGATCAAAACTAAAAACCTACTTATTTAGGCTCTCATACCCTTAAATTTAATAAATCTATTTGTATTATGTATTGCCTATAATTTATCTTAATCTATTTTCTTATTAGATTAACATCATTCGAAGCCTTCACAGCAATCCGTCGCTTAACGAGAGACTGAGACTTCATTTAAGAAAATAAATAAAATTCATGTACTACTCTGTACCGCCCATTAATTAATTTTGCTTTTCCCAAACACGTTCATTAAATAACATAATATATATCAAATAATTACTTTTCCAACAACATGTGTTCGCTATTATGTCCTCTGCGCGCAAACTGTATATAAATAAACATCTTTTAACTTTAATCTCAAGTGACCTACCAGGTAAGTATGGTCCTGTACATTTTCATTGAAAAAAAATATATATATAATAAAATAAAAAAATAAAAATAAAATAAAAAATAAAAATAAAAAAAATACATGTACATTTACATTTTTGGGCTGCACCGCGCTGGTTGTTCAGATGCATTGTACATATAGTTTTGTATCGCTGATCAAAGAACCGGTGGATTTGCATCCATTGTTTTAGCCATAGGTTTTTTATATTTTCTAGTGTGTAGTTAGAAGTAAGATTGTAGAAATTATTGAAATTTGTACAGCGCCCTTGAGGTGATTTTTCACAAAAACGGCGCTATACAAGTCATCCAATTATTATTATATTATTATTATTATTATATGTTAGAGGTTCACCTTTGGATTTCCGCTTGCTGGAGATCTGTGTGATATAATCCCAACGAAACTGTCCAGTGTTGAAGGAGAGTATGTCTCCGTGGGCTAGCACCTTGCTGTCCACCGGCTTATTATTCACCAGTGTGGGGGCTGTACTGGACAGGTTCTTGATCGTAGCCTTAAATGATATAAAAAAAAAACAATTAGATATATAAATAATTCAAAATAGAAAATATTGGCAGTAAATTATCCATAGTACATACTCGATTATTCATTTTAAAAAGCACCATTGAGCTGATTTTCACAAATAACTGATACCTTCAACAACTTAACTGTCAAAATATCAGGCAAGATGTGCCGCATTGTACGAGGGTCAGTCAAAAACTAATGCCTCCTATTTTTTTCTACTTAAATAAAGTTAGTTAAGTGAAAATTTTGAATTTGGCGTTATTCCTCCAACTTTCTTTTACAATCTATTGCAGCAGTAACGCCGTTCTTCCATGGAGTTACGTTCAAGCGACGCGATCGCGGCTCGTCTGTATTTTCAATACTATTATAAGTGTTTGAAATCGCCGCAAGGCGCTGCAATAGCAAAATTGTATGACAGGTAGCGGTAGCGTCGCTTGTAAATAGCTACGTGAACGATGGGCGTTACTTTCTGCGTCAACAGGTGGTGGCAAAATGGCCAACATCGATGTTCGTATTAGACAGAATTCTGTTATTGAATTCTTGAATGCAGAAGGTGAAACTCCCATTTACATGAAAGATTGAAAAATGTGTACGGTGATGCAACAGTGGATGTCAGCACTGTTAGATGATGGGTTTGTCGCTGTAATGAAGCTGAAGGACAAACGGCGTTGCCTGCGCCCCGGCAAGGGGTAGGTCCTGGGTTCAAGTCCCAGATGTGACTGTATCTTTTCCTGTTTCAGATTTTCGATTGAGTTTTGCTAATATTGTCTTCATTAATTAAAATATTACAGGTTTTACCTCTTAACCTCTCTGTCGTTGGCCCGCAGGTGGGTGTGGAATTTTTTTATTATTTTTAAATGCGATTTCAACCCATATGTATAAAGAAACTGTATGAAGGACAAGGTCAGAATAGCTTGCACCAATCTCTTTCTTGACGTAGCAGTTGATTTGATTTATTATTTGATTAACTTGGCCAGCATCCAAAAAAAAAAAATTTTCAATACGACGTAAAATATTTGACAGTTCTCACCTTTCTTACGAATCCAATTTTTATAACATTTCTTTTGTGATATATTACAAAAATTACATCAAAATAATGTAGATAAAACGAACTTCCTAATAATCACTCAAATCAATGCTTTCCACAATGGATTTATTAAAAAAAAAAACAATGAATAAATATAGACTTCGAATGTGACAGTTATCATATTATCAAGCGGCAGCCATCTTGTCTGCCATCTTTGGTGCCCGGCGCGTCTTTAGCAATTAACATGAATTATTCGGAGTGGCTAAATGCTATCCAGTATTTTGTTTGTCAAGAACGAGAATGGCCCAAGCGATTCTGACCTCGTTCTTCATACAATTTCTTTATACATAAGGGGCAAAATCGCTTCAAACATCCGGACCCGCCGGGGGGACTGCGGCCTATAAGAGGTTAATCTAGCTACTCGAAATGTTTTTAAAATTCATATCTATGACATTGGGAACATTGTATGTTTTTACCGCTTTACCAACTGTTAACTTTTCAAAGAACTTTACTTCTTGGAAAACATCTTTGAATTGTTTTTTTTTCATGTAGAGTGTATATTCAGGTTTGTGTAGAAATAATAAAATCAGATCATATTCGTATGAATATATTTTTTGATATTTCTTTGTCGGATAGGAGATTTTTTTTATTTTAAAGTTAGCTATTCTGGGAAAACTTGTAACGATATTATAATGTAATGTATATGAATAATAAGATAATCCAACATTCAACAAGTTCGGGTTAAGTTAAAAATTAATAAAAGAATTCATCGATAATATTACCTGTATATTTGAGACCGTAATCAGGCACTGTTTGTGCGCCAGTCCTTTGAATGGTATTCTTATATCGCAGTCCTTGCCGTTGCCAATGTGGATGCTTCCGTCATGCAGCGGATATATGGATCCATCATTTCCATCTCGCTTTATCACCACGATCTGGCCACTGCCGGCCAACGCCATTTTTATGTTTCAATCTGAGATAAAACAAATTGCCATTAATTTATAAATTTAATCTGCTCGTTCTACTAACTTAATTATTTTAAGGAAAAGCATTTTTTACAAGTTATGCTTTAAAATATTAAGATGAATTATTTGTTTGCACCCATAAATTTGCAATATTTACATGAATAAATAGTTTTATTAGTATAAATACTTAACTCTTTCAAGAAAGGCACACAAATACAATATTGTATGGGTGATTCAATCCAATATTGTATTTGTACGCCTTTCTTGATAGATTCGAGTTTGTATAAGGATAAAACTATTTATTCATATTCATTTTCAAAGATCCTCAATGAATTCTAACACTTTACAATGCCTTAATTAGAAGTAAACTTGAATATGGAAGCACTATTTGGAATCCACATTACTGCAAATATAAAAAGAAATTGTAAAATCAGTTAAAAAAAATGCTAAGAATGTTATGCCTCAAATGTGGACTACATGACTATCTTAGATTTTACGACGCACATTGTGATTACTTCAAGATTGATACACTTAAAACTAGAAGGAAATTGACTGATCTAATATGTTACATAAAATCATTCACCGCCATCTTGATACTACGCTATGTCTTAGAAATATTGAAATAAATGTCCCACAATTCCCATTTAAGACGCCGTAACATTTTTCACCTGAATACATTTAAAAATGTAATCGCCAACTTTAGCCCTCTGACCCCAGATGTGTCGACTATATAACAAGATAGAGTGTGCCGAAGTAGATATTTTCGTCGATAATTTGTACTGATTCAGAAAAAAGTTCTGGCGCTGTTAAAAAAATATATTTAACTAATTGCATTGTGTCAAGTCTCTCTATGCATGCCTCTCGAGTTTCTTATGTCTCTTGCCTCTCATTATAATAATTTGTGTTACTTGAGTGAGCTTTTATATAATTTTGTATTTTTATTTGTGATGTATCTGTATTTAAATGTATGTCCCTATTTGTACAATTACTGAGTTTTTGTAAGTGGATTGTTTAACGTAAGTGCGAATATCTGTAAAAACCCAGTATAAACGAATAAAAAAATAAATATTGCACGGGCACAAACAAATAATAATTCATCTCAATAATAAAGCATAACTTACAAAGCATTTTTTTTTTTCTAAAATAATTAAATTAGCACCATCTATGAAAGAAAAAAAAATCACAAGTACACAAACACTGTTAGTCTGTAGTTAGAAGTAAGATTGCAAAAATGTTGCAAATTTGTACAGCGCCCTTGATGTAATTTTTCACAAAAACAGCGCTATACAAATCATCCAAATATTATTATACCAGACAACATAATACAGTAAAGAAAGTGAAAAGAGAAGTATAAGCCACGAGGAATATATATCCTTCCCAATAGCCTAAAAACTATCTCTTCAAAGGCCCGCATTAATAAATCCCTTCCTACAGCATCCCCCTTAACCCGCCTCACAACGCTGCCCAACCGGGTGGCGACATGCTTCCCTGAATTTACATCGTACAGGCAGGGGCACTCTTATGAGATCATATAAAAAATTTAAAATAAATTTAAAATTGCACAAGTTCGCTGAATACTCTTCATGTTAGAGACAGAATTAATTAGGAAGAAAAAATATGTTTTCGGCTACATCATTAACATTGTTGTTTGATTAAGTACTCGAAAGTCATTAGTCCCCAATATAAACATATTTATAGTAATATTGAGTTTTGCGTAGATCCAAACATCATGTTTATTATAAACTAGCTGAGCCGGCAAACTTCGTACCGCCTCAGAATCAATAAATATTATTAAGTTTTTATTAAGTTAAAATAAATAAAAAACATGAACTCGCAGAAGAAGGATGAAAGTAGACTAAATGCTGTTGAAATGAGATCCCTGAGGCGTATGTGTGGTAAAACCATGTATGATCGTGTGAGAAATGTGGAGATTCGAAAAGAATGCAAGGCTGATGTAAGCGTAATGAGTAAAATTAAGAAAGGAACCCTCAGATGGTTTGGGCATGTAGAGCGAATGAACAAAGAAAGGAGCGTAAGGAGAATATATGATGCAAGTGTAAATGGTATAAGAAGTAGGGGGCGTCCGAGAAAGACATGGCACGATCAAGTGAATCAGATACTTGAGTCGGGCCATGTCAAGAGTCAGAAAAATAGTAGAGTATGTATGAGACGATGTATGAATGTGAATGAGGCAAAGAGTGTGTGCCAAGACCGAGGTGTTTGGTGGTCCGTCCTCTCTGCCTACCCCTGTGGGGAAACGGCGTGATGGTTAGTTAGTTAGTTTTTTTTTTTAAATAAATACCTACTCTAAGTTCAAAAAATGAAATTGAGCTGTGACTAAGCACGAAATGTTCGGCACACTACACCATTGACTGTTCGAATTGATTCAAATTATGTCGACCAACGCACATTATTTGAAAAGCCGTTCCATATAAAATATATGAAGAAAATGAATTTTCTTCATAATTATTTTTCCCGTGATTTTTTCCGATGTTTTAATAGTTATTCTGTTAATCGGGACGGAGACAAATTCAACAAATCAAAGATCATAAAAATCGGTTCAGCCGTTCTTGAGTTATAAATGGTGTAACTAACCCGACTTTGTTTTATATATTAAGATATGTACATTTCAACAGGTTTTTATTATTAGCAAAAATATAGGAAATTACGATATGTTTCGTTAAAATGTAATTTTCTTGAAAACTCTCATGACATGTTCAATTATGCACGAATTTTGAAACACTTGCACTAAATTTTCCACAATAAAATCATAAAAAATGCATCAAGCTTTGTATCCACTGAAATGATTTTAGGGTTAGAAAGGCCAAGATTTACAAATCATCAGTAACTTCACGTAAACGGTTATTATAAATGGGTAAATGGAAATGTATGATAATTTAACGAGGAAATGAACATTAGTTAAGCTTCCACAAGCGAATATGTTTATGTGGCTAATGAAAAATATTTACCCGCCGCTTTCTAATGCTTATGTCAAAACAATGCAGAAAATATTTACACCGGCCACCAAACAGTTTAAAATAATGAGAAATTAAAGACACGTCTCACAGGAAGATGCTTCTGCAGGTCAAAATTCACAATAAAATATCAAACACAAACAAAAAACACTCGATGTTCAATGTTGACGTATCATTACGAAACAAATTGCACACAAGAAAACTGTTAAAATAAGAACAATAATAAAAACCCACCAGCGTAAATTACGATTTTGCGATATAATAAGTACAATATATTAAATAACTAAATTAAACAAAGGAAATCACTCACTGATTGATGCAAATGTAAAGCAGCTAAAACAATCTAAGCCAGCTCAAAATATTCAAATTAAAAATGGCGTCGCGTAACCAAAACGGTTGGCGTGAGCGCGTACGTTTATGGAGGTTGTCCAACATACAAATAATAAAATTTTACAATATACGGAATACGGGTACTTACTCAACTAACCTAATGCTGCGTCCAGACGCTTGCCAATCCTCGGAAGCGTTCGATTATTATTGTTTTAATTAAATAATAAAAAGGAGGAACAAATTAAAAGAAGCTATGGAATTTATTAATTAGACATTTCTTCTACAATTACAAATAGCAGGGGTTATTTTGAACGTAAGGTTAGTCTTACTTAACTACTTAATTAATTAAACTTAAAATTTCAATTTGCTTAAAGTCTACGAAAATGTCCTTAATGTATTAAAAAAAAATAGTCTGTTCAATTTATATGGATAAAATCATATGTTCGGTAACTTCCCTGTGTTTAATGTCTGGATCTTCGATTTTCACGTACCACAGCATTCACTGGGTATTGCACTACTTCACTTATTATTGATATCACTACGATTACTTGGCGGTAACTTCGCGGGCTGTCTCAATTGGGGGTGGTGAGACAAATTTTCTGCGTACGGTGGCCGGTGACTCGTTAATTACTTCCTGGTCACGCGAATTCTATGGAAGAGCCTCAACGGTGGCTTGAAGAGTGGCTTCCTCGGCTGGAAGCTAGTGGTCACTGGCGCGAAGGGCGGCTCCCTTGGCTGGGATCTAGTGGTCACAAGGTGGCATCCTGAACCCTGGTAGGCAGAGTATACACTTCCGAAGGGCGGAGTGTACAGGCTGCAATTCCTGGTAGAGTTGCCTGGTTTACAAACGGGTGATTACTACCAAACGCTCGATAGCCACTCCCCAGAGAAGACCTTCCCGAGCGGGAGGTGAGTGCTGACACTGCTAAGAGGGCGTTCACACTTCCGTTTTAAAAATGGAGGCAGGTCCCGTTTTAAAATCGGATGTCCTAGCGACTGTAGTGGATTTGTGGAGCTGTTCACACTTGTCTGAACGGATCCGTCTGTTTTGTCGGAGAGATCACCAGCGCAGCGCATCCGTTTTAAAAACGGATCGTCTCTCGCTCGCCCATAGGTTTGTATGGAGCTGTTCAAATATGAAGTTATACAAGAAAAAACTTTTAATAAATATCCCTTTATGACTAAGATTATTTTTGATTCAATCCATTGACTAACTTTTATTCGTTCTTATAAAATTATTCATAAAAAAAATAAAAATAACTTTGGCGCAACTTTCCTTGTGGAGGCGGAGTTGTAAAGGGGTAGTCAAATATTTTTGGCGTTTCTATTCCTCAGTTCATAAATTAAAACTGTAATAATGGATAAGGACTACCTACCATAGAACCTATCTAAGTACCTACCGAATTATCTACTTAAGTACCTAAATATGAACCTACACAAGTACCTACCTAAGTACCTACCTAAGTACCTACATAAGTACCTATCTATCTAAGAACCTATCTACCTAAATACCCATCTACTAGGGATGTTATGGAGCTACGTAACCGAAACTATCGGATAGCCGAAATAAAAAAAATATCCGTAACCGAAACCGATATAAAAGTTTCGGATAAAGGCGGAGTCTAAATGACAGGTTACGACAGGTTTTTGTTTGTTTTGCCCGGCCGAGCCGTCACTTGTCAGTTGTCACACAAGCCGCATGTGCTGGCGGGTGTAACAAAATAGTCTCCACCACGCGTAGAGTTCAGAGGCGGGAATTGCCCCGCGCATTTCAGGCTAAAATAATAGTTATTTATTTGACTGATTGTAAAAACGTATGATAATATAGACTAGAAATAAAAGTCAAATCTTGCTATTTGTATCTATCTAAGTACCTATCTACCTAAACACCTATCTACCTTAGAACCTACCAAAATACCTACCTGAGAGTTTACCTAAGAATCTACCTAACTACCTAAATATGAACCTACCTAAGTACTTACAAAATAATCTACCTAAGTGCCTACATAAGGACCTATCTTCCTATCCCGGGCCAACTCGAACTCCAACCTTCCAACGCACGAACTACCCCTCCACACAATCGTCCAAACATCTGAAGTTGGAAGTTGGCCGCAGTGTGGCCTTACCATTAGCTTTCAACTCGCGCGGAAGCAGGTATAGGTCTCAGTATTTTTTTGTAATGGTATCACTAGGTTTTTCTTGCCAGGGCTCCTACCAGAGAACAACTTGACGGACATAAATTTCTCATAGCGAGCATAAAAGGGTTCCGCGACAAGTCGACAAAGAGGCATTTCGACACCCCTAAGAAGTCACTAAACGTTGTGAAAAAAAATTAAAAATAGCCCGTAACCTGACCTAAAATGTAACCTATTTAACCCTTTTTAAATTTCTTTCAAAGGAGGTGTTGAAGTTGCATGTTTCTGAGTTGTCCGGGCACCCATACAAAGCTAACTAACTAACTAACCAACCATCAAGCCGTTTCTCCGCAGGGGTAGGCAAAAAAAACCGACCGCCAAACAACTAGGTCTTGGCATACACTTCTTGCCTCTTTATCTTTAACATTAATCATCTTCTTCTTCTATTACTCTTGACATGGCCTAGATTGGTTCATTTATGACATGGCCCGACTCAAGTTTCTGATTCACTTGATCGTGCTGATCGTTTCTGATTCACTTGATCGTACTCGGGCGTCCCCGACTTCTACCATTCACATTTGCTTCATATTTATAATCTGTAATAGCATTCCCATACAAAGTAACTGAAATATTACTTTTAGATTGCACATAGGCGAAAAATCAACGGAGTTGGAGGCCAGGCCTGCAAGTCTATTTCACGAATTAGGTGCTTCGTGTAGTAATTTTTGAAACTAAGTGTAATTTTAGGCGTACGGTGGTTAGGGAAATAATTACCAATTTGAAATATTGTGCATAAGAAAAATGATCTCTATTTACACAATTTATAAATTTTGCGCAACCGGAACCGGTTATCCAGTGTTAAAAAAGTTTCAAAGCTGTCAAAATAATATTGACATTTGAATAAACATGAAGTTGGCAACACGCGGGGAAATTGACTGCTTTTCAGGTTTGGAACTTGGAACAGAGTAATGCCAGCCTAAAAATATCATGACCCATAATCCATCGGTAGAGCTATATTGGGAAAAAAATTATTACGACGAACGTTTTTTAATCCGAGCAATATAATAGGCCCCCTCTCCCGTTTAGCAATACCGACGCTGCAGCGTCGTATGAGAGATTTTTTATAAGTAAGACTGTATGGCCCTTGCGGTGATTTTCTCACGAAAACGGCGCTATATAAATTATCCGAACATTATATATGCCAATGAATGGGAAATTATGATTTGAGTTTATCCAAGACTGAATTCTTTTCGAAACAAAAAGTTTCCTTTCAGCTACGGTTTTTTCGCTACATTTATATACCATTACTTTTCAATTTACTAGGCGGAGGTGAACACTGCCGCCCCAGGAACCATTTATTGGATTACCAAAGCTACATTTGGTAACTTAGCCTGATGACGGGCTTCATGGGTGAGGTTTGTCCAGGCATTGGTGGCGGATGATTTGGACACACTGAACCCCAGATTCTTACCCATCCATATTTCCTTACCCCTTTCCTTCCCAGAACTCCGTTTTTCTTAAAAAGACCCTCCACACAGCATCTCTGAATATGACATAGGCCCTGATGGAATTTATTTTTCTCAGAGCCTCCCGTGTGGAGCAAATGAAAAAAAATACTATGAACATTTTTTTACCTTCTTTTTGTTTGTTAAATATAAATTTTAAGTCAACTGATAAGGTACAATAATAAAAAAAATACGTTAATAGTTTATTCGTAATATTATATTATTATATTTATCACTTCATATAACGTCGAGGGAGTTGTAAACATGTTTTACTTCTAGCCCCGCACCTTTGCTAAATTCAAATCGGGGGAAATAAATTATTTATGCGCACCACACTGCCTTCAGTGATTCTTCAATTTCTTTTGCCGGCGTTCGTTTGCTGAAGTCTCGGTAAATCCAGTAATAGTAAAACAATCGCCATGGCTGATGAATATTTTTACGGTTAGTCATTCTTTATTGTAATTTTTCTTTAATTTATAAAATGTATTTTACTTATTATGTTCATACTTTTTGTGCCATCCTTCGTAATTCTTGGGCGTCTCCTAACAACCGGCGAACTCGCCATTTTTGCCGTGGCTTGGGTTTTTGAAAAACTACAACATGTACGCAATAACGCTTGGAAAATGTGTTTAATTTGTGAAGTTTCTGTTCTAATATGGCGGTTTTCCGGAGAATTTATAGACATAATAATACCTTATTGAATTACAAGTCTGAAATACCCGCCATTTTTCACTCTTTCGTTTTTAGGAGAAATGTTTTTGAAGTCTAGTCTCAAGTAGTTTATGAAGAGTGTTTCGGTGTTTAGATAAGTACATATTAATTTAATTATGTTAATTGAATAGATCAATCATAATGTATGAGTAATATAATGTCTACTACGCGTATTCGTAAAGACAGCCAATACAGGCATGTGGCGCGCTATTTTGAAATGTTGGAACTTGTCATGTACTCTGCGCACGGATGTTTCTCGCCGGCTAGCGTCTAAAATTCATATTCAGCTTCACGAAATACGTATAAACGTTTTTAAATTGGTACGTGTGCTGTTATAGGTTAAAAACCTTTTGTTTATGCTGATAATGATCTCAAACCATGTGCTCACCGAAAATGTGACACCTGAACATGCAATGTCTGACATTATAGCTTTTTGCATGTTGCTGTGTTGAGCTACCAAATCTTTTAATGGCAGTTGTTTACCGAAACCTTCAGAACCAACCTCACCCAATGTCTGACATTAATAATAAAATTTGGATGATTTGTATAGTTCCGTTTTTGTGAAAAATCACTGCAAGGGTGCTGTACAAATTTATAATATATTTCTACAATCTTACTTCTAAATACAAACTATTATACAACTTATGGCTAACGGATATACAACTTATGGCTAATGGATATACAACTTATGGCTAGTGGATATACAACTTATGGCTAACGGATATACAACTTATGGCTAATGGATATACAACTTATGGCTAGTGGATATACAACTTATGGCTAATGGATATACAACTTATGGCTAGTGGATATACAACTTATGGCTAACGGATATACAACTTATGGCTAATGGATATACAACTCATGGCTAATGGTTATACAACTTATGGCTAACGGATATACAACTTATGGCTAATGCTACGGACACACTTGCTCATTTGAAGCCAAAGAGCATGCTACCTAGTAGCAATTGCTACCTAGTAGCATGTGTGTCAGTGACGTTGCTAGTAATGAGCATGCTCATTTGAAGCCAAAAGAGCATACTCTCAAATCGACAGACGTTTGATTTGTGAGCATGCTCATAGGATTATCGGATGGAAGGGGAAGCCTCTAAGCATGTGTGGACAGGCTGGCTTATGAGCATGCTCATTTCAATCCGATCTCAGTTCGGAATAGCATTCCGCAAAATTTGGCGATTTTTGTCAGAGGCTAAAAATATTCCCGCTTTGAGATAAAATCCAAATAAATGGAATATTTGTTAACGTATCCGAAAACTAAAAATTGTTTTCGAAAGGTGATGAAATATGCTTTTGAATTATATTATTGGAAATAACCATGTAATTTTATAAATATAAAATTTTTGGATGAAAACTTTTAAAAGTTTTAAAAATGGTAACCTCACTTTTTTGTCATTTCATGTAAAAAAAAACTTTAAAAATTCACAAAGTTTCATAATTTTTATTCAAATTCTGATCGGAAAGTTTGGTTTCAAAAAGGTGTACATTTTATTTTTTTGTCGTTTACTTTTATTATCTTCGTATAATACGTGTTGTATTATCTTTCCAATACCATTTAAATCATACTTCTCACTATGATAGTAAGGGAGATACAACAATGTCTATGAGACCTTTGAGAGCTGGGACAAATAATATGGTATCCTGTGATTAACCGCGTTAATAAAATAAAATCTTTTATAATCCTTATAATTTTCTTAAATAATTAATAATTGCGTTGCAAGCAATAAGATGTTCTGGGCGAACGGAATTGTCTCTATAGATACGATGACAGTTATTATTTGACATGAGCATGCTCTTTAAAGAGCATATGTGTTCAATTGTTGGCTTTGAGCATGCTCATACATTAGAAAGCTCAAGCGAAGCCTGTTCATTTATGAGCAAGTGTGTACAGTTGTGTGAGCATGCTCTTTAAAGAGCATACTCATAAGCCGGCTTGTAATAAGCAAATGTGTCAGTACCTTAATGGATATACAACTTATGGCTAATGGATATACAACTCATGGCTAATGGGTTAAATTCACCGGTTCGTTGATCACTAATACAAAACTATATGTATAATGATGCTGCATTTCAATGTATATATATTGTTTTATTCATATTCTATACAGGACCAAACTTGCCTAGGAAGTTGCTTGAGATTTACACTGTTTATTACACATTTATTGGAAACACATGGAAATGCTTTATATGTATATAGGAAGTGATATTAAATACATCAAGTTGTAAAGGTACTAAACGCAACAGGTTTAGCCATGTGCACCAAATGACCCTTAGGGTCCATAGGAAAAAGATGAATGTAAAGACTTTTGAAAGTCATTAGGTGTACTTTTTAACAACTGATCCCATCTTCACAGTGCTTTTTCGACTTTGAGTGTATACCTTCAAGATTTTAAACTTCCTATCACTCTTATCATCATGAATGCTGGTTCTCTCGATTATGAAGATGTAATCCATGTCTCAGAAATTATTGGTATATTAAAGTTGACCATCTGTAATTCTAGGAGTCACCCTGACCGAGGCGAACAAGACGGAGACATGGGATCCGGAAATCAAGACCGAGGAGTATCCCCGAACCAATAAGCTGGTCATCCGTCAGGCCCTCCTGGGACAGGATGCCGGTGCAGAATTCAACGTCGTGCAGGTAACTAACAAACCTCATCTTTCCCTTGTCCATCGCCTTCAGGCTTCCCTGTCTCACGCTACTTCTCCGGCGTGCCTTAGTAGTAGAATACATGAATTTAAGAAACGTAAAATTCCGAGTGATGACACCTTAACTACCAAGTGAATGGATTGGAGTACAGACCGTCTTGGTTTCCCTGCTCTATATGAACCACATGAGGCATTTGTCTGACTGAATTATTACTTGAAGCGTTTATTATTAATAACTCCGGTACGGGCCATACGTCATTCCTATGTCTACCTACGTTAAATTATCGTGAAAACAAGCGTATGTGTCCAAGCGGTTAAAATGCCTTCTGATGAGAAATGCTAAAAGACCGGTTGAGTTAGTTGGGAATATTTTATCATTGAAGAAGTAAATAACAATAATAATCAAATTTCTTTTATAATATAATGAACAAGACATAGAAAAATAATAAAAGATAATGGTCGCAACTGGGACTCGAACCCAGAACCTTATGTCTTACCGGGACATACACCTCTACCAATTGGGCCACTGCGATCTATTATGAGATTAATGGGATAAGATGGGAATAACATAATATAATAATAATATGCTTACATTGATGGGAATAACCTTCAAAAGTTAAAAAGGGAGTTTTTCTTATTAAAAAAAGGGAATATTTTAGTTTTAACCCATCTAAACTACTAGTCAGCTAGCAACTAGCAATAATATCACTATTATGGAGTAATACGAAGCTCTGGGCACAATGCTTATCACATTCTAATCAGCAATACTTGTCACAACACATTAATAGTACACAACTGCTGACACAACGTAAAATACCTGAAAAGCCCTTTAATCTGCAGAAACTGGTGGTACGTTTGATAGATTTCCCTATCTTAACAATCAGATTGCAATCTTTAGAACACAGGCGTCAGGTCCTTGTACTTTCAGTATTATAATGGAAGATGCGTCATTCATTAGGTACTGGCACTGCGAAACGAGCTAAACACGCGCAAAACATGTGTACGGTTGATATTTTGTCGCATGAGAATGGGTCGCTTCTATGACTCGTTCTTGAGTCCAACAGCTCGGCTGTGGAATGATTTGCCGGCCTCTGTGTTTCCTCCTTCCTACAACTCATTTTCACTCCTTCGCCTCCTCGAAAAGACCCTGCATACAGCATTTTCAATTTTGGGAAAAATCAGGGCCTCCCGTGCGGACTTAATGTAAAAAAATCGTTTTAATAACACCAAGTTACAGTTTACAATATGTTCCACTCGTGAAGAGGTATGATTGTGCTGAAACTGAGTGTTTTTATAAAAAAGTGATGAATACAAAGTTAGAATGGTTAATTAATGATGTCACAACTATTAAAATACTTACTACTAATATCATGTTAACTGTTAGACTGAGCTCTCTGTAAACCATATCCACATTGTATTGTTATTGACCTTAAACTTGTGTAAACTATTCCAGGTGGAGACCATGTCTATGCGCGACACAGTGAAGATCCCTGTGGCAGTCCTGAAGGCCGGAGAAAACAGACAAGTCCGGCTCGACCTCGAGTTCCCCGATGCACCCGTCACCTTTACCCTCATTCAGGTAAATAACCCTCCGTTAAATACTAGCTTAACATGCTGTTATGTTAATTATTCCAATCATTATGAACCAAGTGTTGCCCAGACTCCAAATTTATTTATAATGGTTCCTGTTAACAATACTCGTGCACACTCTGTTCTCGTCATTACTGAAATCTTGAGACCCTTGTCGCCACCAATCATTTTTAAAACATCAAAACTAGATAATGCTTTCATAAACTCGCTCACCACCAAACGGTTATTGGCATTCTTTGTTGACTATTTTGTTCCTAGCATTGAGCTAAAGGATACGCATTGTTACAAAATGTCTGACACATATGTGGGAATATCCTCGCCCACCCGGTCACAGGAGACGCTGGCGTGTTTATAAGATGTCGGCAACTTATACTGGTGTATCTCCATGAAAGAAATACCTTACTAACCGACTCTCGGCCCATTTCAGAAGTGGTAATAATGCTGATTTGTGACAATATTACAAGTGTTCACAAAAGCAATCTAAATTTTCTTGAGGTACTGCTGATCAATCCATATTTAAGGCCGTTTGTGAACAGACATCTTTTTAATTTGATTGCCTTTTATGCTGAATTAATAAATTTAACTCTTATTAAATGCATTTTTAGCTATATTTTTATTTATTATTTCTTTACAATTAAAATACATTGTTTAGCATTAATTATTAACCCCACTAGGGTTAGCCTGTATCGGGGTTAATAATTTCACAATTTAATAAAAGTAACACACATCATCAATCATCAAAGATCTAACAAAATGTTATTATTTACTGTGGTATTAGTTAATACCATTTTTAACAATCGAAAAAAAAACAAAAGAAAAAAAATCAACAATAGAAAAAACAAATAATATATACCTTTATGGTCTAGAAAAATCTTTATTTTAATTATAGATTAGTCGGACATTTCTGTAAAATCGAAATTTGAGTTTAGTATGCATTTGTTTAAAAGTGTACTCTCTATCTGGTATAATACTCAGATAACTCATAAACACAACTGAATCAATTATAAAGCAGGAAAATTTGTAGTGAATTAAACAAAAAAATTATGGATTTCTGCATTACTCTTAGGAAATTTCAAAATGTCGTACTAATGTAACTAATTTACCATAAAATTATAATAAATTCAATATTATACCCACGCTCAGGCATTTGCCTTTGTGGGATTTTTTTGTTCGTACAATATTATATTTTAGTATGTTATATACCTTTTTATTATTTTATGTACCATTGTATCAAAAAATTTTCTATTAAAAAAAAAAATGTATGGACCGTTATGCTTTCCGGTGTTGTTTTATAGCATATTTAATATGTATATAAAACGCAGACATATGCGAATAATATTTTATTTATGGTGAGCATTCGAATATTGCTTTTGTCATTATCTGAAAATTAGTATTTGGAGATGTTTGACTAATCAACTTGACGATAGATATATCAGATATCTTAAGAGGCTAGACTTTGAACGACACGCGGAACACCCGCGTCTGTCATTCTGTCCCGCTCACAATAAGCTCACGCACACTTACAATACATGCGAATAAGAAATGTGCGAATGAGACAATGCTCAATTTTACCTACAGAAATCGCTCGAAAAGGGGTTTATGGAGAATACACTTTTCTACACCGAAACTTTCACAAAATTGAAATTTTAAAAAATATATATTTTTTAGAAAGAAGAAACTACGTCGGTAGCTTTTTATAATTTTATAATTATTTATGAGAGTTGAGTTAGCAGCACTTTTTCCTTAAATAATATTTTTTGATAAATCGTACATGTTTGACAGTGAATGTTTACGTTAATAAGAAACGCATCGAAAATTCGAAAACATACCGACATAGTTTTCACCCTCTAGAAGGCAGTATAAAAAAAATATATTCATTTTGTGGAATTTTCGATGTAGAAAAGTGTTTTTTCCCGGGCGTCCTTTTTGTATGGGCCGAAAAGCGAAGTCTATCGTCTTAACTGTTAATATTCATGGTAGAAATGTGTTGAGTAAAATTCCGAATGATGACACCTTAACTACCAAGTGAATGGATTGGAGTACAGACCGTCTTGGTTTCCCTGCTCTATATGAACCACATGAGGCATTTGTCTGACTGAATTATTACTGCATAATATACCTCAACACTCCAAGTAATCTTCCGCCTTAAATTAGATAGTCCTCCCAAACGTAATGTACTTATAATAATAAGGATGTTTACTTTGTGTGTTGCAGGGTTCAGGACCCGTGCACTTGATCGGCCAGCACCTGTTGGGAGCTCTCGTAGAAGAGTTTGAGGATATGGACGACATGGAGGAGGAGATGATGGATGAAGAGGAAGGAGATGAACCACATGTAAGTACTTCACTCACATCAACTCACTTACCACTACTAACTATAGTGCACATTCATCCAAATACTAAATAATGATTGTGTCTGTATTCAAAAGGAAGCATAAATACCAATTTGGAATTTTTGTCTCTTGAATTAATTTGATGGTTTGCAAAAATAGATTTTTATTGTTTCAAAGTCTTTGTCACAAGCATTAATTTGGTGTTCAATCATCAAGTTCATCATTTGTATTTAAAAATATATAATTTTTGGGTTGGTTCAACTGGTTCCATGATAACTTAACAAAAGTGGCATTTCAAAACCCATTTGAAAAGTCAAAAGTGATGAAATTAAAAAAAAATTAACCTCCAACATAACCAACTTATTGTATTTTTCCATCACTTTCAATGACTTTAAAAAAGTGATGAAGTCGTACATTGATGAGTTGTGAACCTATCAGATTTAATTGAGGATAATAAAGAGGTTGTCTCTTTCAGTTTTTGATGAAATTTAGTTAAATGCAATTTCACAGCCTCTTTCAGTTTTTGATGAAATTTAGTTAATGCAGTTTCACAGCCTCTTTCAGTGTTTGATAAATTTTCTCAGCCGTTTGTCGTAATGATTTTTATTTTCACAACATGTTCAAAAGCTGAAATGAGTTAATTGGGAGAAATTCAGCCTCGTAGTTAAATAATTTCACTAGTCGAAAGCTTTATATTCATCACACATTGGCACATTTATAGCTTTTAACATCTTTTTCTCGCTTTATTTTGAAGAGTTGGCATTTAATTTATATTTTAAATGTCCACTCTTGGCTTGACATAACCTAGGCTAGTCGGCTTTAAAAAAAAAAATCAGTTAAATGTTTGGGTTTATGGTTTGTTTTTAAATCCGTCAGAGTGATGACAACTATACTAATTATCTTTTGAGCTAGACTGGTTGCCGTATTGGCGTACGGTCTACAGAGATATCTTGAGGCATTTGTCTGACTGACGGATCTGACGAAGTAAGAATTGACCGCCTGAGCCGTGTTTCACGCTTGTTAAGCTTGGTGAAATTTGCAGGTCGACGCTAATAAGGGGAAGACAACTGACAAGCGCAAGAAAGAGGAGGTATAAATAACTGAACAATCAATACACACGTTGGCCATTTGTCCAATTTACAAATAACGGTCACAACAGAACCTCTCGTCTTACCGGGACAAACTCCATATCAATTGGACCACTGCCACCAATTATTTATTTTAATTGCAGAATTACCAATATCATCTTTGACTATTTTTCTCTCTCCATATTATTGGCAGTTAGTTACCTTTTTCATTGGAAACAAGTGTTCTATGAACTGGTTTGTAACCTAGATATTTAGTGACTCAGAAAAATATATAGAACACTTTTTTGACCTTCTTTGTAAAAGTCTAAATGAATATTCTCTTTTCATAACTTTTGAAGGTTATTCCCATGAATGTATTACATCATTGAAGATGAAGACAACACTAATAGTCTAAACAAAAATGTGACATATTGTTAATTCTGAAATATGACATTTACATAAGAGGTGGCAGTAACCTTATTGGTATGGGTTTATTTTTTTTCTGTATCTTGTTCTTTTTCACATTTTTGTTTAGGTTATTAGTGTTTTCTTCATCAATGATATATTACATAGATGGGAATAATCTTCAAAAGTAAAAAAAAAAGAGTTCTAATAAAAATTGAAAAATCCACCATTTTTCATGTTTGTTGAAGCTCGCTAGCGATTAGCATTCTGTATTTTGGACAATGACTAGGTACTTGATTTACTATTGAGTGCTGTCATTATGCCTTTAGTTATAATATCCTTGTTAACTAACAATATTCCACAATCCTCCATATACAGAATGTAACAGCATGTACCAGGAGGATTTTAACCAGCGATTCCTGAGCATATTTGAGAGTAAAAAATGTAGATATCATTTTGTTATTGTCATTTTTTCCAATTAAAAATGTTCCTCATCACATATTGCAACTGAGTAATCCGGTATTAAAGTCATTACTACGGGTCAAGTAATAAGCATTCCGTCTCATTCCAGCAGCACGGTAACACACGAAACAATGCGTGAACCCTCCTTGGCGTAATGGAGTCTGATCAGTGATGAAAAATATATCACCGGACAGTAAAATGTCATCAACATTTTGTACTCGAAATATGCTCAAGAATTGCTGTTTAAACTGTTTTTGGTACGCACTGTATAATATGAATCAACTGATTTTCTTTTTTTTTTTTTACCGCCTTCAATTAGTTTCATGCTAGTGACAGACCTGGCTATAAAAGCACCAGCGATACGGCGAGCGTTGTGTTGAAATAGGCCAAGCTAAATAACGCTGGAGCTTTTATAGCTAGGTCTGACACAGAGGTGACCATTCAAAAATTATGAAGTTAAATTATGTTATGTACTAACATATGAAATCGGGAAAAAATTGTTTTAATAAAAAATATGACTGGGAAAATATTATGATTTGGGCTACCTCACAAATCAGTTGCTTCACAAGAATAATAACAATGTTTTGCACGTGTAAATTTAAAAAAAAATCAAGATATTGTATATTTTATGACAAGGCTACAAACAAGTGGTTACATTACTGACTTGAGATACAACTAAAGCCTAACTTTTTACAAAACAAACCCCCCCCAATCTTAGTTTGTTGTCTCTGGATACTAAGAGATTTGGCGGTAATGGTACACATGCTCATAAATGAGCATGCTTATTTCCCCTTTGCAATGCCACCTAGCAGCATGTGTGTCACGCCCAAATGAGCATGCTCACAAATCAACCGACTGTTGACTTGTGAGCATGCTCATTGATTCGCGGATAGAAGGGGCAATGAGCATTTCTGCCAGTACCATAATGCATAAGTGTAGCTGGCTTTCCAGCGAGGCTCTCTTTTACCGTACCCTTCAGACAAAGTAGCGATGTGACTTGCATGACTAACGACTATCTGGTCGGGTGGATGTCGGGACTGACTGTCTGTGTTTCTGGTTGGTTTCAGGACGAGGAAGACGAAGATGAAGACGGACCCAAGAACAAAAAGTCCAAACTGTCCCACAACGCCAAGGGAAAAGCACCCGCGCCTAAGAAAAACGCCAAGAAGTGAAGCGCCCCCCCATCCCCCCCTGACCTTCTCGGTTGTATTTACTTTAAGCTTTATGCCCATCTCCTGTTCAACAGCGGCAGTATCACAGTATCACAGTCTTGTTGGGGACGATGCTACAAGAGTCTGTTACATTAGAGATGGTGGATATGTTAGCTGGTTGAACAGTGGGAAAGCTATTTAATTGTAGGTATGTATGTAAGATAAGTAAGTGTGTCGTGTCCTTGTCTCGTGGTTGGCACTAGAAGAGAGGAGTTGCATACTGTCTGTTCTGAGAAAGTCCAGTATGCCTGCGAACATTTCATCTCAATTATGTTTTTAATGAAAACGAAATACTGTATTAGTGTTATATTATTTTTGTAATATCTGACTATTAGGGGTCTGTTCCTTACATTGATTGTGTTATAATTAATTAGATGCATCCATTATTACGTCTCATTCATTCCTGATTGTGTCTCATTCACTACTGTGGTTTCGTTTGTAGGTTTATCTACTAGGTTTTAATTATTGTGATTGGTTTTGTTTTCAACTCTACGGGACAAACAAACAAACTACTTAATTATAAACACCTTCTGACTGTAGAGCGAAACTTTTAGTGAATCCACTTTGTTTGTTTTGTACATAATATATAACATAAGATAACAGTAACAATAAACTAAATCTTTTCTAATTTGCTGCTTTGTCAATCAACTTATTCCCTGTCTCAATTATTTCCTTCCTTATTCATAAATCCTTGCTTGAACCTCAGCAATGATTTCATCATTGCTGAGGTGTGGACGAACTTTGTGAGGATGAGGTAGAGAAATTGTCCAAAGAAGCAGTTGGCGGTGTTACACTTTTGAAAAAAGTCCAGGAGAGAGTTGACAGCTCGTCACTTCAGTTCTTAAGTGTCCAAACGACCATTAGCATATTTTACAAGAGGAGGTTTTCTTCATTTATTTCGTTTAAACATTTATGATGGGCGTTTAAGATGAAGCTATTTCCGTAAAGGTATCATTAGTTTAAATAATTCTTAGTAAAGTGATTGTCATTTTTAATTTTTAAATGGGCATTTGGACAAATAAGCACAAGGGCGATGACTGCCGGAAATATCAGACTGTCTCTAACGGCCATTGTTCCTAACTTTTCCACCGATCAATGAGTCTCCGATCAGCTAAGTGATTTGTTTAGTAACACTCGATTCGCCTGTTGGTCGGAGAGTTGTGTTGGGAGGAGCGTATTTGAGGAGTGTAGAGCCAAAATTCCGTCTCAACAGTTGATCAGTAAGATTGGGGACAACGGTCGTAAGAGAAAGTATTAAAAGCAGAAAAAAAATATTCCTTCAAGACTACATTTTCCCGAGTGACGCGGTCGGCCAAGCGAAGCAGACGCTTTTTAAAAGCTCCTGTGTATTTAACCCTTTTATGTGGTTTAACTTGCTGATAGATTCCTGAAAAGTGTTAAATACACGTGTTTTACATAGTGCATATCTTGTCACGTCGCGAAATGTACGTAGTGTTTGTCGTTTGGCCGCAATTTGCAATTTTTTGAAAGTTTTAATCCGATTAAAAGTTAGCAAGTGATGGACATGGACACAAACACCACACGAAGACATCCAATAAGATAAGATTTACTCATATTACAGTTTTGTTTATGGCTTGACGTTTTGTTTATTTTAACATAATTATGTTCTCATCTCCACGGTCTGTAACAGCGGTGTTCAACTATTGTACAACTGCTGGGCCACAACTGGCCCGAATTTTAGCTATTTTTCATTTAGCATTTACTATTACCTACTCCTGGTAAGAAAAGGTTGGGAGGCACTGAACTCGGATTGAATGGCGTTGATTGATATGGGTAGTGTTCAGAGTTCGTCATATTTAATGACGTTTTTTGACTCATACTCACCTAGTAAATGCAAATGCCCTCGCCTAATTGACGTACAAGGGGACAAAGGATCTTGGCAGTATTATTTTATTAAATGTATATCTTAATTTAAATTTAATTTCTTCATGTTCACCTAATTTTACTAATTGTTTATTTTCAGTCGGTTTTAATTTTTTGTATTCAGTTTAATTTCGGCATTTTTAGTGTATTTCAGAAGTTATTCCTTTTTCTGTGTACATATATATCCGTGTACATGTTCAAACATACATGGGATTTAATTAGTGATACGAAAATACGCATTATGAGCTAATAAGTGCCAAGAAGAGACAACAAGGGTCGGTAAGCAGTTAGAAGATTCAAGAAGAGCCTGGAGGAGACAAGACAAGCCAAGAAGGGCGAGAAGATGAATTGAGACAAGATGAGCTAAGGAGAGAGCAGAAGAGCCGAGAAGAGACGAGAATATCTAATAAGAGGCAAGAAAATACAAGTAGAGTCAAGAAGAGACGAGAAGATCCAAGAAGTTGCAAGAAGATGCAAAATGAGATAAGAAGAGACATAAGAGACAAAAATTGGCAAGAAGATACAAACAGAGCCCGGAAGAGATGATAAGAATCAAGTAAAAGACAAGAAGAAGCAAGAAGAGAGAAGGGTTTATCCAAGAGGTGGCAAGAAGAGACAAGTAGAGGCAAGAAGAGACGAAAAGATCCAAGATGCATGAAGAGCCAAGAAGAGAGATGGGTTGATCCAAGAGGTGGCAAGAAGAGACAAGTAGAGGCAAGAAGAGACGAGAAGATCCAAGATGCATGAAGAGCCAAGAAGAGACATTAAGATACAAGATATAGCAGAAGAGAGCCAAGCAGAGCCCACATGAGATGAGAATAATCAAGAAGAGGCAAGAAGAGACAAGAATAAGTAAAAAGGGTTAAGGAGACACGAAAGGATCCCAGAAGAGACAAGAAGAAGCAAGAATAGAAAAGAAGATACAAGAAAAACTACGAAGGGACAGGAAGATCCAAGAAGAGCCGAGAAGAGGCAAGAAGAATGAAGACATAAAGAAAGGAAATACAGAATCATAACGCTCAATCCATTCCTTTCTTCCTGCCCATCCTAAATTCCAATATTGGCTTATTAGGTTGCCATGTATACTGGTCGATTAAACTCCAACCTCCTTCCTATCCTCAGAGCACTTGTTCCTAGTCCTAACAAATCAGTGCCCCCTGGTGTACCGGTCTCACCGGGACAGGATTGCTCCTGGCTGGGGTGGTACAATCGTATCGTATCGTATCGTATCGTATCCTTCAAGACTACATTTTCCGCGACAGAAATTGCCCAAAAGTGATCCAGATGGATTTGTCAGTGATTATCTGAAACCAATACCAAACTCCCGTATATGAATAAGAGTTGTAGATTGTATCACCCTGTTAAAAAGACCACAGTGAAAATGGGTCTAACCGTAACTGGTGACCAGATCTGAATAGACGGGTACTTCCCCATCTCCTTCCCGCTTCCTTCAGCCTCCAACGTACCCCAATTACTATGCCATAGTCCCACTGGCTCCGGACTATTGGAGATATTAAAATAAAATATTCCAAGGAAAAAACTATTCCGGGAGCATACAAAATGTCAAATACATATAACCCTTGGCAATCGGTGGAAAATTTGCAGAATAGCCATGGATATATAAATATAAATTTACAATAAAATATATAAATTTGTTTTAGACCACTTTAATTTTAATTACACTCTACCGGTTTCGGAAGAACCCTTCCTTCGTCAGGAGAATATTAAAACTAACCTATGATACAAAATATTGATAGATATATACCAAACATTTAGGTGCTGGAGTGGGAGGTCAAAGGGGGAGGGGGGTAGTTGCGGGAAATCCAGCAATAACAGAGCGGTTTATTGGAAACATATCTAGGATGGGACTAAACGATAAATTAATTTGGTTATTCCTCACTCTTAATTGATAAAATCCTAAATAAAAAACTTAAGCTCATTTCAACTAATAAATTTTTATTTGGTAAACCTGAAACTAATAATAAAATCACAAATCCCTTTCAATGGCGTAGGATCTTATATATATCTAATTTTTCTTCACTTAGTACAAAAAAATTGCCTCCTTGTATTAAACCCGCGTTCTACACTGACAACAACTTAGGTAAATTATTAAAAAACACTAAAGACAGAGATCATAAATTAAGCCACTCAGGCATTTACCAATTATGTTGCAATGATTGTCCATCATTCTACATAGGAAAGACAACCAGAAATGTAAATATTAGAATCACGGAACATTTAAGATGTTTAAATAATAATAATTTTTCGGAGTTTGCCAATCATCTTATTTCCACCAATCATACTTTTAATAAGGACACAGGGGTTAAAATTCTTCACCGTAATAATAAAAGCAAAAAGTTAGATAACCTGGAAGCACTTGAAATTAAAAAATCCCTAAATAATAACGCTAATATATTGAATAACCAAATTAATTTATCGTTTAGTCCCATCCTAGATATGTTTCCAATAAACCGCTCTGTTATTGCTGGATTTCCCGCAACTACCCCCCTCCCCCTTTGACCTCCCACTCCAGCACCTAAATGTTTGGTATATATCTATCAATATTTTGTATCATAGGTTAGTTTTAATATTCTCCTGACGAAGGAAGGGTTCTTCCGAAACCGGTAGAGTGTAATTAAAATTAAAGTGGTCTAAAACAAATTTATATATTTTAATGTAAATTATGGCGAGCCACAAAGTTAATGCTTATTACGAATATGAAATATAAATTTATTGGAAAAGCTGCACCACACTAATAGTGCTTTACTTATAAATCCCTTATCGGGGAAAAATTTATATATATATATTTTTTTTACATTAGCTCTCAAGGTCTGTCATCTTTGGGGATGCTGTGTGAAGGGTATTTTTAGGAAAGGAAGTTCTGGGAAGGAGTGATGGGACATATGAATCCACCCCTCGCACTGCAAAGAGAGTCCTGCTGGATGAGGTCAAAAGGTCTCCCAATCTGGCCTGCCACGCAGTTGGTGCGCAGACACATCCGCCGCCAAGACGTGGACAAACTTCACACCATGAATCCGGGCACCCCTGCTAAGTCATGCTTAAAAATCTCCCAGTGCTCAAAGGATGAAATTGATTATATTGCAGAACAAAGTGGTTATTTTTATTTTTTAATCCATCTACATTAGACGTGGGCAAAATTGAATGACTGAAATAAATAAATTAATTCATTATTGTGGCACACTTGATCTGATTCTCAATTTCAAAACGAATTAATTCTTCATTCCTTACACCCTAAACAATAAATTTTAATTTGCATTTATTTTACTGTAAAATTATTTCAATGAATGTTGTGTACCGTAAACGATTTAAATATTACAATATTTCGTAGATATTATTCTATAGGATGCGCGCTGCGAAGTGGGCGAAGTATTGTGCAGGACTCCGAACGTATTGTAAATCACGTAAAGTATCCCGCCCCCGCTCCGTAATTCATAAAAAACTCTGTAGATCAGCTTACCCAATACAAGCGAAAAACGGCCGAAACAGTTCTGAACGACCGGGATTTCCAAGATGCAATCAGTCATTCCTGGTCCCTGGGGTCCGAGATCGATGTACCTAGTCTGTCGCTACCGAGTTTGTGCGGAGCGAGATCTCTGTTTCACTTATTCAGAAATCAAAACAATATTGTCTTTTTCAGTTGTGACGTCAAAGTCCCAAGTCCGAATCGATCCATTTCGCTCAATTCCCGATTACATTCCGAATCTCATTACACAGTCATAGTCAGTCATTTAGTTCCATTTCTAGCTGCAGTTCTGACTAGGTCCGCAGCTCGCGATAGAGTGTTAATAAGAGTTAATAAGTCATTGCAAGGCAAGACACAAGACACTGCTCAAAAGATACAATTCATTCTCAATGCCTGCCGCAAAAATCCGTTTGGGAGTGCAGTGCGATTCCCCTGTGGGCCGAGCCGTCAATTTCGTTACATCGTAGCTCGAAAACTTCCGATTTCGAGCCTTGAGTAAATTGGGTAGAATGCGCTTTATATTCGATCACACGAAGCGGAACTATTTTAAGTTTAAAATAAAATTAGTAAAACTGTTTAATTTGATGATTTATTTGCTAGCCTTATAAAAATACGTTTTTTCTATTGGTTTTGCTGTCATAATTTCACACATTAAAAAATTAAAAACCCCGTCATCGTGGTTTTCGTCGATCAGTACAGTTTTTCAGATAGAAAATTAAAATTTAGGGCTTTAAACTTTTATGAATGTCTAAATTTTTTATTATATATATATATTTATTTTTTTGGGAATTTTATGAATTAAAGGATCGAATGAAAGGAATCAGTTCATAAGGCCAAGGGAATCAGACTGAATCGATTCACTACTGTGAATAAATTTGCCCATGTAATCTACATGGCACATTTTCTTATCCATCTAGTGCAGGTGTGGCGAACCTAGACACGCGTGCCCGAGGTGGCACGTTCGGTAATTTGGATGGCACATAAACGATTTCCAAGTTCAAAAATTTTTGAACTTGAAGACGCAGACTGATGAATCCAGTTGGTTGTGTGTATTACTAAAAGTAACAAAATATGAACCAGATAAAATTGGTTTTAGAAAACTTAAAGTGGTCTAAAAGAAATTTATATATTTTTTATTGTAAATTATGGCGAGCCACAAAGTTAATGCCTCTTATAAATACAGATATTAAGAATTTGTCATTGAATGTACAACAGCAAAAATCTCATTGATAAATAAATAACTAAAGTGTATATTTATTGATTATGACTTTATTTTTATGACACTCTATTGTAATTTTTAAGCTTGTAAATAAAATTCAGAATTTTTTTTGTTAAATTTCTATTGTGTTATTTTTTTAACTGCTTGGGTACGCCACACAAACGAGAAATAATATTTGAGGATTTTTGGCACGCGGACCCAAAAAGGTTCGCCACACCTGATCTAATACATTAACCGGTGATATGTTCATAATTACATTTAATTGACTTTATAAGAAGTTTTTACCAATCTTTCTTTTACACCCTTTCATAAATCGATTGTCCAGTTCAGACATCTCCAAATACTAGGTTTTGAAATAATGATGAAAGCAAGCATTTTCGAATGCTCATCATAAATAATATATTATTTATCAGATGTTATAAAATAATGCCGGGAGGCATAATGGTCCGGTAAATAAGTATGACATTTTGAAATATCCTACGAATGACCCAGAAAACTACAAGTTTATCTGCATTATAATTGACAAGTTTCTCCATGACTCCGTCTGCGCAGGATTAGTACTTCTATTAGCATATTTTCTTTTCCTAGGTCCCGTCTATGTTTTTACCAAAATTCTTAACCTATTTATTTAAAATATCTATAATTCTTGGTTCGAGATTAAAAATATTAGGCGAGTACTTAAAATAAATTCATTAATTAAAATATTTTCTAAAATAGAATTTTGATTTAAAAATCATTGTTATGCACAATGTCGTCCTCAAATTTTGACATTTTCTAACAAACAATAATTATTATTTATAATATAATATTGAAAATAGCTAGCTTTATAGATTGTAGCCTATATTTATTTATTTATTTATTAAAGAATTTTATACATAGTGTACATATTGTGTTATTTCGCCCGCCATGCATTTTGAAAAGGTGAGAAGGAACAGAACAATGTCCGATTTTCATTTGAATAAGCGAGGAAATTTCTTTTTTGGAAAAATTGGGGAATTGTTGAATCCATGGTTTTAATGGGATATTCATTTGTATTGAGGCATAGAAGGATTGACTAGCAATGTGCCAATACTCTGCCCAAATATTGCGGGATCTATCTTTGATGATGGAAAAAATGTCAGATAGGGGAATGTGATTTACGAGGGTAACAACAGGGTTGGACGCTTCTTGTTTTGCCAAGGCATCCGCAATATCATTACCCATTATGCCAACATGTCCAGGAATCCAAATCAGGGTTACAGTTTTTCCAGAGCTTTGAATGGAGGCTATCAGCACTCGAATAAGACATACAAAGAATTGGAAGAGGACTGGATTTAAGTTTTTGGAGTGAACTGAGAGTCAGAGAGAACAAGGGAATGTTCAACATTATTTTTGATCATATATATGTGATTCAGTTTTCTTTCCCAAATATTGGGGGCGTCAGTCTCACTGGTTCTGTTCAGCTGAAACTGCGTATGCAAATGCATAAAATCCGATGTCTAGTCATCACACAATATAAATAAGTATACAGGTAAGCATGTTTAGTTTAAATATGTTTTTATTTAACATAACAGTCACATTCAGAATGTTTTCACAAAAATACACATATTTTGTATTTAAAATAATAGTTATATGTATTTTTAATTGTTGGCATCATGTAAAAGAATTTTACTGATCTTCTTCTTCTTGAGAATGGCCTTGTTCTGCTTGAATTTCTGGAAGAAAAAATGATTATTATTAAATACTATAATTTTATAGGTCGACTTAAACAACACACACTTAAGCCGGGTCTCTTGCTTAAACTTTGCGGACTCCTGCGACCGAAACATTGTCCTGCCGGATGAAGCGGTGAAGGCAGGGAAGGGGATTTGTTTATTTTTTGATAACAGCTGCGCGGTGCGGTCTGTAATGGTGAATAAATCGCAAGAGTTTTTGAGGTTATGTGCAATGAGCGTAATTAAGAGTTTCACAAATGATGTCTTAATGGATCACAAACTCATCTTATTATACTTTAGCCAGAAATCTTTCCTGATAAATACTTATTAAAATTTTAAATAAGTAGTACGGTCTAACTTCAAATTTGTGTTTTTTCCCTGATACATCTCTTCCTCTTGACATTTTTTGACATTGATGTAATTATTTATGTCAAACGTCAAGTGTGCGGTATGGATGCATCTTTACTGCAGACCATAACAAAATGTGTGTAGCCACGCCTGTCGCGCCCCAATGTTCAAACAAACGCAGGAGATGACGATGTGAAAAAAACATAAATGTTTTTGAAATGTTTAAGCAAGAGACCCAGCTTTAGGATTGCACATATTCTGATAATGATTTCCTTACAGAACTTCATGAGTAACAGTGTTGTCTTGATTATGCCTAATAAATAGATGTTTCATATGAATTGTAATCTAATATTTATTTTAACTCCATATAAGACAGGTACCTTAAGTTTTAGGAATGCTGCATGCCTTAGAAAAAATGAGTGATGGTAGGGACAGACACCATGTGTTATAAGCGCAGTTCTAGTCTTCGCTATTTATTATTATTCTCCCTAACCGCTAGCAGCGCGATATCAGAAAAGATATGCGACCCCCGTCCGCCGTAAACAGGAGAGGAGGTCATTTTGTCGAGCCGCTGTCAGCCGTCGAGTTGACATATCCAGTACAAAGAAATGATATTTCCTCGCCCGCTTCCGATTTCAACTCTCTCCTGCCGCAGGTAGAAATCTTTTATAACGTAGTGTGTCGGTACAAAAGATACTTTATATCAGAGTATCTTTTGATGTGAGCTTAAACCTTAAACCTTAAACCAACATGTAGGAGGGAGAAAACACAGAAGCATGCCAAGACATTCCAGAGCCGAGTTTCTAAGCACAAAAAGACCTCTAGCGACGCGTTATCTTATGTGGAAAATTAATGTTAACAGTGTACAAATTTTAGGCACATGTTTGGTATTTTTCCTGATTGCACTGGTACTAAAGGAATCAATGATGCTGGTCCTTCTGTGCGCTTTCCTTTAAAATACCAGAAAAATAAACACAACATTCTTACCCCACATCTATGTTCTAAATATAGCTATTGATGGCCTCCGTGGTCAAGGGGTAAGGCTCTCGACTAGCTATCCGAAGGTCGCGGGTTCAAATCCCAATGTGCACAAGTAAATTTTATTTGATTAATTTGTGTTATTTAACAATTTAATCATTAAAAATAATAAAAGGTATGTTTGCAGCACATTTCAGAGTGGTAGATATCCTCTGTATCGCCCTGGTAAAAGACCACTATTCAGAATTGAAATGACTTAGCCGTGTTTGTTGACTAGATCTGAATAGCCAGATACTTCCTCTTCCCCATTTCCTTTCCCTCCCCACTTTACTACCTACCTTCACCCTCACAACATACCCCAATTGGGAATGCCATAGTCTCACTGGCTCCAGACGGGGGCAGTTGGGACTCTTGTGCGGTATTCATATATATATATATATTTTTTTTTTTAATGACTAGCTGTGTTTTGTTACCAGATCTGAATAGCTAGGTACTCCTCACCTTCCTCTTCCCCTCCTGCTTTCTACCTTCAGCCTCACAACACACCCCAATTGGGGATGCCATAGTCTCACTGGCTCCAGATGGTTGGGCGCAGTTAGGACTGGATGAAGCATACATATTAATTTTTCCGCAATGATTATATTCTACATACTACCCATTTATATTCTCCACTTTACTACCTACCTTCAGCCTTACAACATACCCCAATTGGGAATGCCATAGTCTCACTGGCTCCAGACGGGGTCAGTTGGGACTCTTGTGGGTAATTCATATATATATATTTTTTTTAATGACTTTAGCTGTGTTTTGTTAACAGATCTGAATAGCTAGGTACTCCTCACCTTCCTCTTCCCCTCCTGCTTACTACCTTCAGCCTCACAACACACCCCAATTAGGAATGCCATAGTCTCACTGGCTCCAGATGGTTGGGCGCAGTTAGGACTCGATGAAGCATACATATTAATTTTTCCGCTATGATTATATTCTACATACCTTTTTTTTCTTGGCAATCAACCCCTTGAAATCTTCGCTCCTCTCTTTCCTCGATGGTCTGCTCTCATCCTTGCTAGTTTCTGTCACATTATCTTTAGCGACTTGGGTAATATTCGCCTCGGCATTTCCCTCGTCATGATGATCAGCCGCGTTTCTCTCTGATTCTACATTTTGCTTCTTGAATTTCTTGAAGGAAGGTTCACCGGAGTCACCGCCTTCAGTATGTTCCGTGTTAACTTGCTTCTGTCTCTTGTCAGAATTTCCTTCCAAGTTGCGCTTCCTCTTTTTGTTACCCTGGAAATAAACAAAAAAATAATTAACCTCTAATTGGATTTTTGAAGCGTTTTTGCCCCTTATGTATAAAGAAATTGTATGAAGAACAAGGTCAGAATCGCTTGGGCCATTCTCGTTCTTGACATTACGAAATACTGGATAGCATTTAGCCACTCCGAATAATTCAAATTAATTGCCAATGACGCGCCGGGCACCAAAGATGGCGGACAAAATGGCTGCCGCTTGACAATATGAACGCTGTCATATTCGAAGTCCATATTTATTAATTATTTTTTATATAAATCCATTGTGGAAAGCATAGATTTGAGTGATTATTATGAAGTTCGTTTTATCCACATTATTTTGATGTAATTTTTGTATTATTTCACAAAAGAAATGTTATAAAAATTGAATTAGTAAGAAAGGTGAGAACAGTCAAATATTTTACGTCGTATTGAAAAAATATAATTTCCTATGCTGGCTTTCAAAAGGTTAATCTTTGAATAGATTGTGCAATGGCAAGCTTCCTGGGAGATCTAACACTAATGACAGTGTCACTTCAGACTAGTATTTAGAGCCAGGATAGCGAACTAGTATGCCGTCGTCCTATCCTGGCTTACTGTCCTGGTTTGGCATGAGCTGGAGCAGTTTGCACAATGCTAGGAAAATTTAAGCCAGTTCTACTAGGGTCACCACACCTCCGTTGCAAGAAGAAACGCAAGACCGAAACAGTTGTTTTCGAATTATATTATCGAACGTCGACAGACCATAAAATGCCGTAATAATTACAGCTCAAAGCTATGTAAAACTATTCATGTACCCACTACAGATTCCCCAAGGTGACAATGATTAAATAAAACACTCCAAATTCACACACACGTAATAAATATATGCCCCGCTTCTGTAAACGAGATAGCCCTGCCGGACTGTAGAGCGGGCATCTGGTTTGTTTCGTTCTAATCATGCAACCATCATGAATAAAAACTTGTACTCGTTAGTGACATACCTGTTCATCTCGCTTCTTCCCGTAGTTAGGCTTATACTGTTCCACCACCGGCTCCGGGTGGAACTTCTGATATCTCTTCCCGACCACCCTGTTCTCTCCTTGGTTCCTCTTGCCTTCCCGCTTGCCCTTGTTGTCTCTGGGATTCTCTCGCTTGTTGTTGGACGCATTGTACCTCTGCACGCGGATGGTCTTCTTCTTCAGGAGAAGATCCTCTTCACTCATGGACATGGCCAACTCTACTCCGTCGGATTTCTCAAAGTTGATGAAACCGATACCTAAAATAATTTGATACAATGTTAATAACGAGTGTTCTCAAGATAAATAATTGGGAAAATGGGTTAATGACATGTGGTTTGGTATTTTTTTTAACATTAGCTCCATACACAACTCATCGTTGGGGATGGTGTATGGAGGGTCCTTTAATAACTCAGGTACGGGCCATACGTCATTCCTATGTCTACCTAAGTTAAATTATCGTGAAAACAAGCTTATGTGTCCAAGCGGTTAAGGAAAGGAAGGAGAAGAAGTTCTGTGAAGGTAAAAGGTATGAGGGCTAGGTAGAAATCTGGGGTCAATGTGTCCAGTAGTGACGGAGAGGTCTAGTTTAGGTCTCCCTCAGCAAGTCTCTCCCGATCCGGTCTGCCATGCTGTAGGTGGGCAGACCCAGAAAAACCTCATGAACCTGGGCACCCCTATCAGTCACCAAACTTAGCAAACTACTTGGGGTGACTTGTAGCAGGGGTGTTGGTTATCCAAAAATCCACTCCAGAAATTGAAAATGGGTTAATTGTTTATTGTTTATTGAGGCATTTTAAGTAGGTACATAGTTATCTATGTCCTAATACAATCCTTATATATATATACATAATTAAAGTAATAGATTTACAACACATCAATCACATATTTACGTAACTTAATTTTAAATGTTTTTATGTTTTCTTCTAATTTTATTTCTTCTGGTAATTCTCCAAATATCTTCAACGCTCCGTACATCAACGAATTTTGACTCTGTGTTTTTTTCCTGAAGGGGAGTCTCAGTTCATTTCTTTTCCTCGTCTCATATCTGTGTGTGTACTGAAGTTTATCGATTTTTCTTAGAAATTCAATAGATGTATGGCCATTGATGATCTTGTAGATTAATGAAATAGTATTGAAGTAAATTATTTGTTTGAAAGACAAGATATTTAACTCCTTCAACATTTTCTTAATTTTTGTGTACCTATTTTTCTTCAATATAGTTCTCATAGCTCTATTTTGTAGAATGGTCGTCTGTTTCATTAAACCTTCGTTGGCTAAGAATAGAATACTGCTACAGTAATTTATGTGTGGTACAATGATTGCATTGTACACATTTTTACTGGACACTGTGTTAAGGAATCTTCTTATTCTTCCCAACAGCGAGATTTTTTTGGCAATCTTTTTAATAATTAGTTTTGTATTTTGAGCAAAAGTCAATTTGGAGTCAATTATTACTCCCAAATATTTCATTTCGGACACTTCTTTCAAAGCTTCACCGTCGATCAAAATGTCTTTTTTTGTTTGCATTGCACGTTTTCCGATGTTCATAAATTTTGTTTTCTTTACATTTAATTTAAGTTTATTTTTTTTTAACCATATTGATATATTATGTAGGTCTTCATTTAATTGATTCATTAAGAGTTCATAATCATCTCCTGCTATATATATCAACGCGTCGTCTGCAAATAATCTTATTTTACAATGTTTCAATACTTTTACCATATCATTAATGTACATTATAAAAAGAATAGGTCCGAGAACAGACCCTTGTGGTACTCCCAATGTAATCTTCACTGGTTCGGATATTATCTCACCCACTTTTGTAGTTTGAAATCTATTGGTTAAGTAATCCTTGAACCATTTCAATGCTTTTCCTTTAATTCCATTTTTAGATAGTTTTTTAATAATTATATCTCTATCTATCGTTTCAAAAGCTCTCTGAAAGTCTAGGAAAACCGCAATCACATGTTTATTTTTATCTGAATCTTGTTTCCAGTCCTCCAGAACGAGATTGAGAGCCATTTCACATGATTAGTTATTTCTAAATCCACACTGTTCTTCACATAATATATCCCATTTTTCTATAAAATCAACAAGTTGTTTTTTTATTATATGTTCAAGTATTTGTTCATACTTAGGGAGCGTGTTTACTGGTCTATATTCTTCACATTTTTTTTTCTATTTTTAATTTTCGGTATTGGGATGACTCTTGATATTTTCCATGTTTGAGGGAATTTTCCTGAGGTGATAGATTCATTTATAATATTTAATAAGTAATTCTCAATTATTGGTAGTGATTGAATTATTAATTGTATTGTAATTCCATCTGGACTGGGTTTTGATTTCATTTGTTTCAGAATATCTTTTAATTCCTCCTTTGTTATTTTTTTAAATTCAAATTCTATATTTCTTTCTTCAATTTCTTCCTGAACATTATAGACAATTTTCGGAATACTCTCGTTAATAGTTTCAATACTTTTTATAAAATAATTATTGAATTTATTGGCTATATTTAACCCATCTGTTCCCGGGGGGAATATAATGTCTTCATATACTATACTGTTATTTTCGCTTTTCAGTAACGATTTTATTGTTTTCCACATTTTCTTCTGATCTCCCCTTTCTTCGTCTATTTTAGTTCTGTAGTATTCATTTTTTCTGTTTTTTAATTGAGTGGTATATCTGTTTCTGTATATTTTGAAGTTTTCCCAGTTATCGGAGTTCCTCGTTATTTTTGCTATTTTATACAATTTGTCTCTTTCCTTTTGCATGCTTCTAAGGTTATTGTTGTACCATTTATTTTTTGATGGGTTCTTAGTTTGTTTTTCTGGTATAATTTTATCAATTGAATTTTTTATATTTTTTATGAATGTTTCTACCTTCATATCAAAATCTAATTCCATTATTCCATTCCAATTTTGTGCTCTGAGTTGTAATCTCAGTTCTTCTTCATCATATTTTGCATAGTTTCGATAAACTTTGGTGTTTATAAAATGTTTTTTCGTATTTAGATTTTGCTCTATAATTTGAATTATGGAGTGATCTGTGATTCTGGGTGAATCTAATAGATTTACCTGTAGTTCAAAAACATTTGTAATCACCAGATCAATTAATGTACTTGATGTTAGAGTTACTCTAGTGGGTTCTTTTACCAGTTGTTTCATCCCATTGAATTCAATGATATTTTTTAGCTTTTTTGTATAAGTGTCTGCATTTTTATTCATGTTTATATTGAAATCTCCAACTATAATATTAGGTTGTCTTTCGTTGACGTTCTCTGTACACCATTTTTCGAAGTACATTAAGAAATCCCCCACACTCGAATTAGGTGAACGGTATACAATACAGTAGACCCCCTTTTTTAAGCCGTTTTTTACTTTTATCGCCAAAATCCATGATGTATTTTCATGTTGTTCGTTTGTAATTATTTCAAATTTTATATTTTGTTTGATTAATAGAATTACACCACCCGTATGTCTGCTGTATGAGTTACATCTTATAGTATTGTAATGCGGAAAGTTGATTTCATTATCTTCTATGTTTTCCGTCACATGTGTTTCACTTAACATAACCATTTGTGGCTTTCTCTCCTCTATTAATATTTGGAGCTCTTCATGGTGTGCTATAAGGCTTTGTATGTTTAGGTATAAGATCTGTTCCTTCAGCCTAAAAAATCGATTTTATTCCTTTCTATTTCAACTTTTCTTTTATATACTGGACATTCCTTACTTGTAGCTGAATGATTTGTATTAAGTTTAAGTCCCAATCTTTTGCCGGTCATTATGCAGTTTATGCACTGCACATCTTCATCATCTGTGCATTCTTTTATATCATGTTGTTTTGCACATTTAGAGCAGGATTTTAGATTTTTGCATTCTAATGCCTTGTGGTTATATCCATTGCATTTGAAGCACCTCATAATATTTAAGTTGTCAAAAATCCTGCACCTATCCCATCCAAGATTTAATTTTTCTGCATTTATCATTCTGTGGTAAGTCTCCCCGTCGACGTCAGCGTATACAGTAAAACTTGTTTGTTTTCTTTGGTTTTTTATTTCTTTTACGTATGTCACTTTGATTTTTGTGTTTTGTTCACAAATGTACTGATTTTGAGTTTTTAGTTTTCTCTCTATTTCTTCAAAGCTGTATTTTTCTGATTAATGATACATCTCAAGAAGTAAGAAAGGGTAGGAGCACCTTCATTTTAGCCAGAGCAATTTAAAACTTTTTCTCGGATTGCTCAAGATTTTTTAGTCAAAATTTTGAAATTTTTCCACCCACATTAAAAAAAATCATTCCTCCGAATTTGAATGTAGAGATATACAAACTGATTATAATTCTATATAGCCAATGAATTAATTCACCTATCTTTTGTCAGGTGACACATATTCGTAGAATTTATAAAAAAAAATATATAAAATCATAAACTTTAAAACTTTTTAAAGAATCTAGAGAATATTTGCCATATTTGGCAGCAAAGCATTCCATCATTTTGGAAATAGTGCCATATTGTGGCAAAAAGCATTAGAGTGGATAAACGTTTTCTGTATGGTATTGAAATAAGCATACAAGGAAGGTGGAAGCTTTTGGAATTTAGATAACATTCACAATACCATTTTTTGGTATTCTGACTCTTGATATTTTGAGGAATTTAGGTTAGGTTTCCAATTAGGAATGGATTGAGCGTTTGTAGCGCGCCGTTTACGCTTGCCACTACACCATCTCTTTCCCCCGTACAGCGCCATCCTGCTCACCCACCCCTAAGCAAACCCGGATGCGCCGACGCCTTCTGCGCATCTCCCACCCTCGAGCCGCTACATAAACCACACCCCGCAACAAGGAATGGGCTATATAACAGGCCGCGCGCCCTAAATTAGGCAGTTCGTCTGTAGCTCGCTCTTGGCTAGTACGCTCTCTTAGTTGCGCTTCGTCCCCTGGCACGACCCTCTAAGGAGTATTCTACTACCATAAGTAAAGCACCAACCAGACCCTCGACTGCTGCCTTAGTTGCGCTTCGTCCTATGGTACGACCCTCTAAGCAGAACCACAGTCAGTTTTTGTTGTTCCCAAAGCCTAACGGCAAGGTTCCCTCCGATCCCTTGCTCAGTTAATTAGTGAATTGATACATTGTGACTATTTTTACCATATTATGTGATCTGTGAACTTACTTACTTTAAATAAATAACCTTTTACCAACAATTGTGTTATACGTTGTAATTTTTTGCCTTTCTTTATGTCTTCCTTTTTCTTGCCTGTTCTTGGATCTTCTTGTCTATTTCTGACTGTTCTTGGCACTTCTTGCCTCATCTTGGATCTTGTTGTCTTTTCTTGACTTTTCTATTTTTGCTTCTTCTGGCCTCTTCTTAAATCTTCTCGTGTCTTCTTGGCTTTTCCGCTTATAATGACGGTAGGAGGAGTTGTAAAAATATTGTCAGGTTATTCATGACCTGAAAATGTTTAAAAAACATCTTTAAAAAAAAAGTTTAAAGTTACCTTTGCCGATCTGTGTCTGTCTATCCCTCACCAATCTGACGGAGACAATGTTGCCACAGTTGCTGAAGACTTCCCGGAGAGTCTCCTCCTCGATGTTGAAGGGCAGATTGCCGAGGAAGATGGTCTTCCTTGTGTCCACAGGCACCTTCTTGTCCTGGTAGCAGCGGTCCACTCGGAGATGGTTTCCGTCCATGAGAGAGTTGTTTTCCACCAGGGCCTAGGATAAAATGATACACGTAATCAATATAATTATAAAGGTAAGTGTACAACGTATGCGTGCTACTAAAACCCAGAAACGAGTCCCGGTACGATTAAGGGAGTTATATGGTGTGGTAGTCCTCCATCCTTCATCCATGAAGAATGTTCCCGTTTTTATCTGAAGGGCATGCTTTTGAAGATATAAGAGCTGAAAGTTTCGCCCTCTAGAAATTTCTAGAACAGTCCAGAACATTTGAATGTATTCGAGAGCATTTTTAAAACATCCCGGAACAGTCTGGAATGTTCCAGAATACTCTCAAATGTTGTGGAATGTTCTGAAACATTGTGGACCATTCAAATCCTTTTTCGTATGGGCGGGGGATAGAGGCCTGCCATACAATCTAATATCAACTCCGTGAGCGAAGCCGGGTTACCCCAGTTAGATTATATTGTAACGGGAAGAACTTCGCGGTGCCTACCGAGTGTGAATAAATACTAACATCAGGAAACGAAAATAATAAAGTAGGTACAAATAAATCTGTGAAAGGCGCTCCGCTGACCGGAGAAACTGAAACCAAACTAAAACTGGCTGGTTGCTATGGTTTCCAACCAAACTTCTATGACGGCGCTATTCTTTTTTTTATTTATTTATTTATTTTATTTTTATTATTTTTTTTTATTATTTATTAACCAAAAAAATACATTTTATGTACATTCTTTTAGGTATATGCCACCTCACTAGGCTGAGCCTGTTCCGAGGTGGCAGTAATTTAATATATTCAATTTTAAGATTTCAACAATTATCTCAATTTGTTTAACCATAGACGAAGAACAATCAGCTGTCATCGTAGCAACTAGCACGGCGAGTTTCGAGGTAGGCGCTCCGCTGACGAGGCAACTGAAACCAAACTAAAACCGGCTGGTTTTTATGTCTTGATTGGTCAAAAAGCTTGTTTAATCATATACGAAGAATAATCAGTCACTGCTTGCGTTACCATTGACAACGGGTTTTTGAGTGATTGTGTAGTGTGCGGGCCATCACATTGTCATACAAAGACAGTTGGCAGTTGAGAGTTTTCAGTTGCCTCAGAGGGCTGAGGCGCTTACTGCTTGCGTTGTCATTGAGAACGGGTTTTTGAGAAGTTGTGTAGTGTGCAGACCATCACATTGACATACACAAGATAGCGAGTTTAGTTGCAAACTGGTTTTTTCAGTTGCCTCATCAGCGGACGCACTAAGAGATCGATCACTGAAATATAAATAAAGCTAATAATGTTAATGAAATTCAAATAAATTGTACGCTGACAATTGTGTTGTTAATTTTTTGTTTGTGTTGTTTTTAATCTTTTTATGTTTGCTTTACATACCTAGCAGTCTTACAAACAAAAGTGTTTTAAATTTTACACAACTGATAAACAATTGTTTTTGTAAAAACCTTACTAAAAAACATTACATAGACTGAACAGCCGTATATAGTTCATGAAAAGTTATGCATAATTCTAACCATGATAGTAAGAGAGACACAACAATTTCTATGAGACCTATATGGGTTGTTCCGAAAACTGAACACATAGACCTGATGGGTTAATAGTGAATTAATTACCTTCTGGACGGAAGAAGCATTTCTAAACTTGATGTAGGCAATGACTGTGGTTCTTTCCGTGTGGAATTTCTTCTCAATAAGGGCTACTTTGGGTTTTGTTTTGAAGTCGGCCAGTGGAATATTTCTTATCCTGAAAGAATAAATAAAATTATTAAAAGGAAAAATAAAAATGTAGGCAGTAAGCGAAGTGGGACTGAAATAATTTTTTTATTATAGATTATCAAATTTTGCAAATAATTGAAATATAACTAACTAACTAATTAACCATCACGCCGTTTCGCTGCAGGGGTAGGCAGAGAGGACGGGCCGCCAAACAACTCGGTCTTGGCACTCACTCTTTGCTTCATTCACATTCATACATATTCTCATACATACTCTTCTATTTTTCCGATTCTTGACATGCGTCATAAATTATCTTTACACTCCTTTCTTCATTCATTCGCTCAACATGATCAAACCATCTAAGGGCTCCTTTCTTAGTCTTACTTATTATGCTCACATCAGCTTTGCATTCTTCTCGGATCTCCACATTCCTCATACGATCATATATGGTTTTACCACACACACGCCTCAGGGATCTCATTTCCACGTGATTCAGTCTAATTTCATCCTTCCTCTGCCAGTTCCATGCTTCACTGCCATACATAAGGGTAGGTACCAGCACTCCATTGTGGACTGCTAGCTTCGCTTCTGTGGACAACTTTTTGTTGGCTCCAACTCAGTCCACCATTAATGGAGTTACCTGTATTTACCCTTCTTTCAATATACCTATCAGCCTTCCTATCTCCTGTAAACATTAACCATCTTACTTCTTACTAATATTATAAATGCGAAAGTTTGTATGGATGTATGTATGTTTGTTACTCTTTAACGCAAAATTTACTGAATGGTATTTATTAAAACTTTACAATAATATAGCTCATACATCAGAATAACATATACAGTATAATTTATAAAGCTAGCTATTTATTTTCAATATATTGAAAATAATAATTGTTGTTTAATAGAAAACATCAAAATTTGAGAATGACATTTTGCAAAACAATGATTGTCAAAATTCTATTTTAGAAATTTAAATTACTGAATTTATTTGAAGTACTCACCTAATACTTTGAATAGAATTATACATATTTTAAATAAATAGGTTAAGATTTTGGTATAAACGTAGATGGGACCTAAATAGATTACTCGAAGTTCTAATCCTACGCAGACGAAGTCGCGGGCAGAATCTAGCATTAAATATACATACATATATTAATTAATTATTAAATATACATATAGTGTATTTGCAAAGCGTTCTACAGTGGTGTCACTTTCAATGTGCCCTGGTGAGAAAAAACATCATTTCTAATCGTAAACTTGCTTTAAATGGTTTTAGCAATGATAATTAACCAGATATGAATAGCTAGTAACTTCCCTAACCTTCCTCTTCCCATTTCAGCCTAGTCATATGACAGCCTCCATGGTCGAGAGGTAAGACTCTCAACTCGAAATTCGAAAGTTGCGGGTTTGAACCCGGAGAGCACAAATAAATTTTATTTGAATAATTAACATTTTTTCACAATTGATTAACCTCTCGTAGGCCGCAGTCCCCCCGGCGGGTCCGGATGTTTGAAGCGATTTTGCCCCTTATGTATAAAGAAATTGTATGAAGAACAAGGTCAGAATCGCTTGGGCCATTCTCGTTCTTGACATTACGAGTTACTGGACAGCATTTAGCCACTACGAATAATTCATATTAATTGATAAATGCACGCCGGGCATCAAAGATGGCGGACAAAATGGCGGCCGCTTGATTATATGATAGCTGTCACATTCGAAATCTATATTTATTCATTGTTTTTTTTTTAAATATAAATCCATTGTGGGAAGCATAGATTTGAGTGATTATTAGGAAGTTCGTTTTATCTACATTATTTTGATGTAATTTTTGTAATATATCACAAAAGAAATTTTATAAAAATTGAATTCGCAAGAAAGGTGAAAACTGTCAAATATTTTACGTCGTATTGAAAAAATAAATTTTTTGTACGCTGGCCTTCAACAAGTTAATAATATATAGTATATTTTTGGCATGTTCCAGAGTCGAAGATACTCTCAGTATCGCCCTGGTGTAAGACCACCAATCAGAATTGAAACGATGCTTGAAATGGCTTTTGCCATATTTGGTGACCAGAACTGAATAGCCAGGTACTTCCCCACCTTGAACTTCCTCTCCCTATTACCTTCAGCCTCACAACATAACCCATTTTGGCGACGCTATAGTCTCACTGGCTCCAGACGGAAGCAGTTGGGAGCAGTGCGATATTCATATTAAAAAAGCATTTGAATACATACCTCACTGATTCAATGCCTCCGTAAGGTGAGAACTTGTGTCTAAGCACCTTTTCATGGTTCTTCTGCAAAACAGACACAGGGATATTGCCCACAAACAAGGTCTTGTCAATTTCTTCAGGGCTGAACTTCTCCTCCTTCTGAAGCTTCTTCTCCACCCTCCGAGAAGCCGCCCGCTGGAAATCTGTCTGTGGAACATCTTCCTGGTTGTCATCCTCGCTTTCCGGGGCGTTCTCTTCTAACTCCTCATTGATTTCCATCTCGTTATTGGACGCCGGTAGTTCATCGTCAGAATTGTTTTCTGATCCGCTATCTTGCTTTTCTTCAATTCTTTCATCTTCTTTGTTTTCAGACTTCGACTTTCTGTTTTTCTTACACTTTTTATTTTTTGGTGGCAAGGATTCTAATTCAATCTCATTTTCTGTTGATTCTTTATTTTTCTTCTTTTTAGATTTCTTTTCTTGGCTAACTATAACATTTTGGATAACAACAGGTTCAACGTACGCATCCTTATTTTTCTTTTTCTTAGGTGAAGAGTCTTCGACCTTTTCTTTGCTTAAATTCTTGTTAATTTTTTGTTTGCTTTGATCCAATTTACCTTTGGGTGGATTTCCATTTAATTCTTCCTTGCCAATGTAATATTCTTTGATGACTCTCTTCCCCTCTTCTTTAGTATACTTCTTCGACTTTTTCATTCCCAAAAACTCTTCAACTTCACCGGTTTCATCGTCTTCTCCAAATCCTTCATTTCCAGAGTCGGAATGGTCAGGAAGTTGTGATAGAAACTGGAAATTATTAGAAAGCTTTGATTTCCTCTTTTTCGGAACACTTTTCGGAGATTCGAATTGATCTCTTGCGGGAGTGTTAATTTTCGTTGCACTTTTTAAGGGAACTTCTGGTGTGAAGGCGAGTTTTGGAGTTCTGGATTTGGTGTTTTCTTGGTCTCTCGGAGTTGCTGGTGTGACATTAATTAGCGGTGGAACCTTTACTGGAGTTAATGGTTTTTTGGCCACTTTGCGCCGATTGGGAGTGTGATTTCCAGATATTAAATCCGCTATGCTCCCGACTTCGTACTCCATAATTTCTTATATTATTATGACACCGTCTAAAATAAAAACCAATTATTTTATGCACAACAAACTTTCAACATTATCACTATAATTATATGACAACCTTGTATTCTTTCAGTTACCTCGATATTCATAAGATATTATAGTTTTTTTGTTAGATTTGTCAACACATCAGAAATACATGTTTGAAAGCTCACATGTACCGCGCAGATTGCAAACATTGATTTTTGAGGTTATGTTTTCATTCAGTGTTGCCATGATAATATGCAAATAAAAGTAAAAATAATTAACAGTACGTACACACATCATTTTTTTTAATTTCTGTGACAGCTGAATCGGCGTTTAAGGCGTTTACTATTTTAGTAAAAGTAATTTAATATACATTTTCTACCAACCTTGCCCATACCCAATTTTAATTTTTGTTACGATTAATTTTAATACGCTCAAGTTCGTTCAGAAGAAAAAATGTAACGTAGCTCGAAGTCCAGTTGGAGTCTGAAAGGAACGCTCTATAGGCATATTATTTTTTAGTAAATCCATCTAGGGGAGGTTGGTTTATTGGTTGGATGCATATGGGCAAAATATGGTACATCGATATGGTAACATTTTGTTAAGTATGTTCTGCAAAAAAATTATCAACTAATATTTTTCATTACCGGAAATGATTTCTTTACTAGCAACATTTTTCTAAATAGACCTGTCGTATGCCTGTCGTCCACGAATTTCAAATTTCATGCATGCCATACATTTTGTGGCATCTACATTTAGTTAAGTTTTATATTTCAAACCAATCTTTGTATGTTGCAAACATTTATAATTGTGTACAACTATGTACTTCATAATATTATTGGGCTTTTCTTTTCTTATATTATGGTCTCTTTCAGTGTGTGATATTTTTATAATTGTTAAATTGTTTTTATTGTAGAGTCTTCTCTTTTTATAACCAAATTGTTGCACTATTTTTAAATGTTCTTAAGATAAACACAAGATGGTGAAATTGAAGACATTTATGATTTAAGATTTTCATGGCCAAGAGTATTTTTGTTGTTTGTTTTTGGGGGTATTATGCCGTGTTGCGCTACCTCCTTCTTTAGCCGACGTTTCGGATAACGTTACAGTGTCCATCATCAGGGCATATGTGTCTCATCTGATCACATCTCAAATGAAGACACTGAACATCATCAAATGAAGACATTGAACATTACTTTGGTATCAAAGAGGATGAAAGTCTTCATTATGTCGTATTACTAAGTTTTTTAAGAGTAGTTTTTATGCCGACCGCCTTTGAGCATTTTAATAGTTTATCTTGACATTGGAGATGTAAAAACTACATTTATAAAATGGGAATGGCTTCTTTCCATAGTGCCCACAAACTTAATTATTAACGGATTAATCATCATAACATTGATATTTGCAATCAGAACATTGGAATGGTTTCTGTAGTATTCTGGTATATAGGTTTAGTACTTTATCAATAGATGTCAGTAAGCATAAAGTCTACGGTAGTTTCCATCAGATGGCGGGAGGTTAGAGTTAGTCCTAGGAGTTAATATAGTCGGTAGCGCAGGGCAGATTTTACCACTCGCCAGTTGAAGATAGTTGCTTAAACTCAGTATCAATATTCTTGTAATCACGTAAATAAACAGTTTTGTATCAAGGACCTTTTATATTGTTGGGAAGACCCAACATAACATTTGCATGTGAATAAGGCAAATATTACAGTTTCTTTACAGCGTGCATAGAATGTGATTAATTAAATTTAAAAAGAAAACAACTGCCCCTAAATTCAGTGTTAGGTGATCAACCCTAAATTTAAAATAAAAGAAATCCCAACTGTCAATGGACCTATGAAGTGGGGTAATGAAGGAGGTAGGGAAGAGTAAGTTTGGGAAGTACCTGGCTATTTTGAACTAGTCAAAAAAAATTGGTTAAGCCATTTTAAGAAACCATTTGAATCTGAATCGTGGTCTTTCATTAGGAAAATAATATATGTGTTTTTATTTTGTTTTTGTTATCAATAATTTTAGTTAGAAAAAAAAAGAAGTGAACTGTTTTTAAAAAAAAATGTTTGTTGCAAAATTTTTATATTTCAATAATTATGTGTTTATTTCCATATATAAAATTTGAAAGCGTATTTTATGACCTTTCAAAACAGTTTTTAGTTTTAAAGCGGAAATATTTTGACCCATAACTTTGGTAATCTCAGTTATTGCAGGTCTTTCAAAGCTCTTGATATTTTTGTAAATCGTCTCTGTTCACTCTATCAGATCTGTTTCCTTTACAAAATATGGACTCCATATTTGCAAAACATATTACAGGATTGGAGTTGATGTGTCAGGAATTCAGTATCTAAAAATAATTTAGTACATTTTCGTGAATATTTTTTCTTGATCATTCTACAGCAATATACCAAGGTCAGTCAAAAACTAATGCCTCCTATATTTTTCTACTTAAATGAAGTTATGAATTTGGCGTCATTCCTCCAACCTTCTTCTACAATCTACTTCAGTAGTAACTTTCTGCATCAATGGGTATCAGCACAGCAGTCGCTTGCAAAATGGCAGACATCGATGTTCGTATTAGACAGCGTTCGGTGATTGAATTCTTGAATGCAGAAGGTGAAACGCCCATTTACAATCATGAATGAGTGAAAAATGTGTACGGTGATGCAAGAATGAATGTCAGCACTGTTAGATGATGGATTCGTCGCGGTAATGAGGCTGGAGGACAAACGCCGTTGGCTGACAAAAAGCGGAGCAGCAGTGACTCCACGCAACATTCAGCGAGTCGATGACATTGTTCGTGGTGACCGCCGGATAACTACAGATGAATTGTGACACATTCTCTCTCTCAGTAAAGGCAATGTGATGTGAAGCTCATCGAGAGATGAGGAGGCTGTGATAACGTCTATGCAGCAATGGCTTAGGAAGCAGGACTGTGCTTTTTACCACACTAAATTCCCTTGCAAGACGGACCAAAACTGTGTAAATGGACGGAGATTATGTTAAAAAGAGACAAATCAATTGTTAATAGTGTGGTTTTGAACCTATGTGATTGCATTATAATTTCTTGACAATATAAGGGGAAAAAAAAAATTAGGAGGCATTCGACTGACCCTCGTATATAAAATAACTCCTACACCAAGCTCAAGAGCTAGCTCTCTTAATTGGCGTAGAATATGTGTAATTTACTATTTGTTTTTGCCATACTATGTTATTCACTGTAAAAAATTATAATTTAACAATAAAAAATATCCATTATCTGAATTTTCCTTGGGAGTCCACAGCAGAATTGTCTTTATTCTGATATGATCTTTGCATAAACTTTCAACTTCACAAATCCTACAATTAAAATATCCCTTGAAAAATAAAACACAAGATAAATAAAATTTACTTGCAACCTCTGGATTGATAGTCTAGGAACTTAACCGCTCTACCACGGAGATCAACGAATCTTTATATATAATCATGAATGTTTCTTTGTTTGTCCCACATGTGTTCCACTACCATTCATCCGATCGCGTTTTTTTTTGTCTAAAATTGTCTAAAAATTTCACAATAGATAGGACAACAGTTGATTGAAGAATGTTTATTTTTAAAATGTTTAGTATAGCGGCAGCGAGGAAAGGCGGGAGGGGGAGTTGAATCCGGGAGGGGGAAATGGGAATAAATGAATAGTGGGGTGCGCGGGAGGGGAAGGTGTGAGGGCGGGGGCAGGCAGATAAGGTGGAAGGGGAAAGGACACGCAAAGAGAAACTATTTATTTCTTTGAGTAGCATTGCAACGCTTGCCGAACACTCACTAGTTGTATAATAAAAAAGAGTTTTGAATAAATTTATATATAATTCACAGGAATGATAAAAGAAACAAATGGTAATCCACTTAATGCCTTTTTTATGAACATAATCATTATAAGCCACAATATTATAATACATCGAGGACTTAAAATCAAACAACTTTATCAATAAAAAAACAAAATGAAAGAAATAATTTGTTTTAAAAACTTTATTTTGATTTATATTCGTCGACCGGATTCGGTTGAACTCAACCTTCTTCAGTTCAACTGAAACCGGTCGACGAATATAAATCAATACAAAGTGGTTTAAAATTTTTTTGTTTCATTTTGCATATGTCAAGCCACAAAGTGTTTGCTTTCTTTCGATAATTTAATATAAAAAAAAACAAAGTTAATACTAATTATTGGTATGACTTTTTGTAGATAACGTTGTTTGACTTTAACCCCTTCGTGCACAACGGCATCACCTATTGCCAGGATATTCAAATTTTAAAAACGTAAAGTGAGCTATTTTAAAAACTTTTTTATGTTTGCATCAAATAATTAATATTATGTTTATTTTGAATTATAAAATTTGAAAATGTATTTCATCACCTTTCCAAAACAGTTTTTAGTTTTCGGATACATTCAGAAGTATTCGATTTATTTGAATTTTATTGCAAAACAGTAATATTTTGACCGTCTGACAAAAAACGGTCAAGACCTGAGGGGTAAATTTTGTTTTCTGCTCTGGCTTTCAACAGGTTAATATAAAAAAATAAAAAATGATTTAAAAAAATATATACATATACCTAGATTTGATAGGCCATGCAGAATGAGGTTAAGCCCTCGATATATAGGTATACATAGATAATATAATCAAATTATTATTAGATGGGAAGGTTGACAACGCATTAAAAATAAAATATGTACATATTACATTAGCAATACATGTACAACACTTTAACTAGAACAGGGTCTGTTAAGACTAACTTATAAACCATTTACAATATATCCATATTCACCAAATTATAATACATACATTCATACAACATTCCTACCTTACATCCACAATGACAACTAGGTAATGTTTTTTGTATGAAATGCAAAAAAATTGTATCATAATAAATAATAATTATTTATATCCTTGCTTCATAGAGTGTAAACTGAATAGGTCAAAAAAATCAATGCACTTCGCAGTTGCGAGACACGTTTTTTGATGGTTCATAGTTATTTGTTGGTATTTATTTTTAACAAATAAAACCTCAAATTGTGATATTTTAATTAATGAAGACAATATTAGAGAAACTCAATCAAAAATCTGAAACAGAAAAAGATATGGTCACATCTAGGATTTGAAGCCAGGACCTTCGCCTTTCCGGGGCGCAACTCCGCCAACTGAGCGAATGTGTCCCTATCCAATTCAGTCATATTTAACTGTATCATACTTCGACTGAGAACTACCAACATTATCATCATTTTCTTAATGCATATTTGTATTGGCTGCTACTTTACTTATGATTGCAAGATCCAAACCCGAACTAAATGCTATCTAGATATTGTCTTGTATAAATTTATCCATTTTTTATTTAACATAGGATTAAGGCATTATCTAGATAGCATTTAGTTCTTGCAATCATACATAAAGATAGCAGCCAATACAAATATGCGTTAAGATAAAGTTGGTAGTTCTCAGTCGAAGTATGATACAGTTAAATATGACCAAATTGGATGGGGCCACAATAGCTCAGTTGGTAGAGTTGCGCCCCGGCAAGGCAAAGGTCCTGGGTTCGAGTCCTAGATGTGACCGTATCTTTTTCTGATTGAGTTTCCCTAATATTTGCTTAACCCCTAGAGGCCAGTGCACTGCATTTGCAGTATTGAAAAACCGTGCCCATGTGCGGTACAAAGCACTAATGTTGCAGTGTCGACCTTATACATTCACTTTGCCGATGGATTTTACCTCTACTAGGTTAGTTAAACAAAAATAAAAAGTCACTTTATCAATTTAATTGTAAAATATTTTTATTATATTTTATAAGGAAAGAGTGGCGGAACTGGTAACATCATCTTGACTAAAGTGAAATCGTGATGGATTATATCAACAATATTAGTTTTATAGATTATTAGTGTTTCAGTCAAATCAAAACTCTATTGTTGTAATTCAGATGCCAGTGTGGAAAATTAATTAGGGAGTGATAAAATGATCAATTGTCAATAATCAAACGACACTATAAAAATATAATAATAATAATAATATAAAGGATCTCACTTTTGCCGATACAATACTGAAGTCAATAGGAGGTCTTTAGAGGCAAGACCTATTTCATACAAAAATTAATTTTGGATTTGAGGTCAAAATACCCAACCAAACTGAATATGTAATTATTTTTTTTAATCAAAAGTTATATTTATTGTATTGAGATGTGCTATTTTATTTATTTTTATTTTAAATAATTGTATACATCTAAATAAAGAACTCAACTCTTGGTTCATTTTGGAGGCAACTTTAGAATTATTTTTTTTGAGTTAGTTATAATTCTTCTTCTTCTTCTTCCCCTTGTCCTATTCGGGTCGGGGACCCACTGCATCGATAAGGCTCCTCCATACGTCCCTGTCTTACGCCGATTGTTCGGCCTCCGTCCATGGCAGACCCATACTCTCCTCGCACAGTTTTTGGAGTTGCCTCGCCCAACTGTGTCTGGGGCGGCCAACTGGACGTCTTCCCTCTGGAATGGCACTCAGTATTTTCCTCGGAATCTGGTCATCAGACATTCTTAGTACATGCCCAAGCCACCTCAGTTGCGATTTTTCTATGAAGAGTTGCAGTGGTTCAATGCTTAGATCATTTCGGATCATAGAGTTTATTATATGATCCTATTTCGTAACCCCTGCCACTCCTCTCAAGTATCTCATTTCGGCAGCTTGGACTCTAGATCATGTGTGTTCGTTTAGCATCTATATCTGGTGGCCGTAAGTGAGCGTTGGACGGTATACAGTTTTAAACACTGCCATCTTTGTCTTGATGCTGAGCTCGGCTTTTCTTAACACTGAGCCGTAGAGAGGACGTAACACACCTCTTGCTGCACTTATTTTTCGATCAATTTATCCATCTTGCCGACCGTCGCTGGAGAATTCGACCCCGTTAGTTATAATTATTAAAAAAAATATCTTGCCTTATCTACTGTGTTAACACACTTCGATCGGGAGAAAAGAAAGGACCCATTTGAGAAAATAGATTTTGTTTTAAACCGATATATCTTTGAAAATATACATTTGAATGATTTTTTTATATTGTGCTCATCGTACCCCAAATATAAAAGTATTGTCCAAAATTATAACCTACTTTGTAATTGGACTCCATAAACCGAAGTTACAGTCAGTGTTGGGCCATTTAGTGACATTTTATTTGGCAAAAATGTACATATTTTACTACATTACAAAAAAAAAAAAAACTATACCCTCCCCGATAAAAGTGTGTTAATATAATGAAAAATGAAATAAAATATTGTAAAAAATGCGTTTTTTGGGTAGTAATTTTAATTTATGTATGACAAATCTGTGCATTAAACAAGACAAGGCCTAACATTAAAAAAGATAAATTTAAAGATGAAGATATTTTGATTTAATTTCAAAACAAGTTTCTTAAATTGGAAAGAAAATATTAAATCTGGTAACAATAACTATAATGGGTTACTAAGATTTTTTTACATCAGTTTTTTTTTTTTTTATGCACTCGTGATGCCATCGCCGCGAACTAAGTATCTGCATGGGGAACGCCCTCTTGCATCGAGGACAATGCCAGTCTGCTTCCACGGCATGCACCGTGTTTAGATGCTGCTCCAGATTTCTCTTTGAATTGGTGCCACTGCATTGAAACAAACATAAGCAGCACTTGAAGCTTATGTATTGAAAAAGGTTATGTACCATCTCCTGTGCTATTGAAAAGAGATACCCACCATCTTTCTTGTCTACATCATACATTACGTTGAAAGTGGATAGGTGAAATTTGGCAGTTGGATATATTATTTGCTGCAGACGAATATTTTCACAGTTTTTATCAAGTTTCATTTGGTCTTCGTACTTAATGAGGCCGTCCGTTTTCGCCTTCTTTTCGTCTAGCGGCATTGCGAGATACCGAACGTATCCTTTGCTTAGATGACAAAAGTATTCCGTGTTGGTGTCGATTTCCTCCGCACATAAAGCGATGTCTTTTTCGAATGCCGTCAACACACTCAAAATGGAGATCTTCACATTGCTAGGGTATAAGCAATCGAGGAGTCCCAGTTTATGCCTCAGTTGTTTCATAAAAGTCAATATAAAAGTGTTAGGAAAAGACTCTACGTTTTTCGTGAGTTGTTTATATTTGAGAGGCATCTTTTCCCGGTTAACAATCGGTTTATAATTTGATGCCAATTTGATTAGTTTAAATTCCGATGTGAAAATGTTAGACCTGGTGATTTTAAAATCAGGGAATTGAATATTGATTTCCATAAACGGCCAATTGACGAGTTCTGTCATGTCATATCTTTGTGGGGTGCAATAATTGGAGGGTTTTAAGTTGACGAGATCGTTTGTGGATGGATGGATGCCGGTGTAAAACATAGAGTTAAGTTTACGGTAAGGGCAGGATAGTTCAACGGAGACTTTTTCACTTTCAATCGTGTTATTTAATTCGCATTCGATGATTCTTCCGTCTGCCGTTGAAATGATATAGTCGAGATTTTCTTTTAAGTATTGAAGCAAGTCACTTTTCATGTCTTCTTGGTTCATAACTCGGTAGTAACCCTTCCAGTTCTTCAGTAGGGTCTTAATGCAGAGATAGACGATAGAGGTGACGATGCCCGAGAGTTGCGTAATGTCCGTCTTGTAAATTTCAAAATATATATTCCTCAAGTCGGCATTCTGCATTCTGGTGATGACCTCCGCTACATTGCTTTCTTTGAGATTACCGCCAATTGCGGCCAGTACTTTAGACAGCATGATGTTTCATTCAATCTGGAATAGATTAAAATAATTCAATATTAAATCAGGAAAAATATATCGACCCTTTGGAATAAGAAGATTCCATCTGACGCGGTAACGTCAAGCAATAACGAACTTTAAAGTAATTACTATATATCCCATTATCGTATGACTTTACCGCGACAGATGTAACCTTTTTATTCCAAAGGGTCAATATTTGACCTCCCACAACATTTCATCCATGTTATCCATAGTCAACAAATGTGTGTACAAATTCTAAACTAATTTTATAAAGCTAACATGAAATTGCAATTGTGAGAATTTTTACCTCTGAACAAATAATTGAACTAATATTTTATATCTTTAGTACTTATATTATGATTATTTTTTAAAGTGGTTCTAATTATTAAACGTTAACCTAAATTTACAAACATTCCACCTTCGTCCTGTATTCGACACTAGCTAGAACGCTCCGAGATGAATAATATATGAATATATAAGATAAATAATGAACAATAAAAAAAAAACAAAAAAATGGGACACGGTTAACCGCTTGGACACATAAGCGTGTTTTCACGATAATTTAACGTAGGTAGATATAGGAATGTCGTATGCCGCGTACCTGAGTTATTAATGAATACATTTTATTTTTAAAACCCCGTAAAGAATTTAAGTTTCCAGAAATGGAAAATAATGCCTTTTAATAACTCAGGTACGGGGCATACGTCATTCCTATGTCTACCTACGTTAAATTATCGTGAAAACAAGTTTGTGTGTCCAAGCGGTTAATAGTTATTTCGTTACAATTAAAATAAATTATTTCCTAAGCGGCCATTGTTATTGATGTGAAAGTTTTAAGGTTAGTATTTCTTCTCTTATATGCAAAATATGAATCGAGGAATCTATAATATGTTGTTTTTAATTAAAATACAGTAGAATCCGGATATAATGACCCTCAAGGGACTGGCGGTACTTTGTCGTACTAACCGGCCGAAGCACAAAACGGCCAGATAATGTAAGCTTGTTTTATTATGATATTTATTTGTTATTGTAATTATTGTTATGTGTAGTGTATCTAAAAGCTTCTGGCTTGTAGACATAGATGGCAGTGCTAAGAGCTATCTTTAGATTCCACTAGATGGCAGGTAGGTTAGTACCTGTGGGAATGAAGAGAGGGTCAAACAGCTCTGAGAGATCGTTCACTGGAACACTCGAATAGATTCCATTTAGCCAGCTTCGAGTTAGGTCGATTAACGAGATCTACATTGTAAACCGCGAAGTGTATAATAAACGCAGATAATAGCAAAGTATCTATTATTCCAAGAAGTAATCTCCATCCAAAGTATTGGAGAATCTGTTAGTGTCTGTAGTAAATAACAGAACGCTATAAAATAGTATAGATAGATAAATTTCTTTTTAGATCATTTTTTTTTTTTTTTAATAAAAAATTTAAAACAAATTACGCCGAACTCCTTTGCGAGGGTTACATTTGATTCACCGCCTTCTAGACGGTGTAATATAGCACTTTTTTCTTCGACTGAAAAACATTTTCGTTTCATGGAACTGATTGTGTCAAGCGGTTGTCACAACAGATGATAAACACTGACTGTGATTTAAGGATAAGTGGTAAGGATAGTGTACTAAGGATAAGTGGTAAGGATAGTGTACTAAGGATAAGTGGTAAGGATAGTGTGCTAATAAGGATAGGTGATAAGCTGCCTTTACACACGTAAGTTTTTCCCGTAAGTCACTCACGTAAGCAAAAACCAATGTGCCCATTGGCCAGAAGTCACTGACGTGAGCGACTTACGGGAAAAAACTTACGTATGTAAAGGCAGCCTTAGAGCGCGGAGAGTAGCCTGGCGCGGGGAGTAGGTTTTGTAAACAAAACACTGCACTTCATTTTAACCGGACTAATTATCATTAAAATAGGTCGCTTTAAGCAGTTAGTCGCTTAAAATGAAGTTGTACTAAACAGATATGTTTTCCTACTTAGTACCTAACTATGAAACCTAACCTGAGTTCACATTGCGTCGCTAAAAACGGTGAGCCGTTATAAGCGAAGTCGTTATATCCAAATTCCACTGTACTTAAAAATGATCACAAAAAATAATTTTAAAATTATTCTGCCAAAACATGTTCTGAAGAAAAGACATCAAATTATCCGGTTTTAATTGGCAATAGCTGTAAGCATTATTTTCCATTTTCGGTTATTGAAATATTGCTTCTCATTGTTAACTAATTACCAAAAACAACGTTTTAAACATAAAAATTGAGACGATTGTGATTAATTTCAACCGATTCCGGTTAAATTTTTTTGAATTGTGGTTCAAGAGAGAGCAACTGTATTGTATGACTTTAAATTATTTACGTAAAAACAAACACTTGTTAAAACAACACGTATTCTCAAAACTCACCAAACTGGCAGAAAATTGAAAACTAGGAAATTACGATAATATTATTGGAACGCGCAGCTTGGCGCAGCTGTCAGTTTGAAGTTTTCGCGTCTGTCGTCAGTGATGCCATACCGCAAAGATGAAAATCGGTTCCTACTAAATCGGTACCTAGGTAGCCAAATATATATGGGGCCGGTTGATAAACTAACATATTTTGTACTGCACCTATCCCAGGCTAGTGCAGAACTGTGAACCAATTTCCGTTTGCCTAAAAAAAGCAATAAAAAAAACAACATCTTAGGGTAACTTATTCAGCAACTTAATTAATTAAATCCGAAAATTAGATTGTTATTTCGCAAGCCTACGCAAAAAATAGTTTGATTCACTTTAGATGGATAAAATCAATGTTTCATCTCACTTTAAATCACTTTTGTTGATGTCGATCTCCGGTCCGCACATACACACATTCACTAGGAAATATTATGGCTTGGATAACACTGGGGTCACTATATCTGTTATCTGTCTTGGATATCACTTCGCAGCGTAATGAACTTGAGGGCTGACTCCGAGAAGCGAGTTCAGTGGCGTTCCTGGTCGTAAAATTTTGTGGAATGTTTCGATTGTGTGGAACGAGACGGCTTCTTGGGCGGAACGTGGGCGGCAACTCGTGGTGTTACTTCACTTCTTGGTCGGAAGTCTCGCGGAAACTTTGGGAGAGCGTCGGCAGTAGCTCCAAGAGTCGCGAAAGATAGCTTCCAACCGGTAACTTTTTGCGTTTAATTAATAAAGTGATAATTCAATATAAGTACAATTCTTCAGGTAATATTCTTAATTCTAATAATTTTTATTACCTATTGAAAGATCTCTAGCATCACATCTCGCAAGCATTCCATAATTGCAGCGGCCTTTGTGATCTAAGAAAAATGATTTTATTGCCCTGGCTTCGGCTTAGACGACGGCCGACTTTATGACCTAGCTTTATTATGGGATTCGTTAAGTTTGTAAAAAAATTCGTTTAAGCTCTTTGAGTCTGATTTCGCCGTTTGGTCTTCCTTGGTTTTCTAAAGTTTTATTGGACGTTCCTGCAGTATCCAGTGTTCATTAATCATAAAAAAGCCATTAACTAACTTTAAGCTCACTACTTACAGTCTAGCTGTTACATTCCAATGCTGGCAAATTTACCGGCAAACAATATTGCACATGTTTAAGTTCTAAAGGTCACTCTGTGAATTCCAGCTATTGTAAATACCTAACGGTATATCAATGCGTTCAAATTTTATTCGACATTTTCTTGAATGTTTCGATAATATTCATAACTTATTTTCAAGTCAACGTCGGCGTATGCTGGGAGTCAGAATGTGTCGCGCGTGCCAACCATATTGAAAAATATTTACATCCAGTGGAAGATATCTACTAAAAAAATTCTATTTTATCTTCTTTTCTTCAAATAACTCCTTTTTCTCGTTTACATTACTTCTCTTTTTCAGTTATTCATTTTCTCCTAGCCATACCTGGCACACCGTACGTGTGATATCTTTCTATTTTTGCCTACTGGCTATAAAATTTATTGACACACCGTTTAAATATTTTTTTATATATTGCGAATATTGGATATTGGGTTATATTATAACCCAGGGCTTCCCTAACTGTGAGTCGCGACGCCCCGGGGCGCCGCGGGATCATCCCAGGGGCGTCGTTATATAATAAGGATAAGCTACTTGAATTTTGGAGCTCAGTTTATCAAGAATATCGTTCCATCAGCACTGCAGCGTTAAGGGTTTTATTACCGTTTGCGACATCATACTTGTGTGAGACAGGTTTCTCTGCAGTTGCAGTAATTAATAATAAGTACAGATCAAAAGTAAATTTAGAGGCAGAGACGAGAGTGGCGATTTCGAAACTTCAACCTTGTTTTGAGAAACTATGCTCAGAAAAGCAAGCACATCCTTCTCATTAATACCAAAGAAAAAAATTGCTTTTTTACCTTTTTTGTTTGCTTCCATTCTTGTTTTTATGTTGTGTTCTTTATTTTCTAATAAAAAATTGAAATAGTTGAAAAAAGTTTGGGAAGCCCTGTTATAACCTATTTTTTAATATTATATTATGTATGAAATAATACGTAATAATCCTGTTAATGTTCCAAATGCAATAAAATAAAAATAAAACTATAAAAAATGCAATTTTAATAGAATTTTGTTTTATTTTGATTGCAAGTAGAGCTTGTGGGGAATTTCATAACATAAGCATCGGCAACTCTGGTCTTCACACTTCGTCTATTATTTATGGTACAATCGGGATTGGTTTATTTATGGTACAATCGCTGTCAGATTTCATCAAGGCTTGTTGCCGCTTTATTTTTTACATTTATTACAAAGCAGCGCTATTATTAATAACAACGATATTTGAAAGATTTATAAAATTTTATATTATTTTCGTAGTTTGGTGATAGTTAAATATGAGTTTGTCCGAAGGTGGGTTGGAAGATAATGTTGCTGTGGTGTACTTCACTGCCGAAGAGATTGAACTTCAGAAAACACGTTAGTAATTTATAATTAAAGTAAATTATATTATTTGTACTAATTAACCAACCACTAAGACTTTTCCCCGCAGTGGTAGGTAGAGGATAGGCCGCCATACAACACTGTTTTGGCGCGCGTCGTCGTTCGTCGTTCACATTTAGGTATCTCGTCATGTCAGAATAACAAGAGTATCTTCTGTTATTCTGATATGACCCGAAATTATATGTTGAAGGCATTAATATAGTTTCCATGACTGAAATCCATATTTTAGGCTATGTATTAAAAGTAAGAAAGAATGGATGTCACTTACATAAAATAAAATAAAAACTTGAGTTTGAAGAATCCTCAAACAAGTTGATTGAACAGATCTGAGCATCGAATTGGGAGCTCTGACATAAAGTTTGCACAGCTCTTCCTGTAGGTTATTGCAATTATTTTCAGTTTTACAGGAGAATGGGTAATTATTCTTTAAAATGACATGCATGTTGTACAAGCTACTGGCATCCGTCATTCCTCCCTCATTTAATCTGGAAGAACTGGCCGTCGTAAGGTTTCACATAGAGAAATAAGTTTTTTTAAGTATGAATTCTCTTTTTCCAGATACCAGGATAACAGTCCTCGGTGAGTTGATTAAACGGATCAGACACGGAGGCGAGGACAACTATGTGGTTTGTATCACTGAATTGCCCGATGAGAGGTACATAGACATTTATACTGAAGTGTTTGAGGAGGACATTTGCAAGCACAACCAACTGGACATTTCCATCATCCTCTCCTGCATCAAGAGCGTCATGATCAGTTGGAAACACTACTTTAAGGATACGGACTTGCCCTCCGTTCAAAGTAGACTCCAACGCCACATTACCAAGAATGTTAAACACCTCCTTTCACTTAAAGATCAAGTCATCCAATTCATGGAAGATGAAGACCCGGACAGAATCATAGCTCAAGTCACATGCCCGATTAGGAAATACAAAACTATCTTCTACCAGGTCCTCACCCCAGATAACCAAATCATTAATGATAAAAATTACATTTGTAGGGATCCAAAAAGGTCAACCATATTCATTTCTTCGAAAGACATCATCAACTGGCCAAACATTGCCGTGTCAGTTGTTTTTAGCAACTTTCACCTGGTCCACTGCAACTTGCCACAGTCCAAGTTTGAGCTGATCAAGTTCGGCGCCGATTACAGACCGATTGCTAAAGAACGCTGCACGGATCTTCGATACAAATCTCTCGCTGAAGATCGGAAAACACTCAACGCCAAAGTCGTCGCCGACTATGTAGACCACATCAAACAGTATGTGCGCATGAATCCCAACATTCGCATCGGCAAAAAGGTTGACTTGTTAAGCATTCTGACGGAGGTAAAGCAGGACATGGAAATGTGTACAGATTCTATTGAAACGGACACGGAATACTACTCTCCGACGAGCAAATACTCGTACGTAAGATACCTCGGACAGCCCGATGGTGGCGAAGCAGACCAACCTTCCATAGCTGTCGAGGATCAAATCAAAGTCGTTGAAAATAAGACTAATATTCGAATGAAAGAAACGGTTAGCCCTGTCACAAAGTTCATCGTAAAGAAGTTTGATGTGAATTTTGAATTAATGGACGATAACAAATACAAGTTTGCCGCTGAAGATGAGACCATACCCGCGCTACGAAACTGTATCTCGTATGAATGCCTGCTTTGCAGCAAGATATTCTCGAGCATGACCGCAACGGAAGAAGTAGGAAAACATATAGTTCACTCACACGGTCCTGAGCCCGACTGGCTGTGCGTAAAGTGCGGGAAAAGCTATTCCACCAGAAAATTGTCCTGTGAACGATGGAGTCACACTTGCCCCAGTAAAAAGAACAAAAAGAAGAAAGATTTGTAATTTGAGACAATATTGTGTTTTTAATGTAAATACATTTTTGTAAAATATGTGTAAGAGAAATAGATTGGCAGGCAATCTGAAATGCTCATATCAGCCGTTGGTGCTAGTGTAGTTGGATATCATGACAACCATTAATTCCTATGCAATAGCGAAAGTTTCCTTACAAAAGTTTAATAATAATATTAATTGAAATGTCTCAATGTTGTATTATGCCTTTATGCTTCTTTAGAACTTCTGGACCTAGGTTTATAAGTGATGAAAAGTTAAGAAAAAACTTGGATTGTGCCTTAAAAATACATAATTATAAATTAATTTCAAATTCTCATATTTGTTTTTTTTTAAATATTTATTTGTTCACATATTAAAAAAAAAAAACAATTTTTACAGGATAGGTGGTCCCACAAAGCTGTTACAAGACAGGGTCTGCAGGATACATTAAATGAATCTGTCATGTAAATGAGTAATATCTTTTCAAATTATATTTAGAGTTTTAGGATACATTTAAATTAATTGAAGAAATTAGTATTATATGAGTTCATTGTTTAAATATAAAAACATAGTATATCTTAATGTTCCTACCTAAAAACAAAGTATTTAATAACTCAGGTCCGGGGCATACGTCATTCCTATGTCTACCTACATTAAATTGTCGTGAAAACAAGCTTATGTGCCCAAGCGGTTAAGTTGGTACATTAAGGTATTCAAATATACATAGATTGATGTAATGTAATAAACATTTTGTTTTAATAGACTATGTGATGCTTATAGAATCTGTTATAATCGTAAGTATAGTCTAACTTAAAAAAAAGTTATTTCGATGTGATTTAAATATAAACAAGCACTATTCTTGATTTTCCTTCACTTTTCAACATTTTAGTTCAAAAAATTTTTGAAGTAAAATTTCTTTACGCACGCTTAACTTGGCGGGTAAGCCGGCGAATGCGTTACGAAAAGTGTAATGCGTTAGGGCTAGGCGAACGGGCTGTATCACACTGTAGAAGTAAGAGAGAGCAGTGCGCGCGCACATTTTCTTTCTCTCTTCCTCTCATAGCCAGTGCATGAATATTGTTCGTAATTTCATTTCGTTTTCGAACAATTTTATAAATACTGTAGGAGCAAGAGAGAGCAGTGCGCACATTTTCTTTCTCTAGAAGTTTTACTTCAGTTGTGTGATCTAAAGCATACTCACATTTTCTTTCTCTAGAAGTTTTACTTCAGTTGTGTGGTCTAAAGCATACTCATATTTTTTTATTTCTCCAAGTTTCCAATCTGATAAAACAGCAACACTTATTTATCATCTTATTCTGAAAAGTATGTGTATACATGTACATTCATAGGAAAACAATTTGAAATAGGTTTCGGTTAAACCGAACCAAGAATTCCTTTTTCCCCAATTACTTTTGCATCCAGTACACATTGCTTCTTACACCTTTAATATCTCCGCAAATATGGAAAATCCGAGGTTTAGATTTTAGGTAATCCTCCGTTATACATTTACCCATTAAATTAAAAATTATTTTCTCTTATAATCAGTACCTATTGGACACATCAGAGGTATTTTGTAAAAATCGGAAATCAATTCACCAATATAATCATACGTGTGGCATATATAGCGCTGTAGGTGGGATGTACAGATGCGACACTACACCGCCGAACGCCGACAGAGGCCCTAGCACACTTGCTCGATAACGATCGATAATATAACTATCGGTAACTTCTGATTGTTCCCTAGCATGACTACAGATCGTCAACGAATAAGTGACAGTTCACAATGATTAAGTGTCCTTAACATATTCGACATCAACTGTTGTTTGTACGTTAGCGATGTGCAGTTGTCCTAGGGAACGATGAGAAGTTACCGATAGTTATCCTATCGATCGTTATCGAGCGAGTGTGCTAGGGCCTCTGATCGTCAGTAGCCGATGGGCATTCTTACTGAATGGTGCTCTCGTCTGTTTTATGAGGGTCTACCGATGTTTTTTCATGTTTTCAGCAATTAAATATCAATTATTATTATTTTTGATCTCAGCTATAATTAAATATAGCGATTTGCTATGAATATTCATATTTTTCCGCTCTTAAATCGCCCATTTCCGCTTGTGTAGTCATTACACAGCACCGGAAGGTGCAGATTTTTTTAGCACGGTAAGGGAAAGGTTAATAACTCCTTGACACTCCAGCCACCATATTTATCAACCATTTAAAATAATTCCTTTAAATCCTTAAAACATAGCTCTTAATAACTCAGGTGCGGGGCAGACGTCATTCCTATGTCTACCTACGTTAAATTGTCGTGAAAACAAGCTTATGTGCCCCAGCGGTTAAACCGTGTCACATTTACTACATTTGATGACTAAGCAGGGGTGCCCGGGTTAATGGGGTGAGGTTTGTCAGAGTCGGCGTGGTGGGCCGGATTGGGAGATACTGGTTGATGGAGACTTTTGACCTCTCTACTGGGACTCTCTTGGAATATTGCCTTGCGCCACAGTGGGAGGGATGGATGCATGGAGGGACGGATTCTCATTGGATTCCACTCTTGGACATACTGACCTCCAGATTCCTACGAAACCCTCATGCCTTTTTCATTCTAAAAACTTCCTCTTATTAATTTCCTAAAAAAACCTTCCACACATCCCCAAGAAGATGATTTCGGCCCCGAGGGGATTATATTTCTCAGGGCCTCCTTTGTGGAGCCAATGTAAAAAAAAAAAAAAAATAGCTCTCGTATCACGCAAATGATATCCAACTACACCAGCGCTATCTTCCAGCTTTTCAGATTACCTGCCATTGAGAATACTGTAATAAAGCAGTCTTTTATACAAACTAGTTTTGAAAATATATATTGTGTTTACATAGTGATTATCACAAATCCACTTCAGAGGTCTGGAACTGTCTGGGATTTGCCTAATGAAGAGGCACATTAATTAATTATTACTTAACTGAAAATTTCAATAATTATAATAAATATGTACATTTTAAAGTTTTCTTTAATTTTTTTATTATTTTAACCTCTATAATTATGGCCGCAACGTTGTGGTGAAGTGAAAAAATACCCAGAAGAGTATGGCCGCAACATTGCTTCCGCTGCTATAATTCAAACGCCTTCATATTTAATGAAAATTTTGACTTGTATTGGCATCTATGGTCATCTGCGCGTGGTTTTACAACACTTACCTACAATGTCAACTTCACAGTATTAGTTTCAAAATTCTTTTTGCGTCATTCAGCAGTCGTCGTAGGAAGAAAACAGTTTTTTTTGCATGAACGTGTTGTTTTCCAATGTTGGGTTATTTGCATATCCGTGTTGTTTTCCAATGTTGGGTTATTTGCATATCCGTGTTGTTTTCCAATGTTAAGTTATTTGCATGAATATGTTGTTTTCCTATGTTGAGTTAGTTGCATGAACGTGTTGTTTTCCAATGTTGGGTTATTTGCATGAATATGTTGTTTTCCAATGTTGGGTTATTTGCATGAACGTGTTGTTTTCCAATGTTGGATTATTTGCATGAACGTGTGGTTGTCCAATGTTGGGTTATTTGCATGAACGTGTTGTTTTCCAATGTTGGGTTATTTGCATGAACGTGTTGTTTTCCAATGTTGGGTTATTTGCATGAACGTGTGGTTGTCCAATGTTGTGTTATTTTCATGAACGTGTTGTTTTCCAATGTTGGGTTATTTGGATAAACGTGTGGTTGTCCAATGTTGGGTTATTTTCATGAACGTGTTGTTTTCCAATGTTGTGTTATTTGCATAAACGTGTGGTTGTCCAATGTTGGGTTATTTTCATGAACGTGTTGTTTTCCAATGTTGGGTTATTTGCATGAACGTGTCGTTGTCCAATGTTGGGTTATTTTCATGAATGTGTTGTTTTCCAATGTTGGGTTATTTGCATGAACGTGTGGTTGTCCAATGTTGGGTTATTTGCATGAACGTGTTGTTTTCCAATGTTGGGTTATTTGCATATCCGTGTTGTTTTCCAATGTTGGGTTATTTGCATGAATATGTTGTTTTCCTATGTTGAGTTATTTGCATGAACGTGTTGTTTTCCAATGTTGGGTTATTTGCATGAATATGTTGTTTTCCAATGTTGGGTTATTTGCATGAACGTGTTGTTTTCCAATGTTGGATTATTTGCATGAACGTGTGGTTGTCCAATGTTGGGTTATTTGCATGAACGTGTTGTTTTCCAATGTTGGGTTATTTGCATGAACGTGTTGTTTTCCAATGTTGGGTTATTTGCATGAACGTGTGGTTGTCCAATGTTGTGTTATTTTCATGAACGTGTTGTTTTCCAATGTTGGGTTATTTGGATAAACGTGTGGTTGTCCAATGTTGGGTTATTTTCATGAACGTGTTGTTTTCCAATGTTGGGTTATTTGCATAAACGTGTGGTTGTCCAATGTTGGGTTATTTTCATGAACGTGTTGTTTTCCAATGTTGGGTTATTTGCATGAACGTGTCGTTGTCCAATGTTGGGTTATTTTCATGAATGTGTTGTTTTCCAATGTTGGGTTATTTGCATGAACGTGTGGTTGTCCAATGTTGGGTTATTTGCATGAACGTGTTGTTTTCCAATATTGGGTTATTTGCATGAACGAGTGGTTGTCCAATGTTGGGTTATTTTCACGAACGTGTTGTTTTCCAATGTTGGGTTATTTGCATGGATTGATGTTGATGACGTTTTTATTCAAAAATATGCAATTATTATTAGTTAATCTATGTTCGCCAAAACTCGCTAGCGGAGAGGTTAAGCACTGATTTGAATTATTATTAGTTAATCTATGATAATATACTCACTCCCAACAAAACACTGTGCGTCGTTCTAACTGGACGAATTATCATTAAAATAGGTTGCTAGAGTGGTTTATTTTTGGGTAACTTTAAGCAGTTGGTTGCAAAATGGAATTGTACTAAACGGATATGTTTTCCTAGTACCTAACTATGAAACTTAACTTGAGTTCACATTGTCGTCGCTAAAAACCGTTAGCCGTTATAAGCGAAGTCGTTATATCCGAATTCTACTTTATTTTTATTTATTTGTTTTCAGAAAATTGTCAGTTTACATTTAATTATTTTGTACAGGTGTAGTAAAGCCAAAATAAAAGCAAGTGGTTAGCTACATTTGGTGACTTAGCATTGGTGCCCGGGTTTATGGGATGAGGTTTGTCTAGGTCTTGGCGGTGGACACACTAAACCCCACATTCCTACCCAACCCTCATACCTTTTTCCGTCCTAGAACTTCCTCTCCCTCCTTTCCTTAATATTCCCCTCGAAATTATTTTCCTTAGGGTCTCCTATGTGGAGTTAATGTAAAAACAAGAATTATACATTTTCTCCTTGAGATTTTACCTCTAATAAGACAACGTAATAAAAAATCTCTTATTATATAAAACAAAAAATTGCTCTTCAAAGTAAAAAGTACATTTACTTTACAGAACTTATTATTTATTTTATAGAATTTTGTAAAACAACTAGGGAGTTCCCAGCATGCTGTGCAATGCCACTTAATTAAATAAATTTTCTATGAAAATATATGTTTTAGAATCACACTGACCACACGCATCGCGACGTGTAACCAATGTGATTCTAAAACACATATATCTATTGTTAGGCGTAGCGATGCGTATGTACGTCGACCCGCTATGTATCTACCTTAAAAGTCTCATCGCAATCGATTAATTTTTAAACTCACTGATGAAAATAATAATTCAGAAAAACATTTTTTTCCAGGGCATACATACCTATAGTCACAGTTGTCATTTATTGCTAACCAAAGAAAGACATGATGTAAATAAAACAAATTCAATTCATAACACGATTACAAATATAAACAACAGAAATGTTACATACTCATGAAATATCAGAGAAATACTCTTTTGCGCACTTTCTATTTTTGTTAGCTCGCAATTGAAAATGTCCACTTTTGATAATGTGTTATTGCAATAATTATACTAGTAAGAATTTTGTGGACAGTTCATTTTGCATTGATCTACTTTATACGTAAGTTTATTGTTTGTAAGTACACGAATATTGCGTTATTGATTAGAAAATCGGCCAACTTATCCAATATACAGGATGTTAAGCATCGTACTTGACTTACTTTAACCAGTGATTCCTGACATTATTTTAAGTAAAAAATGTAAATAAAGTTTTTGTCTCCGGTGACATTTTTGAAGTTTTTTTTTTTCTACAAAAACATAAAAATCAGTAGTTTTTGGGAAGTTAGGGGCGGGGTGAGGGGTTGGTTAGTTACTTGGCTTAGAGACCAGTGACGACATGTGGAAGAATTTTTTTTCTTTGATTTTGAAGAAAAAGTTTTTGAAAAAAAAAGTGTCATCAAAAAAGTCACCGGAGACCAAAATTTCATTTTTCATTTTTTACTCCAAATAATGTCAGGAATCACTGGTTAAAGTAACTCAAGTATAGGTTCGAGTACCGAATTATAAACTCTAACTTAATAAACAAATAAATCGTAAATCGAAAATATTCGTTATTTATTAGTTATTGTTATTAGGGGGTTTCTCACCATCCTCCCAGTAGCTTATCTACCCTAATAACGAATATTTTCGATTTACGATTTACGGTTTATTTATTTATTAAGTTGGAGTTTATAAGTCGGTACTCGAACCTATGAATAGTGGCTATATATTGGATAAGTTGGCCGAGTTTTCTAACTACTGCGAGTATTTTATTTTTATTTTTAATAATATTCGTTATTAGGGTAGATAAGCTAACGGGAGGATGGTGAGAAACCCCCTTAGTGTAGATAAGCAATTGGGAAGATAGTGAGAAACCCCCTTATGCTTTTACCCAAAACCGCTGATTTAGATACCTATAATGTTATTATAATAATGTTATTGGTCAACCATCCTGAATACCCTTCTGCCACCCATTCCGCGAATAATTGACCCGAAAACTAAAACAAAGACAATAATCATAGAAGGGACACATTTGAAAGGCACTCAGGCGTGGGTGAATTGAGTTAGCCGTTACTTTGTGGACCTTTTATGAGATTTTCTCTCCCTCTGACCCTCGCGAAACCTTTCTTTATCCACTCACTCCTACAACGTATTATATCGCATCATACAAAATGGATTATAGTTGCCCAAAGGCGCATCTTGATGCAACATATCTATTTGGTACGCTCTGTGGCGTAGGTTACATGTTCAATATTATATTATTCATCAACCTAGACGTTCATTTATTGTGAACTGTCAATAGTTATCAAATATCGTGATATTTATGATCACAGATGTCTAAATTACAAAATTCCGCATCGCGAACACACGTGATAAACATTGATGCGTAGGCCACACGTTCAATATTCTGAATGTTTCCGAAATCTAAAAACTATTTTTGAGAGGGCATTACCAAAGAATACATTAATTAGTCCCATTTAAATCAAATTCTAGACGTATTGACTCTTTTTTACAAAAAAGGGTTGGAAGATTTGTTCAATTTTCAAACGATAGATTCTATTAAACCACACAAATTTCAAATCATATAATCATACAACAAAATAAATCAATACATAATCTAGTCAACACAGTTTTGAGAATTTTAATTTTAGTTAAATTAAAATCATTAAAAAATAAATCCGAGAACGAGTTTCGTGACAAAAATACCTCACATTTTCTATTTATTTAAGGTCTTACAAACTAAAATATTAAATTTTTTTTTACACACTTATTTTGTTTAGACATTATTAAAAAATCATAAATACTTATGATCAAAAATACTTAGAAGAAGTACACTCTATTTAATAATTTATCATCGTGCGTTTTGAGCATTTTTATTGCTTACTTGAATGTAGGTATATATTAAAGCAAGTTTTTAATGAAATAAATTTTTAAATTTTTAAAAATTTGATACGGGGAATAATCGGTCTTTCTCATAGGAACCTCCCTGTACAGTATTCTCAGCTGCTGGTCAAGTTTCTGACAGATGGCGGTGTGAGTTAATTTATTGACGCAACACTTGGTTATCTAGGTTAGGTAACCATCCAGTAGATGGCGTTGTGTTTCGTTATCCACAGAGACGCATGGGCGGGTCAGCTAGTTTTTAATATAGTAAGGTTATACCGTTGGTCGTTGGCAGATTTGTTAAATTTTCAAACGTAATATTGTATTACACAAAAAAAATTTAAATCATAGATATAATCCTACAGTAAAATAAATCAATACATAATCTAGTAAAGATAATTTTCAGAATTTTAATTTTAGTTCAATTAAAATCATTCAAAAATAAGTCCGAAAACGTGTTTTGTGACGAAAATACCTGTTTGTCTAGAACAAATTATTTCAAATTTTTTTACACAATTATTTTTCTTACACAAAAAATCATAAATACTTATGATAAACAAATATTTAAATGCTAGGGCCGCATCTGCGCCTATCATCACGAAGCTTCGCGTAAACGTATTCTTTTTTCAAATTAAAATAATAACCTACGTTTACGCGAAGCTTCGTGACGATAGGCGCAGATGCGGCCCTAGCATAAGAAGTACACGATATCAAAAAAATTATTATCACGCGTTTGAGCACTTTTATGGCTTACTTGAATGTAAGCAAATTTTGAATGAAATAAAGTCGATATTGAGTTATTGGTTAAACTTTTGGGTACGGAGAATACTCAATCTTTCTCATCGGCACCGCCCTGTGCAGTTGCAAGTTGCAAGGACACGATCGCAAGTTGAAATTTGACTTCTCGGCAGCTGGTTAATGGGTCATATAAACGCCAGAAATATTCTTACCCCTTGAAAACTCCGCGTATTTTTGGTATCCTAAGTTGTTATTATTTTTTTTTATGAATAATTTTACAAAAACGAAAAAAAGTTAGTCAATCAATAAAGTCGAAAATAATCTTAGCCATAAAAGGGTATTTTTAAAAAGTTGTTTCTTATGTAACTTCATATTTATCTAATGAAAAAACAAAATTATTTAGTACTTTGCGCTTATATTTTTTTAAACTTAATTATTAATTAATAATTTTATTTTAATTTCATTACATTGAAAAGGTAGGAAAAGCTTCAATGTATCCAAAACATATTTTTTAATATTCATAATGTAAACCGATTCGTAGTAAAGATAAATCTAAATAGTGATTTGGCGTATAACTTCATCTTAAGTAGCATTTAAAGAAATACTGTGGTTTTTTTCACATAAATATCTATTAGGGGGTTTCTCACCAACCTCCCAATAGCTTATCTACCCTAATAACGAATATTTTCGATTTACGATTTACGGTTTATTTATTTATTAAGTTGGTGTTTATAATTCGGTACTCGAACCTACGAATAGTGGCTATATATTGGATAAGTTGGCCGAGTTTTCTAACCACTGCGAGTATTTTATTTTTATTTTTAATAATATTCGTTATTAGGGTAGATAAGCTAACGGTAGGATGGTGAGAAACCCCCTTACTGTAAAAAGTAGACCCTCAGAAAATTTATTTCCCACAAATAGAGAGCTCTGTCGTTAATTTTCAAAACAATATTTTATTCTAATTGGATTATATTAAAAAAGGTTTGCCTAAATTCGGAAAGATGGCGGTAATGAAATATTTTTATAATGATTTTCGAATAATATCATTGATATAAAAGATGGGATATAAAGGACGAGATGGCAATAATTTAAAGCAAATAATTTAGATAAAATGTATTTTAATAATTAAATAAAAATGTAAATTTGCCATCCTCGATTTAATGTTCGAAGACGATTCAATGTGCGCTTTTAATATCACCGTGACGACCCACGTTTACGGTACCGTGACGGCACAAAAAAAGCAATAATCATACGTTTCTTATCACAATAATGCTGCAGCTCTACGATATACAAAATAATGGTGAGACAAAAGATGAGATAAAAAATGTACGTACGTCTGTTTCGTTTCGTACAGTAGTACTTTGGAGGTAACAGTCCTACGTACATTGTACGTCTCATCTTTTGTCTCACCATTATTTAATGTGTAAGAAAGAGCTGCAGCATTATTGTGATAAGTAACGTATGTTTATTGCCTTTTTTGTATCGTCGCAGTTCCGTAAACGTGAGAATAATAAAAGCGACTAATGAAAGCATCCTCCAAAATGAGACGTTTGATGTGTTTATAAAGCCGGATCTCCAGCACCAACATTACCTTAAACTTCGCTTTCAACATTTCAAGAACATTTTTGGTTTTTTTCCACATTGTCGTCTCCTGCGTTTGTTTGAACATTTATTTTATTTTATTTTAATTTATTTAAACGCTCGTAGGGCTTTTACATATATAAAGCAATACATGTATTGATTCATTACAATGAAAATAAGAGTTGATAAAATACAGTTAAGTGACAGAAAATATAAGGAACATAATATAGGTTACATAAAAAATATGAGTTGACAAAATGTAGGTAATATAGAATATAATTGAAGTAAAAATGGATAGTCTGCCCATATCCTAAAAATCAACAATAATATTAATAATAAATAATATTAATAAAAATATTAATAATATTAATAAAATTTATTAATATTTTTAATAATATTAATAAAATTTGTCTTCATAATAGTTTATGAACTAAGTAGAAGTAGATACGTTTTTAGATTTTCACGGCCAAAAGCCTTTTCGTTGTTTGTTTTTGGGGTGTTATGCCGTGTTGTGCTACCTCCTTCTTTAGCCGACGTTTCGGACAGCGTTGCAGTATCCATCATCAGGGCAGATCCGGCAGATCCGTCGAAACGTCGGCTAAAGAAGGAGGTAGCACAAAACGGCATAACACCCCAAAAACAAACAACGAAAATAAGTAGAAATAGTTCACATATACGACGTTTAAAGTTTGCCAAATTCAAATTCAAACATTGGAACGCGGTAGGCGTACCTACACACATAATGTGTCTACGCACCGCACACTTGACGTTTGACGTTTGCGTAAATAATTATGTCGATGTCAAGATGACTTCAAGAGAAAGAGATGTATCAGGGAGAAAACACAGATTTCAAGTTAGACCTACCAGATACCTCAACATTTTAATAGATATTTATCAGGAAAGATTTCTGACTAACATCAATTCGTACACGACCTAAAGGTACCATCTGAAAATTTCTAAATAACAATTCTTATCATAAATTTTTATATACGTTTATTAGTTTGCTACAATAGATTCATATATTTAGACTTTATTTAAATTACTCTAAGTATTATTAAGACGAGTTCTTGATAGAAGGTTATGCATTTAACTCATAATTACGCTAAACATCTCGTACGATTTATTCACCATGACAAGACCCCACCGTGCGGTTGTTATCAAAAATGGACTTTTCCCCGCCCCTGCCTTCCCCGCTTCGCCAGGGGAGGACAATGTTTTCCATCGGCCACGGAAAGCGCGAACGTCTGTGTGTAAGGCCACGCCCCCGTTGATAAAGTTTAAAGTAAAATTTAAGAAGAAGACATGCGAAATAATGCAAAATCATACAAAATCATGTGTTTTTGGTTTGAAAATTTAATTACATGGAAATATTATAAATACTTCAATTAAATACTACGAGTAGAACACATCTTGGCCTAGGAAGTAGTCGAGTATTTTTTTAATAAGCATTTTTGTAGGCCTGGAAAAAATGATTTTAAGTGCAAAATCTCCTACCAATGAATCCCTTTTCGGATAATATTTTATTGTATAATGTGGCAAATTAATTTCTTTAGAAAGTGGTCGGAAAGTATTTTAATATTTGTGCCAGAATTTCACAAAATAAAACAAAACAATTTGGCACTATTTTTTACGGCATGGATCAAAGTGGGCAGTGTTCAAGGAATTTCGAATTGAGAATTAAACCTTATGCCGTTATGGCATAAAGGCTACCTGCATTTGCAACAGTGAGCCCATCCGTACCACCACGACGCCCCGATGTCGGTGGCAGACGGTCGTCTCTACACTTCACGCCGCTTGGTTCCGTGAAATCGTTTTTAAATGTTCTTGTTATATTAATAAACAATGCGAAAGAAAAGAGTTAATGTTTTTTTACTGGCCTTTACGAAATCAACTTGTAAAAAGCAACTCTCAAATAACTTCTCCAATCATTCCAAAAGAGTATTGTCAAGTATTTTAAATCCCTCCCAAAAAGAGGCGAGGATTCTGATGTCGAACATTTCATGGACAATGGGATCATCTTAATCAAAGGTGGAAGCAAAAGTTGTCGCAGGAGACGAAAATGTTGAAGCAAGAGACCAGGCTTAATAGTAACCATAATATAATTTGTTATGACTGCTTTGTTTTCAGCGGCTCATGTTACGGTAATATTAGAGTTCTCAAATGGATCTTATGGTGAAAAAATCGATGCGTATTAATTTATGGATAATATTATTAGCACCTCGAGTAAATTGATGGGACCTTATTTTGATTAGGTATTTATTCATTGGACCATTTACAACTTATAGATGTGAACGCTAGCCATCACGGCAGAGAACATCACGACACAACACGGAGGCGTCTGCTAATATCTACAGGAATTTCAAAAACTGAACAAATCGGACTAATATCGGAGGCGTCTACTAATATCTACAGGAATTTCAAAAACTGAACAACGCGGACTAATATCTATGAGAATCCATGTGTTGACTAAGGCGCTCCGCCCACTGAGGCAACTGAAAACCAACTAAAACCGGCTGTTTTCTCTGTCTTGATTGGTCAAAAAGCTTGTTTAACCATAGATGAAGAACAATCAGCTGACAGCTCGCAACCGCCCAGGGTAATCAGCCGTGACAGTCGCAAGATGGTCGCAAGTCACCGCTTGCGTTACCATTGACAACGGGGTTTTGTGTGATTGTGTAGTGTGCGGGTTATCACATTGTCATACAAAGACAGTTGGCAGTTGAGAGTTTTCAGTTGCCTGAGTGGGCGGAGGCGCTAATATCTATAGGAGGTATGTTGGAACAATATCTATGGGAACCAAAGTGAGGACGAATATCTACAGCTCAAACTGCTGACTAATATCTACAGAACAGATGATGTAGACGAATATCTACAGTACTGGCAGAGGTTGGATTTGCAATTATGTATAGCATATTGGCATAACGTAATATTGCGTTTGCAGTTTAAAGAACTTTCTTTTGTATCACAAACCATGTTACACAAACCTAGCGTAGCCGCTAAACAACTCGAAAACTGGGATGTTTTTCTTGCCTTGACGCGAGCAGGCGCTACAAAGGGGGCACTTTCTTTTGTATCACAAACCATGTTCCACAAACCTAGCGTAGCCGCTAAAAAACTCGAAAACTGGGATGTTTTTCTTGCCTTGACGCGAGCAGGCGCTACAAAGAGGGCAATTTCTTTTGTATCACAAACCATGTTACACAAACCTAGCATAGCCGCTAAACTATTTGAATACTGGGATGTTTTTCTTGCCTTGACGCGAGCAGGCGCTATGCCAATTTCAACATTACAGAAAAATACGTAATATTATGCAAAAACTTCATGTACGTACTTTAAACGTTTAAGCCTTTACGTAATTGAAGTAATTTATGCTTTTTCGTACAACCTCTTGCTCAGCTGCCCTCTGTAGATATTAGTCCCACCTACGCTCCATAGATATTCGTCACCACTGGGACCATCATAGATATTAATCCGACCTTAGCTCTGTAGATATTAGTCTTCACTCTGAAGGTCATAGATATTTGTCCAACATATGAGCTGTAGATATTCGTCCGACATACAGGCTGTAGATATTAGTATCTGGAGTCCACAACACGCCTTACAAGTGTAACTCCACCATACGCTGTCGCAAAAGATACAGAAACACCCTTCAGAATCAAAAAAATAAACTTTAAATCTTCCACACATTTTTAGGTAGATCTACGTCATTATTGTGCCTACTAAATCATTGTCCCATCAGAACAGTTGCCAATATTATCTTGTTTGTCATTTACTTTGCATAAATATGTACGAGTAGCTAATTATGTTTATTACTTTTTTGTGATGATTTCTGTTATCATCCATGTATCTAAATTTTTGGGCAACCTGCTTGTTTTTTATTTTCTTGTCCAACAGATCCAGTCTGGAGCCAGTGAGACGATGGCATCTCCAATTGGGACATTTTGTGAGGTTGAAGGTAGTGTGGAAGGGAAGGATATGAGGAGAGGAAGGTGGGGAAGTACCTGGTTGTTCAGATCTGGTCACCAAACACGGCTAAAGCCATTTCAACCAAATTTTCGATTCTGAATGAATATCTTACACCAGGACGATACTGAGAGTATCTTCCACTCTGCCAAGCTAAAAAGCACCGAAAATCGGCGTTTAATGGTATGACCGTTCAAATTTATTAAAACCAAAAAGTTGCTCGACGATTGCATTGCATGGACGACTTAATGACGAGAGTTTAAAACACCCCACTAATAAGAAGAATCCCAATTCGTGATTTTAGCGTGGCATGTGCTCCCATCACCTGAGCTATCCAGTATTCAGTCACCCCGATAATCCACCCACATTCAACCCTTCTTATTTGTTGCCAAATCCGCAAAAACAAAAATCACATTTACAACTGGCAACCCCTCAGTTTCGAAAACAAGATGGCAGCTTCTTATATCTTTGATCGAGTTAGTTATCCTCGTGCCTTCTCGAAAACATTCAGGTGGTAGAATGTATTTTTAGGGGAAGGGGCCATTTATCTAGTTAGATGCTTCGGGAGGGGAGGAAATAATATAATAGAACTCCCAAACCAATCTGCCACTCTCGGCTACCTCTGCTGTCTTAATATAACCTATTATCTAAGGGTCGTGCAGGGTTGGATTACAAAACTGTTTGGATGCAGTCTAATGATGTAAAATATTGTTATTATTTCATCAGATATTGCAGCCACTCAGAATAGTAGACCTCGTGTCTAAAAAGTATGTTTCGGATTTTACCTTATTTAATAAATCAAAACCAAAATTTCCATTAAAATCATAAAATTTTTGTTAAGTACTTATATATCTACCCACCCAAATATGAAGCATATGTTTTATGTAAAATTTTATTATTCAAATAAGGAATTATATATTCTTTCCAAAGAAATGTCAGTATCTCAATGACAATTCTTTTTCAAACTTTCATCTGGCAGATACCGACCATGATATTGAAAAAATGCGAATAAGAAATTCCAAATAATAAACACGATGGTTTCACATTTTATAAATCATATTTAACCGCCACCATCTTGAAACGGAACCGAATGCCTATAAGTGTGTTGTCTGTGTTATATATGTCTGTATATATATTTACCCTTTTTATTATATTTTTTATTTTCTATATTGTATTTTCTCGTTTGTTTCTGCTTTGGCAGTTTAGCGGGTGCTTATAATGAAGTGTAAAACAAAACAAAAAACTACAAACAAATAAAGACAGATGCACAAAAGTAGAATTAGAACAGGACAGTCAATTAAATGACAGTCAGTCTATTAGTCCATATAATACTATTTTAATATATTAAATAAAAATATACGAAGTATCAACAAAAACTTTGATGAACTTCAATTACTAATTAAGAATTACAAATTAATATAGATATGACCGGTTGATGGTTGGTGGACATCGCGTTTGGGTCTCACCCAGGCGTTCCATGTTCGATTCCTCGGCTGGCTAAGTCCTCCACCACAACACAAGCAACATCTTCCGCTTAGTGTGGTGGTAGTAGGAGATTTTCGAATGTTGTTGAGTTATTCGTAACCCGGGACTGTTTGTCTTTCTTTTAAAAAAAAGAAAGAAAGATAAATATATAATTATCCTCACTGACTGATAAATATTCAGCCTTATCCACTCAAGCCCTTTTTGCCACATTATGGCACTATTTCCAAAACCTCGGATTGCTTTGTTGCCAAGATGTGGTAAATTATCAAAAAAAATTTTTTATTAAAACTAATATATAATATATTGTACATTCAAAATATAACAAAATAAATATTCTCTAGATTCTTTAAAATGTTTTAAGGTTAAAGATTTAATTATATTTTTTTTATTAATCCTACAAATATGTGATAATAGACAAAAGATAGGGGAATTCATTGGCTATATAGAACTATAATCAGTTTGCATGTCTCCATAATCAAATTCGGAGGTATGATTTTTTTAATGTGGGCGGAAAAATTTCCTTTAGCACTCCGAGAAAAAAATATTTTAATTGCTCTGTCGCTCCAGTGGTTATGTTTTAATAATTACATACATCTCATACGTAATCAAATTGAATTATATAAAAAATGATTGTGTGATAGTATACACTTTAATACTGAAGTCAATGAAAATAAATAAAAAAATAACTATAAAAATAAGTCAAACAATGTATCCACTCTTATATTTTTTCATCATTTGATTTACCAGGCTCCCAGCGCGATGGACTGGTAAGTGAGTTTATTTGTATATTAGCACTTGGGGTTAGGTTTAATAGTTGGCGTCGTTGTGAGGAGAATAAGTTTTTATTATCTCCTGAGGCGTATGAAAACCTTGTGGTGGTATCTGTAATGCAACTAACTTCGTGATAATACATTAAACACGTACAGTAAGGTTTAATGGATGGAGTGGATACACATAACATAGTTGTAATATAAAAGTATTTTGTGTTATGACTTATGACCCACTTGGTCAACATAAGTCACCTGTTATTAATAAGTCTTATCGTAGAATTACATGTGTCACTATTTCGCATGTTCGCATCAGTATTTACTGATCAGTATACAGACAACTGGATCCTTCGGTTGAAATCAAATGCCGCATTGAGCGAGCTCGTGCAATCTTTATCCGGACGAAAAAGATTTAGCATGAAAAACCTTGGATTACGAATGCGAATGGTCAGATGCTACGTGTTTTCAGTATTATTTTATGGAATAGAAGCATGGACACTTACTGAAGAATTGATAAGGCGACTAGAGGAATTCGAGATGTGGATCTACAGAAGAATACTTAAAATAAGCTGGATGGACAGAGTTACGAATGAAGATGTTATGGTTCGGATGAATAAAGAAAAATAAGTTATTCAAACAATAAAAATCCAAAAACTTGATCTAGGATGAGACATCTGGAGAAGTACGAGATCTTGCATCTCATAATGCAGGGAAAGATTGCCGGAAGACGGGGCCCTGGAAGAAGGAGGACATCGTGGCTGAAAAACTTGAGACAGTGGATTGGCCAATCTACTGTAGAGCTGTTCCGGGCCGCAGTAGACAGAGTCCGCATAGCCAACATGATAGCCAACGTCCGTTGAACGGACAGGACACGAGAAGAAGAAGAAGAATACTGATAACAGCCGTCGGAATTTGTAAGCCATTACACGATTTGAGTATACTGACGTTAGAACTGTTGTCAGTACGTCAGTATTAGCCATTACATGAGTCAGTATTCGAATTAGTATCTATTAAAATACTGATGCGATTAGATGTAAGCCACTACGCAAAAATCTTATAAAGGGTTTGGAATCGTTCAAATTCTGCGAAACAACCCGTTTAAAGTTGTAAGTCACTAAAAATAAATTTTACCTTTAAGATATTTGTTGTTAGTTAAGTCAATTTGGGAGGCAGGTGTGGGAAACATTTATTTGATAACCATTTTCTCAACTCCCCTGCTATAGCTCATCCCAAGAGGTTCACTACTTTTGGTGACTTAGCAGGTGTGTCCGGGTTCATAGGGTGAGGATTATCTAGGCCTTGCAAATTCATTTCTCCATCTACTGCGTGGTGGGTGCAATAGGTAGAGACTTGTTGAGGGCCCTTTTTATCTCTCCAGCCGGACTCTCTCGACCTCATGGATGGATTCTGGATTCTGGATGATGGATTCATACGTCCGTCACTCCTGGCCCCCTAGCACACTCGATCGATAAGGATTGTATCGATAACTTTCGGTAACTTATCATCGTTCCCTAGGACAACTGCAGATCGCTACCAAACAAACAACAGTTGATATCGAATATATTAAGTACACTTAGTCATTGTAAACTGTCACTTATTCGTTGGAGATCTGCAGTCATGCTAGGGAACGATGAGAATTTACCGAAAGTTATCCTGCCAATACTTGTCAATCCAGATTCCTACCCACCCCTCATACCATTTTCCCTCCACACAGCATCCCCAAAGATAACATAAGCCCTGAGGATTTCTTTTTCCTTTATTTATTTTTTAATTTCCCTGAGGACTTCTTTTTTGTATGGAGCTAATTTGTAAAGTAATTAATTTATTCTTTTCATGTCAATCAAAGATTTGCACCAAAAATATCCCCCCAAATCATTCAAATTATTAAACTTGTATTTACGCATAACAAATTAGTAGGTGGGAAGGAGAAATTCAACTGGATTTCTGTAGGGAAAGATGGACCAAAACTGTCCCCTGGAAAAATAGGGTCATCACAATCTAAACGTTGTATTTTTAAAATAAAAAACAATTTAATAAATTTAATGAACATTGGCCAAAAACATTCACTCCAAAATCGCTGTCATGAGAAAACAAGCATTTAAATTATATACTTTCTTAAATCGTTTTTTTTTTTTTTTTTTAAACTAAGCGCCTCCGCCCACTGAGGCAACTGAAAACTCTCAACTGCCAACTGTCTTTGTATGACAATGTGATGGCCCGCACACTACACAATCACACAAACACCCGTTGTCAATGGTAACGCAAGCGGTGACTTCCAACTAGCCCTGCTGATTGCCCTGGCCGGCCGTTGCTAGTTGCCAGCTGTCGGCTGATTGTTCTTCGTCTATGGTTAAACAAGCTTTTTGACCAATCAAGACAGAGAAAACAGCCGGTTTTAGTTGGTTTTCAGTTGCCTCGTCAGCGGAGCGCCTTAAGGTGATTGTCAAAAGATAGAATATCATATTCTACTCTTTCATAGATGGCGCGCGTATAATTATTTTACTTATAAACGCTTTTTCAAGTTATACTTTTGAAATATTAACCAAATTAATTGGTCCCCCCCTTGGTGAGATTAAGTAAGATTTGGTGGGACCCCCAATCTTTTTCTGATTTTTCTCTTTCAGATTTTCGATTGAGTTTCGCTAAAATTGTCTTCATTAATTAAAAAAAAAGGTTTTTCTCAATCAGATTTAAAATATAATATCATATTTAATAATTAATAATCTACTCGTGCATATATGACGCTAATCTAATTAGTTTAGGAAGAAAAATCTTTCAAGTAGATGAACTATTTATTTGCGCCCGTACATGTGGTATATGAGTATGAATACATAGTTTTGTTCGTATAAAAATTCAAGAAAGAAACAAATTCAATCAATTTGTGAGGCGGGTCCCGCCGACCTCCCTTTTCAGTCGAATTTTAGTATTGCTTACATAAAATATGATTTCTAGGGAGTGTTGGTGATATACGAAACCATATTATGAATTTATATTGTTATTGGGTTGGGATACGTTTTTAGATTTTCACGGCCAAAAGCATTTCGTTGTTTGTTTTTGGGGTGTTATGCCGTGTTGCGCTACCTCCTCCTTTAGCCGACGTTTCGGACAGCGTTGCAGTGTCCATCATCAGGGCAGATCCGGCAGATCCGACGATGTGTGTCACATGATGATGGACACTGCAACGCTGTCCGAAACGTCGGCTAAAGAAGGAGGTAGCGCAACACGGCATAACACCCCAAAAACAAACAACGAAAATTATATTGTTATTGTTTCCAAAGAAAAGAACAACGGATGACAAACATAAGTTCTGACTCTTGTGTGGTTTTCATAACATAAATAGAAGATTTGTGACGAGATACGAATGGTTTTGGATGTCCAAAGCTCCTTTTCAAACTCCCCTCCCATACTTATAATCCCTCCATTATTGTTAATCGAACTTTTGGATTATTGGACCATTTAATTTTTTTTGTTTGTTTGTTTTTATCCTGTATAAATTAGTTAACAATAATATGCAATGTCCAGAGACCCTAGCACGCTCGCTCTATAACGATCGATAGGATAACAATCGGTAATTTCTCATCGTTCCCTAGAATGACTACAGATCGCCAACGAATAAGTGACAGTTCACAATGACTAAGTGTCCTTAACATATTCGACATCAACTGTTGTTTGTACGTTAGCGATGTGCAGTTGTCCTAGGGAACGATGAGAAGTTACCGATAGTTATCCTATCGATCGTTCTAGAGCAAGCGTACTAGGGCCTCAGAGTTGCTAAGTCAGATTCAATTGAATGTACCTGCGCGTTCACAACACTCTCTTCTGTCCCGTTCAAAGTAGATCAATGCAAAACAAACTGTAAACAAAATTCTTGCCTGAATTAGACTACATAATAATTACAATAACATATTATCCAAAGTGGACATCTTCAATAGCGTACTTACCAAATATAAAAAAGTCTATAAAAGAGTATTTCTCCGATGTTTCGCGAATAATGTTATGTTTCTATCGTTTATATTTAAACTTCTGTTATGATTTGAATTGTATGTGCAACCTGTCTTCTTATGGTTACCAATGTATTAATATATTTTTGTTTTATGAAATTTTTCGTTTTATATAATTTTTGGCTTCATATTCCTTTCTTATAAATTTAATTATTTCTTATTCCTTATTATTTATTATGCTGTGTTATTAGAGGAAAAGTCACAGAGAGGAAATCCATATTTGGTTTTATTTTTGCTATGTTACTTATGGACAAACTGAAAAAATATAAACTTTCGATTTCCCGAAAATGATTAAATAAATAAAACCAAAATGTCATTCAAAAATACTAATTTCTTAATTTTTGTTATTAAATCTCTAACTGACAACCCTGATTTAATAGAGTAAACTCTCAGTACCCTACGAATTGCAAATAAAAATGCGAATGTATATCGATGTTATTTTTTATTATAATTTGATATTATTTCTCAGTTCTTATTTTGTTCAATATAATACTGTTTCCCTCCTGTATACCACTGTAAACTAAATTCTCATGTAACACATTATTGTAAAAGCCATTTGTGGCGTTCAAATAAATACATAAAAAATAAAATAATAAAAAAAATTGGCAACCTTGTTTATGCTATCTAGTCCGGAGAGAGCCTGGAATATAATTCTCGCTGCCATTTAGCGCCGAATCAGGGATGGCACGAACCAGGACTGAGAGCCGCCCCCCACTTGGTGGTGGGAGAGAAAGGCGGTGGGAGGGGATAGGGGGAGTGTGGGGGGAGGCACTCATGTGGAAAATTAGCCTGTCTTACGTGACAAGGATGAGACGGCTACGGTGGATTTTTCGACTCATTTTCACATATTTATGTGCGATTTGTTTCGCTTCGGCGAATTCAAATTTTTAAGGGAATATTAAATTTTTATACTTACTTTTTTGTTGTTGTTAAAATGCATTTTCGTAATAGGCTTTCGTTTGTTTTATTTTTTTTGCGAAGGGCCGGTAGTACTCGCCCAAAAAGAAGAAGAAGGAGAGATACGACAATACGAATGTTGGAGAGAGCGCGCTAATATATAAAAAAAAACTATACAATTCAATCGAAAATTTTTAATAAGAAACGACTCGTTAACAAAAGAGAAAATCTCTCTTCAACACCTTAAGTAGCATTTAAAGAAACACCGTGAATTTTCATACATGTAACTTGTAAAATAACAGAAACAAACATGTATTTTCGGCTTTACAAATCTTCAGATATTATCTTTAAAAATTACACATATTTTTTTACGAACTTAGGAACTTAAAGTGTTCATGGGACTTACGTTATAAATCGGTAGAAAATCGGAATTCCGGCCCTTAATGTTCATGTTTTTTTTTCTCTTATGTTTTATTTATTTCTATTCTAGAACATACATTTTACAAATGATTACATACTTCTCATTGACTAAGCGTAGTAAAGTCCCGTTTTATCTCGATCGTTTTGCATTTCTACTATCTTAAAATTTGATTGTAAATGCCGTTTCCGTTTCGATATGGTGGTGGTCGTGTTAAAGGTTCAGTAAAGATTCTTTTGCAAATGTGAAATCGTTGTGTTTATTGAGCGTAGCAAAGTCCTGTTTTAACTCGACCGTTTTTCAATTCGTCTATCTGTAAATTTAATAGTACGTCCCGTTTTCGTTACGAGCTGGTGGTCGTTTTAACGGTTCAATAAAGATTCTTTTGCAAATCTAAAATGTTGTATTTATTATACGGACTTTTTGGTCGTTTTTTTAAATTTCATGTACCTACCTACCCACTTCCAGGGCAGGCAGAAAGTTTGAAAAAAGAATAGTCATTGTGAGATAGTGACGTTTCTTTTGACAAATTGTACAATTAGGCGCTCCGCTGACGATGCAACTGAAACCAAACTAAAACCCGCTGGTTTCTATGTCTTGATTGGTCCAAAAGCTTGTTTAACCATACATGAAGAACAATCAGCCGGCAGCTGGCAACTAGCAACGGCCGGTCACGGAAACTAGCAGTGCGAGTCGCGAGTGCATCGCAGTCTGATAAATCAACTGTCATCGCAGTCTCAAAAAAACTAGAAAATTGACAACAAAACCGGCGAACCATGGTAACCGAGCAAACTGGCAACGGTTGGCTACGGCAACTAGCAGTCATTGCTTGCGTTGCCATTGACAACGGGTTTTTGAGAAATTGTGAAGTGTGCGGGCCATCACATTGACATACACAGGATAGCGAGTTTAGTTGCAAACAGGTTTTTATCAGTTGCATCGTCGGCGGAGGCACATTATTTAAAAAAAAAGAATATAATATGCATAAAATATAATATGGTTCATAATTAAGTAGGTAGGTTTTTAAGTACCTACCTCTTACAAATCTTATAATTTCAGGGATTAAAAAAAAAAGAATAATATGATTTTCTTCTGTCTTTTATGTCCGGGTTAAATCTTCCCCACAGGAAAAACTTAACCCTTCCACACACTTTTCCACAAATAGTCAATCCATGCTATGTAATTGTACTATTAAAGAATAATAAATACAAAACAATACAAAAACAACACGTCAACCTTCCAGACAACCAAATGGGAAAATAATTCACCGACTCCAGATATTTTCATATCAGAGGGTTCGGCTCGGCAGAACTCTTTATTGGACCTATACATATAAATCCTACTGATCCCTCAATATAAATATTTAAAAAATCTTTCGTAATCCTAAATGTATTGAAAATTATAGATTTTTGCATTTTTATATATAAATTCTGTGACAAATCTAATAAGCCTACATTTTTAATGACAGAACTAGGTATAATGCCAGTAGCCGAAATAATTAATGGTAATATTTTTATAGTCTGAGAATGCCAAATTATTTTAATCTCATTTACTAAATCTGTATATTTTCTTATTTTTTCAGAACTAGATTTTTCAACATTACAGGAATTTGGAATAGCTACATCAATGATGTAAGTTATTTTTTTTAATTTTGTGTTGTAAAACCACATCGGGTCTATTATGACTAATTGTTCTGTCTGTCAGAATCTGTTATTTTATAATAATAATTTCAGAGGAAATTTTTATTATAAGAAAAAAAATAGAAATATACTTTTCGAACATGAGGTCTACTGTTCACAGGACTACTAATATACTTTTTTCTGTTCTTTGAAATGTGATATATTATTTGAATCTGTAGAAACAATATAAAATTTCTCAATTTTTGGTAAGTCGAGTTACATCCTTCGGACCCAACAACTAACACTTTACCTGATAAATAAGCCGGGAGTGAAGAATGACGTTGTCACACCTCCCGTTGCCGTGCAATCCATTGTCCAATTTCAAATTGTTGTCAAAAACATCCATATTACCTATTGTATATTTGTTAACAAGACTTTGTAAACGTGGTATTGGGGAATGCCAACTATAGTTAGTATGAGATGTATGTATATAAAATGTTAATGTTTGTCTAGTTGTTCGTGTCGGTACATGTAGATTTATTAAATGCAGGAGTTCACAATTATGATAATATTTTATAGTTTGTGTGCGGTTATATAAATTAAAATAATTATTGCATCATTTTAAACCTACAAAATACCAAAATTGGAATCTTCAACAAAGTTGTTCATCTTGTTTGTGCGCCTCCCAAAGTTACTGTAAATGTATTGTAAAATTCACATCCTTTCTACAATTTTGTTACAAAATCGCAAACAAATATAATATAATCCGACTCCATGCTCCAATATTTGGTATTCCAAACATTTCGATTCTTTAATCAATGTTTTGCCAAACATCAAAACTCCCGCCTTTAAAAAAGGTATAAACAAAGAATAACACATTCGCCTGTTGCTTGATTTCCCAACAGGATCGGCCTGATTATAAATGCATTGAATAGCGGGAGAGAAAAACAAAAAAGCATTTTCCCGCTTTTTGTCCGGGTAGGTACCATTTAATCTAAATGACAGCAGGATATCGAAATGCCGCCATGTGGCAACACCGCTCCCGGAACCTGGCAACACCGGATAGGACTCGAGGAGGGAATTGTGAACGGAATTCAATGGAAACGAATTATTTTCAAATCTGCTGTGTTCTTTTTTTTTATTTAAATGAATATTTTTTTCTGGTGGCAGCACTGAAATAATTGAACCGAATATTAATTAGGCAACAGCGTTTCCTCGTGCGTATGTATGAGACATTTTCAAAATTTGAACTAATGTATGAAAAAATTATCAAACGAAAAATAATATTTTTAAATTTTCCTGTTTTTTTTTCAATAATTGAGTCTTAACGATAAATGTGGCACCTGAAATCACAATATCGCTTTCACTCTTAGATATATAATGTAGTGAACACTACCTACCACTGATTGTTGTAGAATGGGCAAAGAGCATTCACTCGCCGATCTAAACATCCCTAGAGCATCTGCAAGAATTCTAGTTCTTGTTTTCTCATTCTTGTTCGTTGGTATTCTACTAGTGTAAATCAGCCCTGGCCAACCTGCGGCCCGAGGACCGCATGCGGCCCGCGGCGCCCTTACGTGTGGCCCGCGGTCATGAATGAAGAAGTTTTTCTCTTTTTCTTTTGGGAATTAGTAGATCTCTGGACACGCAGCTAGTCCGATTGCGTAACAAGGACCAATCAGTGCAGATTAGTATTCAGATTTACCGACACTAATGCGATCGTACAAGTTGCGTATCCGCAGCTAAAGAGGTGCACTTATTTTAGTGGTATATTATTAATTAATACATTTCTTCTTTAGCCGTTAAACATGATTTCGAAGAAAAGGAAACTTCAGTAAGCGGTAGGAAGACGATTATTTCTTTATAACATGTATATTTCACCTTAAAAATAATCAGTTTAAATATTGTTTTTTATTTCAATTCTTTTATATATCGAGACACAAATAGACGTTTCTAATTTCCGCAAATTTTGTTTCAACTTAATATCTAATTATGTGAGACATCTTATCATTTTTATCAATGTTTATTATTTTATTATATGCTTCTGTTGTAACGTTCCGTTAGTAACGACCGGTCAGTGGTTCAGTGGGCATCGCGTTTGGGTCCCACCCAGGCGTTCCGTGTTCGATTCCTCGGCTGGCTAAGTCCTCCATCACAACACAAGCAACATCTTCCGCTTAGTGTGGTGGTAGTAGGAGATTTTCAAACGTTGTTGGGTTATCCGTAACCCGGGAATGTTTGTCTATCTTTTAAAAAAAAATAAAAAAGTTTAATTTTTTTTACTGTTTTATGTTTTCTTTATTGTTTTAATTTTGAAGTATTTAAATAAATGTGATAAAAAAAAAATAAAAAAAAAGCCTTTTATTTCTTGCAATAGGTGTGTTGCCGAGTTATAAAAACGTAATAAAAGTATAATTAATGTTATTTACAATATTTTTGAAAATGTTATATAGGTATCTTAAATTATTCATAAGCAAGAACCCCTCTCTCAGGCCTCCTCTAAAGAATTCCATTTACCTATCTCTTGAGCTATTTGCGGCCAGCAGGGGACTGTAATTTTTATTATTTCATCTGCCCATCTCGTGTGAGGTCTGCTTTTAAGACGCTTACCGTATGGGCCATTCCACTTTGTTACCCTGCTTGTCAACCTGTTTTCTTTATTGTTTTCTCGCTTTCAGTGTTTTATGTTTTCTTTATTGTTTTAATTTTGAAGTATTGAAAATAACCTTGATATTCAACTATTAAACTATTATGTAAAAGCCCACTAGGGCGTTTAATAAATAAAGTAAGAAGGTAGCACCCGGTGCTCAAAATACGAAAGAATTGCCCTTTTAACTTGCTAAACAAAAAGCTGTAACAAAAATCTGGACTGAAAAGCTCTAACAAATGATTTTATATATTTTTAATCGGTTGAGTGCCCCCTCCCCCCCACCCCCGCAGCCCTTGGAAAGTTTTGGGTTGGCCAGGCCTGGTGTAAATGGTGAAAACGGATTACCGTTTACATTAAAAGGAAAGAGTGCTCTAGTTCCAGCTCTAGCTCTATGCTCGTTTGGTCTAAATCCACCTTTAGATGTAAGTTTTGAAGGTATTTTTACAATGATTTTTTTAAAATGTAAAACAAGCCTCCTGAGACATAATGTTCTTTCAAAAGCAACTACTTCTAAACAATAACCTTAAAAAATTCTTGTAAACCCTTCAAAAATTGGCCATATTTTGTCAGAATGTATCCGACAGCTGTCATTTTTCATCGAAACTTGCAATAGCTCCTACATAGCGGTCGGTGAAAAATAACATTTCGTATTTTTAAATTTAAAAAATAACCATTAAAGTGCACTTTTTTTGAAATTCCGGCAACTGAATTGATTAGAACTAGTTAGCGCCTCCGCCCATTGAGGCAACTGAAAACTCTCAACTGCCAACTGTCTTTGTATGACAATGTGATGGCCCGCACACTACACAATCACTCAAACACCCGTTGTCAATGGTAACGCAAGCGTTGACTCGAGACTGTCACTGCTGATTGCCCTGGGCGGCCGTCGCTAGTTGCCAGCTGTCAGCTGATTGTTCTTCGTCTATGGTTAAACAAGCTTTTTGACCAATCAAGACAGAGAAAACAGCCGGTTTTAGTTGATTTTCAGTTGCCTCGTCAAATAATATCTAAATACTAAATACTTAATACTCGCCTTAATATCTAAATACTACATCTTTTTAAATTTATTTTTTTCGTCCACATTAAGCCCCGGTTTTGTAAATATTTTACCTTATATTTCACACAAACGGGGACCATATGACGTCACGAACTCTACCGCACGGTATTATACTCTTAGCCGGAGTTTTCGCGGGCCTAATAAAATTCAAACTTGTAGAATTATTTTATTTATGAAAACAAACTTCAAAAAAAAATATATATACTGGTATTTAAGTTTGCATGTCATCTACAAGAACATCTTTTTTATAAGTCAAAATTTTTTTCACCCAACTTCCTTTTTTTTTTCCTTATTGTTAACAAGCATTAAATATGTTCTACGACTGGTACTGGTCTGAAAAGGTTGAAAGAATCAAATTTAAAACTTAATCTTCAACTATACTTAAATGCCAAGACCCCCTTTCTGGTTGGTATTTGGTGTTTGGGGGATTTGGTGGCAGAGGAAGGTATTATTTGGATTTCCAGTCTCGAGAGCTCAACCTTTCATTTGGCCTATAATACCCGCTCCAGCCATAAACATATTTTATATGATATCGCTGCGGGGGAGAATAAAACAAAACCGGTAAGTCGCGCTGGAAGTTGCTACCGGGGAAGATAGTTCTTCGCAGTGCGGTTGATCTGCAAAGGAAATTATCTCTGGTTTTTATTTTATTTGTAATTTGTCTGTGGTTGCCAAAAAATCATTAACCTAAAAAGCTCTGCACAGAACATTAGCGCCTCCGCCGGCTGAGGCAACTGAAAACTCTCAACTGCCAACTGTCTTTGTATGACAGTGTGATGGCCCGCATACTTCACAATCACACAAAACCTCGTTGTCAATGGTAACGCAAGCGGTGACTCGCGACTTGCACTGCTGGTTGTGGTGGTCGGCCATTGCTAGTTGCCAGCTGTCAGCTGATTGTTCTTCGTCTATGGTTAAACAAGTTTTTTGACCAATCAAGACATATAAACCAGCCAGTTTTAGTTTGTTTTCAGTTGCCTCGTCAGCGGCGCCTTAGCGCCTCCGCCCACTGAGGCAACTGAAAACCAACTAAAACCGGCTATTTTCTCTGTCTTGATTGGTCAAAAAGCTTGTTTAACCATAGACGAAGAACAATCAGCTGACAGCTGGCAACTAGCAACGGCCGCCCAGGGCAATCAGCAGTGACAATCGCAAGTCACCGCTTGCGTTACCATTGACAACGGGGTTTTGTGTAATTGTGAAGTGCGCGGGCCATCACATTGTCATACAAAGACAGTTGGCAGTTGAGAGTTTTCAGTTGCCTCAGTGGGCGGAGGCGCTTAGAGCCTCTAACTGAAACTAAAACTTCCATCAAACTTCTATGACGGCCTACTCAATTTTACGATTTCTCAGCTTAATTAACCATAGACGAAATACATTCAGCTGGCAGCTGGCAACGGCCGGCCACGGCAACTAGCAGGGCGAGTCGCGAGTAACTGCTTGCGTTGTCATGACAAGGGTTGACATACACAGGATAGCGGGTTTAGTTGCAAACTGGCTTTTTTTCAGTTGCCTGAGTTGCCTCGTCAGCGGAGGCACTTAGTGAGATTTTCTATGTATGACATTAAGGCCCGGTAGTGAGCGTTAAAAAAAAGAAGAAGGGGAGATATGATAAGTGGAGAATGTTAGAGAGAGCGCGCTAATATTAAAGACGATAATAATTAGGCGAAAACTGAGAAAATGTTTAACAAAACGCTTAAAAAATGCTTATGTTGCATTTAATGGTACACTGTGAATTTTTTCATAGCTGTAACATGTTAAATGACAGAACAAAATGTTTTTAATATTTTTTGGAGCGATTTTTTTCTATTGACGGAATTTCATATAATTACCGTTTCGGCTCTACAAATGTACCTACGAATTTTATCTTCAAAAATAAGATATTTTTATATTTTTTTATAATCATAAAAACTTAAAGTGCTCTAGAGAAATATGTTATGAAACGGTAGAAATTCGGAATGCGGGGGCTTAAGGCCGCGCTAACCCGCTCAAAAAGAAGGAGAAGGAGAGATACGACAAAACGAATGTTGGAGGGAGCGCGCTAATATTGAAAACATTAAAATTCATTCTAGCGAAAATTGTGAAAATGTTTAATAAAACACGACACGTGGGGATTGTGTTAAGTAGCATTTAAAGAAACATTCATACATATAACTTGTAAAATAACAGAAACAAACGTGTAAATAAATTTCAAATAATTACCGTTTCGGCGTGGGGAATCTATAGATACTAGGTATATCTAAAAGAATAACATATATATTTTTTAAGAGCTTAAAAACTTCAACCGTTTTTGGAAAATATGTTAGATATCGATAGGAGGTAGGACCCTCCAAAAATCGTTAAAATTGCTTAGTTTGAATATCAACAATATATGTTCAGTATACAAACTAGACAACGTTATTACAAAAAAACAAAACGTACTGATGTAGAATATTTTCTACATCATCTGTCGTCATCATTTTCCATCTTAAAAATCGGTCCAGTGTTGGAGGTGAAAATGGGGAATACAAAAGGTCTATTTTGACGATTTTATTTAGTTATAGTTGTCGGTGTTATTAGCAGAGGTGGCTGCCAAATTCAATCGCATTTGCGATTTGTACAGGGTTAGCAGTCGTATACTATTAAAGTATCTGTTATATATATTTATTATTCGTGAAAAATTTTAAGTTGAGCACCATTCTTTTCCGATCGACTGGACCAAATTTGCGGGCTCTAAAGCGGAAGGTCTCGGCGGGAAGATCCCGCACATTAAACAGTGTAAAATATGGTCTAAAGCGCGCAACCACCCCCTTCCCTTCCCCCTTTCCACAGGGTGGTTTCACGGGGCGCTACTGCTGCGGTTGCCAGGTGGAATAATAATAATAAATAATTGGATTTAGGCACTTGGGTGGTTATTTTCGTGGAAGTAGATCCAGTTATTTTAGTATCTACCTATTTCGATTAGCACTTTAAGAAAGTTTCTAGTCAGGAGCAGGAAAGGTTCTACCAAATAATACCAATAATAATACGTATATAAGAATATTGTTATTTATTATATTAATATTGTTATTTCGGCTACTGGCATTATACCTAGCTCTCTCATTAAAAATTTAGGCATATTAGATTTGTCAAAGAATTTTTATATAAAAATGCAAAAATCAATTGTCATTTTAAATACATGTAGGATTACGAAAGATTTTTTAAAATATTTATATTGAGAGATCACTAGGATTTATCGGTCAAATTAGGAATTCCACCGAGCCGAACCCTCTGATATGAAAATATCTGGAGTCGGTGAATTATTTTCCCATTTAATAGTTTGGTAGATTAACATGTTGTTCTTGTATTGTTTTGTATTAATTTTACTTGTAATCCACTTGCATAACGTGGATTTACTAGATGATCATTTATATGGAAAAGTGTGTGAAAGGATTTACTTTTTCCTATGGGAAAAACTAAACCCGGACCTAAAAAATATGTACCTAACTTGTAAACCGCCAATGTTTTAAAGAATGACAGCGATTATATAGGGTATTTCAATAAAGACGCAAATGTAAATAAAACAATTTGTGTGTGAGATATCCACTCAATTGTTTTTATAATTTGAAAGTATATTTTATGGCAATAAGTAAGGAGTCTAACGTTGTTCAAATGTCCGCCGCAACTTTGCTTTGTGACACGTATTCGGGAGGTCCAGTTTTCAATGACTTTGTCGCATAAATCTGGCTGAATTTGCTGGATGGTGTTGGTTATTTTGACTTTCAGGCAGTCAATTGTTTGAAATTTATTTGCATAGTCCTGCAATCTAAGGTGAATGTTGAAAGAATATTCTACGCTACATATTTTCATGTTAAAATCGAGCGTTCCATTGAGAGACCCTATGCTGCGCGATAGTTTAATATTATTTGATTTATTATGCGGGTAGCTATTAGTGTATTTATTTTGTTTTTTTTAGGTCATATACAGTCCCAACTGTCCGTAGACCGTGGAATTACGGCATCCACAATTGTGATATGTTGTAAGACAAAAGGGAAAGTGATGGGGTAGAGGAAGTTTGGGAAGTACTCAGCTATTGAGATCCAGTCAAAAATGTTTATTGCAGAAACGGCGGACATAAAATGAAAATTGATGAAAAACATCGGCATTAATTTTGCAATAACTTTTTCCGAAAATAATAATGTTTCGTAAATCGTGGATCATCCGCATAACAATTTTATTTTATTTAATTAAACATTGAATGAAGTGGATCGGATGAAAATTCAAGTAAGTAGCTAGGATTGCAACCAACTTGAAAAAGGTGCTTTTGAGAAAAACGCGTTTAAAGTTTTCGCTTGTAACCGGTTCACTCCATTCTCCGTCCGCTTGCTTGGCGCGCACCGCTCCTAACTATATTTCAATTTTGAATTTGATGCCATAACTTTGGGAATGCATTTTCTAGATGTACAGGAAGATTTTTAGATAACAAAAAGGCAGGTTTTTGGGTCGGCGGGTCCAGACCCCTTAATTCAGAAACTACCAAAGGATTAAAAATGCTTTTGAGTTTCCATTTTTTTTCCTTTCAAGTTTTTAATAATGGCAGACATTAAATAAATATTTCAATATTAAAATCTTACATTCTTCTCAATCTTAGTTCGCAGTCAAGTCGAATATAACTCTACTAATTGGTCACCTCACTTTAAAATCTACTCCTGTTCCATTTAAGAATTATATACATTTATATGTTTCTGCTATTTGTAGAAACAAAAATTACAAACACTTGACCAATGGAATAATTGGCTGGGGTGGAACTTACAACAGCCATGTAAAACAGTTAGAAATTGCCCAAAAATCAATTATTAAAATTATGTACCAAAAAACCAAATCTTTTCCCTCCATGCAATTATTTAAGGAAACCGATATTTTGGACCTTAGACAGACCTTTAGTTTCCAGTGTCTTAAATTTATGTACACGCATCCTAAATACTTCTTAAAAAATTCAAATCACTCCAGCCTAAGACTTGGCGCCTGTGAGTATGCTGTACCCCACTGTAAAACTAGGTTGGCCCAAAGGCATATTAGTTTTATTGCTCCAAAAATGCATAATTCATTACGTGCAACATTTAAAGCCCCCACATGTCAAAATCTTAAATCTTATAAAAAATATATCAAAACTTGGCTAAAAAACACTGAAACAGATATCTTTTTCTTATAAGATTAAACAAAACCATTAATTATGTTTATCATCAGACAACTTTTAAAGTAGAAATATTATATTGCTTGCTATGTTTTTGTTTTTTTATTTTATTTTAATTACGCCTTTAACATTAATTCTTCATAAAATTTTACAAATGCAATAATAACAACAAATGCTGTTATTTTGCTCTATGTTTTAAGGCACTTTTAGTCTTTTACTTTTACTCTTTTTATACCTAAAAATAAACAAAATTCTTAAATCTCCTATTAACCATAAAATTATAATAAATTCAATATTATACCCACGCTCAGGCATTTGCCTTTGTGGGATTTTTTGTTCATTCAATATTATATTTAAGTATGTTATATACCTTTTATTATTTATGTACCTGATTGTATCAAAAAATTTTCAATTAAAAAAAAAAAAAAAGATTTATTTACAATTATTAAAACTCTCAGATAGAAGACTTTTTCCGACAACACTTTTATTTTTAAAATTGTGAATTGAGTCCATATCCCAACAAGAACTATTCGAACTATGCTTTAAATTAATGTAAGAACGAAATATAATAGAAAATAATAACCAAAAAATAATTCTTAGATACTATTCTTATTTAGTACTTCTATATAATTTAATTAGCATATTTATGGTTAATGTTCCACAAAATTATTACGTACATCACATGTTTGTAAAAGCCCGTATAGGCTTAATATAAATTTAAAGCAAGCTAACTTTTTCGCCATATTTCACGCTAGTTTCGTAAGCCAATTCCTAAAGCTGCGTTTTCGCGCGCGCGGTGGCCATTTTACGGAATCGTTTCGACAAAATGGCGCCGGCAGTGCCAACCTAACGAGTCCCCGAGGCAAGATGGCGGGCGGGCGGATGGTAAATGGCGAACGCTGGATGTAACCATTTACGCAGACAGCTCGGTAATACGAAACACGGGACAATTGCCATTTACGGCTGATGGTGGGTGCTTAACGAGGTATGCAGGATTCTATGGAGGTACTAAGGTATCTACTTGTTCTCTTTTGCAAGAAGGAACCCAAACAATCAGAAAAATACCTGGGTATTTACTTACGTTTTTTAAAAACGTTTACTTACTCTAGAATGCTGTTATTTTATTATTATTTAAAAATGAACTTATTTCATTTTAAATAATTTTTATATATTTTTTTTTATGTGTATACCACTTAAGAGTCCCAACTGCTCCCGTCTGGAGCCAGTGAGACTATGGCATCCCTAATTGGGGTATGTTGTGAGGCTGAAGGTAGTGGGGTGGGGAAGGAGATGTGGATGGAGGTGGGGAAGTACCTGGTTATTCAAACTGTCTGGTCACCAAACATGGCTAAGCAACAGCATTTCAAATAACGTTTCAATTCTGAATGATATAGAAAGGGGCGGGAAGGGGGGGGGGGGGGGGGGTCAGGGCATACTGAGAGTATCTTCCACTCTGGAACGTGCTGCCAATATATCTATATAAAATTTATTTGCGCGAGCCGGGTTCTAATCCGCGAAAGTCTTACCTCTCTTGTTAAAGTTTGTTATTCGATTTCTGAAAACATTTTTAAAATATCCCGTGAAAATGAAAAGAAAGTCAGTACAAATCTTTATATATAACGGGGGATAAGAATCTCGACTCCCAATCCTAATTAATTAAAAAATATAAACTCGCCGCTAATTATAAAATCAATTAGATCAATATTTGAAAGTAAGTACCCATGTATTGACGTGGTACTTCGTTTGAAACACGTGCATTTCCGAACAAAGGTTCACCATCGAACACCGAACACGCCGATGATATAAAAAGAAAAAGAACGAAGCGATTATTCGCGCGCGCTTTGAGTCGGATAAACCATAGAAAGAGGACAGATAAACCTCTGCGTATTCGAAATTCCGGCCAATGGGAGGGCCGATACAAAACTCCCGCCATTTTGGGGTGGTAATTCAAGAACGTGTGTGGGAACGAATAAAAGGATATTGAGGTTGGCGGGAAATTGCGGCATGACGTGTCAGCCCGAATTTTCACATTTCGAGTATAAAATGATACCTACTTCAAATGTTAATGCGATGTCGTTTTTCGCTTTTCGGCTCATACAAAAAGGACGCCCGGGAAAAAACGCTTCTCTACATCAAAAATAGCACGAAACTAATTTATTTTTTTAATATTACCTTCGAGAAGGTGAAAGCTACGTTGGTATGTTTTTAAATTTTCGGTGCATTTTGTATTAACGTAAAACATGTATATTTATCGGAAAATATAAATTAAGGAAAAAGTGCTGCTAACTCAATTCTAATAAAGAATTACAAAATCATAAAAACATACCGACATACTGTCTTCTTTCGAGAACATGTTTTTGTTTTAAAATAAGAATTTCGTGAACGTTTGGGTGTAGAAAAACGTTTTCTTCCGAAACCCATTTTCAGATTAAGACAGTTATCCCATTCATTCGTTTTACATTCGCATGTATCGTAAGTGTGTGTGAGCGGGACAGAATGACAGACAATGAAATAACGAAACTTTCCGCGTGTGGTGCAAAGTCTAGCCTCTTAAATTATTTATTTATTAACGCCGATTTACGGCTTTTACATAGGAATTACAAGATATACAAAATATACAAGGATAAAAATATAGGAATAAAAATATAAATGAAAAAAATACAAGCGGGAAATTGCATGAAAGTTGAAAAGTTTATATGACAAAAAAATTAAGAAGTAAGTATTGTGGTTACAATATAAAAGTACAAAGAGTACCTAAGCTATTATAAATACAAGCAGGTAAAAAAAATAACGTCTATCAAGTTTAACTGGCTTTTATCGAGCATAAATAAACAAAAAAGCCAGTACTTAAGATGATACTCAAAAGAATTCATAATGTATTCTTTCATAGACGGCAAAATAGTCTATAATGTATTCTAACGTAACCAAGTTATTTCCTCTTTTTCAACACTTTTAATGACACTTTTCACATTTAACTTTTCAAAGGAATTGTTTGAAATAATTTTAGCCGTGTTTGATGTTTAGATCTAAATATCCAGGTCCCTTTGTTCCTCTTCCCCAACTCCTTCCCCTCCTCGCTACCTTCAGCCTCACAAAATACCCCAATTGGGGATGCCACGTGTCGGCTCTATAAATCTTCAGATATTATCATAAAAAATAACATATATTTTCTTAAGAACTTGGAAACTTGAAGTGTTCAAAGGATATATGTTATAAATCGGTAGAAAATCGGAATTCCAGCCCTAAACACCTTCTCGTAGGGTGACCGGTCTACTCAGTGGAAACTTTTTAAGTGTATGAATATTGAGTACAAACTTTTCATCGGATGTTAATTCGTCACATGATAATTCATCATGTCTCGAAGCGTCGAAAACTGATAATTGGGGTTTTTAAACTTAGGTTAGGTTAGGTTAGGTTAGGTTAGGTTAGGTAAGGTTAGGTTAGGTTATGTTCGGTCAGGTTACGAATTAGGAAATGGAAGGGTAGGTTAATGTGAGATGATGTGATGAATTATCATGTGAGGAAGTATCGTGTCTGAATAAATTAACTATGAGAATTCAGACGCTGATATCTCATAGTCCGATTAGACATGGAACCTTCTCGTAGATATATTCTAGCAACATCGGTGTGATGCAAGTGTTTGCTAAAGTAGGTTCACACTAAACTTGTCAATTTGCTTTCAAGTGTCATGTTGATCAACTAAAATTAAACCGTCTGAACCCGATATTAGACTAATCAAGATGGCTGTCTGTACCGCCTGTTTTTTGTAAATCCCCAGTTTCGGCAAATAACAGGCTGCGTAAAACGCATTACTGTATCTCAGCGCGATGGCGTGATGTTGTGATGGCACCCGGGGGACACACACGAAATGTTTTCCCGACATTATTCCGCGCACATCCACTTGCCACCTACCTACTACCTATCAACCTCTACCTACCTCCCCATACCGTACCTATCTTTTAGACTGGTGCCGGGTGGCATATTTAAAAAGCATAATTACTAGAAGTCGGGATTTATTTCAGTGTACACGGAGAAAAATGTTATTCTAAAATACGATCATTTTATTCGTAAAAACGGTTAAAATAGGTACTGAAGTTCTTACGAACAAATTAACAGTGTTTCAAAGTTTATTGGCGGGAAAATGTAAGAATAATGTGTTGGTATACGTACGAAATTACGTATACAAACAAATTATTCTTACATGTTCCCGCCAATAAACATTGAAACCTTGTTAATTTGTTCGTAAGAACTTCAGCCCCGTTTTTAACCATTTTTACGAATAAAATTATCGTATTTTAGAATAATATTTTTCTACATATAGAAATTCTGGGATTAACTACCATATGTATTCCTCTCTGTTCAGAATACTAATTGCAGGAAATAATTATACCAATTCAGTGGACATCTTCAATTCCTCACTTAACAAATATAAACTTGTTACTTAAACAGTACAATAAATACAGTAATAAATAAATTTATGAATTTTTTTTTTTTTTTTTTGTATTTCATGCCCAGCTGGGCTTTTACATGTAATTTATTTTATTTTTTATTCACAAAGATCCTCTCAATAAGAATAAAAAAATCAAAAACAAAATCAAGAACAAAATCAAAAACTAAATAAATAACATAATCTAAAACACAATAAAAAAGAAATATTAGGTCCTTACATATGAAATTGGCGTTTTGTATGGGAGGAACATAAAGTCGATTTTTAAAAAATATAATACATTTATTTAATAAAAGTATGTACCATTGCTATCTATGCACTTTTGCCATCTCATAGGTAGTTCATCGATCCCTTTACTAAAAAAATCATTCGGACGGGAATCAATAAAATCTTTGAAGGCGGTTTGGACTGCCCCATCGGAGTTGAATTTGTTCCCTTGCAAGAAGTTATCAAAATTTCGAAAAAAATGGTAATCTGTTGGGGCAAGGTCCGGAGAGTACGGTGGATGTCTTAGTCATTCCAATTGAAGCTCCTCTAATTTGGTAGCCGTCTGTTGTGCAGTGTGTGGTCTAGCGTTATCATGAAGCAGCAGTGGCCTAGAGCGATTAACCAGCCTCCTAGGTTGTTTAGCAGCTAGCTTTTCCATCATTGTTTGCACTTGCTGACAATAGACATCTACCGTAATCGTCTGGCCAGATTTAAGAAAGCTGTAGTGAACGACACCAGCACTAGTTTACCAAACGCTCACAAGTAACTTTTTTGGAGTCAATTTTCGCTTGGGGCATGGTTTGGCTGGTTCGGCAGGGTTCAGCCATCGCGATGAGCACTTCCGATTATCGTACAGGATCCACTTTTCATCACAGGTAATGATTCGATTTAAAATCCCTTCATTATTGTGCCGGTTGAGTAATGCAACGCAGCAGTCAACACGCGTTTGTTGATTTGCTTCACTCAATTCGTGAGGTACCCACCTTTCAAGCTTTTCACTTTCCCAATTTGCTTCAAGTGGATTAAAACTGTTTTATCACTAACACCGCAGCCTGCAGCTAACTCGGACGTGGTTTTCGATGGATCCGCTTCCACAATAGCCTTCAATTCTTCACTATCAACTTTGGTCACCGGCCGTCCACGGGGCTAGTTCTGCAGGTCGAAGTTTCCAGAACGAAAAACGCACTGTGTTTTCTTTTGCGGCACCGTCGCCATACACATCATTAATCCTTCGAGCCGTTTCTGCAGCGCTGGTGCCACGGTGGAACTCGTACTTGTAAATAACGCGATATTTCAAGTTTTCCATTTTGTAAAGTAAGTGAAGCAAAGAAAAAAAAACAATTAAGGAAAAAAAAAAGAATTTTAATTTTTGAAACACAAATACATGAGTAAATAGCTGTATAAATTTGAATTTGGAATTCCTAACCAAAGAGAAGATATTTGAGATCAAAGTTACCAGTACGGTAAGACGCCAATTTCATATGTAAGGCCCTAATATATAAATAGAAAGGAAAAGTACAATACGTAGATAAATTGTGTCGAAGCAGAGTAATGTGGTTTGTTGTTGTTGTTCTTTTTTCCGATATACATTCTACGATGCCTTGTTTATATTTATTAATTTATGTATTAAATAAGTCAGCAACACCTTTATACTTGCTCATTTTCCACATTTTGTAAACGTCGAACTGGAGTATACAATTGTGATTCAGTGATAGAGTTACAATAAATTGGTAATGGTAAATATTGCCTCGTTGTGAACTACTATATATTTTTTATTATCAATATATATTAGCCTGTAAAAAGGGGTTAATAAAAAATAAATTAATGAATTAATAAATAAATTAGAAAAAATATTAATAATTAAATAAATAAACAAACTAATAAATAAATTAGTGTTTGTATAAATATAAGTATTTCAAAAATTATATTTTTATTTGTAAAAAATAACAACAATTTAAAATAATAACATTTGTAAAAAAAAAAAAATTTGAAAATAGGTTTTAGTTTAAAAAAAATTGATTGTTTTATTTGATTTTATTACAAAGCGGAAACGTTTTGACCTTCTAAAAATACGCTGATTTCTGAGGGGTTAAAGCATAACTCGCAAAAAGTGTTTTTTCCTAATATAATTGAACTGCTTTCCTAAAATAATTAAATGCTATAGAAATATTACCACATTCCATTGCTATAAAAATATTACCACTTTCCAATTCTATAAAAGTATTACCACATTCCAATGCTATTAAAATATTACCACATTCCAATGCTATAAAAATATTACCATATTCCAATGCTTTAAAAATATTATCACATTCCAATGCTATAACAATATTATCACATTCCAATGCTATAAAAATATTACCACATTCCAATGCTATAAAAATATTACCACATTCCAATGCTATAATAATATTACCACATTCAATGCTATAAAAATATTACCACATTCCAATGTTTTTTTTTTTTTTTTACATTAGGTCCACACAGGAGGCCCTGAGGAAAATAATTTCCCTCAGGGCCTATGTCACCTTTGGGGATGCTGTGTGGAGGGTATTTTTAAGGAAAGGAAGGAGAGGAAGTTCTGGGAAGGAAAAAGGTATGAGGGTTGGGTAGGAATCTGGGGTTCAATGTGTCTAGATCATCCGCCGCCAAGACCTAGACAATGAACCCCATGAACCCGGGCACCCCTACTAAGTCACCGAACGTAGCGAACCACTTGGGGTGACCTATGGCAAATATTTCTACATTAGAATGTTATAAAAAACATTCCAATGCTATAAAAATATTACCACATACCAAATATTAAATATTCCTAGATTCCATTGCTAAAAATAAATACTATTTTAGATATTACAGAACACCTTTAAATTATTGATAAAACGTGAAAGCAGAATTCTAACCTCAAATGTTACTTATGTTTGAAATTTAACCCTCATTTTAGCTCTCAACATTACTATAGTTATATGTAGGTACTTTACAAATGGCAGATGCGGAACTTTTCTACAGTTTCCAGTGAAAAGCGCTTAAAAGCTGAGTGCTTATTAGCCACGCTTAGCGGAAAGTGGAACTCTGGCTCCAGACCATATATAATGTAGGTACCCACAGCACACTGGTAACTACAGTCTGTGGAACTGTAGAATCCACACTGTGAGCATCCGCTCGACTGGAGGTATTTTTCCACTCTCTCAGCGAGTCTCCGAATTGCAGACATAAGTTTTATTTAGTGGGTGACTGGAAAGCCAAAGAAAAACTCTAAAAAAATATATAAAACATCAATGTATCAAAAACGAAAACATATTAAATTTTTATAATGTTTAAAAAAAAATCTACATTCATAAATACGACGTTAAATTTAATATTACACGACATTCAAAATAATATAAATATATTATATTTGCCGAACATTCTAGAGCAGGAAAAAAAACTATCGGATTTTTTAAGTTATTTTTTTTATGTGAATACCTTTGATATATATTTTGGATATGGATACCGCCGCCCGGGAACCATTTATTGGATAACCAATACTTCTGCCATAGGTCACACCAAGTGGTTCGCTACGTTTTATGACTTAACAGGAGTGCCCGGGTTCATGGGGTGAGGTTTGTCCGGGACTTGGCGGCGGATGCGTCTGCCCATCAATTGTGTGTCTGGCCAGATAGGGAGAGACTGGTTAAGGGAGACTTATCCTAGACTTCTCCAGCCGGTCTCACGACCGATTGATTCGTTCGTCCGTCACTCCTAGACACACTGCCCCTTAGATTCCAACCCACCCGTCATTCCCTTTTCCTTGTCAACACATACTTCTCCTTCCTTTCCTAAAAAACCCTCCACACAGCAAGAACACAAGAACATCCCCAAAGATGACATAGGCCCTGATAGTAATTATTTTCTTCAGGGCCTTCTGTGTGGAGCTATTGTAAAAAAAAATATATATATATATATATGGGTGTTAGTATTGGTAATGTAAATATTACCTTTATGATACTTTTCTGAGCATTTAACAGTGTCTTGATGTATTTTTTTACTGGCGCAGCCCCAGGCAATTATGCCGTATTCCATTATCGTTTGTGCTAATGTTAGGTACATAGTTTTTTATATCATATATGTTTAGAATATTTCTCACGTTTTTGATACATAATAGTAAGGATTGGCGCTATGATATTATTTCCTGTACTATTTATCTGATTGTGACGAAACTATGGTAAGTTGATGTGCGCTCTCCCGCGGAGGTTTCTATCTATACTAGCGAGCTCTGGCGTTATGAAATTTGAATAAAAATATTTGCAATAGGTGGCTCGCAAGTGGCATTAAACGCATGCCGGGAACTCGCTAGTATATTATAAAGGAATATATTAATGTCCTTAAAAATAGTATTAAAAGCAGACTACAATAATAATTATTCTGGTCCTGTACCTGATTAGGCACTGCCTTTCCCCTCTCCACTTCCAAGATGACGGTTTCTACAACGCGTAAAAAAGCTCCATTTATTTCCCTTACAGGGCGTAAAGTTGTATGTTTTATTGCCATAGTGTGGACACTTTGTTGTTTCCTATAGAGATTTATATCCCCTCTGTATCTACTAACAACACTGGGAGCTCGTCTTTCTACTACAACTTTATTTCTATGCAGAAAGAACTTCAGAGATTTTGTCACTCAGTCACATTAATTTATTGAAATATAGCACCACGGGACAAAAGACGCCCAAAAACAAAACTACTGCAATCAAATATCATAGAATCTAGAACAGCGATTGTCAACCTTTTTGAGCCTGCGTACCCCTTTTTATTTTTTTTATTTTTTATTTTTTATATATTTTTTTTTTTACAGAGAAACCTCACAAGAGTCCCAACTGTTCCCTTCTGGAGCCAGTGGAACTATGGCATCCCCAATTGGAGTATGTTGTGAGGCTGAAGGTAAGTGGGGAATGGAAGGAGATGGGGGAGAGGAAGGTGGGAAAGTACCTGGCTATTCAGATCTAGTCACTAAACACGGCTAAAGCCATTATTAAGCAACGTTTCAATTCTGAATGGTGGTCTTACACCAGGGCGATACTGAGAGTATCTTCCACCCTGCAAATATAACATATATTATTTTTATTCATTAATTGTGAAATAATACCAATTAATCAAATCAAATTTATTTGCGCACGCCGGGTTCGAACCCGCAACCTTCCGAATGGGAGTCAAGTGTCTTACCACTCGACCACGGACGGTCGAAGAGTGGTACCCCTTGACGCTTACTTCTAATTTGTTGTACTCTATACCCTCTATCTTTCTTGTGTACACGTGTAATGAAAGACTTTTTCATTTGTAATTTTATAATAATCTCATTATTACATGAACTTAACCATAAGGTTACACAAATACAATTAATGCAATTTTATACAGAGTATATATAACAGGACTTCGGGCAATTTAACCAGTGATTTTACAAGCGAAATTGAACAAATTTTGTTCTCACAAACTCGCAAAGTGTATTGAGAGGATGAATTCTTTTAACCTAAAAAAATTGCAGAACAAAAGATTCTCGTGTATCAGAAAGTAAAAGCTCGATTACCTGTTATATAATGTATAATCTATAATACAATGTTAATATACAGCCAACGTGACTCTTTAGCTTGCTGTACAGAGCAAAGTTTTACAAAGTTTGGCTCAATTTAGGTAGAGCCTCAAGTCTGGTTCAGCATTCAGGCGTTTGCGATATTTATTTTTAATAAACGCATAGGAAGAAAATGCCTTTATACACAAATGCGTGCTTGTGAATTGTTTTAATATTTTTAGAGCTACAGCTGTTGAAACGTTGAGATGTGTTTTAAAACCTACATTCGTGCCACGATTTTGCGTACCCCCAATTTTTGCTTCGCGTACCCCAAGGGATACGCGTACCACAGGTTGACAACCACTGCCCTAGAATATTAATAATACTCCCAAATTACGGCGGCCGGCGTGGTCGAGGGGTAAGGCTTTCGAATCCTAATCCGAAGGTCGTATTTGATTACTTTATGATATTTTACAACTCATTCATTAAAAATAATATATAGCATCTATATTTGCGGTACGTTCCACAGTGGAAGATACTCTCAGTATCTTATGTAAGACCAATATTCAGAATTAAAACGTTGGTTGAAATAGCTTTAACCGTGTTTAGTGACAGATCTGATTAGCCAGGTAGTTACCTTGCTCTTTCCAATCTCCTTTCCTTCCCCACTACCTTCAGCCTCACAACATACCCCAATTGGGGATGCCATAATCTCACTGGCACCAGACGAGAGCAATTGGGACTCTTGTACGGTATACACATAAAAACAATAAATAATGGATTAATTGTCTGATTGTTGTCCTGTTTCTTCTTTAAAATCCTTCAACAATTCCAGCATTCTCCAAGTATTCAACGTCTCCGTCTAGTTTTATTTTCCGCGAGCGGAGCCATTGTATCGGCATTTTTCTTCGATTTTCTACAACACCCACTTCTATAACAATGTGTCTCATTGTACCTCATTCCTCCATTTCTCCACTCCCCCTTCCTCCATTAGCCGACAGCTTTCAGAATACTTGGATCTTATAAGATTCATTGTGAGTTTTCATGGTAAAGTTGCTAGTAAGCAAAATCGTTTTTAACCAGAGGCGAGACATTAGTATCATGTTTAAATCAATCAATGTATTACCGGTTGGTGATCTTACTTGTATGTGGCAAAAAAATGTATTACAGCATATATCCGACAGTCCATATAAAACTGTGGTGGATAATGTACACAATACACGTTTCATACAAAATAAAGGAATGAAAATACCTCTGTTTCAAAACAAATATGGTCAAAGAACCCTTGAATATATAATATTATACCATTGAGGGTATTACCAGAGAATACCGGAAATTAGTCCCTTTTAAATCAAATTCTAGACGTATTGACTCATTTTTACAAAAAAATGTAAATTGATTTTGAAAGATTGTTATTTTACCTGGTAAACACATTTTTTAAATTTTGAAAAACTAAGTTTATTTTTAATATACTAAGGTTATATATACCGTTGGTCGTTGGCAGATTTGTTCAATTTTCAAACAACATATTGTATTACAACACAAATTTCAAATCGTATAATCATACAACAAAATAAAACAATACATAATCTAGTAAACACATAAATCCGAGAACGTATTTTGTGAACTCAGTTTTTCAATTTATTTAAGGTCTTACAAACTAAAATATTTCAGATTTTTTTTACACACTTATTTTGTTTAGACATTATTGAAAAATCATAAATACTTATGATCAAAAAATACTTACGAGAAGTACCCATACGATATTTAATAATTTATCATCGTGCGTTTTGAGTATGTTTTAGCTTACTTGAATGTAGGTATATATATTAAAGCAAGTTTTGAATTAAATAAATCGATATTAAATTTTTAATTTAAAAAAAATTGATACGGGGAATAATCGATATTTCTCAAAGGAACCTTTCTGTACAGTTGCACGCATTTTTAAACGTTTATTCTCAGCCGCTGGTCAATGGCTCTTAATATTTAACATTTTGCCATACGAATTTAAAGAAATTTGCTCTGTAATGAAATTCTCACTGATGTTAAAATCATGGCTATTGGGGAGTAACCTTATGTATCAAGATAATATTTTGCTCACTCTTATGTTATTGTTTAAATAAATACAATGGTCTCCCTGATTGAGTGATATCGGCACGAATTCACAGTTATATTATTTGCTCTCACCATGTACAACTTAATATTGTATTGCATTCTCAACTGTCTACTGATATTTAAATATTTATGTTCCTATTACACCCTGTTTTTCACCATAACAATACTATTATAAGACCGGCCTGAAGGTGATACAGAAATCGTCGCAATACACGAGTTTAAGTTAAAAAAAAGTTGCATGCCTCCCCGCCCAGGCATTTCTCTGTCGCACGAATATTTCTATTTCGCTTACGTTCATTTCAAAGTCAGTAACTGCGAGAGATTTGATCGTACAATGTTTAGGCCGGTCTTGTATGGCGTGTACTTGCTATGTGCAAATTAGCTTTGAAATTAAGGAGAATTGTACAAATTCTGTGAAACGACCCGTCCCAAAAAAATGTAATTTTGAATAATTCTCGGTTCCCACCTAATCCGTTTTGTGAGTCTCTATTATCCCCTATCGTCAATTTACATAAAACGAAAATAAGAAAGTTGAGTCCATTTAAAAACAAAAATTATCAACTTTCACATTCAAACTTAAATAGTTGTATTTCAAAAAATAAGTACGTTTTTACGTAAGAGGCGGTGGTGTGTGTGTGACGTCATCTGTACCCTGGTTTGTATGAAAAATAATGGTAAATATTTACAAAACCGGGACACGCTTAATATGCACTAAAAAAATAAAAAATGTAGTAGTTAGATATTAACCAGTCTTATTAACCATATTAATCTATACAGTTACCGGAATTGCGAAAACGTGCATTTTAATGGTTACTTTTTTGTGTATAAGGCGCCCTAAGAAGAGTGCATTTTTTAAATTTAAAAACAAGAAATGTCACTTTTTACCGACCGCTAACTTAATTTCATTGATTTCTTTTTTTTATGAGTTTTTCACATTTTCTCTTTTACTTTTAGTAGTTTGTATTTTAATTAAATCTCTTCCTCAAAGATATTATTGATATCCATTAAAATATAAATGTAAACCTTAGAAATTTGTACACCATAAAACACTTTCAGCCTTACTAAAAAAAACACTCCGCGGCCGTTAAACGGTGTTTCTGTAGCACGTTGTGTAAAGTCTGTACATTTCATTTTTCAAATTCTTACTAAACAAAATATATGGTTTTGATCTGACAACGTCGCCATTTTACCAGCCTTACTAATAAACTTTCTGAAAAATTTGTACAATGGTCAAACAACCATGTATGAAGAATCCTTACTAATTAAGAACTGACAAAAAATTGTTCATAGAAAGATATGTACATTGCTTACACGGCCAAGGAGGGTAGTTTATCTGTTGTATATATTTGTTCCATTTGTAATTTTCAACGAATTTCGATTTTTTTTTTTAATGTCCTATATATTTATTATTTTTTGAGATGTCGTAAAAACAAATACCATTTTAGAACCAAAATTTAATTACCTTTAAGATTTTCATATCTAAAATATACTTAAATGTTTAAAAATTGTAGTATTTTAAGCTTCAAACATGAAGTTGAAAAAAAAAACTCACTTACCCCAAACACTTTCTATTAAAACATTGAAATATTTGGAAAAATTCAAAATTCAAAAAACACAGTCCTTTTATGTAATGATTTTGAAATAAAACTGTCACCTCACATTTTACTCCTTCACACAATAAAAAAATATAAAAAAATCTTGAAATTCGCTTTTCATTTCCAAAAATTTACATTAAAAAAACTCACGTTTGAATACATTGCTTGCACATCTTAAGACATTCATTTCTTTGATACGTTTACTAAAATATGTATTAGACATTTTGGTCACCAAAAAACATCACTTTCAAGAATTTATAATAAAATAAAGATCTTAAAATGCAAATTATTTCTGAATATAACCTACAGAACCATTTTCTGACAGCTCAATTTAGAACACACGATTTTTGCGTCACAATTTGACTTAAACTAACGAAAAATAACACAAATTAATAGTTAATATATTGATTACATGAATATAAGTGCGAATTAGTCATAAATATTGAAATCATAAAAATATATTCACTGTCATATATAAATGTATAAAGACTGTTTATAACGCAAATAAATAAATGAAATAATTATGAAGAAGAATTAACTATATATTTTTAACTTTTTAGAACGAAATAAAAGTTAGTAGCCTTTATGTTGGTAGTTACTACTGCGTAATTTGCCATCTATTTCCCAGGAAGCTAACCTCTATTCATTCCAGTTGTTTTCAAGATGGCAGCACTGAGCGCTGAAGAATAAAACTTTACTTTCCCGCCAACACGGTCGCGGTGGTGGAGAAGCTTTGTTCACTAAAACCCTCAAATTACTGTAAATTAATATTTAAAAAAAAATTAAATTAAATTAAAACAAATCACTTATATTTTCGTTGTTTGTTTTTGGGGTGTTATGCCCTGTTGCTACCTCCTTCTTTAGCCGATGTTTCGGACAGCGTTGCAGTGTCCATCATCAGAACAGATCCGGCAGATCCGTCGATGTAAAAAACGTATCAAATCACTTATAGTATGATAAGATGTATGAATGTGAATGAGGCAAGGAGTGTATGCCAAGACCGAGTTGTTTGGCGGTCCGTCCTTTCTGCCAACCCCTGCGGGGAAACGGCGTGATGGTTAGTTAGTTAGTTAGTTAAGAGGCTAGACTTTGAACCACACGCGGATCACCCGCGTCTGTCATTCTGTCCCGCTCACAATAAGCTCACGCACACTTACAATACATGCGAATGCGAAATGTGTGAATGAGACAACGCTCAAATTTACCTACAGAAATCGCTCGAAAAGGGGTTTATGGAGAATACACTTTTCTACACTGAAACTTTCACGAAATTGAAATTAAAAAAAAAAAAAAATTTTTTAGAAAGAAGAAGCTACGTCGGTAGCTTTTTATAATTTTATAATTCTTTATGAGAGTTGAGTTAGCAGCACTTTTTCCTTAAATAATATTTTTTGATAAATCGTACATGTTTGACAGTGAATGTTTACGTTAATATGAAACGCATCGAAAATTCGAAAACATACCAACATAGTTTTCACCCTCTAGAAGGAAGTATAAAAAAATATATATTCATTTTGTGCAATTTTCGATGTAGAAAAGTGTTTTTTCTCGGGCGTCCTTTTTGTATGGGCCGAAAAGCGAGTCTATCATCTTAAGATAATATAAGTGACTCTGAAATGAAAATTATTAAATAATCCTTGAGAATCGAAAGTGGCTGAAATATGATCAAAAACCTAACTAATGAACTCCCGTTTAGTGTCTAAAAGTAAATGCGGACTACCAATATATAATTAGGTTAGTATTTCATGGTATTTCAATTCTAAACTTTTTTTCTTTATTAATCTATAAAAAGTTTAAATACATGCGATTTTTTATGTCTGTCTCACTAGGATATTACCTGCGTCGAGACAGACATAGAGAAAACTGACACTTTATTAATATTTTTACGTATTGTTTGACATTTCGGAGAATAAATAAACCAATCCCTAGATCGATATCTTCGGGCCTTTTCTATGCATATATTTTTGACATCAACTTCACCACGAATATCTCGGAGTTCGGCTAGACGCGTAAGCTAAATTAGAGAAAGGTCAAGGCCATTTGTCACCATAGACCAAATAATTGCATTCGATCTGCTCTATTAGCCAGATAAATTCTTTAAAAAATAAAAATGTTTTAAAAGCAGAAAAATATCAAAATGTCAAAAGGACAAGATTCCATCTGAAAAAGTACTGTCCTGAGGAAATGAGTTTTACATCGTTTTTACAGCTCATTTTTTCATATTATAACAAACGACAACAGTGACAACAGGAGGGCGAGATGGTGCGAAATCACAACTGCGAAATGACAGCTGCAGCTGGGTGACGTCAGTCATGATGGCGGTTTTGGGCGGTTACAAGGTCAGAGCAGAGATAACCCCCCCTGCCAATCTCTTTCGGAGTGTCAACTCAATGAAAACACCTTCAGTGTTGCCAGCGTAGATTGATTTCTAATTCTTATACATTAAAAAGATAATTCATAACAATTGCATAAAATCCTCACCATGCCACATAACTCACCCACAAAATACAAGAGCAAAATCACACAATCAATTTCAAGTGCCTACAATTAAATCAACTTTTGCCAAAAAGCACGAATCCTACCTCTCACCTCTAATATTAAACACCTTCTTTAAAGAAACCACTGACTCGATCACTGATAAAAATCTAAAATGGCTATATAAACAATGCAACATTGACTACCACACAAAAAAAGAGAATGCATCACCAAGTTAATGCTAATCTCTTCCTAATCGATAATTTCTCATCCTTTATTTACACATGTTTTATTTCCAATTACAGAGATTTATTCTTTCTTCTTATTGATTTATTATTCTTGCAACTTGTATTTTCATGTTTATTTTCTGATTATTTTCCTGTACACCTTTTATCTTTTTTAATGTTCTAATTATTACCCGTCTTAGAACAGACAACGTCTAGTGAGGCGGGTAATTTACTTTTATAAAATAATATATTACCTCAATAAACGCCCGGGTTGCCAACAATGAAATTGAAAAATTAAAATTTATACCCTGCCAATATCGATTTGCTGTAGGACAAAGTTCAACTTTTTGTCCTACACACCTAACGATTTATCTGTACAGTGTAGTTAAATCGCACAGTTAAAACTATAGGTCTGTAGCCTGCTTTATGATCAAGTTTTATCTGTTACTAGGCGGAGATTCGAGTAGTGAAAAAAGACAGAAATAATAATAATCAAATTGAAATATAAAACATAGTACGTGTACATTACCTACAGCAAAAGAAAATAAATAAAGAATGAAAAAAGAAAGAAAAAATTTCGTTAATTAAATTTTCGGGTTATTCGAGGGTTTTATAACGATTCGTTGAAAGAGGAATCAAATACACTCCACTATTATTCTTTTGTTTGGCAACACCGAACTGTATTCCACAAAAAGGAAGCAAACAATTGTGAACCGGAGTAAAAAAGTTAAAACTTATATAACCAATGCAAAAATTACCAATAGTAATATTTTGTTTCTTTTGCCAAGTTTTCCGGAACAGAAAACCAAAGTTTTCAAACGTTTTCTTCTGAAGGGAGAAAGTTTTATTTTATTTATTTTTATCCAGGCGGGAAAGGAAAGTGCTGCAATAGAGTTAGTTGCTTTCCTTTATGGGTCGCCATTTTGGAATGAGCTCCACTTTTAAATGTGTTAAGAACAAGATGGCGGCGGTCTATTTGAAATGTGAAATGTTTTTCGTTTAATTTAAAACAGTATTGACAAAGAGACAATGTACCTATAACATGTTTGGGTTTATTACTGATTTTTTTAAAATATGAATACCGCACAAGAGTCCCAATTGCTCCCATCTGGAGCCGGTGAGACTATGGCATCCGCAATCACTATGGCATCCCCAACAAAAATCGCCGCGGTATATGACCATTCAGAGTTGAAAGTTGCTTGAAATGGCGTTAGCTGTGTTTGGTGACTAGATCTGAATAGTTAGGTACTTCCCCACCTTCCTCTCTTCCCATATCCGTCTCCTCCACACTTACCTCCAGCCTCACAACACACCTCAATCGGGGTATGTTGTGAGGCTGAAGGTAGTGGGGATGGGAAGGAGATGAGGAAGAGGAAGGTGAATAAGTGTCTAGCTATTCAGATCTGGTCAACAAACATGGCTAAAGCTATTTCCAGCAACTTTTCAATTCTGAATGGGGATGGTATTACACGAGGACGATACTCTGAGATCTTCCACTCTGGAATGTGCCACAAATATATCTACTATATCTTTTTATTTTATTTATTTATTTAATATTTGAAGGTTTTTTTTTTTACACAATTTTTACATGTTATAACAGTGTTAAAATAGTAGATAAGAATAGCTTTTCCTCACCATAAAGAAACGAGGCTCTTGTGTTTGGTGAGGGAATTTTAGTTCATTTATATAATATCATGTGTGAAAGTAAATACTAAAATATTTCAAAAACAGGGGATAGTTAAGAAAATGCAAGATTTATCAATGTATTATTGTTTGTTAATTAATTCTGAAATAATACAAATTGATCGAACAAAATAGAAAACAATTTTATTATTTTGGTGAAAGACCATTATTCAGAGTTGAAACGTTGCTTGAAATTACTTTAGCTGTGTTTGGTGACTAGATCTGAATAGTCTGGTACTTCCCCAACTTCCTCCCTTCCTCTATTCTCTTCCCTTTCTCCTGCCCACTTTTTAAAAATAGTTTTAAAACTTGAATAACGTAATTACTTATTAACTTATGTTATTCAATCTCCGCGAGATGTCGCTAGTGTTTCTTTAGACCGATTGTTTCATAAATCATTATTCGTTTTCGCTCTCCTATAAAATGTGTTATTTTGACCTAAGGTGAAGACATGCGAAAAAATGCAAAATCGTACAAAATCTTGTGTTTTAGTTTTGAAAATTTGATCGCTTAAAAATAATATAGATGCTTCAATTAAATACTGTGAGTAGAAAACATCTTGGCCTTTGAAGTGATCGAGTATTTTTTTGATAAGCTTTTTAATAAGCTTAGAAAAAAATTATGCATCTGACAAAAATGGTTAAAAGTGAAAAATCTCCTACTTACAAATCCTTTTTCTGGTGTTGTTTTATTGAAAAATGTAGCTTATTAAGTTTCTTATAGAGTGATAAAAAAACATTTTAATATTTGTATCTGAACTTCACAAAATAAAATAAAACGTGCATTTCGGCGACGTTTCTTTTCAGTGAATAAAAATAGGCGGTACCCAACGAATTTGTAACTGCAAATTTCACCCTTCTGTCATGTACAGAAGAATTTTAGCTCGTCGCTCAGTCTACGCCCAGAACCCGGGGCGAACGGACATGCCTTAGTCTACGCGGCGCTTCGATCTTTAAAAATATACTTGCGGAATAACAAAACACTGTTGTTTGCTAGAGATTAAACGCCCATAAATCGTTCGCTCCGCCCGACTCCGAATGAGTCAAGGACTAGTGGATCATCTTAACGACCCTTTTATCCGCGATGTGCAATATAATGTACTATTTGTAAGATAAATAAAATAATACGGATCATTAATTCATTATGTAGACCTTCTTTATTCCATAACAAAGTACCTACTGGTTCTAGAATAATTTAACAACATGGTGGGCGAGTGGAGCGCCCAAAAGCCAACTAAAAACCATTCTCATTAAGGGGGCGAGTTCAGCTTTAATGACTTTACGAATGCTCCGCCAGTATTTAACAATGAAATTGCTTAGCACTTTCGACTAAGTAGCTGAACTATGGAAGGTAGCGGAATGAGGTACACTGAGCCATGGAAAAATGATGCTGGTATGCTCGTATTGTGATGACGTCATCATTCATCTTCATCATTTAAAAACACTGTCATCATAAGCACCTACAATAACTGTTATCGTTAAGGCTCGGCTTTCCGATTTTTTATCGATTTATAACATACATATGTCCCTTGAACACTTTAAGTATTTAAGTTCTAAAAAAAAATATGTTAATTTTGACGATAATCTCTGGATACTATCGAGCCGAAATGGTAATCACATAAAATTCCCTCGATAGAAAAAAATCGCTAAGTATGCTTAGAAAATTAAAAAAAAACCACATACTGTTCTGTTATTTAACACATTGCTTATGGTTTAACATTATGGTTTCAAAAAATTCACAGTGTTTCTTTACATGCTTCCGAGAGATTTTTGCTTTATTTTAAACGTACTAGGCCGGCGTAGTCCAAGGGTAAGGCTTTGGACTCCCATTCCGAAGATCGCGGGTTCGAACCTGGCATCCGCAAATAAATTTTATTTGATTAATTTGTGTTATTTCGCAATTACTCAATTAAAATAATATATACCATAATTGCGGCACGTTCCAGAGTGGATGATACTCTCAGTATCGCCCTGGTCTAAGACCACCATTCAGAATTTAAACGTTGCTTGAAATGGTTTTAGCCGTGTTTAGTGACACTATATGGATAGCCAAGTACTTCTTTCACCTTTTTCTTCCCCATCTCCTTTCCTTCCCCACTTACCTTCAACCTCACAACATACCCCAATTGGGGATGCTATAGTCACACTGGCTCCAGATGGGAGCAGTTGGGACTCTTGTGAGGTCTCTATAAAAAAGGAGGAATTAAATAAAACAAATTACTTTGTGTAAACCACTAATCACATGTTATAATATCTACATGTTTCAAAACCGATGGTTTCTTCGTCAGGATATTATATTATCAATTATTATATTCATGTTATTATCTTATTATCGGCAGGAGTGTCACTAAAAGATAAAATTAAAAGTTCACGCATTTGTGGTAGCCTGGGTGTCACGGACATAAACAGTAAGGTAGAGGAACGACAGTTGAGATGGTATGGTCACATAAAACGGAAACCACCAGACAACACAGTGAAGCAGGCAATGTCTACGGAGCTTCATCGACTGTCATCCAGAGGAAGACCAAAGAACTCCTGGATGATTCAATGCTCCAAAATCCTAAGTAGAATCGGCCTGGATGAAAGCGATACCCAGAACCGAAGAAGCTACACGGCGAAAAATATTATTCGAAAAACGATCATTTTAATGGTAAAAACGGTTAAAAATGGAACTGAAGTTCTTACGAACAAATTAACAGTGTTTCAATATTTATTGGCGGGAAAATGTAAGAATAATCTGTTGGTATACGTACGAAATTACGTATACCAACAAATTATTCTTAAATGTTCCCGCCAATAAACATTGAAACCCTGTTAATTTGTTCGTAAGAATTTCAGTCCCGTTTTTAACCGTTTTTACTATAAAAATGATCGTTTTCTCGAATAACATTTTTCTCCGTGTATAACCTGAGAACGAGGAGAGCCGACCCCAACAGCCTACCTTGGCAATGAGTTGGGACAGTACAAGGAAGAAGAAAATTCATGTTATTATCCTGACGAAGAAACCATCGGTTTTGAAAGATATTATAAAAAGTAGTTTACACAAAGTAATTTGTTTTATTTAAAGAAGTTTTACTTCAAAAAGGTTAGATTAGAAGCACTCAATTTTGACGTGACAAGTTAGTTATCTCATTGATTATCGTTTTTTCGAATACCATTTTTCTCCGTGTACTACCTGAGAACGAGGAGAGCCGACCCCAACAGCCTACCTTGGCAATTGGGACAGTGCAAGGAAGAAGAAGATTCATGTTATTATCCTGACGAAAAAACCGTCGGTTTTGAAAGGTATTATAAAAAGTAGTTTACACAAAGTAATTTGTTTTATTTAAAGAAGTTTTACTTCAAAAAGGTTAGATTAGAACACTCAATTTTGACGTGACAAGTTAGTTATCTCATTGATTATCGTAATTAATTACATGATTTTTTTATTGTGCCTTTCTTTATTTAGTCCAATTCAGCGCACCTCTCATTTCGAATCCGGCAAGTAAGTATACACCCCTTTCCCCTCCCTACCGCTACTACCTCCCCTTCCTACCCCGGGCTTCCTCACTAAACAGCTTTTAAGCAACAACTCCCGACTAAATTTCCCAAACATAAACAAACTATGGCTCGTTCTTATTTTAGTCGCTCGTTGAGCGCTCTGCACCTAGCTCCAAGTTGAACAGTGTTGGCACTAAAATAGACAAAATTAAAAAATTATTTAATTCATAAATTTTTGAATAACACTTATAATATACTGTACTCACTATAGTTAGAGTCGTAATGTGTTATGCTTAATATTTAGCCACGACTATTTATTATTTTATATATCGACCGGTTTCGCTTCGACCAAGCTTCATCAGGATATTTTTTTTTCTTCACCAAACTTTGTGTCCGGGTTAAATTTTCCCCACAGGAAAAACTAAACCCTTTCACACACTTTTCCACAAAAATGATCATCTAGTAAATCCACGCTATGCAAGTGTATTATATAAGTATAATTAATACAAAACAATACAATAACAACATGTTAACCTATCAGAGAACCAAATGGGAAAATAATTCACCGACTGCAGATATTTTTATATCAAAGGGTTCGACTCGGTAGAACTCCTAATTGGACCGATAAATCCTACTGATCCCACAATATAAATATTTAACAAATCTTTCGAAATCTTACATGTATTTAAAATGACTGATTTTTGCTTTTTTATATATAAATTCTTTGACAAATCTAATATGCCTAAATTTTTAATGAGAGAGCTAGGTATAATGCCAGTTGCCGAAATAACAAATGGTAATATTTTTATAGTCTGAGAATGCCAAATGGTTTTAATTTCATTTCCTTAATCTGTATAATTTCTTATTTTTTCAGAAACAGATTTTTCAATTATTATATTATTATTTATACCTGAAGAAAAATTGCAAGCTGTATTTTATTTGATTAATTTGTGTGATTTTCACAATAAATTAATTAAAAAATAATATATAGCATATTTGCGGCACGTTCCAGAGTAAAAGATACTCTCAGTATCGCACTGGTGCAAGAACACAATTCAGAATTGAAACGTTGCTTGAATTATAGCCAAGTACTTCTCCACCTTCCTTTTCCCCACCTCCTTCCCCTCCCCGCTACCTTCACCCTCACAAAGTAGCCCAATTGGGGATGCCATAGTCTCACTGGCAAAAAAGGAAGGAATTCATAAAATTTCAAAGCTTATATTTAAGTTCTCCTATTAGTTCTGTGAAATATTTATCTAATTCTGTCATTATCCAAATACCGTGAAACTTATTTGACAGAACTTTCAGGAAATTCTGTCAAACAACCCGTCCTCAGTTTTAATATCGTGCATTCCTCTATTGATAGCCAAATCGTCTTGGAATGCTACGGCTTGACGCATCCGCCGCCATGACCCAGATAAACCTCACCCCTATGAACCTCTGAACCCCTACTAAGTCATTAAACGCAGGGAACCACACAATCTCCATCTATATTGAAGATGACTAAAATAACTAAGAAACCTAACTTAACGTATTTTTTTATAGTTAATACCTCACAAGAGTCCTAACTGCTCCCGTATGGAGCCAGTGAGATTATGGCATCCCCAATTAAGGTATGTTATGAGGCTGAAGGTAAGTGGGGAAGGAAAGGAGACGGGGAAGAGGAAGCTGGGGAAGTACCTGTCTATTCAGATCTAGTCACTAAACACGGCTAAAGCCATTTCAAGCAACGTTCAATTCTGAATGGTGGTCTTACATCAGGGCGATACTAAGAGTATCTTCCACTCTGGAACGTACCGCAAACATACTATATATTATTTTTAAATAATTAATTGTGAAATAAAACAAATCAATTAAATAATATTTATTTGCGCACGCCGGGTTCGAACCCGCGGCCTTCGGAATGGGAGTCCAACGCCCTACCGCTGGACAATGCCGGCCGTCAACTAACTAAACTAAGATAAAACTAACGTAACTAAGATAACTAATTTAACGTAAGTATTGAAACAATGAATGAAATAAAATATGCTTTATTGTTCATAGCACGTCAAAATAACTAAAAAGACATTTTTTGCTTATGCTCACCATGAAAATAATTGATGATTGCCATCTTTGTTTCAACACGCCTCAATTCTAACGGCTTACAAACTAATTGAAAATATTCGATAAAATATTTGATTTCATTCATAATGTTACCATATATATTTCAAGATTATGGGATTCCTACCCATCCCTGCTCTCTGGCTCTGGCAACCCTTCCTTCTGTCCTAATTGGCAGAATTTCGTTCAATGCCTTCGCGAGTAATCATCCGTAGCTTATGTCGTATTAATTAAGCGGCCAAAAAGTGGCTTACTAATTAGTTTTCTCCGCTGTGTTCGGTTCTACCTCCCGTTTCTCTTTGCCGGGGACTTTCATGCCGTTCGCTACAACCCCCCCTCCCACCCGGAGGGGGTTCGTACACCCTCTGGGGGAGGGAGAGGGATGAAAGAAAATCGATGGGAAGGGGAGGAATTAAGATGTACAGAGTGGCTGAGAAATTTTATATTATTAAAGAATTGTAATTGAACACTTAAAGTTCATAAAAATATGATTTTAAAATTATATCACGCCAAGAAATTTTATAAAACTACTAGCTTCTGATTAGTACTTAAAGTAATCTATTTTCTTTTCCTAAGTCCCATCTTAGTTTATACCAAAATTCTTAACGTATTTATTCTTGATTCGATTCAAAGTATTAGGCGAGCACTTCAAATAAATTCACTAATTTAAATATTTTCTAAAATAGAGTTTTAATTTAATGTGTAATTGATTTGACAAAATATCATTTTCAAATTTTGACATTTTCTATTAAACAATAATAATAATTTTTAATACATTGAAAATAAAGAGCTAGCTTTATAAATTATAGCCTGTATGTTCTTCTGATGTATAAAGCTATATTATTGTAAAGTTTCATTAAAATCAATTCCGTAAAATTTGCGTGAAAGAGAAACAAGCATACATACATCCATATAAACTTTCGCGTTTATAATATTAGTAAGATTTATTAAATTTCTTGGCGTGATACAAATTATTTTAAAACTACTTACTCTTAACTTTTCATTCAACTTTTATCAGTCAATTACAATTGGTGAGCATATCAATTTTCAATTTCATTGCCGGCAACCCGGGCGTTTATTAAGGTAATATAGTATTTTATAACAAGTAAATTACCTGCCTCGTTAGACGTTGTCTGTTCTGAGACGGTTCTAATAATTAATGTTCTAATAATTAGAACATTAAAAAAAAATAAAAGAAAAATAATCAAGATGAATAATGATAAGATATATAATTCTTGATTTTAAAATGTCTCTTTATCTCTACCCACATTCTTCATTTTTTATTATTATTACTCATTTATTCATTAATTAAGTTTTAAAACCCATTCACATCTCAGTCGAAATTACCTAATGATAATTTACGGACTTAGGTAATAGTTATTATAAATTATTACAATGTAATTTAATTTAACATACCTTATAACTTACGATATTAGCGAGGAGATCTGAAGTATCGCTGTTAGTACCTGCAGAAAGAAGAAGATATTTCACACGAAGTTCCATGAGATGATTATCAATCAGATGAATAGTTTTCTCCAATTACTCATATCACAATTCACACCGCTTTCATCATTTCCAAAAGTACAATTTTTTATTTAATTCAAAATTATTTTTCACTTTTTTGAGTCGCTATATCTTAGAAATGGTGATTCTTAGGAAAAAAAATTGAAAAACATTTTTTATAGATAATTGCATGATTTACAATTTTTGTCTCAACTATTTTTATGATAAAACTTTCCGTTTGGCTGAAAATGCAAAAAAATGCAAAAATTGCATATTTGCTAACTTTGACCTTGATGGGAAATTTCCACATTTCATTTATGATGGTGTTCCCAACATTCGTCCCAATGTTCAACTTTATGCGAATTATTGTAACATTGAATGTCTTTTTTGACTAGACTAACTACAATGTACTGTGTATGTCTTAATAAACATAAAAAATTCTAACAAGAATGAAAACTTTAGAAGAAAGTTTTTATCAGTCTTATCACCTTTATTATCTATCTATATATATATATAAATGAATCCCTTTTTCCCTTGGTCACGCCATAACTTCAGAACGACTTTACCTATTTCAGTCATCTTTTATTTAAAGTTTTGTAATACTTTGTAGAAGGTTCTTACAGAAAGAAAAATTTATAAAATTGCGCAGAAAATTGGATAATTTCAGAAAACTTAACGACTATTTTAACTTTGTACGTTTGACAGTTCGCGCGTTTGATATATTTAGAGATATTTCCTTTACTATTCATCCCATTTCGATAAAAAATTGTTGTGGACATGCCCATGAGGGTTTCTGTATAGCAATATTTCTATATTAATGAGTTTTGGAGTTATGAAATTTGCAAAATAAATTGCAATAGGGCACACGCGAGTTGTTTGAAAAATGAGTGTATTTTAAAGAGTTTAGCGACAGGGAAAAAAATGGCGGGAGGGCGGGGGGAATCCGAGAATGGGCAGAGAGGAATGAAGGAGGGGTGGTTAGTGGGAGGGGGATGAAAGAGGGGGGAAGGTGGAGAAGGTGGAAGGGGAATTCATGAGGAGGGAGGTTATTGAGAAAATAGCGGGAGGAGGAACGCAAGGAAGGTAAAAAGGGGACGCGAGAGGGTAATGGGACGAGGGTGGGGAAGAGGTGGCGGAAGGGGAACGGGTCGAATGGAAAAGGACATGCAGGGAGAAACAATTTCATATCAGGGGCCCTAGCACGCTCGCTCTATAACGATCGATAGGATAACTATCGGTAACTTCTAACCGTTCCCTAGCATGACTACAGATCGCCAACGAATAAGTGACAGTTCACAATAACTAAGTGTCCTTAATATATTCGATATTAACTGTCGTTTTTACGTTAGCGATCTGCAGTTGTCCTAGGGAACGATGAGAAGTTACCGACAATCGGTCGGTAACTTCATATCGAGCGACCGTGCTAGCACACCAGGTATCAGCTAGTAAGCAATAATTATTAGACTAAAACAATTATTCAAATTGAAAAAAAATTCCCAGAAAAGATACATGCCGCCGACGGGACTCGAACCCGTGTCCTTCTGATTTCCGGTCAAATGCTCTAATTGTTACCTTTTATGCTAATCTTGTCTTAAACATTAGTGTATTAATTAAAAATAATAATTGACACCTTCGCTACACTCGGTATATGGGTGGCGCACCCCCCGATTGCGATGTTTACCCCAAACACCGGGGAGAGGGGCGGTGTTGGTATAATGGTTATAAATCACTAATGGTTATAACCAATTACACCTCGTTTCGGTTGTTATCACCCCCGGCCGCCTTCACCCCACTCACCCACTCACCCCCTAACCCAACATCCCCAACATACCTACCCAACCAATGAAACAACCAACCGCCTATACTCGTATGTAGCATTAAAAGGCATATTGTGTGATGTCATAATATAAATTAGATAGTGAAGCGGGCGACAAACGCGAAGTTCACATCAAAAAGATACTGCGTTATAAGTATCTTTTCTACCGACACACTACGTTATAAAATATTAGTTCCTACGGCAGGAGAAGGGGTCAGTTGAAATCGGAAGCGGTCGAGAGAATATCATTTCTTTGTACTGGATATGTCAACTTGACAGCTACTATTAAAAATGACCCCCTCTCCTGTTTACGGCGAAGGGGGGGTCGCATAACTTTTCTGATATCGCGATCGTGGCGGTCACGAAAAATAACGCGAATTAGCGAAGATTCAAACCGCGATCACAGCACATCATATTTTTACGTCTGGCGGGTGTGTATGGGATTGTATGGCGAGCGCTACTGTGTTATAAGTATCTTTTTGATGTGAGCTGCGAGTCTGTCGCTACCTTTATACATTAAACGCTCGGGTTTTGAAATTTAATAACTTTGGACAACAACATTACAGATACCAGGCTATAAAATATAAACAATTCACTTCCAACACAATATAAAACATCCAATCTTTCAGAATACAAAAAAAATATATGGAACTGGCTACAATCCTTACAACCCTTAAATTATAATTATGTTATCACATTCATAACTTTATGGAAATTCAAAAAAAAATTTCTTTTGGTCAAAGAAATTATTTGTGTCAGTCTACACTTATATTTAATATCCTTCCAGAACATATTAAGATGATAGACTTCGCTTTTCGGCCCATACAAAAAGGACGCCCGGGAAAAAACACTTTTTTACATCGAATTTTTTTTTTTTTTTTGGTTAATAAATAATATTTTTTTTTATACTGCCTTCTAGAGGGTAAAAACTATGTCGGTATGTTTTAGAATTTTCGATGCGTTTCGTATTAAAGTAAACATTCACTGTCAAACATGTACGATTTATCAAAAAATATTATTTAAGGAAAATGTGCTGCTAACTCAACTCTCATAAAGAATTATAAAATTATAAAAAGCTACCGACGTAGCTTTTTCTTTCTAAAAAATATTTTTTTTTTTAAATTTCAATTTCGTGAAAGTTTCGGTGTAGAAAAGTGTATTCTCCATAAACCCCTTTTCGAGCGATTTCTGTAGGTAAATTTGTGCGTTGTCTCATTCGAACATTTCGCATTCGCATGTATTGTAAATGTGCGTGAGCTTATTGTGAGCGGGACAGAATGACAGACGCGGGTGTTTCGCGTGTGGTTCAAAGTCTAGCCTCTTAAGACATCTTGTGCACTTTTTGAAAAATATTAAATTATCGGTGTTAAAATTGCCATCAATTGGTTCATCTTTGTCCTTTCTTGTTTTATCAATAGGTACCTAAATATTTTTTGTTCTATTTGTACTACTTTATAAACTTATTATCCTCAAAACAGGCTTGTCCTAGTGACATGTGAACAATAATACCTACCATGTAAAGAAACAATAAATAAATAATCAAACAGCCTACCCGCGAACTTATAAGTTTAATTGTCATCAAAGGTGGCGGACCAAAACTATCAAACATACTCAATTTGATTGTCTGTGATGTGCGTTATTCCCGCATGAAATCATTCACATTCAAAGAGATATTTTTTTTATATTTAGGTCTTAGCGGCGAATGCGTTTGTCCTCATATTGCGTGACAGACCGGATCGGGAGAGACTGGTTGAGGGAGACCTATGTCTTGCATCGTAGTGGGAGAGATGGATTGAATCTTTTTAAAAAATATATTATAGAAACAAACAGTTACATTGGTTACAGTGATAAAATAAAGTTACAGTTTTTAAGTGGTTTTTCATAGTGGGTACACGGAGAAAAATGTTATTCTAAAATACGATCATTTTATTCGTAAAAACGGTTAAAAATGGGACTGAAGTTCTTACGATCAACTTAACAGGGTTTCAATGTTGGTATACGTACGAAATTACGTATACCAACAAATTATTCTTGCATGTTCCCGCCAATATACATTGAAACCCTGTTAAGTTGTTCGTAAGAACTTCAGTCCCATTTTTACGAATAAAATGATCGTATTTTAATATAACATTTTTCTCCGTGTGTGAGTATATTTGTAGGTGTAAGAATTGTTTTTTCCTTCCCAGAACTTCCTCTCCTTCCTTACCCTAAAAAGACCCATCACACAGCATCCCCTAAGATGACGTAGGCCGCCCTGAAGAAATTTTTCCTCCTTCTTTTTGGCCTCCTGTGTGGATCTAACTTAAAAAAAAAAAGTTTTCTGTGATAAGTTATTTTTTCATTTTACCTCTCCCTACCCAGATCCAAAACTATGTGCAAGCGACTGGTAATGAGACATGTTCCTTCGTAATACGTAACATTATTCAAGTTTAATGAAATTAGAATTATTGGAATTAGTGCCTCCGCTCACCAGGCAACTGGCTATTATGTGAATGTCAATGTTATGGTCCTAATACTACACAACTTCCCAAAACCCGTTGTCAATGGCAACGCAATCAGTGACTCGAAACCCGCCGTGCTGGTTGCTACGATGACAGCTGAGGGTTCTTCGTCTACGGTTAAACAAGCTTTTGATAATTACTGAGACCGTAAAATTGAGTAGCGCTGTGATAGAAGTTTGGTTGGAAACCTTAGCAACCAGCCAGTTTTAGTTTGTTTAAGTGGGTTGTGGGTTTTTTTACCCACATTATCAGACAAGCGATATAGCGTACTTCTACTAAAATTATTTTATGAATGAAAAATTGTTTATTCGAAATGAGTATTTTGATTTAGATGTTCAGATGAGATAATTTGTTTTTAAATATGAATACCACACAAGAGTACCAACTGTTCCCGTCTGGAGCCAGTGGGACTATGGCATCCCCAATCGGGGTATATCGTAAGGCTGAAGGTAATGGGAAAGGGAAGAAGATGGGGAAGAGGAAGGTAAGGAAATACCTGGCTAATCAGGTCTGGTCAACAAACACGGCTGAAGCCATTTCAACGTATCAATTCTGAACTGTGGTCTTACATCAGGGCGATACTTATCTTCCACAATATGTCACATGAGAACGGGTCGCTTCTACGACTGGATCTTGAGTTCAAAAACACGGCTGTGGGATGATTTACCGGCCTTTGTATTTCTTCCTTCCTACAACATGGGTCTCGCCAAGATCTCCTTGACATCTCCTTCCCTCCACACAGCATCTACAGAGATTACATAGGCACTGAGGGAAATTATTTTCGTCAGGGCCTCCTGTGTGGAGTAAGCGCCTCCGCCCACTCAGGCAACAGAAAACTCTCAACTGCCAACTGTCTTTGTATGACAATGTGATGGCCCGCGCACTTCACAATCACACAAAACCCCGTTGTCAATGGTAACGCAAGCGGTGACTTGCGACCATCTTGCGACTGTCACGGCTGATTGCCCTGGGCGGCCGTTGCTAGTTGCGAGCTGTCAGCTGATTGTTCTTCATCTATGGTTAAACAAGCTTTTTGACCAATCAAGACAGAGAAAACAGCCGGTTTTAGTTGGTTTTCAGTTGCCTCAGTGGGCGGAGCGCCTAAATCTAAAAAAAGAAACTGCGTTAATGTTTAGTGATACCTACTGTAGCGTCATCTTGCGTATTCTATCTCAGAGTAAGCGTCCCATTACCATGCTGCATTCAGCTATTGGCTTTGGAAAAATCAGACAATCAGCTACGCCGCTGACTTCTCTAAATCAAATACACCGGAGCTCCGGCGACAGAGTGCGGCCGGCCAATGAGAGCGCTTCCCTCACACCAGTGGCGCTGCCATTTCCACCTCCGCGGGGCCGGGGGGACGAATAACTGTTAAATGTAAGGGGGCGAAACGGGACAGGGTGTTTACAGCGACCCCCAGCAAACAATTCTCACTGGGAAAATGGTTGAAACAACACGCGATCAAGTTTTTCATTGTTTGCTGTGAGATGGTTTTAAATTTTATCCCACCCAAGAGCGTAGGATTTAATTATCATGGGTTGCTTTCTCACATTTTATTTAGAGACGAAATGTAATTCGTATTACTAGGAATGTAACATAATATTACAATACTATTACTATCTCAATAGTAAATTACTCTGTATATTCTCTATATATACTCTGTATAAGCCAATTCCTAAATTCAACGATTTGCAAATAAAAATGCGAATGTGTGAATAGATATACTAAACTTGATGGTGACAATTTTGCTGGATTATAATTGCAAATAAGTAACCTTTTTTACATATTTTTATTCTGTTTAAATAAAATGTTCTCTATTATTATAAACTTAAGATTACTTGAATTTTTTTTTAAATATAACACACTTTAATAATTTGTTTTATGCCAGGTAAATATTATTTTACTATTTTTAACTGATAAACTAATGTTTAAGACAAGATTTTTATGTACAGCACAAAGGGGAACAATTATTATAAGCAATAATTATCAGCCTGAAACACTCATCCACATTGAAAGTACTTCACCAAAAAATGTAGACATGATATGTCTCTACGCCACCAGGTGGGAAACTTAGCACTTATAATGCCTTTCTCATATAAAAGTTGGTTGTTTGCAGGTGAAAAAAAAATGATTACAAAGATTTCTGAGATGCTATAGATCACTAAAATTAAAAGCAACGTTGGAATGATATTGGCGCAAGCGATTCTGATTCTTCAAGACCCAAGACCCACATAAATAAATCTCTTCCTACAACCCCTACCTTAACCCGCATTACAGCACTATCCAACCGGGTGGTAATGTGGTTCCCCTTACTTTACAGTGTACAGACAGTGTTGGTTATCCAATACATCGTTCTCGGGGCTGCGCTACCTATATATATACCCTTCTCCGAAATTAAATTTACTTAGTTATGATAGATATTTAATCCTAAGCGCCAATCACCATACATAATATTTTGGCAGCACGTTCCAGAGTGGTAGATAGACAGGTACTCTCAGTATCGCCCTGGTGAACTAAACATTTCTCGAAATGGCTTTAGCAAAGTCTCGTAATTTATTAAATATTTATTATGCAAACAAATTATACAACTATATGTTATGAACCGCTGAACTTGGTACTTATTATTGTTACATGTTTTCCTAACTATCATATTTCATATTCCCGTCATTTTTATTACCCACATTCAGTCACAAATTGATCTTCACCGCATAAATGTCTCCGCATCAATATTCCGCAATTCGCTCTCGTACACATACATTTCAAAGGTCCTTAGATTTCAAAATTACACAAAAATACACCCCACTTATTATTATTTTACAACTTTTTCCATTTTCACGTTGTGAAGTGACCCCCCTGTACCCACTACCGAGGCCTCACACATTATACCGCCCGGCGTTTGTCACTTGGATTTCAGAGTTAATTGCGAAGTCGTGTCGCGTGTATAGCCCCCCCCGCCCGAAAGCAAACCATATTCGTTTCATTTACTCCCCCTTTCCCCTTCCCACTTTTCACATCCCACCTGCCCCCTCCCCTCAGTGGGAGCAAATGATGCGCCACTGTGTACTCATACGTGGATACTTTAGAGTATGTGTGTGGATGGTGTGGTAATGAAAATAAGATAGTAATTCTGTTGATATAGGCACCTGAGGCCCTAGCACACTCGCTCGATAACGATCGATAGAATGACTATCGGTAACTTCTTATCGTTTCCTAGGACAACTACAGATCGCTAACGTACAAACGACAGTAGATATCGAATATATTCAGGACACTTAGTCATTGTCACCTATTCGTTTGCGATCTGCAGTTGTCCTAAGGAACGATGAGAAGTTACCGACAAACGACCATGCTAGCACACCTGAGGCCCTAGCACACTCGCTCGATAACGATCGATAGGATAACTATCGGTAACTTCTCATCGTTCCCTAGCATGACTACAGATCGCCAACGAATAAGTGACAGTTCACAATGACTAAATGTCCTTAACATATTCGAAATCAACTGTTGTTTGTACGTTAGCAATGTGCAGTTATCCTAGGGAACGATGAGAAGTTACCGATAGTTACCCTATCGATAAGAATTGTATCGATAACTTTCGCTAACTTCTCATCGTTCCCTAGCAAGACTGCAGATCGCCAACGAATAAGTGACTTATTCGTTGGCGATCTGCAGTATTCTTAATGTATTCGACGCCAACTGTTTGTACTTTAGCGATCTGAATTTCTCCTAGGGAACGATGAGAAATTGCCGAAAGTTACCGATACAATCCGTATCGATCGACCTTGCTAGGGGGTCTGGGCCCCTAGCATACTCGATCGATAAGTATTGATAGGATAACTTTTGGTAACTTCTAATCGTTCCCTAGCATGATGGCAGATCGCTAACGAATAAGTGACAGTTCAAATTGACTAAGTGTCCTTAATTGTAGTTGTTTGTACGTTAGCGATATGCAGTTGTTCTAGGGAACGATGAGAAGTTACCGAAGGTTATCGATACAATCCTTATCGATCGAGTGTGCTAGCGGGCCTGTGCCGAATGGCGCCTGAACTATGTGGAATTTTGGCGTCTTTTGCTAAATGATAGAAAGAGGTAAATACTATCGTTGTTTGGTTTTGAAATGAATATACCTATGCTTATTTTACCTAACCTAACCTAACCTAACCTAACCACGTCACCTTGCTAGAATATCATTTTTTGAACTTAGAACAATGACTAGCAAATTGGAGTACATTTTTTGTTCTGGAAGCACACAGAAGAAAAAACTAGGAAGACCTTATAGAAGCAAGTTTTCGTCGAGCCGTTGGAGTTTGTTGTCGTTTGTTGTCGTTTGTTGTCGTTTGTTGTCGTTTGTTGTCGTTTGTTGTCGTTTGTTGTCGTTTGTTGTCGTTTGTTGTCGTTTGTTGTCGTTTGTTGTCGTTTGTTGTCGTTTGTTGTCGTTTGTTGTCGTTTATTGACTAAAAATAAGGTTTTTGAACATCTTCAATTAAAACAATATAATCTTATGATTATTTGTTTTGTTGTGGCGATAATACCCTCGAGGTATAGCGGCGGAATAAACTATATTCGTGATTTGTGTTGTGTGCTCCTAGAGGTAAGTGATTGGTTTTCCTTCTTCCTTGTATCCCTACTGTTCACAACGGTTCACGGCGAGTTCATCGAAAACGAGTTCATCGAAAACGAGTTCATCGAAAACGAGTTCAACTAACTAAAATTCAACCTAACCTAACCTAACCCAACCTAACCTAACCTAACCTAACCTCCCACTGTGTGCAAGGCGATATTCCGAGAGGTCAAAAGGTCGCCCTCAACTATATGAGACGATGTATGAATGTGAATGAATGTGTCTCTCCCGATCCGGCTCGCCACTGCCGCTGAGACCCGGATAAACCTCATCCTTTGTACCTGAACACCCCTGCTAATTCACCAAAAGAAGCGAACCACTTGGTGTGACCTATGGCAGTGGTTTTCTTTTTTGAAATAGGCAATTCACCCTAAGAGTGCTTTGTGAAATGGCAAAGGAGATGGTAATTCAATATTATTTCCCGGAACGGCGGTACCCACACCCGCCTCCCAAATTGAAATTATCTGTATTCTCTAAAAGTTCATTTTACATTCAAATTATTGCCGAAACATCACACAGCAAAACTTACAATAAAAAATATATAAACTTGTTTTAGATCACTTTAAACCGATTTCGAAAGAACCCTTTCTTCGTCAGGAGAATATTAAAACTAACCTATGATACAAAATATTGACAGATATATACAAAAAAAAAATTAGGTGTTTAAGTGGGAGGTTAACAAAGGGGAAGGGGTAATTCCGGAAATTCCGGCAAATTTATATATATTTATTGTAAATTATGGCGAGCCACAAAGTTAATGCTTATTACGAATATGTAACAATACTCTTTATAAAGACGAACACTCGTTTAGCAATCGATACAAAACAATAATTTAAGTTAAATTTAAGCTAATTGCTTTAATTTCCTAATTCTTGTAACAATAAAAAAACAAACAAAAAACATTGTATAATTTTAAGAAACAAAAAATAAAAAATTCGAACGCGTTTCAAATTATGTAATTTAATTAATTCAAAAAGAGGGTGTTGTTTTTCTATTTTTTTTTTGTGTCATTTCAAACAGAAAACAACTCTTGTTTCTCCACTAATTAACACAAATTTTCTTCGTGGAATAATCAGAAGTGACAGGGTATAATTTAAGATCTCTCCCCTAATCTAAAAGTGTTTTAATTTGGGATTATAACGTTATATTTTTGTTGGTTAATTCCACCCTTACAGATTTGTGAGTTTTCCCTCTGTTGTGGATGTTATTTGAGGCATGAGGGATGCGGTCTTTATCTTTTCAAGTATGAGGCATATTTAATGGGTGATTTTATAATAATTGGAAATTGAGAGGGAAATATAATATTTTCTGGGATCGGTGTAAATACACGTTGATCACATTAATTGGCATATTTTTTTGGTTTCGATAAAAATCCTGTGTTTCACCATATTTACGAAATTGGCAATAGTGATATAAAATTTCAGACAAGTGAGAGAGTTAAATCATGTGCTAAATGATCTAGAATCAAAAAGTACCAAGTAGGGATTGCAATCCAGAAAACCGTATCAACGCTAAACGTTTACCGGATCTGGTGATGCCAATTTCTGGCAAAATAATCGTGCTGTTGCATGAGTAGGTACTATAAATGCCAAAGTGTAGAAGCTGAAAGGCCTTTTCAGTCGTTGGCTATATTTATAGCTCTATTAGAAGTCGATTGGCAGATGAAACAATTAACACTATTTCTTTTCTACTTTGGAGGCTGATTGCAGACCTCCGGCGATGAGGAGGAAATGCTGTTGGGCCTCCATTTGAAAAGAGAGAGATATCAGTGAGTCGTGATATCTCCGCGTGCTGCAGGTCGGAATAATAAACGCTGGATGTTGATTGTGATTATGATGTATTTACATAACTTACATGATGCACTATTTACAAATATAGTGTATTTATTTACAAGTTTATTCCGACACGCGAACTGCAGGCGCGACCGGCTGTTACCCGGAAGAGGCTCGTTGCCGAATGTTGCGGAACAGTAACACATTAGTCAGCATTATCAAATACCTAATTATTGTTATCTCAGTAGATTAAGTAAGGTTGATTATGTTAGATTTAATAAAGTTAAATACTAAAATTGATCTATATGTGAAATCTATATAGGAAGACTGAACCTGTTATGTTAAAATTTAACTAGTTATCTACACTATAAAAGATGTTTAATGGTAGATTCAGACTGGGTCGACGTACGTATGCATCGCTATGCCTAACAATATCTGGGCTACTTAGCAACCATAGATTTTCAATGAAAATTCGTGTTTTAGAATCACATTGGCCACACGCATCGCGACGTGCGATGTCTGTGGCCATTTTCATAGAAAATGTATGGGTTGCTAAGCATTGTTTGGCGTAGCGATGCGTACGTACGTCGTCCAGTCTGAATCTATCTTAATTGTTTGCTCGTTGTCTAATTATAACATCGGAAATATAGTTGATTTCATATATATATATATTTATAAACTAATAGGTACCTATAAAATACACTCACTCGATTATCTCATAAACAGTCCATTTTGGAAAGAAAGGGAAAATTATCCTGTTTTGATCAATTCGCTGGATCCCACCGGATTGAAAATGACACCGGATTGCAATCCCAAGTACCAAATCAGTAGCACATTTGCGTCCATTCGAATTAGTATGGAAGGCACGTCTAGTGTTATATTCTTTATTCTATAATAATATGTATAATTGTAAAAAGAATATATACATAATATTACAAAACTATGACCCACCTATAATCGACTTGCATCCCACATTTGACGAACCTCCGTAATATACCCAGTTTTTCGTAAATACCTACATCTCAATATAACCGTTCGTGATACCCACGTTAAACTTGAATACGCCAATATCTTACGTCAGCAATTTAATTAAGAGCCCCGCAACCAGATTGAGAGCATTTACTTAAATAAATGTGAAAGACCTTTGAGATATAATGTAATAAAGAGCCGCCTTCCACGGGTTATCCCGAATTAAGTTAATTTCAATACAGATTGCCCGCTATTGAAAAGTTCTCCTTCTGCTCTCCTTGCCTCTAGTTCTCTCGGCCCACCCTTCTTCTTCTCTCCTGCTCCCCCACCCTAGCAGCATCCTTTAATCTCATCACTTCTTCTTACTTCTTCCACTTCTATACATCTTGGTGTTGGAACACCTTTTAGTTTGATGTGATGATGGAAAAATACTTATAATGTACAGTGGCTGTACGTGGCATTCCATTTTCGATTGTTAATTTTTTGATTTGAACCTGTTATTTTTTCAGTTCTCCGTTTATAAAAGTCTTTAACGGTATCTGTTTTCCCATTTTTTTCTTTATTCGTAACATATTTTTATACAGTTTTTTTTACGTGCTTTTCGACTACCACACTATACACAGGTCCGTATTATGGTAGTCGAACTTAAAATATATAATTATATAAATGCAATAATATAAATGTAATACATGTGAATTTGTTCAGATATTGTTTTGTTAAATGTAATTCATATTTGTATAAAAGGTAATACTTTAACTGGTTCACCAGTTAAGTAGGTAACACAGAAATAAAACCAACCGTAGACAGTTGATTTTTATAAGATAAAATAAATATATATGGTCAGATAAATAAATGACTTTACTTGTTGAAATAATGCAAATAAAGATAAATTAATTAATTACAAAAAGTTTTTTTTTTAACAGAATTTAAATGAAAAAAAACAACTGAATAATAACTTAATTTAATGATGTCAGGCATTCTTTAAAGTAGTTCCTTCCCTTTATAAATAACCAATTCTGAACATTTATGATATAAAGATTAAATTTTTTTGATTTTCTGATGTCAATACTCAGCGAGTTGAACATTTTGGGAGCAATATAAGAAAACTGTCGGTGGGCGAAAGCTGTTTTCGTTGAGGGAATAATACATTCTAGGTGTGACGAGTAACAGGTGTTAATGACAATTTCAAAGACAATTTTTTTATGTCTTCCCTCCTTAACTTTTTAATAAATATTCATCTTAATATATAAAAATGAATGTTTCTTTGTTTTCCCCTTATGCGTTCTTAAACTATTTATCCGATTGGAATGAAACTTTCGTGATTTGATGTGCGCATACCCCCGATTGTAATTTTTTTTGTGAATGAAATACTTTGGTTTTGCAGCCAGAATTTATGGCATTTTCCTTCACTACAGGTTTTCGCATTCTAGAGTATATTCTCTTTAAGGGCTTTAAGATCCTGAAACTTGTTGAAATATACTCGTGACTTCAAGAAACCCCACAAAAATATGTCTGAGACGGTTAAATCGGGTGATCTTACCGGCCAGAAAACGAGAGATTAGGCGACCGGAAATGTGTTTTATTAAAATTTTTCCGCATTTTTGAGGATTATAGCAATTCATCTCTTGTTGACGTGTATTTTGTATTTGTTTACTTCACAAATATTAAACCAGAACTAACATTTGCCGCCATTTGTAAAAAATGTGGCGACTTTCGATAGGGTGATGACTTTTGTGCCACCTTTTTTAATAGTGAGCTCTGGCGTTATTTAATTATTTCCTTTACTGTTCATCCAATAGCTATGAAACTTTGATGTGTTGATGTGTGCACGCCCGCGAAGGTTTCTATATTTACCGGTGAGCTCTGACGTAATGAAATTTGTTTAAAAATCTTGCAAAAAACAGGTGGCGGGCGAAGAGTTTGAGGAATGTTTGTATTTCAAAAAGTTTACTGGTATCGTGGGAAGGCAGGAGGGGGAGGAGAATCCGGAAGGTAAGGAGGGGGGTTTCGCGGAGGGGGGTATGGTGGATGTTGGAAGGGGAACGAGGGAAGGGGAGGTCGCTGGACAGGGAAGCGGGAGAGGGGTGTGGGAAGGCGGAATGGGAACGGGGAAGAATGGGAAAGGACACGCAGAGAGAGACATTTATTCCAACGCATGCCAGGAACTCGCTAGTTATACATAGTTTGGACATTTTAGGAAGATTCGTAAGGTACAAATATAAAAAAAATGATAAAAGAATTTTTTCTTAGTCCTCCCCTCTAGAAGATCCTATGCTGCGGCGAACTAGGTTTTTGGATAGACGTTTTTCAGCGTCTTCTATAGTTTTGTTCAGCAATTGGCAGGGAACGTAATTCAGTTTTATTTGATTAAACTGTTTTATTTCAGAATTTTTAAATTATAACTAAAATGTAGCATATTTTGTTGCACATTCCACAGTGGAAAGTACTCTCAGTATCGACCTTGTTTAATTTCACCATTCAGAATTGAATTCTTGCTTGAAATGGTTTTAGCCGTGTTTGATGACCAGATTTGAATAGCCAGGTACCTTCCCTTCTTCCGCCTTCTCATCTCTGTCACCTCACCACTACCTTTAGCCTCACAACAAACCAGGGGTGATACTGATATTCGCATCCGCATCCACAAATGCGGATTATTCGCATTAATTCAGACATCTTCATTCGCATCAATTAATGTGGAGCTTTTGCGGATGCGGATTCATATCTGCAACAAGTAACGACATGTAAAGAAAGTGGGCGGGTCCAGAGTGGCGCGTGCCTCGCGCGTGTTTGCTAGTTGCTATCTTTGTTAAATGAAAAAAGCAACTAGTACTAACTGACCAATAGGGAGGCACACGTTGGTGACAATATCCTAGAGATTTTTTTTTGTTTTGTTTTAGTTATCGATGTTATTCCTAATGTGAATCAATTACAGTGCTTGTTTACTGTGTTTATCCGTGAGTTTTTGATGAATATTTCTATTTTAATAGTAAGAGAAAAGTAAATAAAAAGTGCCGCCACTAATGAAAAGTAGTATCTAGACTTATTTTGTATTACTATTTATTATTATTCACCAATTTTTGAATTAAAATATGATTAAATAAAACATATTAAAATTAAATCGATTTTAATTTATTTATGTACTAAACGTTTAAATATCTTTAAAAAATCCTGAAATTCGCATCCCCGGATGTCAACTTCTAATAATCCGCATCCGCGGATATCAAAATTATTGCATCCGCAAAAACCCTGCTACAAACCCCTATTTAAGAGGTCATAGGTTTACTGGCTCCCAACGGTTGTAATCAATAATAAATAAAGAGAAAAGAAAAATAATTGTCGAGAATTCAGAATATCCGTGATTTTTCATAGGTCTGTACCATAAAATAATAAAAATCGTAAGTAAATTTTGAACGGTTTATTTTGTCTACTCCCCTGTATTCGCCTAACCCTCGCCGCCCACCAACACGGAGCTGCTTAAAGGATCTTCCGTCGCGACTTAAATTAAATTCCCACTCCAACCAAGATGATACAGAAAGATGGATATGTGTCTAACAGTGGGTGGTTCGATATCACAACCGAAATAAATTATTTATTTTATTTTATTTTTTTATTTTAATATTACATTTAATAATTGTGCTTACTGTTCATATATGCTGTATAGTAGCAGCAATATCAGAGGCAAAAAGTGGATCCAATAGCCAGTCGCCATTGGTGCCATATTGAGTGTTCGGGAACAGATAATATTAATTTTATATGTGATTATTGCATCGAAATCGGTATATCCCATAATAGGAGCACAGTTTTGAATACTGGTTTTTTACATGTTTTTGCTTTTCGTTTAAAATGAAGACGTTGAATGTTTTTTTAATGTTTCGTTGACATTTTAAGTTGTATAACTACAGTTCCAATGATTTCAATGTGTAATACTTAATAAACGATTTAAATATAATTAATGAGAATTTTTTTACCTAAGCTATCCCGTATTCGGTACATCTCCTCTAATGACGTATTGCCCATCTCACTAGGTGTGAAACTCCTGTGTTGAGATGGCAATTTACAGAGTGGTTGTTAGCTAGGTTTTTGTTTACGTAATATTATGAAAATGCCAGATAAAAATAAAATCAGTACTCTTTTAAAATTATACAATTCAATTATGAATGTTGAAGATTGAGGCGAAACGAGAATAATAAACGAGAGCAATTAAATTTCAGTTTGGCAAAAAGATATAGTGATAAATGATTATTATACATACATGTAGTACATTAATATACGTATATATGAAATTTACGAAACACTAGACGTCATGACAATAAGACAACTTTATGCCAAATCTGTACTTCTATACTTCTTCCAACATAAACTTTAAATTCCAATGCAACCTAAAATAGCAATTAAAACCAGGGCCTCCAAAAAACACTAAATATAACGATAACACATACCTCACACGGGCAGAGAAACTTTAAGTACTACACAATCCAACTATATAATTGGATGGCACACAGAAACACCACAGAAACAACTACTAATCTACAAATATATAATTATAAAAATAAATAATCATTCACAAAAAAACATTTCACAGAATGGATTCAAAACAATGGTATTCACTTGAATCAAAACATTATAACACCTACCCAAACATAACCCAACCCACACACATAACACAACCCAAAACTCTGTACAGAAAATTATATCATAATATTAATATGTGGTACATAGAAAAAATTACCTACCTGCTTTTGAAAGCAATAATTTATCTAACTTTAAGTGCTACTAAACTTAAAATTATGTATACGATACCTACTTTCGCCATGGGTTGAACCACAGTGCCCTTCTTATAAATATCATTCTGATACTGTATTTTTACTTATGTCGACAGAATAACACTTAATCAAAAACATGCGAACACCTCAGCAAAGTTCTCCCAGTGAGGTGTTCACAAAATGCTGCTACTTACCTTTTTAAGAACCTTTTTACATCCAGTTACTGAATATTAACACTTTTGTACTAGTGTGTATACCACTATAATCATTTGTAAAAGATATGTTCAAGAATATAAATAAATAAAATTAAAAAAAATACGAGTGAGTGTGCTTTAGACCACACGACTGAAGTAAAACTTCTAGAGAGAAAGAAAATGTGCGCGCGCACTGCTATCTCTTGCTCCTACAGTATTTATAAAATTGTTCCAAGAACGAAATGAAATTACGAATAATCTTCATGCACTGGCTATGAGAGGAAGAGAGAAAGAAAATGTGCGCATGCACTGCTCTCTCTTGCTCCTACAGTGTGATACAGCCCGTTAGCCTGGTCAGACTACACTTTTCGTAACGCTCTCCTCACGCATTCGCCAGCTGACCCCCAAGTCAAGCGTGCGCAAAAAAGTTTTACTTTAAAAAAAAATGTGGAACAACTTGTTCACCTAATCTATTTTTTTGAACCGCCCGGCATCTTAAGTTCAGGATTTGATTCAGGAGAAAGGCGTCCAATTCATCTGAATTTGTAAGCACCGCCAGTGTACCGTAAAAGCTGCTGATAATCAGCATGGAACCTGGAACCAAACAACCTACCCTAAATAAATACCAGCTAAATAGCTGTAGCAGACTGGGGCTCGCATAGCCACCTAGCAATTAGGTAGGTACCTGCCGCACAGGGGTGGATTAACCAACTCATAGAAGAAACGTTCAATATTTGTCACGATCCATATGAAGGGAACAGGGGAAAAATATGCAATGTCACATTTTTATGTTTTTTGAACTGGCAATGCCATTATATATTTATTTTTATTTTAGTACATAAAACAGGCATGTTGCCCAAAAATTTACATACATTCGTTCAAATTTTCGTTCACTTTTGTTTTGCTCTTTTGTTTTTCTGTATTGTAAACTTTTTCTTATATTACTCGTCTGTAAATTTCTAATATTAACTTACACTATATATTGTTATTTTTATGCCATCTGCAATTTAAAAACTGGTTTCAGTTTAATTTATTTTTACTTTTTCTTTTTTAGTATAATATAATATTTTTTACTTACTTTTATACCTACCATTTTTATAATGTTCATTGCTATAAGTTTATATTTCTTACTTAAACATTTTATTACATATATTATATCACTGTATTATATACTTATTTTGTAAAAGCCCATCAGGGCGTTGAAAATTAATAATAAATCAATAATAAATAATAAATACATTAGTGATTAAATTTCCGTGTGTAATATAAATCATAACAATAGCAATAAAATAATCATCTAAATATGCAAAAGTAAGTGACAAACGCGAATGAGTAAAAGTTAAACAATATATTATTGACACCTGTGCTGATGAGACACTGATTTAGTAGGTATAATATTGCCTGATTTAAATAAAGGGCTTCATCATAGGTATAGTACAAATGTGGTAGAACAAAAAGCCAAAACACACATTGCAGTAGCATGCAGAGTCACTGAGCAATCTTCATAGAAAATATTGATATATTGCAATAACAAGCAATGTCCAAGTCGTACAGGAAAAAATAAGCATTGTCTATGGTTGCCTTAACCGCTTGGACACATAAGCTTGTCTTCACGATAATTTAACGTAGGTAGACATAGGAATGACGTATGTCCCGTACCTGAGTTATTAAGTAATCTTCATAGAAAAATATTGATACAGTGCAATAATAAGCAGTGTCCAAGTTGTACACGAAAATTAAGCATATTTTCAATATGAAAAATCAGAAAAGACAGCTGTATTTTCTGATTTCGTTCACTTTTTATTAACTAATTCAATAACTACAAGCACAGAGGTTTTTTTTAAATATATTAATATTAATATTTTTGTTTTTTTTTCAAGTTTTAAAGCACAAGGTTCAAAATATTAATTTAACAATTTCTCAGTTCATTGTCTGAGTGACATTGTAAGTTTTTCCCCTGTGCCCTTCATATAACGATCCGGAATTCCGAATTTAAATGAATCGATATCGTGATTCGTCAATACGCTAGCCTACACGTTTAATAAATATCACGATATTTCATAAATATTGACAGATCACAATACATTTTGAACGTGTAGGGTAGCACTCCGATCCACATTGATGGATCACAATCCATTAATATGGATCGCGATGGATCGTGATTAATATTGAACGTGTAGCCTACTCCATACAAGCCTGGGAATTGGCCCACAGAAAATGCCAAATTTCAAATAACTACCCAAATTATAAAACTTGTTGCTTTTGAGTGTTGTGTCGACTAATTTTGAAATTTTTTACATTATTTTATATTTAAATTCACCTTGATTTATTTCCGTCTATGGACTCTTTTACATTGTGTTGTGTCGCATTTTTTCTTAATTTACTACGACGAATTTGTCTTTGTATCAATTTGTCTTTGCTTTAGGAAAAGTGAACGTGTCAAGTAATCAATTATTTTCTAAAACTGGTTCATTCCTTTTCTAAAAGCCTTCATCATCAAAATATATTCACGTTATCGCAAGTGTATCTGATCTTTTTATACAAAATCAACCAATACATCAGTAATTATTGAACAAAAGTGTTTTATTCCGAGTCTAAACTCCAAAATTACTGGGCGAACAACCCCCTTGTTTTTGAAACAAAATAAGTCTTACAAGGAGATCGCTTTACAATCGACTCTAGGAATCGAGCAAGGGACCAAGCAGTTGGGGTTTGTTATTTTTTTTATTTTTGGCATTTAATCCCACAAATCTGAACCCATTTATATCTACCGTCATTCTACCGTCGTTCTATCGTCATTCTACCGCCATTCTACCGTCATTCTGCCGTCATTCCACCGTCATGTGCGAATATATCGGTGAACACCAATTATATTCTGTCTATAAAAATATCAACCGAATATAAATAAAAGTTTTTTTCCAATTTACGGGCCATCTCTTGGGCTGGCTGGCAGTAAATGTGAGTGAAACCAACCAATAAAATGTATTGTCATCGACAACGAGTCTATTTGCTTAGTTTCGGCTCGATCGAATGTCGGGAAGTGGGTTAATTTCCACTTTCGAAATTTGCATTAATTCACAAAATCGATATTCAAATTGATGTAAGTATTTAAAAAGAAGGGTATCTGTGGCCGACGGGCGAGCAGCATGGCATTGTTTTGTATAAAATCTACAGTTTTATTCACAGATTGATAAACGTTAGAATATTTATAATTATTTAAATATATATAAGTAAATGGATAAATCCTTTTAAACATGTAGATTTCCAGCATTTTAATAAGTCCGGCCCTGTAATTAAATGGTAGCTATATTACCTTAATCTGATTTTAGATCCTTCGCTGGATTCACTTGGCAAAATATTCATAAAATTGTATTGCTTCTATGCATAGTCCCTTTACTGAAAAAAAATCTTAATTAAAAGTCTTAATTAATTTGAATATCATTAGTTTTAAGTCACTGTCTTAGTTGTAAGTTGTAAGTCACTAACTTTTTACAAGTCTTAGTTGTAAGTCACAAGTTTTAAATCACAGTTGTAAGCAATGAGTGAAAAATCTTAACTGTAAGTTATTCGTTATTGGTGCAGACCTGTGAAAATTCACTGGATATTATAAATTTAGGATTTGTAGGTGAAGCTGTAAGTAAAAAAAAATAATTAGAGGTAAGGTCAGAAATTTACCTTTCTTGTGAACACCGTAAGTAAACTTTTATGCAAATTGTATTTGGTGTCATTTTATTACATAATGGATAACCTATTATTTTATTTATACATATTAGGTACTCTGATTTTTCGCCCAAGGGACATTTTTGTAATTAATCAAACAGCCTTTGACTGATCTAAACCAAAAATTAATTTTTGTAAATGTATCCTTAGGCATAATTTTAAAACAAAGGCACCCTTTCCTTTCTCTCTCTGACCAATCCCCATAGCCCCCGAGGAAATTCTCCCTACCCACCTTATTCCACCCTCCTTTTGCCTTTATAAAATTGTCGAAATATTTTAAATTTTAGAACCTATATACATCCTAAAAAGGCCATTAAATAAATCGTTCAAGCTTTTTTTTCTATTACTTTGATTTTCACTAGCAGGTAACTTTTTAGATTAATTGATATATGCTAGGCGAAAATATTTGTACCCAATACAGAAAACCCGTGAATGCGCTAAATCAAAAAGTACTCGAATGTCGAAATGTGAACAGCATTTTTTGCCTGCATTGGATACGTCAAACGGCGCTTCAATGTTTGCAAATATTCATGTGACTGTTCAAAATTAATCATGTCTTCTTTTTTATTCCATTAAAGTTGAAGCCTCCGGCGTTGCCCGCGTTTTTCGCAGAGTTTTTCGAAAAAGGTTTTGACAATTTCCTTTTATTTTGAACGGCAAGTGTGCAAAATTTCACTAAAAACTGTCAAAATTCTGCTTTAAGGGCTGGTATATGGGGTAAGGCAGGTTTTTTGAAATCTCGTGTCGACAGTGACCTTTTTCCTCTTTTGTGCAAATGTTCATTAATCTCGGAATAATGGATTTGTTTAAAATGCAAAACCACAAACCCACACCGAGACTGTTCTTTATAATTTACTAGCTGACCCGGCAAACTTCGTACCGCCTCAGAATCAATAAATGTTGTGTTTAATTTATTAGCTGTTCGAATTGATTCAAATTATGTCGACTAACAGACATTATTTGAAAAGCCGCTCCATAAAAAATATGGACGGAGACAAATCCATCAAATCAAAGATCATAAAAATCGGTTCAGCCGTTCTTGAGTTATAAATGGCTAACCCGACTTTGTTTTATATATTAAGATAGGTATACGGGGTCCGAAAACAAACACGAAACTGGCAGAGAGAACTTCGACGCATTTTATAAGACATTAAATAGCTGATTGGAACCCCCTGGCCATCGATTTTTTTAAACTTGACCTTAAAATTTCCATTAAGAATTTCCATTATTTCCAATAAGACTCGAGTTGCTCCAAAACGAAAGCTCAAATCAGAAAACCAAAAGCTCAAAATGGACTCTGGAATGTAATATAGATTCACCAGTTTCTCGCTTGTATTACGAGTTCCCGGATTTTTTAAATATGAATATCGCATAAGAGTCCCAACTGCTTTCGTACGGAGCCAGTGAGACCATGGCATCCCAAATTGGGGTATGTTGTGAGGCTGAAGGCAAAGTAGGTGAGAGAAGGAGATGCGGATGAGCAAAGTGGGGAAGTGGGGAAGTACCTGGCTATTCAGATCTGGTCACTAAACAAGGCTATACGGAGAAAAATATTATTCTAAATTACGATCATTTTATTCGTAAAAACGGTTTAAAATGAAACTGAAGTTCTTACGAACAAATTAACAGTGTTTCAATGTTTATTGGCGGGAAAATGTAAGAATAATTTGTTGGTATACGTACGAAATTACGGATACCAACAAATTATTCTTACATGTTCCCGCCAATACATTAAAACCCTGTTAATTTGTTCGTAAGAACTTCAGTCCCGTTTTTAACCGTTTTTACTTTTAAAATGATCGTTTTTTCGAATAAAATTTTTCTCCGTGTAAGGCCATTTCAATTAACGTTTCAATTTCGAACGGTGGTCTTACACTAGTGCGATACAGAGAGTATCTTCCATTCTGGAACGTGCCGCAAACATACTATGTATACATTATTTTTAAATTAAGTAATTATGAAATAACACAAATTAATCAAATAAAATTTATTTGCGCACGCCAAGTTCGAAAAGGCGAATTCGGATTGGAAGTCGAGAGCCCAACCCCTCGACCACGCCGGCCAGATTTTTCAACAGTTCAAAGTGAAAAAAATTTCTAAATAATTGATCTGCTATGTTTAAAAAAAACTTACTTAAATTTTGATCTTTTTCAAATCTTTGATTACATAATTATTTTCCTAACAAAAAGATTCATTCAGCATCCCTTCTCAATTCCATTCCCTTACCTCCGCAGAGATTAACGACTGTAATAAGCCAAGAACATAAATAATTAAACCCCGTCTTAATGAAACAACAAGTGTTCGTGAATAGAGCGAGTTTCCTTCTCTGACAGTCCCTTTAGAACTCGGAGGGTAAGTTTCTTGGCTAATCATAAAACTTGAATAATAAACCCACCCTTTGCGAGTATCTCTTTTGCTCCGATTTGCCGACTCTTTGCCGGAAATAAGGGATGAATTTTTTTATTTGATTACTGATGATTGTGCTTGTTAAAAATATATTAAAAAAAAATAAAAAACCTCAAATTATAATATTTGAATTAATGAAGACAATATAAACAAAAATCAGAAAAAGATACGATCACATCTGGGACTCGAACCCAGAACCTTTCCGGGCCACAGCTCTACCGATTGAGCTAATGTACATCTATCCGATTCGGTCATATTTACTGTATCATATGGAGAATTTTTTTTTTTTTACATTAGGTCCACACAGGAGGCCCTGAGGAAAATAATTTCCCTCAGGGCCTATGTCATCTTTGGGGATGCTGTGTGGAGGGTATTTTTAAGTGAAGGAAGGAGGGGAAGTTCTGGGAAGGAAAAAGGTATGAGGGTTGGGTAGGAATCTAGGGTTCAGTGTGTCTAGATCATCCGCCGCCAAGACCTAGATAAGCCTTACCCCATGAACCCGGGCACCCCTACTAGGTCACCAAACGTAGCGAATCACTTGCGGTGACCTATGGCAGAAAATCGGTGATTCGCAAAGAATGCAAGGCTGATATTGCAATGAGTAAGGTTAAGAAAGGGATACATGTGTTTGATGGGCGCGTAGAGCAAAGGAATAAAGAACGGGGTGTAAGGAGAATATATGACGAGAATGTGATTGGTAGAAGAAGTCAGGGACGCCCGAGCAAGACAAAGCTTTTTTTGTTATTTATTTTTGGGATGTTGTGCCGTGTAACGCTACCCTCTTCTTTAGCTAAGGTTGAATATTGATAGTTATGTTATAACAGATAGTTAGCTAAAGAAGGAGCAAGCGTAACACGGCACAACATCCCAAAAATAAATAACAAAAAATACTTTTGGCCCTGAAAATGTTAAATCAACTCAAGACAAAGCATCAAGTGAACCAAAGTGACTTCTCAGTGGCTGAGTTATTATCGCGTCTGGTTCCCACGCAGGCAACATGAGTTCAGTTCCTCGGCTGGCCAAGTCCACCATCACTACATAAACAAAATTTCAGCTTATCATGATGGTAGTTAGAAATTTTCTATGTTGTCAGGTTATTCGTAACCCGGGAATGTTTGTCATTCTTTTCGAAGTACCTACGTGATTAATTTTTGTATACACTTGAGTCGGGCCATATCAAGAAACCGAATAAACGAAATGTATGTATATTTTCTTCGAATAACACGTAGTTTCAGTTATTTTTTATATATGTCGGTAGGCTTGGAGCTTATGTCAAGTTCCGACAAATGTCGGGCAGTTGAGGAGATTCACCCGGCGAGTACACCCGGGTCAACGCAGATTCAATATATCAACAATTTTTTTTTAAAAGAAAGACAAACATTCCCGGGTTACGAATAACCCAACAACATTTGAAAATCTCCTATTACCACCACACTAAGCGGAAGATGTTGCTTGTGTTGTGATAGAGGGCTTAGCCAGCCGAGGAATCGAACACGGAACGCTTTGGTGGGACCCAAACGCAATGCCCACTCAACCACTGACCGGTCGTGCATATATATATATATATATTGTAAACACGTAAATAATAGCAATAAACGTGTTTGTAACAAGGACCTATTATTCTTGAAGAGCCCCAACACAATTACTAATGTCTGCCCGTGGATAGGACAAACACAACAGTATGTATGAGACGATATATTGATGAAGCAAGGAGTGTCTGCCGAGACAGAGATGTCTGGCGGTCCATCCTCCTTGCATACCTCACAGGAAAAATGCGATATGACTAGTTAGTTAATTAATTTAATTTTTCGAAGAAAACTTCTTCGGAAAGGTTTTCACTTTGTGATGTCATTATTTATTTTAATTAAAAGACAAAATAACTTTGTTTACATCACTTTTATTTACACACAATCTACATGTTTCGTGAACGATGTTCACCTCATCAGGAACAAATGTATACTAAACTTAAAAATTAAATATAGATTACATATGGGAAGAAAAGGATAGGAGGAAGGGGAAGGGGTAAGGGTGTGGGAAGCTTATTACAATTATAATATTTATATAAAGATTGTAATTACTTTTATAAAGGTAGAACCAATAGAAACTTTAAAGTAAGGGTTAAAGAACATCTCAGGGCATTAAATGGCAATAGCGAATCTGAGTTTGCAGATCATTTATTAAAGTATGATCATAATTTTGACAAAAATCATGGACTTAAAATATTACATACGGGTTACAAGGCATCACAGATAAATAATTTAGAGATATTAGAAATTAGAAAAGATGTAAATAATAAAGCAGACATAATAAATAAGCAGCAATTTTTTATAAATCCTCTTTTGAACCTTTTCCCACATAACTGGTCTTTCCCTGCTAATGACTTTGAAATTCCTAATTGTAATAAACTTCCCACACCCTTACCCCTTCCCCTTCCTTCTAGCCTTTCCTCCCATATGTAATCTATATTTAATTTATAAGTTTAGTAATTTAGTATATATTTGTTCCTGATGAGGTGAACATCGTTCACGAAACATGTAGATTGTGTTTAAATAAAAGTGATGTAAACAAAATTATTTTGTCCATTAATTAAAATTAATTTAAACTAATTTTTCGGTTTTTAATTAGAAAATCGCTTTTCTCTCAGAGAATTGTACATCCCTAACCTTAACCCCTAAGTAAGTACTTAACTAAGGAGAACCTAATAGAACCTTTCAAAAGTTTGGGGAAATGTCGTTAGCCGAGAGAAAACGGAAAGGGGTGTGTTTTAAAGAAGGGTGTGGGGGAATTAAAATGGGGAAAACCTCTCATAAATCTAGGCAATTCGGTTTATAAGGACTTTAAGTAAAACGAATCAAAGAATTTAGATTATATACGTAAGATGTTCAATTTGTTTACGCTTTAAGAACCATTGACCAGCGGCTGAGAATAAAAGTTTAAAAATGCTTGCAACTGTAGAGGAGGTTCCGATGAGAAAGATCGATTTGTTTAATTCAAAACTTGCTTTAATATATACCTACATTCAAGCATTAAAATGCTCACAACAATGATAAATTATTAAATATCGTGTACTTCTTGTATTATAAGTATTTTTTGATCATAATGATTTTTCAATAATGTCTAAACAAAATAAGTATGCAAAAAAAATCTGAAATATTTTAGTTTGTAAGACCTTAAATAAATAGAAAAACTTAGGTATTAGGTATTTTCATCACAAAACCCGTTCTCGGACTTATTTTTTAATAATTTTCATTTAACTAAAATTAAAATTCTGAAAACTGTGTTAACTAGTTTATGTATTGATTTATTTTGTTGTATGATTATATTATTTGAAATTTGTGTAGTTTAATAGATTATATCGTTTGAAAATTGAACAAATCTGCCAACGATCAACGGTATAACATTAGTACATTAAAAATACACTTAGTTTTTCAAAATTTAAAAAGTGCGTTTACCAGATAAAATAACAATCTTTCAAAACCATTTTATGTTTATTTGTAAAAAAAGAGTTAATACGTTTAGAATTTGATTTAAAAAGGAATTATTTCCGATATTCTCTGGTAAATACCCTCTTAAAGACGAATTGTGGATTTTATGGATATTAATAAAAAATCTGGTGATAAATATGTCCAGGAGTGATGGACGTGTGAAGGTATCCCCCCACTGCGGTGCAAGGCGATGGGTCGCGAGGGTCTTGCTGGAGAGATCAAATGGTCTCCCTTAAACAATCTCTTCCGATCCGGCCTACCACGCAGATGGTCGGCAGACGCATCCACCAACAAGTCCCGGACAAACCTAACCCCATGAACCCGGGCACTCCTGCTAAGTCACCAAATGTAGCGAACCACTTGGGGTGACCTGTGGCAGGTGTGTTTGTCGTCCAATAAATGGTTCCCGGGGTGGCGGTACCCACACCCGTAGTGTGTCCAAAAGTGATGGACGGATAATCTTTCCCTCTCACTGGCGGTCCAAGGCGATGTTCCGAGAGAGTCCTGCTGGAGACATCAAAAGATCTCCTACAATAGGCATGCATCCACAATAAGCTTTCAACCATCTACAACGTATTTTAAGATATTTTTTACACGTTGCTCGCCAAACTGAGGAAACTCATAGTCACTGGCCGCAGTGTTTGGCAGAAGCAGCAGAAGAAGTTCACCGACTTGCTGGAGTGACCAAGTATCCCTGGCGCTAAGGCATCCTTGGCTCTCCACGGAGCGTAAAACCTCGAGGAGTGAAGGAACCCTGTCCACCATGGAAGATGAAGTAGGGGTCACAATCCTCAGCAATAAAAAAGACTCGAGAAGAAGAAAATAATAAATATCAAATAAATAATGCCGAAAACCTTTGTTGAAAGCGCTTTAAGACAGTATTGCCAGAGAATACCGGAAATTAGACATTTTTAAATCAAATTCCTGACATATTGACTCTTTTTTACAAAAAAAACATAAATTGATTTTGAAAGATTGTTATGTAATCTGGTACACGCAGTTTTAATTTTTTTTAAATAAGTGTATTTTTAATATACTATGGTCATACCGTTGGTCGTTGGCAGATTTTTTCAATTTTCAAACGATAGATTCTATTAAACAACACAAATTTTAAATGACATAAATAAATCCGAGAACGTGTTTTGTGACAAAAATTCCTGAGTTTTTCTATATATTTAAAGTCTTACAAACATAAATATTTCAAATTTTTTTACACACTTATTTTGTTTAGACATTATTAAAAAATCATAAATAGTTATGATCAAAAAATACTTACAAGAAGTACACGATATTTAATAATTTATCATTGTGCGTTTTGAGCATTTTTTATTACTTACTTGAATGTAAGTATATATTAAAGCAAGTTTTGAATGAAATAAACCGATATTAAATTTTTATTTTAAACATTTTGATACGGGGAATAATCGATCTTTCTCATTGAAACCTCCCTGTACAGTTGCAAGCATTTTAAAACTTTTATTCTCAGCTGCTGGTCAATCGCTTTTAACCCCATTATTTAAATGTGCTTAAATGCATAAAGATCCCAAATAAGTACCTACTTACCAACTCAATTAAAAAAATAATACCATTACCTATTACACTTCAGAGCACCTCTATAAACTGGTCCTTCAGAATTAATTTGAAAGCTCTTAATTCCTTAAGCTCCTACTTGAATGCGTCGATTCACGGTTATACACAACAATGTAAGTACCTACCTAAAGGCGATACAATGAATACTTACGAGGCTTTGCAAATCCCGCACCTTTTTCAAATACGCGGGATTGCAGGATAGATTTTAGAATAAATCCCGCGGAAATGCGCGGGATTTTTTTTATGTGGTATTTATTATACTGAAATAATGACAAAGATTTTTTGTGGTATTTGGTATTAATTATTATAGAAACTAGTTTAATATGAGAAAAGACATAGAAAAATTAGTAGTAAATCAATTAAGAGGGTATTACCAGACAATTCCTAGACGTATTGACTCTTTTGTACAAAAAAAACATAAATTGATTTTGAAAGATGTTCTTTTTTCTGGTACACGCAGTTTTAAAATTTAGAAAAACTAAGTGTATTTTGAATATACTAAGGTTATACCGTTGGTCGTTAGCAGATTTGTTCATTTTTCAAATGATAGATTATATTAAACAACACATCGTATAATCATACAAAAAAATAAATCAATACATAATCTAGTCTACACGGTGTCTTTTTATTTTAATTTTAGTTAAATTAAAATCATTAAAAAATAAATCCGAGAACGTGTTTTGTGATAAAAATACCTCAGTTTTTCTATTTATTTAAGGCCTTACAAAACTAAAATATTTCAATTTTTTTTACACACTATTTTGTTTAGACATTATTGAAAAATCATAATTGCTTATAATCAAAAAATACTAACAATAAGACACGATATTTAATAATTTATCATCGTGCGCTTTGAGCATTTTTATTGTTTACTTGAATGTAGGTATATATTAAAGTAAGTTTTGAATAAAATAAATCGATTATAAATTTTTAATTTTATAAATTTGATACGTGGAATAATCGATCTGTCTCATTGGAACCTTTCTGTACAGTTGCAAGCATTTTTATTCTCAGCCGCTGGTCAATCGCTCTTAAGGGGACATTTTTATACCATCATTTCATGGTGCTAATCTTAATGCATACAAATGAATGTTGCATTGTTTGTCCCTTACGAGCTCCTACACATATGACATATGACAATTTACAAAGATCGCCACTTACTTATAAAATGTGTAAGTTTATCGAAGACACTATCTAGATATAGCATTTGGTTCGGGATTGAATCTTACAATCATACACAAAGATGAGAGCCAATAAAAATATGCGTCAAGACAATGAATAATGTTGGTAGTTCTCATTTGAAGTATGATACAGTTTAATATGACCGAATCGGATAGGGACACATTAGCTTAATCGATATGAGCTGTGTTACGGCAAGGCGAAGTTTCTAGGTTCAAGTTCCAGATGTGACCGTATCTTTTTCTGATTTTTCTGTTTTAGATTTTCGATTGCGTTTCGCCAATATTGTCATCATTAATTAAAATATTTCGATTTGAGATTTTACCTATTAAGTTAAAAATAAACCCAATACTTATGTACATTTGTTAATACTCAACAAATGTCATCAGAGGATGTAGTTTCAATGTACCTTAACAGATGTCGTTAGAATATGTAGTTTTAGGTGTCTTTGGTAGTACATGGTAGAGATAATTGTCGGACGTTTGGATCTACGATAAGATAGCCGATTCCATCCGATCCACAAGCGGGGCGGGCATCTTCAGTGAGCGGTTCCCACGCCGCAGATTAACAGAGGGCTTCGTTTAGAATGGTCTTTAGGTCCAGTTGAATATTATTTGTAAATTCGATAAGATAAACAAGACTCGTAATCTAGAAGAAACAAAGTATTATTGAAAACTATTGATTATCAGAATCATATTGCTAATCAGAGGTTAACAGTAGACCAGACTACTATAGTTACACCAATGCGCAGTAACGACCATAATATCCGTACGAAGGTCCTCAACGAATTAGGTACATCTGTATTCCTGAGGATGGCATTCATAGCACGCTGTATGCTTCGTGGGTACAGTCATTCCAGGCTGTTACAGAGGCCATATTCCAAAAAAATCAAATTCAATCAGTTTCAAATTTCTTCGATAGGAGAAATATTACTTGCTCTAATTCACTGCATTTGTCATTTCAGATTTCTAAGTACCGTTTCACTAGGTATTTATTTATACATATATTTTGGTAAACTTACGAATTTCGCTAGACACGCTTAATACGCGCTAAAATTGAGGCTTTTTCAACCGACTTTCGGTGTCATAAATATGTTGACCGTTGCTGGGCTGCGTCATTGGCTGGGGGTGTTGGACTCACCTTATGGTGTCGCTCTCAGGATGCCCACGGCCTAGCTCAGTGATGGGAAAAAGGAGAGAGACTACTGTCCCAGGGTCATGGGGGGTAGGCACGAACACAGATTCCTGCCCCTAGAGATTAGCGGTCAGCTCACATCGTGAATGAAAACAATATATAGGAGATAATCACATTGTATTTGCACGGTAAATGGTACACAAAATATAACGGTAATGTCGCTATATGAAAACACGGTCTCCTACCCTTCTCTCTCAGAATAACGATTTTAATAGCGATTTCTAAATACACGAGAGGCACAAGAGGTTAGAGGAATTTGAGAGACTCACGGCTGTTGTTGACGACTCCATTGCGGGCACAACTTGTGGGTTCACTATAAACAAAGCTCCCGCGAAAACGGCTTGTACTTGGCGGTGCCTGCCGCTTACGTGCCGTGTAGTTGACAGCGCGGTCCTCGAAGTAGGCTTGTTGAAAAAGTATCGATATATCGATATTTTCAATGATGTATATCGATATTTTTAGCCGATATATTTTGAACCGATATATCGATATATTGATATAAAATATCCAATATCGAAAATTGTATCAAAATCGATATTTTTTCAATTTCGGGGGGGGAGGCGCCTGATTAAAATAATGTACATTGTGTAAATATACACTTTCATTTTTACACATTGTGTATATGAACACTTTAATTTTAAAAAGTACAATCTAAACATTTGACCGATATATCGATATATCGATTTTTTTTCCTCGATATATCAACGTCGATATTGATATTTTAATAAATATCGATACATCGATATATCGATACTTTTTTCCACTTTCGACAGCCCTACCTCGAAGAAGTGGACGGGCGGGCGTCATTGCCTGGCGAGCCGAAGCGGTGGCGCCTCTTGCGGCGCGTCGGTAGCACTACGCGTGTGTGCCGTAACATAACACCGTACTCGCAAATAAAGCTAACTAACCATAAATTGCGAATTTAGTCAATATCATATTGACAAAGGGTTTTATCGATCGATTATATTATAAGGTATAAAACTCATAGTAAACTATACCGTAGGCGTGACGTCTGCCCGAAGAAAATGTAATACCCATTTGCTTACTTATATGACTTAATGACAATTTTTTAAAAGTTTTTAAAAATTATTTCTAGAACAAAAAACCAATCTATGAAAGATCTTATGTAAATTATCATTCTTTTTAATCAGTACAGCACATTTCTTCGTACTATCTGTTCATAATTTTTTTAAAAATCCATCACCAAAATGGATTAGAGCATTCTATGAAAAATCCCATCTGTACAGTAGGCACTCGATTGTGCAGTCGAGTAGCCGCTTAGAGCGTGCACAATGGATCCCGGATAGCCGGCGTCTCTTAACAATGGCGTCCACTCGCCGAAAGGAAAACATCGATCGGAGAGGAGAAAGGTGAGGGGCGAGGAGCAACCCAACCTGCGGGGTACCTACTTATAAGGTTAGTTGCTATTGTAGTGTGTTGTGCAAAACAACTCGAGATTATTGAGAGCTTAATGGGGAACAGGGTGTTACTGAAATTACCTTAGTTTTAAATATATTTATTTGATCATTGAAGAGAAGTTAGAACTAATAATCTAAACGAAAATATGAAAAAGAAAAAGACAGAAAAATAAAAGTTCATGGTTGCAACTGGGATACAAACCCAGAACCTCTCGTCTTACCGGGACGAACGCCTTTACCAATTCGGCCACTGAAAACTCTTTTTTTAACGTCATTTTTGTCAATCTCATTTTTCAAATTTCAAAATTAACAATATATATATATATATATATATATATATATATATATATATATGTATATACAAGCTTCTGCCCGCGACTTCGTCTGTGTAGGATTAGTACTTAGAGTAGGTAATCTATTTTCTTTTCCTAGGTCCCATATACCAAAATTCTTAACCTATTTATTTAAATATGTATAATTCTTGATTCGATTCAAAGTATTAGGCGAGTACTTCAAATAAATACACTAATTTAAATATTTTCTAAAATAGAAGTTTGATTTAACAATCATTTTTTTGCAAAATGTCATTCTCAAATTTTAACATTTTCTATTAAACAATAATAATTATTTTCAATATATTGAAAATAAAAAGCTAGCCTTATAAATTATATCCTACATGTTATTCTGTTATATGAGATATGTTATTGTAAAGTTTCATTAAAATGTATTCAGTAAATTTTGCGTGAAAGAGTAACAATTCCCGCCAATAAACATTGAAACACTGTTAATTTGTTCGTAAGAACTTCAGTCCCGTTTTTACTATTAAAATTATCGTTTTTTCGAATAACATTTTCCTCCGTGCGTGAAAAAATAAATACGGATATTGAAAGAAAGGTAAATGCAGGTAAATCAATTAATGCATGACTGAATGTCGTTAGCGCTAACAAAAAACTGTCCGAAGAAGCGAAGCTAGCAGTCCACAATGGAGTGCTTATACCTACCTTTATGTATGGCAGTGAAGCAAGGAACTGGCAGAGAAATGATGAAAGTAGACTGAATGCTGTAGAAGTGATATCCCTGAGGCGTGTTTGCGGTAAAACTATGTATGATCGTATGAGAAATGTGGAGATCCAAAATAATGAAGGTTAATGTAAGCGTAATGAGTAAGATAAAAAAGGGACCCTCAGATGGGTTGGGCATGTACAGCGAATGAATGAAAAAAGGAGTGTAAAGAGAATATATGAGGCAAATGTGAATGGTAGAAGAAGTCGCTGACGTTCGAGGAAAACATGGCACGATCAAGTGAATCAGATACTTGAAGAATATATATGAGACGATGTATGAATGTAAATGAGGCAAGGAGTGTATGCCAAGACCGAGTTGTTTGGCTGTCCGTCCTATCTGCCTTAGTTAGTTATTAGGTGGTTAGTTTTTTAAGAAGAAAAAAAACGAGTGTGCTTTAGACCACACGACTGAAGTAAATACTTCTTTAGCTCCATCTATATGTATGTTCATATATATGTTTATACACGGAGAAAAATTAATTCGATTATTCGAAATTTCGTACGTATATACCAACAAATTATTCTTACATTTTCCCGCCAATAAACATTGAAACCCTGTTAATTTGTTCGTAAAAACTGTTCCGTTTTAAAACCGTTTTTACGAATAAAATGATCGTATTTTAGAATAACATTTTTATCCGTGTATGTATATATAAAATATTCACATGTATACTTATTTTCTACAAATATTTATTTAAATTTATTATCATTCGCCTCGCCCGATCAAGCCGTGCGCATCGACGTCTGCTCCCCACCGCCTTTGGCGCATCACTGGTATTTCAAAATACTGACTGAAATATTTCATGCACTATGAGAGGAAGAGAGAAAAAGATATGCGCGCGCACTGCTCTCTCTTGCTTCTTCAGTGAGCCCGTTCGCATTTCACTTTTCGTTACACATTCGCCAGTTTACCCCTCAAGTTAATCGTGCGTAAAGAAGTATGTACTTAATAAATAAAATAGTTAGGTGTTTTTTCTCCCACCCTGTACACATTAAATTCCAACACACGTACTTTATTGGGGTGTCCATTGTCCGCGTAAGCACCTCTTAATTTACCTTTCAAAACACCTTCAGGCCGGGGGATTAGCACTTTGAGCTATCTCAACAACATTCCCGGGGCGCGATTCTCTACCAAGCCGCGTTCCACACTTCGCTTGATTCCTATTGAGGATCGCACCGCAAGAATCGAAATGCAACAACTTGAAAAATAAATAATCACTGCCGATTGTAATGGAATCAATTTCTGCAGTTTAATTCTTATTTAAATTAACCTTTCTGTGTAATTGAGGTGAATCTTTCCAGACCTTTAAAAAGACTTATTTAAAAAATACTCGATTACTTCCAAGACCAAGATGTGTTCTACTCGCAGCATTTAATTGAAACATATATCATATTTCTAAGCGATCAAATTTTCAAACCAAAAACACAAAATTTTGTAATATTTTGCACTATTTCATCTTAAAGCGATCTACACACCATGCTGCGAACAGCCCGATATATCGGGCTGTTAGCAGCTGGCTATTGTCTCCCGTCTCCCCTTTCCTCGTGCGAACCTGTAACATTCTGTTTCACGTTGTCTTCTGTCTCTTTTATTAACACAACAAATTCAATATCACCATCTCATTTCACTGCGGCGCATCGGTTGGTACTAACGGCAGACGGTTTCTTCCAATTTGCATTCAACGTGAAACAGAGTGTTACGGGTTCTCATGGGAAAAAAAGAGACGGGAGACATCCTCCAACCTTTGATTTTTAGCCAGCTGCCAATAGCTGCTGTTCGCAGCATGGTGTGTAGATAGTATTAATGTAAACTGTTTATCTGCCGAATAAAATAAGATAAAAAAAAACCAAAGACAATTTTTTTTATACAATGTACAACTTTAAAATTTTGGAATCCAAGTTGTGGCAGTAGACTCAAAGTTTTCCTAAGGGGTGCAATACTGATTTGAAATAAAAGAAAAGAAACCTATTTACATGTAAACACACAACACCTATTCATCCCTCCACAGAATTTCTCGGTAGCACCAACCAATCCTCTCGTATAAGATTAAAAGAAGATCCTACTTAAGTGCTATGTTTGTGTTAAGTGCCATTATTGTTGTATGAGATGCCATCTGTGAATAGGTGCCGAACTTACCATTAATTTCGTATAGATTTTTTTGTATTCTGGTTTCTATAATACATTTTAAGTGTTAATTCTGAAGTTGTTTGAAAGAAATGCAATGCGTATACGGTTGACTGAAAAATCGTCTAATATTCTTGTGTTCATACATTGCCTAGTTCACACGAGGACAGGACAATATTGTGTTGTCCTAGTGTAAACAGAAGTTTAGAAGACAGGACAATGAACCTTGGACTTGGTTATTATTTATGTTCAAAGTTCCTAAAACAATAAGTTTAATTACTCTAACTTAATTGCAAAATGGAATTATCTAGTGATATTTTACTTGGATGTTAATTTTTGATATTATAGAGGGTTCGGTCGGTATATGAGACATAATACAATACTGCTACTTGTGACAGGATTTCACTCCTTTCGGAGGATTGCTTTAGAGTTTTATTATTCGCACTGTATTTAGCGAGAGAATTATTTATATTATAATCCTCTTGCTAAATACCTTTAATTATATAATTAGAAGTTACCGACCGATCGTCGGTAACTTCTCATCGTTCCCTAGGACAACTGCAGATCGCAAACGAATAGGTAACAGTTCACAATGATTAAGTGTCCTTAATATATTCGATATCAACTGTCGTTTGTATGTTAGCGATCTGCAGTTGTCCTAGGGAACGATGAGAATTTACCGACGATCGGTCGGTAACTTCATATCGATCGACCATCCTAGCACGCCTGGGCGGTCGAGGCTGGGACAGGACAATACTCGTGTGAACTCGGCATTACTTTAAGATCACACCCATTAGGGGTAGGCATATCGATAGACCGTCATATAACTCTACATAATTATTTTCTTAATTCGCATACAACGTCCCATACATACTCTTCCGTTATTCTTGACATGGCTCAACTCAATTATTTGATAAGCTTGATCGTACCATTCCCAATCTTCCTCGGATATCCCCGACCTTTTCTACCATTTACTTTCGCTTAATATATTCTCTTTATACGCTCCAAAATCATGAAATCTTTACTTTCTTAATCTTATTCATTACGTTTTTTTAACACTTTAGACAGGTGGCTAGACAATTTCCACCAATATTGTGGAAGGGAGGCGATTTGGAGCCCGGCCATTATTCTACAATCGAGCTGTTGAACTTAAAACGAGTCCAGAAACGACCTGTTCTTATGAATCAAATTTCAACCGTGGCATGCAATACATTTTGATCTCATAGACCCGTGAAAATCTTGGGATATGATAAATGTGGGATTTGTGAAGCTGAAAGTAAATAAAAATACGTAAAATATGCATATATCGTATTAAAAAAAAAAGAAATGTAGATCTTCTAAGTGGTACGAATAACTTTTCAGTACTTGAATGCATCCTGTTGTGCAATGATGGAGGACATAGCTACACGGAGAAAAATGTTATTCTAAAATATGATCATTTTATTTTTATTTTAACTTATTAACTTAAAGAGGTAAACCTCAAATTTTATTTAATTAATGAGGATAATATTAGCGAAAGTCAATCGAAAATCCGAAACAGAAAAATCAGAAAAAAGATACGGATACATCTGGGACTCGAACCCAGGACCTCTGGCAATCCGGGCCAACGCGCAAGATAATATTATCTTCATTAATTAAAATTTTATTCGTAAAAATGGTTAAAAACGGGACTGAAGTTATTACGAACAAATTAACAGGGTTTCAATGTTTATTCGAGGGAACATGTAAGAATAATTTGTTGGTTTAACAAAAAAATGACATTTTCCCGCCAATAAACATTGAAACACTGTTAATTTGTTCGTAAGAACTTCAGTCCCGTTTTTACGAATAAAATGATCGTATTTTCGAATAACATTTCTCTCCATGTAGCAGATATTTGAATGCTCATGAATGAATGCTCTCAATGTATCAATAATACTCACCTTTGTAAACATTTCCTGATTTCTGCTTTAAACTGCATTACGTTCTCTTTATATCCATCTACCTATATCCACCTATCTATATCCACCGACCCAGTCCTAGAACATACCAAAATTTCCTGTCCACCAATGCCAGTCAGTATAAAATCGGAGTCTGATTGATGCCGCATTTACCTTCCGTTAATCCATCAGTCACCCACGCATCCTTTGACGCCAACCACCCTCTTCCCCTTCTCCCGGTCAACCCCCGTCAACTCCCTAAACCCTGCAGGGACCCTAAACCTAGATCCTGTGTCAGATAAGTTTAACAACGGCTACTGGAAACCTATAACTATGCGATTAACCTGCACGGAGAAAAATGTTATTCTACAATACGATAATTTTATTCGTAAAACGGTTAAAAACGGGACTGAAGTTCTTACGAACTGAATAAGGGTTTTTAATTAACAAAACTACTTGTTATTATTAATATATATTGTTCTTAATATTTCAAAGCATAACTTGTAAAAAGCGTTTATAACTAAAAATATTATACGGGCGCCATCTACAAAAGCATAAAATATGAATTCTTTTGGGGGCGATTGATCAACGGCTGAGAATAAAAGTTTAAAAATGCTTGCAACTGTACAGGGAGGTTCCAACGAGAAAGATAGATTATTCCCTGTATCAAATTTTTTTAATTAAAATTTTAATATCGATTTATTTCATTAAAAACTTGCTTTAATATATACCTACATTCAAGAAAACTATAAAAATGCTCAAAACACACAATGATAAATTATTAAATATCGAGTACTTCTTGTAAGTATTTTTTGATCATAAGTATTTATGATTTTTCAATTATGTCTAAAAAAAATAAGTGTGTAAAAAATCTGAAATATTTTAGTTTGTAAGGACTTTAAATAAATAGAAAAACTGAGGTAGATATTTTCGTCACAAAACACGCTCTCGGATTAATTTTTTAATTATTTTAACTTAACTAAAATTAAAATTCTTAAAACTGTGTTGACTAGTTTATGTATTGATTTATTTTGTTGTATGATAATATGATTTGAAATTTGTGTTGTTTAATAGAATCTATCGTTTGAAAGTTGAACAAATCTACCAACGACCAACGGTTTTATAACCTTAGTATATTAAAAATAAACTTAGTTTTCAAAATTTAAAAACTGCGTTTACCAGATAAAAAAGAGTCAAAACGGCAAGAATTTGATTTAAAAAGGACTAATTTCCGGTATTCTCTGGTAATACCCTCTTTAGCGAATTTTATGCCTGTTACCGGATATATAGCCTTTATTCGTTGAGATAAAAAATACAAGAATAGACACATTTTCGTCTTATATGTTACTTAGTCACTAAACAGAACATAACCTCAAAGTACACCGAATTCCAAACACCTTGCCACCAAAATACGCTGCAAGCTCGGTTCTTCAGTACCTATTCTAGAACCTGCAGATTGCAGCATGCGCACTGGCGCAGCCTACACACTACACAACACACTACCCTATGTGTATCCAACACCATGACGGGGCGAAGTGTCGATTGTTTTCCCAACAAAGGTGACATGTTTGGCGATGCAGTGTCCGGATTAACGGCTTAGTTGACAACGCCATTACGCTAACACTAGCTTCTCAAACTTTTAAATTAATAAACAAATATTTACTAGTACCTAGTTTGATGTTGTAACCAAGCTTCTCCCGAGTTTCAAATATTTATTTAAATTTTTTCAGATTTTTTATTTCGATACCACATGAAGATTTTGGTCCAGAGATTAAATTTTTTTTTTTTTTTGATTAATACTCTTTTAGTCTTTAAAAAACATTTCCCAACAATTAAGCGGTGTTTTATTTATTTATTTACATATTGAATAAAGACTGTACATTTTATATTTCGAATAATCAATACCAATCTATATATAAATGAATCCCTGTTTCCCTTGGTCACGCCATAACTTCAGAACGACTATACCTATTTCATTCATCTTTTAAAAAAAGTTTTTTATAACTTTCTAGAAGGTTCTTACGGAAAGAAAATTAAGAAAATTGGATAATTTCAGAAAACTATTTTAACTTCGTACGTTTGACAGTTCGCGCGTTTGATGTATTTAGAGATATTTCGATAAAAGTAAAGATTGGGATAAAAACTTGGTAAGTTGTTGAGGACAAGCCCGTGAGGCAATATTTTATTACAATTCCATATAGCAATATTTCTATTGTTAATGAGTCCTAAAGTAACGAAATTTGTAAAAAAAATTGCAATATGGGACACGCAGATTGTTTGAAATATGAGTGTATTTTAGGGAGTTTAGCAGCAGGGAAAAAAGGCGGGAGTGGGAGGGAAATCCGAGAAGGGCGGAGGGGAATGAAGGAGGGGTGGTTTGTGGGAGGGGGGGGGTGGATGGAGAGGGGAAGACGGAGAAGGTGGAAGGGGAATTCATGAGGAGGGAGGTTAGTGTGAAAAAGGCGGTAGGGGAATCCGGGAGAGCGGATGGGAATGAAGAAGGGGTGGTTTGCGGGAGGGAGGACGAGGGGGGGGGGGGGGGGATGAAGGAGGGGTGGTTTGTGGGAGGGGGAGGAAGGAGAGGGGAAGACGGAGTAGGTGGAAGGGGAATTCATGAGGAGGGAGGCTAGTGAGAAAAAGGCGGTAGGGGAATCCGGGAGAGCGGATGGGAATGAAGAAGGGGTGGTTTGCGTGAGGGAGGACGAGGGGGGGGGGATGCGGAGAATGTGGAAGGGGAATTCGTGAGGGGGAGGTTCGCGAGAAGGAGGACAGCGGGAGAGGGGAGGGGGAACGCGAGGAAGGTGAAAAGAAAACGCGGGAGGAGAAGGGGACGATACGACACGAAGGGAGAAACAAATTCTTTATTTAACTGGCATTCAACACACGCCGGGTACTAGCTAGTATAATATAAATGTAAGAAGGAGGAGCACGTAGGAGGCCCTGAATAAAATAATTCACCTGAAGGCATATGTCATCATTGGGGATGGAATGTCTTATAAGGAAAAGAAGGAGAGGACGTTCATGGAAGGAAAAGGGTGTGAAGGGTGCGTTCCTCAACCAGCCTCTATCTGGCCTACCACGCAGTTAAGTCACCAAACGTAGCGAATCACTTAGGTTGACCTTTGGCAGATGTGTTGGTTATCCAATAAATGGTTCCCGAGGCAACGGTATCCACACCTGCCTCCCAAATTGTAGCAAAGAAGAGATATTGAAAAGCGTTAACAGTTTGAAAGTCTCTGGTATTAGAGAATCAGTCCAAATAACCAGAATGGGATATTTTAACAGGGCATCGCTTCCACGAAAACTAATCTCCTATTCCCGCCATTTGTAGCGAGAACAGAGCCAGGAGATGGCTAATCTGAACTTGCCTCTAAAGAGAGATAAGTGATGTATCTTTACCTTAATCTATGCGTTTATCTTTAGCTGTATGTATAGAAGTGCATAGTTTAAGATGAAGACATGAGAAATAATGCAAAGTGTTTTTTGTTCCATAATTTGATCGCTTAGAAATGTTAGAGATGTTTCAATTAAATACTGCGAGTAAAATACCGCTTGGCCTTGGAAATAATCAAGCATTTTTAAAATAAGTCTTTTTATAAGCTTAGAAAAAAATAAATATATATAAGGCCTATAAAAATACGTTCAAGTGCAAAATCTCCTAATAATGAAGCCGTTTTCCGAAAAAGTTTTGTTATATAATGTGGCAAATTAAGTTCTTTAGAAAATGATCGGAAAACGTTTTAACCTTTGTGCCTGAATTTCACAAAATAAAACAAAACAATGCAATTTCGCGCTGTTTTTTCAGCAATAAATCAAAATGGACGGCGTTCAACGAATTTCGAATCAAGAATTAAACCGCCGTCCGCATAAAGATTATCTGTTTTTGAATCATTTACGCCTTAGCTGCGGTGCCGAATGGACGTCCCTAGACTCTATGTCGCTTGGTTCCGTAAAATCGATTTTAAATCTCCTTGCTTTTATAGTAAGAAAAGAGTTAATGGTTTTTACAAGGCTTTACAAAATCAACATATTAAAAAAGACTCTCAAATATCTTCTTCAATCTTTCCAAAAATGTCTTTTTAAATCCCTCCCTTATAGAGGCGGGGATTCCGATTTAAATTTTTTCAAGGACTAGGGGATCACCTTAATGGATAAACACATACAAAGAGATGATAACAATTCAAAGAAAAAACGACTACTGACTAGAATGTTATCTGTAAATAAAAAGGTTGTTGAATCTTCCAACAAAGGAGTTGGTAGCATTTTAAGGCGAGAGCACTTTATTTTATTTGTTTCTTTATGCTGTTATTGAAAAATGATATTAAGGAATGTAAAATTAAGATAACAGAAACGATGGAGAAATAAAATAGACTTATTTAAAAAATAATATTGCCTAAAAATAATTTTTGATATCAACAAAAATTAGTAAAATAAATATATTTTATTTCTAATGTTTTATTGGGCGAGGCATAGACATATGAATATTCATAGACCAGAAAATCAGGGAGAGGAGTAAACACCAACTGTAGCGGGGCGCAGAGGGATGAGTTGACTGTAACGATAAGTGATTCGTTAATAATTCAATCTGACAGTATATAGGCATCTCGCATTATAATATCACCATTTAGTTCTTAAAAGTAAAATCTGCTTTTGAATGAATAGACCTTTTTACATGGGAGCGCGAATTGTTCGCCTGGTTTGAACAAACTTGCGTAATCCATAAAAAGCGAAGAAAGGTTCGCTTGTTTCGAAAGTCGAATATTTTGTTACCGTGTTTAGTTAAGACTCTTTTACAAATGTTTCATAATTTACTTACCCCAGTAAACAGCAACGTGCACACGACGGGACCGGGGATTTCGGTTGCCAACGCTTCATGTTTCTCGGTGTGATAAAACTGATCATATTATATGATGTGAATAAAATAAAGACAAATAATGCCTACCTATGGAAGGTCATACGACAAATTGGGTTTATACTCTTTTTCACTTCTACTTTTTACACGTTTTAATAGCACAAGTTACCATTTTGGCTATGTTATTTCGTAAAATGTACCGATGAGAGCTCGACGCTAGTCCGCCCAAGAATGATGATGTCACATTTTCTAGATTCACGCGAACCTATACGGCCAGCCCAGCCGGTTCCATGGAACTCAGAATGAAGCCAGTGACACACACAGCGTTAAAAGCGCTAGCGTTATTTGGCTTGGCCTATTTCAGCATATCCCTTGCTATGGATTACCATTGTAAATGTATGGGGAGCGATGTGGTGAAATAGGTCAAGCCAAATAACGCCGGCGCTTTTAACGCTGTGTTTGTCCCTGGCTTTAAGCAGGGGGAAATAATACGCTTTTATCACTTAGGGCAGGTCTATACATAATTTGTCTATGGGGCGAGGCAACTCCAGAAACTGTGTGAGGAGAGGATGGGTCTGCGATGGACGGAGGCCGAACAATCAGCACAAGACAGGGACGTATGGAGGAGCCTTGTCAATGCAGTGGGTCATTATTATTTCTGTTTTTTCACTACTAAAATCTCCGCCTAGTAACAAATAAAACTTGATAACGCATGCTGTGAACATCTTAAATTGAAGTGTTAATATCTGTACATATTTAAACGGCAATATCATTAATGTTATAACAATAATTGTTAACACTCTGTAAATGTTTCAAACAATAAAGAAATAAATAGCTTTTTCAGTGAACTCAAGGAGCCAACCAGTAAAATTATTAGAACTAAAATTAAAGGAATGCCAAATAAATAATAAATTATCTCGGAGTAGTAATTGATCATTTTAGATGGGACCTAAATATCAGCCATACATTACGTTATACATCTAAGAAATGTGTCAAATAAAAAGGATACGAAAAAAGTCTAAGCATTATGTTATTCTAGAATTGAATATGAAATTATAGGATATGACTCCATTGGTCACCATGAAACAGGCAGTCGCCTAGTATGGTGATCTATGTAATAATGTATCATATATATGTAAATGTTTAAATAAATAAATAAAATAAAATAAATGATGGGAATCTGCTACAAATACGTACACAGACAACCTGAATACAATTCAAAAAGGAATCATAAAAACCGTACTGAAAATACCGGTTAGAACGCCTTTGATTGAAATGTTCACTAGCTTACGTATGAAATAAACAGGGAATATAATATGCCAAAATTTATTATCGAAACTATTAAAAAATACCGAATATTTTACCATACCATGTCTCCATCACACTAGATCGAATAAAAATAGGACGCAGTGGCTGAATTGGATAGAGCGTATGTCCCGGTTAGATGTGAGGTTCTGGGTTCGAGTCCCAGTTGCGACCATTATTGTTTTATTATTTTTCTGTGTCTTGTTCATTTTCATATTTAAAAAAAAGAAGATAATTATTGTTATCTTCTTCTTCAATGATACATTACATTGATGGGAATAACCTTCAAATGTTAAAAAGGGACTTTTTCTTAGAATAAAAATCACTATTTTTAAAATTAACCCCTGAAAACAAACTGTCCTGACGTTGAAACTTTTAAAATCCCTTATCCCTTGCCGTTTTTTATTGATTGTCAATTAATAACATCGCTTTTCCTCATCGCTCGATGAATATAATAGTGCATACTTTTAGTGCATAAAAATTAGGCAATTTACGTACACTTCAGTGGGAAGAATTCAAATATCATTTACGTAAATCTCAGATTTGGCATATGCACAAAAATGAACTGTTCTGAGGCTTATCGAAGTTTAATCGGTAGATTTAGCACGCTTAAATTGGAGCGAGGCATGTCGTACATAGCAAGGATGTGGTGTTATTTTAGAATGAAATTAGGTAAGTAAGTCTTATCTATTGTTATTAGTTATTATTAGACATCAGATTATATGCATTTGCATATTTGCATATGCAAATGCATATAACTCTCTAATTACGGCGTTAATGCATATTTTAGGTTTTTTTCCCAATCGTGCATATTTCGCTCGTCAATTTGACAGTTCTGAGGCCATTTCAATTCAGTCAAGCAAGCTAGCATTTGAAAACGCATCCATTAAACAGAATATCGCGCTCATCTCAACAATCTCAACACATTTCCACAAGTTATCAGATGCTATAAAAAATTGGAAACCATAAACCTTCTTCTATTTAAATCTGTAGAAATACAGAAAACAATGATCGAACTCGCCAACGCCCTTCCTAATTCAATATCAGAAAAGATTCGTAAAAAGTTAGACGCTATTTTGCTTAAAACCTGAGTCTTGAAGACATGAAGAACATTACGGCACAGGCCCTGCCTAAACAGGTATCTTAATTTTGTCCAATGACGTCAGTTGACGTAGAGAGGTCCCTTTTTGGCGTACAAAATTAATACTGGGTGACAAACGTCACAAAATTGCGATCGAAATTTTGGAAAAAATACTTAATTGTATATTGTCACAAAAACTATGCAATAATTTTAAGAATATTTCACTGTTTTTGTACCGTCTTCAATTAAAATATATTAAAATAAAAATGGTTTTGGTATTTGCATTGTGCATATTTTGGGCATATCAAGAGTTTTTAGTGCATATTTTGGCCTTTTTTAGTGCATATTTACATGCATATTTTGGCACTTTGTTAGTGCATATAATCCGACGTCTAGTTATTATATATCTTAGATTACCTACCTACTGTGGGTACTAGGTAGTTGGGTAGGAAGACTCTTCCCAGCAATAATAACATCCTTTGTGGTAGGTAGCAGCGTGTTTGCCGTTCTCCGGCGGGATTGGAGCGCACAGAGAAGAGAAGAGACCAATCTCTAAATATTCCAATTGTCGCTTTCCTTTGTGACTATGAATTGCGAGGCACTGTCGGCTCTGCCGCACAGGTGAACTACACTAAAAATATCATCTACAAAAGAAGAAAATATAATAAATATATTTTTCAGAAAAAATACATGACAAACTGCAGTGTTTGCCTTATTTACAGGCAGACATTGTGTTGGACTTCTTCAGTGATAATTAATTATAAGGTCCTCTGTACAAATGAACAATACTGTTGTATTTACAATAATTATGCTTTTGGGGTTTGCGACCGGCTACCACTATCTAGAAATTGAATCTGAGCTGTAGGGCTCTCTTTTATCGGCTGTATTCGCCGGGTGAAATTCTATAACCTCCTGACATCTGTCGGTATCTGGTGTAAGCTTTAAGCCTACCGACATCTATCAAAACCCACTGAAACTATGTGCCACTACACTACACCAACTAAAATAATTTTACTGTAGCAGAAGCACTAGGGCAATAAATCAAAACATTAATTAAATAAGTCATTTTTAGTTTTTTTTATACTTTTTCGATCTGCGTCGTCGAAATATTTCTAGGAAAAAAGTGCAATTTTTACTATGTCTGTTTTGAGAAGAAATATACGCTGTTATTAATTTTTATTAGAATCAACTCTCTTTTTATAACTTTTGAACGTTATTCCCATCAATGTAATATATCATTTAAGAAAAAGATAACACAAATAATCTAAATGAAAATATGAAAATGATCAAGACCCAGAAAAATGAAAGATAACGGTCGCAACTGGGACTCGAACCCAGAACCTCTCGTCTTATCAGTATGAGCGCCTTTACATAGTCGGCGAATGCCACTATTTATTTAAACGTCATATTTCAATCTCACATTTAAAATTTCAGAATTAACAATATTATCTTCGACTAATTTATTAATATTATCGGCAGCTACCTTTTTCGATGGAAATAAGTGGTCTAATAACGTATTCGTTACCTAGATAGTGTCTCGGATAAATATATCAGATTTTCAATTTTAATTAGAAAAACTCCCTCTTTATAACTTTTGAAGGTTAATCCCATCAATGTAATATATCATAGATAAGAAGATAACACTAATAATTAAAATTAAAATATGAAAATGAACAAGACACAAAAAAATAAAACATAGCGGTCGCAACTTCGACTGGTAAGACAACAGGTTCTGGGTTCGAGTCCCAGTTGCGACCGCTCTTCAATGGTATATCAGATTTTATTTATATGGACCACATATTGACCTTTTTGTAAAATTCTAAATGAAAATTCAATTTTTATTAGAAACAATTCTCTTTTTATAACTTTTGAAGGTCATTCGCATCCATGAAATATATCTTCTGAAGATAGTGTTATTTATTATTTTTATATAAAAAAAATCTTTTCATTAAAAAAATCAAGATGTATAAATATTTAGCTCATTATTCTTACGATATTTTACTTTTTTTGAATTTAAATACATATTAAATTAAAACAAATAACTTTGTTTAAACCACTAATATAATCAAATTCACCTACATGTTTCAAAACCGATGGTTTCTTCGTCAGGGTAGTAATGACATTAATAACAAAATAAACAAATAAGTGTAGACTAAAAAGAACAGATTAAAAAGAACCATGGACAAAAATATTATAGAGAGGGGTGATTAATTAATTAAAAAATATCGTAAAAAACAATTATTTAAAATTAAATATAAAAATTATTTTAAAATATGAAAAATTACGTTATATAAATTATCAAAACATAATAAAGATGTTTAAACAACAAAAATAAATTATTTTAAGTATAATTATTAATAAGAAAATAAATTTAAGAGATGGCTTTTTTAAAAAAATATTTGGTTATTAATAATATTTAATTTACTATTAACACTTTTTCTAATTTCTAAAATTTCTAAGTTTGCTAATTGTAAATCTGTTGAGTTTGTGTGTAAAATTTTTAACCCTTTATATATATCAAAAGAATGATTTGTTTCTAAAACGTGGTTGGCAAATTCAGAATAATTATTATTATTCAAACACCTTAGATGTTCCTTAACTCTAACATTAAAATTTCTAGAAGTCTTTCCAATATAAAAAAAGTTACAATCGTTACATAATACATATATTTAGTAGAGCACCATTTGCTTTACTTCGTCCACATTTATATCCGCGCTACTATGGTGTCTACGATAAAAGCTCTGATTGGTTTGCGAGAGAAAAAACAGTCACAAAGAGGAAATAAAAGAGGAAAAAGCGTCCGGCAAAGGGGACACTTTGAGTTGCGTTTCTCATTAAACCATTTGAGTCCCACTGCCTCCGGTAAAAGCTTTCCCTACTATACCTCTCTACCCATACTGTATACTGCATACTGATTCTATACTCTCTGTGAGCGTCACCCTCTCACGATCGCTAATGATCGTCCTAAAAAAAATTGTGAAAACTCAAGGAGAAGGAGGCATTTTCAAAAACAAATTTGTGCATTTTTTAAAAATATTTATTAACTTTTAAATCCGCTAATCGACAAGGCTGTCCTGTCGCCACTATTCGTCGTGTGCATGCTTAGTTGTCCAAACGATCATCTTTGCAAGTTTTACAGGATGAGGAGGTTTTCTTTCATTATTTCAATAAAACATTGTGATATTGCTTAAGATGAAGATATTCCCGTAAAAGTAAAGGTCTTGTTAGTTTCAATAATTATTAGTTAATTGATTTTATTATCATTTTGGCTACTTTATTTTTAATTTTAAAATGAAGATTGAAATAAAACTAAAATGGAGATTGGACAATTAAACACTCAGGCGACGTATAGTTCAATCTCTATTCCATCAAACTTCCAGACAAACCCCACCCCATGAATCCGGGCACTCCTGCTAAGTCATCAAAATATACTGGTTTTGTGTGTTACGTGTTATTATTTTATGTTATGAAATTTTTATAATATTGTCTTTTTTTATCTTTATTTAACCCATTTTGAAATTTTGTGTCGTATTGATAGTGCCTTTGTCCAAAGCTTTTATTTACCGTCGAAGTTTTTATGTTTTCTTTGTACACTTGTCTAACTGGTCTGATATTTTGTGTTTGTTGAAATTTGTTTTTTTGGTCAATAATGTTTTTTAGTAGTGTTTTAACGCACAATCTAGTACGTAACAATTGCTGAATATTGGGTCTGTATCAGTCAGTTTATGTTTTTTTAAGTATTACCTTTAAGATGGTTTTCTGCGTGATTTCTATGTGTTCGACAGCCGAGTTTGTTGCTCCTCCCCAAGCAATTATTCCATATTCTATAATTGATTGACGAAGTGCAAAATATATTGTATTCATTTGTTTTATTTTATATATGTTTCTTACGCTTAGGAAAATGTGTATTGTTTTGAGGAGTTTATTTGTGATTAGTTTGATGTGATGTGTTCGTCTAAGGTTATGGTCAATTACGATTCCTATATACCTTATTTGTTATTTTCTTCTATAGGAGGGCAATCGCAGATGTTGGTATTTAAACATTCGTGAATTTTTATGGTGTTTGTGTTGTTTTTTGGCTGTGCCTTGTCATTTATACTGTAAGTTGAGAATTTTGTTTTCGATATGTTTTTAGTGTAAGTATGTTTAAGTCTAGCCATGTTTCCACTCTGTGATTCCTAAATTCGCTATGTTAAATACATTATTCCAATACTTAGATTTAAAGAGAGTTCTGTGTCGCCTGCACAACTGACTATTATATAACTATATTTTGTACTTAATATAATACTGTTTCCCTCCCGTTTACCACCGTAAACATAAATACTCATGTATGTAAAAGTTAGTTACACTTTAAAGTAAAAGCCTATTATGGCGTTTAAATAAATAAATAAATAATTATGGTAATAGATTTAAAAATGTGGTAGACATATTTAGCAATTAGAAATCGGTGATAAAACGAAATTTACATAAATGATTCGCTGAAATGTACGATTTTAGAACTGTATAGTGAAAAAATATATATAGTTTTGTAAATTTCCCAATTCATATTTTAATTTTAACTATTAATTTTATCATTATGCTTTTAATAATTTATTTGGTATTTTACACAGTATATTTTTCTGTGACTTGTTCTGTTTAATTTTTCCTATAGATTTATTAGTATTGTGGTACTAAATACTTTCTACATGACTTCAGAGTACGTGAGAGAGACAGCTAGATGGTAGGGTGTTCTCTCATAGCTAAGGGCTCAGCCTAAGAGTATGGATATTAGAGAGACGGCATGTGAAGTGTGCCCGCGGGCTCCAAGTGTGCCTTTTCGAGAATTTTACCCAAACGGCTTAGATTGACTGCTGGTATTTGGTCGTTTAATACGTTCTGACAGCAGCCATTTTACATGGTGACAGCCAATGTCAACCGTGTAGGAAGAATTCTCGAAAAGGCACACTTGGAGCGCGCGGGCACACTTCACATGCCGTCTCTCTAATATCAATACTCTTAGGGCTCAGCTAGACAATACATATCGATCATCTGTACTCGTCATCCTAATAAATGTAATCTATTGACTACATGCATTATTTCTAATCATTTTATATTACAAGTATAACAAGTTGTATTTTCTTCTAGAATAAATTTCCTATTTAGGCGCCAAGGATAAGAGTTTAAACGTCTGGCCTACACCAAAAAAAAAGACGATCTGCAAAAGCAAAACCCATCGATCCGCAAATTATTTCCATGGATTATCCGCAATTATTCCATAGAAGAACACCGTGAAAAATAAAAATATCATAACAGGCCCTTTGTGCCCTTTGTAAGGCCGCCGCTAGCGCTAATCGATGTGTGTTGGCTACTGGGTTCCTTCAGTGGCGGGCATTGCTTTTTGACAATATTGATAATATGATAATATGACAAAGATTGCATAAATTCTAATATTTTCTTGGATACACTGCCCAAATTTAGAAGGAGCATCATGTTAAGAGGGTATTACCAGAGAATACCGGAAATTAGTCATTTTTAAATCAAATTCTAGATGTATTGACCCTTTTTTACAAAAAAACATAAATTGATTTTGAAAGATTGTTGTTTTATCTGGTAAACGCATTTTTTAAATTGTGAAAAAAAAATTATTTTAATATACAAAAATACCTCAGTTTTTCTATTTATTTAAGGTCTATTAATAATTTATAAATAATTATTAATAATATAATAATATAAATATAATAATTAATATAATAATATATATTAATATAATAATTATTAATATTTCAGTTTTTTTTTACACACTTATTTTGTTTAGACATTATTGAAAAATCATTAATACCTATGATCAAAAAATACTTACAAGAAGTACATGATATTTAATAATTTATCATCGTGCGTTTTGAGCATTTTTATTGCTTACTTGAATGTAGGTATATATCAAAGCAAGTTTTTAATGAAATAAATTGATATTAAATTTTTAATTTAAAAAATTTGATACGGGGAATAATCGATCTTTCTCATTGGAACCTCTCTGTGCAGTTGCAAGCATTTTTAAACTTTTATTCTCAGCCGCTGGTCAATCGCTCTTAATGATATAAACTGTTTAATGCGCATACATATCGCTTCACATATCACCACCTCTACACACATACATACACATACAAACACCTACACACTACGCACATCACCCGGTAATTACTAATTATAATTATACTTTCCACAAATAAGACATTACAAAGAAAACATAACATAGGTACCATCAAATAGGTACTACGCACCAGACTTTTAGGTCCGGGTTTAGTTTTCCCCATAGGAAAAACTAAACCCTTTCACACACTTTTCCATATAAATGATCATCTAGTAAATCTACGCTATGCAAGTGTATTATATAAGTATAATTAATACAAAACAATACATGAACAACATGTTAACCTACCAGACTATTAAATGGGAAAATAGTTCACCGACTCCAGATATTTTCATATCAGAGGGTTTTTAATTTGACCGATAAATCCTACTGATCCCTAAATATAAATATTTAAAAAATCTTTCGTAATCCTACATGTATTTAAAATGACTGATTTTTGCATTTTTATATAAAAATTCTTTGACAAATCTAATATGCCTAAATTTTTAATGAGAGAGCTAGGTAGCCGAAATAACAAATGGTAATATTTTTATAGTCTGAGAATGCCAAATTCTTTTAATTGCATTTCCTAAATCTGTATACTTACTTATTTTTTCAGAAACAATTTTTTTTCAATATTACAGGAATTTGGAATAGCTACATCAATAATATAAGTTATTTTTTAAATTTTGTCATGTAAAACTATATCGGATCTATTATGACTAATTGGTCTGTCTGTTCGTATAGTTTTATCATAGTAAATTTTAAAGAAATTATTTTCTAAATAAAAGTATATTTGCGGCACGTTCCAGAGTGGAAGACACCTTATTATAGCCCTGGTGTAAGACCATCGTTAAAAATTGAAAAATTGCTTGGTAAGCCGTGTTTGGTGACCAAATCTGGATGGCCAGGTACCTTCCAACCTTCGTCTTACCTCCCCACTACCTTCAGCCTCACAACATTCCCAAATTGGAGATGCCATGGTCTCACTAGCTCCAAACGGGAGCAGTTGGTATTCTTGTGAGGTATTCACTTTAAAAAAAACGAACGCAAATATCGCACTGAAGCAGCTACCAAGCCGGATCACGTTTTGTAGGGGAAAGCCAGAGTTATGCGCTAGTGCCACTTTTCGAACTTTACGAACTGAACGCCACTGGGTACTTATCGGGCAGACTATGTAGGTGTACCTGTGTTATAATATATAATATTATAATATATCCGCACCCTGGCGGTAGGCTGGGAAACTACAATTTTATTTATTATGAACTACAGGTTGTCACAAATAAACTGCCGTTTTATTTGGGACAATTTTAGATATTTTTTTGTGATATTGGTAGTACATATTTCGAAGGAGTGTTTGGTCCTTGTAACGGTAAAATATTCACGGTTATATGTCTTATCTTAAATAATAATAATATTTGGATAATTTGTCGAGCGCCTTTTTTGTGAGAAATCACCTGAAGGGCGCTATACACTTTATTATGAATTCGTAGGCTATATCTAAGTTTATTATTTACAAAAGATACAAAAACATACTTACCTGGCAGGTCACTTCCGATGAACACACTTTAATTAGGAAGATTATTCTTGGAGAAGATACGAGTTTGCACGCGGGGACATTATATTTTAGGCACTGGATATTGCATGATTTAACATTTGCTACCCCCATCACTGTTGGTATTACACTTTATTAATTTAACTCCCTCAATTTTTATTTGATGTGCTTTATAGTATGGGGACCAAATAGTGGAATTGTATTCTCAATTACTTCTAACTAAGGCGGTGAAGAGAATGTTAAATTAATAAAGTGATGTAAAATCTTTGACTGTTTTTAAAATAAATCCCAAATATTTCGTAGCCTTATTAGTAACTTCAATGTGTGGAACAAACGTTAATTTTTCCCCAAATACGATACCCAGATTTTTGATATGAGACATCTTTTTAAGAGAAATATCGTTGTTACTATAATACGACATAATGGGATTTTTATTTCTACAGAAGATTAATGTCAAAGTTGAGTTAATATTTATTTTAAGAGACTTTAGAATTTAGAACTCTTTAGGACTGGAGAATTTTCTTGAAGTGACCTTTGCAAAAGTTTACAAATAAGAATTTGCTTATATTTTTACACAATTATTTATTTACAATGTCGCGGGCAGTGAAGGGGGAAGGTTTTTTGACTTTATGGGTACAACTGTCTGAAAAGGGGAGTTTTAAGTTTAGCTCTAAATTCCACCGATTCTGTGATCATTTTTAACTCATGTGGCAGTCCATTCCAGGCTTTAGGTCCCGACACTCCGAAAGCACGCTCACAGAACTTAGTATCTGGTGTGCGCTTTGGTTCCTTCAAACTTCCGATAGCTGATGATGCTGCTGACCTGAGGGTTGATTATTGAGAAATAAAATTTTCTGGAATACACATTTCCTATAAATAAGCCGGAGCCATCCAGCAGAGCATATACTGTATTCTTCTGATTCACTAAACATTTGGGCCAGTGAAGATTTTTGAGATGCTCTGAAATATAATAATACTCGTATTTAGATAGACCGGTGATAAGTCTTGCTTGATGTTTGTGTTAAACGATGCCGGTTGGTATTAATAAAATTAAATCGATGAATAAATTGTGGTTATAAATAAAGTAATGGTTTTATTTCATTAAATGTTTTTATTTGTACACAGTCCACCCGGTACACTAGTTATCTGTGCATTCTATACCATAGATACTGCCATTATCTACAGATCAATGGATACAATCGGATATCAAAAAGTGTTAAACTAACCGTGATAGAGGATAAAGCGCATAATAACATCCGTGCAACAATGGTGAATAAGTACCCAGTACCCAGCACATAAATATTACTACAAAAGTTCGCCGATTTGCGATTTTCTATCATTATTTACAGCTGCCGCAGAAATTTGACGTTTTGAAGCCATTTAATTATAAATGAACCAACATTTTCAATAGGCCACTTGCGTTTATTTTAAATGTTTTTTTTAGCTCGTGACGTGAATACATAAAAAATATCCGGTCTTCGATTTCTTTATTTATATTTTTAAAATTACACACTGATTATTATTTTTTATTATTATTATTAATTTTTTATTTCTATATAATATTACAGCGTTCACATAAAGTTATTAATATTTATACATAATAGCTAATAACATAATTTATGAACTTTTTGTTGTGTTGTGTGTAAGGTAGGTTAGTGAATGTGAAACTGTGGTTGGGTAATGTTGTATGTTTCGTGAACACCTCACTAGGAGAACCTGTGCTGAGGTGTTTACGTGGTTATGTTTAAGAGTGACAAGTATTTATGTGTTGTAGTAGAAAGTTTCTTCTTTATTTACGACCGTATTTTTATCAGAGCCTCTCAAAACTATAATTACTATAAATTTTTTATTATAGACTGTCAAAATAGAGTAGAAAATATAAAAACCGGAACTAAAAAAATTGTAGGCTGGCAACATCAATTTTACTGTTAAAATGACAGTAAAATTGATAATGACACTTTATGTAGAATACTGTAAGTAACATATATATATAAAAATATGCCATGTCTTTCCGAATCATTAGATTTAAAAAAAAAATATATATAAAATTGCGTGTATGTGTATGTATACATGTGTGTGAGTAGGTATACATGTGTGTGAGTATGTATACATGTGTATATATGTATGAGTATGAGTATGTATACATGTGTATGTACATGTGTGTACATATATATATATATGTATATATATCCACATTTAAATATAAAAATACAATCACAGAAATTCCTGCAACATCAATTACCTCTGCACATATATGTACTATATTTTTAATTCTTAATCTTTTTATTTTAACCACCACTGTTTTATACCCACATATTATAATGCCCACGCACAGGCTTCGCCTTTGTGGGATTTTTTTTGTTACCTTTTCATTTATGTTATTATGTATGTATCTACTTATAAATGTATGTATCAAAAAAATTTGCCAATAAAAAAAAAAAAAAATAAAAAAAAAAAAAAAACATTTTAAAAAACACTTTTAAATATAAATATTTTCAGTTTTATTTTAATGATAACAATTTTTATGCGCTTTGTATAAATATGTTCAAACACGGATTCATGTTTTAAGTATGATTTTATTTATTTGTATTTATAATATTGTTAGCTACCATAGTTTTTTTTTATTTTTAGTTAATTGATCAGAAAGTACCATCAGGCGAATTGTCAAGGAGAGCGAAACAAATGGAGGTAAATTCGAAAATCCAGGCAAAATAAAAAAGGGTCGCACTCCGAAAGTTATAGATAGTTTTGACATCAGTGCTATTCGTCATAGTCATAAGGTACATTTTTTAGGGGGATAATCTAAAGCCCGGGCAACGCTGGGTACTTCAGGTAGTATTAAATAAATTTGAGCAAATTCTAAACTGCTTTTTATTTTACTATAATATCATTATTCTTCATTGTGTTAACACAAAATTGCAAAGGGAAAATATACATATATACAATTCTAATTTTGAGATCACTGGGTATTGCTTCAATGCAATGAAAAAATAATTTTTCCACTTTTAAGTGTTATTTTTTTTTAATAAAATTGTAGCTTACACAGCTTTACATTTCCACCGTGTGTTATAACTTTAGTATTGCCATTTAAAGAACAGTGGCGCCCTTCTACGTTTTCTACTCTTTTTTGACATACTATAAGATCCCATCTAAGGTGGTTCACACCGTCAAGCGAAAGGAAGTGGGAAGGGAAGGAGATTGGGAAGAGGAATAGTGGGAATTACCTGGCCATTTAGATCTGGTCACTAAACACGACTTAGTTTTAACGAGTTAGAACTCCTGAGTGTAGTCAATTTAGGAGTACCTACTCGATACGTTATGCACAAGGACCCATTCCAACGTCACCATTCACAAACAAATTAAGTATGTAGCAAACTCGCCAATTCCCCGACTTCATAGTTTAGCAGAATAATAGGTATACCAATGCTATTTTTTAATGTAACAAATTCAGTGTTGAAAACACACCCAAACCATTTTATATTAAATTAGTCTATAAAACTCATCAGTCCCGTAAAAAAACACGGAATATTAGATATTACTTTCGCAGGACTTGTGATTAAATTAACTAATCCGAATTGTGAAACTGAGAGTTTATTAAACAAATATTAAAATTACGACATATCATCGTTGCATATAGAATATGAACCATGTGAGACTGATTAGGTCCATTCCGAGAAAATCGATAAAAACTGTTTAAAAAAATAACCGAACCGAAAATAACAATTCTATTTATGGACAAAGTAGGAAAAATATATTTCGTTAATTATGTGAATATATTTATGGCAAATATTAATTATTTTATGCCAGAAAATTGAATTTTAACGGGTTTTTTTCACGTGCTTCATATTCTGTATGCACAGTTTTTCTCACATGGTTCATATTCTATACACATTTCGGTCATAATTTTAAATACCATTTTATGTCAAAATATTTAATTAAAATTTATTCAAACTTGACAGCTGAGCATCACAAAATGATGTTAATATTATGTATATACCAAGGCAATTGAATTGTGTAGTAGTATGCAGAGGATATGACCTTTTTTATTTCTTTATCCACTCGAACGCTTTTTGCCACATTATGGCACTATTTCCAAAGCCTCGGATTGCTTTGCTGCCACAATGTGGCAAATATTCTCTAGATTCTTTAAAAAGTTTGAAATTTATAATATTTTTTTTATAAATCCTACGAATTTGTGATAATAGATAAAAGATAGGTGAATTCAGTGGCTATATAGAACTATAATCAGTTTGTGTGTCTCTACATCCAAATTCGGAGGTATGATTTTTTGAATGTGGGTGGAAAAATGTTCTTTAGCAATCCAAGGAAAAAAATTTAAATTGCTCTGTCGCTCCAGTGGTTATTATGTACTATTTTGATTGTCTTCACATGGTTTATTTTCTATCGCCTTAAATATTTGATTTATTATTACATGGCTCATTTTGTAGAAGATAGAGAAAAAAAAGAAAAAAATCTCTGTATTTAACTTATTTTCGTCACAATCGTCACGTTGTTCATATTAAATATGCAACGGCATATGTCAAAAATTTTAAAATACGAAATATATATTTTAAATATAGAATTATGTATTAATTACTTGTCTTAATTTATTACTTGTCACAATCGTTTCCACAATTAGTTCTTATTTTGAAAATCAAAGCAAATCCCATTTCTAGAGTCCATTGAATCGAAGTTGTACAGAGACACAGAAACAAACCACCAAAATTATTATTTTGAATTAAATCATTTTTATATTCATCCAGTACACCAATACACAAGTAAGGATCTCTAAAAAATATTATTTACCTGTAATTATATAAGTGGTAGATAAACATTATTTGGTAACGAACTTCGCTTAATACATCGCTTATCTTCAAGTGTATAAAAAATGTCATTGTTGCTTGTGCCGTCTGCGCAAAACAACAAATAGGTACATTTGTTTGGAATTTTTAATTATCCATCAGAAACCAATGCTTTGTTCTTTTAGATATATTTATTGTTTGAAACATTTACACGGTGTTAACAATCATTACATTACTGATATTGCCGTTGAAATGTGCACAGATATTAACATTCAAATTAAAAACATTCACAGCGTGCGTAATCAAATTTTAGTTGATATAATATAATTATACATGACAACTTTAAAGATCACAACCAAAATAACTGTAAAGTAAAACTGTTCAACATTAAAAATTGCAAACAAAATTAAATACTTAGGAATAACAATAGACAAAAACCTAAACTGGAAAGATCAAATCAACCTTACTGTTAAGAAGATAAGAAAATTAATTTATATATTTTTGAAAATCCGAAACTTCTCTCATTGGAAAATTTAACACTAGTCTACCGTGCTATAGTACACTCAAATCTCCATTACGCTGTAGTCAGCTGGGGAGCTGCATACAAAACAAATCTACTCCCTGTTGAAATTGTCCAACGTCTGATTATAAAAATAATATTGAACAAACCTAGAGATTATCCAACACACCTTATTTTTGAAGAATCTAAAGTGTTAAAATTCAATAATCTAGTCCGAAAAAATATATTAATTCAATTAATAAATGAAAAAACAAAATCACTTAACTGAAAGTCGTACTCGTCAAAAACATATATTTCCATCACAAAAAGGTAACACCTCATTTGCACAACATCATAACATATATCTAGGAAAAAAATACTTCAACAGTTTACCGGAAAAGATAAGAAAATTAAAAAAAAAGACAATAAATGTCTAATAAAAGCGATTAAGGAGCAATTCAAAGTAAAAACAAATAAATGATAAATTTATCTTCATAATTAACATATCTGTCTATTTATCTACTTATTTTTAAGTTCAAAATTCCTTAAATCATATTTAATTATAGGTACAAAATATTTTTCTTTCTGACACTTGCTCCTCTTCTAAACACAAGCGTCCGCTTCTATAGAAGAGAAACATACAAAAATATGTATATATAGTTTATATTTAAAAATAAAATATATAGGCGGAGATACTGGAAGTGAAAAAACAAATAAAATAATACTCAAAATATTATAATATAAAACATAATAAATTTACATTACCTACAGAGAAAGGTAAGAAATAAAGAAAGAAAAGACATTATAATAAAGCAATTACATAACTGTTCTCCATGACATCATGGTAGACGAATGTTTTTCTTAGATATTTTCAAAAAAAAAATATCAGAAACATTGAATAACAAATAAAAACAAGAACTAATACTTAGACCATTCGTCCAGAAGTTTGTCTGCAATATGGGTGTCCTCATCATTTCGATACTTCGTTCCCACGCAACCAAAAACTGGCAAAAAATCGGTATATTTAAAAGAAGGAACCATCATACGGTCAATTTGAATCTAGTTCCCTTTACGAGTATTTGAGATAAGAACATTAGCTTCTCAATAATTGGTCGTTTTGTCTACTAGTAGGAACTGACGTGTTCACTCGGCCGGTCTAACCATTTGTTCAAGAAGGTAGAAGAAACAACAAAAAAATCACAGACAATCATTAGACTGTAAATTTGAAATGATGATATTGGTTTTTGAAGGTTTTTTTTTTAAATTTACGAGCATCATTTTTGGAGCAATCATTTTACGTAGGGTGTCCCTCCATATTCACGGCACATACTTGAAGTACCCAATGATTCGTGTATGTTAAATATTTATCGATAAAAATACTCTTAGTACCAGAGGCCCTAGCACAGTACTTCATCGATAACTTCTCATCGTTCCCTAGCATGATTTCAGACCGCCAACGAATAAGTGACAGTTCACAATGACGAAGTGTCCTTAACATATTCGACATCAACTGTTGTTTGTACGTTAGCGATGTGCAGTTGTCATAGGGAACGATGAGAAGTTACCGACAATCGGTCGGTAACTTCATTTCGATCGACCATGTTAGCACACCGGGGTGGACGATACTCTCAGTATCACCCTGGTGTAAGACCACCATTCAGAAATGAAACGTTGCTTTGAAGTGGCTTTTTAGCCATGTTTGGTGACTAGATCTGAATAGCCAGGTACTTCCCCACCTTCCTCTTCCCCATCTCCTTCCCCTCCTCACTTACCTTCAGCTTCACAACATTAATTAATTGGGGATGCTATAGTCTCACTGGCTCCAGATGGGAGTAAGTAGTTGACATTCTTGTGAGGTAATCACATAAAAAGAAACAAAACAAAATTGGGAGGCGGGTATATGTACCGTCCACCCGGAAACCATTTAGTGGATAACCAACACCTCTGCCATAGGCCACTCCAAGTGATTCGCTACGTTTGGTGATTTAGCAGGATTGCTTGGGTTCAAGGAGTGAGGTTTGTACGGATGTTGGCGGCGGATGCGTCTGTCCACCAACGAGAGGGAGACATTTTGATGTCTCCAGCAAGACTCACCGTAGTGGGAGAGATAGATTCACTGACCCCAGATATAAAAATATTTATGTTGAACGCAAGTAAATTTCAGTTTTGAAAAAGTAAAAAGTACAGATATATAAATCATCCAGTTGATAAGTCAGACATCTCTGAAAAATCGAAATTTTGTTGAGTTTGCAGTTATTAAAAAAAAAAACGGTAGGTACCTTAGAATACCGGTAAACACCACAAAATCTTACTAATATTATAAACGCGAAAGTTTGTATGGATGTATGTGTGTTTGTTACTCTTTCATGCAATAACTGCTGAATAGATTTTAATGAAACTTTACAATAATATAGCTCATACATCAGAAAAACATATAGGCTATAATCTATAAAGCTAGCTATTTTCAATATTATATTATAAATAATAATAATTGTTTATTAGAAAATGTCAAAATTTGAGGATGACATTTTGCATAACAATGATTGTTAAATGGAAATTCTATTTTAGAAAATATTTAAATTAATGAATTTATTTGAAGTACTTGTCTAATACTTCGAACCAAGAATTAACTATATTTTAAATAAATAGGTTAAGAAATTTGGTATAAACGAAGATGGGATTTAGGAAAAGAAAATAGATTACTGTACTAATCCTATACGCAGACGAAGTTGCGGGCAGAAGCTAGTCAATTATAATGCAGAAAAACTTGTAGTGAATTAAACAATATGTAGATGTTTTCTGGGTCACTAGTAGGATATTTCAAAATGTCATTCTAATGTAACGGACCGTTGTGCCACCCGGTGTTATTCTATAGCATATTTAATATGTAAAACACAGTTGCGTGTAAATAATATTTGTTTATGTGAATATTCGAATATAGTTTCCCCATTATTTCTTTTTTTTTTTTTTTTTTTTTTATTGGCAAAATTTTTTGATACATACATTTACAAGTAGATACATACATAATAACATAAATGAAAAGGTAACAAAAAAAATCCCACAAAGGCGAAGCCTGTGCGTGGGCATTATAATATGTGGGTATAAAACAGTGGTGGTTAAAATAAAAAGATTAAGAATTAAAAATGTAGTACATATATGTGCAGAGGTAATTGATGTTGCAGGAATTTCTGTGATTGTATTTTTATATTTAGATGTGGATATATATACATATATATACATATATATATATGTACACACATGTACATACACATATACACATGTATACATACTCATACTCATACATATATACACATGTATACATACTCACATACATGTATACATACTCACACACATGTATACATACACATACACGCAATTTTATATATATATTTTTTTTAAATCTAACGATTCGGAAAGACATGGCATATTTTAGTTATTTAAAATGTAAACAGTACAAAATTATAGGAAAAAATTATTTACTTCCTTATTTTTTAACCAACTTTTAGTATATTTTTTATATAAGTTCAAGTTTTGGCATGTGTTGATGGAATTGGGTAAGGAATTGAACAATTTTGGGGCAATACAGTTAATGTGCCTTTGGGCCAGCCTGGTTTTGCAATGAGGCACTGTGTACATGCAAGTGGTGAGTCTTTGACTAGAGCGATTTGGGTTTTTATCGAAATTGTTAGGACGAGTAAATATAAATTTGAGACATTGTAAACAGTAGATCTGCCTTAGTTCCATAATTTCAGTTTCCTGAAATAACTGATTAGTGGGATAAGTTTTGGTCTTCTGGTACATTATTTTAATGATGGACTTCTGGGCAGTTTCTAGAGGTTTCACATGGTTATTGTATGTTCCTCCCCAGGCGATTATTCCATAGGTAATGGATGAAAGCACCAATGCATCATAAACAATTTTCATGGTTCTTATATTGACAATATTGCTCATCCGTTTGAATATGTAACTTAGGTATCTCAGTTTATTGACTGTTTTCTCTAAATGGTAGGTCCATTTGAGTTGGCAGTCTATAGTTACACCTAAGTACTTAGTATATTTTCCTAATTTCACATCTTCGCAGTTTGGGCATGTAGCAGGGTTACAATTTATATTATGGAACTTCAGGTTAAGATTATTTTTAGGGGATGACTTTAGGGAATTATAGAAGGGAATACAAATGGTTTTATCAAAATTTAGACTGAGAAGGTTTCTATCCAGCCAATCTTTGACTATTGCAATGCATTTGTTGGCTTTAGTGGTTGTTTCTTCCCACGTTTTACCTTGTGCTGTTATTGCAGTATCATCTGCAAAGGAGAGAATTTTACCGGGTATTGCAATATTGCATAGGTCATTGATGTAGATTAGAAAGAGAATTGGCCCTAAGACAGTTCCTTGAGGAATGCCATGTTTTGCTAGATCATAAGTGCTTAAGCTTAACCCTATTTTTGTGCATTGTTGGCGATTTAATATATAGCTTTTTAATAGCATGAGACTTTTGTTTTTAATACCAACGTTTGATATTTTCTTTAATAGGATTCTATGGTTGACTGTGTCAAACGCTTTCTTTAAGTCCAAGAAAATGGTTAGAGTTTTAGTGCTATGGTCTAGATTTGAGTATATGTTTTTAGTTAAACTAAAGACAGCATCGTCGGTGGACAGGTTACTTCTAAACCCATATTGATTAGCTGAGAGTATTGAATTAGAATCTAGAAAGTTCATAATTTGTCCCTTTAAGCACTTTTCAAAGATCTTGGATAATTGTGAAGTTAAGGTTATTGGTCTGTAGTTGTCTGTTTTACTTTGGGATCCGGATTTATGTATTGGAATAATGTGAGCGAGTTTAAAATAATTAGGGTAAATACCGAGCCTGATGGAGTTGTTGAAGATGTGACATAATGGGATGATTATATGTTTTTTAATTGATTTAATTGTGATGTTGCTTAAGTTATCGGGGCCATTTGCAGATTTCTCTTTAAGGTTTTCAATTTGTTTAGAAATTTCAAGTTCTGTTATTTCTTTGAATGTAGATAGCTCAGGGGTGGGGTCATTAGACTCTGGAAGGCCGGGAAGTATTTGATTTGAGTGAATAGAAAGACTGGGATTATTATCTATGAGGGTTGAGGCGATGTTTGTAAAGAAGTTATTGAAATTGTTTGCAATGCTCTCAGCGTCTTCTATAGTTGTATTGTTGTCAGTGATGATTTTTTGAGGAATTTTGTTAACCTTTTGATTTCTATTTGAAATTTCGTTAATGACATGCCATGTTTTTTTTGAGTCGTTTTGAGCATTAAGTAGTTGTGTAGAGTAGTATTCCTGTTTTCGTTTTTTTATGATTGTGTTTAAGTAGTTTCTAAATAAGATGTATTCTTGCCGTTTGGTGTGAGTCTGCGTTTCGTTGTTTAATGTGCAATGTTTTTCCTGATTTTTATAGATTTTAAAAAGTTTGTTTCTATGCTGAATTGAGATTATTAGTCCGCGCGTGATCCATGGTTTTATGTGTTTATGTTTACTTTTTGGTGGTGCTATTTGTTCTTGACTTTTAAGAATATATTCATGGAGTAGTTTGTAGAAGGTATTCAAAGCTGAATCCGGATTATCATTAGATAGAACTGCGATCCACGATTCTTCGGTAAGTAAGTTATTTAAAGTAGAATAATTGATTTTAGTAATTATTTTGTTAGAGTTATTTGGGTCAGTAGAGATGGGTGAAATTGGAGTATGATGTCCGTAGAAAGTGGGATAGTGGTCAGTTATGTCAATTTTTAGTGTAGCGGATTTATGTTGGTAATTTTTATTTGATTTTATAAATATGTGATCGAGACATGTATCGTTAGGATGGTTAGGTCTGGTGGTATTGTTTATGTAGGATAGGTATCCCGAGGAATACAAAACATTTAGATATTCGTTCGCGATCGGATTTAGTATGGCGTTTTGTATATTTATATTAATGTCACCCATAAAAAATGAAAAATCAAAATGGTTTGAGCTATTATTGTTAATAAAAGTTTTAATTTCGTTTGCAAACGGAATTGTGGATAGAGAAGGAGAGCGGTATACTGTCAAAATAGAGTATTTTTTTCCTTTGGAGGTGAAAGTTACATGGACAGCATTTGAATATTTGAAGTTTGGGTTTTCAATGTTTATGTTAGATAATGAGTGTTTATTGTAAAATATGGTGATGCCATCATGAGAGGTATGTCTAGCCGGAATTGAAAAAGAAATATAGTTTGGTAAGTTGAACGGGATACATTCGCGCATTTGCGTTTCAGTGAGTGCTATAAAATCAATTTGGAAAGATAACGAATTTAAAAGGATACAGAATTCATCAAAATGTTTCCTGATGCTTCTGATGTTCATGTTTAATATATTAAAAGATGTTTCGTGAAAAAATGTGTTTACATCTTCAATATTATCACATTCATGAGTTTCAGGGATGCAGTATTCTTCTGACGGGGCCATTTTGATTAAATCCGGGTGATTTTCTTTGGATTTCCAAAGTGAGTCTATTGAAGAGGTATGTCACTCGCGTCTCTAACAAATATTATTGGCGAATCCTTGTTCTTGCGGAGAAGGACGTTCCCGTTCTTCGTCCACGCATATTGGTATCCCATAGATTTTGTTGATCTCGCAAGCCAGAGCAATTGCTTGCTTTGTGGCGTCAGTTTTTCGTTAATATAGATTGGGTTTACTGAATTGGAGTGGTTGATATCTTTGGCGGAAAAATATCCTGCTTTCTTTTTTTGTAAAATTATCTTGTCTTTTAAATCTTTTGTTGCCATTTTTAGAGTAATAGTTTTCTTTAGGGGGTTGGTATATACATTAATTATAGAATTATTATTTAGTAACTCTTCACACCCAATTTTTTTGAAGATACATTCTACCGGTATTTTCGGATTTTCTTCTTTTTTAGTTACTATTCCATTTATTTCCAGCGATGTTTCTAGACAGTTTTGAAGAGATTGGTTTACAATGAATTTTAAATTTTTGTTTTCAGTTTGAATTTCTTTTATTTTTTGGTACATGTTTTTCTTTTCTTCCTCGTAGTCATCAATTTTTTTTGAGAAGAAATCAATTGCTTTGCTTATATCAGTTAATTCACACTTAAGCAGTTTTTTCATTTCAAAGCTCAGCTTCTCTATTAGTTTTTCATCCTGGTTATTTCCCGTTTTGGGCGAGTAGCAATAGTCGCATATAAACGATAGGTTATGTGCTGACTTCGACATGATTGATTGTAATTCGGCGCGAGTTAGGCCACTACACGTACTGTGAAAATACATGTTACATTTGCTACATTGGATGTCCTTTTCACTATTTATGCCCTTTTTGCACTGGGAACAGTGATTTTTATCGAAAAGAGGCATTTTCAAATTAGATTGAAGGTATTTTACAGTATGAAAATATTATTGTTGTTGCAATGGTTTTTGTTGTTGATTATATAGTTAATTGGCTCGTAAATGTGTAAATTAACAACACTTAAACACAGTTTTTTATGCACTATATTCTCAGTTGTAGATTAGTAAGAATGGGTTTGTTTATATTATTAGTAATGACTGTTTTTGTTAGAGCAATTACTTAGAGACTTGTCAAGTTAACCACAGAAAAAAGATAAGTTCAGAACTTAATTTTTGGAGATGTCTTATTAATCAACTGGATGATCGTTAATATATCGTGTACTCGTATGACGTTGGTTAAAAATTGAGTAAAAAAAGTAATTTCAAATAAAAATATATTTTAGGGGACACCCGGGTTTGAACCGGGGACCTCTCGATCTGCAGTCGAATGCTCTACCACTGAGCTATATCCCCACATAGAATAGCTGACAAAATAGCTAATTTATTATAAAAAAATAATATTACTGTACACCCACATACATAAATCGAACTAAAGCAATGACGCACCTAATGCTGGCTCTACGCTCTCGGCAAAAGAGGCCAGAGTGTTGCCTCGCATATATACTCTATTCCTAGTCGGCTTTTGGAAATTGTACGAGTATTATTATGTGTTGTGAGTGGCCCACACAAATGAATGTAGCAAGAAAGAAAAGGATGTAGGAAGTGACGAGATTGAAAAGAGTTAAGATAGTTCGATGTATTTTAAGTATTTACGTCTTGTACAATCTTTAGACAACTTTTAATTATAATCTTCCCCCTTTAATTTTTTATATTTTAATCTTGGTTTATTCTTTAGATGCATTCTGTTATTTTTAGGTACAAAAATAAAATGTAAACACTTACATTACCCACGCACAGGCTGCGCCTTAGTGAGTTTCCCTTTCTTATTATTATTGAACTGTAATGTCAACATGTAAACAAATGGGAAAAAATAAAGGAAATAAATAAAAAGTTAAGAGCGTTAAGAAAGTTAAAAGAGTTTAGTGAGTTAAGAGAGTTAAGTAAGTAAAGAGAGTTGAAAGAGTTAAGAGAGTTAAGAGCGTTAAGAAAGTTAAAAGAGTTAAGAGAGTTAAGTAAGTTAAACGAGCTAAGAGAGTTTAAAGAGTTAAGAGAGTTAAGTAAGTTAAGAGAGGTAAGTAAGTTAAGAGGGTTAAGTAAGTTAAGAGAGTCAAGAGAGTTCAGAGAGTTAAGAGAGTTAAGAAAGTTCAGAGAGTTAAGAGAGTTAAATGAGTTAAGAGAGTTAAGAAAGTTAAGAGAGTTTAGAGAGTTAAGAGAATTAAGAAAATTAAGAGAGTTAAGAGAGGTAAAAGAGTTAAGCAGGTTAATAGAGTTAAGAGAGTTAAGATACTTAAGAGAGTTAAGTAAGTTAAGAGAGTTTAGAGGGTTAAGGGAATCAACAGCGTAAAGAGAGTATGGGCCAATAAAGACGAGAAATAGGAGTGCTACGAGCGTCAAGACATTTAAGAGTTTTAAGAGAGTGGAGAAAGTGAAAGAAGTGAAGAGATTTATGGTTAAGAGAGAATGAGGAGCGAATCAGTCTGCTAAAAACCTTTGGGCTAAGTTTTGTCAAGAGTGTAGAGCAGGCATTATACGCCAGGTTCATTCAACTCAATGACAATGACTCACGCAACTTTACAACTAAAAAGATGATAAAAAATCGTTTTTATTTGATAAAATTTGTCAGCAAAAAAAAATCAGCAATAACGAAATGAATTGCTCCAAGCAAGTACAGTCCAATGTCCAAGTAGATAAAAATTGATTCAAACCTGTTATTTATGATTTTGTTATTGCTAAATCACTATTTTATATTAATCTTTACAAAAAATCGGTTTACATTATAAACATAAAAAATATGCTTTAATACCAACCTACCTACCAATAGCAAATTTTTTTTTTCTTAATTACTTTGTTCAAAACTATTGGCGTAAACTTCTAAAAAAATTTATGAACGGCTTTTAGGAGGTATAGTATCTCTCTTTAGGTCTAGACCTAAGAAGAGATACAAAACAAACAAACTAACTAACTAACCATCACGCCGTTTCTCCGCAGGGGTAGACAGAGAGGACGGACCGCCAAACAACTCGGTCTTGGCATACGCTCCTCGCCTCATTCACATTCATACATCTTATCATACATGCTCTTCTATTATTCTGACTCTTGACATGGACTCAAGTATCTGATTCACTTGATCGTGCCATGTCTTCCTCGGGCGTCCTCGACATCTTCTAGCATTCACATTTGCGTTATATATTCTCCTGACACTCCTTTCTTCATTCATTCGCTCTACATGTCCAAACCATCTAAGCGTCCCTTGCTTAATCTTACTTATTACGCTCACATCGGCCTTGCATTCTTTTCGGATCTCCACATTCCTCACACGATCATACATGGTTTTACCGCACATACACCTCATGGATCTCATTTCTACAGCATGCAGTCTATTCGAGAGATGGGAAGGCTGATAGGGATATTGAAAGAAGGGCAAATGCAGGTAACTCCATTAATGGTGGACTGAATGCCGTTGGTTGGCGCCAACAAAAAGCTGTCCAAAGAAGCGAAGCTAGCAGTCCACAATGGAGTGCTGGTACCTACCCTGATGTACGGCAGTGAAGCATGGAACTGGCAGAGAAAGAGATACTATACTATATATACTAGTATAGTTATTTCTTCGCCCGCTTTCTTAATTGTCCAAACGACCATTTCTCCATTAACGATAATTGATCACTTCACTAAGAATCATTTAAACTAATGAGAACTTTTACCTTTAGGGAAATGGCTTCATCCTGAACACTTATCATAATGTTTCATTGAAATAATGAAAGAAAGCCCCCTCTTCCTGTAAAATTTGCTAATGGGCGTTTGGACAAGTAAGCACTCGGTTTTGTCTCTCAGGAAAAGCCAGACAGTAAAAAGGTACAAGAAATTATTCAATCAAGTGTATAAATCATCATACCTACCATAAAAACCCATCCGGCTTGAAGGACCAAATAATGTAGTCGCAAATATATTGCGAATCAAAAATGGACTGCATTCTAAAATTAGGTGGGAGGAATGTTGATACAACAATATATATATATATATATAAATCCTACCTACTCTCAAAACCTATCCTGTCTGAACGATTATTACGAACGTGTGGATCAATAAATCCCAAGGAAAAGGCAGTCTACTAAAATAAACAGAGAGATCATAAAAAGGAGATGGCCATTGCACTAATTCGTTGAATGTACCGAGAGATCACTGTGGATCATAGCATAGCACGTAACAGACCTGCCCAGGAAATCAGGGTAAGTCAGAATCCCTTTTCAAATCCACTATTCACAACTCAATAGTGTTATGTCATTGAAAAGCCATATTTTTTTGGTTTAAATTCTAAATTATTGAATACAGTCCATATATTTTTTATCATTGAAGAAGAAGATAACAATAATAATCTCATTTTTTGAAATATGAAAATGAACAAGACACAGAAAAATAATAAAAGATAAAGGTCGCAACTGGGATAACAACTTGGACGTAAGGTTCTGGTTTCGTGTCACAGTTATCTATCACTCATTATCTTTTATTATTTTTCTGTGTCTTGTTCATTTTCATATTTTAAAAATTAGATTATTATTGTTTTCTTCTTCTTCAATAATATATTACATTGATGGGAATAACCTTCAAAAGTTAAAAAGAGAGTTTTTCTTATTAAAAAAAATACATTTATTTTTTATTCGCAATATATTTATTTATTTGGTACATTTCCAGACGGATTAGACTATGTACTTTTAAGAATGTTCCCTTACCTTTGTGTTTGCCTGAAAATGTGTGTCTTTACGGTTTTGCACATAAAACAACTATAAGAAAGTGTGTCTATTACGATAGAAAAATACAATGAAAATGCCACCAGTGTTACCAGCATAAAATAAATCATAATTGGTTCCCTTTTGAAAAACGAGCGGAATGAATCACTTCCCTAATCTGATACTCAGTGTTGCTAGGGGTGGGTAATTTGAGATTAATTTCTACCCCTTACCCTTACACTAAAGGGTCTACCCTTCCCACCCACCCCCTATTCTGACAGGTAGCTTACCCGCGGGTGATATAAACCCTTGATGATAATAATTGACGGCCGGCGTAGTGCAGCGGTAGAGCGTTGGATTGCCATTCCGAAGGTCGCGGGTTCGAACCCGGCGTGCGCAAATAAATTTTATTTAATTGATTTGTGTTCTTTCACAATTAATTATTTAAAATAATATATAGTATATTTGCGGCACGTTCCAGAGTGGAAGATACTCTTAGTATCGCCCTGGTGTAAGACCACCATTCAGAATTGAAACGTTGCTTGAAATGGCTTTAGCCGTGTTTAGTGACTAGATCTGAATAGCCAGATACTTCCCCACCTTCCTCTTCCTCGTCTCCTTCCCTTTCCCACTTACCTTCAGCCTCATAACATACCCCAATTGGGGATGCCATAGTCTCACTGGCTCCAGATGGGAGCAGTTGGGACTCTTGTGAGGTATTCACTATAAAAAAAAAAATAAAAATTCGGAGCCCTTTTATGAGGTGCCCTTAATTTAATCCTAAATGGAAAACATGTAGTAGACAATAATAATTAGTACCTATATCTTAATTGAATGGAAAAAATATTGCATAGTTCAATCCACTGTCTCTATTGTGTCATCTGTACAATACTATTGAATTTAATCATGTAGATATCTTCGAAAACAATCTTGCAAATTTTAAAAACCAAATTAAGAGGCTCAATATTACCAGAGAATACCGGAAATTAGTCATTTTTGAATTAAATTCTAGACGTATTGAATCTTTTTTACAAAAACATAATAAAATAATTTTTGAAATATTTTTAATTTATCTGATAAACGTAATTTAAAATTTTTAATAAACTAAGATAATTTTTAATATACTAAGGTTATACCGTTGGTCGTTGGCAGATTTGTTCAATTTCAATTGTATTATACAACCCAAATTTCAAATCATATAATCATATAGAAAAAGGAATCAGTACATAATCTAGTCAACACAGTTTTCAGAATTTTAATTTAGTTAAATTAAAATCATCAAAAAATCATTTTTTCTTCAAACTTAGCAAAATCACTTTGTGGCGTCATTTTGAATTAAATTAAAACAAATAACTTTGTTTAAACCACTAATATAATCACAATTACCTACATGTTTCAAAACCGATGGTTTCTTCGTCAGGTTAGTAATGACATTAATAACAAAATAAACAAACAAGTATAGACTAAAAAGAACTATGGACAAAAATATTTTAGAGAGAGGTGATTAATTAATTAAAAATATCGTAAAAAAAAATTATTTAAAATTAAATATAAAAATTATTTAAAAAATATGAAAAATTACATTATATAAATTATCAAAACATAATAAAGATGTTTAAACAACAAAAATAAATTATTTTAAATATAATTATTAATAAGAAAATAAATTTAAGAGATGGCTATTTTAAAAAAATATTTGGTTATTAATAATATTTAATTTACTAACACTTTTTCTAATTTCTAAAATTTCTAAGTTTGCTAATTGTAAATCTGTTGAGTTTGTGTGTAAAATTTTTAACCCTTTATTTATATCAAAAGAATGATTTGTTTCTAAAATGTGATTGGCAAATTCAGAATAATAATTATTATTCAAACACCTTAGATGTTCTTTAACTCTAATATTAAAATTACTACAAGTCTTTCCAATATAAAAAAAGTTACAATCATTACACATTAATTTATAAACTCCAGATTTGTTCAAATAATCACCCTTATCCTTGTTATTTAAAATATAATTTTTTAATTTGTTATTTGTGTAAAAGGCTGGGTTAGTATTATCTGGCATGTTTTTAATTAATAAATTTGAAGTATTATTATTTAAAAATAATATTTTTCTCCAATTATTATTATTGTCAATCACATGTGGATAAACATAAGAGTTAATAAACTTTTTCTTATATTTTTTGTTTAACATATTGTCTATTAATTTAGTATTATAACCGTTATTGATTGCAATTTGTTTTATAATATTTAATTCTGTGTTAAAATTATCACAATTAATATAATCACAATTACATGTAGGTAATAGTGAATATATTAGTGGTTTAAACAAAGTTATTTGTTTTAATTTAATTAAAAAATAAATTCGAGAACGTGTTTTGTGACGAAAATACCTTATTTTTTCTATTTATTTGATACGGGGAATAATCGATCTTTCTCATTGGAACCTCCCTGTATAGTTGCAAGTATTTTAAAACTTTTATTCTCAGCCGCTAGTCAATGGCTCTTAACAATTTTCTACCATGATGTCATGGAGAACAGTAATGTATCTGCTTTATTATTTTTTTTCTTTCTTTCTTTCATTCTTATCTTTCTTTGTAGGTAATTCTTAAGTAGTAGATATGTTTTATATTTCAATTTTATTATTATTATTTATATATTTTGCTACTAGCATTTCCGCCTAGTAATAACTAAAACTTGATTATACGCATGTTGTGAACATTTTTAATTGCAGTGTTTAATATCTGTGCACATTCCAACGCCAATATCATTAATATTGTAGGAACTGTAATTTGCACTTTTTAGCGATGCAAACATTCGCGACAGATTCCTACACTGGCAACCCTTCTGCGCAGACCCGAGTGCGCGGGACGCAACTCGGGCATTCCAGTTTCCAGCTTCGACGATCTAGCGATAAGCTGATTTTAAATTATCCTTCTGTAAATTTAATTAATTAATTTAATTCTGTAATAACTTAATAACCCTGTAATGTTAAATAAATAACCAGCAATAATAAAAGTGCTTTATCATTTACAAACCAGTGAACCTACGTTAGGGTCCGGCTCAGGTAAGTGCCGTAGAACCCATTCCCCTAAAATGTAATAATTGTTAACACTGTAAATGTTTCAAACAATAAATATATTTGAAAAAAACTCGGTAGTTGAACGATTAAGATCAGTCTTCAGTCTCCCAACTAACCCCATTTGAGGATATCATAGGCCCACTGGCTCTGAACAGTTGGGTCTCGTGTGCTGTGTTCATAGAAAAAACAAGCTGTAAGAAACATTTTTTTTTACTATAATACATCCATTTTCAATTTTCGATCTAGTTGCGCCATCTCCTGGGCCAACTATTAGCCAATTTAAAATTAAAAAAAAATGATTTGACCGAGGTTTGAACGATTCTCCCCAGGGACTGACTAAAATGAGTGACCACCGCTAACGCCCGAGCCAAATCGTAATTGGATGACACTGACATTTATTTCGTTTAATAACTACTGTAATTTTTTAAAATCATAACGTTATCCAATTTCCAATTTATATGAGTTGTTACAATTCTAGCCCTAACTATAATGGGGCCAACATACCTAGCTGTAAATGCTCAAGCGTTATTTGGCTTGGCCTACTTCAGCATATCGCTCGTCATACATTACCATCGGGAATGTACGGCAATCGATATGCCGAATTACGCCAAACCAAATAACGCTTGAGCTTTTATAGCTAGGTCTGTTGGCCCCATAAATCTAACGCTACGAGCGTCAACCTTTTCTGCATTCATGCGTTTCAAACAAATACATTCATCATTTATAAAATGAAACAAATAACTGTGTTTTCACCACTAAATATTTTTCATAAAAATCTACACGTTTCGAAACCGATGGTTTCTTCTTCAGAATTATAATATGAATAAAAATAACAAAAGAAAACAAAAGAAACATACAAGTATAGACAAAACGACCAATAGACAAAGTTATTATATATAGTGGTGATTAAGTAATTAAAAATATCATAAAAAAATGAAATATATATATTATTTTAGAATATGTAAACATTACTTTTTATATTAAAAGAATTAAAAAAAAAAAAATAATCGGGTGGTTTAACAATAAAAAAAAAAATTATTAAAAATATAAGTATTTATATAAAAATAAATTTAAGAGATTGCTATTTAAAAAAAGGTTATTGACTACTTTAATAGTATCTACCTACTTATTTCTTTTATAAATATAATTGTTGTTTATCTTTTATTTTTATAATAAAAAGAACAAACTTACGTATACATACTTATAATAGCAGACAGAAAACTTTAAAGTACATTTAAAATTACAGAAAATTATCCATTTTTTTACACCACTGCCACCGGTAAGATACCAAATACGAATCTGCTTGTTGAACTACTTTGTACAACTTATTTATTAAATACTTATACCTACTTGTGCGGTGCCTGCTTATGTTTTTCATGCTCAATTTTTTTATTTATTTCTGAACTATATACTTGTTATAATGCTACTGTACAACTTACCCAAGGTAACATGTAAAAGCCTTCAAGGCGTAAATAAATACATAAATAACCAACGTCTAGTGTTTCTTAAATTTCATTCGAGTTTGTGTAGCAAGGTACTTGGAGGATGAGTTTTATTGTCGCCTTTTGTAATTTTTCTATTGGGCCTATTGAAATGTTCATTGCACTTCCCCAAGCAAGTATGCCATATGTGATAATTTTTCTATTGGGTCTATTGCTATGTTCGTTGCAATTCCCCAAGCCAGTAAGCAGAATACAGTAGAGATACAGCAGAAGAGTCTCACATCCGAGCTGGGGATCGAATGGCACCTCCACTTGGGGAAGTTGTCAGGAGAATATAAATAAGGGAGGTTAAAAAAAGGGGGAAATATGGTTTAGTACCTGGCTAATCTGTTTTGGTAGCTAAACAATACTTAACATAGCTTAAGTAATTGTGATGGCGGTCTTTCTCAAGGACCAGGCGACACTGAGGTTACCTTCAACTCCGAAGAAAGGGCCTTACCCTTTTTAAAATAAAAAAAATCAATATTGGGAATGGTAGGTACCTACTTATTTGTACGAAAGGAAGGGCGATGAACGTGCATAATGATTCCTAGTTAACTTAATTAAAACAAAGGGATATCGAGTTGATTTGAACATATAGAGAAAGAAGAAATAAAGGAGTGTCAGGGGAATATCGTATAGATATCTTCGCAAACAATCTCGCATACTTTAAAAACCAAAATTAACAATCTTTAGCCACGATGTTATGGAAAACAGTTGTGTAATTGTTTAATAATAATAATAATTTGATAATTTGTAGATCGCCGTTTTTGTGAGAAATCACCTCAAGGGCGCATTATGTTCTAATTATGTTTTTACTTTCTTTCTTTATTGTCTTTCTCTTTTTTTTATAGATAATATCTCACAAGAGTCTTAATTGCTCCCGTCTGGAGCCAGTGACACTATGGCATCCACAATTGGGGTATGTTGTGAGGCTGAAGGTAAGTGGGGAGGGGAAGGAGATGGGGAAGAGGAAGGTGGGGAAGTACCTGGCTATTTAGATCTAGTCACTAAACAAGGCAAAAGCCATTTTTAAGCAAAGTTTCAATTCTGAATAGTGGTCTTACACCAGGGCGATACTGAGAGTATCTTCCACTCTGGAACGTGCCGCAAATATAGTTTATATTGTTTTTATTAATTAATTGTGAAATAACACGAATTAATCAAATAAAATTTATTTGCGCACGCCGGGCTCAAACCCGCGACTTTCCGAATGGGAGTCAAGAGACTTACCACTCTGCCACGGACGGCCGTCTCTGTAGCCACTCGAGCGATTGGTGTTCAGTTTTTGATTTGGCCATTCGATTTAATTAATATCATTTCTCAAAATATGAATCTGGAAACATATAAACTGTTAACTGCGGTTTAAAGATAATGAATTCACCTAGATTTCACCGTTTATCCTATATTTGTAGGTTCGTTAAATGTAGTTCAATTTTGGACCGATATCAATCGCAGAAAAAGAAAAGCTGTCCAAATTTGGACCTAAATCGCTCCAGTGGGAAGGTAATGTAGACTTATCTACTGTATTTTATGTCTGATGTTCTGTATTTCATTTACATTATTATTATTTCTGTTTTTTCACTACTAGAGTCTGATAACAACAAAAACTTGATTACGCATGCTGTGAACATTGGAGTGTTAATATAATGTGCACATTCCAACGGCAATATAATTAATGTAATAATTCTTAACAGGCTGTAAATGTTTTAAACAATAAATAAAACTATAATGTGATATTTAATTACTGAAGACAGTATTAGCGAAAAAATAGAAAATTTAGATCACATCTACGAATTGACCCTCAGGATCCTTGCGATTCTCTACCACTGAGCTAATGGGACCTTATATTTCTTTCTTTCAATTTTTCGATTGAGAGTCGCTAAAGTTGTCTCCAGAGAATACTTTTTAATCTTAATATATAAAAATGAATGTTTCTTTTTTTGTTTCTTAGGCGTTTCTAAACCATTCATCCGATTGAGATTAAACAATGGGAATTTGATGTGCGTATGCCTGCAATGGTTTCTATATATATAATGGTGAGCTCTAGCGTTATGAAATTATTTCCTATACCATTCAACCGATTGCGACGAAACTTCGGTGATTTGTTTTGGCCACGCTTGTGAGGGTTTCTATATATAATGATGAACTCTGGTATTACGAAATTTGTATAAAAAATGCGGTAGATTGCGCGCGTGTAGTTAGAATGTGTGAATTTCTTATATGGTTTAGCGGCAGGGAAGAATGGCAAGAGGCAGGGTAAATCCGGAAGGGACGCAGGGGAACGAAGGAAGGAAAATGGTCGCGGGAGGGGAAGGAGAGAGGAAAATAAACGGAGACAAATGGGATAGAACACGCAGGGAGAAACAATGTTTTTTATTTAAGTGGCATTGCAACGCATGCCGGGTACTGGCTAGTTTTTAATAAAAATAAAACTCTTTCACGCTGATTACAGAAAAAGCGCCTGTTTATTACAATTGTCTGATTTTTAGCAAATATTTGAAAATTAGTCAAATCATTTAAGTTTCCTTGAGTAAGCAGACATTTATTTTGATAGTTGTAAGAATGAATTTGTTAAGTACCGAAGCGAGTTTTACCTACCTTTAAACTACCTTTGCGCTTATAATTCCGCAGCTCTCACCGCCTCCAAATATTTACACACGTAATAAAAAAAAACAGCAAATACATTTACCCACCGTGCTCAAATAAACGAATTCCAACACCTAGGGTGTCAACGAAATAAAAAAAAATCAGAAATCTAATCTGCGAATACCTCCTCGCTCGTTACCACCCCTGGTAGGCAAAAGAAACAACCCTATACAAGAAGGTGAAGAGAGGTAGGGATGGAATTCACGTTCAAGGGATGAAGAGAGATGGAATCGAGCCTTTCGTTTCGTTTAGGGGTGGTAACTTCACACGGTGCACGCCCCTTTAGGGGTACGCAGCGTTCACCCCTATTTCCAGTTTCCCGGCACATTTAACGGCTAAGGTTGTTCATAGATTGACAGTTGTTGCAGATTGGGACGTGGGGTTGGCAATTGGGGACGAATCTCCCCGCGATCCGCGCTTTATAACACAATGTCATTGAATCGAATTTGTATTAAAAAAGTAAAGCCTTTATTATTTATATTTTACAACAAAAGATCGTGTTAGTTTTATGTTGATTCAACCACATCAAAGTTTGCAAAATTTTGTAATAATATTGTGAGTGTTCAAAAACCTTCTTTGGCGTGCTCAAGTGACTAAACTAAACAAATGTGTACATAATCTTTTTAAGAAAGAAACACTTAAACTGTTAAGTGGCGTGACATTAAATGAATACAGTGAATTGCGAATACAGGACCGAAAACATTGATGTACGTATCGATACAGTGAATCGCTAGTAATACGTTTCCATTTGAATGTCGAGTTAATGTCCTGCGGCATTGCATGTTCAGAGTCTGTCAACATTACCGTAGTAGATACCTGAATCCCGTATATCCGTCGTCTGTACGTGGTTGTAGGTAAACAACATACAGTGCGCGGTTGGTTCTCATTGATTACATAGCCAGAGGCAGTTTGGCAGTCCAGAAACCGCGTGTTTGAACACAGAACTGATGCTGGATTTTCGTAGTTTGATGCCATTTTAGTTAACACATCGCTGACATTCTGTTGACAGATTTTACGCGGGTTTAAACTTGGATTCACCAAAACAAGCATTCGAATTTTGCGCTAAATGAAAACAAACGCTGTTTATTTGAAGAGCAATCAATTTAATTGGCATACTGAAATCGATGGCGAATATTGATAATTAAATCTTCGTGATTGAATTTGAGGATAAAGAAATCTGAAGACATCTTCAGCAGATCAGATCAAAAGAAGCTAATTTAGCTAGAAGGATCTTTCCGCTCTTTCTGAAAGATCAATACGCCCAACTTAATGCGAAGCGAAAAGTCATTTGTGCATTTGAACGAGATTTTCTAAAACGCCAGTAATCGATAGTCTGGTTTGTCCCACACGAAAAAGATTGAGTTACATCTAATAATAAGAGCAATCGACGATGCGTTTGTTCAAAATCGTTTTCCCTACAAAAAGATATTGAATTTCACGGTGACCAAAAAAGCCACCCTCGTTTAATATATTTACAATCGTGGATCGCAAGGGTTTAAAACCGATAAAAAACGTCACAAAGGAACTTAGAAAGCAATCATAGTCATAATCGCAGATAAGATCTGTGGACATTGTGGTGTTTTGACGGAAGAGACCGCACCAATTTTGTTATTATGAAGTTTGATTCATTTGATACATCAAACCGTTATCTGGCCATCGATGAATGAAGCTATACAATGTCAGATGAAACCCGATGATCTGATAAGCGGCAAATTGGATCCAGAGAACGCCACGATGCCTTTTTGAGTAATATGGGCTCTCTGTCTGGGGAAATTAGCTGTTTGCATATTCATGACTTCTAACCCTCTTCGCATTTGAATACCCGAGTTGTTGTGGGCTGGTTAACTCTTCTGCCAAAACATTCCCCGTATCTCGACCGGGCCATCTTCGAGCAGATGTTTTCTATGGCCGAACACAGTTTCAAATTATAAAGTGGCTAATGCAATAAACTTTCGGGGGTGAGTTTGAATATTTAATAGGTCCGCCGCACCGCCACCGCCGACGGTGGGTCGTTTAATTTGACTGTTGAACACAATTTAGAGCCTACAGATTTTGCTGATAGCGGTTTCATCGCGACCAGTCACCGTGACGCTTGACTCTTTTAATGCTAGATAAATTATTCGTATTAAAGTAATTAAATACGGCATGATTAATGCGAAGCGATAGGGGAGCATTATTACAAGAGCAATATTGAATTAAACCAGCAAAGACTAATTCTATTTCAATTAATTTATTTAATCTTAGATTAAAAATAACATTGACTGAATAAAATAAAATAAAAAACTAATTGTTTTAAAACATGGTGTTTTGTGAGTGTTAAAAATTAATACTGTAAGTGTATTAGAGTAACAATATTTGTGGAACAAAATGAATTCGCCTTCATCTCACGACGATCGAGATATTGAAGTCAATGTTGTCTCTGAACCAAACAGTCCAGAACCACCTAGCAAATTCAGATCTGTCAATATTTTGATAGCTCCAAACTCACCACAGAACGTGGCTCAAAATTATACAATCAACGGAGGAAGAAAATCACCGATATTCATACCAAAGTCACAAACAGAAAGTAACAGCTTATCAAAATTCAGAAACACAAGCAACACAGATCTGACAGGATTTAGATCGAGCAGCCCAAATTACGCGACAGAAAAGACTGAACAATTGAAGATAGTAACAAAAGAAAGAGGAACAAGTTTCAAAATTAAAGACGTTTGTGACTTATCACCAGTTAGTGCAAAAGACAAAGAAAGTGGAATCGAAAAACACAGCATAGAAAAGCATATTGGATCAAGTCATAAGATGAAGGATGATATAAGTAAAGATACCAACATGACGCAGAACTCTCCTAAGATGGGAGGAGGGCAGACTTCAGGGTATACGTCATTTTCCATCTCCAGCATACTGAGCAGAAGTGAGCCGAGGAAGCAAGGATTCCAAGGATCTACTCCGAGAACTGGTAGTCCACCAAGAGCAGTTCTGGAAGCAGCGGCACTGGCTGCTCATCATCTCCAATGCTCTGATGCTGCAATGCTCTCCAGGTAATTACACGATACTTTAAAGGCCATAACCATTAATGGTTGTTTATCAGTTGTGTAAATTAAATAAAAAAATATTTGCAAAGGGTTAACTTAGTGTTTATTTCAGATTACATTGGAACTCTTAAGCGACGGCATTTTTGAACCAAAGTAACAACTTTTTATTGCATAATTTATAATCCTTAATCCAACTCTTTTTAATGTTCGACTTAGCTCACTATTAAAATGTAATCTACATTAGGATCTTTTTTCTAACTTGAAAATTGAAAAATATTTAATAATCTTATACCTTATGGTATCTGGCGTTAAAGAATTTTAATTTGTATACAATGATTAATTTTGCGACTTTGTTTCGAGAATATATGTACTCTCTTTCATAAAATTTATTTATAAGGTTATTTTTTCATCTTTTGTAAAGTGTATCCTTTAATTTGATTTTTGATAATAAATCATCATTTATCCATTCATTCATGGCATTAGGTCTGATTTAAGGTTTATAAGACTTTACTGCAGTACTTTTTTCGTAGATTTCATTAAAGATTTTTATACAGAGCAACGCAATCCAGTTCTTTTAAAAGGATATTCCTAACTAACTAACTAACCATCACGCCGTTTCCCCGCAGGGGTAGGCAGAAAGGACGGACCGACAAACAACTCGGTCTTGGCACACACTCCTTGCCTCATTCACATTCATACATCTTCTCATACATACTCTTCTATTATTCTGACTCTTGACATGGCCCGACTCAAGTATCTGATTTACTTGATCGTGCCACGTCTTCCTTGGGCGTCCTCGGCTTCTTCTACCGTTCACATTCGCGTCAAAAATTCTCTTTACACTCCTTTCTTCATTCATTCGCTCAACATGCCCAAACCATCTAAGCGTCCCTTTCTTAATCTTACTTATATTTCAATAACATTCTTTTTATTTCTTTATTAACAAGTTTTTGAGACAGAGTTGTGATTTTTTTATTTGTAGATATATTTTTCTGTATTTTTCGACTAACTACGGTTTTTGTAATTAAATGTACTTATTTGTATATTAGGCTGGCTTGTTCTCACATAAGTGACAACTTCTGTAAGAACCCAGTATAAATAAATAAATCTGGAATTTTTTTGATAAGTATCTACATATATAACATGTTTTGGGCATATTTCGTTGCTCAATAACTTATAATGGAAATGATTTTGCGTGCGAAAAGTATTTTGATTGACCTTGAATTGACCAGATTAAAAGTTGCACGAATTTCATGACGTCTGAGCTCCTAGCTCTTTTTCCTATTTTTCCTAAATATTAGTTTAATATTACCAGCACGAAAAACATACATCCAAAAAGGAAACGCTGACTTATTACACAAAATAATTTTTTTACAATGAAATTTTTTCCGTCGGGAGATCACACCTCTAAGAAGGTATCAATTTAATACTTTTACAAAATACCTTCAATAACCTACATGTAATTTTCTTACGACATATCCGATCACAATGCAAGTACCTAACTATACACATTAAAATTTCAATCAAAATTAGGAATGCATTTAACAGCCGGGGTAGGTAGATACATGATAACATGTGATAGTATTATTACCCTAGCCACTGTACGGTTGAAATTTAAGAACCCGACTTCCGGTACATCTCTGACGCCGCGCCTAATGCGAAACCATCTTTGTACGTGAAGTTTGTTACAAAGCTAATGTCGTGTCGTTCGCCGCCCGCAGCCCGCAGGGCCTAGCAGCAAAAATCCACGGAGCGGGTTTTTATTATTTATTCGCATGCAGACTTTGAATGTCTTTTTTTAGTTTAAATATCTATAATACAACACTTTTATATTTGGGAGGTGAATCGGTACCGCCGCTACAGGAATCATGGATAACCTGCCATAGGTCACCCCAATTGTTTCGCTACGTTTAGTGATTTAGCAAGGATGCCCGTGTTCATCTGGTGAGGTGTGCTCAGGTCTTGTTGGCGGATGCATCTATCCATCATCTGCATGGTGGACCTATCGGGAGAAACCTGTTTAGTGAGATCCTTTGACATCATCTCCAGCTGGTCTGTACGTCCAACACTCGGATCCACAGATTAGAACCCACCCCTCAAACCTTTTTCCTTCCCAGAACTCCCTTCTCTCAAAAAACCCTCCACATAGCATCCTTTAAGATTCTGGGAAGGAAAGAGGTTATGAGGGTTGGTTAGGAATCTGGGGGTAAATGTGTCTAGGAGTGACGGACGTATGAATCCAGCCCACCCACGAGATGCTTGAGATGAGTCCAGATGAAGAGGTCTAGGTTAGGTATACCTCAACCAGTCTCTCCCGATTCGGCCGCCACGCAAGAGGGTGGGGAAAAGCACTCGCCGCCAAGACCTAAAGAAATCTCATCCCATGTTCCCGGGCACCCCTATTTAGTCACCGAACGTAGCGAACGACTTGGGGTGACTTGTGTCAGGGGTGTTGATTATCCAAAAGATGGTTCTCAGGTTGGCGGTACCTATAACCAACTACCAAATTAAAGTACAAATAGGAATGTTAAATGATTTTTTTCTACGGAAGGAAAATAAGTTAATTTTGGTGCGATTTTCGTTCAGTTAAGGATGGCGGACATTATTTGGCAGCTTTTGTCGATCATTGGTTTACAATTTTATGTGGAAATGTTGATTGTTTATTTCATTTCACATTTAAAATATTGATATAAATACGGTAACTTTCGTCCCGGTAAGACAAAAGGTTTTGGGTTCGAGTCCCAGTTGCGACCGTTATCTTTTTAATTTTTCTATTTATGTTATCTTCTTCTTCACTGAAACTCGTGTTTATTTTTTAATATAATTTGTTTTAAAGTATATTTTATTTAGTTATAAAATTTTATATCTAATATATTCTATTCTAAGACTACTATAATATTATTTACTAGGTACCTACTTACTAAAATTTGGACTTCACAACATTGAGACATAGTTTACGAAAAACGAAAGACTTTTTACTTCCTTAACAATTTAAGGGAGTTCATTGAACATTTTAAAACCTTTGTAATTTATTTATTTAATATTTATAGGTTTTTTTTTACAATAAATACACAATTTTTACATGTTATGAAGTGTTAACAGAGTAGATAAGAATAGCTTTTCCTCACCATAAAGAGATGAGGTTCTTGTGTTTGGGGAGGGGAAGTTCAATTATATAATATCATGTATGAAAGTGAATAATACAATATCGCAAAATCAAGGGATAATTAAGATTTTTTTTTTTTAAAAGATACCTCACAAGAGTCCCAACTGCTCCCTTCTGGAGCCAGTGAGACTATGGCATCCCCAATTAGAGTATGTTGTGAGGCTGAAGGTAAGTGGGGAAGGGAAGGAGATGGGGAAGAGGAAGGTGGGAAAGTATCTGGCTATTCAGATCTAGTCACTAAACACGGCTAAAGCCATTATTAAGCAACGTTTCAATTCCGAATGGTGGTCTTACACCAGGGCGATACTGAGAGTATCTTCCACTCTGGAACGTGCCGCAAATATAACATATATTATTTTTTATTAATTAATTGTGAAATAACACAAATAAAATTTATTTGCGCACGCCGGGTTCGAACCCGCGACCTTCCGAATGGGAGTCAAGTGTCTTACCACTCGACCACGGACGGTCGTCAGATGCAAGATTTATATGTTTATATGTAATAAATATTGTTTTGTGTTCCCAAATAATTTATTACCGATTTACAACGTGTATTACAGTTCAGTATTTGAAATTCGCACGTAAGTTTGAAGATTTGTTGACGGCAACGGAAAAGTAAAAAATGACAGAAGATTGCTATCATGTGTTTCAAATATTTTGTGTAGGTATGTATTTTTTTTTTGTACACTGAAACTCAACGTCACGAATATCCATTCTTATCCATGCCTTAAGTATCTATCTATCTTTCACTTTTGGAAAAGTTTAGAAATACAAAATTATAATATATGGGAATATTAGTTATGATCAGTTCACATTGTTCTGTTGTTTATTCTATGCTCGGGTCACACGGTGTCGGATTGTCAAGAGCTCTCCAGACAAAATCTAGCTAGCGAGTTATAAGGACGTGAGTCCTCTTAAACCATATTTGTATTGTGCGTAAAACAATAAACAGTCACTGTGATTTCAAAGAACCAAAGTTTTATAATCAAATAACATAGAAGTGAGATAAGGTCCAGTAGCCACTAATACTAAATACAATACTTTAAGAGACATTACAATAATATATTTATATTACAAACAACATTACTTTTGACCAGTTAATAAAGTACTATTTCCAAAACCACGGATTGCTTTGTTGCCAAAATATGGCAAATATTCTCTAGATTATTTAAAATGTTTTCATGTGAAAGATTTAATAATATTTCTTATAAATCCTATCATTACGTAATAATAGACAAAATATAGGTGAATTCATTGGATATAATCAGTTTGTATGTCGCCAGACTCCATACTCAAATTCTGAGGTACAATTTTTTTAATATGGGCGAAAAAAATTCTATTAGCAAATCGAGAAAAAAGTTTTTAATTGCTCTGACGCTCCAGTGGATAAGAGGAAATTAGAAACATACCTAATTTGTGGATGCGAGGTCTATTTTAACAGAACTACTAGTACCTACCTACAGATCATCGTCAAATCGACGTGCATTTCGTCGTGCAGTATACGTCAAATCGTCGTGCATTTAGAAGATGCGTCTATATCATAATAAATATGTTTGCATGTACATATATTGTATGGGTTTGATGTATGCGTATGATGGCCCACCCCTGTTTAGCCAGGGGCAGTAGGTATTCCTTCAGACATAGACCCTCCCGGAACAGAACCCTCGCCCCCTTAGACTAGCCCATGTTTGTAGATGTATGTATGTAGACCAACCACGCTTGTTTTGCAAAACACAAATTAGACATGTAACTCTGCCATTTTGGTCTGAGGGCTGTTACGTCGTGAAGGATTGTGGAAATAAATCTTTTATAACAATATACTTTCTAAGCAAACTAAAAGCGGTGATCCCCTGGTCCTTGAAAAAATCGAAATCGGAATCTCCGCCTCTTTTTGGGAAGGATATAAAAATACTTGAGAACGCTTTTTTTCAAATTTTGGGAAGGTATTTAACAGTTGTTTTTTTTATTGTTTTTCGACAAAGTTAGTGAAGGTTTTAAACATTTTTATGGTTTTTAATTTTAATACTTTAGAGTTTAATTTTTAACCCTTTGGGACTCGGGCACATTTTGTCAGAATATATTTCCGATTTGAAATAAAATCCAAGTAAATCGAATATTTCTGAACGTATCCAACAGATAAAAACTGTTTTTGAAAGATAATAAAATCAAATTTTATTAATAGAAATAAAATAATTTTTTTTTAATAGTGGTAGGTATTTTTATCATCATTCTTGTGGAAGAACTCTTTTGAGAATAGTAATTTTACTTCAACTGGCTTTTGTGTTTGATGAGCTAAATCTGAATAGTCAGGTACGTTTCCAAATTTCTCTTCCTTATCTCCTTCCCAATGTAAGCTTGTTTAATGAGCTTAGATAAAAAATATAATAAATAAGTTTAAAAAATATTTTCATTATAATTTTACCAAACTTTAAACAGCGCACCATTAAAATTCCGACCTAAAAAAATCCACCCCTTCGGAAGATACTCGATACTCAAGAACGAGCGCGAAATGAATGCCAAATTTCATAGGTGCGTTATGCATATCAGCACCTATGGGATATTCCGTCATATTTGTTAGGTTCATACAAAACATGCTAGTGGCGCCAGAGCGGTAGAGACCTGCAAACCTTGGCAATTCACTAGCTGCCTGTTAGTGTGCATCACCCATGATATGTTGATACCAAATTTGTAATTATATTATAATGCAAAAATTAAATTTAAAAAAACTGTGATTAACGTGTTTTAATTGTTATAATCACACGCTTTTTGCCACAATATGGAACTATTGCCAAAACCACGGAAATCTTTGCTGCTAAATATGGCAAATATTCCCAAGATAAGTTGAGTTTTAAAGTTTACGATTTTTTTCATCTAAATCCTACGAATATGTGATAATCGACAAAATATAGGTGAATTTATTGGCTATACAGAACTATATTCAGTTTGTATGTCTCCATATTCAAATTCGGAGGTATAATTTTTTTAACGTGGACGGAAAAATTTCAAAATGATGACCAAAAAATCTTGAGTAATCCGAGAAAAAACTTTTAAATTGCTCTGTCTCTCCAATGGAAAAATGAGTACAAACAATATTCATTCAATGATTTAGATAAAATACGTTTCCTACAAAATTGATTATAAATAAGTTATTATGATTATAAAGAAATATCATTTTACATTTTTTCACCAACGTCTTAAATAGACCCCCTAAAATAATTTTCACAAAATCTGCAGTTTTCTCACATATTATTTGGTTACTGAAAATGCTAAACCTTAAAGGTTAAAACACGAAAGTCCATTTTTTGGCGGTTTTGTGTTGAATATGCAGAATTTTTTTCTGTATTTCTTTATATCATTGGATAAAACAATGAAATACCATAAACAGTATATATTAACTGATTTATCTCTTTGCAAAACTACTGGAGTCCAATTTACTTTATGATATTAGGATAAACCAAAATATATTCATAAATCGACATATTTGTCTTAACGATGGCTAAAACCGAACGAAACTATCAAATATGCCGTTCACAGATCTTACAGGAAAAAAAAAAGTTATAGACCTTCAAACATTCAGTTCACAAACACAAAAATCGCTTTCCTGAACTAAAGTCCAAAGTGGACTTAGTGGTTTATCCTTTAACTTTAAGATGATACCCGGTGGTGCAGAAATAGATTTTAAATATTGCTGCCACTGTTGCTCTTACTCCACCGGATATTGAGCCAAAGGGACAATGCACTGACACCTAACTAAAATGGAGGTTTTGTATTCCCCACTTTTCTCCTCCAAAAGTGGACTGATTTTCAATTTTTTTTTTCCAACTACATAAAAAAAACTTCTATATTCTATGTCTGTACGTTTTGCTTTTTTTAAAAAAACATTGTCTGGTTTGTATACTGAACATCTTTTGACGGCGTTTAAACCAGTCAATTTTATTGATTTTTGGAAGGTCATAACTTCTATAAAAAGTAACTTATCAAAAAAAACAAAAAGTACCGACACGCTAGTAGTTGATATCTATTTTATGCAAAAACAATATTTTCTCTAGGGTTAAAATCCAGAGAGATAAATAGGGAATACGTTTGTATGGAAAAATCACCGCCGGGTATCCTCTTAAGGTACAGAATCGTTAAAGACACTTTAAGAAACATTTTGAATAATAGATAAAAAAAATTTACTTTCTTTCCTAGAAAAAGCACACAATATAATAATGTTAAATTGCCGTCTAATTCACATCAAGCTAATTGTGCAGGAATCTCGAGGGCGATTAGCACTCGACACAAATCCAAGAAAAAACATTAAATAAATTAATTCCAGTGTTCGCAGTAAATTTGCTAGCCCTAGCGATGACAAATTACGAGGAAAATACTTAAGGGAAGACAGACAAAGGTCTCTGAAAGCCGAGTCCCCTGCTTTATACAGAAGAGGGTGTTTATGTTTCATCAAACCTATGGAAAAACAACCCTTATACGAGAATCACATGCAACTATCATAATATATTATGTAACTCACCCTTAATTGTATTAAACACACTGTTGATTAATTAATACTCCCACAAATCTAACGATTTTTTGTAGTAATACCATAATATCAAATATCTCTACTATAACAATTAACCCATTAAGGTAAATGTGAAAATAATTCATATTCTACGCTTTCGTAGATGGCAGGCATATAGTATTTATAAACGCTTTTTACTAGTAATGCTTTGAAATATTAAGAAAAAATTCTTAAATCAAGCAATATGAATATTAACAAATAGTTTTGTCAATTGAAAAACTCTAATCTTTCAAGAAAGGCTAACGAATACAATATTTAATCGGTGATACAAATATAATATTGGATTGAATCACCGATGCAATATTGTATAATATGTTAGCCTTTCTTGAAAGATTTTAGTTTACGAAGTTCGAGCTAAGCGAAATCCGGTTGGCTGTTAAATATTCTTTCAAATACAAAGTGGTGTTTTACAAAGTGTGTTTTTTCATTTAATATAAAAAAATCACTTGAAATTATCAAGTAAATCCAAGAAATCTACACTTCCTCTGGGAGGTTTAATACAATTCAAACAGCTGTCACCAGCTTTAAGGCTTTCTTACGGTCAAAGGACCCGTCGAATTACCCTTAGTACAGCCTGCAACCCTTGTTAACACGCCGTTAGACTCTTCGGAACATTTCTTACGTCTTCCGTCCTGTGTTCTGTGTCATCCCTTTCTCAGCCTGACTGTCCCTTTTTAGGGGAAGGAAAGAAACCCTGATAAATAAACATGCTCGTTTTGCAGATTGAAAATGTCCTAGTTTTTTTTGGGAATAAGGATTTTTTTTGCTGTCCAAAAATATAAATTATTGAATTTGTTGTTGTCTGCAATATATTCACACAAGTCAAATATCGTATTTTTAGGTCACATATAAAATATCGTGATTTTCAATGCAATATGAAATCATCTCAAGATATTGTAAGGATTGTAAATAAATTGATGTTACGACTGATAAAAGACACCGATGATAAAATGGTACGGTTTTAACACATCTACCACAGTAATTTATTTATTTACGGACATATAGTCCATTAACAACATATAAATAACACGAATAAGAAACAGAAAGGACATTGAAAGGAGAGCACATATAAATGGGGAGCAATGACAATATTGACCACAACACGGGCATGTGCCTAGCGTGGTGGTCGTAAAAATCTCAAAACATGTAAAAAGCAGTTTAATGAATAAAGAAAAAAAAAAATAATTATATAAAAACACACATAGAATATAACTACAAGTCGAAGCATGAAGAAGGATTTTAAAGGCTTTTGAAAATTAAATTACACATTGCGTATCGACTGCCGGAAGTTATTTAGGCTTACACCAAAAAATTCAACGCTTTGACTTGCGTTGACAAATCTCGACATTCTGGACAAAGGAGAATGGTATCCATAATTAGTAGGATGTTGATTGAGAAACAGAAATACATTATTTCGGAGTCTACGGGAAGGGATGTTGAACTGGATGAGTTGTAACAAAGCAGGAGTGTCAGTAATACTGTTGAGATTTTTTTTTAATAATTATAAATAACTTTTAAAAAAATCCAAAGTTGCTTCGAAAATGAATCAAAATGGATTTCTTTAATTACCTATATGTCATAATTCAAAAGCAAAAAAAAAATAGCTGCTGTCCGAGATAGATATTTGACATACCTTTTTATTACAAAAATAATTTTTCATTTTGGTTGGGTATATTGGCCTTTTGGTATTTGTGTGGCCTTGTGTGTATGTTCGTATTTGAAATCATTAATCCTGGATAGGATTCGGTTTACAATCAATACCAAGGTTGTAAACAGGGCTGCGTGTCTGATGTTTATCAATTTTATCAATAAAACTCTTGGGTAAAACATGTCAGGAATACTAATTGCAGAAATACTAATTTTTACAGAATTAAATGCGTAACGACCGGAAGGAGTAGGTATGTGCTAAGAGCGTTGGAACTGGAATGAAATTCGCAAATCATCATCGCATCTCGTTACTCGCTACTATTATCAGTGATACCAGCGCGGAAAATTTATAAAATAATATATACTTATGGCTGTTAGCTAAAGCCTCAAATCCAAAACTACGTTTTGTACAAAATCGGCCGCGCAGCAGTTACCTCTATCAAATTGGTGGGTTATGGCTTTCAAAAATAATTAAAAAGTTATTCCAATAAAATTAAACACGATATAAAACATAGATATAAAATTTATTTCTTTTTATATCTTTCTTTCTTCTCTTTTTCTGTAGGTAATGTCCACTTACAATGTTTTATATTTCATTTTGATTATTATTATTTCTGTTTTTTTTTTTCACAACTAGAATCTTTGCCTAGTAATAAATAAAACTTGATCCTACGCATGCTGTGAACATTTTTAATTGTAGTATTTATTATATCTGTGCATATTCCAACGGCAATATCATTAATGTTATAATTGTTGACACTCTGTAAATGTTTCAAACAATAAACAAAATATAAATATAGGCTAATGGTACCTACTGTACTGGCCATATAGTAAGGCTTATCATTTAAAAGCAGCCTAACTGAAGCCAAATATGTTGATATCCGAATTGTTTCTCTTTAACACTACTTCCAAATTCAGACATGAGAAATATTTTCTCCATTGAGTAAGGTAGTTTCGTTAACAAGAAATTTTGTAATTTAAAGCCTAGTATGGTAGTTAAAAAAATGTCAAAAACTGTAACTTTTAAAAATTTATTAAATAAAAAAAATAAAAAATCATTTTAAGAGCCATATGTTTCCTTTTTTAAATCGGTTATATGTATGTATTTTAAACAATAATAAAAAACAACAACAAAACAAGATTGCCCACCGGCATGACCATTAACAACATCGGTACAGTAAAAATTATCCAACCAGTAATATTTAATAACTAGCTTCTGCCCGCGACTTCGTCTGCGTAGGATTAGTACTTCGAGTAATCTATTTCTTTTATCTACGTTTATACAAAAATTCTCAACCTATTTATTTAAAATATCTATATTCTAGATTCGATTCAAAGTATTAGGCGAGTACTTCAAATAAATGCACTATTTTAAATATTTTCTAAAATAGAATTTTGGTTTAACAATTATTGTTTTGCAAAATGTCATTTTCAAATTTTGACATTTTCTATAAACAATAATTATTATTTTCAATAGCGAGCTTTATGAATTAAAGTCTATATGTTATTCTGATGTATGAGCTAAATTATTGTAAAGTTTTATTAAAATCCATTTATTAAATTTTGCTTGAATGAGTAACAAACATACATACATCCATACAAACTTTCGCGTTTATAATATTAGTAAGATAAGAAGTTTTAATCACAAAGTCACTAATACTTCGTGATTTGACTTATTTAATGAAAATAAAAAACATATATAAATATAAATACAGAGGTTACCTTTGTCTCTTTCCATATATTATTTTAACCCATTAGTCTGCGTCTATCGGTTTTTTTCCATTTCCTTTGTATTGATGTAAATGTATTTTTACTGTTTGTAATATTTTTATCGTGTTGTCACCCTCTATGTATTTCTTGTTTAGTATTAATTGTTACTCTGATAATGCTTGATCAAAATAAATTAATTAAAACGTTCTAATAAACAAAATAAGTTTTTTTATAGAAAATAAATGTACTTGTGACTAAAATCTGGAAAAAATGGTTTCTGTGATATGATTTTAGAAGCAAGCGGAAAACTACATAGAAAATAATAAAAGCACGAAGAAGGCAGTTGTTGCGTCTTCGATTCTTTCCGTTCTTCTCTCCGGTACCGACGATAATGGAACAAAATGGCGGAGAAAAACAACACAGAACAATCGGAATTTTACGGGAAATGCCTTTCAGGAGATCGGGAGAAGCGACAGGGTCGGATTTGAGCAAGATTTATTTATTTATTAACGCCCCTTTTAAGGGCTTTTACATAGGGATAGTAAAATTATACAGTACTAGTGAGTTCCCGGCAAGCGTTGAAATGCCACTCAAGGTGATCCCCTAGTCCTTGTAAAATTCGAAATCGGAATCCCCGCCTCTTGTTGTGTATAAATGTTCAAAACAATGGCAGTATTTCGCATGGCTTCTCATAAAAAGCAATTGAAAAAAGAAATTATTTCTCTCTGCGTGTCCTTTTCCATTCGTCCCGTTTCCCGTCCGCCTTCCATTTCTCTGCCACGTCCCTTTCCCCTCCCGCGTTCCTCTTCCGCCTTTATTGGCCTCCCCCTACCCTTTACCGCTTAGGAAGATTGTTGCAAAATTTTTAAACAAATTTTTGAACGCAATAGCTCACCAGTATATTCAGAAACCTTTGCGGGCGTGAGCACAACAATTCACCAAAGTTTCAAATTGAACAATAATGTAAATTTGTAAAGCTAGCGGTGTAAGATTATACTTCTTTGAATTTGTTGTATTGAGAAAGGAAGTTGAGGTACGATTTTACTTCATGTTTTAATGTGCTTCATTTTTAAATTGAAAAAGGAAGTTTATGAAAAGAAATGTGTTCTATTTTTAAATTGAGAAAGGAAGTTGAAATGATTTTACTTCAAGTTTGAATGTGTTACATTTTTAAATTGAGAAAGGAAGTTTTTGTACGATTTTACCTTATGCTTTAATGTGCCCCATTTTTAAATTGAAAAAGGAAGTTTATGAAAAGAAATGTGTTCCATTTTAAAATTGAGAAAGGAAGTCGAAATGATTTTATTTTGAATTATTATGTTTGAATGTGTTACATTTTTAAATTGAGAAAGGAAATTTTCGTACGATTTTACTTCATGTTTTAATGTGCTTCATTTTTAAATTGAAAAATGAAGTTTATGAAAAGAAATGCGTTCCATTTTTAAATTGAGAAAGGAAGTTGAAATGATTTTACTTCAAGTTTGAAGTAAAATCACTTCATGCTTTAATGTGCCCCATTTTTAAATTGAAAAAGGAAGTTTATGAAAAGAAATGTGTTCCATTTTTAAATTGAGAAAGGAAGTTAAAATCATTTTTTTTTTTATTTTTATGTTTGAATGTGTTACATTTTTAAATTGAGAAAAGAAGTTTATGTACGATTTTACTTCATGTTTGAATGTGTTCCAATTTTGAATTGAGAAAGGAAGTTTAGGTACGATTTTGCTTCAAGTTTGATTCTCGTAGGATTTCACTTCATATTTGAATGTGTTCTATTTTTAATTGGAAATGGAAGATTCTTATAGGTTTTTCTTTCTTATTTCAAATTACTTCAGAGATTTTACTTCATGCATGATTTCCATTTTTAAGTACAAAGAAGGTAAGTATTACATGAAATATTATGGTAATAAATGTATATGTTATTGTTTTCCACTGTTAATACCGGTTGGTTTTGACCAACGGATTTTTGAATAGAGATTGAAAAATAACAGGAAAAAATAAAATATATTTAAAGAGCCATAAATTCAACTCTGTCCCTAAATGTAGCGTATAACGGGAAATATTGCGCGCAATGGAACTCACAATGGGCGCAAAACGGCGGCGATTATTGTAGTATTATTGGCAGAGGATACAAACACATTTATACACTACTCACTATATGTCCATATTTTCAAATAAACGATTTGCTATTGTTTAAAATTAGGGACTGTTTCCAATATTTTCAAACATTGACAGAGAAACTCCAAAGTATGGGCAAATACAAAACTAAAAATAATAATAATTGAATCTGACACTGAACAGTAATACAGAAGTGTATTGTGCACATGCAAAGTAAAGTTAATTTGACCTTACTTCTGGTACAATTATTAAAAAATATATATTTATATAAATTCTTCTACATTGAATACTCATTACATAATTCACATAACTTTAAATAATAAATGAAAAATTTAACAATGATTTATTTATTAATGGAGTCGTCCAATTTACAATAAAATAATACGAAATTTGGAAAAATGCATGTAAAGGAATAAGAGTACCTACCTAGTATTTAAGTTCCTACCTAGAAATATCTAGGATTCCTTTATATTTGAATTATGAATTTTATTTTATTCTATTGTTTTTTTTCAAGTGTCTTTACTTTGGTTACACTATGTTATGTAGCTGATATTTTTAAAACATTATAAAAACAACTTCTATATGACAAATAAACTTAAATTGTTCATTAAAGGGCCTCATTCCTCCTAGAATAAAGACATTCGTACACGGAGAAAAATGTTATTCGAAAAAAACGATCATTAATAATAAAAATGGTTAAAAACGGTACTGAAGTACAAAGTAACAAATTAACAGGGTTTAAAAGTTTATTCTTACATTTTCCCGCCAATAAACATTGGAACACTGTTAATTTGTTCGTACGAACTTCAGTCCCGTTTTTAACCGTTTTACTATTAAAATTATCGTTTTTTCGAATAACATTTTTCTCCGTGTAGCAAGCACATTTCGGAGAGTAAGTCCATGTGATGCATAAATCGCGGGTACCTTCATCACCTTGCTTTTTCATATGAAGATACCTGAGAGATTTTTATCAATTTGTTATATAAATTCTATGTATTTTTGAAATCATCACCCCTCCGAAAAATGCTCTCATTTTTGCAAATGGCGTCTTATGTTATCGAAGTCACTGCCTTTGGAAATCGAGTGAGTACTTTTACGCCATCTTGAAGTTTAAATCGCTAAAAGCATGTAGGTATTTTGAAAACAGTATTATATAACGGCCTTACATAATAATATAATATACTTGTATAACAAATTTCAAACAGATTAGAGTACTTTTCCTCATTAAGAAACCACTCTCCCTACCTTCCTACCCTTTCCCATAGAATCTAGAATCCATACAATATAAGGCTACGGGTAAAGAGACCACCGATCCGTAAGCCAAGTCGACCAAAATACGTTTTACTTAAGCGTTCGATCGCCGCCGGGGTAATTCTCAGTAGTTAACATAAACTCTGGTCAAACCACCCACTCTACTACCAACTGGTAACGATAGTATTTAATGCAGACCGCCTTGAGGCAGGGCTGAACCGGTACAGTGGGCGCTGACCACGACATCTGACAAGATTTCTGATCAGTGGGCTCCGAGCTTGTCATATCAATGGGCCTACTGATACGACAAGCCATGACTTCTACGTTCAACTGCATTACAAGATCCAAACTAGAGTACGCTTCTACGCTTTTTCTTGCTAACCCAATATTTAAATGGAAAACAAGTTAATTATGCACTTCTCATTTAAATTCATATTAAAATTTTACCGCCTGGAGAGACCCAAGAAAGAGAAAATTTCCTGCCACAGAGAGCTTATACCATTAATGCACTTAAATTATCGAAGAAAACAAACAATTTTTGGCTTGACATTATACAAAATAAAACAAGTACTTTGATAAAACAACTTTTCTATCGGAGTCATATCCGTTGTTTAATTGTAAGTACTTTATTATTTATTTATTTATTTATTATTCATTTTCAACGCCCTGATGGGGTTTTACATAATAAGCGTATAATAAATTAAAATATATGTAATATAATGTTTAAATAAGAAAGATAAACTCATAGCAATGAACATTATAAAAATGGTAGGTATAAAGGTAAGTGAAAATATTACATTATAAGTAAATATACGTTTTCTATAAATGTTAAAGCTAATTTTGTTGTTAATGTTGGATGTGGAAAATCCTACAAAATTTAAGTTAGAATTTATGCCTATCTCTAGTGTAAACTGGATTTTGTATGTAAGGAATGGAAATAGGAATGTGCTTAGTAAGCGGTCTGTGCCTGTCTAAATATAAAAAAAATATCATCGACATAACGTTTCCCAAAAAGATTTTTTTTAATAAAGGGAATTTACATTCTAATATCTTGTTTTCGATACAATCAATGAATATATCAAATTATACTGGACTAGTGGGCGCTCCCATTGGGAGATTTTTTTTTTGCTGGCATACCACCTCATTGAATTAAAAATAATTCTATTTCAAAAACCGACGAGAAAAGTCATTAGACAAAATATTTTAATAAAGTGGTTACTTGTTTCATTTTGTATCATGGAACTTAGTCTAAAAACCTTACCTAGACATTCACAGTACGGCAGAGGATATTTATTGACAATTATGAAAATGTGATTTAATAAGTTCATCGGCCATTTTTGAATCTCCTCCGACCCTGACTTCCAGTTAACTCTGACCGCCTCCAGTTAACACTACTGACCGCCGCTGGGAGTCGATACAGAAGGCTAACCGCAGCAAGTAACTAACCAACCAGGGTATCTACCAAGCAACGAAACAAAGTAGCCTGCAGGGTAGCAGAGTTAGCCAGGTTGTCTAAGAACAACTATTCAGGATTCACTTAACCGGGTGATCGATCTGTTTCCGATCGGTTGAGATTTGGAACTGCTTAAGTTTTAGGGACCACTGTAGAATAAACACTCTAAAATTTCTGTTTAAACTTTCTGTACCTACCTTCTGTACGATTTCTTTTAAGACATTTATAGTGCATTAGTATACAAGGTTCTGATAAAAAATAAATAAGGTTTATTAAGTTAAAGTAATTCATTAGGTTATAGAACCTATTAAGTCAGTCAATGGAATATCAGTAGATAATTTCGCCTGAGATAAGAACGGTTTTTGAAACTTAACTAACGAATGTTTGTGTAGTAATAATAAAAAGGTAGAAAGTGTATGGAGAGATAAAGAGAAATTTTGAAATCAAGAATTATATGCGCACGAATTGTAATTAAATGTTAATAAAAAGGTAGAAAGTGTTTGGAGAGATAAAGAGAAATTTTGAAATCAAGAATTATATGCGCACGAATTGTAATTAAATGTTACAAATCGTTATGAAAAATTATATCACGCAATTAAATTTAATAAATTAGTTTTGTACGTTAACAAGGAATCATGAAAAATGTTTTAAGTGTTAGTCATTTTTGGTAGTGGTTATAAGTTGTGTAATTGTAGTAATTGGTTAGTTATTTGATACATTAGTCCAGTCATCTGGGACGAAAAAAGGGATTACCTGGAAATTTTTCCGGGATTTTTGAAAATTGGTAATATTATATTTTTTCATTTTGGAAAAATGGCGCCTAATAGCAGTTTTTTGACAAATTTGACAAATGAATAGAGATAATCTCAAAAAATAACATTTTTAAGAGCATAAAATCTAAAGTGTTTAAGAAAGTTATGTTTTATTCGCACATCCCATTGAAAAAGGTTGCAGGTAAAATATTAATCATAATAAGTAAAACCTTAAATTGTAATTTTTAATTAATGAAGAATATTAGCGAAACTCAATCGAACATCTGAAACAGAAAAATCAGAAAAAGATACGGTTATATCTGGGACTTGAACCCAGGACCTTCGCCTTGCCGGGGCGCAGCTCTACCAACTGAGCTAATGTGTCCCTATCCGATTCGATCATATTCAACTGTACCATACTTCGACTATGCAATATAACATTATCTGTATTTTCTTAACGCATATCTTTAGGTATGCATGATTGCAAGATTTAAACCAGAACTAAATGCTAACTAGATAGAGTTTTAGATAAATATATCTTTTTTTATTTAATACGCGACATCTATTGATATGTTTTACGTTTTATCTCTGAATATTAAAGTGATTGTGGTTATCAATGTCCCACGAAAAAAAAAGAATTATGTATTTCTCATTTAAAATCGTATTAAAATAATTTTCACTCTCCTGTAAAACTCACTTTGATTAAATTCAACACTTTTCTATATATGTCTGTTGAAATGCGTCATAGCATAATAAATCTTGACAAAATTCGCTAAAACAGAAAATTTTTGTTGTTGTCAATAGGCTGAGAATAAAAGTTTAAAAATGCTTGCAACTGTACAGGGAGGTTCGGATGAGAAAGCTCGATTATTCTCCGTATCATATTTTTTAAATTAAAAATATAATATCGATTTATTTCATTCAAAACTTCCTTTAATATATACCTACATTCAAGTAAGCAATAGAAATGCTCAAAACGCACGTTGTTAAATTATTAAATATCGTGTAATTCTTGTAAGTGTTTTTTGATCATAAGCATTTGTGATTTTTCAATAATGTCTAAACAAAATAAGTGTGTAAAAAAATCTGAAATATTTTAGTTTTTTAAAACCTTAAATAATTAGAAAACTCAGGTATTTCGTCACAAAATTCTGGGATTTATTTTTTAATTATTTTAATTTAACTAAAATTAAAATTCTGAAAATGTTTTTACTAGATTTATTTTGTTGTATGATTATATGATTTGAAATTTGTGTTGTATAATAAAAAAAATTCGTTTGAAAATTGAACAAATCTGCCAACGACCAACGGTATAACCGTAGTTTTTTCAAAATTAACTTAGTTTTTCAAAATTAAAATAGTGCGTTTACCAGATAAAATAACAATCTTTCAAAATCAATTTATGTTTTTTTGTAAAAAAGAGTCAATACGTCTAGAATTTAATTTAAAAAGGACTAATTTCAGGTATACTCTGACAATACCCTCTTAAAGAGTAAAGGAGTGTGTGCCAGACAGGTTTATGTGGCGTTTTATCTCATCTGCTTACCCCTAGGACAAATTTTAGCCGTCATTATTATTATCTTTTTTTTAGTTCTGTTTCATATTTAAACTAGCGTTGAAGCCGAATTATGTAATTTTCTTCATAACGCAACACTAAACGTCTATCATCCGTCAAATAATAACAGAGAAAATCACAAAGGGGTGAATCCATACATACACAGTTATTATTATTCGTCGTACCGAATAGCTCGCTATAAAGAGGGGTGAGTCGTGATTGGATGAATGGGTGTGGTTGGTCGTGCCCCTCCACTCGGAACTGGGGGGGAATCTCCCCACCCAACCTTTCAGAAACTCCCCCTAACCCCCCCGAGAAATATCTTGAACAGGGGTTGAAAACTGCTGATAAAATTTATGACTATATTTTTATTGAGATTTTTAATCTGCGGCATTCCGCATTTCTACCGACTTATTACATATTTCTCTTGACCACGTTCAGTTTTAAGTTTGGTAAAAAAATATAAAGGGTGTTAATGATCGTACTTGAGTTACTTTAACCAGTGATTCCTGACATTATTTGAATTAAAAAATTAAATGAAGTTTTGGTCTCCGGTGACTTTTTTTTTTTTCAAAAACTTTTTCTTCAAAATCATAGAAAAAAAAATTCTTCCACATGTCGTCACTGGTCTCTAAGCCAAGTAACCAACCAACCTTTCACCCCGCCCCTAACTTCCCAACACCTACTGATTTTTATGTTTTTGTAGAAAAAAAAAATCAAAAATGTCACCGGAGACAAAAATTTTATTTACATTTTTTACTTAAAATAATGTCAGGAATCACTGGTTAAAGTAAGTCAAGTACAATGCTTAACATCCTGTACGTTATTTTTGAAGATCTACATTGTTGTAATCTGTAATCTGTACATTGTTGTGCCTCGAATAACTATCTAATATCCGGCATTCGTTGCAAAATAAATTTTTTCACCCTGCGTGTCCTTTCCCATTCTTCCCCGTACCCCTTCCGCCTCCTCTTCTCCTTCTCACGACCCTCCCCCTAACGCATTCCCTTTGAACCATCTCAGCCTTTCCCCACCTTAATTCCCCTCCGCCTCTCTAAACTCTATAAAATACACCCATTTTTCAAACAACTCATTTTTTTTGCAAATTTAATAACTCCAGAGCTCGCCAAAATAGAAATATCGCTATATAGAAACCTTTGCGGGCATGTTCACAACAACCACTCACCAAATTTTTATCCCAATCGGATGAATAGTATAGGAAATAATTTCATAAAGCCAGAACTCACAATCCTATAACCATCGCCGGCATGCACACATCAAATCCTCAAAGTTTTATCGCAATCGGATGAACGGTTTGGCAGCGCATAAAATACGAATAAACAAACGAACATTATTTTTTATTCATAAGATTAGTTAATTGTTAAATAACACAAACTGATCCAATAAAATTTATTTGCGCACGCCGGGTTCGAACCTTCGGATTGGGAGTCGAGAGCCTTACTCCTCGACCACGGACGGCCCTCAAATTGGGAGTCTACACGGAGAAAAATGTTATTCTAAAATACGATCATTTTATTCGTAAAAACGATTAAAAACGGGACTGAAGTTCTTACGAACAAATTCACAGTGTTTCAATGTTTATTGGCGGGAAAATGTAATAATAATTTGTTGTTATACGCACGAAATTACGTATTCCAATAAATTATTCTTACATGTTCCAGCCAATAAACATTGAAACCCTGTTAATTTGTTGGTAAGAACTTCAGTCCCGTTTTTAACCGTTTTTACAAATAAAATGCTCGTATTTTAGAATACAATTTTTCTTTGTGTAGTGCGGTATTCACTTAAAATAATTGAGGTAGGGAAAATGATAAGCAGGTATCCTCAATTATGGGTCTATCATTATGCTATGAAGGCAGTGTAGAGCCTACTTGATTAGCTAACGACCAATCAAGCAACTATAATTCTATTGTGAACGGCTTTAACATCTTGAATATATATCTAGCCTTATTAACGTATTCGATCTGAATTCATACATAAGTACCGAAGAAGGTTCTTCTGGGATACCGGGGAGGTAATCGAAAGGTGGACAGACCGAAACTGAGATGGGAGGATGCACAAAGAAAAATGTTATTCGAAAAAACGATCATTTTAATAGAAAAACGGTTAAAAACGGGACTGAAGTTCTTAAGAACAAATTAACAATGTTTATTGGCGGGAACATGTAAGAATAATTTGTTGGTATACGTAATTTCGTACGTATACCAACAAATTATTCTTACATTTTCCCGCCAAAAAACATTGAAACACTGTTAATTTGTTCGTAAGAACTTCAGTCCCGTTTTTACTATTAAAATGATCGTTTTTTCGAATAACATTATTTTCTCCGTGTGATGTCAGGAAGGATGCCAGAGGACAGATTGGAAGACGATGACCGAGGACAGAGGGCGTTGGAGGCTCATATTAAAAAATGCCAAGGCTCCAAATGCCAACAATATATTATTAAATAACTTGTACCAATCGGGATTTATGATTGCTACAGGATGTTTCAAAATTTTTACAGTCTCCCAAAGGCGCCAAGTTGGCAACAACTGTTTCACTAAGTAGCTGAAACACTCCGTAGGAAAACAGTCTCTGTAGACTGGGCGCACTTAACGAAAGCTATCGTTTGAGCGTATGAAGCAAACATCCCTTATATATAATATTATAGTCTAGTATACAGGATGTTTAAAAAACTTTAAAGAGGTGTGGGTTGGGCATCATTTAAAAACTTATAATCCTCTACAAGGATTTATAAATAGGGGGTAAGGTACATACAGAAAAAAAACTACTGGAGCGATAGAGCAATTAAAAACATTTTTCTCGGATTGCCCAAATTTTTTGGTCAACATTTTGATATTTTTCCGCCCACATTAAAAAAATCGAACCTCCGAATTTGAATATGGGGACATACAAACTGAATATAGTTCCATATTACGGAATTAGGATTTTAGTATTATTTTTTATTGTGAATATCTCACAAGAGTCACAACTACTCCCGCCTGGAGCCAGTGGGACTATGGCATCCCCAATTGGGGTATGTTATGAGGCTAAAGGTAAGTGGGGAAGGGAAGGAGACGAGAGAGAGGAAGGTGGGGAAGTACCTGGCTATTCACATCTAGTCACTAAACGCGGCTAAAGCCATTTCAAGCAACGTTTCAATTCTGAATGATGGTCTTACACCAGGGCGATACTAAGAGTATCTTTCACTCGGGAACGTGCCGCAAATATTCTATATATTATTTTAAAAAAACTAATTGTGAAATAACACAAATCAATTAAATAAAATTTATTTATTTATTAGCAGCAAAGCATACACAAATAGCCAATGAATTCACCCATCTTTTGTCAATTATCACTTGTTCGTAGGATTTATAATTTTTTTTTATAAAAACGTTAACTTTAAAACTTTTTGAAGAATCTAGGGAATATTTGCCATATTTGGCAGCAAAGCCATCCGTGGTTTTGGAAATTTTTTATTTTTTTTTTATTTTTTATTATTTAATAAATTTTTACAAGTTACAGTTTTTGACATTTTTTTTAACTACCATACTAGGCTACTGCCCGTGTTGTGGTAGTCATACATAATGAATATATGAACTAAAAATACTTTTTTACAGAAGCAGATAATAAAAACTAGGTAATAAATAATGAGAAATAAGAATGCAGAAAAGAAAAAAAAAAGATATTTAAAGATAAATAAAAGTAAATACAAATATTAAAATAATAGTGAGCTGAAAAATAAAGAGAGATAAATATTTTAAAGAAAGAAATAGAAATTAAAAATAATAAACATTAAGATTATAAAACAAATAAAATTATATATTATATTGTTTTGAACGCAGGTTAAATTGTGGTAGATATAATCTACAAGACGATTATGTTTATGGTCACATTCAATTTCAGTGATGTGAAACAAGTTGGAATAAAGCTGTGACAGGATAAATTTTATAATTTTTTGTTTTGTTTTTAAAAGTGTTAAGAACTCATGTAATCTTTAAAGAAAGCTCGTCCCTTTTCAAATATCCAATGCTGTAGACGGGCGGTAAAGTGCCATATTGTTGCAAAAAGCGTTCGAGGGTTATATCTTTTTCTTAAACTATTTTTATGTGAATTCCGCACAAGAGTCCCAACTGCTCCCTGTGAAGCAATGGCATCCCCAATCAGGGTATGTTGTGATACTGAATATTTACGCATACTATTTATTTATTTTATATTATAGAAACAAACAGTACATTGTTTACAGATATTAAGTAATATTTCATGGTGGGTACCTATAATATGTTACTTTGTAATATCTTATTTGTGGTGTGTGTGAGTATGTTTGTAGTTGTGAGAAGTGGTGATCTGAAAAATAAATTGCGAAGTTTTTTTTGAATTATTTTTTATTTCTGAATATTTTTTAATGAAACTCTTTTTACAGAAAAATAAAAAAATACAGCGGAAATTAAAAAAAAACTTCGTTATTTTTTTTTGTTATCAAGCATCAAATACGTTCCATCACTACCAGTTTTAATTTAGGCCTGAAAGGGTAAATGTTTTTAATGCTAAAAATGACTGATAAATTTAAAAAAACATCTCATATTGAAAAAAATGGAAAATTAATCATCCCTTTAAAAAAGTCTTTTCAATGGTTACAAAAAAAAAGTTTCATAAAACGTCTTCTTCACAATCGTAAAAATCGTGAAAATCATTAGTCACGCCTCTGATACCAACCCTATCGTTATATAAGTACTAGTACCGAACAGTAGGTGTAGGAGAAGTGGGGTGGGGGGGAGTGCTTTAATTGGTTAATATTTCAACGCACAAAATCTTACTACTCCTCCGGGAGGATGCCTCTTAGAAAACCATTTGAGAAAGGAAATTCACCTACTTAATTATTTATTCTTCCAAGAATCGAGAACAGACGTTTTGTATTAAAATAATTAATTATTTAAGAGTGAATTTTAAAATGCGACACAGCTCTTACGAAGAAAACATTGTGTTGTAAGTCATAATTCATAATGTTCAAATTTTTATTCTAAAATACGATAATTTTATTCGTAAAAACGGTTAAAACGGGACTGAAGTTCTTACGAAGAAATTAACAGTGTTTTGATGCTTATTCTTACATGTTCCCGCCAATAAACATTGAAACCCTGTTAATTTGTTCGTAAGAACTTCAGTCCCGTTTTTAACCATTTTCACGAATAAAATGATCGTATTTTAGAATAACATTTTTCTCCGTGCAGCCTCCGTGGTCGAGGGGCAAGGCTCTCGACTAGCGATCCGGAGGTCGCGTGCTTAAACCCGGCGTGTGCAAGTAAATTTTACAATTACTTCGGTTTTATAATCGGACGCAATGGCTGAATTGGTAGAGCGCCGTTCCGGTAAGACGTGAGATCTGGGTTCGAGTCCCAGTTGCGACCATTATGTTTTATTTATTTTTCTGTGTCTTGTTCATTTTCATATTTTAATTAAGGTAATCATTGTTGTCTTCTTCTTCAATGATATATTACATTTATGGGAATAACCTTCAAAAGTGAAAAAGAGAGTTGTTCCTTGATTGATATGTGTTTTCACAAATCTTTAAAATAATATAAGGTATATTTGCGGCACGTTCCAGTGGAAGATATCCACACTCCACAGTATTGCCCTGGTGTAAGACCAACATTGCTTGAAATGGCTTAAGCCGTGTTTGGTGACCATTTCACTCATCTCTTTCCCCTCCCCACTTACCTCCTCCCTTTCAGCCTAACAACATATCTACCTCAATTTGGAATACCACATCTCACTAGCTCTAGGCGCTTCGGAACAGTTGGGACTCTTGTGCGGTATTCAAATAAAATAAAAAATATGAATTGTATTAAGAGGAAGCGCAAACTTTTTTATGCAAAACTTAATTTCAGATTTGAGACCAAAATACTTAAATAAACTAAATATTTTTTGTTTGTTAATCAGAAGGTGTAGCCTAACTCCATAAAATACACCCATTTTTCCAACAACCTATTTAATTTTTTTATGCAAATTTCATAATGCCAGAGCTCACCAGTATAGATATAGAAGTATTCACGGGCATGCACCACAATTAAAAAAAATTAATAGCAATCGGATGAAATTTTAATCGCAATCGTATGCATAGTATAGGAAAGAATTTCATAACGCCAGAGCTCACTATCCTATAACCATCCCGGGTATGCGCACATCATATTCCCAAAGTTTTATCGCAATCGGATGAACGCTATGGCCGCGCATAAGGTACGAACAAACAAACAAACAAAAAAAATTATATTATAGATAGGCAATTAAAAAAAGCTATTTTCCAGGGTTTTAGTGGTAAAATTATCTAAATTAAATCATCAATTTAAATCATTATTATTATCGAGTAATAAATCATTGAATAACAAAATAATATCTACTAATAAATCTAAACGAAAATATAAAAAAAAAAAACAAGACACAGAAAAATAAAGTCACAACTGGACTCGAATCCAGGATTTCTCGTTTTATTGGGACAAGCGCCTTAAGAGCGATTGACCAGCAGCTGAGAATAAAAGTTTAAAAATGCTTGCAACTGTACAGGGAGTTTCCAATGAGAAAGGTTGATTATTCCCCGTATCAAATGTTTTAAATTAAAAATTTATAATCGATTTATTTCATTCAAAACTTTCTCTAATATATACTTACATGCAAGTAAGCAATACAAATGGTCAAAACGCAGACGATAAATTATTAAATATAGTGTTATTCTTGTAGGTATTTGATCATAGGTATTTATGATTTTTTTAGTAATGTCTAAACAAAATAAGTGTGTAAAAAAAAGAAGAAATATTTTAGTTTGTTAACTGATTTAAACTATTTTTGTCACAAAACACGTTCTTGGATTTATTTTTAAATGATTTTAATTTAACTCAAATTAATTTTTTTAAATACTGTGTTGACTAGATTATGTATTGATTAATTTTCTTGTGTGATTATATGATTTGAAATATTTGTTGTTTAACAGAATCAATCGATTGATAATTGAACAAATCTTCCAACGACCAACGGTATAACCTTAGTATATTAAAAATACATTTAGTTTTTCAAAATTTTAAACCTGCGTGTACCGGATAAAATAACAATGTTTCAAAATCAGTTTATGTTTTTTTGTAAAAAGAGTCGTCAATACGACTGGAATTTGATTTAAAAATGAATAATTTCCGGTATTCTCTGGTAATGCCCTCCTAACCAACCAAGTCATTTTTGCCAATCTCGTATTCCAAATTCAGAATTAACAAAACGCGCCAATAAACAGAGCGACTCAACTGCTTAAGCTGGAATCAGACGGTTCACTCGAGGGAAGGTTTCCGCCATGTTTTTTCGGCCTAATCGTCCATTTTGTTTCATTCCATGTTCACACGGCGCTATAGAAATAAGCGTTCACTCGTCCATTCCGACCACAGCGTCGCCGAGCGAGGTCAACCGCGCTGGAATTCGTTTGTTTTCCAGCGAGGTCAACCGCGCTGGAATTCGTTTGTTTTCCAGCGCGGTCCGGCCCCGAATTTTAAGGAAAAACATGTCAGATGCATCGATTTTTACGCAATTTTGTTGACACAATTAAATAAAAATAAATAAGAAAACAGTATTTTGTCGTCTTATAAACCTTTTTATTTTTTATGGCATAATAACACAATTTGATTTCACTTTTTTTATTACGAACATTTTCCTACAAATTAATAATCTTACATATATTAAAAAACATATAAAATACATGGATAATAAGGGAGACCCAAAAATTTATATGAGAGGTGTTCCCAACAGCAAAGAAATTAGCCGAACGAATACCATTTTGACGTTTGGCGTGCGATTTGATAGCGTCCTTTCATGGTCCTTCCCGTACAGGACGCGAGACAAACTGATTGAGAGTTCACTCGGTGTTCAGACGATTCACTTTGCTCTCTTCCGCGCGCATGCGCGCGCGAGTGAAGGATGCCGAAGGAAAATATCCAACATTGTTGGATCGGTTCACTTGAAGATTTCATTCGGCAGTGTTCGGCACTTTCGATTCATTTCATGTTCAGACGTGTCATTCCGAGTAAACTAGGCCGAATGAAATGCGGAAATGAGCGATTAATGAAACGTCTGAATGGCGCTTTAACGAGTCTGCATTTATAATTGACATTTTCAATGTCGCTTATAGACAGTTCAGCAACTATCTTTTGACACATGTCACAAATTAGTAAAACCGCCCTTATCCACTTTTTAATTTGTTATCTTCTCCATGATATATTGGTGTATAAACGTTTTACGGAGAACATGAAAAGAAAAATAAAGGCATGTAATTAAACATATAGAAAAATAAATTACAAAAAAAAATAGTAGAACCTCATCACCCAAATCTTGGTTCACAGTATTTTTTTTTTATTTAGTTAAAAGAAATATACATATTTCGCTTTGTTAACTTAATACATTGATACAAATAATATTAATAATGATGGTTTACTACCTAACACCAAGTAATACATTTTTTAAGTGAGAACATTTTGGTTTTGCTCATTAATTTTGAGAGCAAACAGTTTTTTTTTTAAATATACTTAATTTATTTTCGGTTGTCAGGCTATCAGGAAGGAGATTATATATGTTTTTACCCTCATAGCCTATGTTTCTTTTGCCACACTATGTCTTTGTTGAATTTGTGTATAATTTATTACGTTGTCTTGTGTGGTGTTCATGTACTTGTGATGTTTTCATAAATGTAGTATTTGTATGTATAAAGCCATTTTGAATTTTGTAGATTAATAAGCATATGTTGTATTCGTACAGTTTTCTGATTTTCATTAAGTTAGTTTCTTTGTATACTCTTTTTTTTTCTATTTAATCACTGACTCATCCTCGACATCCTTGAGAAGCCTCCTTCCAGCATTCCACATTGCACATATATCACATTATCGGGAAAACCTTCAGCAGTGTTTTCCTCACCTCGTGGGAATTCCCCCGGGTGGGGAAAACGCTTCACGGAAACTGCGGAAAGTCGGGAAAAACACGTAAAAGCAATCTTCTCAAAAGCTTAAAACATCCTCCCAGCGAAGTGTGATGGATTGTTACAATAAATCAAAATTATTTGACAGTTGATTAAGTTGTGAGTTTCGACGTCTATAGTACTTACCTACAAATGAATTCACTATTTTTTTAATAAGCATTCTGCTGCATGAATTCATAACTTCAAAAATAAATGATCATATCCTCGTAAATATTTTGATAACCTTAAAAATTTATATCTGTTTTCATATTTTTTATGTTTTTTTTTTCTTCGATCAGTTTGGTATACTTTATTTTATTTTTTAGATGAATACCGCACAAGGTTCTCAACTGCTCCCTTCCGAAGCCATTGAGACTATGACATCCTCAATTGGGGTATTTTATGAGGCCGAAGGAACTGGAAGGGAAGGTGATAGGGTAGATGAAGGTTGGGAAGCACCTGGCAATTCAGATCTGGTATCAAATAAGGTGTAAGCCATTTCAAGCGACTTTTCAATTCTGAATGGTGGTCTCACACCAGAGGCCCTAGTACGCTTGCTCTATAACGATCGGTAGGATAACTATCGGTAACTTCTCATCGTTCCCTACGACAACTGCAGATCGCAAACGAATAGGTGACAGTTCACAATGACTAAGTGTCCTTAATATATTCGATATCAACTGTCGTTTGTACGTTTGAGATCTGCAGTTGTCCTAGGGAACGATGAGAAGTTACCGACAATCGGTCGGTAACTTTATAACAACATCCATGTTAGCACACCTGGGGTGCTAGCATAAGGATCGGTAGGATAATTGTCGGTAACTTCTCATCGTTCCCTAGAACAACTGCAGATCGCAAACGAATAGGTTGACAGTTCACAATGACTAAGTGTCCCTAATATATTCGATATCAACTGTTGTTTGTACGTTAGCGATCTGCAGTTGTCCTAGGGAACGATGAGAAGTTACCGACAATTATCCTACCGATCCTTATCGATCGACCATGCTAGAACCCCAGAGGCCCTAGCATATTCGCTCGATAACGATCGATAAGATAACTATCGGTGACTTCTCATCGTTCCCTATCATGACTACAGATCGCCAACGAATAAGTGACAGTTCACAATGACTAAGTGTCCTTAACATATTAGACATCAACTGTTGTGTGTACGTCAGATATGTGTAGTTGTCCTAGGGAACAATGAGAAGTTACCGATAGTTAACTTTCGATTGTTATCGAGCGAGTGTGCTAAAGCCCCAGGACGACACTGACAGTATCTTCCACTCTGGAACGTGCCGCAAATACACTATACATTATTTTTATTTAGTTAATTGTGAAATAACACAAACTAAAATTTATTTGCGCACGCAATTCATTAAACCAACCATTTGTTATTTCTTTGTGATCACACCATAAAAATTGTTCGAAAATCACCGTGAAAAGGCTTCTACCGCCGATGGTACAGAAAGTCTGAATCTTGGATAAGTCAGAAACTAAGAGAACTTAATTTAAGTGCCTTGTGCCAAATAGTTGGGTAACTTTACCTAGCTGCTAGATACCGCCTTCAGCTGGCAAGCAGCTACCTTTAGTATAAAGCCTCTTGTACCCAGGGGAGTACAGCTAAGGGTATGTACTAGCTAAGGGTAGGTATGTTCTATTCGGTCCATTTCCCAGTTATGTATTGCGAATCTACCTTCGGGGGAAACTTAAATACTTGCGCCTGTATGAATAGCACTCAAGTAAGCGAGGCTTAATTTAGAGTTAAGTGCAATCGATAAAATTTAACAAAGCACTTAGAATTAGTATCTTAGTGTTACTTGTTTAGTAATCGGTTTGGTTAAGATGTAATTAAGTACACTGGCAAAATTTGTCCGATCTCGTTATACTGTGACAATAAACTAACTAACTAACTAACCAACGATGGACCGCCAAACAACTCGGTCTTGGCATACACTCCTTGCATTCACATTCATATATCTTCTCATACATGCTTTTCTATTATTCCGACTCTTGACATAGCCCGACTCAAGAATCTGGTTCACTTGATTTGCGTCATATATTCTTCTTACACTCCTTTCTCCGTTCATTCGATCTACATGCCCAAACCATCTGAGGGTCCCATTCTTAATCTTACTCATTACGCTTACATCAGTCTTGCATTCGTTGTGGATATCCACATTTCTCACACGGTCATCATGGTTTTACCAGACATATGTCTCAGGAATCTCATCTCTTCAGCATTCAATCTACTCCATACTTCCTCTGCCAGTTCCAAGCCTCACTGCCATACATCAGGGAAGGTATCAGCACTCCATTGTGGACTGCTAGTTTCGCTTCTTCGGACGGTTTTTTGTTAGCGCCAACGGCATTCAGTCCTGCGTTAATGGAGTTACCTGCATTTACGCTTCTTCCAATATCTCTATCAGCCTTCCGATCTCTCGTAAACATACTTCCCAGATAAACAGACTGTTCCATTGAATGCCTAATCAAGGTATCTAGCATGGTCAATCGATAATTTTTTATGACGACATTGTCGGTAACTTGTCATCGTACCCGATCATGACTACAGATCGCCAATGAACAGTTCAAAGATACACAAACTCATCCAACTGCTCCAAGTATTCATGATTCACAACTATATTGCACACTGTTTTAGTACTCTCTCTTTCAAACACCATGACTTTAGACTTACTTACATTCATCATTAACACATTCTTCGTATACATATTTCGTTCAACCTAGATACTAGAGACTAGATCTTCCATAGTTAAAAACGTAAATATATATACGAAAGGCGTACGTCTTAATAATCTAGAAACTCTTGAAATAAAAAATAAAAAAATAAACAAATTTACTAAATAAACAGTTTGATTTGTCGAACAGCCTCATTTTTCAACATATTTCCCCTCCTCGCGCCTATTTGTACCCCACCCTCTTAGGTACCTCCCCATCACCCCCTTCCAAAGTTGATGTTCTCTCTCCCTCTTCTACTTTTCATTTAAATACTCTGACTCTGTATTTTGTTAAATATATTTTATACACCCTTGATGAAGGTTCAGGTCGAACCGAAACCGGGTGGTTAAAGTTATATAATAAACTGGAAATAAAACAAAGTTATTTTGTTGTCGCTATTATATTACTTTTTAATGGTTAATAATAAAAAAATATTTACGTTTATCATCATAAATTTGCAACCGTATTGATGGTAAAAGATTTACGTAATGGTTTAATAAATATTTACTTTTTTCGTTGTAATTGTCGTGTTTATTAATCAAGTAACTGGGTACCGTAGAATAGGGTGATTAGAAACAGTTCAGCATATTTTCGACCTTATAGCTATAAACCTGTAAGCTAAACGTGCATTTAAATGCATTAGAAATATGTTTCTCTAGTTGGTCTTTATGTTTCAACTCACCTATAACATCAAACAATCACAGTGATGTAAATAGAAACAAGGAACAGGTAATAACAAACACGTAGGAAATAGTAGCAGGAAACACTATTTTTATGCAAGGTCTGTTTGATCATCTTCATGAAAACGTGTCCTATAATATCATGGGGTACAGATACTACAACTAGGTACCTCCGAAATCAGCGTTTTTTCAAATCAGGAAATAGTAGGAATTTTATAAGTTTTGCGGACCAAAATCGCGCACGAACAACGGTTTTGACAAAAATACTTTTTTGAAAAATGCATTTGGAAATTTGGCACTTTGTCTTGGCAAAAGTACTTTCGGGTTGCCAGGAAACATACATTATTTAAAAAAAAATTGGATACATGTAAAGTTATGTCTCTAAAATTTTTCTATTAACCACTAAGTTTATATTCACCCCATGCTACGGTATTTAATTACCTACAAACAAATCTTTTTATATCAGAGGAAATTTTGGTTTTTATTATTGAATAAGAGCAAATCAAAAATATATTTTTTTTTTGGATACAGGGTTTACTGAATAGTAATAAAATATCTAAATGTTTTATTTTGTATTTGCAGATTGGGTTTCATGTCCCCCTTCGGAGCCCTTGGGGCCCGCTACGCCCCCCTGGCACCGGGGCCATGGTGCGCCTGGGGAGCCCTGCCCCCTCTGCTAGACAGGCCGAGCCCCAATCACGGTAAGCCCCATAAGAAAATACATCAATACTCAAAAAGCATCGAAAAATATCCTTGTCAGATTTGGAAATTCATTTGAGTTTGAGATTTATTTACCGGCAACTGGTAACTCGAGTGTCTATCGTAAAATTGTCATGAGAAACGAAGCTAGCAGTCCACAATGTAGTGCTGGTACCTACCCTGTAGTATGGTAATGAGGCATTTCAACATTTCATGGGTTTTGTTAGTTTAACCATGTTTTTTTTGTCTAACTTTTTTATGTTAATATCTCACAAGAGTCCCAACAGTTCCCGTCTGGAGTCAGTAAGACTATGGCGTCCCCAATTACCCAATTGGGGAAATGTTATGAGGCTGAATGTAGTGGTTAGGGAAAGAGGAAGGTGGGGAAGTACCCGGTTATCCAAATCTGGTCACCAAACAATCTATAATAAAATGACAAAACCATTCCAAGCAATGTTTCAATTCTGAATGGTGGTCTTACAACAGGGTGATACTGAGAGTTTCTTCCACTCTGGAGCGTGCCGCAAATATACAAATGTATACATATATATTTTTAATTAATGAATTATGAGATCACACAAATTAATCAAATAAAATTTATTTACTCACGCCGGGTTCGAACCCGCGACCTTCGGATTGGAAGTCGATAGTCTTACCCTGATTGGCTCAAAGGAAGACTGCCGTTTTTATTCCGTAACTGCGATTTTTAACGGAGATTGCCGATTTTGCTGCAGAACTAAATAGATTTATTAAAAAAATATTTATAATATTTATAACTAGCTTCTGCCCGCGACTTCCTCTGCGTAGGATTAGTACTTCGAGTAATCTATTTTCTTTTCCTAGGTCCAATCTACGTTTGTACCAGAATTCTTAACCTGATTATTTAAAATATCTTTAATTCTTGATTCGATTCAAAGAATTAGGCGAGTACTTCAAATAAATTCACTACTTTAAATATTTTCCAAAATAGAATTTTGGTTTAACAATCATTGTTTTGCAAAATGTCATTCTCAAATTTTGCCATTTTCTATTAAACAATAATTATTATTTTCAATTTATTGAATATAAATAGCTAGCTTTATAAACTATAGCCTGTTATTCTGATGTATAAGCTATATTATTGTAAAGTTTCATTAAAATCCATTCAGTAAATTTTGCGTGAAAGAGTAACAAACATACATAAATCCATACAAACTTTCGCGTTTATAATATTATAAACAACAATTATTATTTTCAATTTATTGAAAATAAATAGCTAGCTTTATAAACTATAGCCTATATGTTGTTCTAATGAATAAGTTTCATTAAAATCCATTCAGTAAATTTTGCGTGAAAGAGTAACAAACACACATACATCCATAAAAACATTCGCGTTTATGATATTAGTAAGATGTCACTTATGCTTCAAACCCTCTGTAGCTATCGATAGTATTTTTGTTTCTCTAACAATCGCCATATCTAACTCATTTTAGAATAATTGTGGAGGTTGTCTTGATTCATTCAACACGCCTCATGTATATAATTAATGATTGATTAACATGAATATTATTCACAAATACGAATAGCTGGATAATTCGTAACTTCCATTTTCGGGTAAATGAAACCAACAATTATTCGGCCGTTTACACGGGGAAATCACTCGTCGAATAAATACATTATTAACCGAGCGTTTTCAGTGCAATCGCGGTGTAGGCATTTTATCGCACTGCAAATGGGTTTACTTTGTTATATTGTAACCGGTGCATTATAGCATTATTTAATGCTATTTGTCAGCAAATGCATTGCTGTTAGCAGCGGTAATGCGTTTATACAATTAGCCCGTAATTGGCATTATTTTTATTCCACTGGGAAAGAGTAAACGAGAATGGCATTCATTAGGTCAAATGTACACTTAAGAGGCTAGACTTTGAACCACACGCGGAACACCCGCGTCTGTCATTCTGTCCCGCTCACAATAAGTTCACGCAAACTTACAATACATGCGAATGCGAAATGTGCGAATGAGACAACGCTCAAATTTACCTACAAAAATCGCTCGAAAAGTGGTTTATGGTGAATACACTTTTCTACACCGAAACTTTCACGAAATTGAAATTTAAAAAAAAAATATATTTTTTAGAAAGAAGAAGCTACGTCGGTAGCTTTTTATAATTTTATAATTCTTTATGAGAGTTAAGTTAGCAGCACTTTTTCCTTAAATGATATTTTTTGATAAATTGTACATGTTTGACAGTGAATGTTTACGTTAATACGAAACGCATCGAAAATTCGAAAACATACCGACATATTTTTCACCCCCTAAAAGGCAGTATAAAAAAAATATATTCATTTTGTGCAATTTTCGATGTAGAAAAGTGTTTTTTCCCGGGCGTCCTTTTTGTATGGGCCGAAAAGCGAAGTCTATCATCTTAATGCGTATCACCGAAAGGTGAAAAGTTTGCTCTAAATGAATCCAAATTCTATACGTATTTAAAAGAAAACTGATGTTACGAGATATGGGAAGGCTGATAGAGATATTAAAATAAGGGTAAATGCAGGTAACTCCATTAATGAAGGACTTTATGCCATTGGTGCTAACAAAAAACTGTCCAAAGAAGCGAAGCTAGCAGTTCACAATGTAGTGCTGGTGTCTACCCTGATATATGGCAGTGAGGCATGGAACTGACAGAGGATGGATGAAAGTAGACTGAATGCTATTGAGAAGAAATCCCTGATGCGTATGTGTGGTAAAACCATGTATGATCGTGTGAGAAATGCGGATATCCGCAAAGAATGCAAGGCTGATGTAAGCGTAATTCGTAATATTAAGAAATGGAACCTCAGATGGTTTGGGCACGTAGAGCGAAAGAACGAAGAAAGGAGTGCAAGGAGAATATGTGCCGCAGGAGGAAGGATGGATTCATACATTCGTCACTCCTGGACACACTGACCCCTAAATTCATACCTACCTTTTTTTTATTATTGTAAATTATAAAGTAAATATACAGAAAAAAGCTATGTTACATAACATTCATTAATCGTTTTAAATACCCAAATAGTAAAGAAATACTCTCATTTATACCACTTTTCTTTTCCAGAACTTCCCCTCCTCCCTTTCCTCAAAAAGACCCTTCATACAGCACCTCCAAAGATGACATAGGCCATGAGGGAAATTATTTTCTTCAGGACCTCCTGTGCAGGGTTAAAAGTGATAACACTGATTAAACAAACTGTAAAAGTTCGATTAACATTCTGTATAAATGGCCTACTTAAGAATCACGTCATTTCCTGTCGTCGATAGCTTAATGCATTCAGTAAACCGTGACTTAGCCCCTCTCCCCCGCAGCCCCGACAATGTACTCTCGGGGCCAGTACTTAACTGGTTAAGGGAAAGAGTAGGGACTGGGTGCATACATTTAAATCAAACAAGGGCACATCGGAAGCAATTACTAGTACGAGTAGTATTCCGGAACAAACCACTTGGCAGGCTTCTAAAATCCATGTATTGATGAACACACAATCATTATTATATTGCAGATGGGTTTACGAAAAAGTTATAGATCGGTATACTACATATGAATTTTTTGTACAAATTTAAGAGCTTCCATGTTCGAACGGTTAAAAACGTTACTATGCAGAAGCATCCCTCTTAGTAAAAAAAAATACAATATCAATCACCGTCTAAAACCCCTGAAATTTTCCATATTTCTTTCCGAAGAACCAATTTAGGAGGTTAGACTTTGCACCACACGCGGAACGTTTAGGTTGTTTAGGTCATTGTCTTTCATTCTGACCCGCTCAAAATAAGTTAAAACACACTTACGATACATGCGAATGGGACAATTGCCGTAAACTCTCATATTTACCTACAGAAATCGCTCGAAAAAGGGTTTCGGGAGAAAACATTTTTCTACACCAAAACTTTCATGAAATTGTAATTTAAAAACAAAAATATGTTTTTGAAAGAAGAAGCTATGTTGGTATGTTTTTATAATTTTGTAATTCTATATGAGAATTGAGTTAGCAGCCCTTTTTTACTTAAATAATATTTCCGATAAATTATACATGTTTGATAGTGAATGTTTACGTTAATATGAAACGCATCGAAAATTTAAAAATATAGAGACATAGCTTTTACCTTCTAGAAGGCAATATAAAAAAAATATTCATTTCGAGAAATTTTCGATGTAGAAAAGTGTTTTTTCCCGGGCGTCCTTTTTGTATGGGCCGAAATGCGAAGTCTTAAAATCTTAACATTCTCACAACCTTTTGTATGAATTTGTCGACCATATATTGACGGACCGGTCAGTGGCTGAGTTGGCATCGAGTCTGGGTCCTCGATCACGACAGAAGCAACATTTGCGCTTACTGTTGTTGTAGTGAGAGATTTTCATATTATTGTCGGGTAATTCGGGAATGATAGTATTTCTTTAAAAAAAAATTATTACATTCACTGTAGCAGCAAAATTCCAAACGCATTTTTAGCGAAAGCCGCCAGAACTTCGCGAATCTCCTGTTTTCACTTAACTTCACTTTACCCAAACTTTATTATATTTTGTTTTCTTCTTACATAATATTTTACACCGTTGTTGGTATTTATTATTTTTATTGTATTGCTTCAAGACTCATGTTTACTCCGTTATCTCCTCCAAAAGGTCCCGCACAAAGCATCTCCAAAGAAGAAATAATAGGTCCTAATATTGTCTTCCTCGATAACCCCCAGATTTTCTCGAATCTCCTATTTTCACTTGACTTCACTTGACCCAAATTTGATTATATTTTGTTTTATTCTCCTTTGTTGGTATTTATAATTTGTAATTGTGTCTCTTCAAGACCCATGTTCACTCCGTCATCTCCTCAAATAGATCCTCCACAAAGCATCCCAAAAGAAGAAATATGCCATATTATTGTCGGGCTCCTGTGTAAAGTTTATTAAAAAATAAATTACAAGAATTTCCGAAACTCGAAAGAAACCTTGCACAGGTTGATTGTAACTGTTTCAAGTTGTTTCTAAATAGTTTGTAACACCCGACCGCAGTCCCCTCTTACCTTGCAATAGTCCTACAACACAGTACACCACTAGACAAGCAAGAATCCCTTTAAAATGATTCAACTATACCAACTACTGTTATTAAATAATGCAATCGTAATATAAACTAATCAAAATTGATTTTGTGTACTCTAGTAAGCCTGTACCACAGTGAATACCTGATTAAACTAACATGAACATACACCTATTGTTAAGTGCTGACTTCCTCTACCAGTCACCCTCGCCACCTTCACCTACCCATCCCCACCTTCACCTATCCCTTCTCTACCTATCTTTCTACTCTCTTTAGTATTAATCTACCTTCCTTTAGCAACACGCAAGGCATTCAGGTTGCAGTAAGCACCCTCCAGTTAAATGAAGCGAGTCAAAACCGTTAAAAGATCGTATCGTGTTTCAAAATAAGCATTGCAAGCAGAAACAGAGTTTTTAGATTGAGTTTTAACTTCCAGAGTAGTAGATATTCTTAGTATCGCCATGCGAAATATCCTAATTGGGAATCGAAAAGCTCAAGTTTAAAATGGCTTGAGCTGTGTTTGGTTATCAGAACTGAATATGCACGTACACTTACACTTCGAATAATTTATTTATCTTTAGCAGAATCTATTATAAGGTATGGAATTACAGCATGGGGACTACCCTGGAAAAGAAATTTAAATCATGTTCAATCAGTTCAAAATTCATTAGTTAAATTATTAGATCATAAAAGTTTATTTGAAATAATGTTCCATACTTTTATCAGAATCTCAAAATTCTGTCAGTAAGAGCAATTCGGCAGTATAAAATTATATTTCAGCATACAAATAGCTCTATGGGTGTTAAGGGTCGTACTTGACTTACTTTATTTAACCAGTGATTCCTGACATTATTTGAAGTAAGAAATGTAAAGAAACTTTTGGGATCCGGTGACATTTGTGATGTTTTTTTTCTACAAAACATAAAAAAGTAGTAGGTTTAGGATATTTGAGGGTGAGATAAGAGGTTGGGCGGTTATTTAGCTGAGTGACCAGTGACGACATGCCACATTTTGATGCCACAGTGACATATTTTTGATGGATTTTAAAGAAAAAAAAAGCGTCATCGAAAAAGTCACCGGAGACCAAAATTTAATTTACATTTTTTTACTCCAAATAGGTAATCAACTCCAAATAGAATCAGTGGTGAAAATAAGTCAATTACATTCCTTAACACACTGTATACATATATGGACTGGACCACACTTACAATGCCCGTTTTACGTTGGACTAATCGTTCTTAAGTATTTAAACAAAGTGAACTAGTTGTTTAACATAACTGAAATCAGGCCAGAACTTGAATAAAAATTTCATAGAACTCGAAAAATAAACTTTGAAAATTGATGAATTACGCAAATTCTATCTGCAAAACCGTCCCACAATCGTGTTGAAAGCATGAAATTACAATTATTTATCAAGTTATCGAAGACAATATTCGTTACTCTCAAACGAAAATCTAAAACAAATAATTCAGAAAAAGTTTCGGTCGCATCGAGTTCATAATATTGTTTTCCATGATTAATTATGACCGTTTAAGGTCTCCGAGTTATTCCAAAAAAGGGTATTTATCTATTTTCTGCCTAAATTGTAATCGTATACTCCATTTAGTATTAACAAAGGAATTCGGTTTGTTGGGGATTTCAGATTGCACATTTGAATGACAATAGGTAGCCTACAATTAAATTGATATAACAAAGGTGAGATTTCATAATAAATAAAGCTCTTTGAAACGGATCAACATAATACATTATTAGTATTAGATCAACATAATAGTATTTATTGTGTTTAGTAGTTTTTGTAGGTAAACCTTTATTTGAAAGGAGTAATGTTTTTATTATGTAGATTTTATACTCGCTTTATATAATATTGTGTATTAGGTAATTGCTGACCCTGCATACGTTACATGTACGCCCTTTATGAGTTTGGAAGCCACCTTTGGTCTAGAACCTTCCGATCCCCTGAAAAAATTGCCTTGATTGGTCAAAAAACAATTTCATTGTACAATATCTTTGGGGATGCTTTGTGGAGAATCTTTTAAGGGAAAGAAGGGAGAGAAAATTCTGGGAAGGAAAAAGGTATAAGGGGTGGGTATGAATCTGGGAATCAATGTGTCCAGGAGTGACGGACATACGAATCCATCCCTGCCACTGCAGTGCAAGGCGATGGGTCGAGATAGTCCGGCTGGAGAGGTGTAAGTTAGGTCTTCCTCAACCAGTCTCTCCTGATCACGCAAAAGGTGGGTAAACGCATTTGCCTCTAAGAACTAGACAAACAACCTCATCCCGAGCACCCTTGCTAAGTCAACAAATAGTGACCCACATGGGGTGACCTACGGCAGGGATGTCGGTATTTCAATAAATTGTTCTCGGGGTGGGGGTACCCATAACCGCCTCCCAAATTGTGGATGGCATCACTTTAAACACAGGCCATAATGGTTTTTTGTGTGTCATTTCTACGGCGATTTCAGTGGAGAGTGCTCTGAACTGGTTTAATTGGAACATTGCGCAGTCAAGCATCACACCGAACAATTATCTAAAATTCACACACAGTCGACATTATTTAACATTTTTTAACGATTCTGTCTCGTGTTTCAAGAGCGATTGACCAGCGGCTGAGAATAAAAGTTTAAAAATGCTTGCAACTGTACAGGGAGGTTCCAATGAGAAAGACCGATTATTTCCCGTTTCAATTTTTTATAATTAAGAATTTAATATCGATTTATTTCGTTAAAAACTTGCTTTAATATATAACTACATTCAAGTAAGCAATAAAAATGTTCAAAACCAACGATGATAAATAATTAAATATAGTGTACTTCTTGTAAGTATTTTTGGATCATAAGTATTTATTATTTTTCAATAATGTTTAAACAAAATAAGTGTGTAAATAAAATTTGAAATATTTTAGTTTGTAAGACCCTAAATAAATAGAAAAACTGCGGTATTTTGGTCACAAAACACGTTCTCGGAATTATTTTTTAATTATTTGAATTTAACTAAAATTATTTTTTTTAAACTGTGTTGACTAGATTATGTAGTGATTTATTTTGTTGTATGATTATATGATTTGAAATTTGTGTTGTTTAATAGAATCTATCGTTTGAAAATTGAACAAATCTACCAACGGTATAACCTTAGCATATTAAAAATACACATAGTTTTTAAAATTTTAAAACTGCGCGTACCAGATATAATAACAATCTTTCAAAATCAATTTATGTTTTGTTTTTTAAAAGGGTCAATAATTCTGGAATTTGCTTTAAAAGGGACTAATTTCCGGTATTCTCTGGTAATACCCTATTAATACATTACATAACTTGACAGTAGTTGTCGGTGCTTCCTCCAACTTACATTGCAAGTATCTTTAACACTCAGGTTTCCTTATTTCTCTCATCAAAAAACTCTATACAGCATTCGCAAAAATAACCTGGTACTTAAGAGGCTAGACTTTGAACGACACGCGGAACACCCGCGTTTGTCATTCTGTCCCGCTCACAATAAGCTCACGCACACTTACAATACATGCGAATGCGAAATGTGCGAATGAGACAACGCTCAAATTTATCTACAGAAATCGCTCGAAAAGGGGTTTATGGAGAATACACTTTTCTACACCGAAACTTTCACGAAATTGAAATTTTAAAAAATATATATTTTTTAGAAAGAAGAAGCTACGTCGGTAGCTTTTTATAATTTTATAATTCTTTATGAGAGTTGAGTTAGCAGCACTTTTTCCTTATATAATATTTTTTGATAAATCGTACATGTTTGACAGTGAATGTTTACGTTAATACGAAACGCATCGAAAATTCGAAAACATACCGACATAGTTTTCACCCTCTAGAAGGCAGTTTAAAAAATATATGTTCATTTTGTTCAATTTTCGATGTAGAAAAGTGTTTTTTCCCGGGCGTCCTTTTTGTATGGGCCGAAAAGCGAAGTCTATCGTCTTAAAAAATGAAAATGTAACATAAAATAATTTTACACCGTTTTTCGCCTTTTTAAATCCATTTCCTATTAGTACCGACATCGATGAATATTGCTTATTTAATCGCTTGTCGAGCGTATTGCATGTCGCAACACCCGTCAAAAATGATTATAATCAAAAAGGGCACAACGCACATTAATATTACCCAACAACCAAAAAACGTGTTTTGAGTAAATTTCATAATTTATTTCAGAATCTAATGCGCTCATCATTTGACCCTATCGCATACGTGCATCTTTATTTACATTACCCACCCAAAATTACCGGTGAGTCTTGCATATCATTTTGATAAATAATTTATAATAACCTAACTAAGTACGCCCAGAATTAATTTATCAGTAGATCTACCAAATTAATTAATTATTATTCTGTTTGTAGGGGGGGTTGTGGCGACATTGTAATATCATCTGAAATTTTGCAACTCGGTAATATTATCAAACTAGCAGTGAAAAACCCACTCCGCAGGTTTTTGCTGCTAGGCCCTGCGGGCTGCTTTTCGTTCTGCTTTGCCCAGTTTAAGTGTTGGTGACTATTTATAAGGCATCACCCTTTTGAAAACTAACTTTTTTTTTTTTATAGAGATAACCTCACAAGAGTCCCAACTGCTCCCGTCTGGAGCCAGTGAGACTATGGCATCCCCAATTGGGGTATGTTGTGAGGCTGAAGGAAAGTGGGGAAGGGAAGGAGATGGGGAAGAGGAAGGTAGGAAAGTACCTGGCTATTCAGATCTAGTCACTAAACACGGCTAAAGCCATTATTAAGCAACGTCTCAATTCTGAATGGTGGTCTTACACCAGGGCGATACTGACAGCATCTTCCACTCTGGAACGTGCCGCAAATGTAGTATATATTATTTTTATTAATTAATTGTGAAATAACACAAATTAATCAAATAAAATTTATTTGCGCACGCCGGGTTCGAACCCGCAACCTTCCGATTGGGAGTCAAGTGTTGTTACCACTCGACCACGGACGGTCGTCACTATTATTAACATTATTAACTACTATTAACATTAAACTTATATTATATTTAATAGGAATACTTATATTTAATAGGTAGATATATAATAGTAGACATTCTTACATTAAGACCGTGAATAACGAGAGGAACACTCTTCACCCCAACATAAATTTTCTTATTATTGAATGAAAGCGAAAAATGTTTCTTCTTCTTCATACTTTTTTTCTTCAATATAGTATAATAGATGGCTCCACTTCCGTTTGCAACTCGCATGTGAACGAGTGATAAGTGTCCATATTACGGCAGCAGCTCCGTGGAAAAAAGCACGTTCACGTTTCCATATAGTGTGGTGCGTTGGAGATTTACTCGGAGTCGGGTTCATCAATTTGAACGGTACGGGCATTACCGTATTAATATACTTCGATGATGATATCAAATTTAATTCCAAGGGAAAAATAATATGAAAGCTTCAAAAGTATTTTACCTGATGGCGCCACTTCCGTTTGCAAATCGTGTGTGAGCGAGTGCTAAGTGTGTATAATATTACGGCAGCAGCTTCGTGGCAAAAAGGCACGTTCACGGACGGCTCAGAACGGTTTCCATACAGTGTGGCGTTGGAGATTTACTCGAAGTAGGGTTCCTTAATTTGAACTGTACGGGCATTACCGTATTAATATACTACGATTGCGGTGTTTATTTTAAATGTTTCATGAATAAACGACGATATAACATAATATAGTGTTTGCCTTATCCACATGCAGACATTTGTGATTGTATTGTGATCTTTAAGAATAATAGGTCATTGTTACAAACAAGTTTATTACTATTTACGTGTTTACAATACATTATACTTCTGAGTGTCACGACGGATTATAACTGTATCTAGGAATTGAATCTGAGAGCTCGAGCTGTCGTTGACCGGATTTACTCGCCGGGTGAATCTACTTTAACTGCTCGACATCTGTCGGAACTTGACATATGCTCTAAGCCTACCAAAATCTAACAAAAACGACTGAAACTACGTGTAATTCAAGGACACTATAGTTATGAATGCTAATTGTACATAACGATGTCATTTCAGGTAATTTATTCAATAATTATGTGGTAATTAATTACGCTTTTGAATTTCTTAAAAATGGGTATTTTTATGCCGAATTAACATATCCCCTTAAACAAGACAAAAGCTGTTTCTCAGAAACGTTTCGCAAAGATATCCCTGGCAAAAGCGAAAACTATTCATATTAGTTAACACTAATATACTGAAAAGTTTTTTTCGCCACTTAAGACCAGTTGTTTCGGAAAATTTCACATTTAAATTTCCTTCAAATCGTCATTCACCGAAAAATTGAGTTGTTTCAACAATCAGTCACAAGAAATTTCAACGAAAAGTTCATAGAAATGTATCAAAAAATAAAAAAGATTCATTTTTTCATTTCAAATTTGACACGCAACCACTTCTTCGACTTCCTTCGGCGATCCGCCCACTGAGGCAACTGAAAACTGTCATCTGACAACTGTCTTTGTATGACAATGTGATGGCCCGCACACTACACAATCACCCAAAAACTCGTTGCCAATGGTAACGCAAGCGGTGAACATGCGGTGACTCATGACTAGCACTGCTAATTGCCGTGGTCGGCCGTTGCTAGTTGCCAGCTGTCAGCTGATTGTTCTTCGTCTATGGTTAAACAAGCTTTTTGACCAATCAAGACATAGAAACCAGCCGGTTTTAGTTTGATTTCAGTTGCCTCGTCGGCGGGGCGCCAATACGAAATGGACTGTTTCAACTCCAAAATAACGTTGATAAATTTGAAAATTTCACTCAGTGTTCCCCGCCGAATCAAAATTTTGACGTCTCCCGTTGAACGCTAAACGTTCGAATTCGGCTGATCACATTTCTATTGTATTTTCGTTGAAATTTCTTTTGACGGAAGTTGAAACAACCCAATTTTTCCGTGAATGACGATTTGATGGAAATTCACACTTGAAATTTTCCGAAACAACTAATCCTATGAAATTTTCGGTGAAATTTCTTCTGACGGATGTTGAAACAACCCAATTTTTCGGTGAATGACGATTTGAAGGAAATTCAAATGTGAAATTTTCCGAAACAACCAGCCCTTAGCATGCCAAATAGTACCTAATAATAATTTATTTACAAAACCAATTGTCATAGAGGATTAGTATAAAAAATAATTGTCTGCCAATTCACTAAGTAATTAACATTAATTTATATTATATTTTTAAATAAAGGGTTGCATTTAATCGGGCGTATTTAAAAGCAATTAATTCACCACAATGAAGTAATAATTAATTAGTCTTGCACCCTTTTCCCAATTATTGGATGATTACATTTGGCGCATCCATTTTACACCCAATGAATAAATACTTTATTATAAAGCACGGTCCATTTACAAATACTCGCTATTACCTAGATATCATTGAAATGCTACTACCAAAATGTCAGAGGCATGAAAACTAAACTTAAGGACTTTAAAATACATGCCCCGACACTGCAACATGACATTATTATTCTAACGGAAACCTGGCTGGAACCATCCATCTACTCTGCTGAGCTCGGTCTACCCCACCATCATATTTACAGGTCTGACAGAAGTCAACATACCAGCTCTAAATCTAGAGGCGGTGGCGTCATGATAGCTGTCAACAAGGATCATCCTTCAAAACTTCTGAAAACCAAAAATTGTAATGTGGAGCAAGTTTTTATTTTACTAAACGGTAAAAATCAAAAAAATATCATAGGCAGTGTTTATATTCCGCCATCATCAGATATAAGTGTATACAAAAGTCATTTTGAGGATATTGAACAACTATCGTACAAATTTCCAAACAGTAAAATCACTATCATCGGTGACTACAATTTACCAAAAATCAATTGGGGCACCCGCGACAATTATACAGTATCACAAAACTCTAACTTATCTGAAACAGAAAAAGAAATAATTGAATTATGTGATTTCCTTAACCTAGTTCAATTAAACAATGTAAAAAATGACAATAATAGATTACTTGATCTTGTTCTTTGTACCGACATGGCAACTGCGGTTGAAAAGTCACTCGATTCAGTTCTTGCCCCTGATTCTCATCATCCACCTTTAGACATTACTATATTATGTAACCCTATAAAATACCAAATTAAAAACCAGACGCAATTTCCCAACTTTAATAAAGCCAATTATGTTGCAATACGTGATTATCTATATAATACTGACTGGTCTATACTAGAAGGAGGTAATCTCGATGATAATATTAAAGCCTTTTATGATCATCTATATAAAGCCATAGAAAACTTTGTTCCAATTAGTTATAAATTATCTTCAAATTTCCCTAGCTGGTTTAGCAAGGACCTCATTAACATTGTAATCGAGAAGAAAAAAGCTCATAAAATTTACAAAGAAACAAAAAATCTTTCTGATTTCACAGTTTTCAGCAAGCTGCGAAAAGATTGTAGTAAATTTTCAAAGATTTGTTATAATAATTATATTAAGAATGTTGAATTTTCAATCGCTAACAATGTAAAACACTTTTTCAATTATTGTAAATCCCAAAATAACAACAACCTTGGCATACCTGAAACTATGCACTACAAAGTGAAAACTTCTAGTAAAATCAAAGAAATAGTCAATTTGTTTGCAGACTTTTTTAAGGATGTGTATGAAACAGATATCCCTGATAAAGACATTCCAAACTTCGAGTCAGATATTAACTTACAACTATCTCAGATACATATTGACATTAAGGAAATTGCAGTTTGTATTAAACTACTGGAACCTAAATCTTGCTCAGGGCCAGATAAAATTCCCCCCGTATTTCTTAAAAACTGTGAGGGTAGTGTCTCTTACCCACTGTACCTACTATTTAATCAATCACTTTTAGCAGGCAAGTTCCCGCAAATATGGAAAAATAGCTTTCTCACTCCAATATTTAAGAGTGGAGACAAGTCTTTAGTTGAAAATTACAGACCAATATGCATACAATCGTCGATTCCGAAAATTTTTGAAAAGTTAATTCTTCAAAAAATATGTTCTTGTATTAAATTTAATATCTCATCATTTCAACATGGTTTTATCTCTGGACGAAATACCTTAACTAACCTTACACTGTACGAACATTTTATCTCAGGTGCCTTAGCTAATAGAGAACAAGTTGACTCGATTTATACAGATTTCAGTAAAGCTTTTGATAAGGTTTGCATTAAAATTCTTCTAAATAAATTGTCTAAACTAGGAATTAGTGGTAAATTATTATGCTGGATTAAGAATTATTTATCAAAACGTGTATTAACTGTATCTATTAAAGGACACTTGTCTTACGAATTTGAAGCCACTAGTGGCGTGCCTCAGGGTTCGCACCTTGGTCCAATACTGTTTTTATTATTTATAAATGATGTCACTTTCATATTCTCCGATGTTAACATATTATTATTTGCTGATGACATGAAAATATTTAAAATCATCAAAAATATATACGACTGCTTGTCCCTACAGTCCAATTTTTTAAAATTCGCAGAATGGTGTACCATCAACAAACTTACACTTAACATTAAAAAATGTCAAATCATGAGTTTCTTCAGAATAAAAAACCCTATCAAATATTGTTACTCACTTAACAACCACAGTTTATTGTCAGTACCTGTAATAAGGGACCTCGGAATAACCTTCGATACTAAACTCCTATTTACTAATCACATTGATATCATTACTAATAAAGCAATGAAAATGCTGGGCTTCATTATAAGAATATGTAAAGATTTCAAAAATGTCCAAACATTTAAAATACTATATACAACTTTAGTTAGAAGTCATTTGGAATATAATTCCCCCATATGGAACCCTGTCTACAAAAGCCATGCATATTCCATTGAAAGAATCCAACACAAATTTCTCAGATCAATTAATTTCAAATTAGGAATTCCCGCGGATGACATAAACTATGATTCTCTATTACAAAAAATGCGACTCTTATCGTTAAAAGATAGAAGAATACTTAATGATCTAATTTTTTTATTTAAAATAAATAACAACTGGTTTGACTCCCCTGAATTAGTTTCACTGGTGAATTATCACATACCTTTTAGACCTACTCGACTCCAAACACCTTTTCATTGTAATACCTCTGGGACCACCGCAGAACAAAATGCAACAATAAATCGCTTACATACTTTTGGCAATAAATATGCTAATATCGATCACGCCGGTAATCTGGCCTCATACAAAAGATGCATTAAACAAAATTTGTCTTCTAGTACCATGTAAACATAATAATTATGTAAACATAATATGCTTACCAGAACTTGCAAAACATTAATTCATTAGAAATCATAGGTACTTGTAAAATTCATCATATCGGTTAATATTTGTAATCTATAATATCTACCTATTAAATATTTTATTTTTATTTTTCTTTGCTCCTGTGAGGACTTCTTACTTTTTATATTTTATATTTAAATCTTTGTTCTTTTTAAAGACATCTTATATTTCTACATTTAACTTTTTTATTATTATTATTTTATTCTCACTTTTAACTTTTAACTTTTTTATCTTTGCTTAATAATTTAAAGCTTGTACTTTATACTTATACTTTGTACCATATTTTTCACTTTACATTTATATTTTACCCTTTTCCTACTACTTATTACCTTACTACTTACTTTTAACATTTTTTTTTTTCCTTATATTTAACTTACATTTATACTTTTAGTTATTCTTCATGTTGTTGTACTATTTATATGTTATGTCAATTATGTTAATGGCACATGTTGTGCCGTATATGTGTAAATAAATAAATAAATAAATCATGTAGTTGGCAATGCGGTCTCGGAAATAGTTAGATCTACTCAACTGCACGAAAAATATATAACACACTTCAATAATAAAATTAATCAGTGTTAATAATCGTCTTGCAAAAGGTGAGTAGAAAAACGAAATCTTGTACTATAAAAAAATTGTTAATCTGTCATACAATAATAAATAAAAAAAATGTATAAAGAACAGGTTGTTTCATACAATTAAAACAATTATTATTCATAATTTTTCAATTTTCAAAGGTAAAAATTTGTACCTAAAAAAGTAGGTACCTAATTCTACCTTTGACATGTTTTTAATGTGAATACCTCACAAGAGTCCCAACTGCTCCCATCTGGAGCTAGTGAGACTATGGCATCCCCAATCAGGGTATATTGTGAGGCTGAGAGGGGAAGGAGATTTGGTAGAGAAAGATGGGGAATATGTATTTCTGACAGAAGATGTCGTAATTTTTTAAGTTTTCTAACTGTGTTCATTAATATAATATATAATAGATGGAACATATTTAGCAGCGAAATGGTTAGTTAAGCTATTCCACTTGGAATGGAAAATCGCTGCTAACAAATCGTTGTCGATTTAAGCCTTTGCGATGTAACCCGGTTAAGTGCAATATATACTACACTTACGAACAGTGGTGATAAACCCTTTCATGAAATAAACAAAATCGTTACAATTCCATCAAAGTAGATTAAAAATAAAAGTATTCCTAATATTTTAATATTAAAATGAATACGTGATGCAAGCGGAAATATTGTAAAAGCAAACCATTAACGGCTTTTAAGGCCCGGTAGTAAGCGTTAAAAAAATGGATATAAGAGGGAGCGCGCTTATATTAAAAAAAAACGATTATAATAAAGTGAAAATATTAAATAAAAACTTAAAGATAAAAAATCTCTCGATAAATGTTCGAGAGAACGAGGTTCCAGTGAGAAAGATCGATTATTTGCCCTTCAAATTTTTAAAATTAAAAATTTTATATCGATTTATTTCATTCTAAACTTTCTTTAATATATCTACATTCAAGTAAGCAATAAAAATGCTCAAAACGCACGATGTTAAATTATTAAATGTCGTGTACTTCTTGTAAATATTTTTTGTAATTACTGTATTTATGATTTTTCAATTATGTCTAAACAAAATAAGTGTGTAAAAAAATTTGAAATATTTTAGTTTGTAAGACCTTAAATACATAGAAAAACTGAGGTATTTCTGTCACAAAACCCGTTCTCGGATTTATTTTTTAATGATTTTAATTTAACTAAAATTAAAATTCTGAAAACTGTGTTTACTAGATTATGTATGGGTTTATTTTTTTGTATGATTACATAATTTGAAATTTGTGTTTTTTAATTGGATCTATCGTTTGAAAATTGAACAAAACTGCCAACGACCAACGGTATAACCTTAGTAGATATATTAAAAATAAACTTACTTTTTCAAAATTTTAAAACTGCGTTATTGGTACAGATTGTTATTTTATCTGGTACACCAGATAAAATAACAATCTTTCAAAATCAATTTATGTTTTTTTGTGAAAAAAGAGTCAATACGTCTAGAATTTGATTTAAAAAATTAGTAATTTCCGGTATTCTCTGGTAATACCGTCCTAAGGGCCGTCTGTTTCAACGCTAACTACAGTAAAACTAAACTAAAAGCAGTTACTAAAGCTAAATTTCACCAAAATGCGTTTTTCAATCAATTTGACTGCTTGTTTTATGTTACTTTTAACTTTTGTTTTTACTTTCCGAAAACAGATAGTTATCTTAGAGTTACTCCGCCATACTGGCATATTTGACAGTTCTATTAGAGGTAAGCTACCAAATTGCGCGTGCTTCAAAATCGATTACTAATGACGATAAATATTGTATAATATGATATAGTAACGAAGAATTCCTCACCCAATATGTCTTGCAGCGAAAACCAAAAACATTTCGACTCCGCGTCAATAATAGGGTTATTTGGGACGATCTCGAATTTTTGGCACGATAGGGAATAACGAAAAACCTCGTAATATTTGTGACACATCAAATAGGTACAGGGAGATATTAATTATATATTTTCCGTGTAATATCGTGTTATAATAATATAATATTATAATGGGTCATCATTTACTTCTAAATACTCACAATCATATTTTTATAGGAACAAAGCTGTCAACGCCATTGACCAAGTATTTTGCCATTTTAAACTTTTTTTGTCGGATTCGTTGTACGATCAACGCCGACAAACCTTTGAATCATAAATAACGGAAACAAAATACAGCCGGATTTATTGACAGTTTTCTGGATTTCAAATTTAATTTGTGGTGTTGCCGCACCAAAAAATATTGCGGTGCGTTTTTTTAAACAACTCCGAGTAGCCATACTAACTATTATTACTTTAGCTAAAGTACGCGTGAAACGGCACGTGGTCCTGTTTAACTTCCTTATTACTATAACTGACAGTTAAAATTTAAATTTAGTTCACGGTTTAGCTTTCTGATGAAACAGACGGATCTAAGATTTTATCATTTTTAGACTGTGAATTTTTTCATAACTATAACATGTTAAAAAACAAATCAAAATGTGTTTTTAATCATTTTGGGAGCATACGTCGCGATTTTTTTATATCGAGTGAATTTCATATTATTACCCTTTCGGCTCAACAATGTACAGATATTATCTTCAAAAATAAAACATATATTTTTTTAGATACTTAAAAACTAAAATATGTGAGAAATATGTTATAAATCGGTAGATTGCGGAATGCTGCGGCCTAAGGAACTCGGTCATTGGCAAAAAATCGTTTAATCATAAAAATCTAACTGTCTCCGATACCTGTAAGTATAGTGAGAGTATAGAATAATGCCTTGGGCATAAATGGATTTTTTTAGCTTACTTTGACTAAGCGCAGCTTGTCGCAAGGGAAACTCGAAGCCCCACAAGGTAAAACAGATAGCCCTCAGCGCGTAGGAAATATTTCTAACTTAATCGTCCAAAACACGATATACCTACATATATTACCTACCTGACTGAAATTGTTTAACGAATTCAATGGCTTGATACAGATCAATATTTTACGCTAAGGCGCTCCGCCCACTGAGGCAACTGAAAACCAACTAAAACCGTCTGTTTCTCTGTCTTGATTGGTCAAAAAGCTTGGTTAACCATAGAAGAAGAACAATCAGCTGACAGTTGGCAACTATCAATGGCCGCCCAGGGCAACCAGTAGAGCAAGTCGCAAGTCACCACTTGCGTTACCATTGACAACGGGGTTTTGTGTGATAGTGTATGTGCGGGCCATAGCATTGTCATACAAAGACAGTTGGCAGTTGAGAGTTTTCAGTTGCCTGAGTGGGCGGAGCGCCTAAGAGTAACGGTTGGGCGGTTTTTTTTCGTACAAAAATTAATTTTTGGTTTTGCGGATAAAATACCCAAATAAACTGAATCATTATTTTTGTTATTCAAAAGCTATATTAAATATCTAGTACGGATATGAGCTATTTTAATTTTTCTTGTTGATGATATGATTATATATATGTTGACAGCCGGCGTAGTCCAGCGGTAGGGCGTTGGACTGCCATTCCGAAGGTCGCGGGTTCGAATCCGGCGTGCGCAAATAAATTTTATTTAATTGATTTGTGTTATTTCACAATTAATTATTTAAAATAATATATATTATATTTGCGGCACGTTTCAGAGTGGAAGATACTCTTAGTATCGCCCTGGTGTGTAAGACCACCATTCAGAATTGAAACGTTGCTTGAAATGGCTTTAGCCGCGTTTAATGACTAAATCTGAATAGCCAGGTACTTCCCCACCTTCCTCTTCCTCGTCTACTTCCCTTTCCCACTTACCTTCAACCTTATAACATACCCCAATTGGGGATGCCATAGTCTCACTGGCTCCAGACGGGGGCAGTTGGGATTCTTGTGAGGTATTCACTAAAAAAAAAAAATGAAGCTTCGAAGAACTCTGAAATATTGGCTCCATCATTCTCAAATCTTTAATAATAATTATTAAAGATCTTAGCGAACTGTGATATTTAATAATTAAAGACTTTAGTGAACTGTGTGATTTAATAATTAAAGACTTTAGTGAACTGTGGGATTTAATAATTAAAGACTTTAGTGAACTGTGGGATTTAATAATTAAATACTTTAGTGAACTGTGGGATTTAATAATTAAAGACGTTAGTGAACTGTGAGATTTTATAATTAAAGACTTTAGGGAACTCTGAGATTTAATAATTAAAGACGTTATTGAACTGTGGGATTTAATAATTAAAGACTTTAGGGAACTCTGGGATTTAATAATTAAAGACGTTAGTGAACTGTGAGATTTTATAATTAAAGACTTTAGTGAACTGAGGGATTTAGTAATTAAAAATGTTATCGAATTCTGAGATTAAATAATTAAATTCTTAGTTAGTGGACTATGGGAATAAGTAATTAAAGACTTTTGTGAACTGTGAGATTTAAAAATTATTTAAGACATTAGTGAACTATGAACTACCTATTAAAGATATCAACTGTGAGATCTGAGATCGATGGAGCCAATATATTTCTTAAGCGAAGTTCGATGCTGAATTCCAAACTCTGACGGTAATACAACACAGGGAATAATAAAATAACGTCGCATCTATCCATCTGGCTACTAATCAGTCAATTTGAAAAATGCTTATTGCTTTATTTACTTGAATATAAAAAAAAACTGTATTATTACTTTCGGATTATGTAACGAACAATCTGCCAAAGTCAGTTCGTTTCCAAAATAGCGAGGTGTTGTCAAAGTGAAATCGCCTCCACTTATCTTTTCGAATATTTAGCGTCACAGCAGAAACTAAGTCATAAAAGGCTTCTGTAAAGCGTATGTAATCATGATAAATAAAACCAACAGAATTTGTATGTATTTAACATTTAAAGAACGATCGATATCACGCAATATAGAGCGAATGAATCAAATTACTGACTTCGAGTAAATTTATGTCTTTTCTTTCCCAATTTAGAACTTTTTAATAAATTGACATTCAAAATTAGCATTACATGGCCAAATAGACCCTCTGCTCTTTAAAGAAATGTTAGCTTTTTTGTTTGTTGTACATTAGTTCCACACTGGAGAACCTAAGGAAAATAATTTCCCTCGAGGCTTAGCCATCTTTCGGGAATGCTATGTGGAAGGCCTTTTTAATGAAATTAAGTAGAGGAGATTTTGGAGAGGGAAAGGAAAATGATGTAAGGTGAAGGTAGGAATCTGAGGGTCAGTGTGTCCAGGAGTAACGTATGAATCCACCCTACCACTGCGATGCAAGGCGATGGATCAATGGTCTCCAGCTGGGGAGGTGAAAGGGTCTACCTCAACTGGAATCTGCCAATCCGGCCCGCTACGCAGCTGGTAGTCAGACGCATCCGCCACCAAGACCTCGACAAACCTCACCCCATAAACTCGGGCCTCGCTGCTAAATCACCAGCCGTACACGGAGAAAAATGTTATTCGAAAAAACGATCATTTTAAGAGTAAAAACGGTTAAAAACGAACAAGTAAGAATAATTTGTTGGTATTCGTAATTTTTACATATACCAACAAATTATTCTTAAATTTTCCCGCCAATAAACATTGAAACACTGTTAATTTGTTCGTAAGAACTTCAGTCCCGTTTTTACTATTAAAATGATCGTTTTTTCGAATAACATTTTTCTCCGTGTAGCTTGCCACTTGGAATGACCTATGACAGAGGTGTTGGTTATCCACTGCCATAGATCACCCCGAGTGGTTCGCTACGTTTGGTTAACTAGGAGGGGTAGCTGAGTTCAGGGGGTCAGGTTTGTCCGGATCTTGGCGGCAGAAGTGTCTGTCAGTTATAAATACGCTTGTTAACAAATATACCAACTGACGGTTGATAAATTTTAGCGTGGCCTTCATAATATCAGATAAGGTTGGATTAACTGTCAATATAAACATATTTTTTTAAATTATGTCGTTCGTTATGCAAAATTACTTGCTTATTTGATGAACGTATTGAACTAACGAAGTTCTGAGAAATGAAATAAGTTAAATGAATGACGGAAGAATGAATGTGTTTAAAAAGAAATGTTATGTTTATGGTAAAAATATTTAAACTTTTTTTTTTTTTTTATAATTATTTCCGGCTTTCACCCTTCAAGGGTGTTGTTCTAGGCCATCATTTACAATTATGGAGAAGTGAAAGGCGAATTTAAATATAAATTTTATTTAAATGGAGAAATTTCAAAATTATAATGAAGATTGGAGTCGAGTTCAGACTTAGAAGAGATGAGATATTGAATGGAGGCGAGGCAATTTTTGACAAGGCCCGATAGAAGAGAGGATACCTGTTTAGAGAGGGACAGCCAAAAAATATGTGATCTAAAGTTTCCACTTCTAGACCGCAGAATGTACAATCTGGGGAGTCAAGGAGGTGAATTTTAAAAAGGTGAGAAGGAACAGAACAATGTCCGATTCTCAAGATCACATTGTTTTTATCTACTTAAGCCGCGGCATTCCGCATTTCTACTGATTTATAACATATTTATTTATCTTGAACACTTTCAGTTTTTAAGATAATATCTGTACATTGTCGAGCCGAAACCGTAATTATATAAAATTCACTCGATAGAAAAAAATTGACAAGTATCTATATTCAGAAAATTTTCAAAAACATTTTTTGTTCTGTTATTTAACATGTTATAGCTATGAAAAAAAAATGTATCTCTTAATGCAACTTACGCATTTGTTAAGAGATTTTTTATCTATTTAAAACGAGTCGCTTTTTATTAAACATTTTCAGAATTTTCTTTACAAATCTCCTTTTTTTCTTCTTTTCGAACGATTACTACTGAACCTTAAGAAAATATATTTAAAAAAAAGAAAAATACTAGAGTTCATTCTTATCGTTCCCTAGCATGACTGCAGATCGCAAACGAATAAGTGACAGTTCACAATGACTAAGTGTCTTTAATATATTTGACATCAACTGTTGTTTGTACGTTAGCGATCTGCAGTTGTTCTAGGGAACGATGAGAAGTTACCGACAATTATTCTATCAATCCTTATAGATCGAGTATGCCAGAAGGAACTATTTGTTTTAAATAGTATTGAAACTCGGTCAAAGCCGGGTAGTATCTTTTATTTATTTATTTTTTATTTATATAATACAAACATACAATACAAGATGATCTTTTGTCTGTCCAACTGGGAAGGATTCCCGTTTCAGGTCAGCCAAATTGTGTTTTAGTACATATTCTTACAATGGAAAGGAATGGCGATTCTGTCAAGACAAATTTTGAGAACATTAGTAGTTGCATTTGTAGTGACGGGATTGTTTCTTTTTCCTTGAAAGAATCGCCAAGATGTATTTATTTTACCAGGGTCATTTTGGATAACATTAGTAATTTCATACAGAACAGATGAATGGTTTCTTTCGGGAGATAACAAGTCTGAGATTCTTTCCAGGGCATTTTGGAGAACATTTACAATTGCATAGTTAGAATTTCCACATTTATAAGCTAGTATAAAACATAATATTATGAATCCTAAAGTACTATATTTTTTTGAAATTCTTAAGATATAGAAATTATACATTACTAATAATAAATGTATAATATACATCTGTAATAATAAATGTATAATATAATCCATAAAACTTTTTTAATCTCTGATTTGGAGGCATTACCGTTATGCTTATGTTTAATGACAGATACATGAAAAGTAAAACGGAAACCTTATAGTAATTTATCACTTTGTCGCCGTATGTGAGCGAGTGATGCGTAGTATGAGTGGTATTTGGGATTACCGTACCCTCGTAAAAAATATACTCTCAGTGTAATGGTCATACTGAGAATATTTTCTTCGTTCATTTCCCATTCGTCCCCGTTCCGCTTCCGTCTCCTTTTCCTCTTCCCCTCCCGCGTTCCCTTGCCCTCCCGCGTTCTTTTTTCACCCTCCCCGTGTTCCCCCTCCCCTCTCCCGCTATCCCTTTTCTCGCGAACCCCCCTCCTCACCAACCTCGTCTTGCCTTCTCTCCCTGGTCTCCCCTCTGGCGAAGCCCCCCTCCTTAATTCCCCAAACGACCCTCTTGCATACCCCTCCCTAAGCCTTTTTTCCTACCGCTTAACTACATAATAAAACACCCATTTTTCCAGTAACTCGCGTAACTTATTTAATTTTTGTATGTAAATTTCATAATGCCAGAGCTCCCCAGTATATATATGGAAATATTCACGGGCATGTTCACAACAATTAAAAAAAAAATAATAGCAATCGGATTAAATGTTAATTGCAATCATATGAATAGTATTGGTAATAATTTCATAATGCCAGAGCTCACTATAACCATCCCGGGTATGCGCACATAATATTCCCAAATTTTCATCACAATCGGATGAACATTGTGGCCGCGCATAACATACGAACACACAAACAAACAAACCAACAAACAAACAAACAAACAAACAAACAAACAAACAAACAAACAAACAAACAAACATTAATTTTTTATTTTATAAATTAATTAATTATTTGCGCACGCCGTGATCGAACCCGCGACCATCAGATTGGGAGTCGAGAGTCTTACCCCTCGATCACGCCGGCCGTTGGTTGAAACAAAGTAATTTTATTAAATTAAATTCTAAATTCCGCATTGGAAATTTACCCATGTCTATTTTGATGACCTTAATCGGAGACACCCATTCAATATTACCCAACTACATGTAATAAATAAATTATTTACGCTCTTCCGATTGCGTCTATAAATCGACCGCTTTTTAGTAATTTACGCAAATGTCCGGCTTCCGAATCGCGCCGCAACATAGTCAATTAGTGGAATTAGTCGGTGTGTGTATTCTATTGCTTTGATGTTTCTGACAGCCACCGCTACCCTCACCCTCATTGTTCTAGCTACCGGGAAGTATTTGAAATGGCCGGCTCCTTTATCCCCTAAACCAGCTCGAATTTCTTCAGCAGGCTTCTTCGTAATGCGACTGTGACATTTGGTAACAAGCTGTTAACAGATTTTGTGAAGGCGCATGAAAATCGGTGAAGCGATCAGTGGCTTTATTGAAAATACAACGTGACTTGAGCATTAAAATACGTAAAGATTACGTTTTGTATCATCACTTTGAGTAATTACTACGTTACGGTTTGTTTATGGCGTGCTTACGTTCCCGGAGCATGTGGAACCACGGAATCCCTATTTTGGAAAAATTTGGTGTTTTGAGGCAGTGTTTGTTGCCTTGTGTATGGTTTTTACCTAAGAGTATTGATATTAGAGAGACGGCATGTGAAGTGTGCCCGCGCGCTCCAAGTGTGCCTTTTCGAGAATTCTACCCACACGGTTGACATTGGCTGTCACCATGTAATATGGCTGCTATCGGAACGTATTAAACGACCAAAAACCAGCAGCCAATGTAAGCCGTTTGGGTAAAATTCTCGAAAAGGCACACTTGGAGCGCGCGGGCACACTTCACATGCCGTCTCTCTAATATCCATACTCTTAGGTTTTTACCATGTACGTTTTTAGATTTTCACGGCCAAAAGCATTTTCCTTGTTTGTTTTTGGGGTGTTATGCCGTGTTGCGCTACCTCCTTCTTTAGCCGACGTTTCGGACAGCGTTGCAGTGTCCATCATCAAGGCAGATCTGGCACATCGTCGGATCTGCCGGATCTGCCCGGATGATGAACACTGCAACGCTAAACGTCGGCTAAAGAAGGAGGTAGCGCAACACGGCATAACACTCCAAAAACAAACAACGAAAAGGTTTTTACCATGTTTTCGAAGTGTTTTGGATCATTTCTACCTACATGATTTTTTGACTATTTACTTAGTTATCGGTATTTTCAAATTTCAATTCTCAATGCGAATAACTTGGTTTTTCACATCGTTTTTTTATCTTTCAAAATAAGGTAAAACATGGTTTTCTCATCCCTGAAACATGGTTTTTCATTTTTGGGACATGGCAACATTGGATGAATGTATTGGAGTGGTAAGGTCCATCGCAGAAAGATATATTAATTTACAAGACTGTCGCCTGTTGGTTTCCATACTCCATACACGGAACTACCCGAAATATACTGTTTATGGTAGATTCAGACTGGGTCGACGTACGTATGCATCGCTACGCCTAACAATATCTGGGCTTTTTAGCAACCATAGATTTTCAATGAAAATTTTTGTTTTAGAATCACATTGGCCACACGCATCGCGACGTGCGATGTCTGTGGCCATTTTCATAGAAAATGTATGGGTTGCTAAGCATTGTTTGGCGTAGCGATGCGTTCGTACGTCGTCCAGTGTGAATCTACCTTTATTGTTTCTTTATAATGGGCATAATTGTATACATTTTAAATTTTAACCTTATTATCAAGGATGAGGTTAATAATTTTAAAAAAATTATAAAGAACACAAAATAATATATTGAAAGAACAATATCGTTACATTAAGAGTGTTTTACAAGAGAATACCTGAAATTAGTCATTTTTAAATCAAATTCTAGACGTATTGACTCTTTTTTACAAAAAAACATTTTTTTTTTGATTTTGAAAGATTGTTATTTTATCTGGTAAACGGAGTTTTAATTTTTTTTTAAACTAAGTTTATTTATAATATACTAAGGTTATACCGTTAGTAGATGGCAGATTTGTTCAATTTTCAAACGATAGATTCCACTAAATAACACAAATTTCTAATCATATAATCATACAACAAAATAAATTATTATCAACACAGTTTACAAGATTTAAATTTTAGACAAACTAAAATCATTAAAAAATAAATCCGAGAACGTGTTTTGTGACAAAAATACCTCAGTTTTCTATTTATTAAGGTCTTACAAACTAAAAAATTTCAGATTTTTTTTACACACTTATTTTGTTTAGACATTATTGAAATATTATAAATTATTTTGATCAAAAAATATTTTAAGAAGTATATAATTTTCATTCATTTACCATCTCCCATTTGATAATTTTTATGGCAGTTCGAGACACAATTTCTCGCGACTCATTAGCCGCTGAGATGCGGCCGTGCGAGGTCCTGTGTTCGCGTCGCTCTTAATAACAACTTTTTGCATTAAATTTAAAACTAATACCGTTTAGCTTCATGGTTGCTAACAGCGATGTTAACAAAAACGGAAAAATGGATTGCTGGATATTATTACCTCTTAAAATTTCTTACAAATAATGGGTACCTACTAAGCTTGAGCTCCTCTTGTAATTTAATGCAGTTTTCGATTGATTTATTTATTTATTTATTTATTTATTTATTTAGAATTTACGGCACTAGTGCCATTTACATACATAAGTTTTTTTTTTTTTTACACAGGCATAAATAGTACAGTATTACATTTTGATGAGTGAAAATTATATAATTATATTGAAACACATAACAAATAAAATAATAATGAATTTAAGAAAGACGGAAGCAAAAACAAAAACCTGTCATACAATGACCTCATTAAAATGTTTAATTAGTGTAGCTTTATAACAATTATTTTATTTGACAACTAAGTATATTTAGCAGCCTTATTTGTATATGAATCTATGAATTTAATAAGAAATTAATTTCCTCCAAGAAAAACAGATTCTGAACAAATTTTTTAAATTAGATTTCTCACTTGTTACAGATGGATCCAGTACCACAAACGAAGAGGGATCTCCACCGGGATCTCCAGTGATTCAGAGGAACGTTTCTCCGAGGAGTAGAAGCCGATCACCTCGCCCCACCAGCTCTCCGCAGCCACTTCTGCACCAATCCAGGCCTCCAACACTCTCTCACCCAGCTTACTTAGACACCGACTCATATCTCCAGAGATTCCGTCCCAAGAGTCCAATACCACACAGAGAACCACCGACAAGCTACCAAAACCAAAATTTTGGATCTTCGTCAAACCTCAACCAAAGCAACGACGATATGATAGTTGAATCAGATGGAGAAATTGATGAGAGCGACGATTTCGACAGCCTCAAAGACTCCGATAAAAGATCCACAAACAACATGTCTCCAAACGGACAAAACAGCATGAACAAACGCAAGAAAAAAACACGAACAGTCTTTTCAAGATCACAAGTTTTCCAGCTAGAATCTACCTTCGACATGAAGAGATACCTCAGCAGCTCTGAACGAGCGGGTCTTGCAGCAAGTCTTCACCTAACAGAGACACAAGTGAAGATCTGGTTCCAAAATAGGAGGAACAAATGGAAAAGACAGTTGGCAGCAGAATTGGAAGCAGCAAACATGGCTCACGCAGCTCAAAGACTGGTTAGGGTCCCGATTTTATATCACGAGAATGCTGGGAATCCTCAGGGGTTAGGACCTTTGGGTTCCCCTCTTCATCATCATCCGGCTTTGGGTCTTCATCACCACTTTGATGGGAGTTCTGGACCACCAGGGTTGTTCATGCAGCAGCCTCCACAAAATCTCCCACCCAGTCCAGTGACATCTAGAGCGCCCCTGTCTGGCCTCGTCTAGTCCAACTTTCACAACACTTTGAGGTTATATTATCAGGGATATTGTTAGTAACAGATTTAACGATTGAAGACGATTATTTTGGATAACTATCTTACGGCGTTCAGTCACGTTTTAGCTTCTCAAACTTTTGTTTGTAGAAGTGGAAAACAGTGCATTGAATCAGCTGTAGGTTCTTTGATGCAGGTGTCGTTTGCATCCACTAGCGAGGACCCCCATAAACGTGTTTTAAGTTTTACCAAACTGATAAACAATGCAATTGAAGTGGATGTTTATTGCTTCTTACAAATTAAACTACATTTATTAGTTTAGTAAGGGTATTTTAATTTGAAGTATAATCAGGCAACAGTTGTTGGCAGCTTATGTGAAAAAATCAATTTCATATCCTCGTAACACACTGGCTACATGTTTCGTATTAAGGCTTGGCATACACACGGAGAAAAATGTTATTTTCAAATACGATCATTTTATTCGTAAAAACGGTTTAAAACGAGACTGAAGTTCTTACGAACAAATTAACAGGTTTCAATGTTTATTGGCGGGAAAATGAAAGAATAATTATATAAGAATATAATATACCAACAAATTAATCTTACATGTTCCCGCCAATAAACATTGACACCTGTTAATTTGTTCGTTAGAGCTTGAGTCCCGTTTTTACGAATAAAATGATCGTATTTCAGAATAACATTTTTCCCGTGCATGACGTTCACAATAAACACTGTTGTCTTGAAAACTTGGGTGCATAATAGTGAACACGATATCAGATCCGATTGTTTTAATTTATCATTGTAAATTCAAACCTATTGTTGGATTTTTTGTGGATCTAGTTTTCTAGTTTTCTGCAATTCCGTTCCATTTTTCATTACTGGTTTATACGTGTAGTCTGGTTTACTCAGTGAAATAACATAAATAATTTTAGTGTGTCCGAAAAAAAATCATAATCCACTCTTTCATGGATTAAAAACACTTTTTGCAAGTTTTAATTTAAAATATTAAGATGAATTAATTGTTTGCGCCGTTTGTACTCGAAATAAATTGTTTTGTCCACATTCTTATCACCGATATTCCATCGTGTTTGTATGCCTTTCTTGAAAAAATTAATTTTAATACCGACTAAACAACTTACTCATATACATATTTCGTGTACAGAAGCAAAAATCATTCATCGTAATATGTAATCATACAAATAATCTGATTTACACAATATAATCAATAATCACGTAAAATATTGTAAAACATCTGATTTATGTGGTGTAATCGTATAAATAATCTATTTACACAATATAATCATGTAAAATATTGTAGAACATCTGATTTACACAATATAAATATGTAAAATATTGTAAAACATCTGATTTTCACAATATAATCATGTAAAATATTGTAAAACATCTGATTTTCACAATTAAACATGTGAAATATTGTAAAACGTCTGATTTACACAATATAATCATGTAAAATATTGTTAAACATCTGATTTACACGATATAATAATGTAAAATTTTGTAAAACATCTGATTTACACAATATAATCATGTAAAATTTTGTAAAACATCTGATGTGCACAATATAATCATGTAAAATATTGTAGAACATCTGATTTACACAATATAAATATGTAAAATATTGTAAAACATCTGATTTTCACAATATAATCATGTAAAATATTGTAAAACATCTGATTTACACAATTAAACATGTGAAATATTGTAAAACGTCTGATTTACACAATATAATCATATAAAAAATCGTAAAACATCTGATTTACACAATATAATCATGTAAAATTTTGTAAAACATCTGATGTGCACAATATAATCATGTAAAATATTGTAGAACATCTGATTTGCACAATATAATCATGTAAAGTATTGTAAAACATCAGATTTACACAATATAATCATGTAAAATTTTGTAAAACATCTGATTTACACAATATTTACACTACATAATCATGTAAAATATTGTAAAACATCTGACTTATACGGTGTAATCGAATAAAATTTCAATATAATCATGTAAAATATGTATTGTTAAACATCTGATTTACACAATATAATCATGTAAAATATTGTAGTGCATCTGATTTACATGGTATAATGAATGATTCACGTGGTTTAATCACGTAAATTAAACATATTATATGAAAGGCGTTATCAAAAAGAATCTTTGTAATTTTTTTCACTTGATTAATCAAGTGGTAATGTTTAAACAAAGTGGAAAAAAATAACAAAAATAGACATTTTAAAGAAGTTTAGAATCGACCAAAGAATTAATTGTTCTTCAATCGTCAAAAATCTGTGTGGCAAATCGTTCGGTTAAGTGTTGAAATTTTGTAAATATTTCTTAGTTAATAAATTATCATTTTAATATTAGAAAATTTCTAAATATTCTTGTGGCTTCGTAGTGAATTTGTACGCATAATAATCATCACATGTAAATAGAATAAAAATATTAATTACATAACTTAAATTAATATTTAATATATTGTAAATGTTATAATTTATAATTATCAATCTTGTACGATGTGTTTTAGTATGAATACTATAATATTATGAAATTACAATCGATATTTGTCAATTTAGGACCTAAGAATTTAAATTAAATCTATAAATCTTTGTATGTATGTGAGTAGTCAGAAATTTGTATGTCGTAGTAAAAGTACTATTAAAAAGATATTAATATTAATTATAATTGTAAATAAAAATGGGTTCAGCTTAATTACACATTCAGTAAAAGTATATTATTTATTGTTTATTATAACTACATGTGTATATTATAATGGATTGATGCATAAATTCATGACGTTTTATTCAATAAAAAATTATGAAAAATATGATGCTTTCTTTTTCTTATTTTTGTGGATTTTCATATCGGAAGTTGGCGACCACTGCGTGCTACAGCAGTTATATTTACCCGTTCTTTCAATAAGGACGCTTGATTTTAAAATGTTAAAAAATCTGTCGTGTATTTTTTTTTTTTTTTTAACAATAGCTTCACACAGGAGGCCCTGAAGGAAAAATTCCCTCAGGGCCTATGTCATCTTTGAAGATGCTGTGTGAAGGGTTTTTTAAGGGAAAGGAAGAAGAGGAAGTCCTGGGAAGGAAAAAGGTTTGAGGGGTGGGTAGGAATTTAGGTATAAATATGTCCAGGAGTGATGGGCGCGTGAAGCTCCAAGGCCCCCAAGTCCCGGACAAACCTAACCCCATGAACCCGGGCACCTCTGCTAAGTAACCAAAAGTAGCGAACCACTTGGGGTGACCTGTGGCAGAGGTGTTGATCGTCCAATAAATGGTTCCCGGGGCGGCGGTACCCATACCCGCCTCCCAAATTGGTATAAGATATCCAGTCAATATTTTATTTGAAAGTATATTTTATGGCAATAAGTATGAAATATAATGTTTTTCAAATGTCCGCCGCTGCTTTGCTTGGTGGCACGTATTCGCGAGGTCCAATTTTCAATGACTTTGTTGCATAAATCTGGCTGAATTTGCTGGATGGCATTTGTTATGTTGACTTTGAGGCATCAATTATTTGCGGTTTATTTGTATCGATCTGCAATTTAAGATAGCTCAAAAGGAAGAAGTGTAAAAGCATTAAATCGCACCATCTCGGTGGCCAATAAGGAAGTGGTCCTTTTTATCAATGTTCACATGCAAACTTAAATACTAGTATTTTTTTTTTTTAAAGTTCGTTTTCATAATTAAATTAATTCTACAATTTTGAATTTTATTAAAGCCTGCGAAAACGCCGGCTAGAGTATAATACCGTGCGGGAGAGTTCGTGACGTCAACCGGTCCCAGATTGTGTGAAATAGAAGGTAAAATATTTACAAAACCGTTTCACGCTTAATATGGACGAAAAAAATAAATTTAAAAAGTTGTAGTAGTTAGATATTAACTAGTACTAATCAATTCATTTACCGGAATTTCAAAAAAGTGCATTTTAATGGTTATTTTTTAAATTTAAAAACACGAAATGTCATTTTTCAACGAAAATTGCAACGGTTCCTAACATAGCGGTTGGTGAAAAATGACATTTCGTGTTTTTAAATTTAAAAAATTACCATTAAAATGCACTTTTTTCGAAATTCCGGTAACTGAATTGATTAGTAAGCGCCTCCGCCCACTGAGGCAACTGAAAACCAACTAAAACCGGCTGTTTTCTCTGTCTTGATTGGTCAAAAAGCTTGTTTAACCATAGAAGAAGAACAATCAGCTGACAGCTGGCAACTATCAATGGCCGGCCAGGGCAACCAGCAGGGAAAGTCGCAAGTCACCGCTTGCGTTACCATTGACAACGGGGTTTTGTGTGATTGTGAAGTGTGCGGGCCATCACATTGTCATACAAAGACAGTTGGCAGTTGAGAGTTTTCAGTTGCCTTAGTGGGCGGAGGCGCTTATAGTTAATATCTAACTACTACAACTTTTTAAATTTATTTTTTTCGTCTAATTCAAACTTGTAGAATTAATTTAATTATGAAAACGAACTTTAAAAACAAAATAAAAAATACTGGTATTTAAGTTTGCATGTCATCTACATGAACATATTTTTATAAGTCAAAATATTTTTCACTCATCTTCCCTATTCAGGTCGCGGCAAACATTTGAACGACATTATATTCCACACTAATTACTTATTACCATAAAATATACTTTTAAATAATAATTAAAAATTAGTAGATATATTACACACAATTTTGTTTACATTTTAAAATCAAGAATTCTTATTGAAAGACCCTATATAAAGTAATACATGTTCGTGACTGACCAAAAAGCGTTCACATTACGGTCGAATAGAGTACATTAGTGAGTTGTGCATTGGAAGATGAACGGGCTGCAACGGACCAAAGTTTATAGGCTAAGTAAGCTGATTTACCTCCCTGGACTCCATCATAAGGGTCGAAACACGTAGAACGCGGGTAAAGCAGTCGGCGCATGGGCAGCCGACGGCCGACAAGAATGTTTGTATGTAAACGTACTAAAGCGCACACAGTGAAGCCAGATTCAGATGTCCGCAACTCGGTACAAAATACCGCCGGCGCGCTCGGGCGCTGTGCGCGGGTAGTCCGAAATACGAAACACGCTTTCTACGTGTTTAGACCCAATCGCAGGACAACGAAGACCCAGTAGAAGTAAGAAAGCGCATCACAGCCGCTAACAACACTTACTTCGCGTTGCTGCCGGTGTTTAAATCCCGAAACGTCAATAGGAAAATCAAAATAACGTTATACAAAACATTTATTATTAGAACGGTCTAGGCCTATGGATGTGAGGCGAAAACTGCCAAGTCTGCGGAACAGCTGGACACCTTCGAAAGAAAGGTACTTGGAAGAATCTTAGGAGCGGTGCGAGAGGGAGAAGCATGGAAAATCCGCAACAACAATGAGCTCTATGATATTTATTTATTTATATCTACCAAGCTCCCAGACCCTCTACACATTTAAAGCTCCAAATACTAAGATGGGCCGGACATGTGCACCGAATACCAAGCACACGACTACCGAAGAAGGTTCTACTAGGACACCCGGAAGGTAAACGAAAGACGGGCAGACCTATAGGCTGAGTTGGGAGGATGTGTCAGGAACGATGCCAGAGGACTACTGTTGCAGATTGGAGACGACGGCCGAGGACAGAGGGCGGTGGAGGCTCATTTTGAAGGAAACCAAGGCTCGAAATAGGCTGTAGCGTTATTGAAGAAGAAGAAGAAGAAGCTGATTGTATTTGCGAAGCTGTTTGATATTTTTAAATTGATGTAAAAAAAGTGATGTATGAAAGTAAAAAAACTGAAGGATGTAATAATATAAATAAAAAAAATTTAAAAACATTTGTATCGCCCCTCATGGGGTGATTTTTCACAAAAACGGCGCTTCGCAAATCATCCAAACATTATTATTATTAATATTTCATTACGAATTAAAAAACACGTCAGTTGTTACCATTACACTTTACAGGTATCGACTCCGTCAACCGAAAATAGAAAAAGCTCAATTTATGAACGTATTGATTCTTAAAATATTATGTTATGAGTAACTTTCGTAAACCAATTAGGTACCTAGACATTGAAATTTAATCTCATTATAACCGTCAAATGAATAATTTTGTCAAATTTCCATTACTTTATTTAAGCCCTTGGAAAACCAGTTCTTGTTTCGGAAAATTTCACGTGGGAATTTCCTTCAAATCGTCATTCGCCGAAAAATTGGGCTGTTTCAACCTCCGTCAAAAGAAATTTCAACGAAAGTTTGAAGGAAATGTGATGTGAAATTTAATCAGCTGAGTTCGAACGGTAAGGCACTCCGCCCACTGAGGCAACTGAAAACCAACTAAAACCGGCCTTTTCTCTGTCTTGATTGGTCAAAAAGCTTGTTTAACCATAGACGAACTACGAGACAGCTGACAGCTAGCAACTAGAAATGGCCGCCCAGGGCAATGAGCAGTGACAGTCGCAAGATGGTCGCAAGTCACCGCTTGCGTTACCATTGACAACGGGGTTTTGTGTGATTGTGTAGTGTGCGGGCTATCACATTGTCATACAAAGACAGTTGGCAGTTGAGAGTTTTCAGTTGCCTGAGTGGGCGGAGGCGCTTTCCGTTGATGTGATGGGAGGCGCATGCGCATACGTCAAAATTGTGATTCGGCGGGGAACACTGCAGAGTGAAATTTTCAAATTTAACGAACGTTTTTTTTGTGTTGAAACAAACCATTTCTTATTTTAAATGAAGGAAGACGTGATTGCGTGTCAAATTTAAAATGAAAAATTGATTTTTCTCATTTTTTTAATCGACTGGTCATAAGAGGAAACCGGGCCAACAAAAATAACAGTATTAAACCAGCTATTAAGGGCACACAAATCTATTTTACGTGTCAATACGAAAAAAACTTTCGGATATAGCAACACATATCAAAAAGCATTATCTATCTCGAACCGAAAATATATATTGAAAATTGTCTTCTTGGGTCCAAAAATAGCAAAACGGAAAACAGATTTAGGCAATACAGAAATATGAAAATAATTTATCACTCAAAAATGTTATATAAATAATGTAACTCAAATGTGCGTACTGTACCAGGGCCAGCAGATACTTACAAATCGCAAGTTCGCTCCATGGTTGAATTTGGCAGTCCCCTCTGGTCTGTAGCCTCAAAGTACCTGAAAAAACCCTCGACTCTGTGCAAAAACGGGCGGTCCGTTTGATAGATTCTCCCATCTTAACAAACGGATTGCAATGTTTGGAGCATAGGCGTCGGGCATTACTATCCTTGTTCTAACGATATTTCGGTGCATAGTCGGGAAATACGCCAAACGCGCGTCAACCACATGTACACGCTTGACACATGTCACATAAGAACAGATCGCTTCCATGACTCTGATCATTTGTGGAACGACTTGCCGGCCTCTGTGTTTCCTCCTTCCTACAACATGGGTCTCTTCAAGACGCGCGCTCAATATATGTACACAGTTGACATATGTCACATGAGAACGGATCGCTTATTCGACACGTTCGTGAGCTCAACAGCTCGGCTGTGGATTTGTCGGCTTCTGATGTGTTTCCTCCGTCTCTTCAAGATCCACGTTCACTCCTTGCTATCCTCAAAAAGAGCCTTCAAACAGCATCTTCAAAGATGTCATAGGTCCTGAGGGAAATTATTTTCCTCAGAACCTCCTGTGTGGAGTTAACTAACTAACCATCACAAGCCGTTTTCTCGGGGCTAGAGAGAGACAACGAACGAACGGACAGCCAAACAACTAGGTCTTGGCATACACTCCTTGCCTCATTCACATTCATACATCGTCTCATACATACTTTTCTGTTATTCTTGGCATGCCCCGACTCAAGTATCTGAATCACTCGATCGTGCCATGTCTTCCTCGGGAGTCCTCGACTTCTTCCACCATTCACAGTTGCTTCATTATTCTCCTTACACGCCGTTCTTCGTTCATTCACGAAGAAAAATGTTATTCGAAAAAACGATCATTTTAATAGTAAAAACGGGACTGAAGTTCTTACGAACAAATTAACAGGGTTTCAATGTTTATTGACGGCAAAATATAAGAAGAATTTGTTGGTATACGTACGAAATTACGTATACCAACAAATTATTCTTACATGTTCCCGCCAATAAACATTGAAACCGGTTAAACATTAGACCGGTCAGTGGTTGTGTGGGCATCGCGTTTGGCTCCCACCCAGGCGTTCCGTGTTCGATCCCTCGGCTGGCTAAGTCCTCCATCACAACACAAGCAATATCTTCCGCTTAGTGTGGTGGTAGTAGGAGATTTTCGAATGTTGTTGGGTTATTCGTAACCCGGGAATGTTTGTCTTTCTTTAAAAAAAAAAAACACTGTTAATTTGTTCGTAAGAACTTCAGTCCCGTTTTTAACCGTTTTTACTATTAAAATGATCGTTTTTTCGAATAACATTTTTCTCCGTGTTCGCTTTACATACCCAAACAATATGAGATCCCTTTCTTAATGTTACACATTACTCATTACACGTTACGCTTAGGTACATCAGCCTCGCATTCTTTGCGGATCTGCACATTTATCATTTCTCACACGATCATACATCGTTTTACCACACATACGCCTCAGAGATCTCATGTCAACAGCATTCAGACTACTTTTATCCTTCCCCTGCCAGTTTAATGCCTCACTGCCATGTAAGTAATAATTTGGACACTCATTGAACATTGTATCCTCTCCACCTACCGAAGTGGTCGTGTGCCGCGCTCCCCTAATTGGTAATACATCGTCCACCGTCCTTCGTCCTCCGTCCACCTCGGGTAAATGGTTACGGGGGCCTAATTAATAAACTAATAAAGAGTCTGATGGGCAGATAAGATCTGCTAAACCTCGTGTCGCGTGCCGGAGAGCTTTTATTTCATACCGAGGGGAAGGCGGAACCCACCGAGTACCAGCGCACTCTACTCCGAACTGGAAAATAGCTGGACAAATATATATATAGCTTAAAAGATAAATGGCTTCTCACTCATATTATGTGTCATTTTTTGCCTTATCTGTTTTTAAATTATAATATTAATATATTATTATTATAATCTCTAATGTTCATATAAATTTCGACATACGTTCGAAGTTCGACCTACACTGCTTGTCCCTTTGACGCTCGAAACAACAAGTATTCTCGTTGTTTGTTTTTGGGGTGTTATGCCATGTTGTGCTACCTCCTTCTTTAGCCGACGTTTCGGACAGCGTTGCAGTGTCCATCATCAGGGCAGATCCGGCAGAAACGTCGGCTAAAGAAGGAGGTAGCACAACACGGCATAACACCCCAAAAACAAACAACGAAAATGCTTTTGGCCGTGAAAATCTAAAAACGTATCCAACAAGTATTCGTTCGAAATACAATACGCTAGTTTTCGGTAACAGAGACCAAATTCGGTTCAAAATATTCAGATGCGTTTACCGACATAGTATTTTATAACACACACGATCAAATTATTGAAAATTTTTGTACAATACAGGTATATAAAATAAAGAAAGGTATATAATATACTCAATATAATAATGCATGAACAAACAATCCTAGAAAGTCAAATGAACGTGGGTATAATATTAATTTTATCGTAATTTAATGAAGTGGCGATTTAAGATTCAAACAATTTTCAGTAAAAAAGATTAACTATATAGATGCCATAAAAATAGAGCATAATAACAGTGTGCACCATTATTATCGCATTTGTGAAATTTAATGAAGAATTAATGTTATAAGTGTCATTAAAATCAAAAATATAGCAAGCAATATAATATTAAATATGCATATAATTTATATATATATATATATATATATATATTATATATAATTTAATAAAAAATTTACAATCTGCGTTTACTAAATTAGTCAAACTTTTTTATTTTTACATATATGAAGCTAATTTAAAAACAATTTCCACCAGGACCTATGTCATCTTTGGGGATACTGTGTGGAGGGTCTTTTTTGGGAAAGGAAGGAGAGGAAGTTCTGCGAAGGAAAAAGGTATGAAGGATGGGTAGGAATCTGTGTGTCCAGGAGTGACAGACGTATAAATCCATTCCTCCCACTGCGGTTCAAGGCGATGGGTCGAGTAGGTGCGGTTGAAGAGGTCAAAAGTTCTTCATCAACCAGTCTCTCCCGATTCGGCCTGCCACGCAGCAGGTGAGACCTAGTCAAACTTTACCCCATGAAACCGGGCACCATACAAAATTATTGACTATCAATTTTTAACAGATATTTTTGTCCAGCCAAAACTCTGTTTGGGACCACTGTGCAATGTAACTAATTCAAATTAAATACCGAATATCGCAACGTGCTCCCCATCTAAGATTATTTATCTAATCTCGTTACATAAATCATTAAACAAACATTATTTGGGGAGCTGTTATTAAATATGAAAGTCAGTACCTACCAGTACCTAACGAGTTGCAATCATGTAATTATTTACCATTTGGAAAGGTGAGTAGGTTAGGTACTAGTTTGAGGTTAATGTTGTGGAAGTTTTACACTGACTAATTATTTTCTACGAACTTTGTTTATCTATGTAATTGAGTGGGCCAGATCGAATTAGAATATATATGATGATTGGGGTAACTAGGTTAGAAATTCGGTAATTGCTAGTTTGAGGAATTTGGTGGCAGTAATTTACTAATTTATTGAGCTATTTGAATTTTGACAGAGGATACTATTAGTAGGTATCGCCCTGTTAAGAAATTCATAGTAAAATTGAAATGGCTTCACTAGAACGTTTTGTCGAACCATCCCTTAAGGCGAAGCTTATTGCTAAATCACTATTTTAGATTAATCTTTATTATGAACCGGTTAACAATATTAATAATAAAAAAATATATTTTAATTAAATTGAAGCTTTTCCTTAAGTGGAATGATTAAGTGGAATCAAAATAAAACTGTAAATTACTTTATCAAAAATATAAGCGCAAACTACTAAATTTAGGTTATTTAAAAAAAAATTATGAAAGCATATAAGAAACAATAAACTAAAAAAAATTATGAAAGCATATAAGAAACAATAAACTAATAAACTTTAAAAAATACTTTTTATGGTTAAAATTATTTCTGATAGTTTCCTCGTAATTTTTTTTTCATTTTTATAAAATTATTCGAAAAATAAATAAACGTTTCATTGAAGAAGAAGACAACAATAATAATCTAAATTAAAATATGAAAATGAACAGGACACAGAAAAATAAAAGATAGCGGTCGCAACTGGGACTCGAACCCAGAACCTCTCGTCTTACCGGGACGGGCGCTTTTACCAATTCAGCCATTGCCACCATTTTTTTTAAAGATTTTTTTATTTATTTATTTGCGCCTATTAAGGCTTTTACATACATATAACATTTTTTTACAAAATTGTACAAATAAATAGTGCAGGAAACGACACTTGCACAAAAATAAATATGAAGTAAAAATATGATTGAATTTGATTTACAGAGTATGTAGGTACCTACAAAATATAAAAATAAAAAATCCAAAACATTTTTTTGGTTTCAGCCGACAAAATGCTCATAATGTGTTATTAGTCAATTTAAATAGTTTTATCAAATTATTCCCCTACTTGGTGAAAAAAACTTCAATAAGGTATGCTTATATATTAAAATTGATGTACTAAGTATATCAACAACATCGGAGTATTTATTTCCTAACTGTTGAAAAAGTATTTATTTGAGCGAAATCGGGTGATGAAGCTGTTTATTTATATTATCTACACTTACTTCATAGAAACTATGAAATAGATCAGCTAAAACTGACTTTTCTATGGTATAGAAACCCAAAGTTGAAACGACTTCAACATCCGTTCGATGAATTGACCATAGACTCTCATAGAATAGATCAGATGGGAAACCAACATAAGATGGTATAACATGAAAACCAGGTAATGAGGGAGTTATTTCAGCATCAAAGAAAATCATAACGTAGGTATTGGTAATAAAACATTATATATTTATAAAAAGGAACCAAACTCCACTCCAACACAAAATAAAAGCTTAAGATCAAACATATTCCAAACCATAATCAATTAGACCATAAATAATCAATTTTCATTTTGGCGCGTGCGTGCATTTTGTCTATGGAGTGCGCAGTGCGCATGCCCAATTTCCGGCCCTCCCATTGGTCGAGGGCCTCCTCACAAAACGAAACATTACTTTTTAAACGCGACGCGTGGCTGTTGCGTGGTAGAGTTTATGGTAATTGAAATGTTTCGAGGGGCACTCGTTTATTCTAAGGTAGGTACTTGGGCATTTTCTTCTAGTGGGAGTTAAAGGATAGTGGGTTTTATTAAATTTGTTTTGTTCCTGATTTGAAGGGTTTCGATTTTATTTTTATTGTGAGAAATTGTAAAAAAAATGTTGAGAATATTATAATTTTCACTCGTTTTTACTTTGTATAATTTCTGACCGATTCGGCATCTACTCGGTTCACGGCGAGTTCATCGCAAACGAGTTCAACTAACTAAAATTCAACCTAACCTAACCTAACCTACCTTTTTTGTGTATTTTGTAAATTTGCTTTCAATGAATTGATTTTCGATAAACTCGTCGGTTACCATCTACTCGTATACTCCTGTATTGCTATAATTATTATATAGGTATCCTGATGAACGGTATTGTATATATATGACTGCCGTCCGTGGTCGAGGGGTAAAACTCTCGACTCCCAATTCGAAGGTCGCGGGTTCGAACCCAGCGTACGCAAATAATTTGAATTTGATTAATTTGTGTTATTTCACAATTTATTCATTAAAAACAATATGTAGTATATTTACGGCACGTTCCAGAGTGGAATATACTCTCAGTATCGCCCTGGTGTAAGACCACCATTCAGAATTGAAAAGTTGTTTGAAATGGCTTTAACCGTGTTTAATAAACCAGATCTGAATAGCCAGGTACTTCCTCACCTTCCTCTTTCCCATCTCTTTCCCCTTTCGACTACCTTCAGCCTCACAACATACCCCAATTGGGGATGATATAGTCTCACTAGCTCCAGACGGGAGCAGTTGGGAGTCTTATGAGATCTCCATATAAAAACAACAAAGAAAACTAAATTTTAAGAAAAAACTAAATCTAAAGATGTAAGAAAAAACAGGTTTGTCTCCCTTTTCAAAACAACAAGAAAGGTAGGTAGGAACCTACCTAAGTTCAAACCTTTACTCGTATCCTTTTACGCGTAATTTCCTCTAACATTTATATCCCCAAAATGCAGCTAATGTATGCTAATGCATCGGGCAAAAGCGTTAGAATTAATGAAATTAAAACACCAGTTGTTAGGACATTAATATCCCAAACAACGCCACAGTGACAGTGACAGTAACAGTTCCAATGGTTCGGGTCAACTGCGCGCGCATGGTCACCCTATTAATTAATTACTTTTGTTTTTTAACAATACCCAACATAGCAACACTCAGTTTTATAGATCGTTATTAAATGATCTAGTTCTAGGGTTTCTGGTTCACGCCTAGCACTGTCTATTTCAATTCGGGGGTAGAAAATCAGTAGATAACACGAAATTAAAATTTAAATATAAAATTTAAAATTAAGCGATGGTGTATGAAAGCAAAGATAAAAGCTCAGAGATAAACATAAGAAAATAAAAGTAACAAGTCAAGTCAAGATAAGTCATTACAATTTTTTTTTACATTTCTTCACTTGCTTAATGACAGACAAAAACTTAAGTGCCCTGACAATAACCAATCTCCAATAGTAGACAGCACCAGAGGGCCTAGCACGCTTTCTCTATAACGATCGGTAGGATAACTATCGGCAACTTCTCATCGTTCCCTACGACAACTGCAGATCGCAAACGAATAGGTGACAGTTCACAATGACTAAGTGACCTTAATATATTCGATATCAACTATCGTTTGTACGTTTGAGATCTGCAGTTGTCCTAGGGAACGATGAGAAGTTACCGACAATCAGTCGGTAACTTCATATCGAGCAACCGTGCTAGCACACCAGAGGCCCTAGCACGCTCGCTCTATAACGATCGATAGGATAACTATCGGTAACTTCTCATCGTTCCCTAGCATGACTACAGATCGCCAACGAATAAGTGACAGTTCACAACGACTAAGTGTCCTTAACATATTCAACATCAAATGTTGTTTGTACGTTAGCGATGTGCAGTTGTTCTAGGGAACGATGAGAAGTTACCGATAGTTATCCTATCGAACGTTATAGAGCGAGCGTGCTAGGGCCTCCGAGGAAGGAATGTTAATTTTAACATAACCTAACCTAACCAACAACAAAACAACATTTTCAACAAAAACACGAGCATTATACTAGACAAAATAATAAATTGTACACAAATGCTGTTAAGACTGAAAGTGGTAAGTGAAGCATTGGCCACGAAGGTGTTCGAATATATAATCTCCTTCCAGACTAAGTAAGTGAAATGTAAATTTCTTCTTGACAACAATTTTTATTAAAAATCCATATTTTACTATGAATTCAATATTTCTTTTAGTAATAATTTTAATGATTGCTGGTACTTGTTAATATAAATTGTCTCACATTTTATGATTTTAAAACTAACATAAAAATGTTATTTGAAAAAAACGATCGTATTTCCATATTTCTTTAGTAATAATTTTCATAATCAATATTTCTTTTAGTAATAATTTTAATGATTGCTGGTACTTGTTAATATAAATTGTCTCACATTTTATGATTTTAAAACTAACATAAAAATGTTATTTGAAAAAAACGATCGTATTTCAATATTTCTTTAGTAATAATTTTCATAATCAATATTTCTTTTAGTAATAATTTTAATGATTGCTGGTACTTGTTAATATAAATTGTCGAAGGTGTTCGAATATATAATCTCCTTCCAGACTAAGTAAGTGAAATGTAAATTTCTTCTTGACAACAATTTTTATTAAAAATCCATATTTTACTATGAATTCAATATTTCTTTTAGTAATAATTTTAATGATTGCTGGTACTTGTTAATATAAATTGTCTCACATTTTATGATTTTAAAACTAACATAAAAATGTTATTTGAAAAAAACGATCGTATTTCAATATTTCTTTAGTAATAATTTTCATAATCAATATTTCTTTTAGTAATAATTTTAATGATTGCTGGTACTTGTTAATATAAATTGTCTCACATTTTATGATTTTAAAACTAACATAAAAATGTTATTTGAAAAAAACGATCGTATTTCAATATTTCTTTAGTAATAATTTTCATAATCAATATTTCTTTTAGTAATAATTTTAATGATTGCTGGTACTTGTTAATATAAATTGTCTCACATTTTATGATTTTAAAACTAACATAAAAATGTTAATTGAAATAAACGATCGTATTTCAATATTTCTTTAGTAATAATTTTCATAATCAATATTTCTTTTAGTAATAATTTTAATGATTGCTGGTACTTGTTAATATAAATTGTCTCACATTTTATGATTTTAAAACTAACATAAAAATGTTATTTGAAAAAAACGATCATTTGTATATATACTATTAAAATGATCGTTTTTTTCAAATAACATTTTTCTCCGTGCAGTGATGTCACTATTAAATATTTAATCACCAAATCACTAATAAGTAATTGGTATTCACTTAAACACAATCTAGGCTTATCTGCGACGCTTTGTGGACTTTAGATTTGATCTCGAAATCTAATTTGGCATAGGCTAAATTATCCTAAGCAAATTGGGTTAGATGTCTCAATTAATTAAAGTAGGCCATGTGTCGGTACCAGCTCACGCCCAGTATCGCCGTTTAATAGGGCTATCAGTTGTAATTAGTTGAAATTAAACGTAGTGTGTTTGTAAAAATAATTTCACATGTCACGCTTCAAGTATTTACAGATAGATAGTAAAATACTGAAAAGTTAAAACAGTGTTTTAGTTTAAACAGCTGTTATATTCTTGTTTGTTTAAGCTCTGTTTAATATGCTTCATTCTCTGCTTGGCGATTTGTCATACATTTAAAAATATCGTTTTATGCGAGGAAATTGTTCTATTAGGATTCAATATATACATTTTTTAACCCCTCCTGCCTCCTGGCCTCCTGTCAGAAGGTCAAAATATTACCGCTTTGCAACAAATCTAAATGAATTCAAAATTTCTGAACGTTTCCGAAAACTGAAAATTATTTTTGGAAGGTGGTGAAATACGCTTTAAAATTTTATTTTAGAAAAACATGTAATTTTTTAAGTATAAAAATTTTTGATGGAAACTTTTTCACCTTAGTTTTTATAAAAAAATAAAAACACATTTTAAAAACGTTATCATTGCCTCACTTTTATGTCATTTCATGTATGTCACTAATTGATTTAAAAAAATCACAACATTCTTAAATCTTTTTTAAAATGCAGTCGAAAACTTTGGTTTCATAAAGATGTACATTTTAATTATTTTATGATTAATATTTGGATTTGTATATAAAACATGGTGTTTTCTTTTTCTAACACTGCTTAGATCACATTTCTCACTATGTTAGTAAAGGAGGCACAACGATTTCTGTGAGACCCAAGTTGTTCCCAAAATAGAACAAATTAACCTGTATGAATGGATTATTTTTTTTATTTTTATTTTTTTTTTTTTAAAAAGAAAGACAAACATTCCCGGGTTACGAATAACCCAACAACATTTGAAAATCTCCTACTACCACCACACTAAGCGGAAGATATTGCTTGTGTTGTGATGGAGGACTTAGCTAGCCGAGGAATCGAACACGGAACGCCTGGGTGGGACCCAAACGCAATGCCCACTCAACCACTGATTAGAAGAGAAACATTGCTTTAAATGGCTTTATCTGTGCTGTAGTGACCTGTTCCATATATGCCAGTACTTTCCGACTTTCCTCTTTCCTATTCCTTCCCCTTCACACTTCCTTCAGTCTAACAACATACTAAATTGAAGATGCCATGAATCTGGGCACCCCTGCTAAGTCACAAACGTAGCGAACGACTTGGGGTGACCTGTGGCAGAGGTGTTGGTCGTCCAATAAATGGTTCCCGGGGCGGCGGTACCCATACCCGCCTCCCAAACTGGTTGGTCCCAAATTGACCAGCGACTGAGAATAAAAGTTTAAAAATGCTTGTAACTTGTGTTTGCTTATGAGTATATTAAAATATGATTACTGCAGACACATTAGTCTAGGGATATTTATATTTGTATTTAATTTTGTTTTATATTACCAACATGAATGTTTTATAAATATCCTGTTTGTGTCTCAAATAAATAAATAAATAAATAAATAAACTGTACAGGCAGGTTCCAATGAGAAAGATCGATTATTCCTCGTATCAAATTTTTAAAATTAAAAATTTAATATCAATTTATTTCACTCAAAACTTGCTTTAATATATATGTACCTACGAGTTCATTCAAGTAAGCAATAAAAATGCTCAAAACGCACGATGATAAATTATTAAATATCGTGTACTTCTTGAAAGTGTTTTTTGATCACACATATTTATGATTTTTCAATAATATCTAAACAAAATAATGTGTAAATTTTTTTTTTTTATTTTAGTTTGTAAGACCTTAAATAAACAGAAAAACTGAGGTATTTTCGTCACAAAACACGTTCTCGGATTTATTTTATAATGGTTTTAATTTAACTAAAATTTAAATTCTGAAAAATGTGTTTACTAGATTATGTATTGATTTATTTTGTTGTATAACTATATGATTTGAAATTTGTGTTGTTTAATAGAATCTATCGTTTGGAAATTGAACAAATCTGCCAACGACCAACGGTATGTCCTCAGTATATTAAAAATAAATTAAGTTTTTCAAAATTTTAAAACTGCGTGTACCAGACAAAATAACAGTCTTTCAAGATTTTTTTTTTTTTTTTAAAGAGTTAACGTCTAGAATTTGATTTAAAAAGGACTAATTTCCTGTATTCTCTGGTAATACCCTCTTAAGTTAAATAGTTAAAAATAAAAAGAAAGATTTTTCATTTACATATTGTAAGTGACCAGGGGCACAACATTTTTGCATTATTTTTGGGAAAAATTCGGTTATTTTTTCGTGGAATTGTAAGGAAGAAGTAGTTATTTTCCCACAATAGTGGTAGTATTTAACAACAAAAGTGGTTGTATTTTACAAAATAGTGATATCGTATTGATTTTGGTGTTATTTTGCAGCTAAAAAAGAATCTAAGTGGCCTTTTTATAAATGTGTTCCATTTTATAACTATTCAAACTTCTCGAAATCACGGACAAATCCATTTTAGGTTGTGTAATATTTCTTTCTTATTTTAAATTACTTCCTTTAAAATAGCATAACAAAACAAAAAATGACGTTATTTTCCCCAAAAAATGCGAATTTTGCGTTATTTTTGTGAAAATTGAAAACATCGCGTCAAAGTTTGCACAAAAAATTGCGTTATCTTAAAACGTGAAATCTTCAGGTCTCTATGAATTATTTATCCCCTGGAAATTTCTATAGATGATTCCAAGAATGGAAATTCCTTTAGACGCATAATGTTATTAATATATATAACATTGTCACGCTGCCTTCTGCCTCGTGCCTTGTCCTAACTCCGGTGGTCATTATAATTGGGGTAAATAGAAAGCCATACCTAGTCGCCTTTAACTTTCAGTATCTGCAGGGCGGTCGCGTGCCGCGTTTTAGGGAACTAATGGCCCTTTTCACTACCGGGAAACTATAAAATACATAAAATTGTAACATTACATTACATTTGAAGGATTAACAAACAGAGCTTAACTTAAAACTCACCCTTTTAGACAGTCGTACACCCATAAAGCCAAAAACAAAAACCTTCACTTTCACCTTCTTGAGTTATTTGTAGGTACATCTAATTTCATTCAAATTCTCCAGTCCTAATGAGTCCTAAATTCTCAAGTCTTTCGAAATAACTTCAATTTATTAACTCCATTTATGGCAGTAATCTTCTTATAAATGTAATATGAAAAATGATGGTGTAGCAAATGTAAAGTTATGCAATGTCCAGTGTTTTAATATAGTGTCCTCCGCGTGCAAAGTCGTATCTCCTCCAAGCATAAACTTTCTAATTAAAGTGTGTTTATAGGAAGTGACCTGCCAGGTAAGTATCTTCTCTGTATCTATTTGATTTGGTAGAGCCTAAGAAGTCATAAAAAAATGTACAGCGCCCTTGAGGTGATTTCTCAAATAAACGGCGCTCTACAAATTATTCAATTATTATTTATTATTGTTTGAATAATGGTTATGATTTAAGATTTTCACGCCCAAAAGAATTTTTCTTACTTGTTTGTGGGGTGTTATGCAGTGTTGCGCTACCTCCTTCTTTAGCCAACGTTTCGGACAACGTTACAGTGTCCATCATCAGGGCAGATGTGTGTAGATGTTTGAATAATGTTTAATAATTTTATTGTAATCTTCTCATAATGTTATAATAGCATCAAAAGTGTAAAAAAATATACTTTACGCGCGGTTGAAGTAAAATTTATTTGACTGTTGTGGCAGGTAGATATTACTAAAACTGTACAACTACTGCCATCTACGTTTGTTTTTTAGTTTTAAGAGGTTCTCGCTTTCGCTAGAATATTTTTATTATTTTCCGAAAAAATCAAGAGCCGGTGATGTAGCTACGTATCATTCATCTGTAGACACGAATGTCTATAAATAAAGGAATTAAAAGATATGATTGTCTACAGATGAATGATTTTTCATCCGAGTTTCAGAAAGCGAGAAACAAAAATATATGGCAGTTATTTCTCATTCGAAAAACAACTGAATTATTTGTTATATCGCGCCTAAAGAAGTTTTACTTTAAAAACAATTAAAATTACAATGTAGTTCTACATATTAAACATGATTAAAATAAATATGAAATTATATTACTTTAAGTTGTGTAATTAGTAATTACTTTAAGAGTATTTAATATCCTCCACGTGAAACGTCGCGTCGTATCTTCTCCAAGGATAAACTTTCTAATAAAAGTGTGTTTTCTGTAGCCGTTTGTAAATAATAAAATAAGATGAGCCTAAGATGTTAATAATGGGCGTATTGTATCTACAGGGCCTGCAGATACTTTAATAGTACACAACTGTTAACCCTATATACATCAAAGTGCATCCCACGGTTGAATTTGGCAGCCACCTCTGGTCTGGAACCCCAAAGTACCTGAAAAAAAACCCTGAAATCTGTGCAGAAACGGGCGGTACGTTTGATATATTCTCCGGTCATAACCAACGGATTGCAATTTTTAGAGAACAGGTGTCGAGTGGGAATGATATCCGTGTCATTGATCTCCTTGAAACACACCAAAGGCAAGCCCAACATATGTATACGGTTGACATTTGGCACATGAGAACCAGTCTGTTCTACGACTCGTTCTTGGGTTCAACAGCTCAGCTTTGGAACAATTTGCCAGCCTCTGTGTTTCCTTCCTCCTATAACAAGTGTCTATATAGGACCCATGTTCACTCCTTCCTCTCCTCAAAAAGACCCCCCACACAGCAACTTCAAAGATAACATAGACCCTAAGGGAAATTATCTTCCTCAGGGCATCCTGTGTGGGGTTAATGTAAAAATAAAATAAAAAGTGAGGGCTGGCGGGAGAGTTCTTCGAGGAGGGTATACAGAAGCTTACGCCACGGCTCACCATATGTATTGAACGCGATGGTGATTGTGTGGACAAATAGTCAGCAAGTTTTTCAACAATATTAATAAACTCATAATTATTAATGGTGTAGGTATTATAGAGAATATTAAACTAAATACATTTTAAAAAAAACTTAGATTTTAGGACTACCCTATATCTAAACCCATTCTAACGCTTTGCATCAATTAACAACGACATATGCCGCTCGCGTGGGTCTGTTAATTAAAAAACAAAACTCCCTCCACATATCTGAAGGGGTTCCTAATTCAAATGTTTAGATTCCGGTGTTACCATATCGCGAATTCATTATCGTATGGCGATTATAATTAATACGAAAGCTGCCAGTAGATAAAAAAGTACCTACTGTTATGACGGGGCATTTCTGAATGATTTTTTTAGATAAGTAAATGGAAGGCAGTAGCATTTATCAAACATGATTTTTAAAATTTATCAGATTGCATTTTAAATTTTGGCAGTTGATTTAATTTGGTTAATGAATAAGATAAATAAATAAAATATTAATGGCTGTAATGAAGAAGGTAGTTATTTAAGAAAGTACCTACTTAAAAAAATATGATTTCAGGGAAAATTATGGTTTTGATTATTTTTTATGTTAATACTGCACTAGAGTCCTAACTGCTCCGTCTGGAGCCATTGAGACTATGGCATCCCCAATCGGGGAAGGTAGTGGGGAGGGGAAGGAGATGGGGAGGAGGAAGGTGGGGAACTACCTGGCTATTCAGATCTGGTCACAAATATGTCCTAATCCATTTCAAGCAACGTTTCAATTCTGAATGGTGGTCTTACTCCAGGGTGATACCGAGAGTATCTTCTACGCTGGAACGTGCCGCAAATATACTGCACATATGCTATTTTTAATTATTATAAATATTATGTCAAAAAATTGACTTGTTGAAAGAAATAGTTTGTATTAGACTCTATGACTAACAATTTCTAACTGCATACACTTTTATATATATTTTTATATCATATTACACCTCTTAATGCTATGTCTCTTATAATATGAATGTATACAATAGTTTTTTTATATGAATGTAAACAATTATTTTTTAATAGTCAATTTCATTTTTGTTATAATCCATTAAGTAAAAAGAACCCATTGACAAACTACTTAAAAGTAGTTTATTGGACTTTTTCTCTGTTTCTATATCTATACATGTATTATTTTTTAATGTTTCTTTAAAAAAAAAAAAAATATATATATATGTATATAGGTATATTGTGAAATAACGCAAATTAAAGAAATCAAATTTATTTGCACACGCCGGGTTCGAACCCGATCTTCGGAATGGGAGTCGAGAGCCTTACCCCTCGACCACGCCAAATAAGAGAAATATATACTTTTTATCTACTGTTCACATAACTACTAGTTGTTTATATTATGTATCGGGTATGGGTACCGCCGCTCCGGGAACCATTTATTGAAAAACAGTCACCTCTGCCATAGGTCACAGCGTTGCAGTAGATATTCTAGTTATTAAATTTTGTATTTGTTTGTTTTTTGTATTGGGCTTTTACATACATAGGTATAACAAACTGATATACTGATAATTGCATATCTGTTGTATATTCTCAATTTGGGAGGCGGGTATGGGTACCGCCGCCCCGGAAATTATTTATTGTATACCAAAACACCTCTGATATAGATCACCTTAAGTGGTTCGCAACGTTTGCTAACTTATCAGGGGTGTCCGGGATCATGTCCATGCGCCCTAGCACACTCGATCGGATTGTATCGATTACTTTCATTAACTTCTCATCGCTCCCTAGAACAACTGCAGATTGCTAACGTACAAAAAACAGTTGACGTCGAATATAATATGGACACTTAGTCATTGTGAATTGTCACTTATTCGTTGGCGATCTGCAGCCATGCTAGGAAACGATGAGAAGTTACCGAAAGTTATCCTGTCAATCCTTATAGATCAACTGTGCTAGGGGGCCAGGGGTGCTAGCATGGTCGGTCGATATAAAGTTACCGACCGATTGCCGGTAACTTTTCATCGTTCCCTAGGACAACTGCAGATCGCTAATGTGTATCGAATATATTAAGGACACTTAGTCATTGTGAACTGTCACCTATTCGTTTGCGATCTGCAGTTGTCCTAGGGAACGATGAGAACTTACCGACAAGCGGTCGGTAACTTCATATCGACCGACCATGCTAGCACACCAGATCTTGTCTAATCACTCCCGGGATGCTAGCATGTTCGATCGATAAGGATCGGTAGGATAATTGTCGGTAATTTTCTCATCGTTCCCTAGGACAAATGCACATCACTAACGTACAAACAACAGTTGATATCGAATATATTAAGTACACTTAGTCATTGTGAACTGTCACCTACTCGTTTTGCGATCCTAGGGAACGATGAGAAGTTACCGACAATTATCCTAACGATCCTTATCGATCGACCATGCCCATGACCACGACCATGACCGACCCAAGATATATTTTTTTCCTTTCCTGAACTTCCTCTCCATCTCCCCCTTAAAACGACCCTCCACACAGCATCCTCTAAGATGACAAAGGCCCTGATGGAATTGATTTATATCGCAAAAATTGAGTAAATATGTAAGTAAAGTTAGGTAAGGTGGGCTATTTTTAATTTTTATTTTTTTTATAACTTTTCAAAGGGTATTGAAGTGCCACTTTGTTGAGTTGTCTTTGAACCCTACAAATTGGTTATTGCTTAGAGCTTATAGAGTGACTTTGGCACCAGTTTCTAGAAATCATCGAAGAAACTGAAAAATACCATTTACATCAGTCGTGATGAAAAAAATAGTTCAATTTATTTTTTTATTAAAGTTAAGATCTTATTTAGACATCGTAGTCTTCTGTCCCATTTGTATGGAAGCTTTCTCACCCTGGAAGTGTTTAACAAAAAACAACAATAACACATCATCTATCAAATAACTAAGTATAAAAAAGCAATGGGAATCGAATTAACATTAACAAATAGGTGTCAAGTTGTCGAAATTCAGGAACGTCATTCACAAAGGAGATTTGCTGCTTTGTGTTGGGTTCGACTAGTTTATGTTATTATTCGGAATTGTGTGTGTGTTTGTGTGTAATCACGTTGTGCAGAGTGTTGGTCGCCTATTGGTTGGAAATACAGACCCGTATTTCGGTTAATAATTTATTTACAACATTTTAAGGCCCTCGGGGCTTGTACGTTCATACATGAAATTAAGCCCCCGCATTCCGAATTTCTGCAGTTTTATAACATATTTCTTTTGAACACTTTAAGTTTTTAATTTCCGAAATAAATATGTTATTATATTTTAATTAATGAAGACAACATCCATTCGAAAATCAAAGTATAATAATTTGAGGTTTTACTCATTAAGTTAAAAATAAAAATGTTATTCATCATTAAAGATGAAGATGGAACACCTATTGACATTTTCACTAGCTATAAGTATTAGATGTAAGCCATTTGTTTTAATCACAAACCTTAGTTGTAAGCCAGATAAATAAAGTATTTTATATATTATGTTTATTTGTACAGCGCCCTTGAGGTGATTTTTAACAAAAACGGGGCTGTATAAATCAATTAAATATTATTAATATTATATTTAATATCAACTTGGCGAGCAACTTTGTGGATCATGTAAAATATTTATTCCAACACTATTCTTAAACAGATCGTGTATTTTTGTAAACCGATCTAATCGCTTTATTTTTCAGTACTTGTTTCTTGTATTTTTATAACTTATGTGTATTTTTCATCTGATGTAATTATATTTTATTGTTTTTTTCTTAAAGTGATCCCCTAGTGACCAGGGCCTCGTCTTTGAAAAACTCGAAATCAGTTATTAGAAATTTTCGGGAGGAATTTAAAAACACAAAAATTTTTTTTTTGGAAAGTTTGGAGATGGTATTTGAGAGCTGTTTTTTACTGGTTGATTTCGTTAAAGCCCCCTAAAAAACATTAACCCCTTTCTTACGCATTGTTTATTATAATAACAAGGAAATTGAAAATCGATTTCACGGAACCAAGCGACATAGAGTCTAGAGGCGTCCGTCCGCCACCAGAATTGAGCGGTAACTGATAAAAAATGCAGGGAGTCTTTATGCCGAACGGTATAAGGTTTGATTCGAAATTATTTGTACGCCACCCATTTTTATTCATGCCGAAAAAAACAGTGTGAAAATGCAGTGTTTTGTTTTATTTTGTGAAATTCTGGCACAAAATTAAAATACTTTCCTATAATTTTACAAAGAACTTAATTTGCCACATTATACAATAAAACATTTTCCGAAAAGGGATTCATTAGTAGGAGATTTTGCACTTGAAAGTATTTTTATATAGGCCTCTTATTTTTTCAGACTTATAAAATACTTAAATAATACTTGAAAATTTCCAAGGGCAAGATGTGTTTACTCGTAGTATTTAATTGAAGCATCTATAAAATTTCTAAGCGATCAACTTTTCAAACCTAAACACACGATTTTGAATGATTATTCATTATTTCGCTTGGTTTTACTGTAAGTTTCAAAATTATCTGTGATGTTAAAATTGTACTACAAACATGTAAAAGCCCTCTGTGCGTTAATTAAATAAATAAATCTGAATATCAAGCATTTTGTTTGTCTAACCGATTTATTTCCATGGAAGGAAAACACTATGTAAAGTTTTAGCAATTGGAATTATGTATAATAAATTAGTCAGTCCGCGCCTGGCTGTCCGTACCTAGTCAGGAGGAGAAATCAAAGAGCGGGCAGGAGCTCCTGTTACAAATGGCACTTAACAATAGCTCCACATTTACTAGCGCCCTCGGGCTGTGAGACGAGGGGCGACTGAATAGTCAGTCGATAATTTTGCTGTTTATGTCATTGTGGTGCTACAAAATCATTAGTTGATAAAATATATATAAAATATACTTACACTAAATATGAATGCCATTTTATTACTACATTAAATTTATTGTATTTTGTATTTTTTAATCATACCAACATGTACCTACTTCCTACACACATATTTAACAAATTAATTAAACAAATCTATTGTTTGATAAATTTCAGATTGCAATATTTAGAGCACAGGCGCCGGGTGGGAATGCTGTCCCGTTTCTATCGGTATTTTAACGTATGATGCTCCGAGAAACTGGTGTCCTTAAACCCTTCTTCACGCCCATGCATATGGATGAAATTTGACAAATTCTACGTCTCGTTCTCGAGTACAAGAACCCTGCTGTGGAACGATTTGCCGGCCTCCGTGTTTTTTACATCCTACAACATAGGTCCCTTCAAGGCCCATGTTCACTCCCTATTCTTCTAAAATAAACCCTTTACACAGCGAACCCAAAGATGACAAAGGCCCCGAGTGAAATTAGTTTCCTCAGAGAGCCTCCCGTGTAGATTTAAAGTAAAAATATATGTACCTAATGTAATAATCCTAATTTCAATAACAACGGTGAATTAGAACAAGTAAAATTCTATATAATTTTTTTCTGCATATAATATGTGTACATGCTGCAATTGAGATATTCCTTGGAATCTTTTTTTTATTGGTAGCTACCTAGTTACCCAAATGTCTAAACCCTTACACAGCCCCTGACACCCACTAAGTGTGGTATATCATTATGTGGTAAGCAAATGAAATAGAATAAAGTGTTGTAATAAATATATTTACTGAAAAAAAAGTCTTACGCAACACTTCCAAAATAAATCTATACGATTACCCCATGATTTGTTTTTTATACTGAAGTTTTAGTTTACCACTAAAAATAGAAATATTTCCTTGTACAATTAAAATAAATAAATTTGTATTAGTCCACTTTAATTTTAATCTAACTTAACCTTTCCTTCCTTCGTCAGAAAAATATTAAAACTAACCTATGATACAAAATATTGACAGATATATAAGAAAAAAATTAGGTATTTTAGTTGGAGGTTAACGAACGTGGAAACGTGTTTATTGAAACGCGAAAAGTGGTCTAAAACAAATTTATATATTTTTAATGTAAATTATGGGGAGCCACAAAATTAATGTTTTATACAAATATTTTCTTAAGTGTTTTGTGTTAATAAATTTTTCTTTATTTATAATTTATTCTGGCATTTAAAAAATGTACATATTTATTTTTAATGTTAAAGCCGGGTAATAGAAAGATAATCAATTACGAGCTTTATAAAGAAGGTCTACCGTCTTTGTAAATTAAAAAAAATGCACACACTTTGGACCACACATATCTTACTAATATTATAAATGCGAAAGTTTGTATGGATGTATGTATGTTTGTTACTCTTTCACGCAAATACTACTGAATAGATTTAAATGAAACTTTACAATAATATAGCTCATACATCAGAATAACATATAGGCTATAATTTCTAAAGCTAGATATTTTTAATATATATTATGAATAATAATTATTGTAATAGAAAATGTCGAAATTTGAGAATGACATTTTGCAAAACAATGATTGTTAAATCGAAATTCTATTTTAGGAAATATTTAAATTAGTGAATTTATTTGAAGTACTCGCCTAATATTTAGACGAGTACTTTGAATCGAATCAAGAGTTATAGACATTTTAAATAAATAGGTTAAGAATTTTGGTAGGTATAAACATAGTTGGGACCTAGGAAAAGAAAATATGCTACTCGAAGTACTAGTACTGCGCAGACGAAATCGCGGGCAGAAGCTAGTTATAAATACATTTGAAACACACACATTTTAAACAGGATATATTCGTTCAAAAAAAACTTATCGGGTGTGCCTCTTAATAAGAGCTTTATTTAATAAGAGATTTAGAGTTTTTACATGTTTGAGGGGGAGGGGCATTCGAAAAGCCCATTCATATCAATGTTTGTCCAAATACACTACTTTATTCGTGATGAATTAAAGTACAATAATACAACAAAGAATATTTAAAAAAACACCTCCGGGCATAATTTCCATTCAGTGTTTTATTGCCAGATTTAAAAATGTCCAATTGCCAGATTTAAAAATGTAAATGGAGACATAATTGTATTTTTTGTTATTTGACGCGACAGTTTAAACTAAATAGTATTAAATAATTCTGTAGTCGAGTAGGTAGTAGGAAGGTTTGATATGAAAAACAACCCCATGTTTCATAGTCCAGTTTGTTTGTTAGCTAGACTTAAGCGTTACGTATGTAATAATAATAATTGGATGACTTGTATAGCGCCGTTTTTGTTAAAAATCACCTCAAGGGCGCTGTGTATGTAATTATGTTGTCTTCAATACACACTTAGTACTTTTTATGTTTACTTAGTTGATACCCGGCATGCGTTGCATTGCTACTTAAATAAATAAATTGTTTCCCCCTTCGTGTTATTTCCCATTCGTCTCCGTTCCTTTTCCGCCTCCTCCTCCTCTTCCCCTCCCACGTCCCCTTCCCCTCCTGCATTCCTTTTCACCTTCCCCGTATCACCAATCTGTTATATTTCTAAATAAATAAAGAAAATGATGAAAAGTGGTGAGATCAAAATGAAATTGGAATTTAGGAAGAGTGAATAATTCTTGTTTATTAGTAACTAGAACCCGGCGCGTTCCCGAAATATATCGAAATCAGTTGTAGCTAGTGGTATTCCTCTTATTATGTAGGTCAAGTGTGCAAAATTTCATCAGGATGTATCAAAATTCTGCTTTAAAAATTTTAAGATCATCGGCGAAAAAAGTATAATCACATTTTAATTTCGAGCTAAGGTCATTTATGAATATAAGAAAAAGCAAGGGGCCAAGATTTGAACCCTGTGGTACACCAGAAGTTACAACTATAGGGGATGATTTGTATGCATTAATAAGAACTAATTGAGTTCTGTTATACAAATATGATTTCACCCAGCGAAAAAGCTCTCCATGTATTCCTATTTGTTCAAGTTTTTTTAGTAAGATAAAGTGGTTTACTTTATCAAAAGCTTTTTGGAAATCAGTACAAATTGCATCTACTTGTAATCTTTCATTAAAATAATTACACACATAAGTACAAAATTCCAAAAGATTTGAGTTGATAGATCTATGAGGAACAAATCCATGTTGCCTAGTGCAGAGAAGGGGCTTAAAATGTGAAAAAATATTTTTATATATCAGAGATTCAAAAACCTTAGCAAAACAGGATAGTATGCTGATTGGTAATATTTTTTTTATCAAAGATTGGTCTCCCGATTTTAATACTGGTACCACATATGCTTCTTTCCACAGATCAGGAAAAGTTCCCGTGGTTAGGAATGCAGGTGTTGGTCAAGTGTGCAAAATTTCATCAGGATGTATCAAAATTCTGCTTTGGGGTGGGAAAAGGAGATGGGTGTAGTTTTAAAATCTAATGCAAAATTTAAAATCCAAAGTTTCTAAATCTTATACAGACAGTCATCTTCCTCTTGTTTAGAATTAAGTGAGAAAAATGTCCAATCTCGGAAAAAAATAGACTTTTTTATATTACACATACAGGATGATAAAGGACGTATTTGACTTTATTTATTTATTTACATTGGGTTTTTACAGATGTTCGCGCTTACGTAAGAACAATCCAGTTTAAAAAAACTCAGTTATTGTACAAAAAGGGACATACAATTACAAATACATACATTAAAATACAGATAGAACAATAAGAAAAATACAAAATTAAATAAAAGCTCACTCAAATAACACATATAACAATGAGAGGCAAGAGGCATAAGAAACACGAGAGGCATGCATAGACAGACAATTGACACAATATAATCAGTTACACAATTTTTTTAACAGCGCCAGAACTTTTTTTCTGAATCTGTACAAATTATCGACGAAAATATCTACTTCAGCACACTCTATCTTGTTATATTGTCGACACACTTGTCATATTATCGATACAACTTGGTCAGAGGGCTAAAGTAGGCGATATTATTAAACTTATTATTTATCACTTACCAGTGGTTCCTGACATTATTTGGAGGCCAGGCACCTTCCTATTGGGACTTTTAATCACATTAGGAGGAGTCCGGTCGACGAGAAATTTTAACAATAGATACTTTACTAAGCTGTCGCTGTCACTTTTTTTCTTCCCCGAATAATGAGCGAAAGGGACACTGCACCTCAGGCTGATAATACCTAAATAGAATCATCAAAATCGAGGTTTTATATTCCTCACTTTCTTCCTTCAAATCTGGACCGATTTTCCGATTTTTTTACCAAATATTTTACAAGAAAATACCCTACGTCTGTACCTTTCGCTTTTTTTTAAAATTCATTGTCTCGTTTGTATACTGAAAGTTTGTTGATGGCGTTCAAACTAGGCGATTTTAACGATTTTTAGAGAGTCCTATGTATTTTGAATGTACAACATGTTATATAATCGCTTTAATTAAAAAAATTGCCACATTTTGGCAACAAAGCAATCCGTTGTTGTGAAAATAGTGCCATATTATGGCAAAAAGCGTTCGAGTGGTTAAAAAAAGATTTGTTTTTTAAATTTTTTTGCACGTGTTTCTTGTGAAGAAAAAATAACACTCGGACCACTGCCGGTACAAAAACTTCATAAACACAAATTTACATACAAGTGTCTAAATGCACTATAGATAATAATTACAAAATATAATGCACTTCCCGAGCGTGTAAAATTACTTACAAAAATAATTTATCTGTCCTCCATTTCGCCTCACAAAGAAGCTCTGTGAGGGCTTTAATTAAAGCTATTACCACTCTGAACCTGATTCGCGATGTGAAATGAGGTTTTACGATACTTGCATATCACGTGGGCGAGCGAACACTTTTACAAAGAAAAACAGGCCGGCGTTGTGGTCCCACATGACTTTCTAATAAAAAATTGGGCTTTTGAAGAAGAACTGAAAATATTGTATTGCCTTAATTATAAATATTTATTATACACAGTAGACCCGTGAAATCAGGGGATATATAGTTTTTAATAAAAAAAAAATATATATATAAAAAAACAGATAGGAAAGATAATTTAAAAAGAAAAAAAACAAAAATGAGAAAAACACGGATAAAGGCAGCTAATTCACAAGACAAAATAAAATAATAACACGAGAATACGACGGCATCTAAACTATTTATCGGGGATAAACCAAATTTTGTTTGTTTAATTAAAAAAGATTTGTACAGAATATGAAAAAATATGCTCTAGATAAACTGACGCTTTTCCTACCTTCTCTATTTATTGGAATTAAAATAAAATTATTAATTACGTTAAAGTTATATTATATATATTTTTATTGGGTACAAAAGGATACATAAATTACAAATATATATTTTTTCCAGTGATTAATTACATAATATATGTATTTGATGTACCTCCATAAATAAGCAGGGCTTTTGTGTATGGGGGCTGTTATTACATTGGTTTTATTTGACATGATTCAGTTTAAGTTTTCAGTATAATTTTTAAGGTGAGTTTTAAATTCTTTTATGTGAGTCATCTTTCTATTTTTTTCTGGTAATGAATTAAAAAATTTATTCTGAGATATTTATGATTTAACTGTATTATTGTTTTTTTACATTTTGGAGTAGGAATTATTGAAGTTTGTCTAAGATTTCTGTTATTTTTAAATGGTGCAGCTTTATTTTGAATATTATCTTTATAAATTTGTAATGCGCTTAATTTTCCGACCTTAAATTGTTTGAATAAGAGTTCTGACGAATATGTATAGGGTTTTTTTTAAATGGTTTTTGTTATTAATTTTTGTAATTTGTAAATTATTTGTGTTTGATTTGTATACGTACCGCACCATACTGATGCCGTATTATATAATTGATTGACAGAAAGCAAAGTATGTGGTTCTAAATAATTTTTCGTTTAAAATATATCTACGCTTATATCTTTAATATATAAGCGTAAAGTACTAAATTATTTGGATACGTTTTTAGATTTTCACGGCCAAAAGCATTTTCGTTGTTTGTTTTTGGGGTAAAGCTAACGGCACGGTATCGCTTCCAACTAAATAAGCATACACTTAACACTACAAATTCACATCGACGGATCTGCCGGATCTGCCCTGATGATGGACACTGCAACGCTGTCCGAAACGTCGGCTAAAGAAGGAGGTAGCACAACACGGCATAACACCCCAAAAACAAACAACGAAAAAAAACTAAATTATTTGTTTGTTCATTACATAAATATGAAGTTATATAAGAAACAACTTTAAAAAAATACGCCTTTATTGCTAAGGTTATTTTCTACTATTTCCATTGATTTACTTTATTTTCATTCCTGTAAAATTATTCATGAAAAAAATAAAAACAACTTTGGCGTTACTTTCCTCGTGCAAATAATACCAAAAACACGCGGAGTGCTAAAAGGGTAAGAAGTCAAATATTTATGGCATTTATATAACTCTTAACTCTGGCTTCGATGGAGCCCTTGTACCTGAGCTGGTCACCAAGCATAACAATAGAGGGCCTGTATGAAAAAATTGCTTCCGTTGAAGGAGACTAGCTATAGAATTCTAGCCTTTGGGTCTATTTCAGGTGTGAATCTTTACTTTCCTAATGAACGTCAAAATAAATAGAAAGCCAAAATGTGAAAAAAAAGGAATCACACAGAGAGCGGGCATCGTGCATCAGTGCGGTACGTAAAAAAACTTCTCGTCCACCGTTCCTGAGCCGCGAGGCCCTAATATGCCTTTTCCATGGGGGGATAGAATCCAAAATTAAAATGATAAAAGTGCACACAGAGCCCACCCCGCGCCGAAAATACCAAAATAAACGAAAAAGACCGAAAAAGGGTGAAAAAAGAAATCCCCCCTTCTCCCTCTTCCCACCACCCACCCACCTCCACGGCGCGCCACTGGCGAGAGAAAACGAGATGGATGTATGGAATGGACCACTTGCATTGTAATTTTATTATTCTGAATTTGTAATGCGTTTAACATATTATTATAACACACTAACTGGTTGGGCATTTACACAGCTACACTTACATACATACATCTATACAAAACTATACACATACATGAACTGCTGTACTTGTAGCTAGTATTGTCACATTTCCTTCCTACCCTTCCCTATAAACCTGTCACTTTTTCCTGTTACCCACATCAGTCCATAATCGACCATCAACCTGTGAACATCAACATTATTTATCGCATCCGCATTTTTTCGCTATTGACCGCCGCAGAGAAGAAAGTACAAGTCCCGCAGTGAGTAATTCTCTCCTTTTCCTTGTGTGATTACCTTCTACTTGTGCAGTGGTTCAAACACATAACATACACATTTCAAGGTCCTTCGTTCAAAAAAACTACACAAAACACGCATCATTCATGGTCCAAAACGAGCCGGAGATATATAACTCTTATTTCAATATCTCTTATAAACTTTCAGAGTGTATTACGCTCACCCGCAATTTAAATTTTTTCTACCCGCATTGTATATTGTTCATAGACCTCGTGTCTTTACTAATAATTTGTTATTTTGTTTAATCTACTCCCAGTACTGGATAGATCAATTGAAATAATAACTTTGTTATTCCGCAAACATTAATTTTAAATTTAATTCAGTGTTGTTAACCCCTCACGGTTGTCGGGGTCAAAGATAACCCCACTGAGTACTGCGCGCAAATTGAATATTAATTAAATTATTTTATTATAAATATTATAAGCATATTCTTGGTCTGTATTATTGTTACATTTAATAAATAATCGGAACAAAAAAATGTCTACCGCACCGTCTGGTTCGTCGTCACGGGATGACAGACGTTTAAAACGTTTAAATGCCAAACTAGCTTCAAGTTTTGCGACATTACAGTCAGTCTTTGACAAAATTAAGAAATCTTCCGATAGCGCTACAAATCGTCAAGCATTTTTATCGGGCGCTGGCACCGTAGAGAGAATCCGTTCGGAGTTTATTACTATTCTAGACGAGAAAGTCGACTGCGAACTGGAAATCAATCCTCAAGCGGTCGCCGAGTACGCTCAACTGAACGCATTTGAGGAAATGTACGGTGTCATTAAATTTACCGAGTCAAGCATGCTGTCAAATTCAGTAGAGAAACCGCACCGTCAAATCAAATTACCACCTTTTGAAATTGCATGTTTTGACGGAAATTTGGAAAATTGGCCTCTGTTTTATGAAACCTGTGTCTCCGTTATTCATTTAAATAGTTCATTAGACAACACTGAAAAGATGCAATATCTCATGTCCAAGTTAACGGGAAAGGCATTGACTATTTGTAAGACGATCACACCCACTGGTACAAATTACCAGGTGATCTGGAACGCTTTATGTAATAAATATAACGATCATCGCGTACTCCCAGAATCATACTTTGACCGGTTATTGAAAATGCCTGTGGTTAACTCGGTCACTCCCACTTCCTTAGAAAATTTTGCAGATACGTATGCGACAAACATTGCCGCGCTGAAACAGTTGCAAATCAAGGATCTCGCAGAATTTATGTTGCTACATCTGGGTCTTAAACGCCTTGATATAGAGACAGTAAAAGCTTTCGAATCTTCTATTCGAGACAATGAAAGCTTTCCGTCGAGCTCAGAATTAATAGAATTCGTAAGAGGACAGCAAAGGATACTTACTCGTGCGCAAGTTACGCCAGCAACATCCAGCCGCCTCGGTTCAAATATTAATATTTCTGCTAAACCGCAAAGGACAAATTCCGCAAAGACATTTATGAATGTCGAGAAAAGTGACAATCGCTCCATTGACATTTGTTTTTGTTGTCAAAAGGGATCACACCTTTTATATCAATGTTCTAAATTTATTAGTCTAGAACCACGCAATCGATTTAATTTCATTAAGTCATCCAATACGCAAGTTTGTGTAAATTGCCTCAGTACTAGGCACAACACGAAATCATGCAAATCAAAGAGTACGTGTAAATCATGCGCTCTTAATCACCATACCTTATTGCATTTCAAGCAAACTAATACGCGAAAACCACAGTCAGACCCAATACCGTCTTCCGCGTCACAAGCAGGTACCGATAATAATAATTCAAATTCTCCGAATCCAGTATCGCTGTGTGTGACAAACACAAACTCTTGTGCTAATTCTACGGTACTTCTGGGAACCGCCATCTGTTTAACTCGAGATCTTAAGGGACAGGTTCAATCTATCCGTGCGCTAATCGATAGCGGCTCCCAAAGGGACATTATTACGCGTAAATGCTGTTCACGTTTGAATCTTACGGTACAATCATCTCCCAGCACTTACGTCACGGGAATAGGTGATGTAAGAAATCTAACAAAGGGAATGACTTGTCTCAAACTGTTCTCCCATTATAACGATGCTCACTCGTATACTATTCAACCGTACGTGGTAGAAAATATCACTAATGAACTGCCTACCGTTAACATAAACCGCGCCTCATTATCATATCTCGACAATTTACCCTTAGCAGACAAAACTTTCTGTACGCCTGGTGAGATTGATATTATTTTGGGATGTGACATGTTTGCTCGCATTTTAAAGACCAACAAAATATCAGGTTCCCCTGGTCAGCCATTTGCTATTGAAACTACTTTAGGGTATTTAATCTTAGGCACTGCTCCGACGATGATTGAAACCCCAAGTAACTACGTCACGCAATCATTTTGTACGTTCGCTGAAAATGAGGATTTTTGTCTTTCACGATTCTTTGAATTGGAAGATATTCCAGATGAGAAGTTTTTAACGCCTGATGAACAAGAATGTGAGAACCAATTCAAGCTCACCACTTCTCGTGACACGACAGGTCGTTATATCGTCGCGTTGCCGTTTCGAAAAAGTCCATCTGTCCTTGGCGCGTCGTTGCCGACAGCCGAGCAGAGGTACCGATCTCTCGAACGCCGCTTAAAATCCCAACCCGCCATAAAAGTAGAATATGACAAAATATTGCGCGAATACCTTCAGAAAGGGTACATTTCCCCGGTCGACAATTCTGATTTACCGCATTACGTAATCCCGCATCATATCGTAGTTCGCGAGGATAAACTGACTACTAAAATTCGCATGGTGCTGGACGCGAGTATGAAATCCGATTCTGGTTACTCGCTTAATGATATTCTACACACCGGTAAGAATTTACAAGGTGACTTGTTTCGCATTATCCTCAATTTCCGATTATTCCCCATAGCTATAACCGCTGACATAAAACAAATGTATCTACAAATTGTAGTGCAAGAAGAATGCCGTCGTTTTCAGCGCATGCTGTACAGATTTAACGATAGTGACCCTTTGCAATTGTTTGAATTTAATCGCGTCACTTTCGGCATGTCTTGTAGTCCATTCTTGGCAATGCGTACATTGCGCCAACTTGCGTCGCATGAACAACCTCGTTTCCCACTTGCTGCAAACCTGGTAGAAAAAGGCTCATTCTACATGGACGATTTTGTCACCAGTTGCTCGTCGGTCGAGGAAGCTACCGAGTTGTCTACGGAATTGATACAACTATTTGCCGCGGGAGGATTTGATCTTGTAAAATTCTCTAGTAATACTCCAAACTTTTTGTCCACAATTCCTTCAGATCGTCGTGTCAAGGAACATGAGGAATTTAATCCCGATGAAAACCTAAAAATACTGGGGCTTCATTGGATACCCGCTTCTGATAATTTTATATTTGTTGTAAACGCTAACGAAAGAACTTGCACCAAACGAAACATCCTATCGACGATTGCTCGTCTTTGGGATTTGATGGGTTTCGTCGCACCGGTTGTTTTATTAGCTAAGCTTATAATTAAATCTCTATGGGAGTACAACCTGGATTGGGACGATACTCCTCCTGACACCGTGGTCACGCTTTGGCGCCAGTTTGAAAAGGAATTGCCATTATTGCAATCTATTAGAATTCCTCGCTTTTTAGGTGTTGAATACCAATGTGTATTAACACTCATCGGATTTTCTGACGCAAGCGAACGCGCATTTGGAGGTGTTGTATACTTACACGTTTACTGTCCGAATACTAATAAAATCACAATTAGCTTATTATGCGCCAAATCCAAGTTCGCTCCTGCGAAGGCGATTTCACTTGCACGTCTAGAATTATGTGGAGCGCTGGTACTTGCGCGATTAATGCGTACGGTCAGTAACACCTACGCATCAAATTCGATAGTTCATACGACTTTAGCCTTTTGTGACAGCACGGTTGCGCTAGCATGGATAAATTCACCACCTGCTAGATGGCAGACATTCGTTGCCAACCGCGTATCACAAATACAAGATCATCTGCAGGCTGAATGCTTCCATCATATAAAAGGTAAAGACAATCCCGCTGACTGCCTGTCGCGCGGTCTAACCCCCGCTCAGCTAATAGACCATCCATTATGGTTTAACGGCCCCGCATTTGCTCAGTTACCTAAAAGTGATTGGCCTCTACAACGTTTTGATTCAAAATCTGTATCTGAACCACCCGAACTGAAAACAAAAATTTTGATGGCAGTTCAAAACAATAACCGCCTCAAAACGATTGCACCACCGTTATTATGCGCACTAGCTTCTCGTGTCAATTCTTGGCCGAAATTAATTCGAATTGTAATTTTTATTTTTCGTTTCATTAAGAAACTACCGCGAACATTCGAATTAAGTCATACTGCCGTTGCAGAACTCGCTGTTATAAAATCGGTACAGCAAGAACATTTTTCCGAAGATATGAAGGCAATGACTGACAGGAAGAAACTTCGGCGCGCTATTGCAAAATTGAATCCGTTTCTTCATGAGGGTATTCTAAGGGTAGGAGGCAGGTTGAAAAACGCTGAATTAGAATTTGACAGTCGGCATCCTATTCTTTTACCCCCACGTGCTCATGTAGTCAATTTAATAATAGATTACTATCATATCAAGAACTTACATACAGGTCCTACCTTACTCATGTCTTTGCTAAGACAAAGGTTCTGGATTCTTTCCTCGCGTAATCTGGTTAGGAAGCGCGTGCATCAGTGCAATACGTGCTTCAAGATTAATCCCAAACCGCAATTCCCAATAATGGGAGATTTACCCTCATGCCGCGTCCGCGAAGCCAAAGCTTTTCTACACACAGGTGTTGACTACGCGGGCCCGCTTCAAATAATCCCTTATAGACGTCGGGGTGTTCGAAGTCAAAAGGCGTACATTTGCCTTTTTATTTGCTTGGTGACCCGTGCTGTTCATATCGAACTCGCTTCAGATCTTTCCACTGAAGTCTTCCTTAATGCTTTCAAACGCTTTTTATCACGTCGTGGTCTTGTGAGCGTTATGTACTCTGATAACGGAACGAACTTTGTGGGCGCTAAGTCCCAGTTAAGATCTCTATTCGAACTTATAAAGTCACCAAATTTTAAGAATGAACTCTCAGATAATCTACGGGAAAACCGCATCGAATGGAAAATGAATCCTCCTCAATCTCCACACTTTGGTGGAATCTGGGAAAGTAATATAAAGTGTGTGAAGAGTTACTTGAATAAAATGGTGGGTACATGTCTACTCACGTATGAAGAGATGCAAACGGTGCTTTCTCAAATAGAAGCACTTCTAAACTCACGTCCGCTGTCCGTACTGAGCGTAACTGATGTCTCAGCTCCGTTGCCTCTTACTCCTGCACATTTTTTAACTCTTACTCCGTTAAAATCTCTACCCGCTGCTGACTTAACCAACGAGTCAGTAAACTTGTTGCAACGGAAGCATCTCGTGGATCATCTCGTCCAGACTTTCTGGAATCGTTGGCGTATGGAGTACCTAAATACTTTACAATCTCGTCAAAAATGGAACACGAGCGCCAATCCGGTAACTACAGGCACTGTCGTAATCATCAAGTGTGACAACATCGCGCCTCTTCAATGGCCCATCGGCATAATAGTCAATGTTTATCCCGGTGTAGACGGAGTGATTCGCGTTGCCGACGTTAAAACAAACACCGGTACATACCGCAGGGCAGTGGTTAAACTTTGCCCTTTACCTTCGCAATAACATAGTCCGTTGACTTGGCCATCAGATATTGCATCTATGGCCCTTCTTTTAGCTTTAACTTTCACCAATTTTTAAATTTTGTTTATAAAGTGATTAGTACTACACTCTTAAGGTTTATGGAAGTGGATTCGTTCATCCCCTTCCAGGCGGGGGGCATGGTTGGGCATTTACACAGCTACACTTACATACATACATCTATACAAAACTATACACATACATGAACTGCTGTACTTGTAGCTAGTATTGTCACATTTCCTTCCTACCCTTCCCTATAAACCTGTCACTTTTTCCTGTTACCCACATCAGTCCATAATCGACCATCAACCTGTGAACATCAACATTATTTATCGCATCCGCATTTTTTCGCTATTGACCGCCGCAGAGAAGAAAGTACAAGTCCCGCAGTGAGTAATTCTCTCCTTTTCCTTGTGTGATTACCTTCTACTTGTGCAGTGGTTCAAACACATAACATACACATTTCAAGGTCCTTCGTTCAAAAAAACTACACAAAACACGCATCACTAACGAATACCCGGCATGCGTTGAATGCCATCGAAAAAATGCAGTTTCATTCAATTTCAATTAAATTAAATTTCAATTTCATTGCCGGCAACCCGGGCGTTTATTAAGGTAATATAATATTTTATAACAAGTAAGTTACCCGCCTCACTAGACGTCGTCTGTTCTGAGACGGGTAATAATTAGAACATTAAAAAAGATAAAAGGTGTACAGGAAAATAGTCAGAAAATAAACAGAATAGACAGAAAATAAACAGAAAAAAGTGTAATAATTAGAACATTAAAAAAGATAAAAACAGGAAATAGTCAGAAAATAAACATGAAAATACAAGTTGCAAGAATAATAAATCAATAAGAACAAAGAATAAATCTCTATAATTGGAAATAAAACATGTGTAAATAAAGGATGAGAAATTATCGATTAGGAAGAGATTAGCATTAACTTGGTGATGCATTTCAATTTTGTTTATTGAAGTGCTTTAGGATATACAATATGTTTTGTTTTTTTTTCCGTCTGGTGCGTACAAAAATAAATCAAAATGTTTGCGACGAGCAGCTATCCGTTTGAGAAGCATGGGTTTCTAAATTTACCCCCTGCTATCCACTACTGGTACTGAGTTCCCCGTCCACCTTCCCCGCCTTCCTCCTTCCCTTCTCTTCGTTCCCCTCATCTTCTCCCTCTTCCCGGTTTCTGATTCCTCGCCCGCCTCTTCTCCCTGCCGATAAAATATATGAAATACAAACGTTTTTCAAATAAGTCGCGTGCCACATATTGCAAAATTTATACGAATTTCATAACGCTATTATATATATAAACCTTTGAGGGCATGCTCCCGTAAATCACCAAAGTTTCATCGCAATCGGTAGAATGGGTTAGGTACCGCCTAAGGGACAAACAAAGAAACATTCATTTTTATATATTAAAATTTAAGACACATTCATCACATATTTAACACTTTAATCGAATTTTGAAATAAGCGCCTATTTTCGAAGAATACATCATTTTTTAATATTGATAAATATTTTTATAGGACCTCACAGAAAGGCGGTCTTTGTTCAAAATTGAACAGCATTGGAACAAGCGCATTGCAATCTTAAGAGCACAAACGTCAGTTAGGTATGCTGTCGTTGTTCTACCGTTATTACAATAGAAGATGCTCCGAGGAACTTGCGTCATTGATCCCATCTAATCTCCTTCCCATCCCCACTTCGTTCTGCCTCACAACATACCCCAACTGGGTAAACTATAGTCTCAATGGCTTCAGGCGGGAGCAGTTGGGACTCTTATATAAATGTTTAATTTATCGTTTAGTCCCATTCTAGATATGTTTCCAATAAACCGCTCTGTTATTGCTGGAATTCCCACAATTACCCCCCTCCCCCTTTGACCTCCCACTACACCTAAATGTTTGGTATATATCTATCAATATTTTGTATCATAGGTTAGTTTTAATATTCTCCCGAGGAAGGAAGGGTTCTTCCGAAACCGGTAGAGTGTAATTAAAATTTAAAGTGGTCAAAAACAAATTTATATATTTTATTGTGTTTCATTTTTAAGTTTATGTTAATTTAGAGCTTTGGGATTGTGAGGCTGAAGGGGTGCCAGAGTTCAACTCAGAGACAACTCACTGGTTCCAGACGGAAGCAGTTGGGACCCTTGTGCGGTATGCATATAAAAATGCATGCAGGTGGCTCATTTGGTATGACGCGGGAAAGAAACGGCAACACGCAGCGCGACCATCCAAAAGAGACAAAGTAAAAAATATTAACATGCCGAATCCTCTCTCATCGGTCATACGGCAAAAAGAAGTGAAATAAAACTGGACCCCGCTTTTATGCCATTCGAGTACGCTACTGCACACGAACGGTGTTCGGGTAAAATGTGTATGTAGTAAAAAAGATTTTTTTTAAACCATTGGGGGTAATTTTGTAATCGAAGGACCTTTTGTACGTGTAATGAAATCACTGCACAAGGAGAAAATATGCAAATAAAGGTAAAGGAAAGGAAATAACCACTGGAGCGACAGAGCAATTTAAAACTTTTTTCTCGGATTGCTAAAGGATTTTTTTCCACCCACAGTAAAATAATCATACCTCCAAATTTGAATATGGAGACATACAAACTGATTATAGTTCTAGATAGCCAATGAATTCACCTATCTATTGTCTATCATAACATATTCGTAGGATTTATAAAAAATATTATTAAATCGTAAACTTTAAAATATTTTAAATAATCTAGAGAATATTTATTTTGTTATATTTTGAATGTAATATATATTATGTAGTCGTTTTAATAAAAAATAAAAAAAATTGACATATTTTGGCAACAAAGCAATCCGTGGTAGTGGAAATAGTGTCATATTGTGCCAAAAAGCGCTCGAGTGGATAAATGACTTAATGCGGAACACTTTCTTCTATTGAGGTGGTTTATAATAATCTTGTCATTTTTTCTTTACCCACAATCAGTCACAAATTGATCCTCACCGCATAAATATCTCCGCTTTAATATTCCGTAATTTGCTCTCTACCGGTGTAAATTCACCGCCACTAAAGAAAGTAACCCAACTCTTTTACAAATATTCCGCTAAAAATACAGTGTAATACAGGCTGTTAAGGACTTGACTTGACTTACTTTAACAAGTGATTCCTGACATTATTTGGATTAAAAAATGTAAAATAAAATTTTGGTCTCCGTATATAGAATTTTTTGTAATTAATAAAATTAATTACAAACATCGAAATGTCAACTCTAGATATGACCCCAACTTATGATTAATTTTATAACCAAATTGCTTTGCATCGAAAGGATAGGTACACTTTATATCCAAAATGACCCTGGTAAAATAATTACATCTTGGCGATTCTTTCAAGGAAAAAGAAACAATCCCGTCACTACAAATGCAACTACTATTGTTCTCAAAATTTGTCTTGACAGAATCGCCATTGTTTATTGTTTATTGTTTCTTCTTCACATTTTAGTTTTCAGTTTACAATACAATTTTTAACCTCACTAGGACAAGCCTGTGTTGAGGTTAACAATTATTTACAAAGTAACAAAATAACACTTTCCATTGTAAGAATATGTACTAAAACACAATTTGGCTGTTCTGAAACGGGAATCCTTCCCAGTTGGACAGACAAAGGATCATCTTGTATTGTATGTTTGTATTATATAAATAAAATAAATAAATAAATAAACTTAATATCTTGGAAAAGAATTGGTCCCCGCAGACCAACAAAACATAACAAACAATACTTCTTGCGATCTTTTTACTACGAAATAATTCACTATCTTTTTATTAAAAAATCTTTTTGTCACCCAATTTTTGGATTTGGTGTTATTTTTAACATCCACATGCCCTGTCTAGACTTCATTGGTCGATATTTCCTACAATTAATTAAATTTTTTAATAATATTTCATTTTACTTTTTTGAAATAGTTTTACACTTCTTCAAACACAACAAACTTAATGTGTGCATGGTTTTAATTAAAAATTAATAAAAACCTAGTTTAAACCACTTTAACAGTTTAAACATTATCACTAACTATAATATTATGTCGTAATATTGTTATTATAGGATTCCACCATATATGTCTATTGTCTTTGCTACGCTCGGGTCATATGATGTCGGTATCGACAAGTCCCGAAGATGGCCGAACGCAAAGGAGCAAGTCATTCCGTTTTCAAGAGCTCTTCAGATAGAATCTAGTAAGTAAAATGTATGTCCTCTTAAATTATATTTGTAATTGTACGTAAAGCAATAAAAATCACTGTGATGTTCAAAGAACCAAGCATTTCAATCTAATTATGTATATAAATAATTTTTTTAAGTTTTAATAATATTTCAAATATATCCTTATATTAGTCTAAATTCTAATGTTATTTAAATTAACTCAATAAATAATAATAAAAAAATAATAATAATTTAAAAAATCATGAATCAATAGGCGGTGCTTCATTTTACCACGATCCCACGTTTGAAACGTGGCTTTAAGTAACTTTTAGTCTGAAACGGATGGTGGCAAAAATTTTGATACGCATTCACCCTCACACGAGAGTGCGCTTATCCACACACTCACACACATACACAGACACCTGCAGCCTACACCCATTCACCCCCATGATCACCTCCCAACACCCACCTCCCACCACCCACCGACCCTCGCACGTCTGTATGAAGTCTAACATCTATTCTCTGTACTCGTAAAATTAGCAGTCAGTTCAGGTGAAATAATAATGGAAGATTTGGGATAGGTATTGGGAAAAGCTGGCATGGGTTGAGAGTATTTTTTAAAATATCATAATAGTTAAACCAGACCCCAAGAAATTCATAAAAAAACCATTAAAATTATCTCGTCGCCAAATTTACCTGAAAACATTTAAGATGCATTTCCAATCCTCCTTCGAATCCCTGCCCCGTGCACCTCGTCTAAAACTCGAATATATAATCCAAACACCTCAGTTCTCAATCTTAATAATGTTAGTATATACAATGAATTAGTTCGTAAATATCTTAAATCATTAGACCCTACCAAAGGCAGTGGGCCTGATGGTATACACCCTTATTTTTAAAGGATTGCGCTAGTGTTTTATGTTATCCACTAAGTCAACTGTTTAAAACATCATTTTCCCACAGGAATAGAAAAGTTAATGTGCCTACATACAAAAAAGGAGACAAGCACAATGTTGAAAATTACAGACCAATCTCTAAATTAAATGTAATGGGTAAACATTTTGAAAAAAAAAAATTGTTATCAATTTTCCTTGAATGACCACAAATTATTTCGAATCAACTATATATATCATAAACTAATCTACGTGAGTTTGTCGACTCAGTCTTTGTTTGCTATGGATAATGGATATCAAGTTGGTGTAGTCTACACGGACTACTCCAATGCCTTTGATAAAATCCCACACAGTATCTTAATTGAGAAAGTCGAAGCAATGGGTATACACGATGACCTCCATTCGTTGCATACAGGCTGTAACTGTATAAGGGTTATGCTCTAGTTTCATCCTCGTAACTTCAAGAGTTCCCCAAGGTTCTCACCCTGGACCCCTCTTATTTAATATTTTTTTAGTGATGTTAACAAAACTATCCATAACTCTCAGCTGTACCTACCTGCATGAGGATGACAAAAATATTATCAAAATCATTAAATCTGAGATTGTATAGAGCTCCAGAATGATTTGGACTCTCTGGTTAATGTATATTGTCTAGAAAATCTACTTCTTTTGAATGCAGATAGATATAGCGTCATATCTAATTCTCGAAAGAAACACACAATATTATATCCCTACATAAATACTTTAAACAGGGTAAATGTAATAAGTGATCTTGGAGTTCGATTAGACACTAAGCTTCTTTTTCAATCCGACGTCTAGCATATCACGTCAAAGGTTTAGAAATCTTGGGAAATACTTAGAGAAAGTTTGGTTTTCAAAAATCCACAAACATTTAAGATTCTCTACATATCCTACGTCAGAACCCACCTAGAGTACGCTTCAACAGTGTGGAACCCTCATTGCTCTACATTGGATAACCAACACCTCTGCCTTAGGTCACCCCAAGTAGTTCGCTACGTTTGGTGACTTAGCAGGGGTGCCCGGGTTAATGGGGTTCATTATCTAGGTCTTGGCGGCGGATGATCTAGACACACTGAACCCCAGATTCCTACCCAACCCTCATACCCTTTTCCTTCCCAGAACTTCCTCTCCTTCCTTTCCTTAAAAATACCCTCCACACAGCATCCCCAAAGATGATATAGGCCCTGAGGGAAATTATTTTCCTCAGGGCCTCCTGTGTGGACCTAATGTAAAAAAAAAATATATATATATAAAGTTTATAAAGAGTTCAGAAAAAGTTTATGAAATATGTCTCTTATCAGATATGAAATTAAACAATTTTTTTCACTTTAGCATTAACAAAGAAAATTGATCTTAAATATGTCATGAATAAACAGTTGGAACATAATGCTCAATCACCATTAATATATCCATTATAATTCACTTAGAATAATTTTACTTCAGAGAGCAGTGGTGTAATTTAAGTATGTAATTAAAAATGTATAAACCCAAATATATGTAAAACCCTAATAACAATAATTACCATAGGGCTATCAACATTTGTTAATTAAGCCCTAAGCAACAAGGAGGGAATATCCCAACATTACCAAAATAAAATATTATTAGTGATCACAGACCTTTTCAATTATATAAATTCATATAGATTCATGTCAATTAAAAATAACCTTTTACTATGTATCATCATTCATAATTTTAATAATAAACTTTATAATTATCTGTATGTATCTTAACTTAACAAAATAACTGATAATACCTTAAATTAACAAAATAGAAACATTCATCATATAGAGACAGTGTTGTGCGCCCCTGCCTAAGTTTGTATAAATTCCGTAGCATAAGAATTTCAACTACCAGTCTGAAAATGTCCGTAGTAGGACGAAACCGGTCCTGGTGTAAATAAACAAGTGGAATAAAGTGAAAAAAATTGTTTAATTTCATATCTAATACAATGGAATTCCACCATGAATTAACAGTTAGAAAACTAGACTCATGTCTCTTATCGCTTGCGAAATGATGAAAACTATGTCCCCATAAACCTTAAATCTCTTTTTTTATAATTATTTTTAATTTAATTTGAATTAAATTTAATAATCTGCAAGTGTTTTAGTTTTTTATTATTGTGACAGTTATTTCGGCTTACAATACTTAAATCTCTTGATCAACGCCGAGACATCAGAGACCTATTAACGATCTATAAGATGCTATAAAATATTCATTTCAGATTTCCATTAAGAGTTACTCGATCTCCGGGTACATTTTATATTCCTCAGAGCAATACTAATTACCTTGAAAACGTATTTATACGAAGAAGTTGAGCACATTTAATAGATTATGCCCAAACATCGATGTGTTTAACACGAACCTTGCGAACTTCACAGCATTCGTAAAACAATAAAACTCGTTCGAATGTCATATGTTTAACCAAAAACTAAATATTTCGTTGATTTCTTTTTCTTTTTTTTATTAGTTCATCACGTTTCCTCTTTTCAGTTCGAATTTGAATAAAATCACTTCCTCAAAGATATCATTGATATCCATTAAATATTAAATGTAAACCTTGGAAATATTTCATAATAAATTTTTTGTAGATTGAAGTTGCAAAATTATTTATATTTGGTATATTGTTGTGTATTTTCTATTACGGTCTTGTCGTTAATTATGGAAGGTGTTGCCGAGTATGGAGTGAATACAAATCTTATACAGGGAATCGCGTATCTATATGAGGGAAACGTTGCTTGCATTAGGGTAAACGGTGGTTTTACGGGATGGTTTGACATCATCAAAGGTATTAGGAAAGGCTGCGTTATGTCACCGTGGTTATTCAATCTATACATGGACAATTGTATGCAAGAATTGAAAGAGGCGAGATTGGGCGCGAAATTGAATAATCTGATAGTATGTTGCCTGATGATGCGGTGCTGATTGCTAACAGTATAGACGATCTGCACTCTCTAGTATCTAGGATGAAGGTGTTATCAAATATTTGAGAAGTATGTTTACGAGAGATGGGAAGGCTGATAGGGATGAAGAAAGAAGGGTGAATGCAGGTAACTCCATTAATGGAGGATTGAACGCCGTTGGAGCCAACAAAAAGTTGTCCACAGAAGCGAAGCTAGCAGTCCACAATGGAGTATTGGTACCTACCCTGATGTATGGCAGAGAAGCATGGAACTGGCAGAGAAAGGATGAAAGTAGACTTAATGCTGTAGAAATGAGATCCCTGAGACGTATGTGTGGAAAACCATGTATGATCGTGTGAGGAATGTGGAGATCCGAAAATAATGCAAGGCTGATGTGAGCGTAATAAGTAAGATTAAGAAAGGGACGCTTAGATGGTTTGAGCATGTTGAGCGAATGAATGAAGAAAGGAGTGTAAAGAGAATTTATGACGCGAATGTGAATGGTAGAAGAAGCCGAGGACGCCCAAGAAAGACGTGGCACGATCAAGAGAATCAGATAATTGAGTCGGGCCATGTCAAGAGTCAGAATAATAGAAGAGTATGTATGAGAAGACGTATGAATGTGAATGAGGCAAGGAGTGTGTGCCAAGACCAAGGTGTTTGGCGGGCCGTCCTCTCTGCCTACCCCTGCGGGGAAACGGCGTTAACGGTTAGTTAGTTAGTTTAGACATAAATTATAACAATTATTATAAGCAATAATTATCAGCTTGAAACACTCATCTACATTGAAAAATTTTCCGAGAAAAGATACATGCCGCTGACGGGAATCGAACCCGTGTCCTTCTGATGTACGGTGAGGTGCTCTGATCCACTGAGCTATAACGGGTTACCTCTTACCGGCCAAATGATTCAATATATACTAGTGTTTCATTCAACAACTACCGCTTATAACATTTTTTTCACCTGCAAACAACCAACCTTATTGTTTTGGAAGATTTTTCAATGTGGATGAGTGTTTCAGGCTGATAATTATTGCTTATAATAATTGTTATCCTTTGTGCTATGCATAAAAATCTTGTCTTAAACATTTATTGTGACAGTTATTAAAAATAATTGACATAAATATATGTATCACTGTCATATAGGAATCTATGAAGACTGTTGAAATATTAGCTAAAGAAGGAGGAAGCGAAACACGGCATAATAACACAGACAATAATCAAGATCATTCCAGTCACATCAGTCAGCCATGATGATTTTAAAATTGCGGCAACGCTATTTCTACATCCCGCTGCATCCCTTACCGACAGTTTTATAATCTGAGCTCCAATTTCCCAGTGAAAGAAGTGATAATGCCAGCGGCACGGGCGGTCGGATTCAGATGACGTTATTGATGGGATTTCTGACCAGCACAGACGGACTGTATCAATCATAATATATGCAGAAGAGTTGATTAATTAAAAGTATTATAATGGAAAAGGGAGATGTATCGACCCGAATGAATATCAAAGCTTTTGCAGGTGGATATATTTTAGTAAAAGGAAATTTTAATGAACACCTTTGTACTTTCTAGTTATCTGAGAAACTGTCTATTTTTAAAATTTTTCGCTGTTCATTCAATGTAAATTGAATTATATTATTTTATTTCTTTTAAATTAACTGCACACAAAGGCCCAAAGGAGGAAAATAATTTCCCTCAGGTCCCTTGAGGGTGCTGTGTGGAGGGTATTTGTGGAAAGGAAGGGATGAACCTCTGTTTTGAAGACACCCATGGTGTAGGGGGAGGAAACACAGATTTCGGCAAATCTTTCCACAGCCGAGCTGTTGAACTCAAGAACGAGTGGTAGAAACAATCCGTTCTCAGGTGACAAATTTCAACTTTGGACAAATATTGGCAATTCGATCGGCATTTTGATCATTTCATAACGTTATGTATAATATGAAACAATTCGAAATAATTCAAAATTATACAAAATCATGTATTTTGGTTTGAAAATTTGATCGATTAGAAATATTATAGACTAGGCTCTGCCCGCGACTTCGTCTGCGAAGGATTAGTGTTTTGAGTAATCTATTTTCTTTTCCTAGGTCCCATCTACGTTTATACCAAAATTCTTAACCTATTTATTTAAAATACCTATGTATAAGTCTTGATTCGATTCACCGTATTAGGCTAGTACTTCAAATAAATGTACCAATTTAAATATTTTCAAAAATAGAATTTTGATAAAATACAATCATTGTTATGCAAAATGTCATTCTCAAATTTTGACATTTTCCGTCAAACAATTATTATTATTTTAATATTTTGAAAATAAATAGCTAGCTTTATAAATTATAGCCTATATGTTATTCTGATTTATGAGTTATATTAATGTAAAGTTTCATTAAAATTCATTCATTAAATTTTGCGTGAAAGAGTAACAAACATACATACATTCATACAAACTTTCGCATTTATAATATTAGTAAGAAAGGCTTATTGTCCGCGACTTCGTCCGCGCAGGTACTTCGAGTCTATTTTCTTTTCCTAGGTCCTTTCTATGTTTACACCAAAATACCTATTTATTTAAAATATCTATAATTCTTGATTCGATTCAAAGTATTAGGCGAGTACTTCAAATAAATTCACTCATTTAAATATTTTCTAAAATAGAATTTTGATTTAACAATCATTGTTTTTCAAAATGTCATTCTCAAATTTTGACATTTTCTATTAAACAATAATTATTATTTTCAATATATTGAAAATTAATAGCTAGCTTTATAAATAGAGCCTTTATGTTATTCTGATATATGAAAAATATTATTGTAATGTTTCCATTCCAATCCATTCAGTAGTTTTTGCGTGAAAGAGTAACAAACACACATACATCCATACAAACTTTCGCGTTTATAATATTAGTAAGAAGATAAGATTAGAGGTAAAGTCACAAGGAGGAAATGCATAATTGTTTTTTTTTTGGCAATACTACTTAGTCGATTTTCCGAAAATGAATAAAAAAGATAAGAAGAATCAGAGGTTGAAGTTTAATATATTTACAGTAATTTACTCGAGAATTTACCTACCTATATAAAAGCTTTACTAAACAGTCCTTTGAATCCTGCTAAAACTACGAACGCACAAAGAAAAATAATAAAAACGAAGTGTCTACCGTTTTAATCTAAAAACACCTTCCTCTGAACATATTCCTATACCCTCTGGGGCTCGGGGAAAGCAGTAAAAGCATCCCTAAAAATAAAGCAATCCATTTAATGAGTGTGGATGCGTCTAATAAAATGTCCAATTATCCCTGCCCCAAGAAGGGAGGGGTTTATTATTTCAAGTAACCACTCGTAATGTGTATGTTATACTGTAGAATTTATGTGGAAGAAGCACTGATATGTTTTTTGATAACACGCAAGAGTTCCGATCGCCGGAGCTAGTGTTATTACGGCATCCGTCAAGTAGTGAAATGATAAAGAACGCCTTTAAAATCTACGTGACTTGACATACGTGCTTTCCGCTAAAGATGTTTTGGACTGCAGCCTTCAGAGTGAAGTTTCTCCTTCTCAAAATATTTTTTATTCAGCTTTTTTGTGTGATATCCAAACTTCGATGGGATGACGAAAAGAAGAAGAAAAGATATTCATTTCACTTTAATTATTATTTTTTTATGTTTCACCTTACAAGAGCGTACCTTGTCAACTTGTTAACAATCTGTATTCTTACAAATTTCCCGCATCCCTGTGTACGTCGATTGCTGACTTTTTAAGGGAGAGGACGAGTGCTGACGGTTTCACCTCTTCCTCGCATTCGATAAATGCTGGCGTTCGACAGGGATCGGTTCTGTCTCCAACGTTATTTTTGTTGCACAGCAATGACCTTTTGACATGTGCACCAATTCATTGTTACGCGGATGACATTACAATTATTATGATAACTTATGATACATTTTTTTGACAAGGCCTCAAAGGGCACAAAAACTACAATGGTTCGGAGGGCTTTGAAGCAGAGAATGGACGTTTACCTAGGAAGTGTTTTCCCTTAAGGCAAGAATAACCTCGACAAATTGAATGTTTCAAAGATCCAATCAGGTTTGATTACGACTAAAAGTATTGAATTGAAAATCTAGTCTCCTTCAACGGAAGCAATCTTCCAAGCTCAGGTACGGGGGTTCCATCGAAACCAGAGTTAAGTTAGCCTCTCAGAAGCTGGGTACTCGACAGAGCCCGTAGATACTTTAATAGTACACAACTGCTAACCCTGTATAAATCGCAAGTGAAATTTTGATAAATTAAATAGAATAGGTTTCGAAAAAAATTTACTTTACGAAGGTTATTATGATGTTTCAAAATTGTTATTTTTCAGCCATTTTTTTTTACAGCCTTACGGTATTCATCATCCGGGCACATTACAAGGCCGCACAAATCATCAAACAATGAAATGAGGTTTTTTCATTATTTGCCTTAAAAAATTGGACGACTCAGTTAAAAAATCGTTGTGTTTTTAACCACAGGCAATCGCCGAATCTATTATTTTATTAATTCAAATAATTTTACTGACTTTTCGTGGTGAATCGCACCGAATTAATTCCCAGTAAAATTAAGTCATTTTCAATTTATTGGACGCAGATTTCATTGAATTCAATAAAGAACTAGATAATATTAATAAATCGAAACGAAACATGAAACAGAACAATTCACAAAAAAATAAAACGGTAATAGTCGCAACTGGGACTTGATCACGGGATTTCTTGTCTTGCCGGAATACAGCGTTTGTTTCATTTATTTATTTTTATTTTATTTTTACTACACAATTAATTAAGTATTCAACTTCTAATCCTGTATAAATCGCAAGTGCGCCCCACGGTTGACTTTGGCAGCCAACTCTGGTCTGGGGCCCCAAAATACCTAAAAAAATCCTTGACTCTGTGCAGAAAAGTCTCTGTAATATATTCTTTTATCTTAACAAACGGATTGCAAATCTTAGAGCACAAGCGTCAGGTGGGAATGCAGTCATTGTTTTACCGGTATTTCAATGGAAGACACTTCAAAGAACTAGCGTCATTGATCCCCTCGGCACCGGTGCATAGTCGGGGAACACGTAAGAACAACATATGTAGACTGTTGACATTTGTCTCATCTTTTACTTACTTTTATGTTTACTCCTTACTCTCCTCAAAAAGACCCTCCTCACAGCATCTTCAGAGGCGATATAGGCTCTGAGGGAAATTATTTTCATCAGAGCCTATATCTGTGTGGAGTTAATGTAAACAAAAAAAATTAATACTATATTATACTTTTGAAATTAGCTATCACTTTGTGGTTATCCATTTTATAATTAAATGAAACAATATAACTTACTTACAACCACTGATTTATTTAGTTAAACGCCGACCGGTTTCGGAACAACCGTTCCTTCTTCATATGTTTGCCCTGAAGAAGGAACGGTTGTTCCGAAACCGGTCGGCGTTTAACTAAAAAAATCAGTGGTTGTAAGTAAGTTATATTGTTTGATTTAATTATAATACCATATTCTTTACATTATTTATCATAAATTCAATTCCCAGCGATCTATTAGCAAGTACTTAAATCAACACAAAGAAAAGCATCAACGTTAGCTCCATCTATGAATGAAATTAATAGATACTCCAGCGCATCAAATGGTATAGGGGGTGCTCTAATAACAAGAGGTTATGCTAATAGGAGGGGATGGGGATGCTACCCTAATCGGACTATTAACGCGGGAAAGCCATTAGACATTAGACCCTCTCTGCTTATGAACTGTTTTACTGTTGGGAACACCCCTGCGATTTTATGCTGTCCTGGTAAAAATAAGTATAATATTGTTTTAAAAATTCTTTGGCATTTTTTTTTTTTGTATTTTTCATTGGTTAGATCCAAAGTTTTCTACTTTTTTGGCCCTGTGGGAAGCGAACGATGCAGCGATCTTGAATCGGAAACATTCCTATTGGCTCCTCACACGCCAATAGCGATCCTTCAACATTCTGTGTTATTTCACAATTAATTAATAAAAATAATATATACTACATTTGCGGCACGTTCCAGAGTGGAAGATACTGTCAGTATCGCCCTGGTGTAAGACCACCATTCAGAATTGAGACGTTGCTTAATAATGGCTTTAGCCGTGTTTAGTGACTAGATCTGAATAGCCAGGTACTTTCCTACCTTCCTCTTCCCCATCTCCTTCCCTTCCCCACTTTCCTTCAGCCTCACAACATACCCCAATTGGGGATGCCATAGTCTCACTGGCTCGAGACGGGAGCAGTTGGGACTCTTGTGAGGTATTCTCTATAAAAAGAAAAAAAAAAAAGAAAAAAAAAAGAAAAAAAAAAAAAAAAAAAAAAAAAATAAATAAAAAAAATATATTAATATATAAAAAAAAAAAAAAAAAAAAAAAATAAATAAATAAATAAAAAATAAAAAATAAAAAAATTCTCACCCTGACAAATTTAACGGAACCATTCTGTTCTAGATTGCCGAAGAAATAATAGCTTTGCAAATCGCTTTTTCTTCGCTCCCACTTTCATATACGAATTCATTATAAATAATAAATAATGGTGCGGATGTAATTGGATGTAGGTAAATTTCTTGAATAAACTTGTAAGTACAGTGTTAAATTCTTATGTTAATTTATACATAATCCATCCACCAACACATTACTCTGGTATATTTTTCTTCAACCCACCACCCTCTCCCCTTATTCCGGAGGTTGCGGGTTCAAATCCCGGCGTGGGCAAGTTAATTTTTTTTTTCTATATCTTAATCAGTAATTATTTCTAGACATTTTGTTTTGAAGAGTTTTATTTTACATCAATTTTTACTTAATTTTTATTTATCTACTACCGGTTTAAGTGAATTTTATTTGATTGAACCCATTCGTATGTGGAGCTACATACAAGCGACTCGAATTTCATGCGCAAAGCTCATTCGCCGCTCGTGTGTACCCGCTACTATTTTGCTAGTGTTCGTACACGATGCATCGTTAGAAAAATAGTATGGCGGGTACTCACGAGCGGCGTTCCTTGTAAGTAGCTCCATTTACGAATGAGCTTAGTTGTGTTATTTCACAATTAATTGATTAAATGTAATTTGTAGTATATTTGGGCTCTTTATTCCAGAATGAAAGATACTTTAAGTATCGCCTTGGTGTAAGACCACCATTCAGAATTGGAACGTTGTTTGAAATAGCTTTAGCCATGTTGGCTGACCAGATCTGAATAGCCAGGTCCTTCCCCTCCTTCCTCTTTCCCATCTGCTTCCTCACCGCACTACCTTCAGCCGATATTTTAAATCATATGGAGACGCCCAAAACATACATCTACCGACTCATCTATCTAGTGTGCCCATAAAGTCCATAGATATAAAATTGTGTAGAGCATCCCCCGACCTAATCCCCTGACAAATGTCACCCGCAATGAACACATTACAATATTTTGACGGCCCTAATAAAATGTAACTAGTTTATTTGGGGAATCAAGGGTAGTTAGGCTGGTATCAGGCTGTGGAGATCTTTAGGGTGAAGGGGCGGTTTTCTGTTTTAGGGGTGCGATTCTCAAAGGTTATATTATATAATTACTTAAGTCACACCATGAAATAATAATTCATGGCTCTTTCTTGTGAAGAATTAATTTTTTTTTTCAATCCTTAACTCCGCACGGGAGGCATACACACCACATGTCATCTTTGAAGATGCTACGTGGAGGGTATTTTTGAAGAGAGGAAGGTATGAAAATGGGACTTGAAGAGACCCATGTTGTAGGAAGGAGGAAACACAGAGGTCGGTACCTAAAGATGAAGCCTTGCGAAATAATGCAAAATCGTACAAAATCATGTGTTTTGGTTTAAAAATTTTGGATCACTTAGAAATATAAGAGATATTTTTATTAAATACTTCGAGTAGAACTTATCTTGATCTTGGAAATAATTGAGTGTTTTTTCAATATTCTTTTTTGTAAAGTCTAAAAAAAAATAAAGTATCAAGCCTTTAAAAAATACTTTGAAATGAAAAATGTCCTACTAATGAATTCGATTTCGGATAAAGTTTTTAATGTAGTAAATTATATTCCTTAAAAAATGATCGTATAGCATTTTAATATTTGTACCGGAATTTAACAAAATAAAACAAAACATTGCAATTTCGCGCTGTTATTATCGGAATGAATCAAAATGGGCGGCGTTCAACGAATTTCGAATGGCAACGCTGGATTTTACTTGCTTAAATTGGAGTTTTCATAATAATCCGCTAGGTGGTGTGATTGATGCGCCTGCGCATTGCTTTCACGCTGAAAAAAAATAGCGGCGTATGCGAACTCTACGAAAAAAAATCGGTCGCGAATGTGTGTGTGTGATTAAGATGATGTTTTAGTTAATGATTTCAATCTTTATGACTAATTCGCACTTATATTCATGTACTCAATATATTTACTATTAATTTGTGTTGTTTTTCGTTAGTTTAAGTCAAATTCTGACCCAAATATCGTGTGTTCTAAATTGAACTGTCAGAAAATGGTTCTATAGGTTATATTCAGAAATAATTTGCATGTTAAGATCTTTTATTATAAATTCTTGAAAGTGATGCTTTTTGGTGACTAAAATGTCTAATACATATTTTAGTAAATGTATCAAAGAAATGAATGTCTTAAGATGTGCAAGCAATGTATTCAAACGTGAGTTTTTTTATTGTAAATTTTTGGGAATGAAAAGCGAATTTCAAGATTTTTTAATTTTTTTTTATTGTGTGAAGGAGTAAATAGTGAGGTGACAGATTTATTTCAAAATCATTAAATGAAAGGACTGTGTTTTTTGAATTTTGAATTTTTTCAAATATTTCAATGTTTTAATAGAAAGTGTTTGGGGTAAGTAAGTTTTTTTTAAACTTGATGTTTGAAGCTTAAAATACTACAGTTTTTAAACACTTAAGAGTAGGTTATAGGGCAAACAGGTGATTTGCTGCAAAACGGCCCTCTAAAACAGCTGAATTACTACCTTTCGTATGTCATTGTCAGACTTGATATTTTTTGGTAACAAATAATGGACTATTATTTTTTAAACTGCTGAATTTTTTTTGTAATTGATGTAAGCATTCGACCATAAAAAATAAAATCATTGATACACCATACAACCCACTTTTCAAACTTCGATTTATGACTATCCCTATAAATAATGATTTTACACAATATCTTTAATTTAAAATATGTACGTAATACACATATCTGTCGAAGTACAGGTTCATATTGTCGTTATGATATCTGTTGATATTAAAAATTAAATAAATACTTCATTTTGGATCACATTATCTCATACTTGAGGGTTTTTGTTCATTACGGGCTGGAACCTCCCGAGGTCGAGAGTGAGGTTACGGGCTCCGTCTTTGACAGCACATATACTTCGAAAATGCCGTCAAAACGTTTTATAAATGGGTCCAAAAGAAGGATACCAACTCACTTAAAGCATTGGAATAATTTATAAAAGCTACAAAAACAATGAGTATAACAAATTATGTTATTTCATATAAATATTTCACTCGCATCTTTTCAAATGTCACAATACGCAATACGCATGCGTCTGTTCAGAACAGTCTGTTACTCAGTTCATGTTTCTTGAAAGCGCCCAAGCGAGAGTTCATTAAGTGTACGCGGTGTCTGGTAGTAAATCATTTATTTCTTCAATCTTTGCAAATTCACTTATATAATAATAATATTGTTAAATGAAACAAATTATTTTGTGTAAACCACTATAATCACATGTTGCGATAATTATATGGTATTTTTACGAGTTTACTTCGAATGTTTGAATTGGAAGGACGGCTGAGACGGAAATCGGTCGCCAAATTTCGATTTAGGCTATGAAATATAACATGAATACCAATATTCTTCTAATATATCAATTTGAAAGGCTGGCTGCGAAGATTTCGACCGCAAAATTTCGATTTATGCGGAAAAATATCGTATTTTTGCGAATTTATTTCGAATATCTGAATATGAAGGGCCGGAAATCGGCAGCGAAGATTTTATTTACGCGGAAAAATTACGTATTGGGAAGTATTTTTTCAAATATACGGCCGACCGTTGCAGTAAGCGGCTGCGAAAATTCGATTTTCACGGGAATAACGCCATCCGCTCACTGAGGCAACTGAAAACAGTCAACTGGCAACCGTCTTTGTATGACAATATGAAGGCCCGCACACTACACAATCACTCAAAAACTCGTTGTCAATGGTAACGCAAGCGGTGACTCATGACTCGCACTGCTGATTGCCTTGGCCGGCCATTGCTAGTTGCCAGCCGTCAGCTGATTGTTCTTCGTCTATGGTTAAACAAGCTTTTTGACCAATCAAGACATGGAAACCAGCCGGTTTTGGTTTGGTTTCAGTTGCCTCGTCAGCGGAGCGCCTAAGTCGTATTATTACGAATTTACTCCGAAGAACGTACCCGAATTTGAATTTTCGGACGAAGAACTCGATTTTCGGCGACTTTATGATTTTTTTTTCATAAAATTTTGATTTACGTGGGAATTTGTTAAATCGAAATTTGATTTTCGATGTCCCATGGATTTCGAATTAACTAGCTTCTACTGTAGTAATCATAATTATGAGTTCTAGAAAATATAGTTTAAAAGACAATAAAAGGCTGAATATTTAGAAGTGAAATAAAAAAAAAAAAACATTAAATCGACTTTGAATGTGAAGCACGAGTTTCCAAACGACGTTTATAAAATCAAACCAATGGCAATTTCCACTGGCAGTGCAATAACACATGTCGAATGTAGAGAAGGGACAAACGTGAGAAGGGACGGTTACTGCCACCTAGCGATGTAAAAATAAAGTCATTTTGACAGAAAATGGATTGTTCCAAGGCTATAACATGCGCTTAAGTATATTTTAGATATGAAAATCTTAAAGGTAATTAAATTTTGGTTCTAAAATGGTATTTGTTTTTACGACAAATTTTACTCAAAAAATAATAAATATATAGGACATCAAAAAAAAAAATTCGAAATTCGTTGAAAATTACAAATGGAACAAATATATACAACAGATAAACTACCCTCCTTGGCCGTGTAAGCAATGTACATATCTTTCCATGAACAATGTTTTGTCAGTTCTTAATTAGTAAGGATTCTTCATACACGGTTGTTTGACCATTGTAAAAAAATTTCAGAAAGTTTATTAGTAAGGCTGGTAAAATACGACGTTGTCAGATCAAAACCATATATTTTTTTTAGTAAGAATTTGAAAAACGAAATGTTCAGACTTTACACAACGTGCTACAGAAACACCGTTTAACGGCCGCGGAGTGTTTTTTTTAGTAAGGCTGTATGTGTATATCGTATCAGTTAACGCCCCATTGCGGTGGTAAATGGATGTTTCTAGACTCTACGTCACCCGGTTCTATGAAATCGATTTTGAATTTCCTTGTTATTATAATAAACAATGAGTAAGGTAAAGGTAGATACATACTGGATCGACGTTCGTACGCTACGCTACGCAAAACAATATCTGGACTACTCAGCAACTATAAATTTTATGAAGCATCTATTTCCATAAAAAAATATGTATCTTCCTTTACCTTACTCATAGTTTATTATAATAACAAGGAAATTTAAAATCGGTTTCCCGGAACCAAGCGATGCATGGTGCGATGCAAGCATACTGGGTCGACGTACATACGCTACGCAACGCATAACAATATCTGGACTACTTAGCAACCATACATTTTTTATGGAAAGAGATGCTTCAGAAAATGGAAAATATCTGGACTACTTAGCAACATACATTTTCTGTAGCAAACATCTCTTTAGTCCAGATATTGTTATGCCTAGCGTAGCGTACGTACATCGACCCAATATGTATCTACCTTTAATGTTTTTTACAGCCTTTACGAAATCAAACTGTGAAAAACAACTCTCAAATACCTTCTCCAATCTTTCCAAAAAAGTCTTCTCAAGTATTTTGAATCCCTCCCAAAAAGAGGCGGAGGTTCCGATTTGGAATCTTTCAAGGACTAGTGGATCACCACTCTTATTATATTTAAACTTATTGAACTCCTTTGTACAAATTTACATAATATTGAAACTACATAGCTACTTGTATTGTACGTGGTTCTATTTTTCACATTCTGTTTATTATGTTATGTACTATACACTTATAATTACACTCTTACATTAAATAATAAATACGTGCAATAGCATTCAAGGCGTGGATAAATGATAAATAAATTAAGTATTCAAATACCTCAAACAGCAATTAAAACCAGGGACTCTACAAAAAAAACACTAAATATACCGATAACACATACCTCACACGGCAGAGAAACTTTAAGTACTTCGCAATCAAACTATATAAATGCATGCCCACCACACTAAAACATCTACTAACTACAAATATATCTACGATTATTAACAAAAAACATATCACAGACTGGATCAAAAAAACAAGGCATTCACTTCACTCAAAACATCATAAATACTAATCAAACATAACCCTACCAAAACAAATAAAAACTTTGCTTCTGGACAGAAAATATAACCTTAATATTATTTACAAAATCTAAAATATTCCTACCTGCTTTTGAAGAAAATTATTTGTATAACTTTAACTGCTACCAATTTTATGTCTACGATACTGCCGACACGGGTTGAACCACGGTGCCCTTCTTGAACATATCAAGGAGGATACTGTGTTTCTACTTATGTTAGCAGAATATCTCTTAATCCTAAACATGCGGACACCTCAGCACAGGTTCTCCCAGTGAGGTGTTCACAAAATGCTACTATTAACCTTCTTACATACCTTTTTACACCCTGTTACTGAATATGAACTTCTTTTTTTGTACTACTATGAAAACCATTGTAATTATTTGTTAAATGTATGTACAAGTATAGATATAAATAAAATAAAAAAAAATTCGCTTTGCTTTGGTTGGTATAAAAACAACACACTCGAACCAAACAACTGCCGTAATATCATAACACAAACAAACGCCCCTAAAAAAGTGTCCCCAGATTTAAATAAATACTCCAAGTCGCTCTTGTCATTCTCAAAACATGACAGATTTGATAAAAGCCATTAAGTTGACTTTAACTGATGACCCCCATAACATAACAACGGGATAAAACAGCCTGTACCAACAATACAGTGCTCCATTTACCATTATTTCGTGGCTTAATATAACATGAGTTGTTACCCTTCGCACTGTGTAATAAGAAATATTTTTTCACGAAGGGCATATGGACATAATATTATAAATAGGTTATAACATTTTTAAGTAGATAAAAATAAAACCACTGTGTTATTTTCTTAATAATATGAAAAGAAACGGCTGCTCGGCCTTTTTTTTTTAGTAAAAACTTAATTTTTATTAAAATTAATCATTATTTTTTAGCATCCATTATTCTTCATTCGTTGTATTTTGTTAAAATAAAATTGTGTAGTTATTGTTTAGTATCTTCATTTTATCCAGAAAAGGTGTTATTTTCCCTTTGAATCACGAAATTTATTGTTTTTTCAAAACTTTCGGCCATTTTAGCGAGCTAATAATGAACACCAATTTCATTTTTTTTACGTTTTCGAATAGCTACAGATCATTCGCAACTTTTGAGACCCCGGGCGTTTAAAAATAAGGCAATTTTTTTCTCTCTACGGAGAGCGACACACGCTACTATGTAGCCACCCGGTTGAGTAGCGTTGTGGGGTAGGGTTAAGGTTGGGGCAGTAGGAAGTTATTTATTAATGCAAGTCTTGAAGAGGCCCGGATTAAATGAAGGAGAAGCAGATGCCGGTGGCTCATTCCACATCTAAGCCAAGAAGAAACGGCCCCTTTTCATGAAGCCAACATCAACCGTGAAAAAAACAACCCTTAACAACTGCTTCCAACTGTTTGGAGCCAGTGAGACTATGGCATTCCCACTTTGGGTGTGTTGTGAGGCTGAAGGAAGTGGGGAGGGGAGGAGATATGGAAGTGTATGGTGGGAAAGTGCCTAGACTATTCAGATCTGGTCACCAAAGATGGCCAATGCCAATTCAAGCAACATTTCCATTCTGAATGGTAGTTTTATACCAGGGTGATATTGAGAGTATATTCAACTCTGGAACGTGCCGCAAACATACTACGCAATTTTTTATTTTTAAACTCATAATTAAATTTTGATTTTTCAGTTATTGGTTAAAACTATTTCAAATCAATATCTATTTGTATTAGTTTTATCATAAATGCCTATGTGGTGTTGTATAGGTTATGTTATGCATTCGACTTCTATATTTATCCTTATCACGCGATAGTTGCCCAAATTTAGATAGAAGATTTTTATGAATTAAAATGGATTTAAATTTTTTATTATTTTTTATTATTAAAGTCAAAATGTGATGAAATATGGGATAAACGGTTGATTCATCGGCTTTAAAACTCAATAAAGGTTAATTTTTAGTTTTATTTGGAGGTATGATAATCTAAAACCGAACACGCAGAAAAAAATATAATTTTTGTTATTCTGTTGTATTTATATACTGTTACTGAATAAATGTAAAATTCCACGAAAATGCACTATAAAAAAGTTAATAAATAAATAAAATTAGTTAAAATTTAAAATAATGTACAGGATAAACTTAATAAACATGAAAATCGCTTGGAGTGCATGAGTCTAGAAAGATCGATTTTAGCGCAAAAGTTGCCGTTGTATTTATCTTGTAAGTGATTTTACAAAAAATAAAAACATTTAATAAAGGGAAACTGTTATAGAAAATTTAAATCAAAAGAATGTATTTATTGAAAGTTGTTTCATGTGTGCGTTTGTACATTACTTATGAAAAAATGGTTTTTTTTTGGTAGTTTTACGCTTAATTTTTTGAGGAGTTTTAAACAGTCATTTTTTTAAATTGTACTCAAGCGAAACGATAAAACGATAGAAAAAGCCTCAATTTATCCAAAAAATATTTTTTAGCGTTCATGACGCAAGTCGATTTATTGCAAAGATTAATCGAAAATACTGATTATAGATTAAGCATCGCCTTGAAAAGTACTTACAAATTGTAACCTAAATGTCTACAGGAGTAAGTACTTAATAATAGCAACGCACGAAACTGTATAGTTAAGTTTGTCAAGCTCTAAGTACCTTTAATATCAATTCCCGATCTATTGTCCATTGTCTGTATTGTCTTTTTAAAACTCCCCAATTATTTGGTCTTTGGTCCTGTACCCCCAATCATCCATTCCATTAGTCCCTTATCTTATCACCTCTGGGGGTGGGGTTGGGATTGAGCATGTGGCAGTCACAAGCCCAAGTCTTCAGGGATTTAGCCAAATTATCAGGGCCCCCACCCCCCCTGGGGTGAATTGCCTAGGGATCATTGGGCATTATGCCTTTTGAAATATTTGCAATTTCAGGTTAAATATTGTGAGCTAACACCCTACTGGTTTATGTTTATTCATTTTAACTGTAAATCAGAAATCTGTTATTACTACTTCGCATTATGCCACTTGCTAGATAACCAGCATATTTGAACATTGACTTTGACCATTTTTTTTGCATTTTTTTCTCTGCAAGTCTCTGTTTTTAAAAAAGTTTGAACTTCGGGATTCCTCATACCTAAAAAGCTGTTACAGTGCTAACGTTGTAGAAAATTTTATAGGTTCTGGAAGGCTATATTAAACATGAAAAAATAGTTTCTTTGAGAAAAAGAAGATTTAGTTTGAATTGGCATAAAGTTCAGACCAGAGCCAATTCTCGTAGTACGAATTTGCTGCGTTCTTTTTGCAATATTAATATTTTTTAAAAGTCTACAAAGCGTTTGTGTAATAAACAACTGTTTTATATTCATGACATTACATTCCTTAAAAAGTACCTAAATGTGTTGGATATCAAAAAAAATTCTTAACATAACTTTAAGGATTAGTTTTTGGGCTATATACAGTGGTTCCATATAAGTATTTGGGTAGGATCTCCAGCACACTATATTATAAGAAAGCAGAGACTGAAAATAACCAAAACAGATACAAGTGCCTAAATTTTGCTATTTTTGTCGGTTGTTTGCCGCGTTCACCGAGGTCGAAAATTTGGTTTTAAAATCACTCTGGAATCCCAAACGATATATGTATTTGAAATTCAAAACTACCTGGAACTACTGGACTATTAGCGAAAGATAAAAAAATTTCGGATTTTAAATAATCTGACAAGGTTACTTTTTCAATTTATTGGCAACTAAGCCTTCTGACACGTTTTCCAACTCAGCTGACCGGTACGGTACGAATTATGTTGTTATTTGATATTGTTGTTTACAGTTTAAAAAAATAGTTTTGTTTACGTACATTGGCAGGTTAGCACATTTTGTCACAAAGAAAAAAAATTTAGAAACATTCCGAATTGAAACGTTTCTTGAAATGGCTTTAACCGTGTTTAGAGATCGAATACGAAGCGCCAGGTACTTCATCACCCTCCTTAACTTGTCTCCTTCCTCTAACCACTCCCTTCTGGCTCAAAACATGTCTTATATAGGGATGCCATAGACTCACTGACTATGGATATAATGAATTTAAAAATCCCGAAAGTAAACTGTGTTTTTTAAAATATAAACATTCAAAATATGTTTGATTATAATTGAACTGAAAAGCGCTGACAAACAGCTTTAATTAAAGAATTTGTGTATATTGATATTCTTTCAATATTTACAGTATCACTAATAACTAATAACATATTCATTAAAAGTAACAATTATTAAAAGCAATAATTTTTAGCCTGAAACACTCATCCACATTGAAAAAATCTCCCGAGAAAAGATACATGCTGCCGACGCGACTCGAACCCGTGTCCTTCTGATTTTCGGTCAAATGCTCCACCACTAAGCTACGACGGCTGATGACGGGTAAGAGATATCTTACCCGTCAAATAATTCAATATATACTAGTGTTTCGTTCAACGTGCTATTCATAAAAATCTTGTCTTACATATTACTTTATCAATTAACATGTTTTTTTTATTTATTTTTAACTTTTTTACTTAAGGGAGGGGTATCAAAACTCGGCTTCACTGCAGTTAGGTATTTTTGGTACTTGTACAGCCCGCTAGCGAACCACAATTTTTGCCGTCTATGGGGCAGACTCGGGTAAGATTGACACCAAATTGGTAAACCATTTAGCATTTTGATAAAGTACGAAATAAAAAATACACTTGCTCTATAAAATTTAAATTTGTTTACTAGATAATGGATACAGCTAGACAGACAAAAAATCATATTAGCAATGGAATGGATAGATAGAAACATCTTTTACGCCCTGAACCTTTTTTGACGTCTCCGTTTTTTACTCAATGAGACTTTGAATCTAATGGTGTTTTGACGTAGATTATTTATAATATTACCGGAAAATAACGGGTGTGAATAAAGGGAGATCATAAAATAAAGTTGGGACAAATATTTTTAAGTACGTGCAATAGAAATGACAAAAGGTGGTTTTGTTTTTGAAAGTTTATTTCGACAAATTTTTTCGTACTCAAGAAAGAATATATTTCAAAATATTAGCTCAGATAAACAAAAAGTAGAATGACGCACATAAACGAAAAATCACAAAATTTAATACAAATTGATATAAAATCAACTAAATGTAAACTTGGTATGCAAATATTCAGCATAATATCCTACAAAAATTGCCAAGACTTGTGGATTTTAGAATGATATTAATTTTATCTTTAGTACTTGTGTTAAACAGTGTCAGTCGTACGGAATTTTTAAACCTCTCAACAATAATAGTAGAATCTTTTTATTTTTTTTTATTTTTTTTTATTTTTTTTATTTTTTATTATTTATTAACCAAAAAATACATGTTATGTACATTCTTTTAGGTATATGCCACCTCACTAGGCTGAGCCTGTTCCGAGGTGGCTATATATAACTTCGCACAGGAGGCCCGGAGAAAAATTGTCTTTAAGAGACCCATATTGTATGAAGGAGGAAACACAGAGGCCGGCAAATCGTTTCACAGCCGAGCTGTTGAACTCAAGAACGAGTGGTAGAAGCGACCCGTTCTCATGTGAGAAATTTCGACCGTGTATATATGTTGGGCGCGCGTTTGGCGTGTTTCCCGGCTTTGCACCGGTGCTGAAGGGATCAATGACGCTAGTTCCTCTCTGAAGCATCTTCCATGTCTGAAATAACGGTAGAACAAGGATTCCATCGCGGTAGACGACCCTGAATAATTCTTGAAGCACGTGTGCTCCTGAGGCTGTTCCTTCTTATTGGCAGCTCGTGTACAAATTACCCAAAATTTATTTGACTCTCTCGACTCATCGCCTTGCCCCGCTGTGGGAGAGATGGATTCATACGTCCGCCACTCCTTTTTTTATATGAATACCTTACAAAAGTCCCACCTGCTCCCGTCTGGAGTCAGTGAGACTATGGCATCCCCAATTGGGGTATGTTGTGTGGCTGAAGGTGATTGGGGATGAGAAGGAAATATTGTAATTATTTCTACAAATCTCATGACGTCAGAGCTCACCACTATATGTATATAGAATCCTTCGCGGGCGTGTGCACAACAAATCACCTATTGTTTCAGCTCAATCGAATGAATGGTATAGGATTTTTTTATAACGCCAGAGCTCAGCACTACATATAGAAACCATTACAGGTATGTGCACAACAAATCACCAAAGTTTCTTTGCAATTGGAGTAATGCTTTAGGTACCATATAAGGATTTACGAAGGTGTGCATTTAACAACTTACAAAAGTTTCATCACAATCGGATAAATAGTACAGGAAATAAATTCATAACGCTAGAGCTCACTTGCACTATAATATATATAGAAACTTTCAAGGGCATGTACACGTACACGAAAAATCCGCCAAAGTTTCATCGCACTCAGATGAATGCTTTAGGTACCGAATAAGGGACAAACAAAGAAACATTAATTTTTTATGTATTTTTTTTACAAATTTCATGACGCCAGAGCTCACTATTATTTATAGAAACATTGGCGGATGTGCACATAACAACTCACCAGAGTTTCATCACAATCGGATAAATTGTATAGGAAATAATTTCATAACGCTAGATAGGAAATAATTTCATACACGACAAATCGCTATCGAATAAATGCTTTAGGTTCCGCACGAGGAACAAACAAAGAAACATTCATTTTTATACGATAAAATAATTAATTATTTCATTTCTACTTTGCTTGTATAACACCCATTTCCTCATTCATTCCTTGACGGAACTGCAATGCGAGCGCGCGACCTCTCCCCTCAAATGTCCACTCATTACTGAATAAATTTCCAAAATGTTACCGTAAAACCTGCGCCTTAATGAGTTAAACCTCTAATTATAATATTTTATAATATTATAATATAACTTATTTCTAATTTTTTAAATATTTATATTGAGGGATCAGTAGGATTTATCGGTCAAATTAGGAATTCCACAGAGCCGAACCCTCTGATATGAAAATATCTGGAGACGGTGAATTATATTCCCATTTAATAGTTTGGTAGATTAACGTGTTGTTCTTGTATTGTTTTGTATTAATTATACTTATATAATACACTTGCATAACGTGGATTTACTAGATGATCATTTATATGGAAAAGTGTATGAAAGGGTTTAGTTTTTCCTATGGGAAAAACTAAACCCGTTCCTGTAAATCTGGTGAATAAAAATGAAGATAATATTAGCGAAAGTCAATCGAAAATCTGAAACAGAAAAATCAGAAAAAGATACGATTGCCTGAGGTCCTGGGTTCGTGTCCCAGATGTATCCGTATCTTTTTCTGATTTTTCTGTTTCATTGGGCCAACAGATCTAGCTATAAAAGCTCGAGCGTTATTTGGTTTGGCTTATTTCGGGATACCGGTTGCCGTACATTCACAATGAGAATGTATGACGAGCAAAATGCTGAAGTAGGCCAAGACAAAAACGCTTGAGCTTTTATAGCTAGGTCTGTTGGCCCCATCAGATATTCGATTGACTTTCGCTAATATTATCTTCATTAATTAAAAAATTAACATATTCATTACCAAGTATGTGCAGACGATTCTTGCATGATATTTGTATGAAAAAACGAAAACAAAAAAAAAAATTAATGTTCTATAATCTTGTACGGTATCACATAAAAAAAGCCATTCACCTTAATATAAAGTACACTCACGTATTAAGTACTTATCTACCATTATTTTTCTACATCAAACATCCTCCAGAATTCGGTATAATCCCCCTCCAAACCAAATGTACCGCAAAATTATAACCGGGCGCTCACCCTACCCTCTGGGGAGGTGACACCACTAATGGACATATCTGGGGACTGTTCCCCGCACCCTACTCCAGCCCGGAGGTGGCCGCTAACGGAACCACCGACCGATGAAATGTTTGTTTATTAAGTGAACAATTTTGATTAACTCTAAATACAAGTAAGGGATGAAACTTGCTAGGAAGAACTCGAATCAAAAGATGTAAATTTTAATTTGATTAATTCACAATTCACCCCATGTACGCAAATAAATTTATTTAAATTAAACGGAAAGTTATTGTCTTTTTAATCACTTTATTATAAACGTGAACAATTATTTAATTTATATTTTCAAAACAACCAGTAGGTACATTGGTTTCGGTGATAATTTTTTAAATAAAACTTCTTTAGGTGGATTACGTTCGATTTATATTTCATTTTCCGCCCAAATTAAAAAAAAATCCTACCTCCGAATTTTAATACGGAGACATATAAACCGAATAAAGTGCTTTATAGCCAATGAATTTACCTACATTTTATCAATTATCAAGTATTTTTAGTATTAATAAAAAAAATATAAAAAAATCATAAACATTATAATTTTTTTAAGAATCTAGGGAATATTTGTTACATTTTGGCAGCAAAGCATTCCGAGGCTTTGGAAATAGTGCCATAATGTGACAAAAGGCGTTCGAGTGGTTATTTATTTATTATGAAATGAACAGTATATCCTATTACATTTCAAAATTACAGTTTAACATACACACATTTAATTACATAGGTAAGTACGTCGATGATACCAGATGAGATGGAGCCTTGTGTTAAAGAATATATTTATTGCGATCTTAAAGTCGCTTTTTTTAATTGAAAATGTCTATCTCAGAAGAAATGCGGTTTAATAAAGTAGTCATTCTCCCCAAAGGCATGATCATTGGTAGGTTGGTCCTGCCTCTTGGAAAAATAAATAGTCTGTGCTGTCTAGCTCTAACAACGATAACGTATTAACGTATTAACGACGTAGGTGTGACAACAATGAGGGCGACGCCTGTCAGCGAATAACAAAACATCAAAGCAAACTCAAACGTCAGACGTCATCGGTTTATTTTGTTGACGTACAAGGTAAGTTTAACAGGTTTTTGTTATGTTTTGATGATTATTATATGATTTGACTAAAGATTTTAGATGAACATTTTGATTTGTCTTATTTTTTATGATGAAAAGGGGAGATTGGTGCCCGATTTTCAGTAAAGTCAAGTGCAAAATCCGATGAAAAATGAATATTGTTCAGTATAAACACGCTCACTTCAATTCTTCTGCATCAAGTATTATAATAATAACCCTCAAAATTAAGTTTGTAGAATGTTAAAAATCACATAATGTTTGGCTGTTCTTTCTCTCTGATGCTTGTGAATTCTAGCTTGAAGTAAAAGATTGCAATAGTGCGACAATAAAAATAGTGTTGTTTAGAATTTAAATGGCTGAATTGCAAGAAAATTTTACCCCTTCGTCAATAAATAATTATAAACGAAAAAATAAACAACCTAATCACGTTCCACCGCCTAAAAATGAATGTTTTTAGTCAAAGTTCTGCTTCAACCGCGCTTAAAGGTTAGACACACTCAATTTTTTTTTAAAGATATTAAGTTGAAGCCACGCGAAAAAATGCAAGATCGTACAAAATCTTGTGTTTTTGTTTTGAAAATTTGATCGCTTAGAAATATGATGATTAAATTAAATTCTGTGAGTAGAACACATCTTGGCCTTTGAACTAATCGAGCATTTTTTTGAGAAACCTTTTAATAAGCTGAGAAAAAAATAATTCGTCTGACCTATAAAAAATAGTTTAAAGCGAAAAATCTCCTACTAACACAGCCTTTTTCTGGTATAGTTTTATTGAATAATGTAGCTAATTAAGTTTCTTAGAGAGTGATCGGAAAACATTTTAATATTTGTTGCTGAACTTCACAAAATAAAATAAAACGTGCATTTTGGTGACGTATCTTTTCAGTGAATAAAAACAGGCGGTACCCGACGAATTTGTAACTGCGAATTTCATCCTTCTGCCATGTACAGAAGAATTTTAGCTCGTCGTTCAGTCGCCGCCCAGAATTCGGCCCGAACGGACTTGCCTTACGCCCATCGTTCACGTAGCTATTTACAAGCGACGCTACCGCTACCTGTCATATAATTTTGCTAGTGCAGCGCCTAGCGGCGATTTCAAATACTAATAATATTATTGAAAATACAGACGAGCGGCGATTGCGTCGCTTGAACGTAGCTCCATGGAATAACGGCGTTAGTCTACGCGGCGCTTCGATGTTTAAAAATATACTTGCGGAATAACAAAACACTGTTGTTGGGTAGAGATTAGGGTTTTTGGTAAACGCCCAAAAATCGTTCGCTCCGCCCGATTCCGAATGATTCAAGTACTAGTGGATCGTCTTAAGATGATAGACTTCGCGCTTTTCGGCCCATACAAAAAGGACGCCCGGGAAAAAAACACCTTTCTACATCGAAAATTACACAAAATGAATATATATTTTTTATAATGCCTTCTAGAGGGTGAAAACTATATCGGTATGTTTTCGAATTTTCGATGCGTTTCGTATTAACGTAAACATTCATTGTCAAACATGTACGATTTATCATAAAATATTATTTTAGGAAAAAGTGCTGCTAACTCAACTCTCATAAAGAATTATAAAATTATAAAAAGCTGCCGAAGTAGCTTCTTCTTTCTAAAAAATATATATTTTTAAAAATTTCAATTTCGTGAAAGTTTTGGTGTAGAAAAGTGTATACTCCATAAACCCCTTTTCGAGCGATTTCTGTAGGTAAATTTGAGCGTTGTCTCATTCGCACATTTCGCATTCGCATGTATTGTAAGTGTGCGTGAGCTTATTGTGAGCGGGGCAGAATGACAGTCGCGGGTGTTCCGCGTGTAGTTTAAAGTCTAGCCTCTTAAGTAGTATTTCATGGTGGGATTGGTGGGTACCTGTCTATGGTATGTTTCTTTGTAGTACGAATACTTAGTAATTACTGGGTGATATGCGTAGTACGTATGTGTTTATGAATGTGTGAGTATGTTTGTAAGTGTGAGAAGTGGTGATCTGTGAAGGGATATGTATGCGCATTTAACAGTTTAATATCATTGACATGCTTCTTTTAAATTTGCGCAGTGAATCCGAGAAATATCGATGATAGAGTTTAGGCAAATATTATTAAATGTATGAAGAGCACGGTTAATTGGCGAATTAGTTTCTGCATTTGTTTGTAATTATAAAGTTTTTTTTTTTATTTATCGACATATTATGAAAAAATTGTTGTAATGTCTAAGGCCCATAATTGAAATTACGATGCGGACTGAACATATTTGCAAACACTAAAAAAACTGTGCATGTGCCAGGGCTCACAGATCTTGCCTTTTAGTTCAAACAAACATACACTAAACTTTGTATGGATATCATTCAATTCCCTTCAAACATCATTGATTCACGATATATTTCCTATCAATATTTTCTAGTTGTTCCAATGTAACATAACACAATAATTTCGTCTCTTTCATGTTCATTTAGATCATGAAAATTTAAAATGCTGTAAAAAAAATCTTTTTTTTTCTAATAATCATATCTTTTTTTTTCTAATAATCATATCTCCTAATTTTATAGGCCTATAATTTTGAATTCTTAGTACAAAATAAAATTAAATGTGTCTTTAAGAACACTTGACATTTTTGGTTTTATTTATTTTCAGTATATAGTTTATTTTGGATTTATCAAAAAAAAAATCCTCTTAAAATTGTGGTCGAGTTGGTATTCAATTTTTAAATCTTCAATATACGCGTGTCTCACTTCTAGTATTTGTTATTTTTAATTTTTACCTGTTGTATGCTGATGATGCGGAGCTGATTTCTAACAGTATGGAAGATCTACAGTATCTAGTGTCTAGGATAAACGAAGTATGTATGAAGAATGAGTTAATGATGTATGTAAGTAAGTCTAAAGTCATGGTGTTTGAAAGAGAGAGTACGAAACTGTGTGCAATCTAGTTGTGAATGGTGAATACTTGGGGCAGATGGATGAATTTGTGTATTTGAGAAGTATGTTTACGAGAGATGAGAAGGCTGATAGGGATATTGAAAGAAGGGTGAAAGCTGGTAAGCCAACAAAAAGCTGTCCAAATAAGCGAAGCTAATAGTCCACAATGCAGTGCTGGTACCTACCCTAATGTATGGTAGTGAAACATGGAACTGGCAGAGGAAGGATGAAAGTAGACTGAATGCTGTAGAGATGAGATCCCTGAGGCGTGTATGTGGTAAAACCATGTATGATCGTGTGAGAAATATAGATATCCGCAAAGAATGCAAGGCTGATTTAAGCGTAATGAGTAAGATTAAGAAAGGAACCCTCAAATGGTTTGGGAATGTAGACCGAATGAACGAAGAAAGGAGTGTAAGGAGGTTATATGACGCAAAAGTGAATGGAAGAAGTTGTTGACGCCCGAGGAAGACATGGCAAGATCAAATGAACAAGATACTTGAGTCGGGCCATGTCAGGAATCGGAATAACAGAAAAGCATGTTTGATAAGATGTATGAATGTGAATGAGACAAGGAGTGCGTGCCAAGACCGAGTTGTTTGGCGGTCCGTCCTCTCTGCCTACTCCTGCGGGGAAACGGCGTGATGGTTGGTTAGTTAGTTAATTGTTACCCCTTTTTTACCATTTCTCATTTACCGTAACTTTTTTGTGTTCAAAATTTGTAATCTTCTCTGTAACGTGTACTTATTTATTTATTGAATTTCAGATGGGCCTTAACATTTTATTTTATTTTACAAAGAATATCTAAATGAGCATAAAAAACAAAATAAAAAAAAAAATCAAAAACAATATCAAAAAAACAAATCATAAACAAAATCAAAAACAATATCAAAAAAACAAATCATAAACAAAATCAAAAATAAGATTAAAATTATGCAAGATGGAATAACGATAGAGTGGAAAAAATATTATACATAAGTCGAAGTAGAGCTATGTAGTTTGTTTAATTAAATGTTGTTGTTCTACTTTCCGATATAAATTCTATGTTGTTGACATATTTAACATATTATAAATATGTCAACAACATCCTTATAGTGAAAGACAGCTTACTCTGAGGTAGCAGATCTAGATGTTACTAATCAAATAAATTGAACTTTCTCGGTCAAATCGATCTGTTTACTATGAACGCTCTTTTCGTGTAACTGGCCCACTTATTTGGAATAAACTTCCCTCAGCTCTTACTAATATCCAAAATTTGGCTGAATTTAAACGGACATTAAAAACAAAATTATTTAAAAAATCATATTATTCATGAATCCTCTTTTCAATATACTAATAAGCCAGGTTCTCGAGTTTCCGGTAATTGTTTGGTTTCGGTTTCCTCCATATTGTACTTTTATGTTTAATGTCTAATTTTTATATAATATTTTAGTATTTTACTATTTTATATAATACTTTAGTTTTACGGTTCTTGTTTTGTCCTACGCCGTTATTGTCTATTATTGTTGTCCTGTGCTATAACAACAGCACTGTTATTGTTAAATTTTGTTCTCTGCTTTTGTTTTGTTTTGTGTATACCGTATATTCGTTATTTCTATCTTGTAATGGACTTTTATTGATATATTTTGTAAATTAATTATAAATTTCTATTAATATTTTGTAAGGAGCATTATAGGATTATTTTTAAGTTTATTTTAGTTAAGCGCACTTGAAGTGAAACCACACAAAACTAATAATTATTATTATAGTCATTACCCAAATTTTGTATACGGCGAACGGGAGTATACAATGGTGATTCTGTGTTAGAGTTGTCACAATAAAATAGTAGATATTGCCTCGACGTTGGTTTGCGAGATATACGGAAAGAAATCAAGTTTAATAGTTCAGGGCTGTCAATAATTGAATTTATGATTTTATGTAAACATAACTGTTTTGTAAATGTATAATTACCCAAAATTCTTGACACAACACAACAATAGCCTATCAGCCAATACCAAATGGTCGACTGAGTGGTTTTTGATGATTATCTAATAGTCTAATGGGTAATGGATTGACACCAAATAAATCTCCTCTGCTATACAAGAAGACAGCTTTAATTGAAACCTGCGGACCATTAAATGAACTAACCATCGGCTATGAAACCACCCCTTAAATTAACTACAGGGTCAATAAAAAATATTAATATCAAAGAAATATATCCATTTGTGAAATTATAAAACTAATTCGGAAATGTATTTATATTATGGCGAATTCAATTTATTCGCTGGTATGCATTATTAATGGTAGATTCAGACTGGGTCGACGTACGTGCCCATCGCTACGCCTAACAATATCTGGAGTGCTTAGCAACCATAGATTTTCAATGAAAATTTATGTTTTAGAATCACATTGGCCACACGCATCGCGACGTGCGATGTCTGTGGCCATTTTCATAGAAAATGTATGGGTTGCTAAGCATTGTTTGAGTAGCGATGCGTACGTACGTCGTCCAGTCTGAACCTACCATTAGTGCTGGCAAAACTCAAGGCTATAAAAGACACGAGACACAGCCGATTTTCGAATCCTGAGCCGACTTTGGATTAAATTCTCGCGGTGGAAATAATTTATGATCTTTAAATAAAATAATTAGCCTTAACAAAGTGTATTATTCCTTACATTCCCGCGGCCCTTTAGAGAGTGATGGTTTAGGTAAGTATACCATTATAACCTAAAATATATTTAATTATGAGACTTAGAAATATTCTTACACTAAAAAAACAATGCAATTATTCAATCTAAGGACACACGATAATATTTAAATGCAAAGATTAAAAAAACTATTAACATTTTCTATTGAAACTCTTTTTATAATAATCAATGTATCTACCTAAAATAAACAATATGTACAAAAATTAATAAATTTTACAATTTTTTAAAGAAAAACAGTTAAATTGAAACAATTAAATTTATCGGCAAGATATCAGAGACATCAAAATCTTAAAATGGAACAGTCATCTTACTAATTAAAACCTGTTTTAAATTATTAACAAAACACACAAAACAAATAAAAAACCCATTTAACCTGCATTAATGGTGGTTTATCAGCTGTGTTAAATTTGAAATAGTTTTTATTAGTAAGGCCCTAAGAATTTTTGAGAGGCAGGAATGGGTACCGCTGCCCCGGGAACCATTTATTGGTTACTATACAACAGATTTCCCTTAGTGGTTTGCCACGTTTGGTGACTTGTCAGGGGTGTCCGTGTTCAAGGGGTGAGGTTGTCTAGGTCTTGGCGGCGGATGATCTGGACACGCTGAATCCCAGATTCCTACCCACCCCTCAAACCCATTTTTATTTCGCAGAACTCCCTCTTATTCCTTTTCCTAAAAATGACCCTCCACACAACATTCCAAAAGATTACATAGATGATACAAAATGATTACAAAAAATATATACCTACTTTCTGTCTAGCAATAACTTACAACCTTCCTTTAAATCTAAAAAAAATCTTAATTAATTTTAAAATTACCTTCCTACTATTAGGAAGGGTTGTTAAAATAATTTAACAATTCGTCCAATTTCTTAAATTAATGTTGACCTAAAAATTTTTATGAATCATTGGAACAATTGGAATAATTATTTATTGTTTTCAAACAACCTAAGAGCCAAGTATTATTATTGTTTTTATTACTTCCTCTTTTGTTATTTTCGACAAATTACCGTTTTTTTTTCATTGCTATTATAATTATTTTACTACTTATATGATTGTATTATTTACGCTTGCCATACGTCCTTTTCTCTATAGAAAGAAAAAAATGAATGTACACAATTTCATAAAAAGTTAAATGTTAATTTTTAAGGATTGGTGACATTAAGATCACCCTGTACCTGCGTTCATAATGGGCCGACATATGGCGTGTAATATTTGATATCAAATCCCTTAGAGTTGGAGGGACAATCACCCTTTGTATTGCCATTGGGAGCACCCCTTATCCATACCCAGTCCATCACTTTCTCTCTCCATTGAGTCTGGCTTTTTAATGCCCGATTGTTATTGCTTTCGCCCTTTGCTGAACATTATTTCGTAATATATTACCCGGGCTATGCCGGGTGAAGTGAGTTACAAAAAAACTGGGGTTAAAACGACTCAATCAAATGTTAGAAAAAACAGACTGATGGCTTTTTGGTCATTTCGACTTTCTGTAGTTTAAATGGGTATGTCTGAAGCCTACGCGTATTAAAACTATGTACGACAGTGTAGGTGATGTTTTTTTGTTGGTCAATGAAATAACTTTAGTTAGATTCTGACCTTGTCCTTGTACAGTTCCTTTATACATAAGGGTTAAAATAGCATTTTACTTTTTAACCTCTAGACTGTTATCTGCCCGCCAGCAGGCTTATGACAAATAAGAGGTTAAATACTGTTTATAACACAAAATAAAATTTGGTGCAGTAACTTCAGGATGTGATTCTATAAAATAAGTGCCTGGGTTTATTGGGCGAGGTTTTTTTATCATTACCTCCCACACAGGAGGCCCATAGTGGAATTATTTTCATTTTCATTTTGTCATCTTTGGGGATGCTGTGTGGAGGGTCTTTTTAGGGAAAGGAATCAGAGGGAATTCTGGGAATGAAAAATGTATGAGGGGACGGTAGAAATCTAGGGTCTGCGTATCCAGGAGTGACAAACGTACGAATGAACCCCTCTCACTACCGTGCAAGACGATGGGTCGAGAAAATCCTGCTGGAGAGGTCAAAAGGTCTCCCTCAAACTGTCTTTCCAGATTCGGCCTGCTACGCAGTTGTTGTTGGGGAGACGCGACTGCTGCCAGTAAGAGGGAGGAAACACAGAGGCCGACAAATCGTTCCGCAGCCGAGCTGTTGAACTCAAGAACGAGTAGTAGAATCGACAGGTTCTCATGTGACAAATATCAACTGGCGTGTTTCCAGAATGTGCACCGGTGCCGAAGGAATCAATGATGCTAGTTCCTCAGAGCATCTTCCATTGAAATACCGGCAGAACAAGGACATCATTCTCACCCGACGCCTATGCCTTAAAGATTCCAATCCGTTTGTCAAGATAGGAGAGAAACGGGCCGGCCATTTCTGCGCACAATCGAGGGTCGTTTTCGGGTAAGGGCTCTAGACCAGAGGTGGATGCCAAATTCAACCGTGGAAACCGGTTTATACGGGATTAGCCATTGTCTACTATTAAAGTTTCTGAAGGCCCTGTGCAGCTGGTAAACCCAGCTTCTGAGAGAACCCTGAACTTAACTCCGGTTTGGATGAAGCCCCCGTGTCTGAGCTGGTCACTTAGAATTACACCAAGCATATCCATGGAAGGCCTGTTCAAAAGATTGCTTCCATCGAAGGAGACTAGATTTTAATAAAACGCAAATAAAACATATAACCTCATTTAATATGTAATTCTTTCAGCAAATATTCAATTAATTATTAAAATTATTTTATATTATTTATTTATTTATTGTTTGAATTTATTTATTTTGTAGTGTTAACAATTATAACAATGTAGACAGTACCTATATAACAATGAACAACCAAAAAGATTTATTTTTAATATGACAACACTCGATCAGAAAACTCTACCGTCAGCCGACAAACCAAAGAGAGCGCGTAAAGTTCGCCATTTTCATACGTCACTCTGGCTGGTTGTGTTAAAAAAACGTTATGTCTACATTCTCAAATCCTTTTGAATCAAAAATAATAAAATGAATAAATAGAATATGGTTCTAATAAATATAAATTCAGTATCAATATTTCTTATCATAAAACACCCGCGATCACACCAATAACCAAACTATCGATCAGTTAAGGATCGATACGTACAAAATCCCAAAATTCATAACCTAAAATTAACCCACATTTACTAAAATGGTGACCCCGACGTGATTTGAACACGCAACCTTATGATCTGGAGTCATAATGGGGAAAAGATGTTGCCGTTGGAATGTGCATAAAAAACAGAAATAATAACATTCAAGCTGAAATATAAAACATGGTAAGTGCAAATTACTTACAGCTAAAGATAAGAAAGAAAGAAAAAATATAACAATAAAACAATTACACGTCCACGAAAATTATTGTTCACGAAACATACAACATTACCCAACCACAGTTTCACATTCACTAACCTACCTTACACACAACACAACAAAAAGTTAATAAATTATGTTATTAGCTATTATGTATAAATATTAATAACTTTATGTGAACACTGTAATATTATATAGAAATAAAATAAATAAAAAAAATAAAAAAATTACATAAATGTTTTCCATGACATCATGGTAGAAGATTGTTAATTTGGTAAGAGTACGTATTGTATATACAGTCATATTCAATAGTATTGTAAAGGCGGCAATGGATTGAAGTATATATTTTAGATATTCTCCTTTTTGTTTCAGGGTTGTAACTAGAACAACAATGGAGGTCTAACGATTTCCGTTAGACCTCCGTTAGCTAAAGAACAAGTCTATTGGACTTTACAGCTATCGTTGTATTGTTGTGAAAACAAGCTTATTGGACTTTACTGCTATCGTTATATTGTCGTGAAAATAAGCTTATTGGACTTTACTGCTATCATTATATTGTCGTGTAAACAAGCATATTGGACTTAACTGCTATCATTATATTGTCGTGAAAAGAAGCATATTGGACTCTACTGCGATCGTTATACTGTCGTGAAAACTAGCTCATTGGACTCTACTGCTATCGTTATACTGTCGTGAAAATAAGTTTATTGGACTTTATTGCTATCGTTATATTGTCGTGAAAACAAGCTTATTGAACTTCTCTGCTATCGTTATATTGTCGTGTAAACAAGCATATTGAACTTAACTGCTATCATTATATTGTCGTGAAAAGAAGCTACTTCTTTAGTTCCACTTCGATCGTTATACTGTCGTGAAAATAAGTTTATTGGACTTTATTGCTATCGTTATATTGTCGTGAAAACAAGCTTATTGAACTTCTCTGCTATCGTTATATTGTCGTGTAAACAAGCATATTGAACTTAACTGCTATCATTATATTGTCGTGAAAAGAAGCTACTTCTTTAGTTCCACTTCGATCGTTATACTGTCGTGAAAACAAGCTCATTGGACTCTACTGCTATCGTTATACTGTCATGAAAATAAGCTTATTGGACTTTACTGCTATCGTTATATTGTCGTGAAAACAAGCTTATAGAACTTTTCTGCTATTGTTATATTGTCGTGTAAACAAGCATATTGGACTTTACTGCTATCGTTATATTGTTGGGAAAACAAGCTTAGGGGTGTGAGTGGATAAATATTTTAAGATGGAATATATTATGACTTAAATTACATCTATTAGGAACATTAATAAAGAATATTGCTCAGACAATGTGTGGGTAGGAGCATACGAGTATTATGAATAATTTTGTATAAAACATATGAGGTCAGTATTAAATCCAGTGAGGACATCATCATCTCAACTTGTTAGAAAAAAATAACGTCAATACCTAAAACACATATTACTATATCTTCAGGCGTACAGTGAAATATTTTGATACTACTGATTTGAATTCCTACCAGGAAAATAATCACATTCTTTCGTGTCTAATCAGATGTAAAATTGGAAAATCGCAGGTAATAATAACTTCCTGGGGCGGGAGGGACATCCGACTGGAAGCCTCCCCCGCCATGACACCCCCGAACCTGGTATTACCGTTTCCGCTCCGACGTGACGGGAAACTGTTATTTGTTTGTTCCGCGGGAAACACGAAATGGTGTGTTGTTTCAAATCCAATTTTAAAAATGTTATATTTTTATGTTCAGACAGGGAGGAATTATTTATTTATTTATTAACGCCCTTTTTAGGTTTATTACTTATGCACGGAGAAAAATGTTGTTTTAAAATACGATAATTTTATTCGTAAAAACGGTTAATAATGGGACTGAAGTTCTTACGAACAAATTAAGAGTATTCAATATTAATTAAATTAATTAAAATATTCACAATTGACGCACCTGACTTAACTAAACTAATAACATTCAGAGTACCAAATCGTAACACGAGGCTTCCAGAGCTGTTCTTTGTTTATCCTTCGAAAACTAATTATTTCAATAACTCCCCAATCCAAAGACTACATAGGCTTGGAAATAAATTTAGTTCAGTTGATATTTTCGTTTATTCCTTATCAAAATTTATTTCTGAAATTTCAAAAATTCTGTTTCCCACTTACTAAACAATGATGTAACATAATTTGTATATTATTGTTTATTTTTCTATTATTTTTGTATTATGATTGTTGTAAAAGCTCTAAAGGCGTGAAAAAAATAAAATAAAAATAAATAAATAAATTTCAATGTTAATTGGCGGGAAAATGTAAGAATAATTTGTTGGTATACGTACGAAATTATGTATACCAACAAACTATTCTTTTATAAACTTGAAACCCTGTTACTTTGTTCGTAAAAACTTCAGTCGCGTTTTTAACCGTTTTTACGAATAAAATGATCGTATTCATTGTACATAACTGTAGTGTTTGCCTTATCCACAGACTGACATTGTATTGGGCTACTTCAATAAGAATTATAGGTCCTTTTCCACTACTAGCGAGTACCCGGCATGCGTTGAAAGCCAATCAGAGAATATGTTTTAATTCAATTTATTAAAGTTGTTTTGGATACACGATACCTTTTTTCTTTTCCGTCTGATGCGTAAACGAATAAACCAGATGGTTTTCTCCTCCGTGAGCAGGCCACATACAGTTGTCAGTATGAGAAGCATGGATTTTTAAAATTTACTCCCTGCTTTCCTTTACTGTTACTATGTATCCATTGCAATCCCTCCCTCTGCTCCTCTCTCGTTTGCCACCCCTCCCCTGCGTGTCCTTTCCTATGTCCCCCCTTTACCGCCTGCTTTCCCCACCCACAATAACTTTTCCTGCCGCGTTCCCCTCTTACCTTCCCCGCCTTCCCCTCTCTCATGTCCCCCGCACGGCAAACCAATCCCTACCCTTCAACGTTCCCATCTTACCCTCTCGCGTGCCCTTTACAGCTTCTCCGCTTTCCCCGTCCCTTTATCCTCCTCTCGCGAACCTTCCCTCATTCCCCTACCCCTCCTATTTCCCTCCCTGACGCTGAACTGTACGTAATACACGCACTTCTCATAGCTGACCGTGTTAAAGGCACGGATTTCCCAAATTTACCCTCTGCTATCTCCTACCGCTATTGTGCCTCCATCCCTCCTTTTCTCCCTCGTCCCCCACTCCTCCATCACACCTATAAATGTATTCTTAGTATATTTGCGGCACGTTCCATAGTTGAAGATACTGTCAGTATGACCAAGGTGTATCACCACTATTCAGAATTAAAACGTTGCTTGAAATGGCCTTAGACGTGTTTGGTGACTAGATCTGAAATCCTTACTCTTCCCCATCTCCTCCCCTCCCCGCTAAATTCAGCCTCACAACATACCCCCTTATGGGATGCCATAGTCTCACTGGCACCAAACGGGAGCAGTTGGGAACATACAAAAAAAATAAGAGTGTGCTTTAGACCACACGACTGAAGTAAAACTTCTAGAGAGAAAGAAAATGTGCTCGCGCACTGATCTCTCTTGCTCCTACAGTATTCATAAAATTGTTCAAGAACGAAATGAAATTACGAATAATCTTCATGCAATGGCTATGAGAGGAAGAGAGAAAGAAAATGTGCGCGCGCACTGCTTACACTTGATCCTACAGTGTGATACGTCCCGTTCGCCTCGCCCGATTACACCTTTCGTAACGCTCTCATCACGCATTCGCCACCTTACCCCCCAAGTGAAATAATAAAATTCAAAATCTATGTTAGAAAATATATTTTTCGTGTCGGTTCGTCCCTGAGTAATATGCAAATGACCTAAATTGGAAAAGTATCTGAGTCGAACATCAAAGAAAATGCGGGAAATTACATTTCGCCGTACATTGAATAAAGCATTCCCCGACCGGTCGCACCAATCACGTGGCGGCATCCCAACCGACCAATGGGAGGCGAGCTTCTCTTCCATTGGACGGAAAATCATAAGGTGTTTATTATATTTGACGTGAGCTAATACCGCCGATGGAGTGGAATAAGTCGAAAAAACTATACATTATCATTTGACTGGTTCAATCTCATAACATATCAGTTATAAAAAAAAGTGTGCTTTAGACCATGCGAATGAAGTAAAACTTCTAGAGAGAAAGAAAATGTGCACGCGCTTTGCTCTGTCTTGCTCCTACAGTATTTATAAAATTTTTCAAGAACGAAATGAAATTACGAATAATCTTCATGCACTGCCTATGAGAGGAAGAGAGAAAGAAAATGTTCGCGCGCACTGCTCTTTCTTGCTCCTACTGTGTGATACAGCCCGTTCGCCTCGCCTGACTACACTTTTCGTAACGCTCTCGTCACGCATTCTCCAGCTTACCCCTTATGTCAAGCGTGTAGGGTATTTTTAGGGAAAGGTATGAGAGAAAATTTTTGGAAGGAAAAAGGTATGAGGTGTGGATAGGAATCTGAGGGTCAATGTGTTCAGAAGTGACGAACGTATGAATCTACCCCCGCCATTGTGGTACAAGGCGATGTGTCGAGAGAGACCAGTTATAGAGGTCAAAGGTCTCCTGATCCGGCCGCCATGCAATTGGTTGACAGATGCATCCGCCGCCAAGACCTGGGCAAACCTCACGCCATGAACCCTGGCACCAAACCTAGCGAAACACTTGGGGTGACCTATGGCAAAGGTGTTGTTTTATCCAATAAATGATTCTCGGGGCGGCGGTACCCCTAACCGCCTCCCAAATTCTTCCATTCAAACGATTATGTAGACAAATAATGCCTACCTATGGAAGGTAATACGACAATTGGGTTTATACTCTTTTTCACTTCTATTTTTAGACGTTTTAATAGCACAAGTTACCATTTTTGCCGTGTTATTTCGTAAAATGTACACATGAGAGCTGGACGCTAGTCCGCACAAGAATGATGACGTCACATTTTCTAGATTCACGCGAACCTATACGACAGCCCAGCCGGTTCCATGGAACCCAGAATTAAGAAGGGGGAAATAATACGCTTTTATCACTTAGGGCAGGTCTATACATAATATGTCTATGCTTGTACCTAATACAATTATATTACTTGCGTGGCAACTTTCCCTTATCCCTTTCTTCCCCTTACCCATCTCAACCCAAATACCTATTTGGCAGTCTTATTGTTGTGTATTTTATCATTATTTGTATTATTATTTTTTATTTTAATTTCTGCTTAATTCTGTTTTTTTCTTTCTAGTTTACATTCGTTTTTATATTTCTAAATACCTATCTCTGAACATTAATAATTGGTCTGTTTTTATTTTGTCTTCCTTTTATGTATGTTATACTATTAAGACTGTTTATGTTTCTTAAATAAATAAATAAAATTACACTTTTAAGGAAAAAATGGAATTTTTTAACTTGTGTCGTTATTGTTTTCAAACAGTGACATTTTCGTTTTTTAATCCAAGATGGTGGAAATCGAATACATGCGATATTTGAATTTCAAATATGAGTTTGATTAGAATATGAAACGGGTAAAGGATATATTTTTGCGGCAGAGTGATAACTCCTTGTATTTGAGTCGGATTTAGATCCTGACATTGGCAAATAACTTTAATTTATTATTCCGACGGCCTCCGTGGTCGAGGGGTAAGGCTCTCGACTTACAATCCAAACAAGCTGGTTCAAATGCCAAGAAAATTTTATTTGATTGATTTGTGTCATTTCACATTTTAACCATTTTAAATAATATATTATATATCTGGGGCACGTTCTAGAGCCTAAGATATTCTCAGTGTCGCCCTGGTGTAAGATCGCCATTCAGAATTGAAACTTTGCTTGAAAATGCCTTAGCCGTGTTTGGTGACCAGATCTGAATAGCTAGGAACTTCCTAAACTTTCTCTACCCCACCTCCTTCCATCACCAGCCTCACAACATCCCCCGATTGGGGATGCCATAATCTCACTGGCTTCAGGTGGGTAGGCGCAGTTGTGACTCTTGTGCAGTATTATTTTAAAAAATAATAAAAAATGGTATTTATTTATTTTAATCTCTTAAAATAATAATCTGAAATATAGATATCTACTCTCAGTATTATCTTTAGGAAAGACCACCATTCGGAAACGAAAATTATTTAAAATGGCTTTTTTTTACATTAGGACTGGGGAAAATAATTTCCCTCGGGGCCTGTGTCATCTTCGGAGATGCTGTGTGGATGGCATTTTGAGGAAAGGGGGGACATGAAGTTCTGGGAAGGAAATATGTATGACGAGTGTTAGGTGTTAGGTTAGTATGTTAGGGTCTCCAGGAGTGACAAACTTATGATCCATCCCTCCTACTGCGGTTAAGGCGATGTTCCGAGAGTCCAGCTGGAGAGATCAAAAGGTCTCCCTCAACCAGTCACTCCCGATCCGGCTTACCACCGAGCTGGCGAGCCGATGAGAATACCGCCAAGACCCGAACAAACCTCACCATCAGGAACCCGGACACCCCTGCTAAGTCACCAAACGTAGCGAACCACTTGGGGTGATCTATGGCAGAGGTGTTGGTTATCCAATAAATGGTTCCCGGTGCGGCTGTACCCATACCCGCCTACCAAATTGGCTTAGGCTGTGTTTGGTGATCAGATCTGAATAGTCAGGTACCTACTTCCAAAACTTCTTCTATCCCGTCACCTTCCCTTCCTCTCTCCACACCTCAATTTGTGATTTTCTATTTTATATGTATTTTTCTACATCAAGGTTTTTTTAATAAGAATACAGCACAAGAGACCCAACTGCTCCCGTCTGGAGCCAGTGAGATTGGGGTGCGTTGTGAGACTGAAGGTAGTGGGGGGGAAGGATATGGGAAAGTATGGTGGAAGTAAGAGTAAGATGGGGAAGTGTCTGGCCATTCAAATCTGGTCACCAAACACGGCTGAAGTAATTTCAACCAAAGGTTCAATTCTGAATGGTGGTCTTACACCAGGGCGATACTGAGAGTATCTTCCTCTCTGAAACGTGCCGCTAACATACCACTTACTGTTTTAATTAATTATTTGTGAGAGCCTTACCATCGACCACGCCGGCCGTCAATTATACAATTTGTACAAAGAAACGTCACTATTTCAAAGACAATTCTTTTTCAAACTTTCTTCAGGCACGCAGGTACCTACCAAAATATTAAAAAAACCGCGAAGGAGAAGTCCAAACAAAAACAACAATTTCACATCTGAAAAAAGGAACGTCACTGATCCATTAAAACGGCCACCATCTTGAAACGGAACGTACAGTCAATAATTAAATAAAATAAAGTAAATATTTAAAAACGTTATTGATTGCAGCTCCATTAATCGTTCGGTCCATTTGGATTTAACCTTTCGACTATTGTGCGTGTAATCGATTGTGACCTAGCAGAAAGGGGGATACTGTAAGTAGTGCGGAAAGGGCGGGGAAAGGGGAAAAGATTTCCATCGGGAGCCACTCCATTGTCAAGTGCCGCTCTATTAGTATTAAATCCTGTAACGTTTGTAGAATGGGGCTACTTTGTTGCTGGTTTAGTGAAGTTTGTATTTTTTTTTTCACAATGTGTTTTTGCATTTATTTTTAAATAATTCATATATTCATCTTTATTTTCATTATTTCAACAAGTAAATTCAATTATTTATTTACCTATCAATATTTATTTTATCTTATTAAAATCAACAGTCTACAATACAGTTGGTTTTGTGCAATCTACTTAACTGGAGAACCAGTTAAAGTATTACCTATTATAAAAATACATTACATTTAAAAAAACAATTTATTAACAAATTAACATGTATTACATTTATATAATTATATATTCAAATTTCGACTACCATGTGTCTTGTGTGGTAGTCGAAAAGTTTGTAAAAAAACTGTGTACAAAAATATTTTACGAATAAAGGAAAAAATTATGAACAAAGTATTGTGGCGATTTTTAGTGTATTATTTTAGTAAACGTTATTCGTTACAAAAATAGTTTTATCTAGTAATTTAATATTAGACCTAAACTAAAAACACTTCCGACAGTCGTATCCATAAAGCTAAAAACCTTTACCTTTCACTTTCATAGAATGCGACATTGTAAATAACTAATGGTATAAAAATGGAAGCAAATTCTTATTTGTCAGTTTTTATAAATATAATTTCATACAAATTCTCCAGTCTTAAAGAGTCCTACATTCTCCAGTCTTTCAAAATAAATTTCAACTTTTTATTGGCACTAATCATCCTATCAATGTAATACGTACAATGGGGGTAGCAAATGTAAAATCATGCAATGTTTAATGTTTTAAATATAGTGTCCTCCGCGTACAAAGTCGCGGCAAAAAAATTTTCTCCAATCATACATCTTCATTTTGAAAATGGCTTTGTAAGCCGAAATAGCTGCCACATAATTAAAAAAAAAAATAAAATATTAACTTTTTATATATTATTTAAAAAAATAAATGGAGTTCTACGAATTAAACACAAAAACAAATAATTAACTTTCTAATTAACCATAAATGTGTTTATCGGAAGTGACCTGCCAGGTAAGTATGTTTTCCTTATCTATTTGTGAATAATAAATTAAGATAGAGCCTAAGAATTCATTATAAAATATACAGCGCCCTTGGGGTGTTTTCTCACAAAAACAGCGCTCTACAAATTATCCAAGTATTATTCTTATATTTTGTTAAAAAAAATTAAAACAAAATTAAATGCGCATGCACAAAAATCAAATTTGATAATATATGCTTTGCAATTTTTTTTTAATTTATCGATTCAACAGTTTTTGTTAAATCGAATACGTGGCAATTTTCCAAGATAACGGCACGCCGTTCCTGGTAAATATGGAAATATTTATCTGTAAATAAAATATTTTGTTTTTTTGCAAATTTTGTCCTTGTATAGCCTGATTTTTTAAATCGTTTTTGTGATGTAAATGGATTATCAAAATTACATATCTGCATCAAAGTACCCCTCGCCTACAAACCGTGCAGTCACAACATTTTTATTACGACGTCTGAAGCATTATCCATTTATTTTCCTTGCTCGAGGGGTAGGCAGATACTATGTGGGGTCATTAAATAATCATTTCGTCACAAAGGACCCTGCATGTTCGTCCTGTCGGGTCCCATTCATACGGAGGTTGGGGGAAAGAGGAAAAAAAACTAATCATTCTAGATTGAAATGTACAAAAGTAGGTATTCTTTCTCCCGGTGCCGCGGTGGGTGGGAACACAATGGACAAGTACTGCCTTAGAATGGGGGTGTTTGATTTCATCATTGACTTTCTACAGGAGATTTTGATTTGTGATTTAAGCAAGTTGCGTGGAAGGACGATCGCTTGTTTTGATCTGTCAACCGTATAAAACTTAACGATTCTCCTTCTGGCGCACTCTTTCCTACGAAAAATTACAAACTCTGATTACTTGGATTCATGTAAATCCCAAACTTAACCACTGGAGCGACCGCAATTAAAATATTTTTTCTCGGATTGCTAACGGAAAATTTTCCGCCCACATTAAAAAAACCGTACCTCCGAGTTTGAATATGGAGACATACAAACTGATTATAGTTCTAGGTGACCAATGAATTCCCTTATCTTTTGTCTATTATCACATATTTGTTGGATTTATAAAAAATTATAATTAAATCTTTAACCTTAAAAGATTTTAAAGAATCTAGAGAATATTTATTTTGTTATATTATAAATGTACAATATATTATAAAGTCGTTTTAATAATTTTTTTTTTTTAATAATTTGCCTCATTTTGGCAACAAAGCAATCCGAGGTTTTGGAAATAGTGCCATAATGTGCCAAAAAGCGCTCGAGTGGTTTAACTAAAATCTAAAACTTCTGATCATGACAAACACATGAGTCAGTCAAAAAGTAATGCCTTCTATTTTTTTTCACTTTTAATTGTCACAGGTTGAAAACCACACTATTGATGATGAATTTGCCACTTTTCAATATAATCACCGTCCGTTTCCACAGTTTTGGTCTATTTTTTAAAAAGTTCATATATTCCAGTGTGGTAAAAAGCACTGTTTTGCTTCCTATAGTATAGGGAGTCCGGGGTAAAGTGCATTAACTTCGGGAGGTGATTATATATGATAGTGTAAGTAAAAAAAATAAATAACTTTTTTCGCAATTCCAACTGTAAGGGGTTCTTTTTTGGTAAAATGATAAAATTTGTACGACGTGTGCGTCCAGCACTATTAGGTATTTTCCGCTGTTACGATACGCGCCAGTCAAAAACAACATCGCCACAACGCGGCCAAATTTATTGGGTAAGTTAGTACCTTACACTACGGAGTTTTAGTAGGCACTTCTTTTTCATGAGAAAAAAAAATTTAAATTTCGAAAAAATTATTAATTTATTTTACTCAATTTTTATTCTGAAAACCAGGACAACTTTACACAGACAAACTCAGACCGACTCACATGATCCACTTTACAACATACGTTACACCAACCTACAACTAAAATAACTTTTGGACAAAAAATGTGCAATATTATTCTATAAAAAAATCCTCCCTCTTGCAATAAAAACCATTAAAAAAATAACTTACTTCAAAAGAAGCATTAAAAAGTGGATTATGGACGAGGGAAGGATGAATATAGATATAATTTTACAACCCAACAAAGATTAAAGCTTGTATTGTTCGCAAATCTATTATATATTATACTAGCTGATCCGGCAAACTTCGTACCGCCTCAGAATCAATAAATGTTGTGTTTCATCAATCAATAAAAGTTAAAATAAATAGGTACCTACTCTAAGATCAAAAAATGAAATTGAGCTGTTGACTAAGCACGAAATGTTCGGCACACTACACCATTGACAGTTCGAATTGATTCAAATTATGTCGACCAACGCACATTATTTGAAAAGGCGTTCCATACAAAATATATGAAAAAATTACTTTTCTTCATAATTATTTTTTCCGTGATTTTTTCCGATGTTTTAATAGTTATTCTGTTAATCGGGACGGAGACAAATCCAACAAATCAAAGATCGTAAAAATTAGTTCAGCCGTTCTTGAGTTATAAATAATGTAACTAACCCGACTTTGTTTTATTTTTTAAGATTATCTTTAAATACGTGAAATAAGACAAATTAATAAAATAAAATTTAGTTACACATGCCGCCCTTTCCATTTCCCCTTGACCACGCCGGCCATCAAGCTCGTCAAGTGGAGCTAATGTAAATAAAAAAGTAAATAAATAAATTAAATCTTCAAAATCTTAAATTAAATGTCGCTACAACGCTTTAAGAAACCATCATCATACTTTTTAAGCATAAAGACAACTTTATAACATAAAAATAAATAAAATGTATTTTTTTCAATGTAATCCAATAAGAATTCAGTCCCTTAATTAATTTGGATATGTTTCCAAATATTTTCCGAGCCTATAATAATTTCAATAACCCGGTTAATTTCCTGTGAAATTTTCAAATCCAGCGAATCAGCATTGTGACAATGAATTCAAAGGCCATCCTTTCAGCGTATTATTGCGAGAGCCGACCAACTTGAAGTTGGCCAATTATCTCAGCCCGGAGGCCCTTCCTCTTTTCCTTCTCCACTCACCCTTCCTTTCCTTCTTCCTACTGCTATGCCTTCCGTCCCAGTTACTTCCCTTGCTTCCGCAGGGCCGCCATGAGGAATAAAACGTACGGCAGTTTTATAAAATAACTTCATTATCACTATGTAATTTATGTAGTTACATTCCAAGGTGGAATTTAGTCACCGCACCATACAACATACGCCTATTAATCTACACAATCCAAAATTGCTTTATACACACAAATACTGCAATTATGAAAACATCACAAGTACATTAAAAATCACACAAGACAACATAATAAATTATACACAAATTCAGCAAAGACAGAATGTGGTAAAAGAAAAATAGGCCATGAGGGTGTACAAATAAATATATAATCTCCTTCCTGACAACTGTAAATAAAATCAATGTATTTAAGAAAAAAACTGTTAGCTCTTAAGATTAATGAGCAAAAGCAAAATGTACATTTTTCGTTACTTAGGTAATAAACCATAATTATTAAGTTTTTTTTTTCTCAGTGTATGTTTAAGTTAACAAAGCGAAATATATATATATTCCTTTTAAATTAATAAATAACTATTAAAAAAAATGGTTTAGGTATTAGCCTCCAGTCCCCAGTCACAAATATTTGCCTCAAATATGAAAAATTACGACATCTGTTTAGGCGAGTGTGAAAAAATTCCATCCGCTCCAATCAAAGTTTTGAGATATTGTCAAAATTTTAACAAAAGAAAAAAAAATATTTTCCCTCGGGGCCTATGTTATCTTTGAAGATGCTGTGTGGAGGGTCATTTTGAGGAGAGAAAGGAGTGATATGGGTCTTGAAGAGACCCATGTTATTGAAAGGGAAAAAACCCTACCACCGGCAAATCGTACCACAGCCGAGCTGTTGAATTCAAGAATAAGTCGTCGAAGCGACCCATTCCCATGTGACAAACGTCAACCATGTACATATGTACATCCAGGAGTGACGGAAGTATAACGCGCGTTTGACGTGTTTCCCGACTATGCACCGGTGCCGAGGGATCAATGACGCTAGTCCCTCGGAGTGTCTCTCATTGAAATACCGAACAATGGTAGCATTCCCACCCGAAGCCTAATGCTCTAAAGATTGCAATCCGCTTGTTGAAACGGGAGAATCTAATAAACAGACCGCCCGTTTCTGCACAGAATCGAGGGTTTTTTCAGGTACTTTGGGTCTCCAGCCCACAGGTGGCTGCCATTTTCAGCCGCGGGGCGCACTTGTGATATGAACGGAAGGTCAAAATATTTCCTGTTTGCAATAAAATCCAAATAAATGGAATATTTCTGAATGCATCCGAAAACTAAAAACTGTTTTTGAAAGGTGATGAAATACGCCTTCAAATATTATTACTCGAAATAAACTTTTTTTTTTTAATTATAAAAATTTTGAATGCTAACATAAAAAAAGTTTTACAAATGGCTTACCTTACGTTTTTTTCTAAAATTACTGATAACAAAAAAAATAAAAACACTTGAATATTTTGTTGGGTAAATGTATTATAAATGTATTCGTCAACTCAGTTTTTTATCGTTTCATGTAAAAATAATTAATAAAAAAATTCCTAATTATTTTTCAAATTGCTGTTAGAAAACTTTGGATTCAACGAGGACATTTGAATAATTTGGTGGTTAATTTTTAGATTTGAATATAAAGCGTCTTGTTTTCTCTTTCTAACACAGTTTAGAGTATGTTTCTAACCATGGTAGATAGGAAGACACAATGCTTTTATGAGATTTTTTTATTTGAACATAAAGTTTGGTGCTTTCTCTTTCTAACGCCGTTTAGATCACGTTTCCAACTACGGTAGTAAGAAAGACACAATTATTTTATGAGAATTTTCAGATTTGAATAAAAAACGTGGTGTTTTCTGTTTCGAACACCGTTTAGATCATATTTCTAACTATGGTAGTAAGGAAGACACAATTATTTTATGTTTTTTTTTTGGATTTGAATTTTTAGATTTGAATAAAAATCTCGGTGTTTTCTCTTTCTAACACCGTTTAGATCACATTTCTAACGATTTGACCTACAATTATTTTATGAAAGCTTTTAGATTTGAACATAAAGCGTGGTGTTTTCTGCTTCTAACACCGTTTATATCATGGTTCTAACTATCGTAGTAAGGAAGACACATGTATTCTGTGAGAATTTTAGGATTTAAATAAAAAGCGTGGAGCTTTCTCTTTCTAACACCGTTTAGAGCATATTTCTAACCGTAAGAGAGACACAATGATTTCTATGAGAGCTATATGAGTTCGAAACCGAACAAATTAGTACTGTTAAATTGCCGCCCGTGAGCACAGCGCACATTACCTTTAAGAATTCACCCCTGACATCACCCTTACTTACAGTTTGCTTCCCCATTGGTTCACCTTCCCGCCTCACCACCTTTTCAGCTCCCTTCCTCCCCCTGCTCTTCTCATTTCCATCTAACCAAACCAAAACCTTTATGGAGATATCCTCAAATATACAACCCTATTATCGACTTTCTATACTTCTTATGACAACTTTTGAAAATGTGCCTTCCAGCGTTTAAAAATAAATATATCAATGACTTCTTTATACGAGCACCGCACAGTAGTCCCAACTACTCCCAACTGCCTGAAGCCAGTGAGACTATGGCATCCTCAATTGGGGTGTGTTGTGAGGTTGGAGGTAGTAGGGAGGAATATGCTATAATTGGCTATTCAGATCTGGTTACTAAATACGGCAAACCCATAAGAGTATCATTCACAGCAACAACATGATAACTTTCAAAAGGAATTGTTTAAATTATTTAATGTTAGCTATGACAATTTTTTTTAAGTTTCTTAAATTACACGAGATGTGTCCATATCATTAAATTTCTTATTAAATATATTACAGGCTCTGAATATAAAAGCATTTTGTCGGAGATTGGTAGAACATTTATGAAGATGTAAAGGTGATTTTTCTCTAGTTCTAACGCTCGGGACTCTAAAATTAATTTCAGACAGAAGGGGAGAACAATCAATAAATCCATTGATAATTTTATGGAGATAATTTATATCTGCGGAGTCTCTTCTAGTTTTTAATTTAATAAATACCTACTTACAATTCTTCCGCTTTGAGAGAAAATTTTGGTTTTGTTTTATTAAATAAGAGAAATTTTGAAACGTTGTTTTGTTGTTTTACTTAATTAAATGAAAACAAATCATTTTGTACACACAACTAATATAATAAAAAATTTCAACATGTCTAGTAACCAATGTGATCTTCGTCAGTATAAAATTAACATAAATAACAATTTTAATTAATGAAAAGAATGTTAGACAAAATTAATCAAAAATTTGAAACAGAAAAAAAATACCTTCACATCTGCGTAGAGAAAATTTTTATTCTAAAATACGATAATTTTATTCGTAAAAACGGTTAAAAACGGGACTGAAGTTCTTACGAACAAATTAACAGGGTTTCAATGTTTATTGGCGGGAAAATGTAAGAATAATTTGTTGGTATACGAGATTTCGTACGTATACCAAAAAATTATTCTTACATGTTACCGCCAATAAACATTAAAACCCTGTTAATTTGTTCGTAAGAACTTCAGTCCCGTGTTTAATCGTGTTTACGAATAAAATGATCGTAATTTAGAATAACATTTTTCTCACCAACTAACGTACCATCACCAACTGAGCCAATGGGTCCGATTCGGTCATATTTAACTGTATCATACTTCGACTGTGAACTACCAACATTATCTTCATTTTCTTAAAGCACATTACTTATTGGCTGCTTGCTATCTTCATGTATGATTGCAAGATTCAAACCCGAACTAAATGCTATCTACTTAGAAAGTGTCTTGGATAAATTTATCCTTTTTTTTAAATTTATATTCGACTACAATTTTACCTTTATTTTTACTTTTTCGCCGAGTCTACGATGAATATGCAGCCCGGTAAGGTGAAGGTCCTGGGTTCGAGTCCCAGATATGACCGTATATTTTTCTATTTCAGATTTTCGATTGAGTTTCTCTAATATTGTCCTCATTAATTAAAATATTACAATTTGAGGTTTTACTCATTAAAAGCGATTGATCAGCAGCTGAGAATAAAAGTTTAAAAATGCTTGCAACTGTACAGATGAGAAAGATCGATTATTTCCCGTATCAAACATTTTAAAATAAAAATTTAATATCGATTTATTTCATTCAAAACTTGCTCATTCAAGTTAGCAATAAAAATTCTCAAAACGCACAATGATAAATTTTTAAATATAGTGTACTTCTTGTAAGTATTTTTTAATCATAAGTATTTATGATTTTTCAATAATGTCTAAACAAAATAAGTGTGAAAATTTTTTTTAAATATTTTAGTTGGTAAGACCTTAAATAAATAGAAAAACTGAGGTATTTTTGTCACAAAACACGTTACCGGATTTATTTTTTAATGATTTTAATTTAACTAAAATTGAAAATTGTGTTTACTAGATAATGTATTGATTTATTTTTTTTGTATGATTATATGATTTGAAATTCGTGTTGTTTAATAGAATCTAGCGTTTAAAAATTGAACAAATATGCCAAAGACCAACGGTATAACCTTAGTATATTAAAAATACACTTCGTTTTTCAAAATTTTAAAGCAGCGTGTACCAAATAAAATAATAATCTTTCAAAATCAATGTATGTTTTTCTTATCAATTTATTGTATTCTTTTAAGTTAAAAAATCAAATAACAATATTCATATTTACGTTCCTCGTTCAATGCACGGTTAAATCAGTTGAATAAGTACATAATATATTCCAGATATATGATTTATTTTCTAGTACGAAAAGATAATATTGCATTCACTCGTAAAAGGGTAAAATGTTTTCTTGACACAAATTCTTGAACTAGGAAGTGAAACGAAGATAAAATCTGACCACACTTGGGCACTACCCCACCTTCCTCTTTTCCATCTCCTCCCCATTCCCACAACCTTCAGCTTTACAACATACCCCAATTAGGGATGCCATAGTCTCACTGACTCCAGGCGGGAGCAGTTGGGACTCTTGTGCGGTATTAACATAAAAAATAGGAATGTAAATTAATTTTTCCCAATCTACCACAGATAATATTGTTTAAAATCTCGTTATTTTGTTGTTATTAATATTGTCGTTATAATATTATTTAAAACCTCGTTATTTTGGAATTTTATAGTAGATTTTGTATGTGGGTAAGCAAATTTTTATTTTATTTTTTATGTGAATGCCGCACAAGAGCTGCTCCCGTCTGGAGCCAGTGAGATTATGGCGTCCCCAATTGGGGTATGTTGTGAGGCTGAAGGTAGAAAAGATGGGAAGGAGTACCTGGCTATTCAGATCTAGTCATCAAACACGGTTGAAGCCATTTCAAGCAACGTTTCAATTCTGAATGTTGGTCTTACATAGGGGATACTGAGAGTATCTTCCACTCTGGAACGTGCCGCAAATACGCTTTATATTATTTTTAATTATTTTTTTGTGAAATAATACAAATTAATCAAATAAAGGTTATTTGCGGACCCCATGCTTGAACCCGCGACCTTAGGATTGGGAGGCGAGAGTCTTACCCCTTGACCACGAAGGCCGTTTTGATTTAAAAAAATAATTATTCAATTAAGTTTTTGGCCTGGAATCAAAAGTTTTATACGAAAAATGTCGTTTATTTTGAGAAATAGTGTCTTGGTTCTTTTGCAAAGTTCGTTTGCTAGGTGTCTTCTTCTGATTAAGATAGGGGGGGGGGGAGAATTTATCAAAAAGACAACCTGCATCTTCACACAGTCAAGGATTTTTTTGGATCAGTAAGGTTTGCCAAATATAAGGTTGGGAGGCACTTGCAATTTCAACAGGATTAGTATTTGTGTAGGGTTAGTATTTAATAGAATTCGGAGTGTTTTCAGACTTCATGAATTGGGTTCCATCTTGTCCCAGGAAAGCAATATAAAATTGAACCTTGGCTGATTCAGGTCCACGACTCCATGTGTATACTGAACACGATAAATGTAAAATTCTACTGCAGGTGTGTATTGAGCAGTCATGATTTTATTTTTATAATTATTATGTCGCGCTACAAAATACAAAATGATTATATATTATACGAGTATGTAAGTTTTGTCAGTAAGGCACACGCGCAGTTTGCCTTATATCGCCACGAATATAGGTTACTAGCGGATACCCGGCATGCGTTGAAATGCCAATTAAATAAATAAATTGTTTCTCCCTTCGTGTCATTTCCCTTACCCCTTCCCTTCTGTCGCTCCCGTATTTCGCTTCCACCTTCTTCGCCTTCCCCTCTCCCTCGTCCCCCTCCCGCGAAGCCCTCCTCCTTAATTCACCATCCGACCCTCCCGCATACTCCTCCCCCTGACTTATTTCCCTGCCGCTTAACGTCATAAAATGCATACATTTTCCAAAAAGTCGTGTGACCAATTTCAGTTTTTAAGCAAATTTCACAATGCCAGAGATCTCCAGTTTATATATAGAAATATTCACGGGCATGATCACAACAATTAAATAAAAATTAATAGCAATCGGATGAAATTTTAATCGCAATCGAATGAATAGTACAGGAAATAATTTCATAACGCCAGAGCTTACTATCATATAACCATCCCGGGTATGCGCACATCATATTCCCAAAGATTCATCGCAATCGAATGAATGGTATGGCCGCGCATAACATACGAACTCACAAACACACAAACAATATTTTTTATATTATAGTTAGGCATAAAAATCGCTTGGTAAACGGAGTCTAGAGGTCACGATTTCAAACGCAAATATGGTTTATATTTAATTTTTGAAAAATTGAAAAATAATATCGAAATATATATTTTTTTTGTTCTACAATAATCCACCTGCTCGCCTTTTCGTGATTTTGTGACAGTCAGTTTCAGAAATTGGCATAAGAGGTTTGAATTTTTTCGTCACAAATAAATTGCCGTTCCAATTCAACCCCGTAAATCAATCTTTCTAAAGTCTCCCTCGTTTCCTAACCTATACGAAACTGTAGGTAATAAAATAAATCATTCAAAGTACCTACCTACAGGTACGTGCGAGTCTGTAAAACATTTTATATTTTTCAACTAAGAAAACAAAGCAAAAGAACCATTTAGAAAATTATAGGTTAGGATAATTTGTCCTCTACTTGAAAGTTCAATAAGGATTTAAAACCACCGGTGGGTATGATTTTGTACCTAAGAGTATGGATATTGGAGAGACGGCATGTGAAGTGTGCCCGCGCGCTCCAAGTGTGCCTTTTCGAGAATTTTACCCAAACGGCTTACATTGGCTGCTGGTTTTTGGCCGTTTAATACGTTCCGACAGCAGCCATTTTACATGGTGACAGCCAATGTCAGCCATGTGGGTAGAATTCTCGAAAAGGCACACTTGGAGCGCGCGGGCACACTTCACATGCCGTCTCTCTAATATCCATACTCTTAGTTTTGTACACACTGCATAAAGAAACAGGCGGCTGGTGTTAAGCGGGAATTTAAGCCTTATCGCCATCTACATTAGGAGTATTATTGGCGCATCACCTTACATTCTTCGAGATATTTTGGGTCTATTTCAAATAAGTCATATTATGCTTTATTAAATTTGTTTACTAATGTATGCCAATTAATTCTGATCGTTTTTAAATATTAGCACCCTCCCTCTAACATTCGTATTTATATATCTCCCTTTCAAACAATCTTCTTCTTCTACTACGAGCTCTTTAAGGCCCATATAGTAGGCGCTCAAAGAGAAGAAGAAGGGGAGATACATAAATACGAATGTTAGAGGGAGCGTGCCAATATTAAAAACGATATTCAAGCTCAAATTGTGAAAATGTTTAATAAAACACGACTCGTTTAAAATAAAGCAAAATCTCTCGACAAATGCTTAAGTTGCATTTGAAGATACAGTGATTTTTTCATAACCATAACATTGAGGGAGGGGCAGAGGGAGGGATTAAAAAGGAGACATAGTAGCGGTAGAGGACAGCAGGGGGTAAATTTGGAAAATCCATTGTTCTCACACGGATAGCCGTGTGTGACCTGCTTACTATCGGATTTTTTTTATATAAGGGGATTTCTCACCATCTTCCTAATAGCTTATCCATACAATAACGAATATTATTAAAAATAAAATACTCGCATTAGTTAGAAAACTCGGCCAACTTATCCAATATATAATAACTATTCATAGGTTCGAGTACCGAATTATAAACTCCAACTTAATAAATAAATAAGATGTAAATCGTAAGTAGAAAATATTCACCGGTCAGTGGTTGAGTGGGCATCGCGTTTAAGTTCCACCCAGGCGTTCCGTGTTCGATTCTTTGGCTGGCTAAGTCCTCCATCACAACAACACACACAACATCTTCCGCTTAGAGTGGAGGTAGTAGGAGATGTGGTTGGGTTATTCGTAACTCGGGAATGTTTGTATTAATTTAAAAAAAATAATAAATAAATACGACCTACTAAATATATATAAATACTTCCAGAAAATTATAAAAAATGTGTTTTGTAATAATTTTCGGAGCACAATTCGCGATTTTTTCTATGGAGTGAATTTCATAATATAATTACCGTTTACAAAGTTTGGCTACTACACAAAAAAAGAGAATGCATCACCAAGTTAATGCTAATCTCTTCCTAATCGATAATTCCTCATCCTTTTTTTACACATGTTTTATTTCCAATTATAGAGATTTATTCTTTCTTCTTATTGATTTATTATTCTTGCAACTTGTATTTGTTGTAATTATTACCCGTCTCAGAACAGACAACGTCTAGTGAAGCGGGTAACTTACTTGTTATAAAATACTATATTACCTTAATAAACGCCCGGGTTGCCGGCAATGAAATTGAATTGAATTGAAAGTACAGATATTAGCTTAAAAAATAACATATATTTTTTTATAAACTTAAAAACTGAAAGTGTTCAAGAGAAATATATTATAAATCGGTAGAAATGTGGATTGCCGCATCTTAATGGTTGTTTACCTAAGTTCAGACATGTGGTATATAATAGTGTGTAATGTGAAAGTATGTCAAAACACAGTGCATATTTTGCGGTGGTTTTGGCTTCTTTCACCGCTGTGCGCTGACGAACGAGAATGGGAATGGTATCTTTTGTGGTTCGCATCAATGGCTCGTGTGGCAGCACTGATTACAAAGGAACTGGTCCACGAAGAAGATGACACGTGAGATGAAAAGCGAAATGGAAAACCACAAATGCAGATGACTTGGGTTTTAGCATTTCAAATAATGTCCAGAGATAAACAACTTGATTTAAGGTGCTCAAATTTCAACGTCAAAATTCCAGTTCGGAGAAATTTCTATTTAAGCTCTGCCATTTTCCAAGTATTTTAAAGCAACCAGTCAATAATGAAATAACACAACTTACTACTTTTTTTTATTATTTCATTATTTTAAAACATTACATATTTCATATTACAATGGGATTTGGCTGCCCAACTAGGAAATTAACCTGTTTTAGGACAGTCAAAATAAGCATATTTATTAAATGTAATAGGGAAGTTGAGTGAAAAATATTTTGACTTAACGGGGGCTTAATAAAATTCAACCTTGTAGATTTAATTTAATTATGAAAACGAGCCTTAAAAAAATACTAGTACCTATTTAAGTTTGCATGTAAACATGGATAAAAAAAATATAAAAAAGGACTCAACTTCCTTATTGTGGTTTTGTCTATTGTAATGACTTTGCTGATGTGTGCTTATCGACTTGAAATTTTACTTTTGATTTTGATGAAATTAATGAATTAGAAAATCAAAATTAGATAAAAGAAAGAAAAGAAATTTAAAAAAAGAATAGAACAAAAAGAAAATACAAAAATTATAAACATGTATGCTTTTCAACCATTCCATGAAATCTTACTTGTGATTTTGACGAGATTAGTGAACTAAAGCATCAAAAATATATAAAAAAGAAAAGAAAGTGAAAGAAAGTAGAGAAATAAAAAGAAGATATAAAAATAAAATTGAATAAGACATGTATACTTTTCAACCATTCCATGAAATTTTAGATTGGATATTGATGAATATTAATTATAGAGAATCAAAAATGGATAAAAAGAGAATAGACAGTAGAGTAAGACAAATGCAAAGAAAATATTAAACAGTTTATGAATTTACATTGGTATAAAAATAAATTTAATGTAATACAAATATAAAATAATATATAGTAAAGGTAAAAACAAAAACAATTTTAATGACTGTTAATCCACATATTTTCGCATTCAGCTCTCCCCAATTGAGAATCAGATCATCAGAATCAAAATCAATCAATCAGAAGCCAATCATTTACCAGATTACGGAGAATGATAGCACTTTTTGATTTCCATGCATCGGGAATAAGATTAAACAATTTAGGGCCTAAGTACGAGAATTGTCTAGAATAGAACTAGAATTAGAATAGAACTTTCTAGAACTAGAACTAGAATAGAACTTTCACAGAACTTTAATATTGTCTTTAAAATTTGATGAATTGTTCTAATTCTTTGAAACAACCGTCCCAAGTGATGGGATGTTGATAACTTATAGGTGAAATCATTATTAGCAAAATAAAATTATACCTTAATAAAGTTTTTAATTTTTCAGTACCTCATTTTCTCAACCTAAACAGGAAAGGTTGTCTTACCATGCCTAAACAATTCACGACTTAAGTCGGCACGGGTCATACAGGGCTTTATCTACATTCATAACGCGAAGGAGAAGGAGGGCATAGGCAGAGAAAAAAAGATGGTGGTGGAATATGTATACGAGTCCCAGGGGATATTGCCGACAGACACAAAGGTATTGTAATATTATAAGGTGTACATTTCATAGCTGGCAAATGAGCTATTATTAGTAATGATTTATTATGTGATACCGTACAAGTTATCCAACTTTCTGGAACCAATGGATCTAATACGGAATGGAATATGAAATCTAATAAACCAATGGATACTTATGGATAGTAGACTACAATCTTATGAGGAACGGCTCCAATCTTTAATTTTACAACTCCGGAAAAAAATAAGACAATTTACTGAAAAAAAAATATTTGAATACTCCACAAGAGTCCAAACTGCTCCCGTCTGGAGCCAGTGAGACTATGGAATCTCCAATTGGAGTATGTTGTGAGGCTGTAGGTATTGGGGCACATTCCAGAGTGGAAGATACTCTCAATATCGCCCTGGTGTAAAATCACCATTCAGAATTGAAACGTTGCTTGAAATGGCTTTAGCCGTATTTGTAGACCAGATCTCAATAGCCAGGTACTTCCCCGCCTTCCTCTTCCCCATCTCCTTCCCCTCCCCGCTACATTCACCCTTACAACATACCCAATTGGGGATGCCATAATCTCACTGGCTCCAGACGGGAGCAGTTAGGATTCTTGTGCGATATTCATGTAAAAAAAAGCAAACCTCTTGTGCGAACGGCGAAAGTATGTATCCAAAAATTATTATAAACACTTTTTTCCTGTTACTTTACAAGTTATATTTATGAAAAAATTCATAGTGATTCTTTCGAGATTTCTGCTCTATTTAACTGTTTTCGCTTAATTATAATCGTTTTTTTAACATTAGCGCACTCCCTCTTACATTCGTATTTAAATACCTCCCTTTCTTCTTTTTTTGAACGGTTACTATTGGGCCTTAACGTCTAAGATAAATTCAAACGACATATTAAAAGCTTCCAATTTAGGCGCAAGATGGCGTTAGGTCCCTCGCATGTATAAGTGATAGTGAGCAGTGTGTGTGAGTGTGTGTGTCTGTGTATGTTGGAAGCCGCACTTTGACGTCTAACAGCTGAGTGATTGCTTTTGCACCGATCAGGGCGAGGGCGAATGGCAGCTCCCAGCAACTCTCTGCAGGCACCCCTCTAAAGCCAGACAGGGATGGGCAAAACGTCATTCAAAATAAACATTTATTTAAATTAAACAAATAACTTTGTATCAACCACTATTATATAAATGTCATTACTACCCTGGCGAAGAAACCATCGGTTTCGAAACATGTAGGTAATTGTGATTATATAATAGTGGTGGATGCAAAGTTATTTGTTTAATTTAATTAAAAATGACGCCACAAAGTGACTTTGCGAAGTTTGAAGAAATAAACATTTATTTTTTAAACACGACTTTTACATGTGGGATTTTCATTTGAAATTTTCAATATCTTCGACGTACCAAATGTAAAACGAATATATGCCAAAAAATATAATATTTAGCACACCGTTTTTACGCTTGCCACTACACCATCTCTTTCCCCCGTACAGCGCCATCCTGCTCACCCAAATCTAGGCGAACCAGGCTGCGCAGACGCCTTCTGCGCATTTCCTACCCTCGAGTCGCCCCATAAACCACGCCCCGCCACAAGGAATGGCCTATATAAAGAGCTGCGCGCTCTAATTCAACCAGTTCGTCTGCAGCTCGCCCTTAGCTAGTACACTCTCTTAGTTGCGCCTCGTCCTTTGGCACGACCCTCTAAGGAGTATTCTACTTCCATAAGCAAAGCACAAATCAGACTCCGACTGCTGCCTTAGTTGCGCTTCGTCCTATGGTACGACCCTCTAAGCAGAACACCGTCGCCGCCGCCCGTTACCATAACGGCACGAGTCAGTTTTGTTGTTCCCAAAGACTTATCAGCAAGGTTCCCTCCGATCCCTTGCTCAGTTAATTATTATTGTGATTTGATACATTGCGACTATTTTTACTATATGTGATCTGTGAACTTACCTTCAATAAATAACATTTTACCAACAAATGTGTTACAAATATTGAATCTATTTAAAAATACTACGTCCTCTACTAGACCGTGTAACCATCCCTCTAGATCGAATAAAAATGACGTAAAAAATATTCGAAGTTATAAAACCGCATTCGGAATTAAAAGAATGGAATTAATTTGTAATGTGGGCATGGATACCGCCGCCTGGGGAACCATTTATTGGATTACCAATACCTGTGCCATAGGTCGCCTCACGTTTGGTGACTTAGCAGGGGTGCTCATGTTAATGGGGTGAGGTGTGTCTACATCTTGGCGGCGGTTACTTCTGACTATAAATAGCGTGGCAGGCTGGATCGGGAGATCTTGGTTGAAGGAGACCTTCTGATCTGAACGTCATTTCCGTTTGAAATCATTATTTCCGTCATCCGCGCCTAAGGAAGTTTTACTTTTAAAAAAGGAATTGGTATGGTAAAAGTTTTGAAAAAACGTTGTCAACCCTGTTTGAACATGTCCCGATTCATAAGCGCTGTAACTATGAACCACCCAAGATTAAATACTGCTTTTATCTAATACAAAGCCGTACACGGGGCCAAGCGGGCACAAAGGCGCGCGGGGTAATGCGACTTGTGTTTTTAATTCATCAGCGGATCGAAGCGCGTACAAGTGCAATGTTCACCCTTAAGTTGCCACCTCAATGGGTATTCAGATAATGCGGATTTCGGCGCGACACTATTATATTATCCGCCAAAGTGTTTGGGCTTGATTAAAATATCTAAACCTAAACTCCTCCTCTTCCTATATCTCCACTGTTCTCTCCAGAACGCATTCGTTATTTATAAGTATACTGGGACCACAGCATGCTTAAACCACTCGAGCGACAGAGCAATTTAAATCTTTTTGCTCGGATTGCTAAAGTAAAAAATTACACATTAAACCACATAAAAAAATCATACCTCAGAATTTGAATAAAGAGACATACAAACTGATTATAGTTCTAATGAATTCAAGATAATATTAATTCAAGATAATTATTCTTAATTAGCAAGGAATTCACCTATCTTTTATCTTTTGTTTATTAACACATATTCATAGGATTTATAAGAAAAATATTATTAAATCTTTAACCTCAAAACATTTTAAAGAATCTAGAGAATATTTATTTTGTTCTATTTTGAATGTACAATATATTATATGGTCACTTTAATAAAAAAATAAAAATTTGCCACATTTTGGCAACAAAGCAATCCGTAGTTGTGGAAATAGTGCCAAAATGTGGCAAAAAGCGCTCGAGTGGTTTATTGAACGTTAGGCTAAATATGGATTACGCCTCATGTCACCATTTTAGTTTTTGTTCAATCTCCATTTTAAAACTAAAAATAAAGTATCAAAAACTATAATTAATCCGTCATTGAAGAAGAAGAGAACAATAATAATCTAACAAAATTAAAAAAAAATAACTTATATCATTGATGTAGCTATTCCAAATTCCTGTGATATTCAAAAATTTGTTTCTGAAAAAATAAGAAAGAATACAAATTTAGGAAACGAAATTATAAGAATTTGGCATTCTCAGACTATAAAAATATTACCATTTGTTATTTCGGCTACTGGCATTGTACCTAGCTCTCTCATTAAAAATTTAGGCATATTATATTTGTCAAATAATTTTTATGTAAAATGCAAAAATCAGTCATTTTAAATACATGTAGGATTACGAAAGATTTTTTAAATATTTATATTGAGGGATCAGTAGGATTTATCAGTAAAATTAGGAATTCCACAGAGCCGAACCCTCTGATATGAAAATATCTGGAGTCGGTGAATTATATTCACATTTAATAGTTTGGTAGATTAACGTGTTGTTCTTGTATTGTTTTGTATTAATTATACTTATATAATACACTTGCATAGCGTGGATTTACTAGATGATCATTTATATGGAAAAGTATATGAAAGGGTTTAGTTTTTTCTATGGGAAAAACTAATCCCGGATCTAAAAATCTGGTGCGTAAAAAAATATATGAAAATAAACAAGACACAGAAAAATAATAAAACATAATGGTCGCAACTGGGACTTGAATCCAGATTTCACGTCTTACCAGGACGGTGTTCTACCAATTCAGCCATTGCGATCTATTATGAGACTTTCGTATTTGTCAAGAGAGCATTTATTTATATTAGAGCCCAGTCCCGGTAAGACGTGAGATCTGGGTTCGAGTCCCAGTTGCGGCCATTATGTTTTATTATTTTGTCTTGTTCATTGATGGGAATAACCAATATTCAAAAGTTAAAAAGAGAGTTTTTATATAAAAAAAAAAAATTCCATTAACTAAGAATTATTTTAAGTAATCAGACCATTACCTTTACGAAAATAGCTTCGTCTTAAACACCTATCATAATATTTCATTGAAATGATGAAACAAAACCTCCTCCTCCTGTAAAATTTGTTAATGGACGTTTGGATAATTAAGAACTAAGTCGACGAGATTTCGAGGTTCCTGAATTCCGTTTTGTGAATCCACGGATCTTGATAAATATTGACGGATCTCAATAAGTATTGGACGTGTAGCCTACTCATGTTACAAATTAAAACAATTAAATATTTATGTCAAACCACACAGTTTTGATTGCTTTCTACAAAAAAAAAAAAAATATACATATATTTTTTTATTTAAAATATACAATTGTTTTTTATGATAACTTTATCTAATTAACCACCACTCTGTGATATAAATATATATTTATTTATTTTTAAATGTATTGGTAATTTTTTGTCTATACTTGTTTGTCTATTGTAATTTTTGTTAATTTTCATTTTAAGGCGATCCGCCCACAGAGGCAACTGAAAACTGTCAACTGGCAAACTGTCTTTGTATGAAAATGTGATGGCCCGCACACTACACAATCACTCAAAAACCCGTTGTCAATGGTACGCAAGCGGTGACTCGCAACTCGCACTGCTGATTGCCGTGGGCGGCCGTTGCTAGTTGCCAACTGTCAGCTGATTGTTCTTCGTCTATGGTTAAACAAGCTTTTTGACCAATCAAGACATAGAAACCAGCCGGTTTTAGTTTGGTTTCGAACAAACCATTGGTTTCGAAACATGTTGATAAATTTTATTAAATAGGTGGTGTATATACAGAGTGATTCATTTTCATTTAATTGAAAATATTTTGAGGCTGAAAACCAAAGTTTCTATTTTCTGTTGACATTAATATGTCATATCATTGAAGAAGAAGATAACACTAATAATCTAAACGAAAAAATGAAAAAGAACAAGATACAGAAAAATAAAAAGATAATCGTCGCCACTGGCACGCGAATCCAGATCCTCTCGTCTTACCGGGACGAATGCCTCTACCAATTCGGCCACTGAGACCTCCTATTTAAATGTCATATTTGTCAATCTTACATTTCAAATTTCAGAATTAACAATATTATCTTCGACTAATGTTTTATTCATATTATTGGCTGCTACCTTTTTCATTGGAAACAAGTGTTCTATGAACTGGTTTGTAACCTAGATAATTAGTGTCTCGGATAAATATATCTGATTTTATTTATACGGAACACCTATTGATCGTTTTGTAAAAGTCTAAATGAATATTCATTTTTTTTAGAACAAGTCTCTTTTTAAAACCTTTGAAGGTTTTTCCCATCAATGTCTTAATAACGGATTGCAATCTTTAGAGCACAGGCGTCGGGTGGGAATGCTATATACCGGTATTTTAATGGAAGATGCTCCAAGGAACTAGCATCATTGATCCCCTCGGCACCGTTGCATAGTCGGGAAACACGCGCCCAACATATGTACACGGTTGACATTTGTCACATGAGAACGGATCGGTTCTACGACTCTTTATTGAGTTCAACAGCTCGGCTGTGGAACGATTTGCCGGCCTCTGTGTTTCCTCCTTCCTACAACATGGTTCTCTTCAAGACATAGGTTCTGAGGTAAATTATTGCCTCCTGTGTGGAGTTAATATTAAAAAAAATGTAATATATCATAGAAAAAGAAAATAACACTAATAATCGAAACGAAAATATGAAAAAAAACAAGTCACAGAAAAAAAAAGATAACGGTCGCAACTGGAACAATATGAGACTGACAAATATGTTGTTTAAATAAATAGTGGCATTAGCAGAATAAGGAAGTTGAGTCCTTTTTTTATTTTTTTTATCAATGTTCACAGGCAAACTTAAATACTAGTATTTTTTTTTTTTAAGTTCGTTTTCAGAATTAAATTAATTCTACAAGTTAGAATTTTATGAAGGCCGCAAAAACGGCGGCAAGAGCATAAAACCGTGCGGCAGAGTTCGTGACGTAACCCGGTCCTTGATTGTGTGATATATAAGGGAAAATATTTACAAAACCTGGACACGCTTAATATGGACAAAAAAAAATTATTAAAAAAGTTGTAGTAGTTAGATATTTACTAGTACTAATCAATTCAGTTACCGGAATTTCGAAAAAAGTGCATTGTAATGGTTATTTTTTAAATTTAAAACCACGAAATGACATTTTTCAACGAAACTTGCAACAGTTCCTAACATAGCGGTCGGTGAAAAATGACATTTCGTGTTATTAAATTAAAAATAACCATTAATATGCACTATTTTCGTAATTCCGGTAACTGAATTGATTAGTACTAGTAAATATCTAACAACTACAACTTATTTAATTTATTTTTTTCGTCCATATTAAGCGTGTTCCGGTTTTGTAAATATTTTCCCTTATATTTCACACAATCAAGGACCGGGTTACGTCACGTACTCTGCCGCACGGTATTATGCTCTTGCCGCCGTTTTCGCGGGCTTTAATAAAATTCAAACTTGTAGAATTAATTTAATTATGAAAACCAACTTTAAAAAAAAAAATACTGGTATTTAAGTTTGCATGTCATCTACATGAACATATTTTTTATAAGTCAAAATATTTTTCACTCAACTTCCCTATTGCTAAAGGTGTTCGTTCCGGTAAGACAAGAGATCCTGGGTTCAGCTGTCACGGATGCGACTATTATCTTTTATTTTTCTGTGTCTTGTTCATTTTCAGATTTTCGTTTAGATTATTAACATTATCTTCTTCTTCCTCAGATTAATATGTCAAATTACAATACCATGCATTGGCGTGAAAATAGTACAATTTTTTTTTTCATTGATCTAAAAATACCTGCTTCTATTTGGGACAAAATAAAATAGTACGTTTCAATACACAGATATCATTTGTGATATTAAACCTTTTGAAATGGCATGAAATGATACCAAGCCTGCATTATCCATCTTTCGTACAGACTATACAGTGGCACAAGGTATAGAATGTAGAGGTATAGTCCATTCACACTTGAATGAGTTTTGTCGCAATTATTTCCCCGCTTTTCCGATGCTTTCCGAATCCCAAAGGGCTCTTATTCACACTTCACTTGAAGCGAACCGACTATATTGATAGAGAAAATATTAAATACTACAGGACCATCCAAAACTCCTTATTAAAACCAGAATTTTGGTGATAGGATAGATAGGAAACTTGGCTAGCAGTAGGAAGGACTGAGACTGATACCAAAACCTCCTAGATCACAAGGCCGGGACACTCACTCAAATCAGCCTCCTAACTTGTACATTCATGAGATTCCACAAAAAATTCGTTTTAATCTTTTTTTTCAATTTATTCTTATTTACATTTTAAATAGTTTTAGTTAATATAAAAAATAAATAAAAAAATATATTTTTAAGGTTTTCATACAAGTTAGGAGGCCACGAGGTTCAGTGTCCCGGCCTTGTGATCTAGGAGGTTTTGCTGATACCCACTGCGGGTAATGCGGGTACATACCAGGTCTGCGGTAAGTTTGACTCCCAATCCGAAAGTTGCGGGTTCGAACCCGGCGTGCGCAAATAAATATTATTTGATTAATTTTTGTTATTTCACAATTAATAATTAAAAATATATATATATAAGAATATTTTCCTTATGATTTGGAATTTTGATCAATTAAAAACACAATTGAGTTTCTCTGTGAAGAAAGATATGGTTTATTTTATTAATCTAAATAATAATAATCTTAATCTCACAAGACTAACATAAAGAAAAGTAACATTACCTGTGAAGAAAGAAACGACATTTAATGTTATTAATTGTAATTCCTTAATCTCAATCACGATAGTAATTAATCTTCTCAATTTGTTATGTCATAACTCATAGACTCTTTTTACTATTGTTTTATTAATCCATTTTCAAATTAAGTATTATAAATTATATATATTTACGGCACGTTCCAGAGTGGAAGATACTCTCAGTATCGCCATGGTGTAAGACCACCATTCAGAATGCTTTAAATGGCTTTAGCCGTGTTTAGGAACCAGATTTGAATAGTCAGGTACTTCCCCACCTTCATTTTCTCCTTCTCCTTCCACCCCCCCTCCCCTCTACCTTCAACCTCACAAACATACTTTAATTAGGGATGCCATAGTCTCACTGGCTACAGAAGGGAAAAAATTATCATATTTAAAAAGGTCTGCGCTACAAACAGTAGCAAACTATGATAACTTGGCTATAGAACCTAACATGGCGATAGTTAGTTTATTGTTAAAACCGAGTAACCAATATTCCATTCTGCTTTAACGTGTACCTAATATATATGTATATGTGAGAGAGGCAATAATAATTTTTCTATTTGCATCAATCACAACGTCACGGGATTGCTCTAACGCTAACAACATTCGCTTCTTTACCGACATGACACTTCTCTCGGGCGCTGTCCGGGCGCTCGAGAAATCCATGTATTTTTTGGGAAACTTCTTGGAAATGCAATAGTTTATTTGTGTTTATGTTTTGGGTATTTTTTATGACAAATGAGCGTAAAATAATTATTAAGAAAGACGTCTGTGGAAGCAAAGAAATTTAAAATATTTCTTTAGGATAATTTACGTAATTATTCATTTTCACCAATCACAAATTACCCCTTTAACTATAATATTGTTTTCTTGAGCCTTTTTCATTTTATGTCTCAAATTCCTGAAGTTATTTTTAGAACAATGTATAAAATATTCCGGTTTTTGTAATTCCTTCCCGAAATAAAAAAAAATCATTCACCAAATTACGATAATCTATCACCAACTAATCTTATATCACCAGATCAGCTTACTTAACTGCTATGAAAAATAACTTCTATAAAACCTATCTGCTATGAAAACTAACTTCGGTGAAACCTAACTGCCAGATAAGACGTAACTGCTATGAAACATAACTGCGAAACTTAACTGCTATGAAACCTAACTTCTATGAAACCTAACGGCTATGAAACCTAACTGCTATGAAACCCAACTGCCAGAAACCTAACTTCTATGAAACCTAACTGCTATGAAACCTAACTGTAATTGTAAATGTAACTGCTAGAAAATAGATAAGTATGTTTCTGCATCTATTTGTAAATAATAAACTTAGACAAAGCCTAAGAATTCATAATAAATTTTACAGTGCCCTTGGGGTGATTTCTCACAAAAACGGCGCTCTACAAATTGTCCAATTATAATTATTATTTTTAGAAATCAAAATGCTATAAAACCTAACTGCTATGAAACCCAACTGCCAGAAACCTAACTTCTATGAAACCTAACTGCTATGAAACCCAACTGCCAGAAACCAAACTTCTATAAAACCTAACTGCTATGAAACCTAACTGCTATGAAACCTAACTGCCAGAAACCTAACTTCTACGAAACCTAACTTCTATGAAACCTAATTGCTATGAAACCTAACTGCCAGAAACCTAACTTCTATGAAACCTAACTTCTATGAAACCTAACTGCTATGAAACCCAACTGCCAGAAACCTAACTTCTATGAAACCTAACTGCTATGAAACCTAACTGCCAGAAACATAACTTCTATGAAACCTAACTGCTATGAAACCTAACTTCTATGAAACCTAACTGCTATGAAACCTAACTGCCAGAAACCTAACTTCTATGAAACCTAACTGCTATGAAACCTAACTGCTATGAAACCAAACTGCTAGAAACTAAGTGTACTGATATGTAACTGCTAGAAAATAGATAAGTATGTTTCTGCATCTATTTGTAAATAATAAACTTAGACAAAGCCTAAGAATTCATAATAAATTTTACAGTGCCCTTGGGGTGATTTCTCACAAAAACGGCGCTCTACAAATTGTCCAATTATAATTATTATTTTTAGAAATCTAAATGCTATAAAACCTAACTGCTATGAAACCTAACTGCTATGAAACCTAGCTGCCATGAAACCTAACTGCTATGAAACCTAACTGCTATGAAACCTAACTGCTATGAAACCTACCTGCTATGAAACCTAACTGCTATAAAACCTAACTGCTATGAAACCTAACTGCTATGAAACCTAACTGCTGTGAAACCCAACTGCTATGAAACCTAACTGCTATGAAACCTAGCTGCTATGAAACCTAACTGCTATGAAACCTAACTGCTATGAAACCTAACTGCTATGAAACCTAACTGCTACCTCGGATCTGAATAATTTTCCGGAATAAATAATAATTTATTGTTCCTGAGCACCCAGTTTTTTCCGTAATTTAAAATATCAGGAATCGTGAAAACAAAGGTAAAACACAGCGCATACTGCCTTCGTTCAAGTGAAAAGCGAAAAACGCCCGCTATAATATTTCCTGATCAATTGGAAATTCAAACAGAAAACCTACCCTCGTTTCATTCGCAAATTATTCACAACACTTTTTCAAAACGGACTATTCTCAGAACTTCTGTGCGTTTTTCAAATATTGAAACACGGGAAGTGATTTTTTTATTTCTTTTATATATTCAACAATTTTATTATTTAATATTTTAATTAATGAAGATCATATTAGCGAAAGTCAATCGAAAATCTGAAACTGAAAAATCTGATTTTTTTTGAAGATTTTCGTTAATATTATCTTCATTAAAATATAAATATTATAATTAGAGGTTTAACTCATTAAGTTAAAAAGTTAAAAATAAATAAAAAATATTTCATCCTAGACTTGCAAAAAAAGTCAATAGATGTCGCATATTAATAAAAAGTGATAAAATTTATCCTGACACTATCTAGAAGGCATTTAGTTCGAGTTGAATCTTGCAATCATACATATAGATAGCAGCCAATAAAAATATGCGTAAAGAAAATGAAAATAATGTTGGTGGTTCTCAGTCGAAGTATGGTACAGTTAAAAATTACCGAATCGGATAGGGATACGTTGGCGCAGTGGATAGCGCGTTGGCCCGGATTGCCAGAGGTCCTGGGTTTGAGTCCCAGATGTATCCGTATCTTTTTCTAATTTTTCTGTTTCGGATTTTCGATTGACTTTCGCTAATATTATCTTCATTAATTAAAATATTATAATTAGATATTTAACTCATTAAGTTAAAAAAAAAAAAAAAATAATAATTTTATTATTTAATATATAAAAACAGTTTATTATAAACAAGTTCTGCTTCGTAATTATTATTATGCGTTACAGCTGTTTCGCCCTCTGAAGGCATTATCAAACTGTGGTCAAAGCCACTTACAGACGGGAAGGAAGAATTGATATCGATTTTAAGATGTTTTTTGTTCCTACTTATGATGGTCAATTTTTCTAACTAACTAACCATCACGCCGCTTCCAAGCAGGGGTAGACAACTAGGTCTTCGCACACACTCTTGGCCTCAGTCACATTCATACATCGTCTCATACATACTCTTCTATTATTCTGACTCTTGACTGGTTCACTTAATTGTGGCATGTCTTCACCCGACTTCTTCTACTTTTTGTGACATATATCCTCCTTACACACCTTTCATTACTCATTACGTTTATACATTTACACCAGCCTTGCATTATTTGCGGATCACATGGTTTAACCACACACACGCCTCAGTCTACAGTCTTCTTTCATTATTCCTCGGCTAGTTCAATAACTTACCGCTATATATCAGAGTAGGTAGCAGCACTCAAAAATTATTAAAAAAAATAAAAGTGGTGTTTACAAAGTTATTGTTTTATTTTAAATTTTAATGTCACACCACAAAGTAACTGCTTCAAATGAACAAAATATGTATTTTCTTTTTTAGTATTAATTTGTATCCTGATGATGCTTGAGCAAAGCAAAAGCAGTTAATAAAAAAAATTACAATAAAATATATAAATTTGTTTTAGACCACTTTAATTTTATTTACACTCTACCGGTTTCAGAAGAACCCTTCCTTCGTCAGGAGAATATTAAAACTAACTACGATACAAAATATTGATAGATATATACCAAACATTTAGGTGCTGGAGTGGGAGGTCAGAGGGGGAGGGGGGTAGTTGCGGGAAATCCAGCAATAACAGAGCGGTTTATTGGAAACATATCTAGGATGGGACTAAACGATAAATTAATTAAAGTGGTCTAAAACAAATTTATATATTTTATTGTAAATTATGGCGAGCCACAAAGTTAATGCTTATTACGAACATGTAATAAAAAAATTAATTAAAACTCTTAGTTTTACAGAAATAAGTATTTTACTTTAATTAAAATCAAACATATTTACCAGAAAATATTACTTATTGAGTGGCGAACTCATTGATCCCATTCTCCGGTAAAACATACAATAGACAGTTCACTCATTTAGCAATTCGATATGCTTGTTAGTTTTTCCCTTGTAATTCGCTTCGAGTTACTCTTTAGGCTATAGGGGAGCCTTTGACATAAAGTTACCAGATTTCATGTATTTGAATGTAAAAATAAGAATCAGTAATGATAATAATAAATGGTCAGCTTTATATACCGTCGTTTAGTATTTCGATCATTCACCCGAAATTTGGCCCCCTGAAATTATTATTTATTTATTAAAAAAATAATTAGTATTACATTAAAAGCATAAGCTGTGCATCTCACTAGGTCATTCCGGTATCGAGATGATAATATTGTATTTTTTAAATTCCTTTATGGTTTTAAAGAAAGAAAAATACATTCCCTTCAAAAATTTGGCGAATTTTGTCAGTGGCTAAAAATATTCCCGCTTTGCAATATAATCCAAATAAATTGAATATTTGTTAACGTATCAGAAAACTAAAAACTGTTTTCGAAAGGCCATGAAATTTTATTATTAGAAATATAAATGTAATTTTTTAAATATAAAAATTTTGGATAAAAACTTTTAAAAGTTTTTAAAATGGACACTTAACGTTTTTTCTAACTAAAATTACTGATAATGAAAAAAATAAAAACACACATATTTCATTAGACAAATGAATTATAAACGTTACTGTCACCTCACTTTTTTGTCGTTTCATGTAAAAAAAATATCTTAAAAAATTCACAAAGTTTCCTATTTTTTTCAAATTGCGAATAGAAACTTTGGTGTCATAAAGATAAAGGTATACAAATAATTTTTTGTGGTTATCTTTTAGATTTGAATATATAGCGTATTGTATTATCTTTCCAATGCCGTTTAGATCATACTACATCATTAAGTTTAAACAATAATACATATTATAATCATAAAAATAAATCTACAAAAGAAACACTGAATACAGTTATTCAAACATTGGTTGCAGTTAGGTAGTATGTTTATACTTCACAACAATACGTTGTACTGTAAACCAAATATGTACAAAGTACGGGTATTATAAAGTTAAAATTTTATTAAATATATATTTTGTTATAATTTACAATTTACAAACCTAAAATCGACTTCAAAAATACCTTTAATAGTAAGATGGTATAAATATCAAACGAAATTATTTACATTTACGATTCGTTGTATTTAAATGGTGGTATAAGTACATTTAAAAAAAAAAGAAAGACTAAACTCAAAAAACAAAAATTAAATGAAAAAATAATATCTTATGCTGATGACACTATCATTATAATTGAAGGTTCTGATTGGAATATCGTTAATAACTTAGCAAATAATGATATTAATATACTGAAAAATTGGTTCGATAAAAACCTCCTCTCATTAAATACTGAAACAAACTAAATTTATCCCATTCTCTATCAATTAATTTAGATTAAAACCAGAACTAAAAATTATAATTTATCAACTTAAATGTAACAAAACAAATTGCAAGCAAACGTGTTCAATACTTAGTCCAACTCTGAAATTAAATATCTTGGTATATATATATATATATATAGATCAACATTTTAAATGGAAAAAACAAATTTGTGAACTTGTCAAAAGAATTAGAAAATGTATTTATATATTTATAAGACTAAGAAATATCCTTAGATTAGAAAACTTAAAAAGAGTGTACTATGTAATTATTCAATCTATATTGCAATATGGTATTATTAGTTGGGGAGGAACTTATAATTATATTTTAAATCCACTCAAAATTGTCCAAAGATTGATAATTAAAGTAATATTGAAAAAACCATCCAAAATTTCTACTGAAATTCTCTTCTCAATATTAAATGTACCTACAATAGACAAAATATATAAAAAATATTCAATACTACAAATTTACAAAGAAGTACAGTTAAATAACTTACCATTCCATTCATCAGCAAGATATCAGAATACTATCAAAATCCCTAAATTTAGTACAAAGCACACACAAAATACTTATCTCTATCTAGGTATAACATATTATAACAAACTACTACAATGGCTTTTGTCACATGAGAACGGAACGCTTCTACGACTCGTTCTTGTGTTCAACAGCTCGGCTGTGTAACGATTTGCCGGCGGATTAACATGGGTCTCTTCAAGACCCACGTTCACTCCTTCCTCTCCCCAAAAAGACCCTCCTCACAGCATCTTCAAAGATGACTTAAGCCCTGAGGGAATTTATTTTCCTCAGAGCCTCCTGTGTGGAGTTAATGTAAAAAAAAATTTATATCTGAAAGTTATCGAAAATATTCAGGAATTTCAGCAAAAATTAAAAAAATACCAAAAATCACTATAAGAGATAAATCTTGCATTTTCTTAATTATCCCTTGTTTTCTGCCATATTGTATTATTTACTTTCACACATGATATTATATAATTGAACAGAAATTCCCTCACCAAACACAAGAGCCTCGTCTCTTTATGGTGAGGAAAAGCTATTCTTATCTACTATTTTACCACTACACTTTTCACTTTTCTCCTACTACCGCTACAGTAAACGGAAGATGTTGCTTGTGTTGTGATAGAGGACTTAGCCGGCCGAGGAATCGAATAAGCGACGCACAGTGTGGCCAAAACCCCGAAAAATGAATTTTCGATTCGGTTATTTGAAGGAATAGGTCGGGTAGGGGAAGGGTTTGTGCATCTCACTACGAAAGGATAAGTCCCTACCTTCGATACCTCTCGAATTATTTCAGTTCGAAATTGACCTTTGTCAAGAGCACACATGTCGCTGTCGAAACTAGTCAAATTTACGCTCGGTTATTGAGTTGATAATTAAGTAGTGAAGTAAAGAATTACAATTCTACAAGATGGAAACGATTGCCACAGGTATGTAGAAAATATCTATATACTAATAAGGTTTAAATCTCATTGTCATCCTATTTATATTACACCTCTTTCGATGCTTGTACAAAAATAACATGATTTTCTGAACTTGTATTTTCAACTAGAGCAAAAGTAGCATATAACCAAAGAGCATATAACCAAAGAGCAGTTCCATGCATATAACGCAATATGATGCGGAATTATAACTCCCAAACTGTAAATTGATCAATTATCTGATGGAATTGACAAAAATCAGCTGCCTAAATTTGCCTATTCTCTTGTATAATGATTTTTTCTTCGAGCTTGTGCGTCCCAAATAACGTATCACAGTATGGCGGCGCGCCGCGGTCGATGTAGCGCCCGGTGCGGCTGGCTTCAGAACTATTTTTCCCATGCAGCACGCTTACGATATTTGACTATTTTTCTGTAATTAATTTGTTGCTAATGCTAAAGTAATATACTTCACACAGGTTCGGCTGAAGAATGTCACTCGGCCAGAAATATTCAACATCGTTAAACACCGGTTGAATAATGGCCTACCTGAAATAATCCCTTACCTGGGGGAACAACTTTCCGGGAAAATTGAGATTGAAAAAATTGAGGGATATGAGAGTCTCGCTCTCCTCATTGTTTAGTTAAATGAGAACAAGGTGGCAAAAGGCTAACAGGACAGAGGATCCCTTTTTGAAACGAAATAATGAATGGCTGAATGCACCCGTTTCATTTCCGGCAGCTATTTTAGTGGCAATTATCAAGCTGACTGTGATCTGCCATCGACTAGTACCCGCAGTGTTCCCTTCTGAGAATTTTGAATCATTGAGCAAGAGGTCGAAACGCAGAAGAACCCAATCAGTTCGCGAAACTTTGACGCCACAAGAGTTAGCTTATGCTACTCAAATGAGCCTCTTTGTCAGGTTGTTTATGAATTAAATTGACTAGTCCACCGAGAGTTTCGAAGTATCGACAGGCTTTCCAAGCGAGAAAAATTTTGTCCGCCGAAGCCGCACTTTCGCTATATGTTAAGTGCAAATTCACAAAGAATCAATATCAGGGATTGAGAACAAGTAAGGAAAATAACTGCAAGCTGTATCGTTCCTACAAGAAATTGGCAGAAGAAAAAACGTTGCTGTCAACCTAATACTGCTATCACCATCACAGAAAGCATGGCTGAAGTTCAGCTACAAGCTTTATTGGATCATACAACCGACCGTATTTTATACACTGTAATTCTATAACAGAATAACAGAATATTCGTCGAAAATGTATCGAGTCTTCGATATATTTTCGACGGATATTCTGTTAATTAGTTTAATAAACAAATGACGTTTTCAGTATGTTAATTATTGTAATTATTGATCTCCAACTATATATACGCTTCCATTCATAAATTATGACGGGTTTTCATGCGTCTCGTTGCTATATTGGATCCGCCATTTTGTTTGGACAATTTTTAACTTCAAATTCGCAATCAGCGACCTCAAAAACCCCCGAGTGATGAGTTTGGTTTGAATTAAACGTCATTTTGGGGTTTTGGCCACGTTTTGGGGATTCGGCCCCACTGTGCGACGCCCGGGTGGAACCAAAACGCGATGCCCACTCAGTCAGGGGTCAATAAATATTATATAGACAATTACTTTTATCCCTGATGCCCATGTACCCTTGCTAATAATCAAATGTAGCGAACCACTTGGGGTGACCTATGGCAGATAAGTTATCCCATACCCGCCTCCAAAATTGCTCCCAACAGCGCCAATGAAACTATAGCATCCCTAATTGGGGTTTGTAGTGAGGCTGAAGGTAGTGGAAAAGGATAGGAGATGGGGAGAAACATGAGAAAAAGAAACTGAGTATTCAAATCTGGTCACCAAATATGGCAAAAAAATATAGTGCCTATGCAGATAAGTCAATGGGTATATACATTGGATATTAGCCAACTGTGACTCACTTAAGTATCTAGGCTCACTCATTCACAGAGACGGAGGATGTGCAGCGGATGTCAACCATAGAATAGGTGTGGGATGGAGTAAATTTAGATCCGTAACAGGAATCTTGTGTGACACGAAAATGCATATAAAACTTAAAGGAAAAGATACCAGATTTGTCAATTTGTCTGTCCTGGAACGGGAAACTTTCCTAGTTGGACAGGCAAAGCTTCCTAATCTGTAACTTGTACTTTCTTTTGTATCTATTTAGACCCGCGATAATGTATGGCTCCGAATGCTGGACTATGTACAACTCCTACTGTAGACAACTCGAAACAACAGAAATTTGAATGCTTAGATGGTCGGCAGGGGAACCACTAAAAGATAAAATTAAAAGTTCACGCATTCGTGGTAGCCTGGACATAAATAGTATGTTGGAGGAACGTCAGTTGAGATGGTATTGGCACATAAGACGGAGACCATCAGACCACACAGTGAAGCAGGCAGAGGCAATGTCTATAAAGCTTCATCGATAGTCATCCAGAGTAAGACCTAAGAACTCCTGTATGACTCAATGCACCAAAATTCTAAATAGAAATGGCCTGGATGAAAGTGATATCCAGAACCGAAGGAGCTACAACCTAAGAACGAGGAGAGACGACCCCAACAGCCTACCTAGGCAATGATTTAGAAAAGCGCAAGGAAGAAGAAGACAGATAAGTCAATAGGTAAGTAGGTATCTAAGTGTCTATAAAATAAGTCAATAAGTAATATGATTACAAAGGATATGTAAGTCCTTCCTTACATATTTGATGTAAAAAATCCTTATTCCCCGCATATTATGCGATGTATCACTGTTTAGTCTATTAGGGGAAAGCACTGCATGGAAATTTGGATGTACAGTAACACTCGAATGACCGGGTACGAATAAACCGGGACATCCCGTGATTATTTTAGAATTGTTTTTGTTTATTATTCAATAATAAGTATTCATTTAAACTGCAACACCCCGTATTTCTACTAATTTATAACATATTTCTCTTCGACACGGCCAGTTTTTAAGTTCCTAAAAAAAATATATGTTAATTTTGAAGATAATATCTGTACACTGTCGAGCCGAAATGGTAATTATGTAAAATTCCTCGATAGAATAAAATCGCGAAGTATGCTACGAAAAATATTAAAAACACATTTTGTTCTTTTGTTTAACATGTTATAGGTATGAAAAAATCTTTAAATGTATGAAAAGATGTTTAATCTGTAGATATGAGATGTAATTTTTTTTTTTTAATATATACGTAACTAAAATATACGCACCTGTTGACAAGCCAATCGAATTGATTTAACAGGACTTGTTTGTTGATATTATGTATTAATTATTCTTTCAATAAAAAAATAAAAATAAAAAATTCAATATTTGAATGAATGAAGATAAAATTAGCGAAAGTCAATCGAAAATCCGAAACAGAAAAATCATAAAAAGATACGGATACATCTGGGACTCGAACACAGGACCTCTGGCAATCCGGGCCAACGCGCTATCAACTGCGCCAACGTATCCCTATCCGATTCGGTCATTTTAAACTGTATCATACTTCGACTGAGAACCACCAACATTATTTTTCATCTTTTCTTAACGCATATTTTTTATTGGCTGCTATCTTTATGTATGATTGCAAGATTCAACTCGAACTAAATGCCCTCTAGATAGTGTGAGGATAAATTTTATCACTTTTATTAATATGCGACATCTATTGACTTTATCTGCAAGTCTAGGATGAAATATTTTTATTTTTATTTTTAACTTATTAACTTAAAGAGTTAAACCTCAAATTACCATATTTTAATGAATGAAGATAAAATTAGCGAAAGTCAATCGAAAATCCGAAAATAAAAAATTCAACTTAAGCATTTGTTGAGAGATTTTTGCTCAATTTTAAACGAGTCGTGTTTTATTCAATATTTTCGCTTAAGGTGAAAAATGCAAAATCGTACAAAATCTTGTGTTTTAGTTTTGAAAATTTGATCGCTTAGAAATAATATAGATGCTTCAATTAAATACTGTGAGTAGAACACATCTTGGCCTTTGAAGTGATCGAGTATTTTTTGATAAGCTTTTTAATAAGCTTAGAAAAAAATTATGCGTCTGACCTATAAAAAATGGTTAAAAGTGAATAATCTCCTACTTACACATCCTTTTTCTGGTGTCGTTTTATTGAATAATATAGCTAATTAAGTTTCTTATAAAGTGATTGGAAAACATTTTAATATTTGTATCTGAACTTCATAAAATAAAATAAAACGTGCATTTTGGCGACGTTTCTTTTCAGTGAATAAAAATAGGCGGTACCCAACGAATTTGTAACTGCGATTTTCACCCTTCTGTCATGTACAGAAGGATTTTAGCTCGTCGCTCGGGTCTACGCCCAGAACCCGGGGCCAACGGACATGCCTTAGTCTACGCGGCGCTTCAACCTTTAAAAATATACTTGCGGAATAACAATACACTGGTGTTTGCTAGAGGTTAGGGTTTTTATAGGTATACGTCCAAAAACCGTTCGCTCCGCCCCCGAATGAGTCAAGGACTGGTGGATCATCTTCATCATAATAGTTTTTTATATTAGCGCGATCTCTCTTACATTCGTATTTACATATCTCCTTTTCTTCTTCTTTTTTAACGCTTAATATCTGCCCTAATGCAATCAAGTTTATTTTCGGGTCGTCTGTTTCAACGCTAGCCACAGTAAAAGTTATACTGGCTGGCTTTACACTTGTACGTTTTTTCGTTGGTTTACGACTTCTGGCCATATTGCATTTTGCATATTGCATTTTAAAAATCCATTGTGCCATGAAGTATGCATTTTAAAAAACCAATGTGCCAATTGGCCGGAAGTCGTAAACTTACGAAAAACCTTACAAGTGTAAAGCTAGCCAGTTTAAATTTTACTGTAGCTAGCGTTGAAACAGACGGCCCTTAAGAAAGTACAATTTAAAGTTTTCTATTTCTTTATTATTAAAGAAAAATGTGAAACAGAAGAGACAGAAAAAAGATTCAGTCGCATCTAGGGATTGAACCCAGGACCTCTTCCTTGCCGGGGCAGTGCTCTGACCACTGAGATTATTCGACCATATCAACTTACGTCATTTTTAACTGTTTTCACTTCGACAGAGAGCTACCAACATTATCTTTACTCAGTTAATGCATATTTTATTTATTGATTGCTATCTTTACGTATGACTGAGAGTTGTTAATATGATTAAGTATGACAACTTGAGGTTTTCCTCATTAAGTTATTACAAAAATAATATATATGTATATTCATCCGTGGTTTTGGAAAAGATTGTGTATATGTTATAACTTATTTTTGAGCTATGATAAGGTTAGCTTTACACTTGTAAGTTTTTTCGTAAATTTACGACTTCTGGCCAATGGGCATATTGCATTTTGAAAATCCACTGTGAACATTGGCCTTTGGCCTACCTAGTATATTGCACTGATTATTACTGCACGGCCGTCTCTACCTACTACCTCGCTACGCAATATAATTTTGACCACCTTCTGGAAAGAGCTCAGATCTGCGACACATAATACACAGCGCTGCGCCGCAATATCGAGAAACTTCTCGCGTGTGCATGTTTGACCTACCTTCCGTGTACCTTCGGGTCGGCCTATATAAGGCCTCGAGCAAGCCAAGTCAGGGAGTTGTTCTTAATCAGTCTCAGCCAACGCAGTTTTCACGCGGCGACAGGCCAGCGGCCTAGTAACACAACTTCGCAATCTGCGGTTCGCGTGTCGGAATAATATTACTACGATTGTAAATACTCTAACATTTGTAAATATATAATCTCATCAACAATCATCCTCCAGCGTTTATTATTCCGACCTGCAGCACGCGGAGATATCACGACTCACCGATATCTCCTCTTCCAACCGGAGGCCCACAAATCTCCTCAACATAGGAGATCCGCACTTGCCTCTAAAGCCAGAGGTCGTGTGTTTCTCAAAAACTTCACCTCTACCAGCAATTTGAGGCTCTTCTCTATTTGGATACCTGAAATATTTTTACAAAAAAAAAAAAAACCAATATAAATTTACAGGGATATTTTAGCTTTCTTTTTTTTCAGCATTTCTAAACTAAAATATCATTTGTACTTACCATGAAAATCGTTTAGCCGTAAAAAAAATATTAATGATGAAATCAAGGGGCTACTGTACTTAGAAAAATGAACCCACACATGCGTGTATATGTTTTTAGTAGAGCTGGTAGAGTCATATATCTGTATGTGGGAAGGTTGGTAAGTGAAAAAGTGAATATATGTGTAGAAATCATATTACGCTAAGGCTCATGTATGATTCAGGCTAAATAGAACCTTTTTATACATCCTAAAGACATTTGTGGGAGCTTGCGGCTGCCTTATGCTGCCTTCGACTTGGTACTTACTCCTCTTTTCTGGGGTGGGGTGGATATTTCTTTGATAGGGGGTTTCACGAAAGTAATGTAATTTTTTTGTTGGTACTTATAAGGTTTTTTTAATTTTTATTTATTTAATATTTAAAGGTTTTTTTTACGATAAATACACAATTTTATACAATGGTAGAATAGTAGATAAGAATAGCTTTTCCTCACCATAAAGAGACGAGGCTCTTGTGTTTGGTGAGGGAATTTTAGTTCAATTATATAATATCATGTGTGAAAGTAGATAATACAATGTGGCAAAAAACAAGGTATAATTAAGAAAATGCAAGATTTATCAATAAAGGATTTGAAAGAAATAATAATGATAGTGAGATATGGACTCTTATAGTAGTTTTAGGTATTTTTTTAATTTTTGCTGAAATTCCTGAATATTTTCGATAGCTTTCAGATATAATGGTAGTTTGTTATAACATGTTATACCTAGATGGAAATAAGTATTTTGTGTGTGCTCTGTACTAAATTTAGGGATTTTGATAGTATTCTGATATCTTGCTGATGAATGGAATGGTAAGTTATTTAACTGTACTTCTTTGTAAATTTGTAGTATTGAATATTTTTTATATATTTTGTCTATTGTAGGTACAATGAATATTGAAAAGAGAATTTCAGTAGAAAATTAGGATGGTTTTTTTCAATATTACTTTAATTATCAATTTTGAGTGGATATTTTATTTTATTCGGGAGACCAACAATTTACATTAATAACAATGCATTAAAGGTTTGTCCCGGCAAACGAACGAGCATTCTAGAGATTTCTACCAAATTTTGGCGAACACCCTCGGAGCACCGAAAGAATGCTCTGTAATTATTTACACCAAAATAAATTTGCAAGAACAGACTAAAATGAGCATTTATTCGATTCATCTACATAAAATCTAACATAGAAAAAATACCAACCGTCCAATAATGGTGTTTAACGCTAGGTAATTATAAAACAGCAACAATAGCAAAAAAACAAAAGACAATAGAGTTTCAGCCAAGTGAAGTCGAGTGAGTGAAGTCGAGTGAGTGAAGTCGAGTGAGTGAAGTCGAGTGAGTGAAGTCGAGTGAGTGAAGTCGAGTGAGTGAAGTCGAGTGAGTGAAGTCGAGTGAGTGAAGTCGAGTGAGTGAAGTCGAGTGAGTGAAGTCGAGTGAGTGAAGTCGAGTGAGTGAAGTCGAGTGAGTGAAGTCGAGTGAGTGAAGTCGAGTGAGTGAAGTCGAGTGAGTGAAGTCGAGTGAAGTCGAGTGAAGTCGAGTGAAGTCGAGTGAAGTCGAGTGAAGTCGAGTGAAGTCGAGTGAAGTCGAGTGAAGTCGAGTGAAGTCGAGTGAAGTCGAGTGAAGTTAAGTGAAGTCAAGTGAAGTCAAGTGAGGTCAAGTGAAGTCAAGTGAAGAAACGAATCGTTCTCGTGAAGCCAACATCGACGGCCGGCATAGTCCAGGTGCAAGGCTTTGGACTCCCATTCCGAAGGTCATGGGTTCGAACCCGGCATGCGCAAATAAATTTTATTTTATTATTTTGTGTTACTTCACAATTAATTAATTTAAAATAATATGTACTATATTGGCGGCACGTTTCAGAGTGCAAGATACTCCTAGTATCGTAAGATCACGATTCAGAATTGAAACGTTGCTTGAAATGGCTTTAGCCGTGTTTACTGACTAGATCCGAATAGCCAGGTACTTCCCCACCTTCCTCTACCCCATCTCCTTCCCTTCCCCGCTTACCTTCAGCTTCACAACATACCCCAATTGGGGATTCCATAGTCTCACTGGCTCCAGACGGGAGCAGTTGGGACTCTAGTGAGGTGTTCACTATAAAAAAAATAAAAATAAACTGTGAACGGGTGTTCCGCTCATGACCATCGAGTTTCACGCACGTGTACCGATGCAACGGGGATCAATGCTGTTAGCTCCTTAGAGCAAGCTTCATTAAAATACCTATAGAAAGACTCAGCATGCTTATGTTGAAGTCAATCTGAAAAATTATTTTTTAATCGAAGTTACTGCAAATATCTATTTATTTATTTTTATTTATTTACTTATTTATTGGTAAGAGACAAACAGCTTATACATAAAATATAAAGATAAATATATACATTGTTAAATGAAGTCAAGCCAAAAAAGTCTCCTATGTTAAAGTTGAACGGAGATGGAGTTTTATTACATACAATTAGTTTTGGGTGAGAAGGAGAGGAAGAGGAATATAGGATGAGGATAGGAGATGCTCCGAATATATTCCACACTCTTGTATTAATTTTCGATCGTACGTGTTACTTCTAATCGATATTTGTGAAGTGTATTGTTAAATATGTCAATATTTTGAAATTTTGTGTTATATTGTGCACATATACGGGTAATTAGTGATAATATGTATGGATATATGGTTTTTTTTAAATTTATTTTTGTTTTAAATTAATACTTTCATAATATAGAAGGACTTCCTTGACAAGAGAATAAGTATTGACTTTCGGGTTCGCCTGTACTGCCATTTATACTGAAATTTGGGCAAATGATAAAAAGCCATATTTCCCTTTGAATCCAGGAATCACCTGTGATATAAAGAACCAGGCCGCGGTCGCACATAAATTTCTCTCCATCTGAGAGACGTGCCATTTGTCTTCCTTGCTTGACTCCCCCTGTATCTCATATTTGGGCAGGGAATGCCAACACACAATATTTTATAAACCTTAAAAAAATATTATTTAATATTATAATATGAAATATATAGAAAAAACATATAGGCTGTGTTAGAAATCGTTTGTTCGGTAACGTGCTTGGTCAGTGGATAGCTTAGCGAACATTTCAGGTGATCCCCCAGTCCTTTAAAACTTCGAAATCGGAATCCCCGCCTCTTTTCGGGATTGATTTTAAAATACTTGAGAAGACTTTTTTGGAATGGTTGGAGAAGGTATTTGAGAGTTTTTTTATTACATGTTGATTTTGTAAAGGTCTGTAAAAATTAACTCCTGTCTTATTATAATACCAGGAAATTTAAAATCGATATCACGTAAAAAAGGAACGTTGGGTCTAGAGACGTCCGTCCGCAACTGAAATTGGGCGGTAACTGACACAAAATGTAAATGGTCTTTATGCCGAATGGCATAAGGTATAATTCTCAATTCAGTTCACCCATTTTGATTCATGCCGACAAAAATCATCACAAAATTGCATTGTTTTGTGTTATTTTGTGAAATTCAGGCACAATTTTAAATTGTTTTCAGAACATTTTTTAAAGGACTTAATTTGCCAAATTATACAATAAAACTTTATCCGTTAATTAGTTTATTAGTATGAGATTTTACACTTAAATGTATTTTTATATGCCTTATTTTTTTTCAGCTTGATAGTAGAGCTCTTGACCGGCTAGCAAAGGGGTGCGGGTTCGAGTCCCATCGGCGACATGTATCTTTTCTCAGAAAGTTTTTTCAATATGGATCAGTGTTTCAGGCTAATGATTAAAAAATAACCGTTTAAAAACCAAGTTACCAACATCACACAAAATACTAAATAATAATATCTGGTAATTCAAGTTGTAAACCTCTGCCACATCCGATTAGCGCGTATCTTCATACATTTATGGAGATTTGTGTTCTTCCACTTCCTCGGGGCAAAGCGTCTTAGCGGAGTCCTTTTATTTTTTTCCTTTTGTTTGTAAGAAATGTCATAATTCGGGGAATGTGTTACACCACCGTCCCCTCCTACTTTCCGCACCGGGGGCGGAATGATACGAGACTTAAACCACAGTCTTTGAACCAGTGATATGGAATATTTTAGGTTGTATTTATAAAAAAATACTGGTATCTTTGTGTAATGTCTCTTATGTAGAAAATACTCTGATATAATATGCATATTCGAAATTATCAACAGTATTACTGACACACTTGCTTGTTACAACTCATCCAGTTCAACATCCCTTCCCGTATACTCCGAAATAATGAATTGCTGTTCCTCAATAAATATTCTACTAATTATGGATACCATTCTCCTTTGTCCTTAGACTTTTCAACGCAAGTCAAAGCATTATATTTTTTGGTGTTAGCCTAAATGACTATCGGCAGTCGATACGCAATGTGTAATTTTTAAACTCTTTCAAATCCTTTTTCTTGTAGATTTTCTTTTGCTTTGACTTGTAGATCTCCTTTCACTGTCACATCTGTTTCTTATTCGTGTTTTTATTACATTTTTAATAAACTATTTGTCTATAAATAAATAAATGTTTTCTCCAGATTCTCCAGTTCTACAATGTGCTTAATAAAAGAATTAGGTCCTTTGAATCACAGTGACTGTTTATTGAATCGTAATTTATAAATATAGTTCGGAGGCTAACGTCATTTCTTGGAAGCTAGGTTTTGTCTGCGAAGTCTTTTGTCTCTGATTCACTCTGTATTCGGTTACCTTCGGCACATCTCGTAAGGCTAGAATCAGACGGTTCACTCGAGTGAAGGTTCACGCCATGTTTTTTCGGACTAATCTTCCATCTTCGTTTCATTCCATGTTCAGACGGCGCTATAGAAATAAGCGTTCACTCGTCCATTCCCACCACAGCGTCGCCGAGCGAGGTCAACCGCGCTGAAATTCGTTTGATTTCCAGCGCGGTCCGGCCCCGAATTTTAAGGAAAAACATGTCAGATGCATCGATTTTTACGAAATTTTGTTGACACAATTAAATAAAAATAAATATAAAAAACAGTATTGTTTCGTCTTATAAACCTTTTTATTTTTTATGACATAATAACATAATTTGATTTTACTTTTTTTATTACGAACATTTTCCTACAAATTAATAATCTTACATATATTAAAAAATATATATATAATACATGGATAATAAGGGAGACCCAAAAAATTATATGAGAGGTGTTCCCAAAAGCAAACAAATTAGCTGAACGAATAACATTTTGACGTTTTGCGTGCGACGTGATAGCGCGCTTCCATGGTCCTTCCCGTACAGGACGCGAGACAAACTGATTGAGATTTCAATCGGTGTTCAGACGTTTCACTTTGCTCTCTTCCGCGCGCATGCACGCGCGAGTGAAGGATGCCGAAGGAAAATATCCAACATTGTTGGATCGGTTCACTTGAAGATTTCATTCGGCAGTATTCGGCACTTTCGTTTCATTTCATGTTCAGACGTGTGATTCCGAGCAAACTAGGCCGAATGAAATGCGGAAATGAGCGATTAGTGAACCGTCTGAATAGCGCTTAAATGAGACCATGCGTGACCCGACGAGCCCATAGACAACTAAATCAATGCGAGAACTAATCATAGACTAGTTATGAGACATTGCTCTTAGGGTAAAACTGAAGGGCGTGTTAACTTATAGGACCCGTATGAAAAATCTTTTGTTTACACGATTATTATTTTTTTTACTTACAATTTAATACATTTACTTGTCATTAGAGAAGAAATACTATTCTGAGGCATTACTAAATAAAACAAAAATGGCAACACATCGAAGATAACCATAGAACGACATGAAAGCATCATGAAAGACAGATTTTGTCATTATTTGATTTTGTCGTTGCAGATCATCAAAAATACTAGCCCAGTCAAAATAGAAATTCAAGGTTACAATAATTCTAATATGGTTGAAAATTGGTACGAATGTGGGGAACACCATTATAAATGAAATATGAAAAGTCCCCATCCATCGCACATCTGCAAAAAAAAAATTCAAGGTCAAAGTTCACAAATATGGGTTTTTTACATTTCATTTTACAGCTAAACAGTAAGTTTTATCATAAAAATATATAAACAAAAATTGTAGATCATGCAATTATATATAAAAATTCAAGTCAAGCGTGCGTAAAGAAGTTTTGCTTCAACAAAAAAATAAGATACCTAGTGTCTTCCAAACCAATGCCTTTGGAGACAAAAAAAGAGAAGTCCGTTTGTAATTCAGATATGATATGTGGGAGTGAGTGGGTAATATATTACAGTAATTCCACTCGCCATACTAAGAAAGCTAAGTCCATGTTTTCCCCAGCTTAGTTAAGGAATAAGATTTTGCTCAAAGTGAACTTAATATGAATTATTTTCGTTTAATGTCAAATTAACGTTAAAAGCCGGGCTTAGCTACTATTTTTGTATTATAAAAAAATGTTAAATTATAGGCTTTTTATATAAATGCCGCACAAGAGTCCCAACTGCTCCCACTTGGCCCCATAGTACACTCGATCGATGACGATTGATAGGATAACTTTCGTTAACTTCTCATCGTTCCCTAGCCTGACTGAAAATCGCTGACGAATAAGTGACAGTTCACAATGACTAAGTTTCCTTAATATATTCGACATCAAGTGTTTTTAAGAAGATTAATGCCAAAGGTGAGTTGATATTTATTTTGAAAGACTTGAGAATTTTAGGATTCTTTAGGACTGGAGAATTTTCATGAAGTGACTGTTATAAAAGCTTACAAATAAGAATTAGCTCATATTTTATCACGATTAGTTATTTACAATATCCTTACCGCTTCCTTCACCCTATGGGGATGCCATATCTTACTGGCTCCTGACGGTTGGGAGCAGTTGTGCGGAATTTACACAAACTAAAAAATAAAATAAAATGAGTTCGCCTAAATTAAAAAAATATCTTATGAAAAATTCTTTTACGGCACCATCCCTTTCATCTCAAATCAACCATTATAAATGTTCAACAAAATGTCGGATCAACAAAATATTACATCACATTAGCCAAAGGTTTTTAGTATTATACCTTTGTTCACTTATGCTTTGTAGTGAAGTGGTAGCGCACGCCTCCCTGAGAGCGGCCGACAATGGATTCGATCCCGGACCGGTAGCCCTTCGTACATTGTGCCAAACCCACTATTATTGTTACCACGTATGTCTGCTCCGAGGGGGGGCCCAGATAGGTAAGCGAAACGCAAACATCGTTCAGGGCTTATTGTTAGTATGTTACTTTTGTTGTTATAATGAGATCGAGTACTTCACATAGGTAGCTAGTTTAGGGGTGATGAACTATTTTTTTTTATTTATATTATGCACAATTAATAATATTTTATTAAACATTTTATAAGAAACTAGCTGACACATCACCTTCACCTCCCGCGTTTTCCATTCGCCCTTCCCACGTTCCCCCTTCCCTAACTCATTTCCCTTCCCCCTTCCCTCGACCCCCCCCTTAATTCCCCTCCTCCCCCCAGGATTCCTCTCCCCCTCACGCCTTTTTATCTGCCGCTAAACTCCATAAAATACACCCAATTTTTAAACAAGTCGCGTGTGACCTAGTGCAATTTTTTTTAACGCTAAAGCTCACCAATATAGAAATATACCTAGCTCTCAATAAAATATAAAATTCTTTTGATTTTTATTTGACGACCTCCGTAGTCGAGGGGTAGGGCTCTCGACTCCCAATCTGAAGGTCGCGGGTTCAAACCCGCCGTGGGCAAATAAATTTGATTTGATATTGTTGTGTTATTTCATAATTAATTAATTAAAAATAATATATATTATATTTGCGGCATGTTCTAGAGTCTAAGATATAAAATGTAAGACCACCATTCAGAATTGAAAAGTTGCTTGAAATCGCATTAGCCGTGTTTGGCGACCAGATCTGAATATCTTGTTACTTCCCCTTCCTCTTTCCCATCTCCTTGCCTTCCTCGCTACCTTCAGCCTCCCAACATACCCCGATTGGAGATGCCGTCACAGGTTGGGACTCTTGTGCTATACTTATATAAAAAAGACCTCCTGAGATTAACTTTCAATGAAATATGAAATTAATTTCAACTCTTGCCCTACGCATCTTATAAAATAATAAACATACATACTTTCAAAACTAGCAGTGAAAAACCCGCTCCGCGCGGGTTTTTGCTGCTAGGCCCTGCGGGCGGCTTTTCGTTCTGCTTCGCCTGGTTTAAGTGTTGGTGACTATTTGGTGGCATCACCCTTTTGCAAAACTAACTACTATTATTAACATTAAACTACATAATACTTATATTTAATAGTTAGATATATAAAGTAGACATTCTTACATTAATACTGTGAATAATGAGAGGAACCTAAATATTCTTAATATTGAATGAAAGCGAAAAATGTTTCTTCTTCTTCGTACTTTTTTCCTTAAATATAGTATTATAGATGGCACCACTTCCGTTTGCAAAACGCGTATGGGCGAGATCTAAGGGTGTACATTACGGCAGCAGCTCCGTGGAAAAACGCACGTTCACGGACGGCTCAGAACGGTGTCCATACAGTGTGTCGTTGGAGATTTACTCGGAGTCGGGTTCCTTAATTTGAACCGTACAGGCATTACCATATTAATATACTTCGATATTAAAAAATTAAAAATAAATTAAATACTGTATTATTAGTTCGCCAACCATAGTTTATCAACCGCTTCAATCTGCACTTCATTTATATTTTCACTTTCAAAATACCCCACACTTTACCGATACAATACGCGAAGCAACTAAACGTAAAATGGTGGCTAAATTTGATACCTCTTGGTATCAGTGAGTTTGCTATAATCTGTCGGACTTTATTCCGTACCGGGGATATCATTAAAACTCGACACGTGCTCTTAATTACAAGTGATGCGTTCAAATTATCATGGGCCAACCGGTAGGCTTTTATACATCTATATGCCTAATGGGATATCTTGTGAAATCAAAACCCCTTTCCAATATTGGTAGATAGGTAGTTGGCTTGTTTTTTGTTTAGACTTAAAACTATTTTTTTAATTTTATTTAAGTTTTTATTCCAGCAGGACAGGGAGGATAGTGCAATTGTACGGTTTAAAGGCCAAAACGCCATTCTCCAAAAGAACTGTTTTCGGTAAATCACAAAAAACCGATCAAAGAATACTACGAATTAATTCGTGTGATTTTTTAGTAATAACTTAAAAAGTATAATCCAAAGTAAATTATTATAATGAAAATGTTATTTTTTTAAATTTTCACCTTTAAATTTATACGACGAGAATGCCAACATTTTTATAAATACCAACCAGGAATTATAAGATTCCTGGTCAAATAAAATTATTCACGCAAAACACTTCAATTATCTCAACCAAACGTATGTTGACAAACTTTCGTCAAACAAATGGTTGAGTATTGGAGAGTTGAGCGCAGAAATAGAAGGATTTATGCTTGCTATTCAAGATAGAGTCATTAATACCAAAAATTATAGGAAGCATATAATCAAAGATACAATTCAAATTGATGATTTATGTAGAAAATGTATGGCGTTTCCGGAAACTGTAGAACATATTATATCAGGATGTTCTGTATTAGCGCCGTCTGAGTATACATTTAGGCACAATCAGGTTTTAAAAATGATTAACCAAAGTTTGGTAATTAAACATAACTTGATTGACTGTCATAATATAGTACCATATTATGAATACGAACCAAATTCATTTTTAGATAATAATCTTTAAAATTACTATGATAAAATTATACAAACAGACATACCAATTGGTCATAATAGACCTGATATAGTTTTACATGACAAAATTAAAAAAATTACTTATATAATTGATGTAGCTATTCCAAATTCCTGTAATATTCAAAAAATCTGTTTCTGAAAAAATAAGAAAGTATACAAATTTAGGAAATGAAATTAAAAGAATTTGGCATTCTCAGACTATAAAAATATTACCATTTGTTATTTCGGCTACTGGCATTATACCTAGCTCTCTCATTAAAAATTTAGGCATATTAGATTTGTCAAAGAATTTGTATTGTTAGCAATAATAAAACGCTAAGTAGATATTTATAATGAAATATATTGTCTCCACGGTAAATGACAATAATAATATCCAATCTCGAGAAGACTACGTCTCGCCATTCAAATTCCAGCCGTTGCCTCGCGTTCGGGGGGTTGGTAGCTGTGCAGTTGCAGGTCCGAGCAGTCTTGCCAACCCACGGTGTCAATCCCTTCTTTACCGACGCAGGGGCAGTAATAGTTTCCCAGTTGGCCGCCAGAGGCGCTAGCAGTACCTCTAGTGGAAATATTCAAATACGTTGCTAACAGTATATATAAAAGCAAAAATCAGTCATTTTAAATACATGTAGGATTATAAAAGATTTTTAAAATATTTATATTGAGGGAAATTAGGAGTTCCACCGAGCCGAACCCTCTGATATGAAAATATTTGGAGTCGGTGAATTACTTAATAGTCTGGTTGGTTAACATGTTGTTCTTGTATTGTTTTGTATTAATTATACTTATATAATACACTTGCATAACGTGGATTTACTAGATGATCATTTTTATGGAAAAATATGTGTGTTTAGTTTTTCCTATGGGGAAAACTAAACCCGGATCTAAAAGTCTGGTGCGTAAAGTATAATGTTCATTGGTCATGTTGAATTTATTTCAAATCCTATTTTCATTTCGATTTTTCCATGATTTGCAGTTGATTTTTCTAGGAATCTCAAAAACCATCTTGTAGCTTTGGACATTGCGCATAGACTGGCATTAGTAACTCAATTTCGTTATTTTTAGAGAGTGGTGTTTTTGCTTTTATACCGCAAAATTCCAGTTTGCCATGTTACATAAACAACTTTAACAGAGTCAATTATAAATTCTAAAAGAAAAGAAGAAATAAAAAGAGATTACATATTAGGTAGGTACCTAATTAAAACATAAAATTAAAATACAATTCATCATAAGTATAAATTTAAATTTAACTAAATTAAAAAAAAAAAAAATACATCGAAAATATTATAGGATCGTCCATCAGGGAGGTGGCCTCATCATCTGCATCCATCGCTCATTTAGTGGGGAATGGAGCCACTCGGATGCAGCCACGATAATGATGTTGGTTGATTTCCGTGTCCTGCTCCAGAAGCTGCCTAAGTCGGTGGCGAAGTAAGGCTGGGAATGAGTGCACCCTCCCTTTTGTGGAGGCACTGCAGAACCTCTGTAGTTGCATAAGTGGCCTGTATTCATTATTGTAGCACACCATCAGTTTGTCCCATTGCGCTGCAGGGTATTGCGTCCACAGTTCAGATGTGTACAGTGTACAGGGCAGTGAAGTATATCTTAAAGAGTAATTTTCTGACATCGTCGCTACAGTGGTAGAACCTAAGAGTATGGATATTAGAGAGACGGCATGTGAAGTGTGCCCGCGCGCTCCAAGTGTGCCTTTTCGAGAATTCTACCCACAAAGCTGACATTGGCTGTCACCATGTAAAATGGCTGCTGTCGGAACGTAATAAACGGCCAAAAACCAGCAGCCAATGTAAGCCGTTTGGGTAAAATTCTCGAAAAGGCACACTTTGAGCGCGCGGGCACACTTCACATGCCGTCTCTCTAATATCCATACTCTTAGGGTAGAACCGTCTTGATAGCATTCCGGCCATCCATAATATAGCCATATCATAAAAGCGTTTACTTTTGGCATGTGCTTACAATAATTTCTTCACAAATCTATCCATTCTGTATTATATTATTTCTATGAGATATTTACCTAAAGTATGTATTTCCATGACCACACAATAAAATCATTAATCTATTGATAATCATACATAAAGAGGATATACCGCCGCGAACAAGGAACTAGGGATCCATTGTATTTAAGCAGGTACTCAAAATATTGCTAAAAGTGCCCATAGAAGTTATATCGGATCATTCTGCTTTGGTAGTCACATTGCTAAATCCCAAATTTAAAGTAGAAAATGAATCTAGGAAGATATGAATATAATTGTAAGAAAGCACTGAATAGATCTAATCCCTAAAAGTGTGACCGCATACCGATTTGAAAGGAAAGATGATGTCTATAATTTATGTAAGATCTTTTGATTTTGAAGAAATGGTTCCGATATTTTAAAATTTTTAATTATCACCACAAGTTTTTTTTTTTTATTATTGAAGATGAAGATAACAATAATAATCTAAATTAAAATATGAAAATGAACAAGACACAAAAAAATGATAAAAGATAATGGTCGCAAATGGGACATGAACCCAGATCTCTCGTCATACCGGGACGTGCTCTCTACTCTATTATAAAACCGCCGTAATTGTAAAAGTCATATTTCAAATTTCAGAATTAACAATATTATCTTCTTTTTTTTTACGTTAGGTCCACACAGGAGGCCCTGAGGAAAATATTTTCCCTCGGGGCCTATGTCATCTTTGGGGATGCTGTGTGGAGGGTATTTTTAAGGAAAGGAAGGAGAGGAAGTTCTGGGAAGGAAAAATGTATGATGGTTGGGTAGGAAACTGGGGTTCAGTGTGTCTAGATCATTCGCCGCCAAGACCTAGACAATGAACCTAATGAACACGGGCACCCTGCTAAGTCACCAAACGTAGCGAACCACTTGGTGTGACCTATGGCAGAGGTGTTGGTTATCCAATAAATGGTTCCCGGGGCGGCGGTACCCATTCCCGCATCCCAAATTGCCAATCTTCGACTAATGTTTTTTTTCCACAATGTCGGCAGCTACCTTTTTTCATTAGAAACAAGTGTTCAAAAAACGTATTTGTTACCTAGGTAGTGTCTTGGATAAATATATCCGATTTATTTTTATGGAACACCTATTGACTTTTTATAAAAGTCTAAATCAATTTTTTATATATATATATTTTGTTTTTTAAACTTTTTTAATGTTATTCCCATCAATATAATATATCATTGAAGGAGAAGACAACAATAATAATCTAAATTAAAATATGAAAATGATTAAGACACAGAAAAATAGTTAAAGATAACGGTCGCAACTGGGAAGCAATTAAAAAAATTCCCTCAGGGCCTATGTCATCTTTGAAGATGCTGTGTGGAGGGTCTTTTAAGGGAAAGGAAGGAGAGGAAGACCCTGGAAGGAAAAAGGTTTGAGGGGTGGGTAGAAATCTGGGGATCAATATGTCCAGGAGTGATGGACGTATGAAGCCACCCCTCCCACTACGGTGCAAGGCGATGGGTCGGGAGGGTCCGGCTGAAGAGGTCAAAAGGTCTCCCTCAAACAGGCTCTCTCCTGATCCGGCCTGCCACGCAGTTGGTGGGCAGACGCATCAGTCCCCAAGTCCTGGGCAAACCTAACCACAGGAACCCGGGCACCCCTGCTAAGTCACCAAACGTAGCGAACCACTTGGGGTGACATGTGGCGGAGGTGTCAATCAATCATCTTCAAAGATGACATAGGCCCTGAGGGAAATTATTTTCCTCAGGGCCTCCTGTGTGGAGTTAATAGGTATAATAAAAGTTTCTTATTTAATAAATCTAAACCAATTTTTTCTCTGTAACTATATGATTTGTAATTAGAACCTAAATACCTACCTCCTTAATTTTAAAACCTTAGGTATATTTTTATGAAACAAACAAAACAATTAAGGAATTATACAGTTCGTCCGAAGATATGTTACTGGTTAATAATAATAATATTGTTTTATTCCAGTTAATGACAATTTTTTTTACAACTTTTTTCTGGCAGGTAGGTACCATAAAATTATAAAAAATGTCTATAAGAAAGCCCAAATAAGCACGAAGATATCAGGCATGAAAAAAGATTTTTGAATCATTAAAACGCAATTTACAGACACATGAAATGCAAAAAGAGTCGAGTTAAAACAGAACTTCGCTGAGCTAATTAATTAATTTAGTAATATTTTTGATTTCTTTGCGAAAAACTATCGTTTTTAGGACAAGCTTTTACATTATTGCTTATTTAAAATGACGGACGACTGGTAAGGCTCTCGACTCCCGATTCGAAGGTCAGAGGTTCGAACCCGGCGTGCGCAACTAAATTTTATTTAATTAATTTGTGTTATTTCACAATTTATTTATTAAAAATAATATATAGTTTATTTACGGCACGTTCCAGAGTAAAAGATACTCTCAGTATCGTCCTGGTGTAAGACCACCATTCAGAATCAGTGGCGGTTTTCTCTAAAGTGCGGTTGTGCGGTGAACCCCCATTAAAAATATGATAAAATAAAACAATCTTGTTGTATAGTAATATAAGCGCATCACACATTGACATTAAAATTCCGTATTTAAAACTCGCGCCACCGAAAAATACGGTACCTATCTATTCCCATTTTGTGCGCGTTGCGATCCGCACACATTTGTCCATACAAAAAATCATAGCCGATACGAATCGCTGTGGCGGTAGAATGGACAAAACTACCCAGCTTGGTGCGCTGCTCACGAGTCAAGATGTTACGTGACCTCCGAACTTTGACGAGTCTCGCCGAAACGAAGCCCGAGATTGTCGCAGGATGACCGGCTGACGGTCGACTTTTGCACGACGGATGCAAGTTAAATGTTATATATTATGGTATTTAACTTTGTAGTCATTTTTCTACATTTTTTATTTTCTTGTTTCTGCATATCTCCAACCGTTTACTAATGGCATTTGTAAATCTACTATTGAAGTGGACCGACTTTGACTTCTGTTTTCGTATTTTTTTTTATAAATTAGTCGTTATATCCCTTATTTACGAGTACATTTACTAAAGCTTCGGCAAAAAACGTCGCTAGTTATGCAATTTTGTGTTGATCTAGTATTATTTCGGCTTTCAAATTGAAAGTGGTTGCGTTTATCGGTTGTCGCGAATATTCTGTCCTAATTTTTTTCACACAATGACGGAATACAGTGTTATATAAAAAAAAAACGCTAATGCTTATGAAAAAAGTTTGGAAATTAAATATAATTATTTTTTGTATACGTGTATAATGGATTTTTTTTGTAAGTGAAAAAAGCTAATTTTATTTCGTGGCCACCTTTATTTGTGTTTCTTGTTTTTTTTATGTTTTAAAATATCAATTATATTATATTCTACATTCTACGCAATTTTTCTTATTGAAAACCAATAATAATTAGCAACGTACATTGAATGTTGTAAAAATCATTAAACAATTTAAATCCTCTAAAACCATTTTGGTTGTTTAATAATTGTGACGAGGAGTATAAAGTTATTTAAAAACAATAGTACCTATTTAGGTACCCCTCCACTAACTTTATTTAATTTGTGTGACAAAAGTAAATTTTGATTAGACAATATATCTTCTCTTTAATTTTCTCACTGTTCTCACTGTTCAGAATTGAAACATAGTTTAATGATACAACATCATTGGATTCACTTTTTTATTTAAATGATATTTTTACATTTGATAATCAAGTTAATTATCAGGAACTATTCAGAAGGATAAATGTGTAGACAAATAAAACACAACCAACCAAGGTGACGCGCACAACAGAACGGCGTTCCGATCGTTGTCTTTTGTTATATTAGCTGTCGCTAGGTTACTGATCCAGTGTTTAAATTATAAATGTTTTTGGTTGTTCAATGCAATCTACACACTTCCCCTCCAGTTGTTAAACGATATAAGGGCAAAATTGACCATGCTTTGTAGGGCACATTACACAAACATGTCGCTTAATATTTAGTGGCCCAACCATATATATGAAAATAATAAAAAATTCTAAATTAAAAACTCAAATAGTTGTAAAACATGAATACAGAACTATAAGTATGGTATCTTCAAATATCTATATGGTAAACAAAAGTAGTATTTTTTAACTTAAGTTTAAAAAATTATGTCTAGGAGAATGCTTCGACTAGATTTATTTATGTATCTATATTTTAAAAACAAATGCTTTCATCTACAAACATTTCGTTTGGAACAAGTGTTCAAAGTAACTGTGACTATGACACAATATTTTATATCTAATAATAATTGGATTCAATAAAACTTATATATTAGTATTTCTTAAAAATAAGGTACATGTTTATGAGACGCTATAAATTTTACAAAGCGTTTGATAATTATAATTTTTTTTTTTTTTTTTTTTTTTTTAACTCTTTACTGGAGTGCGTTATTGATGAACTCAACATATTTATTAAGTTTTTTGTAATTACAGTAAACTAGACTGGGTAGTGTATCATCCAGAATAGACATATTTGTTTTCATTAAAACTTATCGCTGTTATTTAAATAAATAAATATAATACATTTTATTATATTTAAACATTCACATGTCTCCGTAAACACTTGAAAAGAATTATTACATAATATAAATAAGAAATTTCAACGACATGTTCAATCAGATGTGAGTGCCATTATACATCTGAATGATCATGGTTAAAATAACTAAAAGTAAACATATTTTCACAGTATATGATTTAAAAACTTATTTTTTAGTTTAGATACAAAGTTTGTTTAGTAACATTAATATATCTCTGAGATTTTTTTTTTTTTTTTTTTTTTTTAGTATGATTTAGAGAAGATAATTATAATCGTAAAAAATAATAATACCTTTTTATGTTTTGAACTGTCCCAATCTGTCTGGAAAATGAACTTTTCGACCAGATCTTGTGGTTCTGGTAATTTCGGGAAGTGGTTTAGGGAAAATTGTAGAAATTGGAACATTTTTTTCTACAGGAACAAAAGCAGGCTTTAGACGGTCTATCGTGACGCGTTTTGGTTTTCCTTTTACGGTAATAACGAATGTTTTCTCATCACGTTCTTCAACTTTGTATGGACCTTCATATGGATTTTGGAGTGGTTTTCTTCCACCATCGGTTCTGAGAAACACATGTGTAGTAGTAGGTAGATCCTTATGAACGAAGAATTTTCCTGTACCATGGATACTGGCCGGAGTTGATTTGATATCTTCGAACTTTCTTTGGAGACGTCCGACGTATGTATCGGGTTCTTCTCGAGGAGTTGCTGTGAAGAAATCGCAAGGTAATTTTAGAGTTCTACCGTAAGTTAATTCAGCTGGTGAGCATTTTAGATCTTCACGCACTGTCGCTCTCAGGCCTAGTAAAACGAGTGGAAGGTTTTCAACCCAATTCTGGTCTCCACATGCCATAAGAGATGCTTTCAAAGTACGATGCCATCTTTCAATCATGCCGTTGGCTTGTGGGTGATATGCTGTGGTTCTCAAGTGTTTAATTCCAAACTTTTCTGTGAGTTTTTTGAAGAGATGACTCTCAAATTGACGACCTTGATCGGTTACTATGCTGTCAGGGGTTCCGTGACGAGCAATCCAATGGGTTGTGAGTGCAGTGGCGACTGTTTCCGCTGTCATGTCTTTCAGGGGAATTGCTTCGGGCCATCGAGTAAATCTATCAATCATTGTTAGTATATACTGGTACTCATTGCACTTTTGAAGGGGTCCAACTAGATCGATATGTACATTACGAAATCGATCCTCTGGTAATATATACGTTGCTAATGGCGCAACAGTGTGTCGAGAAACCTTAGCTTTTTGACAATGAATGCATTGTTTGACAAAGTTTTTTATGTCCTTTGCCATGTTAGACCAAACAAATCTTTGTTTAATTGTCTTTGTTGTTCCCGAGATGCCAGGGTGGCAAACATTATGTACACTTTCAATTACTTGATTTCGCATGCAAGCAGGTACAAACGGTCTGACGTGACCTGTTGATATGTCGCACCATACTGAAGTTTCAGTACCAGGCATCACCATTTGACGTAAGGCGAGGGCGGTGTCATCTTTTGCCTTCATAAATTCGTCATCTTGACACTGCGCTTTTCCCATCTGCCTATAGTCAATAGAAGTAGGACAATTAATCTCCTCTATTCGAGACAGTGCATCAGCTACTGTGTTGAGTTGTCCTGAAATATGTCTAATGTCCGTTGAAAATTGTGCTATATAATCTAACTGTCTTTCCTGGCGTGGAGAGCTAGAGGCACGTTTCTTGTTAAAGGCGAAGGTGATTGGTTTATGATCCGTGTAAATTATGAAATTCCGTCCTTCAATATGATTTCTAAAGTATTTTACCGCTTCATAAACACCAGTAAGTTCACGGTCAAAAGTACTATACTTTCGTTGCGCGGGTGTGAATTTTTTTGAAAAGAATCCTAGCGGTTCCCAAGCGTTTCTGTTGGACTGTTGTAGTGAGGCTCCCATAGCTACGTCACTGGCGTCTACCATTATAGCTATTTTTGCATTGGGATTTGGATGTGCAAGTAAAGCCACGGTCGCTAGGTTTTGTTTGCATTCCTCAAATGCTTCCGTCAGTTCTTGATTCCAAACCAATATTCTCTTGTCATTTTTCTTGTAACCAGCAATGCAGTCGTATAATTTTGTTTGAGTGTTAATTGCATTGGGAAGGAATCTTCGGTAATAATTCAACATGCCTAAAAATCGTCGCAATTCCTTTGCTGTTTTAGGTAATGGAAAATTTATGACGGCTTCAACTTTTTCTCTAATAGGTGACATTCCATTTTGGGTAATTGTGTGACCCAAGAAGTTGACTGTAGGTTCGCCAAAATGACATTTGTTTATGTTTATTACTAGGTCATATTCAGCCAGGCGTTTAAGTAAAGAATCTAAATGTATTTTATGTTCTTCTTCATTTTCAGAAGCAATCAGAATGTCATCTATGTATACAAAGCAAAAATCCAAGTCTCTAGTTACCGCGTGCATGAAACGTTGGAAGCTTTGTGCTGCGTTAGATAAACCGAATTGCATGGATGTAAACTCAAATAATCCAAACGGTGTGATGATGGCTGTTTTTTGTACATCTTCTGGTTCAACTGGAATTTGATGATATGCTCTGGTCATATCTATGGTACTAAAGATTTTCGCATTTGAAAGTTTGTGTGCAAAATCTTGCAGTTGAGATATAGGGTATTTGTCCGAGATTGTTTTAGCGTTCAATCGTCGATAATCGCCAACAGGACGCCACTCTCCGTTGCTTTTCTTCACCATGTGTAAAGGGCTGGCCCAATTGCTTTTTGATGGCCTGCAAATCCCTTGTTCCATCAGATACTTAAATTCTTTTTTCGCTGCCTCTAATAGGGCTGGTGATAGTCTTCGGGCACGTTCCGTGACAGGTGGTCCTTTTGTTTCGATGCAGTGAGTCACAGAGTGTTTTTTTGTATCCGGTATTTTCATATTAGGCCTCATTAATGTAGGGTATTTGCTCAAGATGTCACGAAATTTCTGTGACGAGGAAATTGTAGAGATACCAGATGTAGGTCCTTTATACGTTGTTCCTTTGATCATTAATTTTGTTGATTGATCTGTGATTGTTGCCTTTCGTAAGTTTACCGTTAGGTTAAAATGGTGGATAAAATCTGCACCTAGAATTGGTCTTGATACGTCAGCAACAATGAAACGCCATTTCAACGCACGGCGTAGTCCAAAGTCGAGTTCGACTGTTCTCGTGCCATAAGTCTTGATGGGGTTTCCATTGGCTCCATACAATGTAGTTGGGCAGTTGTCGGAAGTGATATTATTTTTGTTATACGATGGTTTTTTAGGCATTACTGAAACGTCTGCGCCAGTGTCCACCAAGAATTTTTGTCGAGTTTGCAGATCGTATACGAAGAGACGACATGTATTACTCGGAATCTCACATGTCCCTACTGAGAGGTTCCGCTGTCGTTTTCCGAATTTTTATTTTTAAAAGTACAAGGTTCGTAGCATTTGTATGCATGTTCTCCAAACCGTCTATGGAAATAACAATATCCATCAGGATCTCTTCTAGGTGATCGACCGCGAGACCCAGACCTCGGTCTTCTAGCAGGATTCTCTCGAGATGAATTCTGATATGAATTATTTCGACGAGGGCTCTGATTTCGCCGTCCTCGGAAGGTTGAAAAACTGTTATTTTGAGATATTTTCAATTTTGACACTTCTTGTGTTAGCTCAGAAATTTGTTTTTGTAGCTGAAGTAATATTGAATTTTCTATTTTTTCGGATCTTGATGTGCTGGGTTTGTTACTTTGATCCATTGCACCAAATTCTGTTGATGTATAAACATCTGTGATTTTGTCGGCAGCCAATGCCAGTTGGTTTGTGTTGTTGTCAGGAAGAGCTGACAGGATTGCCTGGACATGTTGGGGTAGACGCTGTAGCCAGAGTGTACGTACTATTGCACTCTCTGCTAATGTGGGTCCAGCTAGCTCCATCATATACCGAAGAAGTCCGGAGGGCTTTCGATCTTCCAGTTGAATGCCCGTTAAAAGTCGTGTAAGTCTTTTTTCAGCAGAATCTTGTAGTCTGTCGATAAGTGCAGTTTTCAGTTTTAAATATTTGTCTGATTCAGGTGGCTTCGTGACAATATCACTAACACATTGTAAGGTTTGTGAATCGAGTGCTGCGATGATGATATTGTATTTTGTAAAGTCTTCTTTAATACGTGAGTTTGAAAATTGAGATTCGGCTTGAACGAACCATAGCGATATGTTTTCTTTCCAACATGGTGGTAATCTGACTGAGACATGGTGGATGTTTGATTCATTACTAGTTCCGCTTGATGATTCCATTGTAATTGAATCTGTAATTATCTTGTTGCTTGATGTTTGTAAACTTGATTCCGCTGTTTGCTTCGAGATGAGAATATTTTCTTCAGTTGTCATGGCATTATTTCAGATATTGACAATTCAACGCATATAAGACGGTTACTTTAAAAAAATATTCATCAGCAAAAAAATTCGAAAAAACATTAAATTAAATCATATTAAAATATACATATTTAAAATTATCGATAATTTATCAAACTGATTTGGGGTACCATCTATGCATTTTTCTATAAATCATAAGTCAGATGCATGTGATATTATCTTAGGCGCAAACCTTTTGAAAATCTACTAATTTTAGAACATTTTTATTAGTGTTAAATTATTTCAAATTATTTTTTAATAATAGAATAATTTCTCAAAACAGATAATAATCATTTACATTTAATTCAAATTTTAAATTTTGAAATTAGGTTATGTAAAAATAATAGTCTTTTGTTTAATTATTTACTTGACTTTAAATGAATTTCTAATGTTCTGCTGTCTGTGATGATGTTTTTTTCTCAGCCAAACGTCTCTCGTGAAGATAGATTCGCTGCGATTGGGTACTGCGTCATGAAGTCTCCTTGTTGTGAAGCTCCGCTGCGATTGGGTACTGCGTCATGAAGTCTCCGTGATGTGAAGCTCTGCTGCGATTGGATACTGCGTCATGAAGTTTCCGTGATGTGAAGCTCCGCTGCTTTGGTAGTCTCTATGTAGTGTCAGCAAAACTCGTTCACCTGTGCAGCCATGGTCTCCATGTGCGATGATGGTCCCTAATTAAATCGCCATTTTCGATTTCTCTGGCCTCAGGATCCTATGCGTCGGTCGTTCTGACTGGTTTGTTGTGGTGCGAAAATTTAAAAAGAAATTTTTCGTATAATTGTGTCTAATTGCGTGGAAGGTCGGGTGGTCACCATTTTAATGATACAACATCATTGGATTCACTTTTTTATTTAAATGATATTTTTACATTTGATAATCAAGTTAATTATCAGGAACTATTCAGAAGGATAAATGTGTAGACAAATAAAACACAACCAACCAAGGTGACGCGCACAACAGAACGGCGTTCCGATCGTTGTCTTTTGTTATATTAGCTGTCGCTAGGTTACTGATCCAGTGTTTAAATTATAAATGTTTTTGGTTGTTCAATGCAATCTACAATAGCTTTACAGTGTCAGGTAATAAATTAAATATTTTAGGTATGTTGTATCCAAACATTCTCTGTACGTACTTATTATTAAATTTCGGAACTATTAACCCGTCGTTGCGCGTGAATCTGAACTATACTTATGTTACAATTTCTCTTTATGCTACGGGGTAAATATATGCTGTATTATAATGTTGTGCCATAGTATAGCCTTAACAAGTAGATAAATAAAAATAACAAATAAACGTTTGTGAAATTATGAGAAAAGTGCACAATAAAAATCAAAATCAGTTTTTGGTTTTTTAATCTGGAAAAACAGAAACAACTCTAATTATCATTTGTCGTAATATTCAGTCGTTTTAATATTTTCAGATGAGTAGAAAAAACAAGTAAAAAGCATTAGATTTCTCGACTTCTTTACCAAACCGGTGTAATATATTATTTTATTATATTATGTTTATGTATTTATGATGAGAACACGGGACAACGGTGCCATCTATTATCGCCTCGCGAAGCTTCCGGACACGTGGTCGTAAATTTCCCGCCTTTTCGGGCCGCGACGGGCAACATTATTATTGCTAAAAGGGGATCCCCGCCCGGAGTACATAATAATTGGGATAACAAATGGGAAAGTCGCGTCAACGGGGAAAAAATGGCAATAAAAACGCTGGCAACATTCTGTGAATTTATTCAACATGGAGGCGTTATGGTCAGGTAGGTACCGAAGCGGGGATATATCATAGATTTTTTAATCTTTTCCGAAACAAAAATTCATTAAAATAGGGTGAATCCGGGAAGTAACTAGTACACGGAGAAAAATGTTATTCGAAAAAACGATCATTTTAATAGTAAAAACGGTTAAAAACGGGACTGAAATTCTTACGAATAAATTAACAGGGTTTCAATGTTTATTGGCGGGAACAATAATTAAATAATTCCCAATCCTCAGTCCCTTACTCCAATTACGTCCTGCACCGGCGCGGGACCCAGCCCATTTCTTCAATCCCCTGAATATATTATAAATTATAACACATATATGTTAGATATTAATAGAGATTATACTGCCTTGAAGAAGCTACACAGAGAAAAATGTTATTCTAAAATATGATCATTTTATTCGTAAAAACGGTTAAAAACGGGACTGAAGTTCTTACGAACAAACTAACAAGGTTTCAATGTTTATTGGCGGGAACATGTAAGAATAATTTGTTGGTATACGTAATTTCGTACGTAACAAATAATTAATAACAAATATTTAATAATAAATTATTCTTAATGAGTCTAGTTTTTTAACTGTTAATTCATGGTGGAATTCCATTGTATTAGATATGAAATTAAACAATTTTTTTCACTTTGTTCCACTTAGTAGGACGAAACCGGTCCTGGTGTAAATAAACAAGTGGAACAAAGTGAAAAAAAATTGTTTAATTTCATATCTAAATTATTCTTACATTTTCCCGCCAATAAACATTGAAACACTGTTAATTTGTTCGTAAGAACTTCAGTCCGGTTTTTAACCGTTTTTACTATGAAAATTATCGTTTTTTTCGAAAAAAAATGTCGCCGTGTAGTAGTTATTAAAAAGTACAAAATTTATTTAGTGTCATGTTAGTTTCTTTTTAATACAACACATATCAGAAGGGTGATATCTTTTGCGGTCAGAGTTATTGAGACAAAAAGGCAAAATCAGTTGCAATCACCACGTTGTATTTTTGTTAACAAATTTCCTTTGACGCCGGGAGTTCCTGCTTGACTGTGGTAAAAATGGTTGCTGAAAAGATAATTGAATGTGTCCGAAAACATGCTTGTTTGTATGACACGAGGAACAGTGCATTTGTGGTGCATTTGCTTATTTGGTGTTGCAGAAGGGAATGCAATTCTTCGAAGCCCTCTTGTGACATTGAAAGAAGCGATCTTCATGTGATGAAAGCTCCCGGAATAAACGATGATATTCTCCAAATTCTTTACTCTTCTTATTAATATCATGCACCCATATTCTATTACTACGGGAACGTGATAATGCTCACAGCAGTAACAACTGATGTTCATCTGAATCGCTGGACATCGTGGCGAAGACCGACTGACAGTAACTGACGCCGAACGCTCTGGTTTGCGCGTCGAAGCCGTTCAAATAGAAAGTACGTGACGTTACGCTGACGCCTTGACGTACGTACGCCTTCTGTTCAGAGCCTTCAGACTGGACGACGTACGTACGCATCGCTACGCCAAACAATGCTAGCAACCCATACATTTTCTATGAAAATGGCCACAGACATCGCACGTCGCGATGCGTGTGGCCAATGTGATTCTAAAACATAAATTTTCATTAAAAATCTATGGTTGCTAAGTAGCCCAGATATTGTAAGGCGTAGCGATGCATACGTACGTCGACCCAGTCTGAATCTACCATAACTATTTTTTTAAGAGTTGGTGTCTTAACACAAACGCAGAATTTAAAATTCAATACCCCATTCAAGAAAACTGACAAAATTTGTCGTATTCAGCCGATTTAAAAGACAATGAATCACCCATCATTATTTTAATCCACATAGTCTTCGATAATGTTTTAATGGTATTCAAAATGGACGATGACGCGCCTATTTTTTAAAATTTAAAAGTCGATTATGGTTCATTCCCACGGGTGTAGTAAAAAAACAATTATTTAACAGTAAATTTTATAAACCTGTTAGGTAGGTACTTATGACATTATTGTTTTTTTTTAGGTTGTCTTCACACAGGAGGCCTGGAGCAAAATAATTCGCTTAATCTGTCTTAAATGACCAGATCCAAAGATATTTGGAAAACACACACCACTTTCCAGCCATGGTATAAATAATTTATGCTTACTCCTTCAAGGACTCTGTCGTTTTAAATGAAATATTCGACATTAAATAAACGAAACTAGACTACCAAAGAAGTCCCTGCATATTTTATACGATTTTATGAAGCAGTATGCAAGTACTGACAAATATACAGAACAAATTTTTAGTATTCTTAAAATTGAGAAATAATAAGGGCAGCTCCTTTAAGCAGCTCCAATAGTACACAACTGCTAACCCTGTACAAATCGCAAGTGCGCCCCACGGTTGAATTTGGCAGCCATCTATGGTCTGGAGCCCCAAAGTACCTGAAAAACACCATCGACTCTGTGCAGAAACAGGCGGTCCGTTTGATAGATTCTCCCGTCTTAACAAACGGATTGCAATCTTTAGAGCACAGGCAGTGAGCACAGGCAGTGAGCACATTAGAGCACGGGGTGGGAATGCTATCCTTGTTCTACCGGTATTTCAATGGAAGATGCTCCGAGGAACTAGCGTCATTGATCTCCTCGGCACCGGTGCATAGTTAGGAAACACGCCAAACCACGCCTAACATATGTAGGTACATGGTTGACATTTGTAACAAGAGAACGTTTCGCTTCTACGACTCGTTATTGAGTTCAACAGCTCGGCTGCGGAACGATTTGCCGGCCTCTGTGTTTCCTCCTTCCTACAATATGGGACTCTTCAAGACCCATGTTCACTCCTTCCTCTCCTCAAAAAGACCCAGAACCTCCTAGATGATAGGCCCTTAGGGAAATTATTTTCCTCAGGGCCTCCTGTGTGGATTTAATATTTTTTAAAAAGGCAGTGGTGAAAAAATAAAATTAAACAAAGAAAGACAAAGGACAAATAGCCGCTAGCTACTGCAGGAAGCAGAAAAAAAGAAACACATATATTATAGGAAAATAAAAAGCCTTCCACCGTTCATCTGGCAGTCCCAATGAGAATGTGCGTGGATTTGGACTGACGATGCACGAAACTCGTCATCCACACCCTTAAGCTGGTTTCCCGGTAGTGCCTTGATGAACAGTATGTACGAAGACGGGGTTGATTTCCGAAGACCCTGGAGAGAAAAACTTCAAGTCACCGGGGACAGGGCGGAGGGGTGCCAAACTCGTTCGGTTATTTCTCTGGCCTGCAAATCTCAAAACTCGGTCTTGGCATACACTCCTCGCCTCATTCACATTCATACATCTTATCATACATGCTTTTCTATTATTCTGACTCTTGACATTGACCGACTCAAGTATCTGATTCACTTGATCGTGCCATGTCTTCCTCGGGCGTCCTCGACTTCTTCTACCATTCACATTCGCATCATATATATTCTCTTGATACTCCTTTCTTCATTCATTCGCTCTTTACGTCCAAACCATCTAAGCGTCCCTTTTTTAATCTTACCTATGACGCTCACATCGGCCTTGCATTCTTTTCGGATCTCCATATTCCTCACACGATCACACATGGTTTTACCACACATACGCCTCAGGGATCATATTTCTACAGCATTTAGTCTACTTTCATCCTTTCTCTGCCAGTTCCATGCTTCACTGCCATACATCAGGGTAGGTACCAGCACTCCATTGTGGACAGCCAAAGACAGGTAGATAAGAAGGGTCGTTCCTTCAACTCGGTCTTGAGTTCAACAGTTCAGCTGTGAAACTCTGTGTTTCCTGCCTCCTACAACATGGGTCTCTGAAAGACCAGCAACTGAAAGACTGTAAATTTTTTCATAGATATAATGTTAAATAACCGAATAAAATGCATTTTTAATCATTTTCGGAGCATACTTCATAGAGTGATTTTCATAAAATTATTTCAGCTGGACAATGTACAGATATTATCTTCCAAAATAACATATACCTACAGAATGTACCCGGCAAACTTTAACCAGCGATTGCTGATCATATTTAGAGTAAAAAATGTTATGGCGACTTTGCTCTTCGGTAACTTTTTATTCAATTAAAATAAAAATAAAATAAAATTCCACACTCCGTCACTGTCAACAACTCCGCGCTACCCCCTCCTCGCTATCCGCACATATCCACGCAATAGAGCATCGCTGGTTAAAGTTTATCGGGTACGTGCTGATACACCCTGTATTTAACATTATTTCTAATATTTTCTTATGTTTCTGTGTTACGTAACTATTGTTTAGCCACTCGAGCGCTTTTTGCCACATTATGGCACTATTATGACCGGTCAGTGGTTCAGTGGGCATCGCGTTTGGGTTCCACCCAGACGTTCCGTGTTCGATTCCTCGGCTGGCTAAGTCCTCCACCACAACACAAGCAACATCTTCCGCTTAGTGTGGTGGTAGTAGGAGATTTTCAAACGTTGTTGGGTTATTCGTAACCCGGGAATGTTTGTCTTTCTTTTTAAAAAAAATAAAAAAAAAATAAAAAATATATTTTACATTAAAAATATAACAAAATAAATATTCTCTAGATTCTTTAAAATGTTTTAAGGTTTAAGATTTAATTATATTTTTTTTATAAATCCAACAAATCCGACAAAAGATAGGGGAATTCATTGTCTACATTGAACTATAATCAGTTTGTATGTTTCCATATTCAAATTCGGAGGTATGATTTTTTTAATGTGGGCGTAAAAATTTCCCTTAGCAATCCGAGAAAAAATATTTTAATTGCTCTGTCGCTCCAGTGGTTATGGTATATTAATGCCGTAGAAATAAAATAAATACATATTTAGGAACTTAAAAACTTAAATTGTTCGAGAGAAATATATTATAAATTGGTAGAAATGCTAAATGCCACGGCCTAAGTATTAAATTCCATCGAGTTCTAATTTTTCTCGGATCTCTTTTTTAAGAGAGAAAGAGACATTTGGGTGACCAAGCAAACTACCAAAAAAACTAAACAGCGTGAAAAACTCTATCTTCCCACAAAATGGTTGAAGTAATCATAATTTGAACAATAGCAATCCAACAGAGCACTCAAATTAACCAACTGAATTGAGTGGAAGCTAAACACAACACTTAACACGCGATACTACATAGCACCACACCACCTACATAGATACACCAGACAGTAGACACCTTTTATACCGCCCCTAGCACACTCGGTCGGTGAGGATGGATAAGGATAACTTTCGGTAACTTCTCATCTTTTCCTAGCACGACTGCAGATCGCCAAAGAAAAAGTGACAATTCACAATTACTAATATATTCGACACCAATTGTTATTTGTACGTTAGCGACTGCGATTGTCCTAGGGAACGATGAGAAGTTACAGAAAGTTATCCTATCAATCCTTATCGATTAAGTGTGCTAGGGGGCCTGATGTCGAAATTTTCTTTTGAAACTGTCGATAGTACAACCTACTTTCGGCGTGCACAAATAAATTCAAGCGGAAAATTATTTTCCTATCTGTACATAATTTTTTTTTTGATAATTGGTAATATTGGGAGCGATTTGGGTTCAAATCTAGACCGCTTTTATTTTTCTGCGATTGATATCGGTCCAAAATTGGACCACATTTAGTGAACCTACAAATATGGGATAAATGCTGAAATCTATGGTTATTTTTTTAAATTTAAAAACACGAAATGTCATTTTTCAACGAAACTTGCAACAGTTCCTAACATAGCGGTCGGTTCATTAAAATGCACTTTTTTCGTAATTCCGGTAACTGAATTGATTAGTACTAGTAAATATCTAACTACTACAACTTTTTAAATTAATTTTTTTCGTCCATATTAAGCGTGTTCCGGTTTTGTAAATATTTTCCCTTATATTCCACACAAGCAAGGACCGGGTTACGTCACGAACTCTGCCGCACGGTAATATGATGATCTTGCCGCCGTTTTCGCGGGCTTAATAAAATTCAAACTTGTAGAATTAATTTAATTATGAAAACGAACTTAAAAAAAAAAATACTGGTATTTAAGTTCGCCTGTGATTGATAAAATTTTTTTAAAAAAGACTCAACTTCCTTATTGTAACATTTACAGATTTCCATGTGGTTTTATATATAAGTGATATGAATTGAAAAATTACATAATAAGTTGTTTGAATGGAAATAGGATGAGGGGGGATAACTCAACTAGAACGTCCCCCCCCCCTCATCCTACCCTCACCCTATTATATATAGTAAAAATAAGAAAAAAATAAGTTTACATGATGGTGGTAGCATTAGATGAGTATCTATAGTTGTTGTAAAGTATTGAGAGATCGATATTATTTGATCATACTAAAATGTATATAATTTCAAAGCCCCGTAGCTCACCGTGGAAATTATGTGATGAAAATAAAATAGGTGCAGGTTATAAACATCATACGAAAAGAGAATGCCAAAACATATTTTTTCCCAGAATTTTTGTGATTTTTTTCCACCCCTCTCTAATTATATATCTACCTATTGCTTCCCTTTTACTAATTTCTTTACCTTACAATACATCTAATTATTTATCGAGAAACTTCAGGAGGGAGCGGGTAAGTACCTACTCAGAAATAGCTATTGTGGTAGCGTTTTACTACGGAGCCGCGCCCATAGACAAAGTGACATAAATTGAGTGTTTTTTGTTCTTCCGACACTCAATTCGCTATTGTCACAGATTAACCATAGACACAGCCGGAGCGTAGACTGTTAAGTGTATTAACTTGGCGCGAGTCACGCGATCTGACGTTTTACGACTGGCAATAGTTTAAGCGGCCGCCGCTAGGTGCAGTCTTATGTCCAATGATTATTTAATTTTTTTATTCAAGCCAATAAAATACAGGTATCTACTTCAATTAGGCTTTTTTCGTGTTTCATTAATCTGATTTGGAGATCTACAGCTTGGCAGAGTTATTCTAGGTAGGCAGGTACCTATCGCCCCGGTGAAAGAATTCTGAATAGCAACGTTGCATGAAATGTCTTTAAAAACGTGTTTAGTGATCAGTTCTGAATAGGCAGGTAATTTCCAATCTTCCTCCTCCACATCTTCTCCCCTTCCCAGTCCTTTCAGCCTCATGGCATACCCCAATCGAAGAAGAAAAAATATGTGAAATAAGAACTGAAATGTTAAGGGCTCTAGTTGTATGATATATAATAAAGAATATAACACCTATATTCTTTGCCACCGGACTCTAGGTGATCTAGGCTTCAGATGATTGCCAGGTTAGCCTGCTGGCTGCCGCCTCAGCGTCTCGAGAAGTACAAAAAGACAACACGTCCGTTTGCCGAAGAATGTACTGTACAGATAAATTTTATGTTCTGAAGCGATTTTTAACAACAAATTAGATACAGTAAATTGTAGATATCTAATCTTACAATATAAAAATGAATGTTTTTTTTGTTTGTCCCTTGTGCATTCTTAAAACATTCATCCGATTGCCATGAAACTTTAGGGATTTGATATGCGCATGCCCGCGATGGTTTCTATATATATATATAATAGTGAGCTCTGGCGTTATGAAATTTGTAAAAAAATTGCAAAAGGGAGACGGATGGAGGAGGAAGATGGAAGGGGAACACGGGAGGGAGGGGGGGGGGTAGTGCATGAGGGTGGTTCGGGGGACGGAGGAAAGTGGGAGGGGGGAACTTTTTAGGAAAGGAAGGAGAGGATGTTCTGGGAAGGAAAAAGTTATGAGAGGTGGGTAGGAATCTGGGGGTCAGTGTGTCCAGGAGTGACGGACGAATTATTGCATCCCTCCCGCTACGGTGCAAAGCTAATGTTCCGAGAGAGCCCTGCTGGAGAAGTCAAAAGGCCTCCCTCCACCACTCTCTCCCGCCTGCCACGCAATTGGTAGGCAGACGCATCCGCCGCCAAGACCCGGACAAACCTCACCCCATGAATTCGAGCACCCCTGCTAAGTCACCTTTATTTAATATAATTTGTTGAATATAACCTTGATTTATAATTTCTTTATTTCTGCATTGCAACGCAAGCCGGAAACTCACTAGTGTCTAATAATATTAGATTTATCTGTCAACTTCGTAATGTTCGTAATAAGGGCTTGGTTTTAACAAATCCGAATTTAATCACCATGACAAACTCCCGAATTAAATCATGATTATTTCGTAAATGGGCATTTTCGTAATATTTTTAATTACCAGCCAATTAAAAAAATACCGGCTGCACCCCTGAACGAACGCTCTAAATAGTCTTGGTCACGCGAAACACAAATAAACACAAGTCTTTTACACAAATTAAATTGAGTCCCAGTGATCCGAGCTTACACCACTGTTCACTACTGTAATGTATGGAGAAATTAAAATTAATTAAACATTAATTTGTATTACTTAACTTACTCCGACGATTTGTAATTAATTGTTGAGAAAAGTAATTAGATTACCTATATATTTAATTATGATTATTTTTTGACGAATTAACTCGTTACTATTACCAAAAATATGTTATCAGTTATCATATTTGGGGGTGTTTCACGATCATCTTCATATATTATCCATACCAGTATACCAAAATGCAATGTTGACAGTTCTTTCGCAGTACAGACTCGAGCGCTTTTTGTCACATTATGGCACTATTTCCAAAACCTCGGATTGCTTTCTTGCCAAAATGTAGCAAATTTCCAAAAAACTTTTTTTTAATCTAAACAACTATTTAATATATTGTACGTTAAAAATATAACAAAATAAATATTCTCTAGATTCTTTAAAATGTTTTAAGATTAAAGATTTAATTATATATTTTTTTATAAATCCTACAAATATGTGATAACAGACAAAAGATAGGGAAATTCATTGGCTACATAGAACTATAATCAGTTTGTATGTCTCCATATTCAAATTCGGAGGTATGTTTTTTTTAATGTGGGCGGAAAAATTTCCTTTAGCAATCTGAGAAAAAATATTGTAATTGCTCTGTCGCTTATGTAGTTAAGGATCTTCTTTTATTATTAATAATTCGAAATAGAAAATGAACAGTCTTTATTCAATGTGTAACTACACTTTGTCAAATAAGAGTAGAAAATATAAAACCCGGAACTAAAAAAATTATAGGCTAGCAACACCAAATTTACTGTCAAAATGACAGTAATTGACAATGAGACTGTTTATGAAGAATACTGTAAGTCACATTTTAAATATATTTTTTTTAAATATAAATATTTTCACAAAGGGTAACAATTATTAAAGGCAATATTGAAAAAACCTCCCGAGAAAAGATACATGCCGCCGGAGTGTTTCAGGCTAATAAGTAATAAGTATTGCTTATAATTAGGAAGCGGCTAAGCGGTGGCAAAACGAAGAATTCTAAGTCACGAATCCGCAAAAACATCATTGAGAGATATTGAAATTTGAATTTGTGAAATGATATGTTTTTGTAATAACGAATCAATTCTAAACTTCAAACCTCAATATCTCCGAATGATGTTAATTCTCCGAACAATTTTAATGCGCTTTGTATAAATATTTTCAAACACGGATACACGTTTTAAGTATGATTTTATTTAATTTATGTAGATGTACAATATTGTTAGCTATCATAGTTGTATTTTTTTCGCAGTTAATTCAGAAAGTACCATAGGCAAATTGTCAATGATCTAAAGCCCAGGCAACGCTGGGTACTTCTATTACTAGTATTAAATAAATGTGAGCAAATTCTAAACTGCTTTTTATTTTACCTACTGTATACCGTTATTCTTCATTGTGTTAACACAACATTGCAAAGGGATAATATTCAATTATTATAAGCAATAATTATTAGCCTGAAACACTCATCCATATTGAAAAAAACCTCCCGAGAAAAGATACATGTCGCCGACGGGACTTGAACCCGCACCCCTTCGATTGCCGGTCGAGAGCTCTACCATTAAGCTACGGCGCCTTATCTGTTACCCGCCAAATGATTCAATACATACTAGTGGTTCATTCAACAATGTGGTTAATTAACGAAAACTCCATGTATCTTTAAATATGTTGAATTGATTATCTTAATGTAGCTGCCTAATATCTTATTATTAGGCATTTACATTGAAATATCTTATAGATGTAATTCAAATAATCTAATATTATTACGTGATCTATCCTAATGTGTCCTTAAAACTATATAATATGTATTAACAAATATTTCCTTATGTATAATATTAAGAGTGATAAATTGTAGAACCTACAGACAAGCTGCCATATGACAGCTTTGTGGGACTACCCTTATTTTGTACAAATGTATTTTTTGATAAATAAATAAATAAATAAAAAATTAAAAAAACAATTACCGCTTATTTCACCTGCAAACAACCAATTTTATTTTTATATGAGAAAGGCATGTAAGTGCTAACTCTCTCACTAGATCTTAATCTTGTCTTAAATCAATTAAGGATAATATACATATATATATGCAATTCTAATTTTGCGATCAGTGGGTTGCAATGAAAAAATATTTTTTTCCACTTTTATGTGTTTTTATTTTTTTACGAAATTGTAGGTTACACAGCCATACATTTCCACTGTGTGTTATTATTTTAGTATTGCCATTTGAAGAACAGTGGCGCCCTCCTATGTTTTCTACTCTTATTTGACAGACAAAAATAAAACAAACAGACAAAAATAAAACAACGTTTAAGGTTGGGAAATGTTTTTTTTATTGGTAGATAAAGCTGATATTAAATGTTTTCCATCCTGTAATTTAAATTATTTGTACTGAAGAAAGATTGTACGGTTAAGTATTTTCCCCAGATATTATAATTTTACGATACTTCAACCTAATTACAGATCTTGGGAGTGGATAGAATCATTACCCTTATACAAAACAATTATTTGAACTGTCTTGGCCTATGGATGTAAGGCGGAAACACTGACCGCAAAGTCTGCAGAACAACTGGACACCATTGAAAGAAATGTACTTGGAAGAATCTTAGGAAGGGAGCGAATGGAGAGGCATGGAGAATCCGCCACAATAATGAGCTTTATGGTATCTACCAAGCTCCCAGCCTCTCTACCCATTTAAGGCCTTTTCTCTGCCCATGCCTAGAACAAGTAATCAATGTCAAATATTTAAGATTAACCTTTGACACACACCTAAATTGGAAACAACATACCCACAACACTACAAATAAAATTCGTAATTCTATATACTTTTTCAAACAAACACGCAATTCTTTTACCTAAAACTTTTAAAATCATTGTATTAATTACTCAGTATGCCAATCACACATAGAATACAAAATTTTTGCTTGTGGCAAAGCTTTTTCTAGTGCCCTCGACCCCATGACTAAAGCACAAACATTAATCATTAAAAAAATCCTCTTTCTACCAGCACTGATACTGTCTTCAATACTATCAATGTTATGGACATAAAACGGCTCTTTGCAAGATCCAACTGGATTATTTTTTACATCGAAACAACAAAACACTATACAAACCAATACAAACGGTACGCAATACTCGAGTCAAAAACAAAGAACCTTTTGCTAAAACCACCTTCGGACAAAGACATTTTAAATACATAGCTTGCAAACCATATAATACAATGCCAGCTACGACTATACGAACAGAAACAATGACCATATTCAAGCGCGAAATAAAAAAATGGCTTGCAAGTACAGGACGTCTCACTATAGCAAAAATATATAAATCAAATTGCACTTAGACAAGAAAACCAACTTACAATTTACTTACAGACCAAACCCAAATAAAATAAAACAATGGAATCTCGTCAAATATACTTAAACAATTATCATCTTTATTTATAAAAATTTCGTGTCACAATGTTCGTCGAAGGTAAACTCCGAAACTACTTAACCGATTTTGATTTAATTTGGCTTACTATGTGCAATTTGGTCCAACTTAAGAGATAGGATAGTTTTTATCTCGATTATTGGCTTCATTATTTATTAATGCTAATTAAATATTCATTAAAAGTTTGTTACAGGAAAATGCTTTGTAATTATTTGCAAGTTCCATAAGTTTCTAACAGATGGCGGTGTAAGTTAATTTATTGACACAACACTTGGTTATCTACGTTTAAGATGATAGTCTTCGCTTTTCGGCCCATACAAAAAGGACGCCCGGGAAAAAACACTTTTATACATCGAAAATTGCACAAAATGAATTTTTTTTTTTTATACTCCCTTCTGAGGGTGAAAAATATGTCGGTATGTTTTCGAATTTTCGATGCATTTCGTATTAACGTAAACATTCACTGTCAAACATGTACGATTTATCAAAAAATATTATTTAAGGAAAAAGTGCTGCTAACTCAACTCTCATAAAGAATTATAAAATTATAAAAAGCTACCGACGTAGTTTCTTCTTTCTAAAAAATATATTTTTTTTTAAATTTCAATTTCGTGAAAGTTTTGGTGTAGAAAAGTGTATTCTCCATAAACCCCTTTTCGAGCGATTTCTGTAGGTAAATTAGAGCGTTGTCTCATTCGCACATTTCGCATTCGCATGTATTGTAAGTGTGCGTGAGCTTATTGTGAGCGGGACAGAATGACAGACGCGGGTGTTCCGCGTGTGGTTCAAAGTCTAGCCTCTTAACTAACCTAACTTTAGGTAACCATCCAGTACATGGCGTTGTGTTTCGTTAGCCACAGCGTGGCCGGGTCAGTTAGTTTTAATATATATTTCTATCCATTTATTATATTTCCATTTCATTTTTATTATATCATTTTGAAACATAGTACCTACTATTCCTGTGAGTTGGAAGATCTCACTCTTTATTGGAGTAATTCACACTTTCAATTACCTTCCTTTGTATTGAACTTAAAATGTAATTAACCTTTATTTTCAAGTAACCATATTTGTATAAATGTATGTATCTAAATGTCTGTCTCGACATAGGAATACCCTAGTGAGACAGGCATTGGAAAAAAAATCACTTGTAATTATACCTACTATATTTAGATTAAATATTTTTAAATTTTTTAAAGGGCTCCAAAGACTAAGATGGTCCGGACATGTGCCCCGAATGCTGAGCACACGAATACCGAAGAAGGTTCTAACAGGATACTCGGGAGGTAAATGAAAGGTGGCCAGGCTGAGATGGGAGGATGAAATCAGGAAGGATACCAGAGGACTACTTCATGTTGCAGTTTAGAAGATGACGGCCGAGGACAGAGGGCGGTGGAGGCTCAATTTGAAGGAGGCCAAGGCAAGAACTGGGCTGTAGCGCCAATGAAGATGAAGGATCATTACAAAAAATTAAACATAACAATGAACTCTTTAATTTTCCGCTGTATTTCCATAGGTTTTGTTAAAATCCTTCATGAATGGTTTTAGCTCTGTTGATTCCATAAAATCCACCTGACCATCGTAACACCAAACATTTTCCTTGGACGTCGAAACAGATATTCTATATTTGAAACGTCCATAGAAAAACCTGTCTCCCCATATTGTTCGTCCGAAGGTTGACAAATCCAAACTTACAAGAGTAAAACACTAAAACAAACAAATATTATTTTGGCTTAATAATAATTAGATATATATATATTTAATTTTTAACGCCCTGATAGGCTTTACATGATTATTTCGTGATACAGTTACACAACGTTTCAATAAAAATAAAAATAAAACTTGAAGAAATGAACGCCACGATTGGGCATATATTGGCATTTGTTAGTCAATTTCGTCATTTTTGAAGAGGGGCGTTTTTGCTTTTATACCCCACATATGGTAGAGATAAAAGTGATAATAATATAATATTGTGACAGTTTACAGTAATAGTGTGACAGTTTAAGAAGAATAATATTAGATGGGTTGTTTAATAAAAATAATATTGTGATATTTTAATTGTAATAATAATTAATAATAATCCTTTTGGAATACAAATTTATTTATCAATTTAAAAGGTAAGAAAATAGTAGTACCGGGCATTTCAATAAAAAGAGGAATTTTTCAAGGAGACTCTTTGAGTCCTCTTTGGTTTTGCTAAGCATTGAATCCTCTACCTAAGATGTTAATTTTTTTAATTTTTTTTTATTTAATGAGAATACAAATTAAAATTAAAATACAATATTAAATAATTTAAGAATACAAAGTGAAATATTTTATCCTCAGTCCTCCTCACTAGGTATTCCTGTTCCGAGGTGGACTGCAGGTTGTCGTATGGTGTTGATCATGATTTCCTCATCAATGTTGTTTGTTTTTGTTGGTTTTCACGAAATATAAATAAAAAAAAAAAAAAAATGTTCATGTTCATTATTTTGCGTTGTTTTAAAAAGTGTTTGTTCATTATCTGTAGGTTGCATTTGGGTTATTTAATAATTTTAATTAGTTCCTCATCAAATATATTATATTAAAAGCCAGTTTGGGATAAAAATTAAGGGTAATACAGGAGAGAGAGTACAATTTCGCATCTATTATATATGGATGATATAAAATAATTTTCGAATTCTCAATCAAATTTAGAGAAAATGATTAAGAGGATACCCGGCGGTGATTTTTCCATACAAACGTATTCCCTATTTATCTCTCTGGATTTTAAGCCTAGAGAAAATATTGTTTTTGCATAAAATAGATAGCAACTACTAGCGTGTCGATACTTTTTGTTTTTTTGATAAGTTACTTTTTATAGAAGTTATGACCTTCCAAAAATCAATAAAATTGACTGGTTTAAACGCCGTCAAAAGAGGTTCAGTATACAAACCAGACAATGTTTTTTTAAAAAAAGCAAAACGTACAGACATAGAATATTTTTTTCTTATGTAGTTGGTAAAAAAAAATTGAAATTCAGTCCACTTTTGGAGGAGAAAAGTGGGGAATACAAAACCTCCATTTTAGTTAGGTGTCAGTGCATTGTCCCTTTCGCTCAATATCCGGTGGAGTAAGAGCAACAGTGACAGCAATATTTTAGTAAAATCTATTTCTGCACCACCGGGTATCATTTTAAGGTAGTTAAATTTTTTTTCAGATGATATTAAAATGACTTTTGGTTTAGATAAATATAGAACGACCCATATAGAGAAAGGCAAAATTTTAGATGGAAACGAGGGTATATTTAGAAATTTAAAAAATAAAAGTATGAAAGGGGATGAGGTTTATGAATACCCGCAATCGAATAGATTAGATCATACTAGTATTAAAAATGATATTAGGATTAAATTTCAAACTAGGATCAGAAAATTTTTAAAATGCAATCTATCTGTTAAAATTTAGTAAAGGCAATAAATAGTTGGTAAATACCTCTATTAACGTACTCATTTGGTATAATTAAATGGTCTAATACAGATATAGATAGCTTAGAACGATTATTTAGAACTACGTTAACAGAGTTTAATTGCCACCATCCAAATTCAGCTATAGAACGAATTAATTTACCTAGAAATTTAGAAGGTAGAGGTATAGTCAAAATAACTTCTTTGAAACACAATCAGGTAGAAGATTTTTTTTCCATAGGAAATCTAATAGCTCAGAAATGCACAAAATAATTTGCAAGGCAGATAGAAACATTACACCTTTAAATTTATACGACGAGAATGCCAATATTTTTTATAAATACCAACCAGGAATTATTAGAATCTTGGTCAAATAAAATTATTCACGCAAAACACTTCAATTATCTCAAACAAACGTATGTTGACAAACTTTCGTCAAACAAATTGTTGAGTATTGGATAGTTGAGCGCAGAAATAGAAGTATTTATGCTTGCTATTAAGGTATATATCCGAGTATACACTTAGACACAATCAAGTTTTAAAAATAATTCACAAAAGTTTGGTAATAAAACATAACTTGATTAACTGTCATAATATAGTACCATATTCTAATAATAGACCCGATATATTTTTACATGACAAAATTTAAAAAAAATAACTTATATCATTAATGTAGCTGTTCCAAATTCCTGTAATATTGAAAAAATAAGAAAGTATACAGGTTTAGGAAATGCAATTAAAAGAATTTGGCATTCTCAGACTGTATAAAAATATTACCATTTGTTATTTCGGCTACTGGCATTATACCTAATTGAATTATTTTCCCATTTAATAGTCTTTCTAGTTGGTTAACATGTTGTTCTTGTATTGTTTTGTATTAATTATACTTATATAATACACTTGCATAGCGTGGATTTACTAAATGATCATTTTTATGGAAAAGTGTGTGAAAGGGTTTAGTTTTTCCTATGGGGAAAACTAAACCCGGACCTAACAGTCTGGTGCGTAAATATTGTGACAGTTTAATGGCAATAAAGTTAAATTTGAATGGTAATATTGTGATAGTTTTTTTTTTTTATGTGAGTACCGCTCAAGACTCACAACTGTCTGGATCCAGTGATACTATGTCATCCTTAATTGGGATATGTTGTGAGGCTGAAGGTAGTGAGCAGATTTCAATTTTTCATGATGTAAGGGTTAGATTTCGTGAAGGCGCAGCCGTTCCTCTTAATGTGACAGGAGTTCAAACTTCTAGACTATTTTTAATTTTCTTCTAAATTCAGAAGAAAATTTACAATAATTTATAAGAAAATTTGAATATACTTACTGGTACAAGATAACATCTTGTGTCTACTAATCCTGTTTTTCTTACGAATTTCATGATTCTTGGGAACAATTGGCATTTATCTGAAGTTATGGTTAGTGCAGCTTCAAACCTGTCTTTCACCCATTTCCAAGTTCTGAGGCGACCCTATAACAAGGTTTTACAATATCGACCATTTACAAATAAGTTATTAAAACATTTTTAATTCTATAAAATTTATGACAGTGTTTGATTTTTAAAAATTGGGTGGTTTAGAAACAGTTTGAGAATGCATCGTCTGATTATAAACTGTAGTTCTAGAAAACTGACGATTAAGAATTAAAAAATTAAGCGAATGAACCCAGAAGAATATAACTTAAGAGGCTAGGCTTTGCACTACACATGGAACACACATCACGGAACACACGTCTGTCATTCTGTCTCGCTCACAATAAGCTAACACACGCTTACGATACATGCAAATGCGAAATGTGCGAATAGGACAACGCTCATATTTACCTACAGAAATCGCTCGATAAAGGATATCGGGAGAAAACATTTTCTATACCCAAACTTTAACGAAATTGTAATTTAAAAACAAAAATTAGTTCTCGAAAAAAATAGCTAATTCGCTATGTTTTTATAATTCTTTATGAGAATTAAGTTAGCAGCACTTTGTCCGTCATATTTTCCGATAAATTATACATGTGTGACAGTGAATGTTTACGTTACTACGAAACGCATTGAAAATTTAAAAACCTACTAACATATAGCTTTTACCTTCTAGAAAGCAATTTAAAAAAAAAAAAAAATTTTTTTGCAATTCTCTGAATTAGAAAAGTGTTTTTTCCCGGGCGTCCATTTTGTATGGTCCGAAAAGCGAAGTCCATCGTCTTAATACTGACGGCCGTTGTACCCATTTCTACTGATCAACTGCTGTTCCAAAATTTTGGCTCAACACTCCTCAATTGCACAAATACGCTATTTCCAACGCAACTCTCTGACCAACAGGCAAATTGAGCATTCAAATTAAACAAATCACTTAGCTGATCGGAGACTCAGATTGATCAATCGAAAATTTGGGAACAAAGGCCGTAAGATTATAATTGACTTCTTACGGCCATTGTTCCCAATCCTACGTGCTCAACACTCCTCAAATGTACAAATACGCCATTCCATATGCAACTCTCCGACCAACAGGCTAATCACTTATCTGATCGGAGACTCAGATTGATCTATCGACAAGTTGGGAACGACGGCCGTTATGAACAGGGTTTGAGAACATAACGCTGTTTACTTTGGATCTGAAATTTTTCGTTGTCAATTTATTACTTGCATTTTACAATTTAAATAACATTTTATTCAGTTATAATAATTTATTTATTTATTTATTTTTTCATGTTCTCTATAAAACAGTTATACACCAATATATATCATGGAGAAGATTATAAATTACAAAGTACACAAGGGCAGTTTTACTACTTAGTGACATTTGCTAAAAGATAGTTGCTGAACTGTCTGTAAGTGACATTGAAAATGTCGATGGTCAATGCAGAATCGTTAAGCAGTTGAGTCGCTCTGTTTATTGGCGCGTTCTGATAGGCAGAAGTCCTCACTTTCGGAGCATAAAAAAGTGCATGGGATTTACCACGAGTATACTTGTTAGGGACGTAAAAATTAACCTCTTTTAATATAGGCGGATTGAGTATGATACCAGAGATTAGCTTAAAAAAGTGTTTACCTAAAAATATTTTTCTGCGGGCTTCTAAGGTGTTGAAATCGAGCATCCCTGTTAAGAACAAGGATGGATAAAGGAATGGATAGTACGTATATTCCCTCATATACAGGTAACGCAAAAATCTTTTTTGTACTTTTTCTATTTCTAGGATATGGTTTTGTTCAGAAGGGGCCCAAATAATGGAACTATATTCCAGGATGCTACGAACAAGTGCTTCATATGTTCGACGTATTGCAATTCCATTAGTAAATGATCTCGCATAATCAGTAATACTATGTGAAAATTAAACAACTAAGTATATCATTAAAGAAGAAGACAACACCAATAATCTAAATTAAAATATGAAAAAGAACAAGACACAAAAAAAAAAAAAAAAAAAATTACCTTAGGTCCACACAGGAGGCCCTGAGGAAAATAATTTCCCTCAGGGCCTATGTCACCTTTGGGGATGCTGTGTGGAGGGTATTTTTAAGGAAAGGAAGTAGAGGAAGTTCTGGGAAGGAAAAATGTATGAGGGTTGGTTAGGAATCTGGGGTTGAGTGTATCTAGATCATCCGCCGCCGAGACCTAGACAAACCTTACCCCATGACCCCGGGCACCCCTGCTAAGTCATCAAACGTAGCGAACCTTGGTATTAATTAAAGGGTATAATTGACATGTATGAAATGTAAAGTCTTCTTTCATTCACAAGCAAATGCTTTTAATGGAAGACCAGTATAAATTAACATACAAGTTAATAAATAAAAAATTAAAAAATAATGGTCGCAACTGGACAACTCGTGTCCCAGTTGCGACCATTATCTTTTATTACTTTTCTGTGTCTTGTTCATTTTCATATTCTAATTTAGATTATGATTCTTATCTTCTTGTTCAATGATATAAAACATTAGTGGGAATAACCTTCAAAAGTTAAAAAGAGGGTTTTTCTTTTAAAAAATTAAATAATTAAGTAATTGTATGTATTTACAATTAGGGGTCCACCGGCTTTCCTGTTTGTATTATTTCCAGAAAGACATCCTCTACCATTTTCCGGGTTAATATCCAGCTTCAGAAACATGGAAGTAATATTAACTCGATTTGGGCCTCTACATGGGACTATGGAATGGTGAACTTCCTCAAATGGGCCCTGAAATCATTAAAAAATGCGATCAATAACTATTGCGAACTCCTGCCACTCAAAAACTTACGAATACCCATGGTAACAACACGACAAAATTATTTTGTTGTATGATTATATGATTTGAAATTTGTGTTGTTTAATAGAATCTATCGTTTGAAAATTGAACAAATCTGCCAACGACCAACGGTATAACCTTAGTATATTAAAAATACACTTAGTTTTTCAAATTTTTAAAACTGCGTGTACCAGATAAAATAATATTTACACCAGGACCGGTTTCGTCCTACTACGGACATTTTCAGACTGGTAGTTGAAATTCTTATGCTACGGAATTTATACAAACTTAGGCAGGGGCGCACAACATTGTCTCTATATGATGAATGTTTCTATTTTGTTAATTTAAGGTATTATCAGTTATTTTGTTAAGTTAGATACATATAGACAATTATAAAGTTTATTATTAAAATTAGGAATGATGATACATAGTAAAAGGTTATTACCCTAAGCAACAAGGAGGGAATATCCCAACATTACCAAAATAAAATATCAGTGATCACTAGGAGGAGGATGGCGGTGGCAAAATGAAGAAATCCCAGAGCCGCTCATTATTAAAGGCAAAACAATTGAATTATCGCTATTTAACGGGTAAAATTTGTTTTAAACAGAGTGTAGTTCTTGCAGGTGGCACGCGTATACAAGCGTCTTCCGCGAGAGGCCTGGTCTGAACTAATTCTCAATTTTTGCAATATTTTTTAACGAAGTTAGTTTTCATTTAGGAAATACCCAAATACAACATTACTGTCCATAAAAATATATTTGATTTTCAGTCTGGAGGTTGTGTGATATCAGTTGTACTTTTTAAAGAAATATTATTTTTATTTTAAGAAATATTATATGAAGTATCGAGGAAATGAATTAAAAGTTTAATTATAAATACGTTACAGTTTGTCGCTGGTATTTTTATATGGCCAGATGGCGAGCTACTGTAATTTGACAAACAAAAGATTGCGACATACAAAACTTGAGTTTAGATGGAAAAGTATAATCAATCACACATAAATAATATGAAATTGCAAATTGCATCTTTATCCTTTTTTGTACTAATAATTACTTTACTCGACTTCCCAGTTGTGTATCATCACCGGATAGATGAAATTCGATCTGATTGTTCACCATATTATGAAAGATAAAGATAATATGCATTTGATCCTTTTCTTTCCAATGGAAAACATATGCAAAAGAAAAGAGAAATTATTATCGGGATGTCTTATTTTAAAACAATCCTTTCAAAGTACAAGGGGATAATTAACATTATTTTCATTAGTTACGAATTAGGATTCGCAATAATAATAGTATTGTAATATTCGCTCGATATGGCTTCAATTAATTTTTTTTTACGTTAGATCCACACAGGAGGCCCTGAGAAAAAAAAATCCCTCAGGCTTCTGCAATGCGTATTTCACCATAAGAAGGTGGATTTTGAGGTTCCATAATACACCATTCTAAGGTGCATATTTCACCATTTTGATGGTGCTTATTTCACCTTTAATAGGTGCAATTTAAAGCCTTCGGGAGTGAATATTTCACCATTATTAGGTGCATTTTTCAGCTTTCTAAAGTTCAAATTTCACTATTAAAAGGTTCCATAATACACCATTCTGAGGTGTATTTTTCACCTTTTTGATGGTGCTTTTTTCACCTTCAATCAGTGCAATTTACAGCATTCTGGAGTGAATATTTCACCATTACAAGGTGCTTTTTTCAGCTTTCTGTGCTGCATATTTCACCCTAATAAGGTGCATTTTTTAAGCATTCTTGCGTGTATATTTTACCAATAAAAGGTTCCTAAATACACCATTCTGAGGTGCAATTTTCACCTTTTTGATGGTGCTTTTTTCACCTTTAATAGGTGCAATTTAAAGCATTCTAGAGTGAATATTTCACCATTATATGGTGCATTATTCAGCCTTCTGCAATGCATATTTTACCATAAGACGGTGGATTTTCAGGTTCCATAATACACCATTCTAAGGTGCATATTTCACCATTTTGATGGTGCTTATTTCACCTTTAATAGGTGCAATTTCACTCCTACTAACTGGATCTAGATGGCGCTAGTCGCTAAAACTCAAATACGGCGATCGAAATAAAAGGTTAACAGCCAGGTGAAGTTCAAGACAATATTTATTCAACCAAAATAAATATTATCGTGACATTAGGTTCCATAATACCGCATACTGTGGTGCAAATTTCACCATTTTGATGGTAAGTATTACACCTTTAATACGTGCAATTTTAAGCATTCTGGCGTGAATATTTCACCATTATATGGTGCATTTTTCAGCTTTCTGGAATGCATATTTCACCATAAGAAGGTGGATTTTGAGGTTCCATAATACACCATTCTAAGGTGAATTTTTTACCTTTCTGATGGTGCTTTTTTCACCTTTAATCGGTGCAATTTTAAGCATTCTGGAGTGAATAATTCACCATTACAAGGTGCATTTTTCAGCTTTCTGTAGTGCATATTTTACCCTAATAAGGTGCATTTTTTTAAGCATTCTCGAGTGCATATTTCACCATTAAAAGGTTCCATAATACATCATTCTGTGGGGCATTTTTCACCTTTTTGATGGTGCTTATTTCACCTTTAATAGGTGCAACTTAAAGCATTTTGGAGTAAATATTTCACCATTATAAGGTGCATTTTCCAGCTATCTGTAGTGCATATTTTAACCCAAATAAGGTGCATTTGTTTAAGCACTCTCGACTTCATATCTCACCATTTAAAGGTTACATAATACACCATTCTGATGTGCGTTTTTCCCCATTTTGATGGTATATATTTCACCATTATATGGTGCAATTTTCACCCTGTGGTAGCCACCTCCTTCGTAGATAATAGCGGGGAGCGTTTGTCTATGGCTTGAATAGGCTTTCTTGTACTTGTAAGACTGCAGTTAAGAGCTAATAAAAGATCACTTTTTATAATAGTAAAAAGGAGTATTAATCACTATATATACTTAGTCTATATAGTCTATTAATTAGTAGAGTAGATTTAATTGTTGTATTTTTTTTTTGTATAAGAACATGGCTCAAGTAAAGCCGTTAGCGACTTTCAGTCACACGACGGATTCTTTTGGAGTGTTTCGAGCAAGATTGGAGAATTACTTTATCTTATATGATGAAAAGATTACTGCCGAAAAGAAACGAGCTATATTCTTAAACGCTTTGGAGGAAGAAACTTTTAAATTATTAATTGAATTGGTAACGCCTAAAAATATTAATGATGTTACGGTAGAAATTTTATGTGAATTTTTAGGTGGGTATTGTGAAAATTTTTCTTCCTTGTATGAAGAAAGATCCAGATTTTATAATGTGATTCATGAATCGGGAGAAAGTGTTAAAGAATTTGCCGCAAGATTGAAAAGTTTGTCGATAAATTGTAAATTTGCTACTAGGTTTGAAGAAACCTTGAAAGATTTATTCATTTGTAAAATTAGGAATCCTAAAATAAAGGAACGTTTATTCGTAGTTTTAATTGTAATAAGTTCGGGCATATGAAATCGAATTGTAAGGTAGTAGCTAACAATAAATATTGGAAATGTTTTAAGTGTGGACAACATGGTCACATAGCAAAATTTTGTAGAAATATTTCGATAATAAAAAAGAAAAATTTTGTTGCACGTATTAATGAAAGAGTTGAACCGTATATAATTAAGTTGAAATTAAATGATATTTCATTCGAAGCTATGATAGATTCAGGAGCGGGAATTAGTGCTCTACCAGATCGTTTATATAAATTATATTTTAATCATGTTAATTTATCGGAATGTAATTTGCACTTAGCGAGTTACGATAATAATACATTGAAATCAATCGGCAAAGTGAATTTACAGGTTTCATGTAACAATTCAATTAAATGGTTTGAATTTGTGGTTATTGAAAAAGGTTCTGATTTGATTTTAGGAAGAGACTTTATGCAAACATTTGGTATTATTATTACTTATTCTAATAATTTTCAGGCAGAAAATAAATTTTGTGCAATCGATGAACAAAATTTAGATGCGAATACGCTGAAATTACAATTTGGTGATGTGTTATCGGATAAATTAGGTAAATTCAATAAGTTCAATGTAGATTTAGAATTGATAGATGGTTTTCAAACAAGATGGTGTAACTCTAGACAGATACCTTTGGCAATTAAGGAGAAAGTAGAACAAGAAATAAATAAACTTGTTCTGGAAGGTATTTTGGAACCAGTGGAAACTAGTAGATATGCATCACCCATTGTACCGATAATTAAAAAAGACGGATCAGTGCGTATATGTGGAGATTATAAAATTACAGTAAATCCCGGTTTAGTGATAAATAAATTTCCTGTACCCGTTATTACGGATTTATTGACTCAAATTAGTGGTGCGGTTATGTTTTCAAAACTAGATTTAAAAATGACATATTCGCAATTGGAATTAAATGAAGATGGTCGTGATTTAACAACAATAGCTACGCACATAGGCTTATATAGATATACAAGACTGGTTTATGGACTGAATTCAGCACCGGGTATTTTTATGCGGGCTATGTATTGCAGGGTTTAAAGGGAACTATTATTTTTTATGATGACATTTTGGTTACGGGGAAATCAATAACCGAGCATAATAAAAATTTATTAGCAGTTTTAAATAGATTGAAACTTTGCGGACTTACGGTAAATGAAGAAAAATGTGAATTTTTCAAATCAAGTATTGTATACTTGGGGTACTTTATTTCTGAAGAGGGTTTTAGGCCGTTAGAAAATAAAGTTAAAGCAATAATGGAGTCAAATAGTCCTTTTAATATTAATCAGTTGAGGAGTTTCTTAGGTTTAGTGAATTATTATAGAAATTTTATTCCAAATATATTTGGTTTATTGGGACCTCTACATAAATTGTTAAAAAAAGATTCAGAGTGGATCTGGTCAGAGGACTGTGAAAACGCAGTTTTAAAATTCAAAAAAGAAATTTCTTCTGATTGCGTTGTTAGTACATTTTGATCCAAGATTACCGGTAAAGTTGGTGACAGATGCATCGTTAGACGGATTAGGTGCTACAATTTTGCATACTTATACAAATGGTAGTTGTAGACCGATTGCGTTTGCATCTCGGAAGTTAACAGATACAGAGAGTAAATATAGTATTTTAGATCTCGAGGCGACAGCGATCGTATTCGCTTTAAAAAAGTTTTTTTATATATTTATGTGGAAGAAAAAATTGGAATGCGACAATCAAGCTTTAGTCCGAATATTGTCAGAAAAGAAGGGCATTCCTGTTTTAAGTGCGAATAGATTACAACGTTATAGTTTAATTTTAGCAGGTTTCAATTATGAAATTGATTATGTAGCATCAGAAAAAAATTGTTCAGATTTTTTTTCAAGATTACAAATAGAAGAGACAAATAAATCTGAGGATTTGTATATAGAGAAACTGAGTTCTATTAATTTTCAGGATGACGAAAAAGATTTGTTATTTTATGTTAGTGATAACTCTCAAGTTCCATTAAATGTTGACAGTTTAAAGGACTCTACTTAGTGTTATCAATGGTTATAAAATATTTACGGCAGGGTTGGCCAAGAAAAATACAAAAGATAACGATTTGTGGGCTTATTGGAAAATTAGAGATGAGTTGTCTTTAGTTGTACAACGAATATATGCCAAAAATATATTATTGAAGCAATTCAAAAATACTGAATCTTCTACTAGACAGTGCATCCAGCACACTAGATCATACAAAAATGAAATAAAAAATATTCCAAGCTATAAAACCACATTTGGACAAAGAAACCACACGTATTTTGCAACAAAACTCCACAACATTCTTTCCCAAGACATAAAACTGATTAAAAGTTTTAATGAGTACAAATCAAAAATAAAAATATGGCTGAAAGAGGTCAATGAAAAAATTCTGATGAAAACACTACAAACTACGTAGAAGAAAACACTACAAACTGCATAGAAAACAAATAAATTATAATTAAATAACTTTAGTCCGCCTCGGCACAGGACTTCCTATTGAGGAGGACTAAGAAATACAATATATTATATACTTAAATTCACCTTTATATTTTGTATGCACAATTGTTTTATATAGTCATTTTAATAAAAAAAAAAAAAAAAGTTGACGATTGTATTTTTTGGGGACATAAGGCCATTATTCCCAAAAGTATGAGAGGAGAGTTATTACATCTTTTACATCGTGCACATCTGGGAATAGCTAAAACAAAAGGATTAGCGAGGGGTTATTTCTGGTGGCCAAAAATGTCCAATGAGATAGAAAATTTAGTAAGGTCATGTAAAGAGTGTCTGGAAAATCAGGGAAATCCACCAAAATCACCTTTACAACATTGGCCAATTGAAGAAAAACCGTGGACCAGAATTCATATTGGCTTCTTTGGCCCACTCGCCGATACAAATTTTTTTATTATGGTAGATGCAAGTACAAAATGGATTGAATGTATTAATATAAAACAAGCTAATACTAGTAATACGATAAGAGAATTAACGAGGATGTTCTCACAATTTGGTGCAGTAGAAACTATGGTTTCAGATAACGGCTCAGTATTTTGTTCAGACGAATTTAAACGTTTTTGTAATAATAACAAAATTCAACACATAACTTCTCCAGTAAACCACCCTCAAAGTAACGGTTTAGCAGAAAACGGGGTTAAAACATGTAAGAATTTTTTGAAGAAAATTTTAAATTATGGAAGATTACCTAGAGACACAGATGATAGGTTAACGAAATTCCTAATAGATTATAGGAATACCCCAAATACGACGACTGGTGTAGAACCGGCGGTAGCTATGTTAGGTCGACGGTTAAGGTCAGTTTTTGATTTTGTTTCACCAGCGATTGCAGAAAGGAGGGGGGAGAGGTGTATGTCGGAGAAGGTAAAGGGAAAAATATTAGATAGAAGGGAACAACAGAAAAAGTTTTATAAATCTAGGCAAAGAAATTTAGAAAATTATGTAGTTGGGAAGTAAGTCATGGTAAAGGATTTTAGAGGGAAAAAGGGTTGGGTTGCAGGTATTATTAAGAAGAAAATTGGATTGAATACCTACTTAATTTACGTAAAAGATACCGGTCAAGTATGGAAAAGGCATCAGGACCAACTTACACCTATGAGTGTGAAGTGGAATCTGAAGGAGCGTGAGAATGTATCTTGTGAAGATCTAGGCTCTGATACGATGGTAACAGACCTAGACCTTTCCCACTTTTTCCGGAAAGGTTCTAATGGGTCGTCTCCTTTGTTGCAGGAACCTCCATGGCAATCTCCTTGGACCGGAAGACTTCGAGCGAGGAAGACTTAAAGTATACAGTGACTATTATTATGTTTTATAATTTCTTTTTATATATGTAATCAAGCTCGGGTTAGTATGTTAAACCCGGAAGGGGTTCTCCTCTTAAGTGGGGGAGAATGTGGTAGCCACCTCCTTCGTAGATAATAGCGGGGAGCGTTTGTCGATGGCTTGAATAGGCTTTCTTGTACTTGTAAGACTGCAGTTAACAGCTAATAAAAGATCACTTTTTATAATAGTAAAAAGGAGTATTAATCACTAAGTCCCGAAATGTAAAATAGTATAAAACATCAATATACTACATTTCACATTTGATGGTACTTATTTCACCATTAAAAGGTGCAATTTTAAGCATTCTGGAGTGAATATTTCACAATTATAAGGTGCATTTTCCAGCTTTCTGTAGAGCATATTTTAGCGTAATAAGGTGCATTTTGAGGTTCCATAACACACCATTCTAAGGTGTATATTTCACCATTTTGATGGTGCTTATTTCACCCTTAATAGGTGCAATTGAAAGCATTCGGGAGTGAATTTTTTACCATTATTAGGTGCATTTTTCAGATTTTCTGTGGTTCATATTTCACCCTTATAAGGTGAATTTTTTTAAGCATTCTCGTGTACATATTTCACTAATAAAATGATCCATAATACACCATTCTGAGGTGCATTTTTCACCTTTTTGATGGTGCTTATTTCATCATTAATAGGTGCAATTTAAAGCATTCTGGAGTAAATATTTCACTATTATAAGGTGCATTTTTCAGCTTTCTGTAGTGCATATTTTACCGTAATAAGATGCATTTTGAGGTTCCATAATACACCTTTCTAAAGTGCATATTTCACCATTTTGATGGTGCTTATTTCACCTTTAATAGGTGCAATTTAAAGCATTCTGGAGTGAATATTTCACTATTATAAGGTGCATTTTTCAGATTTTCTGGAGTGAATATTTCACCATTATAAGGTGCATTTTTCAGCTTTGTGTAGTGCATATTTTACCGTAATAAGATGCATTTTGAGGTTCCATAATACACCATTCTAAGATGCATATTTCACCATTTTGATGGTGCTTATTTCACCTTTAATAGGTGCAATTTAAAGCATTCTAGAGTGAATATTTCACTATTATAAGGTGCATTTTTCAGCTTTCTGTAGTGCATATTTTACCCTAATAAGGTGCATTTTGAGGTTCCATAATACACTATTCTAAGGTCCATATTCTACCATTTTGACGGTGCTTATTTCACCTTTAATAGGTGCAATTTAAAGCATTCGGGAGTGAATACTTCACCCTTATAAGGTTCATTTTTCAGCTTTCTGTAGTGCATATTTACCGTTATAAGATGCATTTTATTAAGCATTCTCAAGTGCATATTTCACCCATTTTGATGGTACATATTTCACCATTATATGGTGCAATTTTCACCCGTATTTCACCATTTTGATGGTACATATTTTACGTTTAATATATGCAATTTAAAGCATTCTGGAGTGAATATTTCACCATTATAAGGTGCATTTTTCAGATTTCTGAAGTGCATATTTACCGTAACAAGGTGCATTTCATTAAAAGGTTCCATAATACACCATTCTGAGGTGCATTTTTCACCTTTTTGATGGTGCTTATTTCACCTTTAATAAGTGCAATTTAAAGCATTCTGGAGTGAATATTTGACGATTATAAAGTGTATTTTTCTGCTTTCTAGGTTGCATAATTCCATATTTCGATGAAACATTTTTCACCTTTTGTATTACTTATTTCACGATTCTAAGATGCATAGTTCTGAGGTTTATACTTATATACCATTTATTTATTTTTTATTTCATTTTTGTGATGATTCATATTTCTCCATCCTGAGTTACATATTCACCATTTTTATAGTATATATTTTACCATTCTTTGGTGCATATTTTACCATTTTGATAATACAATTTTTCTGTATTCAAATTTTTCTTATGGTTTATGTATGGTCTTCATGGTCCATCCATATCCATCCATCCACAATGTCAATATGGACAATCTTTTGTTCATTTGGACATTTTTTGTCAAGGAATTCATATTCCAAATGTCCAATAAGACATTTATTTCATCTATTTTCTCAGATTGTTCTTATGGTTCATGTATGGTCTTCATGGACCATTTATATCCATCCATTCAAAATGTTAATTTGGAAACTTTTTGACCATTTTGACATCTTGTGTCGTGAACTTTATACTCCAAATGTCCAATAGGACATTAATTTCACATATTTGGACGTTTAATAATTAATTTCACATTATTTCACCTATCTGATTGAGCATATTTCTGCATTCTATAAATTTTTCGATATTTTGAGCAAGTCATATTACTCCATTTCAATGGGATACATTATTATATTTCACAATTCTGAGGATTATTTTTCACCATTTCTTTCTTGTCAATTTCACCATTTTGAGAGTTAATAAAACACTGTTCCATGGTTCAGATTTTACCATTTTTATGGTACCTATTTCAGCGTTCTGATGGTGTATATTTTACTATTCTGGGTTGTATTTTTAACCATTAGAAGGTGCATTTTTCAGAATTCTCGGGTGCATATTACAACATTGTTAGGTTCCATAACACACCATTCTGAGGTGCATTTTTCATCACTTTAATGTTGCACATTTCACCTTTAAAAGGTGCACTTTTAAGCTTTCTAGGGTGCATATTTTACCATAAGAAGGTGCATTTTTGTAAGTATTCTCGATTGCATATGTCAGTAATGTTTGGTTTCATAATACACCATTCTGAGGTGATTTTTTCCCAATTCTGATGGTACATATTTCACCATTATATCGTGCATTTTTCAGCTTTGTGCAGTGCATATTTTACCATTAGAAGGTGCATTTTGAGGTTCCATAATACACCATTCTAACTTGCATTATTCACCATTATGACGGTGCTTATTTCACCTTTACTAGGTGCAATTTAAAGCATTCTGGAGACAATATTTCACCATTAAAAGGTGCATTTTTTAGCTTTCTGTGGAGCATATTTTACCCAAATAAGATGCATTTTCTAGGTTCCATAATACAACAGTCTAAGGTGCATATTTCACCATTTTGATGGTGCTTATTTCACCTTTAATAGGTGCAATTTAAAGCATTCGGGAGTGAATATTTCACCATTATAAGGAGCATTTTTCAGCTTTTTGTGGTGGGTATTTCTTTCTAACAAGGTGCATTTTTTAAAATTTCTCGCGTGCATATTTCATCATGAATTGACTCCATAATACACGATTCTGAGGAACATTTTTCACCTTTCATTGGTGCAATTTTAAGCATTATAGGGTTAATATATCACCATTACATGGTGCAGTTTTCACCCTTCTGCAATGCATATTTTACCATAAGAAAGTGAATTTTGAGGTTCCATAATACACCATTCTAAGGTGCATATTTCAACATTTTGATGGTGCTTATTTCACCTTTAATAAGTGCGATATAAAGCATTCGGGAGTGAATATTTCACCATTATGATGTGCATTTTTCAGCTTTCTGGAATGCATATTTCACCTTAAGAAGGTGCATTTTGAGGTTCCATAATACACTATTCTAAGGTGCATATTTAACCATTTTGATGGTGCTTATTTCACCTTTAATTGGTGTAATTTTAGAAATTTCTGGGGTTAATATTACACCATTATATGGTGCATTTTTCAGCCCTCTGCAATGCATATTTTAACATATGAAGTAGCGTGTTGAGGTTCCATTATACACCATTCTAAGGTGCTGAATTCTCCTTCAAGAGCTGCAATTTAAAGCATTCTGGAGTGAATATTTCACCATTATAAGGTGCATTTTTCAGCTTTCTCTGCTGAATATTTCACCTTTATAAGGTGCATTTTTTTAAGCACTCTCGCGTGCATATTTCACCATTACAAGGTTCCATAATACACCATTCTGAGGTGCATTTTTCACCTTTTTGGTGGTGCTTATTTCATCTTCAATAGGTGCAATTTAAAGCATTCCGGAGTAAATATTTCACCATTATGAGGTGTATTTTTCAGTTTTCTCTGGTGCATATTTCACCCTAATAAAGTGCATTTTTTTAAGCATTCTCGGGTGCATATTTCTCCAATAAAAGGTTCCTAAATACACTATTCTGAGGTGCATTTTACACCTTTTTGATGGTGCTTATTTCACCTTTAATAGGTGCAATTAAAAGCATTCGGAAATGAATATTTCACCATTATAAGGTGCATTATACATCTTCTGTAGTGCATATTTTACCTTATTAAGGTGCAATTTGAGGATCCTTAATACACCATTCTAAGGTGCATATTTCACCATTTTGATGGTGCTTATTTCACCTTTAATAGGTGCTATTTAAAGCATTCGAGAGTGAATATTTCATCATTATAAGGTTCATTTTTCAGCTTTCTGTGGCGCATATTTCATTCTTATAAGGTGCATTTTTTTAGGCATTCTCGGGTGCATATTTCACCAATAAAAGGTTCCATAATTCACCAGTATGAGGTGAATTTTTCACCTTTAATTGGTACAATTTTTAGCATTCTGGGGTTATTATTTCACCATTATATGGTGCATTTTTCAGCCGTCTGCAATGCATATATTACCATGAGAAGGTGCATTTTGAGATTCCATATTACACCTTTCTATGGTGCATATTTCACCATTTTGATGGTGCTTATTTCACCTTTAATAGGTGCAATTTAAAGCATTCTTGAGTGAATATTTCAATACTATAAGGTACATTTTTCAGCTTTCTGTGGTTCATATTTCACCCTTATAAAGTGCATTTTTTTAAGCATTCTCGGGTTCATATTTCACCATTAAAAGGTTCCATAATACACCATTCTGAGGTGCATTTTTCACCTTTTTGATGGTGCTTATTTCACCATTAATAAGTGCAATTTAAAGCATTCTGGAGTGAATATTTGACGATTATAAAGTGTATTTTTCTGCTTTCTAGGTTGCATAATTCCATATTTCGATGAAACATTTTTCACCTTTTGTATTACTTATTTCACGATTCTAAGATGCATAGTTCTGAGGTTTATACTTATATACCATTTATTTATTTTTTATTTCATTTTTGTGATGATTCATATTTCTCCATCCTGAGTTACATATTCACCATTTTTATAGTATATATTTTACCATTCTTTGGTGCATATTTTACCATTTTGATAATACAATTTTTCTGTATTCAAATTTTTCTTATGGTTTATGTATGGTCTTCATGGTCCATCCATATCCATCCATCCACAATGTCAATATGGACAATCTTTTGTCCATTTGGACATTTTTTGTCAAGGAATTCATATTCCAAATGTCCAATAAGACATTTATTTCATCTATTTTCTCAGATTGTTCTTATGGTTCATGTATGGTCTTCATGGACCATTTATATCCATCCATTCAAAATGTTAATTTGGAAACTTTTTGACCATTTTGACATCTTGTGTCGTGAACTTTATACTCCAAATGTCCAATAGGACATTAATTTCACATATTTGGACGTTTAATAATTAATTTCACATTATTTCACCTATCTGATTGAGCATATTTCTGCATTCTATAAATTTTTCGATATTTTGAGCAAGTCATATTACTCCATTTCAATGGGATACATTATTATATTTCACAATTCTGAGGATTATTTTTCACCATTTCTTTCTTGTCAATTTCACCATTTTGAGAGTTAATAAAACACTGTTCCATGGTTCAGATTTTACCATTTTTATGGTACCTATTTCAGCGTTCTGATGGTGTATATTTTACTATTCTGGGTTGTATTTTTAACCATTAGAAGGTGCATTTTTCAGAATTCTCGGGTGCATATTACAACATTGTTAGGTTCCATAACACACCATTCTGAGGTGCATTTTTCATCACTTTAATGTTGCACATTTCACCTTTAAAAGGTGCACTTTTAAGCTTTCTAGGGTGCATATTTTACCATAAGAAGGTGCATTTTTGTAAGTATTCTCGATTGCATATGTCAGTAATGTTTGGTTTCATAATACACCATTCTGAGGTGATTTTTTCTCAATTCTGATGGTACATATTTCACCATTATATCGTGCATTTTTCAGCTTTGTGCAGTGCATATTTTACCATTAGAAGGTGCATTTTGAGGTTCCATAATACACCATTCTAACTTGCATTATTCACCACTATGACGGTACTTATTTCACCTTTACTAGGTGCAATTTAAAGCATTCTGGAGTCAATATTTCACCATTAAAAGGTGCATTTTTTAGCTTTCTGTGGAGCATATTTTACCCAAATAAGATGCATTTTCTAGGTTCCATAATTCAACAGTCTAAGGTGCATATTTCACCATTTTGATGGTGCTTATTTCACCTTTAATAGGTGCAATTTAAAGCATTCGGGAGTGAATATTTCACCATTATAAGGAGCATTTTTCAGCTTTTTGTGGTGGGTATTTCTTTCTAACAAGGTGCATTTTTTAAAATTTCTCGCGTGCATATTTCATCATGAATTGACTCCATAATACACGATTCTGAGGAACATTTTTCACCTTTCATTGGTGCAATTTTAAGCATTATAGGGTTAATATATCACCATTACATGGTGCAGTTTTCAGCCCTCTGCAATGCATATTTTAACATATGAAGTAGCGTGTTGAGGTTCCATTATACACCATTCTAAGGTGCTGAATTCTCCTTCAAGAGCTGCAATTTAAAGCATTCTGGAGTGAATATTTCACCATTATAAGGTGCATTTTTCAGCTTTCTGTGCTGAATATTTCACCTTTATAAGGTGCATTTTTTTAAGCACTCTCGCGTGCATATTTCACCATTACAAGTTTCCATAATACACCATTCTGAGGTGCATTTTTCACCTTTTTGGTGGTGCTTATTTCATCTTCAATAGGTGCAATTTAAAGCATTCCGGAGTAAATATTTCACCATTATGAGGTGTATTTTTCAGTTTTCTCTGGTGCATATTTCACCCTAATAAAGTGCATTTTTTTAAGCATTCTCGGGTGAATATTTCTCCAATAAAAGGTTCCTAAATACACTATTCTGAGGTGCATTTTATACCTTTTTGATGGTGCTTATTTCACCTTTAATAGGTGCAATTAAAAGCATTCCGAAATGAATATTTCACCATTATAAGGTGCATTATACATCTTCTGTAGTGCATATTTTACCTTATTAAGGTGCAATTTGAGGATCCTTAATACACCATTCTAAGGTGCATATTTCACCATTTTGATGGTGCTTATTTCACCTTTAATAGGTGCTATTTAAAGCATTCGAGAGTGAATATTTCATCATTATAAGGTTCATTTTTCAGCTTTCTGTGGCGCATATTTCATTCTTATAAGGTGCATTTTTTTAGGCATTCTCGGGTGCATATTTCACCAATAAATGGTTCCATAATTCACCAGTATGAGGTGAATTTTTCACCTTTAATTGGTACAATTTTTAGCATTCTGGGGTTATTATTTCACCATTATATGGGGCATTTTTCAGCCGTCTGCAATGCATATATTACCATGAGAAGGTGCATTTTGAGATTCCATATTACACCTTTCTAAGGTGCATATTTCACCATTTTGATGGTGCTTATTTCACCTTTAATAGGTGCAATTTAAAGCATTCTTGAGTGAATATTTCAATACTATAAGGTACATTTTTCAGCTTTCTGTGGTTCATATTTCACCCTTATAAAGTGCATTTTTTTAAGCATTCTCGGGTTCATATTTCACCATTAAAAGGTTCCATAATACACCATTCTGAGGTGCATTTTTCACCTTTTTGATGGTGCTTATTTCACCTTTAATAGGTGCAATTTAAAGCATTCGGAAATGAATATTTCACCATTATATGGTGCATTATACATCTTCTGTAGTGCATATTTTACCTTATTAAGGTGCAATTTGAGGATCCTTAATACACCATTCTAAGGTGCATATTTCACCATTTTGATGGTGCTTATTTTACCTTTAATAGGTGCTATTTAAAGCATTCGAGAGTGAATATTTCATCATTATAAGGTTCATTTTTCAGCTTTCTGTGGCGCATATTTCAACCTTATAAGGTGCATTTTTTTAAGCATTCTCGGGTGCATATTTCACCATTAAAAGGTTCCATAATTCACCAGTATGAGGTGAATTTTTCACCTTTAATTGGTACAATTTTAAGCATTCTGGAGTGAATATTTCACCATTATAAGGTGCATTTTTCAGCCTTCTGCAATGCATATATTACCATGAGAAGGTGCATTTTGAGGTTCCGTAATACACCATTTTGAGGTGCAATTTTCGCCTATTTGATGGTGCTTATTTCACCTTTAAGAGGTGCAATTTAAAGCATTCTGGAGTGAATATTTCACCATTATAAGGTGCATTTTTCAGCCTTCTGCAATGCATATTTTACCATAAGAAGGAGCATTTTGAGGTTCCGTAATACACCATTCTATGGTGCATATTTCACCATTTTGATTGTGCTTATCTTACCTTAAGTAGGTGCAATTTTAAGCATTCTGGATTGAATATTTCACAATTATAAGGTGCATTTTTCAGCATTCTGTAGTGCATATTTTACCTTAATAAGGTGCATTATTTTAAACATTCTCGAGAGCATATTTCACCATTATAAGGTTCCATATATTCACTCCAGAATGCTTTAAATTGTACCGATTTAAGGTGAAAAAAGCACCATCAAAAAGGTGAAAAATGCACCTTAGAATGGCGTAAAATAAGCACTACAGAAAGCTGAAAAATGCACCTTATAATGGTGACATATTCACTACAGAAAGCTATAAATTGCACCTATTAAAGGTGAAATAAGCACCATCGAAAAGGCGAAAAATGCACCTCAGAATGGTGTATTATGGAACCTTTTATTGGTGAAATATGCATCTGAGAATGCTTTAAAAAAATGCTCCTTATAAAGGTGAAATATGCACCACAGAAAGCTGAAAAACGCACCACAGAAAGCTGAAAATGCACCTTATAATGGTGAAATCTTTACTCCAGAATGCTTTAAATTGCACCTATTAAAGGTGAAATAAGCACCATCAAAAAGGTGAAAAATTCACCTCAGAATGGTTTATTATGGAACCTTTTAATGGTGAAATATGCACTCGAGAATGCTTAAAATAATGCACCTTATTAGGTTGAAATATGCAGCACAAAAAGCTTAAAAATGCACCTTATAATTGTGAAATATTCAATCCAGAATGCTTTAAATTGCGCCTATTAATGGTGAAATAAGCACAATCAAAATGGTGAAATATGCACCTTAGAATGGTGTATTACGGAACCTCAAAATGCACCTTCTCATGGTAAAATATGCATTGCAGAAGGCTGAAAAATGCACCTTATAATGGTGAAATATTCACTCCAGAATGCTTTAAATTGCACCTCTTAAAGGTGAAATAAGCACCATCAAATAGGCGAAAATTGCACCTCAGAATGGTGTATTACGGAACTTCAAAATGCACCTTCTTATGGTAATATATGCATTGCAGAAGGCTGAAAAATGCACCATATAATGGTGAAATAATAAACCCAGAATGCTTAAAATTGTACCAATTAAAGGTGAAAAATTCACCTCATACTGGTGAATTATGGAACCTTTTATTGGTGAAATATGCACCCGAGAATGGTGTATTATGGAACCTTTTATTGGTGAAATATGCATCTGAGAATGCTTAAAAAATTGCTCCTTATAAGGGTGAAATATGCACCACAGAAAGCTGAAAAACGCACCACAGAAAGCTGAAAATGCACCTTATAATGGTGAAATCTTCACTCCAGAGTGCTTTAAATTGCACCTATTAAAGGTGAAATAAGCACCATCAAAAAGGTGAAATATGCACCTCAGAATGGTTTATTATGAGGTGAATTTTTCAGTTTTCTGTGGTGCATATTTCACCCTAAAAAAGTGCCTTTTTTTAAGCATTCTCGGGTGGATATTTCACCAATAAAAGGTTCCTGAATACACGATTCTGAGGTGCATTTTTCACCTTTTTGATGGTGCTTATTTCACCTTTAATAGGTGCAATTTAAAGCATTCGAAAATGAATATTTCACCATAATAAGGTGCATTATACATCTTCTGTAGTGCATATTTTAGCTTATTAAGGTGCAATTTGAGGATCCTTAATACACCATTCCAAGGTGCCTATTTCACCTTTAATAGGTGCAACATAAAGCATTCTAGAGTGAATATTTCACCATTATATGGTGCACTATTAAGTCTTCTGCAAAGCATATTTTACCATAAGAAGGTAAATTTTGAGGTCCCATAATACACCATTCTAAGGTGCATATTTCACCATTTTGATGGTGCTTATTTCACCATTAATAGGCGCAATTTAAAGCATTCGGGAGTGAATATTTCACCATTATAAGGTGCATTTTTCAGCTTTCTGTGCTGCATATTTCAACCTAATAAGGTACATTTTTTTAAGCATTCTCGCGTGCATTTTTCAAGAATAAAAGGTTTTTAAATACACCATTCTGAGGTGCATTTTTCACCTTTTTTATGGTGCTTTTTTCACCTTTAATCGATGCAATTTAAAGCATTCTGGTGTGCATATTTCACCATTATAAGTTGCATTTTTCAGCTCTCTGTAGTGCATATTTTTCCCTTATCAGGAGCATTTTTTTAAGCATTCTCGAGTGCATATCTCACCATTAAAACGTTCCATAATACACCTATCTGAGGTGCGTTTTTCCTTATTTTGATGGTACATATTTCGACATTATATAGTGCATTTTTCAGCCATATTTAACCATTTTGATTGTGCTTATTTCACCTTTAGTAGGTGCAATTGAAAGCATTTTCGAGTGCATATTTCACCAATAAAAGGTTCCACAATACACCATTCTGAGGTGCAATTTTCACCTTTTTGATGGTGCTTATTTACCTTTAATAGGTGCAACTTTAAGCATTTTGGAGTGAATATTTCACCATTATAATGTGCATTTTGAGGTTCCATAATACACCATTCTAAGGTGCATATTTCACCACTTTGGTGGTGCCTATTTCACCTTTAATAGTTGCAATTTAAAGCATTCTGAACTGATTATTTCACTATTATAAGGTGCAAATTTCACCCTCATAAGGTTAATTTTTTTAAGCATTCTCGGGTGCTTATTTTACCAATAAAAGGTCCCTAAATACCTCATTCTAAGGTGCATTTTTCACCAATTTGATGGTGCTTATTTCACGTTTATTAAGTGCGATTTTCAGCATGTTGGGGTGAATATTTCACCATTATAAAGTGCTTATTTCACCTTTAATCGGTACAATTTAATGCATTCTGGAGTGAATATTTCACCATAAGGGTTGCATTTTTCAGCTTTCTGTGCTGCATATTTCACCCTTAAAAGGTGCATTTTTTAAAGCATTCTTGCGTGCATATTTCACCATTAAAAGGTTCCATAATACACCATTCTGGGGTGCATTTTTCACTTTTTTGATGGTGCTTATTTCACCTTTAATAGGTGCAATTTAAAGCATTCTTGGGTGAATATTTCAATACTATAAGGTCCATTTTTCAGCTTTCTGTGGTTTTTATTTCACCCTTATAAAGTGCATTTTTTTAAGCATTCTCTGGTTCATATTTCACCATTAAAAGGTTCCATAATACACCATTCTGAGGTGCATTATTTACCTTTTTGATAGTGCTTATTTCACCTTCAATAGGTGCAATTGAAAGCATTCCGGAGTAAATATTTCACCATTATGAGGTGAATTTTTCAGTTTTCTGTGGTGCGTATTTCACCCTAATAAAGTGCATTTTTTTAAGCATTCTCGGGTGCATATTTCACCAATAAAAGGTTCCTAAATACACGATTCTGAGGTGCATTTTTCACCTTTTTGATGGTGCTTATTTCACCTTTAATAGGTGCAATTTAAAGCATTCGGAAATGAATATTTCACCATTATAAGGTGCATTATACATCTTCTGTAGTGCTTATTTTAGCTTATTAAGGTGAAATTTGAGGATCCTTAATATACCATTCTAAGGTGCATATTTCACCATTTTGATGGTGCTTATTTCACCTTTAATAGGTGCAATTTAAGGCCTTCGAGAGTGAATATTTCACCATTATAAGGTGCATTTTTCAGCTTTCTGTGGCGCATATTTCAACCTTATAAGGTGCATTTTTTTAAGCATTCTCGGGTGCATATTTCACCAATAAAAGGTTCCTAAATACACGATTCTGAGGTGCATTTTTCACCTTTTTGATGGTGCTTATTTCACCTTTAATAGGTGCAATTTAAAGCATTCGGAAATGAATATTTCACCATTATAAGGTGCATTATACATCTTCTGTAGTGCTTATTTTAGCTTATTAAGGTGCAATTTGAGGATCCTTAATATACCATTCTAAGGTGCATATTTCACCATTTTGATGGTGCTTATTTCACCTTTAAATAGGTGCAATTTAAGGCATTCGAGAGTGAATATTTCACCATTATAAGGTGCATTTTTCAGCTTTCTGTGGCGCATATTTCAACCTTATAAGGTGCATTTTTTTAAGCATTCTCGGTTGCATATTTCACCAATAAAGGGTTCTATAATGAGGTGAATTTTTCACCTTTAAGAGGTGCAATTTAAAGCATTCTGGAGTGAATATTTCACCATTATAAGGTGCATTTGTCAGCCTTCTGCAATGCATATTTTACCATAAGAAGGAGCATTTTGAGGTTCCGTAATACACCATTCTAAGGTGCATATTTCACCATTTTGATTGTGCTTATTTCACTTTAAATAGGTGCAATTTTAAGCATTCTGGATTGAATATTTCACAATTATAAGGTGCATTTTTCAGCTTTCTGTAGTGCATATTTTACCTTAATAAGGTGCAATATTTTAAACATTCTCGAGAGCATATTTCACCATTATCTCGGTTTGTGATGATCTCGCCTTTCAGCCAAAGAATTAGTATTTTCAGTATACCTAAAAAAGGAAAGCACATATCCTAACTAAAGGAAGACAGGGTAGATCTTCTGTCTCTGCTTGCTGTGAAGACGAATCCGGAGACGACATAAAAAATTGCGCTGGTTAGGCACCTCCCTGTTTGTGCAATTTATCTCCTTTTAGAATATTGATTCACGGAAATTCACATCACAAACATGTACCTACGTGTCAGAGAGAAATGTTAACTTGAGATGACAATGAATCAGGCATTAATGACCGGGCGCAAGAAAAAAATACGAAACACGCACCGTACGATAGATCGCCCGTGAGTTAGTAGCCAGCGGCTACCACGTGTGGACGAATTCCTGAAACAGATTCCCAGTGGCGTCGCCGAGGTTACGTTTGGTTGAAATTAAGGAGGGCAAAACGAATATTTAATCCCAGAAAAGACCAACGGCCGGTAAATATTTAGAGGTAATTGTGAGAATAGCAGTTGTCAATTCGGTATCGCGTAAATAGCACACACGGACAGTGGAAAAATATAATTAATTAACAAAACAGGTACAGATTATGGAAACGGCCAAAATGGGCTAGACTAGCGGGGGTGACACGCCACTGGAGAAAAATTTGAAATCTTAACTCGAATTTCAGCGAGGGCAATTAAGCAGTGATCAATGCATCTTTTGGAAGCATCGAATTCATGACAAGAAGGGGATTAGTGATAAAGTATTGCTAGAACTGCCAGTGTGTCGAGGGGGGCGAACTGGTTCCACGAAGCTGAATGCGCCTAGAAGACCACCGGGTCAAGTAGAGGAGGGGTGGAGCCAGGACAGGCGGTTTCGGGGGGTAGTGGTGAGATGGTCGAGGAAGGGCATTTTAATTACTAGCAGGAGAGAGTCGGTTTTCGAGGGGGGGACGAGAAGGTCGCTTAGTAATAAGTTAAATAGCGAAGTGCATTTTAATTACTAACACGGATAGTCGGTTTCGGAATATTAAAGAGAGTCGATTTTCGAGGGGAGGACGGGAAGGTCGCTTAGTAATAAGTTAAATAGCGAAGTGCATTTTAATTACTAACAAAGAGTCGGTTTCGGAGTATTATAGAAGACAGTCGATTTTCGGGGATAGTTATAGAGAAGTCGCGTAAATAATTTTAAATAAGGAAGGAAGCATGCACCAAACTGCATGAAAAATATACCGCTTGTGAATGTGAAAAGGGTGATCGGATAACACAGGGACGGGCGATGGGTAAGTGAATGCTTAATGGACTAACAATAAAATCACTTAATTATCGATCAACACCTTGCAATTTGGGCCTTGAAATTTGAAAATTGAAATGGATTTTGTGCATCTTGAAGCAAAACTATTTTCTTCGTAAGTTGACCTATTGAGGAGGCAATAGGCAATATTTAGTTATCCCAAATTATATTATAAAATAATTGTAACTTTGCAAAGATTTAAATTTTCACATTCAAATTGAAAAATTGATTGTATATTATTTCAGTGAGACGTAATGTTCTGGGTTCGAGTCCCGGTTGCGACCGTTATCTTTTATTATTTTCTGTGTCTTGTTCCTTTTCACATTTAAGAAAAAATTAGACTATTATTGTTATCTGCTCCTTCAATGTATTAATTTAAATATAATTACAGTTGCACGTGAATGCTAATTATCCCAAATATTTATATATATTCCTGCACATAAATATAAAGACCTTTACTACTCGGTATAATGTTCAAGTTTAATCACAGTGGAACAATTTTGGAAAAAAAACAAATTACCTTTCTTGCTAGTGCAATATAATTTAAGGATATTATCTTCTCGTTTACCTCTACCGCTGACGTTTAGATTCATAACATTTGGGTATATTCAAATTGCACTTTTAGGTAGCCTAGTGCCTGTTCTTTCAATATCGGTACGTTTGACAAAAGGGCGCACACGAGGGATTATATGGTAATAAATATTTTCCCCACAGTATTATTAAAGATCTACTTATATTTTCTTAAGTTATTATGTTTTACGCAGCGAGCGTCGGTTTTGCATTGATATTCGATTTATTTGAATACCGTCTAAACAAACTTTACTTCAAAAAAAACCAGCAGTGTCAGGTGATTGTCGAGAGAATAACCTCGCTGAGCTTCCCTATCCGGCGATATGGATTGTTTCCACGTACGTCGCTCATTAGGCGAAATGGACGAAATCCACGTGAGCTCTACCTATCTCGTGATCGGCGGAAACGAAGGAAACGGATCATTGACTCGACTCTGTAAAATCGGTGACCTTGCGCGGATGGACTTGAACCCTGAACCTAAAAATGGGCCTGTATCAGCTGTGCCGGTTGGTTGACCACGAGTCCCACCTTACCCAGGCACTTGACATTGTCCGGAGAACAAAGGACGTGATCCCACTATGTCCCTGGTATGGCTTCTGTTTCGACAGTATTAGCGGTGAGAGAGCAATCGAGCAGAACATCTGTAGGAGGAGTCTGAGGTCATTGACAGCTTTTCTATTCCCGCTAGTCTCCAGACGAAGGGGACAAGAACGTGATGGGCTCCGTTATCTTATGTTGACGCGTGAGGGATGACCCTTGTATTCGTTTGGACGAAGGGAACAATGGCTTGTATTGTTTCGATGATTTCCGACGAACGGATTTGGCAGGTGTGATTGACGAAAGTCTGGGAGCTGACAGTTTGCTGTAAAGGATGCTGAGGAGACGGCGAAGAGTTCGGCCCCTGAGCCTGCTAATTTTATTTCTTCGAAACCAGTGGGATGCACGCGGGGATTCCCGACCCCTGACTTATCCGCAAGTATTCACTTCGGTATAATGTTCATGGCTGCGGTTAGCTGGGCGGACCCTTAACCTTCAGCATGCTGGCCATCATCAACATATCATCATCATCATCAGGCTCGGGCCGAAGGGCACGACCTGAACCGGAAGTCATCTGAGCACCTTCTGAGAGCTCTTAGACATACTTCAATCACACTCGGCGGAACGGAGCGTCATTTTTATATCTAGCGACATAGAATGACCTTTCATCATGAACCTTCAACCTATCATCTTAATCATCATACCATCTTTACCTTGCGAAGATTTGGTAGAGATATTCTCCCATTACCGCATTGTACTATGGAGATTTCAACATATTAATCATCACACCACCGTTACCTGGCGACGTTGGTAGAGACCACTCCCATTACCGCACGAATATCTACAATGGATCCTTCACCGCTGAATTAAACAGCATATATCAATCAACCTACAAAAATCACACACATTCCCTTCCCGACAGGGGCGCATGTCATTTTCATCAGTTGCGAGGCAACATCTAAATCTTCCTGGAGGCGTTGGGATTGGGGTTAGTTCGACAGGTTAATCCTTCATCGAGCTAATTGGGAATTGGAGGAGACCAATCGCAGCAAGCACATGTTTGTCCCTATTCCTACCCATTATACCTACCTGTAAGTAGATTGCATACAACTAACAACCAATAGGAACATAGAATAACTAATTTAAATTATTGTATGAATGATGTTTTAATATACTCTAACAAAAGGGTTTATAACTCCGAGTTTAGGTAGAACGGCACAGAGAGTTAGGTATATCGTAGGTAGACTAATCGTCAATAGCATGGGGAAGGGTATTAGATCAGTAAATAGCAAGATAGACTGGGAAGTTAAATGATTAGCCAGTTAGATAGAATATCGTCATTGTTAAAGATCTGACAGATTGCAACACACCACAGCTAAGAACCAAAAGTTACCACAAATCCATTTAATCTACCTGAATTAGCGCTATAAAGGCGAAACAAAAATAATCACAACGTGTCTAGTTAATTCAAAAGTAATTAAACAACAATTTATCAGTACGTACTTGCCTACGTACTGGCAGCTCCAGCAGTAACTTAAGGTTTTCAAAACTTAAAGTTATACGAAAAAAAAACTGATCACCCTTAAATAGGGTTGATTGATTGAGAGTTACAAGAGTCTTCAAAAAGAGGGGAACCATAACAGGTTCCATAATAAACCATTCTGAGGTGCATTTTTCAACTTTTTTATGGTGCTTATTTCACATTTAATAGGTGCAATTAAAAGCATTCTGTAGTGAATATTTCACCATTATAAGGTGCATTTTTCAGCTTTCTGTAGTGCATATTTTACCGTAATAATGAGCATTTTTTTAAGCATTCTCGAGTGCATATCTCACCATTAAAAGGTTCCATAATACACCTATCTGAGGTGCGTTTTTCCTTATTTTGATGGTACATATTTCGACATTATATAGTGCATTTTTCAGCCGTATTTAACCATTTCGATTGTGCTTAAATCACCTTTAGTAGGTGCAATTGAAAACATTTTCGAGTGCATATTTCACCAATAAAAGGTTCCACAATACAGTATTCTGAGGTGCATTTTTCACCTTTTTGATGGTGCTTATTTACCATTAATCGGTGCAACTTTTTGGAGTGAATATTTCACCATTATAAATTGCCTTTTTCAGCTTTCTGTAGTGCATATTTTACCGTAATAAGGTGCATTTTGAGGTTCCATAATACACCATTCTAAGGTGCATATTTCACCACTTTGGTGGTGCCTATTTCACCTTTAATAGAAGCAATTTAGAGCATTCTAGAGTGAGTATTTCACCATTATATGGTGCATTATTCAGCCTTCTGCAATGCATATTTTACCCTAATAAGGTGCGTTTTTTTAAGCATTCGCGGGTGCATATTTCACCAATATAAGGTTCCATAATAAACCATTCTGAGGTGCATTTTTCACCTTTTTGATGGTGCTTATTTCACCTTTAATAGGTGCAATTTAAAGCATTCTGGAGTGAAGACTTCACTATTATAAGGAGCATTTTCAGCTTTCTGTGGTGCATTTTTCAGCTTTCTGTGGTGCATATTTTACCCTAATAAGGAGCATTTTTTTACGCATTCTCGAGTGCATATTTCACCAATAAAAGGTTCCATAATAAACCATTCTGAGGTGCATTTTTCACCTTTTTGATGGTGCTTATTTCACCTTTAATAGGTGCAATTTAAAGCATTTTGGAGTGAATATTTCACCATTATATGTTGCATTTTCCAGCTATCTGTAGTGTATATTTAAACCTTAATAAGATGCATTTGTTTAAGCACTCTCGAGTACATATCTCACCATTAAAAGGTTCCATAATACACCACTCTTTGGTGCGTTTTTCCCCATTTTGATGGTGCTTATTTCACCTTTAATGGGTGCAATTTAAAGCATTCTGGAGTGAATATTTCACCATTATAAGTTGCCTTTTTCAGCTTTCTGTAGTGCATATTTTACCGTAATAACGTGCATTTTGAGGTTCCATAATACACCATTCTAAGGTGCATATTTTACCACTTTTAAGGTGCCTATTTCACCTTTAATAGGTGCAACTTTAAGCAATCTAGAGTGAATATATCACCATTATATGGTGCATTATTAAGTCTTCTGCAATGCATATTTTACCATAAGAAGGTAAATTTTGAGGTCCTATAATACGCCATTCTAAGGTGCATATTTCACCATTTTGATGGTGCTTATTTCACCATTAATAGGCGCATTTTTCAGCTTTCTGTGCTGCATATTTCAACCTAATAAGGTGCATTTTTTTAAGCATTCTCGCGTGCATTTTTCAAGAATAAAAGGTTCCTAAATACACCATTTTGAGGTGCATTTTTCACCTTTTTTATGGTGCTTTTTTCACCTTTATTCGATGCAATTTAAAGCATTCTGGAGTGAATATTTCACCATTATAAGTTGCATTTTTCAGATCTCTGTAGTGCATATTTTACCCTAATAAGGAGCATTTTTTTAAGCATTCTCGAGTGCATATCTCACCATTAAAAGGTTCCATAATACACCTATCTGAGGTGCGTTTTTCCTTTTTTTGATGGTACATATTTCGACATTATATAGTGCATTTTTCAGCCGTATTTAACCATTTCGATTGTGCTTATTTCACCTTTAGTAGGTGTAATTGAAAGCATTTTCGAGTGCATATTTCACCAATAAAAGGTTCCACAATACACCATTCTGAGGTGCATTTTTCACCTTTTTGATGGTGCTTATTTACCTTTAATCGGTGCAACTTTAAGCATTTTGGAGTGAATATTTCACCATTATAAGTTGCCTTTTTCAGCTTTCTGTAGTGCATATTTTACCGCAATAAGGTGCATTTTGAGGTTCCATAATACACCATTCTAAGGTGCATATTTCACCACTTTGGTGGTGCCTATTTCACCTTTAATAGAAGCAATTTAGAGCATTCTAGAGTGAGTATTTCACCATTATATGGTGCATTATTCAGCCTTCTGCAATGCATATTTTACCCTAATAAGGTGCGTTTTTTTAAGCATTCGCGGGTGCATATTTCACCAATATAAGGTTCCATAATAAACCATTCTGAGGTGCATTTTTCACCTTTTTGATGGTGCTTATTTCACCTTTAATTGGTGCAATTTAAAGCATTCTGGAGTGAAGACTTCACTATTATAAGGTGCATTTTCAGCTTTCTGTGGTGCGTTTTTCAGCTTTCTGTGGTGCATATTTTACCCTAATAAGGAGCAGTGGCGGCCCGTGACAAAATATGCCAGCAGTGCATTTCATCAAAAAATGGTAACATCAATACGGGAAAATAAAGTAATCTACATACCTAGTACAAACATTCATTTGTATAGAAAATCCATTCGTCGCTCTTTCATTTGAGAAAATAATTCAATGACACGATTATTAAAGTCTGGTATGGAAGAAATCAAACTTTTTTCGATGCTCATCATTGACAAAGCATTGAGCCGATCTTGGGACATAGTGTTCCTCAGAAATGTTTTTACACGTTTCAGTGTAGAAAAACACCGTTCGCACTCAACAGTTGTCATTGGAATAGTACAAATTATTTTTAAAAGTTTCACTGTTTCACTAAAACACTCCACTAAGTTGCACTTGTAAAATAATTGTAAAATTGATATTGCTCCGTCAGCATTCGCAAAATCATCTCTGGAATAAAGCACACGTAATTCGTTTCGAAGTTTCACTTTATCCAAAAAATCGTACACACTCGTAGTCACGGAAAACTCTTCCTCCGGGAAATAATTTTTGTACACAGGGAACATTTCGGTGAAAAATAATTTTGCGGCTAGCAAGTGCTGTGTAAATTTGAAACGGTCAATAATTCCGGCTGTTATAAGGTCACAAACTTCGGCACAGAATGCAGAAAATGGTCGGTCTAGTCGTTTCCTTTTTGCTGGTGGCTCTACTCTATTATCCAAGGAATTCCTAACGTTTTGAATGCACTTTTCAAAGTTTTCAATGAACGATTTTACCTGGATTGTATCGATTGATCGCCCCTGCAATTGCTTGAAAAGTACTTCACAGTGCGGTAATATATCATTAAAAAAAGATAGCCAAAAGTTGAACTCTTCATCGTTAAGATAATGTAATAGCATTTCAGCTTGATTTAGAGTATTCGTATCTGTTGCCAATGAGTTCGTTATATTTTCCATGCATTGTATTAATGAAAGTCTGTGACCGAATATAGTAGAAACAGTTCGAATGTTGTAGTTCCATCGTGTTTGGGGGATAGATTCTATTTTTTTGGACACGATTTCATTTAAAATAGCAGTGCGTTTTGCTGAGCGCGAAAAAAAATTTGGAAAGCTGTGTAAATGAGCAAAAAAGTTCTTCACGTGAATATTTGTCGAAACAGCTTTCTCAAGAATCAAATTGAGTTGATGTGCATAGCAATGTGTGAAATGTGCATATGGGTAGATCTCTCTTACTTTTGCCTGGACTCCATTTAGATGTCCACTCATTACACTCGCCCCATCATAGCTTTGTGCAATAAATTTATGTTTAATATTTTCCTTATTGAACTGCTTTACTTCGTTCAAAATGACTTGGCTTAACCCCGATGCACTTTGGTCACTGGGCGATAGGTATTTTTCAGAAACGTTCGTATATAACTCCTTTCATTTCGTACCGTACAATTAAAACCAGCTGGGTTGATACAGACACATCGGTGGTTTCATCAGCTTCGATCGAAAAAAAATCGGCTTCCGAAATTTCTTGCAATATTTTCTGGTGACAAACGTGTAATATTGCATCTAATAAATCATTTTGAATGGTCTTAGAAACTCCTTTAAACACAGTTGCTTTTTCCAGATGATCCTTCATAGACGAATCAATTTCAGCTACAAAATCTATCAGACCGCGAAACACTCCCCTATTCGTAGAATCTTCAGCCTCATTATGCCCTCTTAAAGCAAGTTCAAATGCGCCACAAAATCTAACACAGTCTATAATTCTGGACAAAATTAATCTGTTTTGGCGAACTTTCTCATTGAATTGTTTTACAGATTCGCGAAAACCAACATCAAGTTGTAATCGTATATCAACTCGACCTAACAAACTAAATTGTAACACGTTATTTATGTGTGCTTGGGACAATGAATGTTTATTTACTTTTTCAGTAAAATGAGCAATATCACTTACACCACTCTCACTCCACGGTTTATCACCACCAAAAATTGTACATGGAAAACAAAAGAATGAATTTAAACGATCACACCCACACAGCCAAGATGCCTTCGCATAAAGTTCTTTTTTAAATGCTATATTTACAGTTTTTTCTTTAACTTTACAAACTTGTATTATATTCAGCAATGGTTTTGGAGGACCCTTATTCTTCAAAAACATTTTATTCTCAAATGAACTTCGGTTATTTTTAATGAAATCGACGTTAATCACATTACCACTCATTTTATAAGATTTTTACAGAGCAAAACTCGCGAAAACCGTTACACAATGCTGTCAAAACTGAATTCATCAATCTGCCAATAGTGCCAATAGCTTAATTTCGCCAGGAGTGCTAAAATATAACATTGTTAATTAGTTACAAATTCGGTTATACTAATTCATTCCATTGGTACATTCGGTAGGTACCTACCATAATACGCGTGTTTAAAGTATTGTCTCAGATCAGAATGCTGCTGCGCGCGCATGTCCGCCGCTAGTGCACGCGGTGGACATATATCTCCACTGCTCTAACACATCAATTCCCAAAGGGTTTCTCTACCTGTCTTGCTCATTTCACGGTTCCAGCGTCTAGAGACAGTTCCTATAGAAATACCACTTTATGTGGCATCGCGTCTTGGGCATAACGAATTATGCACGCGTTTATACATAGGTACCTACTACAATACTGTATTGTTTTTCGCATGCGCGGGAAGCGCGGGAATATACTAGAAAATCAGTTGGTAAGGATATTATAATGCATTGGCGGGAATTCTTCATGGGTGGATGTACGAATTTACACTTCTAACGTACATCAATATTTTTTAGTAGTGCAGTGCACAAATGCACTGAAGAAGGAACCGCCTCTGATAAGGAGCATTTTTTTAAGCATTCTCGAGTGCATATTTCACCAATAAAAGGTTCCATAATAAACTATTCTGAGGTGCATTTTTCACCTTTTTGATGGTGCTTATTTCACCTTTAATAGGTGCAATTTAAAGCATTTTGGAGTGAATATTTCACCATTATATGTTGCATTTTCCAGCTATCTGTAGTGCATATTTAAACCTTAATAAGATGCATTTGTTTAAGCACTCTCGAGTACATATCTCACCATTAAAAGGTTCCATAATACACCACTCTTTGGTGCGTTTTTCCCCATTTTGATGGTGCTTATTTCACCTTTAATGGGTGCAATTTAAAGCATTCTGGAGTGAATATTTCACCATTATAAGGAGCATTTTTCAGCTTTCTGTGGTGCATATATCACCATTATAAGGTGCATTTTTTTAGCATTCTTGGGTACATATTTCACCAATAAAAGGTTCCATAATACACTATTCTGAGGTGCATATTTCACCACTTTGATGGTGCCTATTTCACCTTTAATAGGTGCAATTTAAAGCATTTTGGAGTGAATATTTCACCATTATATGGTGCATTTTTCAGCTTTCTGTAGTGCATATTTTCCCGTAATAAGGTTCATTTTGAGGTTCCATAATACACCATTCTAAGGTGCATATTTTACCACTTTGATGATGCCTATTTCACCTTTAATAGGTGCAACTAAAAGAATGCTAGATTGAATATTTCACCATTATATGGTGCATTATTCAGTCTTCTGCAATGCATATTTTACCATAAGAAGGTAAATTTTGAGGTTCCATAATGCACCATTCTAAGTTGCATATTTTACCATTTTGATGGTGCTTATTTCACCATTAATAGGCGCAATTTAAGGCATTCGGGAGTTAATATTTCACTATTATAAGGTGCATTTTTCAGCTTTCTGTAGTGCATATTTCACCTTTATATGGGACATTTTTTTAACATTTTTGGTGCATATTTCACAAATAAAAGGTTCCATAATACTTCATTCTTATGTCCATTTATCACCTTTTCGATGGTGCTTATTTCACCTTTTATAGGTGCAATTTAAAGCATTCCTGAGTGAATATTTCACAATTATCAGGTGCATTTATCAGCTTTCTGAAGTGCATATTTTCCCCTTATAAGATGCATAATTTTAAGCATTCTCGAGTTCATATTTCACCATTAAAAGTTTCCATAATAAACCATTTTGAGGTGGATTTTTCACCTTTTTGATTGTGCTTATTTCACCTTTAATGGGTGCAATATAAAGCATTCTTGAGTGAATATTTCACCATTATAAGGTGCATTTTTCAGCTTTCTGTAATGCATATTTCACCCTTATAAGGTGCATTTTTTTAACATTCTCGGGTACATATTTCACCAATAAAAGGTTCCATAATACACTATTCTGAGGTGCATATTTCACCACTTTGATGGTGCCTATTTCACCTTTAATAGGTGCAATTTAAAGCATTCTATAGTGAGTATTTCACCATTATATGGTGCATTATTCAGCCTTCTGCAATGCATATTATACCCTAATAAGGTGCGTTCTTTTAAGCATTCGCGGGTGCATATTTCACCAACAAAAGGTTCCTAAATACACCATTCTGAGGTGCATTTTTCGCCAATTTGCTATATTCACCTTTAATAGGTGCAATAAAAAGCATTCTGGAGTGAATGTCAAGATTATAAGGTGCATTTTTCAGCATTCTGCAATGCATATTTAACCATAAGAAGGTGCATTTTGAGTTTCCGTAATACACCATTCTAAGGTGCATATTTTACCATTTTGATAGAGCTTATTTCACCTTGAATTGGTGCAATTTTAAGCGTTCGGGATTGAATATTTTACCAATAAAAGGTGCATTTTTCAGCTTTCTGTGGTGCATATTTTACCCTAATAAGGTGCATTTGTTTTAACACTCTCGAGTGCATATCTCACCATAAAAAGGTTCCATAAAATATTACATTCTTATGTCCATTTATCACCTTTTCGATGGTGCTTATTTCACCTTTAATAGGTGCAATTTAAAGCATTCCAGAGTGATTATTTCACAATTATCTGGTGCATTTATCAGCTTTCTGAAGTGCATATTTTATCCTAATAAGATGCATAATTTTAAGCATTCTTGAGTGCATATTTCACCATTAAAAGGTTCCATAAGAAACCATTTTTAGGTGCATTTTTCTCCTTTTTGATGGTGCTTAATTCACCTTTAATGGGTGCAATTTTAAGCATTCTTGAGTGAATATTTCACCATTATAAGGTGCATTTTTTAAGCATTCTCGGGTGCATATTTCACAAATAAAAGGTTCCATAATACACCATTCTGAGGTGCATAATTCACCACTTTGATGGTGCCTATTTTACCTTTAATAGGTGTAATTTAAAGCATTCTGGAGTTAATATTTAACCATTATAAGGTGCATTTTTCAGCCTTCTGCAATGCCTATTTTACCGTAAGAAGGTGCATTTTGAGGTTCAGTAATACACAATTCTAAGCTGCATATTTCACCATTTTGATGGCGCGTACTTCACCTTTAATAGGTGCAATTTAAAGCATTCGGGAGAGAATATTTCACCATTACAAGGTGCATTTTTCAGCTTTCTGTAATGCATATTTCACCTTTATAAGGGACATTTTTTTAGCATTCCGTAATGCATATTTCAGCTTTCTGTAATGCATATTTCACCTTTATAAGGGACATTTTTTTAGCATTCTTGGTTGCTTATTTCACCCATAAAAGGTTCCAAAATACACCATTCTTATGTCCATTTTTCACCTTTTTGATGGTGCTTATTTCACCTTTAATAGGTGCAATTTAAAGCATTCCAGAGTGAATATTTCACAATTATCAGGTGCATTTATCAGCTTTCTGAAGTGCATATTTTATCCTAATAAGATGCATAATTTTAAGCATTCTCGAGTGCATATTTCACCATTAAAAGGTTCCATAAGAAACCATTTTTAGGTGCATTTTTCACCTTTTTGATGGTGCTTAATTCAACTTTAATGGGTGCAGTTTTGAGCATTCTTGAGTGAATATTTCACCATTATAAGGTGCATTTTTCAGCTTTCTGTCGTGCATTTTTCAGCTTTCTTGGTGCATATTTCACCCTTATAAGGTGCATTTTTTAAGCATTCTCGGGTGCATATTTCACAAATAAAAGGTTCCATAATACACCATTCTGAGGTGCATAATTCACCACTTTGATGGTGCCTATTTTACCTTTAATAGGTGTAATTTAAAGCATTCTGGAGTGAATATTTAACCATTATAAGGTGAATTTTTTAGCCTTCTGCAATGCCTATTTTACCATAAGAAGGTGCATTTTGAGGTTCCGTAATACACCATTCTAAGCTGTATATTTCACCATTTTGATGGTGTTTTTTCACCTTTAATCGATGCAATTTTAAGCATTCTGGAGTGAATATTTCACCATTATAAGGTGCATTTTTCAGCTTTCTGTAGTGCATATTTTACCGTAATAAGGTGCATTTTGAGATTGCATAATACACCATTCTAAGGTGCATATTTCACCATTTAGATGGCGCGTACTTCACCTTTAATCGGTGCAATTTAAAGCATTCGGGAGAGAATATTTCACCATTATAAGGTGCATTTTTCAGCTTTCTGTAATGCATATTTCACCTTTATAAGGGACATTTTTTTAGCATTCTTGGTTGCTTATTTCACCAATAAAAGGTTCCATAATACACCATTCTTATGTCCATTTTTCAACTTTTTGATGGTGCTTATTTCACCTTTAACAGATGCAATTTAAAGCCTTCTGGAGTGAATATTTCACTATTATAAGGAGCATTTTTTAGCTTTCTGTAGTACATATTTTACCCTAATAAAATGCATTATTTTAAGCATTCTCGAGTGCATATTTCACCATTAAAAGGTTCCATAATAAATCATTCTGAGGTGGATTTTTCACCTTTTTGATGGTGCTTATTTCACCTTTAATGGGTGCAAATTAAAGCATTCTTGATTGAATATTTCACCATTATAAGGTGAGTTTTTCAGCTTTCTGTGGTGAATTTTTCAGCTTTCTTGGTGCATATTTCACCCTTATAAGGTGCATTTTTTTTAACATTCTCGGGTGCATATTTCACCAATATAAGGATCCATGGTACACCATTCTGAGGTGCATTTTTCGGCTTTTTGATGGGGCTTATTTCAACTTTAATAGGTGCAATTTAAAGCATTCTGTAGTGAATATTTCACCATTATAAGGTGAATTTTTAAGCTTTCTGTAGTGCATATTTCACCGTCATAAGGTGCATTTTGAGGTTCCATAATACACCATTCTAAGGTGCATTTTTCACCACTTTGATGGTGCTTTTCAGGTTTCTGTTGGGCATATTTTACCGTAATAAGCTGCATTTTGAGATTTCATAATACACCATTCTAAGGTGCATATTTCACCATATAGATGGCGCGTACTTCACCTTTAATAGGTGCAATTTAAAGCATTCCTGAGTGAATATTTCACAATTATCAGGTGCATTTATCAGCTTTCTGAAGTGCATATTTTACCCTAATAAGATGCATAATTTAAAGCATTCTCGAGTGCATATTTCACCATTAAACGGTGCATTTTTCAGCTTTCTGTAGTGCATATTTTACCGTAATAAGGTGCATTTTGAGATTGCATAATACACCATTCTAAGGTGCATATTTCACCATATAGATGGCGCGTACCAAGAATGCTGAAAAATGCACCTTATAATGGTGAAATATTCACTCCCGAATGATTTAAATTGCACCTATTAAAGGTGAAATTAGCACCATCAAAATAGTGAAATATGCACCTAAGACTGGTGTATTACAAAATATTCACCTTACAATGGTGAAATATTCACTCCCGAATGCTTTAAATTGCACCTATTGAAGGTGAAATAAGCACCATCAAAATAGTGAAATATTCACCTTAGAATGGTGTATTATGGAACCTCAATATCCACCTTCTTATTGAAAAATATGCATTGCAGAAGGCTGAATAATGCTCCATATAATGAAGAAAAATTCTCTCTAGAATGCTTTAAATTGCACCTATTAAATGTGAAAAAAGCACCATCAAAAAGGTGAAAATTGCACCTCAGAATGGTGTATTATGGAACGTTTTAATGGTGAAATATGCACTTTAGAAAGCTGAAAAATGCACCTTGTAATGGTGAAATATTCACTCCAGAATGCTATAAATTGCACCGATTAAAGGTGAAAAAAGCAACATCAAAAAGCTGAAAAATGCACCTCAGAATGGTGTATTATGGAACCTTTTAATGGTGAAATATAAACTTAAGAAAGCTGAAAAATGCACCTTAGAATGGTGAAATATTCAGTCCCGAAGGCTTTAAATTGCACCAATTAAAGGTGAAATAAGCACCATCAAAATGTTGAAATATCCACCTTAGAATGGTGTATTATGGAACCTCAAAATCCACCATCTTATGGTAAAATATTCATTGCAGAAGGCTGAAAAAGGCACGATATAAAGGTGAAATATTTACCCAAGAATGCTAAAAATTGCATTAATAAAAGGTGAAAAATGCATCTCAGAATGGTGTATAATGGACTCAATTAGTAGTGAAATATGCACGCAAGAATGCTTTTAAAAATGCACTTTGTTAGGGAGAAATGTGTTCCACAGACAGCTGAAAAATGCACCTTATAATGGTGAAATATTCACTCCCGAATGATTTAAATTGCACCTTTTAAAGGTGAAATTAGCACCATCAAAATAGTGAAATATGCACCTAAGACTGGTGTATTACAAAATATTCACCTTACAATGGTGAAATATTCACTCCCGAATGCTTTAAATTGCACCTATTGAAGGTGAAATAAGCACCATCAAAATGGTGAAATATTCACCTTAGAATGGTGTATTATGGAACCTCAATATCCACCTTCTTATGGAAAAATATGCATTGCAGAAGGCTGAATAATGCACCATATAATGAAGAAATATTCTCTCTAGAATGCTTTAAATTGCACCTATTAAATGTGAAAAAAGCACCATCAAAAAGGTGAAAATTGCACCTCAGAATGGTGTATTATGGAACGTTTTAATGGTGAAATATGCACTTTAGAAAGCTGAAAAATGCACCTTATAATGGTGAAATATTCACTCTAGAATGCTTTAAATTGCACCTATTGAAGGTGAAAAAAGCACCATCAAAAAGGTGAAAATTGCACTTCAGAATGGTGTATTATGGAACGTTTTAATGGTGAAATATTCATTTTAGAAAGCTGAAAAATGCACCTTATAATGGTGAAATATTCACTCTAGAATGCTTTAAATTGCACATATTAAAGGTGAAAAAAGCACTATCAAAAAGCTGAAAATTGCAACTCAGAATGGTCTATTTAGGAACCTTTTATTGGTGAAATATGCACGCAAAAATGCTTAAAAAAATGCATCTTATTCGGGTGAAATATCCAGCACAGAAAGCTGAAAAATGCACCTTGTAATTGTAAAATATTCACTCTAGAATGCTTTAAATTGCACCTATTAAATGTGAAATAAGCACCATCAAAATGTTGAAATATCCACCTTAGAATGGTGTATTATGGAACCTCAAAATCCACAATCTTATTGTAAAATATTCATTGCAGAAGGCTGAAAAATGCACGATATAAAGGTGAAATATTTACCCAAGAATGGTAAAAATTGCATTAATAAAAGGTGAAAAATGCATCTCAGAATGGTGTATAATGGACTCAATTAGTAGTGAAATATGCACGCAAGAATGCTTTTAAAAATGCACTTTGTTAGGGAGAAATGTGTTCCACAGACAGCTGAAAAATGCACCTTATAATGGTGAAATATTCACTCCCGAATGATTTAAATTGCACCTTTTAAAGGTGAAATTAGCACCATCAAAATAGTGAAATATGCACCTAAGACTGGTGTATTACAAAATATTCACCTTACAATGGTGAAATATTCACTCCCGAATGCTTTAAATTGCACCTATTGAAGGTGAAATAAGCACCATCGAAATGGTGAAATATTCACCTTAGAATGGTGTATTATGGAACTTCAATATCCACCTTCTTATGAAAAAATATGCAATGCAGAAGGCTGAATAATGCACCATATAATGAAGAAATATTCTCTCTAGAATGCTTTAAATTGCACCTATTAAATGTGAAAAAAGCACCATCAAAAAGGTGAAAATTGCACCTCAGAATGGTGTATTATGGAACGTTTTTATGGTGAAATATGAACTTTAGAAAGCTGAAAAATGCACCTTATAATGGTGAAATATTCACTCTAGAATGCTTTAAATTGCACCTATTAAAGGTGAAAAAAGCACCATCAAAAAGGTGAAAATTGCACCTCAGAATGGTGTATTATGGAACGTTTTAATGGTGAAATATGCATTTTAGAAAGCTGAAAAATGCACCTTATAATGGTGAAATATTCACTCTAGAATGCTTAAAATTGCACATATTAAAGGTGAAAAAAGCACTATCAAAAAGCTGAAAATTGCAACTCAGAATGGTGTATTTAGGAACCTTTTATTGGTGAAATATGCACGCAAAAATGCTTTAAAAAAATGCATCTTATTAGGGTGAAATATCCAGCACAGAAAGCTGAAAAATGCACCTTGTAATGGTGAAATATTCACTCCAGAATGCTATAAATTGCACCGATTAAAGGTGAAAAAAGCATCATCAAAAAGGTGAAAAATGCACCTCTGAATGGTGTATTATGGAACCTTTTAATGGTGAAATATAAACTTTAGAAAGCTGAAAAATGCACCTTAGAATGGTGAAATATTCAGTCCCGAAGGCTTTAAATTGCACCTATTAAAGGTGAAATAAGCACCATCAAAATGGTGAAATATCCACCTTAGAATGGTGTATTATGGAACCTCAAAATCCACATTCTTATGGTAAAATATTCATTGCAGAAGGCTGAAAAATGCACGATATAATGGTGAAATATTAACCCAAGAATGCTAAAAATTGCACCGATTAAAGATGAATAAAGCACCATCAAAAAGGTGAAAAATGCACCTCAGAATGGTGTATTTAGGAACGTTTTATTGGTAAAATATGCAAGCGAGAATGTTTAAAAAATGCACCTTATTAGGGTAAAATATGCAGCACAGAAAGCTGAAAAATGCACCTTATAAAGGTGAAATATTCACTCCAGAATGCTTTAAGTTGCACCTATTAAAGGTGAAAAAAGCACCATCAAAATGCTGAAATATGCACCTTAGAATGGTGTATTATGGAACCTCAAAATCCACCTCCTTAGGGTAAAATATACATTGCAGAAGGGTGAAAAATGCACCATATAATGGAGATATATTAACCCCAGAATGCTTAAAATTGCACCAATGAAAGGTTAAAAATGCACCATCAAAATGGTGAAATTTGCACCACAGTATACTGTATTATGGAACTTCACAATGTTGGTGAAAAATACATCTTAGAATGGTGAAATATACACCATCAGAACGCTGAAATACGTACCATCAAAATAGTGAAATCTGATCCTTGGAACAGTGTTTTATTACCTCTCAAAATGGTAAAATTGACAATAAAGAAATGGTGAAATATAATCCTCAGAATTTTGAAATAATGTATCCCATTGAAATGGAGTAATATTACCTGCTCAAAATGTCGAAAAACGCATTTATAGAATGCAGAAATTTGCACAATCAGATTGGTGAAATTATTTATTAAACGTCCAAATATATGAAATTAATGTCCTATTGGACATTTGGAGTATAAATTTCATGACAATGGACAAAAAGTTTCTAAATTAACATTTTGGATGGATGGATATGGATCGTCCATGAAGACCAAACACGAAACATAAGAACAATCTGAATAAAGAAAAATTGATGAAATAAATGTCTTATTGGACATTTGGAATATGAATTCCTTCAAACAAAATGTCCAAATGGACAAAAGATTGTCCATATTGACATTGTGGGTGGATGGATATGGATGGACCATGAAGACCATACATAAGGTGCTTATTTCACCTTTAAAAGGTGCAATTTAAAGCATTCTTGGGTGAATATTTCAATACTATAAGGTCCATTATTCAGCTTTCTGTGGTTTTTATTTCACCCTTATAAAGTGCATTTTTTTAAGCATTCTCGGGTTCATATTACACCATTAAAAGGTTCCATAATACACCATTCTGAGGTGCATTTTTCACCTTTTTGATGGTGCTTATTTCACCTTCAATAGGTGCAATTGAAAGCATTCCGGAGTAAATATTTCACCATTATGAGGTGAATTTTTCAGTTTTCTGTGGTGCATATTTCACCCTAATAAAGTGCCCTTTTTTAAGCATTCTCGGGTGCATATTTCACCAATAAAAGGTTCCTAAATACACGATTCTGAGGTGCATTTTTCACCTTTTTGATGGTGCTTATTTCACCTTTAATAGGTGCAATTTAAAGCATTCGGAAATGAATATTTCACCATTATAAGGTGCATTATACATCTTCTGTAGTGCTTATTTTAGCTTATTAAGGTGCAATTTGAGGATCCTTAATATACCATTCTAAGGTGCATATTTCACCATTTTGATGGTGCTTATTTCACCTTTAATAGGTGCAATTTAAGGCATTCGAGAGTGAATATTTCACCATTATAAGGTGCATTTTTCAGCTTTCTGTGGCGCATATTTCAACCTTATAAGGTGCATTTTTTTAAGCATTCTCGGTTGCATATTTCACCAATAAAAGGTTCCATAATGAGGTGCTTAATTCACCTTTAAGAGGTGCAATTTAAAGCATTCTGGAGTGAATATTTCACCATTATACGGTGCATTTTTCAGCCTTCTGCAATGCATATTTTACCATAAGAAGGAGCATTTTGAGGTTCCATAATACACCATTCTCGGGTGCATATTTCACCAATAAAAGGTTCCATAATTCACCAGTATGAGGTGAATTTTTCACCTTTAATTGGTACAATTTTAAGCATTCTGGGTTTATTATTTCAACATTATATGGTGCATTTTTCAGCCTTCTGCAATGCATATATTACCATAAGAAGGTGCATTTTGAGGTTCCGTAATACACCATTCTGAGGTGCAATTTTCACCATTTTGATTGTGCATTTTTCACCTTTTTGATGGTGCTTATTTCACCTTTAATAGGTGCAATTTAAAGCATTCGGAAATGAATATTTCACCATAATAAGGTGCATTATACATCTTCTGTAGTGCATATTTTAGCTTATTAAGGTGCAATTTGAGGATCCTTAATACACCATTCCAAGGTGCCTATTTCACCTTTAATAGGTGCAACATAAAGCATTCTAGAGTGAATATTTCACCATTATATGTTGCACTATTAAGTCTTCTGCAAAGCATATTTTACCATAAGAAGGTAAATTTTGAGGTCCCATAATACACCATTCTAAGGTGCATATTTCACCATTTTGATGGTGCTTATTTCACCATTAATAGGCGCAATTTAAAGCATTCGGGAGTGAATATTTCACCATTATTAGGTGCATTTTTCAGCTTTCTGTGCTGCATATTTCAACCTAATAAGGTGCATTTTTTTAAGCATTCTCGCGTGCATTTTTCAAGAATAAAAGGTTTTTAAATACACCATTCTGAGGTGCATTTTTCACCTTTTTTATGGTGCTTTTTTCACCTTTAATCGATGCAATTTAAAGCATTCTGGTGTGAATATTTCACCATTATAAGTTGCATTTTTCAGCTCTCTGCAGTGCATATTTTTCCCTTATAAGGAGCATTTTTTTAAGCATTCTCGAGTGCATATCTCACCATTAAAAGGTTTATAATACACCTATCTGTGGTGCGTTTTTCCTTATTTTGATGGTACATATTTCGACATTATATAGTGCATTTTTCAGCCTTATTTAACCATTTTGATTGTGCTTACTTCACCTTTAGTAGGTGCAATTGAAAGCATTTTCGAGTGCATATTTCACCAATAAAAGGTTCCACAATACACCATTCTGAGGTGCAATTTTCACCTTTTTGATGGTGCTTATTTACCTTTAATAGGTGCAACTTTAAGCATTTTGGAGTGAATATTTCACCATTATAATGTGCATTTTGAGGTTCCATAATACACCATTCTAAGGTGCATATTTCACCACTTTGGTGGTGCCTATTTCACCTTTAATAGTAGCAATTTAAAGCATTCTGAACTGATTATTTCACTATTATAAGGTGCAAATTTCACCCTCATAAGGATAATTTTTTTAAGCATTCTCGGGTGCTTATTTTACCAATAAAAGGTTCCTAAATACCTCATTCTAAGGTGCATTTTTCACCAATTTGATGGTGCTTATTTCACGTTTATTAAGTGCGATTTTCAGCATGTTGGGGTGAATATTTCACCATTATAAAGTGCTTATTTCACCATTAATAGGCGCAATTTAAAGCATTCGGGAGTGAATATTTCACCATTATTAGGTGCATTTTTCAGCTTTCTGTGCTGCATATTTCACCCTAATAAGGTGCATTATTTTAAGCATTCTCAGATGCATATTTCACTAATAAAAGGTTCCATAATACACCATTCTGAGGTGCATTTTTCGCCTTTTCGATGGTGCTTATTTCACCTTTAACAGGTGCAATTTATAGCATTCTGTAGTGAATATGTCACCATTATAAGGTGCATTTTTCAGCTTTCTGTAGTGCTTATTTTACGCCATTTTAAGGTGCATTTTTCACCTTTTTGATGGTGCTTTTTTCACCTTTAATCGGTACAATTTAAAGCATTCTGGAGTGAATATTTCACCATAGGGGTTGCATTTTTCAGCTTTCTGTGCTGCATATTTCACCCTTATAAGGTGCATTTTTTTAAGCATTCTCGAGTGCATATTTCACCATTAAAAGGTTCCATAATACACCATTCTGAGGTGCATTTTTCACTTTATTGATGGTGCTTATTTCACCTTTAAAAGGTGCAATTTAAAGCATTCTTGGGTGAATATTTCAATACTATAAGGTCCATTATTCAGCTTTCTGTGGTTTTTATTTCACCCTTATAAAGTGCATTTTTTTAAGCATTCTCGGGTTCATATTACACCATTAAAAGGTTCCATAATACACCATTCTGAGGTGCATTTTTCACCTTTTTGATGGTGCTTATTTCACCTTCAATAGGTGCAATTGAAAGCATTCCGGAGTAAATATTTCACCATTATGAGGTGAATTTTTCAGTTTTCTGTGGTGCATATTTCACCCTAATAAAGTGCCTTTTTTTAAGCATTCTCGGGTGCATATTTCACCAATAAAAGGTTCCTAAATACACGATTCTGAGGTGCATTTTTCACCTTTTTGATGGTGCTTATTTCACCTTTAATAGGTGCAATTTAAAGCATTCGGAAATGAATATTTCACCATTATAAGGTGCATTATACATCTTCTGTAGTGCTTATTTTAGCTTATTAAGGTGCAATTTGAGGATCCTTAATATACCATTCTAAGGTGCATATTTCACCATTTTGATGGTGCTTATTTCACCTTTAATAGGTGCAATTTAAGGCATTCGAGAGTGAATATTTCACCATTATAAGGTGCATTTTTCAGCTTTCTGTGGCGCATATTTCAACCTTATAAGGTGCATTTTTTTAAGCATTCTCGGTTGCATATTTCACCAATAAAAGGTTCCATAATGAGGTGCTTAATTCACCTTTAAGAGGTGCAATTTAAAGCATTCTGGAGTGAATATTTCACCATTATAAGGTGCATTTTTCAGCCTTCTGCAATGCATATTTTACCATAAGAAGGAGCATTTTGAGGTTCCGTAATACACCATTCTAAGGTGCATATTTCACCATTTTGATTGTGCTTATTTCACCTTAAATAGGTGCAATTTTAAGCATTCTGGATTGAATATTTCACAATTATAAGGTGCATTTTTCAGCTTTCTGTAGTGCATATAATAAGGTGCATTATTTTAAACATTCTCGAGAGCATATTTCACCATTATAAGGTTTGTGATGATATCGCCTTTCAGCCAAAGAATTAGTATTTTCAGTATACCTAAAAATGGAAAGCACATATCTTAACTAAAGGAAGACAGGGTATATCTTCTGTCTCTGCTTGCTGTGAAGACGAATCCGGAGACGACATAAAAAATTGCGCTGGTTAGGCACCTCCCTGTTTGTGCAATTTATCTCCTTTTAGAATATTGATTCACGGAAATTCACATCACAAACATGTACCTACGTGTCAGAGAGAAATGTTAACTTGAGATGACAATGAATCAGGCATTAATGACCGGGCCCAAGAAAAAAATACGAAACACGCACCGTACGATAGATCGCCCGTGAGTTAGTAGCCAGCGGCTACCACGTGTGGACGAATTCCTGAAACAGATTCCCAGTGGCGTCGCCGAGGTTACGTTTGGTTGAAATTAAGGAGGGCAAAACGAATATTTAATCCCAGAAAAGACCAACGGCCGGTAAATATTTAGAGGTAATTGTGAGAATAGCAGTTGTCAATTCGGTATCGCGTAAATAGCACACACGGACAGTGGAAAAATATAATTAATTAACAAAACAGGTACAGATTATGGAAGCGGCCAAAATGGGCTAGACTAGCGGGGGTGACACGCCACTGGAGAAAAATTTGAAATCTTAACTCGAATTTCAGCGAGGGCAATTAAACAGTGATCAATGCATCTTTTGGAAGCATCGAATTCATGACAAGAAGGGGATTAGTGATAAAGTATTGCCTAGAACTGCCAGTGTGTCGAGGGGGGCGAACTAGTTCCACGAAGCTGAATGCGCCTAGAAGACCACCGGGTCAAGTAGAGGAGGGGTGGAGCCAGGACAGGCGGTTTCGGGGGGTAGTGGTGAGATGGTCGAGGAAGGGCATTTTAATTACTAGCAGGAGAGAGTCGGTTTTCGAGGGGGGGACGAGAAGGTCGCTTAGTAATAAGTTAAATAGCGAAGTGCATTTTAATTACTAACACGGATAGTCGGTTTCGGAATATTAAAGAGAGTCGATTTTCGAGGGGAGGACGGGAAGGTCGCTTAGTAATAAGTTAAATAGCGAAGTGCATTTTAATTACTAACAAAGAGTCGGTTTCGGAGTATTATAGAAGACAGTCGATTTTCGGGGATAGTTATAGAGAAGTCGCGTAAATAATTTTAAATAAGGAAGGAAGCATGCACCAAACTGCATGAAAAATATACCGCTTGTGAATGTTTAAAGGGTGATCGGATAACACAGGGACGGGCGATGGGTAAGTGAATGCTTAATGGACTAACAATAAAATCACTTAATTATCGATCAACACCTTGCAATTTGGGCCTTGAAATTTGAAAATTGAAATGGATTTTGTGCATCTTGAAGCAAAACTATTTTCTTCGTAAGTTGACCTATTGAGGAGGCAATAGGCAATATTTAGTTATCCCAAATTATATTATAAAATAATTGTAACTTTGCAAAGATTTAAATTTTCACATTCAAATTGAAAAATTGATTGTATATTATTTCAGTGAGACGTAATGTTCTGGGTTCGAGTCCCGGTTGCGACCGTTATCTTTTATTATTTTCTGTGTCTTGTTCCTTTTCACATTTAAGAAAAAATTAGACTATTATTGTTATCTGCTCCTTCAATGTATTAATTTAAATATAATTACAGTTGCATGTGAATGCTAATTATCCCAAATATTTATATATATTCCTGCACATAAATATAAAGACCTTTACTACTCGGTATAATGTTCAAGTTTAATCACAGTGGAACAATTTTGGAAAAAAAACAAATTACCTTTCTTGCTAGTGCAATATAATTTAAGGATATTATCTTCTCGTTTACCTCTGCCGCTGACGTTTAGATTAAAAAAAATTGGGTATATTCAAATTGCACTTTTAGATAGCCTAGTGCCTGTTCTTTCAATATCGGTACGTTTGACAAAAGGGCGCACACGAGGGATTATATGGTAATAAATATTTTCCCCACAGTATTATTAAAGATCTACTTATATTTTCTTAAGTTATTATGTTTTACGCAGCGAGCGTCGGTTTTGCATTGATATTCGATTTATTTGAATACCGTCTAAACAAACTTTACTTCAAAAAAAACCAGCAGTGTCAGGTGATTGTCGAGAGAATAACCTCGCTGAGCTTCCCTATCCGGCGATATGGATTGTTTCCACGTACGTCGCTCATTAGGCGAAATGGACGAAATCCACGTGAGCTCTACCTATCTCGTGATCGGCGGAAACGAAGGAAACGGATCATTGACTCTACTCTGTAAAATCGGTGACCTTGCGCGGATGGACTTGAACCCTGAACCTAAAAATGGGCCTGTATCAGCTGTGCCGGTTGGTTGACCACGAGTCCCACCTTACCCAGGCACTTGACATTGTCCGGAGAACAAAGGACGTGATCCCACTATGTCCCTGGTATGGCTTCTGTTTCGACAGTATTTGCGGTGAGAGAGCAATCGAGCAGAACATCTGTAGGAGGAGTCTGAGGTCATTGACAGCTTTTCTATTCCCGCTAGTCTCCAGACGAAGGGGACAAGAACGTGATGGGCTCCGTTATCTTATGTTGACGCGTGAGGGATGACCCTTGTATTCGTTTGGACGAAGGGAACAATGGCTTGTATTGTTTCGATGATTTCCGACGAACGGATTTGGCAGGTGTGATTGACGAAAGTCTGGGAGCTGACAGTTTGCTGTAAAGGATGCTGAGGAGACGGCGAAGAGTTCGGCCCCTAAGCCTGCTAATTTTATTTCTTCGAAACCAGTGGGATGCACGCGGGGATTCCCGACCCCTGACTTATCCGCAAGTATTCACTTCGGTATAATGTTCATGGCTGCGGTTAGCTGGGCGGACCCTTAACCTTCAGCATGCTGGCCATCATCAACATATCATCATCATCATCAGGCTCGGGCCGAAGGGCACGACCTGAACCGGAAGTCATCTGAGCACCTTCTGAGAGCTCTTAGACATACTTCAATCACACTCGGCGGAACGGAGCATCATTTTTATGTCTAGCGACATGGAATGACCTTTCATCATGAACCTTCAACCTATCATCTTAATCATCATACCATCTTTACCTTGCGAAGATTTGGTAGAGATATTCTCCCATTACCGCATTGTACTATGGAGATTTCAACATATTAATCATCACACCACCGTTACCTGGCGACGTTGGTAGAGACCACTCCCATTACCGCACGAATATCTACAATGGATCCTTCACCGCTGAATTAAACAGCATATATCAATCAACCTACAAAAATCACACACATTCCCTTCCCGACAGGGGCGCATGTCATTTTCATCAGTTGCGAGGCAACATCTAAATCTTCCTGGAGGCGTTGGGATTGGGGTTAGTTCGACAGGTTAATCCTTCATCGAGCTAATTGGGAATTAGAGGAGACCAATCGTAGCAAGCACATGTTTGTCCCTATTCCTACCCATTATACCTACCTGTAAGTAGATTGCATACAACTAACAACCAATAGGAACATAGAATAACTATTTTAAATTATTGTATGAATGATGTTTTGATATACTCTAACAAAAGGGTTTATAACTCCGAGTTTAGGTAGAACGGCACAGAGAGTTACGTATATCGTAGGTAGACTAATCGTCAATAGCATGGGGAAGGGTATTAGATCAGTAAATAGCAAGATAGACTGGGAAGTTAAATGATTAGCCAGTTAGATAGAATATCGTCATTGTTGAAGATCTGACAGATTGCAACACACCACAGCTAAGAACCAAAAGTTACCACAAATCCGTTTAATCTACCTGAATAAGCGCTATAAAGGAGAAACAAAAATAATCACAACGTGTCTAGTTAATTCAAAAGTAATTAAACAACAATTTATCAGTACGTACTTGCCTACGTACTGGCAGCTCCAGCAGTAACTTAAGGTTTTCAAAACTTAAAGTTATACGAAAAAAAAACTGATCACCCTTAAATAGGGTTGATTGATTGAGAGTTACAAGAGTCTTCAAAAAGAGGGGAACCATAACAGGTTCCATAATAAACCATTCTGAGGTGCATTTTTCAACTTTTTCATGGTGCTTATTTCACATTTAATAGGTGCAATTAAAAGCATTCTGTAGTGAATATTTCACCATTATAAGTTGCATTTTTCAGCTCTCTGTAGTGCGTATTTTACCCTAATAAGGAGCATTTTTTTAAGCATTTTCGAGTGCATATCTCACCATTAAAAGGTTCCATAATACACCTATCTGAGGTGCGTTTTTCCTTATTTTGATGGTACATATTTCGACATTATATAGTGCATTTTTCAGCCGTATTTAACCATTTCGATTGTGCTTATTTCACCTTTAGTAGGTGCAATTAAAAGCATTTTCGAGTGCATATTTCACCAATAAAAGGTTCCACAATACACCATTCTGAGGTGCATTTTTCACCTTTTTGATGGTGCTTATTTACCTTTAATCGGTGCAATTTTAAGCATTCTCGAGTGCATATTTCACCAATAAAAGGTTCCATAATAAACCATTCTGAGGTGCATTTTTCACCTTTTTGATGGTGCTTATTTCACCTTTAATAGGTGCAATTTAAAGCATTTTGGAGTGAATATTTCACCATTATATGTTGCATTTTCCAGCTATCTGTAGTGCATATTTAAACCTTAATAAGATGCATTTGTTTAAGCACTCTCGAGTACATATCTCACCATTAAAAGGTTCCATAATACACCACTCTTTGGTGCGTTTCTCCCCATTTTGATGGTGCTTATTTCACCTTTAATGGGTGCAATTTAAAGCATTCTGGAGTGAATATTTCACCATTATAAGGAGCATTTTTCAGCTTTCTGTGGTGCATATATCACCCTTATAAGGTGCATTTTTTTAAGCACTATTGGGTACATATTTCACCAATAAAAGGTTCCATAATACACTATTCTGAGCTGCATCTTTCACAACTTTGATGGTGCCTATTTCACCTTTAAAAGGTGCAATTTAAAGCATTCTAGAGTGAGTATTTCACCATTATACGGTGCATTATTCAGCCTTCTGCAATGCATATTTTACCCTAATATGGTGCGTTTTTTTAAGCATTCGCGGGTTCATATTTAACCAATAAAAGGTTCCATAATAAACCATTCTGAGGTGCATTTTTCACCTTTTTGATTGTGCTTATTTCACCTTTAATAGGTGCAATTTAAAGCATTTTGGAGTGAATATTTCACCATTATATGGTGCATTTTTCAGCTTTCTGTAGTGCATATTTTACCGTAATAAGGTTCATTTTGAGGTTCCATAATACACCATTCTAAGGTGCATATTTTACCACTTTGATGGTGCCTATTTCACCTTTATTAGGTGCAACTAGAAGAATTCTGGAGTGAATATTTCACCATTATATGGTGCATTATTCAGTCTTCTGCAATGCATATTTTACCATAAGAAGGTAAATTTTGAGGTTCCATAATGCACCATTCTAAGGTGCATATTTCACCATTTTGATGGTGCTTATTTCACCATTAACAGGCGCAATTTAAGGCATTCGGGAGTGAATATTTCACTATTATAAGGTGCATTTTTCAGCTTTCTGTAGTGCATATTTCACCCTTATAAGGTGCATTTGTTTTTGCATTCTCCGGTACTTATTTCACCAATAAAATGTTCCATAATACACTATTCTGAGGTGCATATTTCACCACTTTGATGGTGCCTATTTCACCTTTAATAGGTGCAATTCAAAGCATTCTAGAGTGAGTATTTCACCATTATATGGTGCGTTATTCAGCCTTCTGCAATGCATATTTTACCCTAATAAGGTGCGTTTTTTTAAGCATTCGCGGGTGCATATTTCACCAATAAAAGGTTCCTAAATACACCATTCTGAGGTGCATTTTTCGCCAATTTGATGGTGCAATATTCACCTTTAATAGGTGCAATAAAATGCATTCTGGAATGAATGTCACCATTATAAGGTGCATTTTTCAGCATTCTGCAATGCATATTTAACCATAAGAAGGTGCATTTTGAGGTTCCGTAATACACTATTCTAAGGTGCATATTTTACCATTTTGATAGTGCTTACTTCACCTTGAATAGGTGCGATTTTAAGCGTTCGGGATTGAATATTTTAACAATAAAAGGTGCATTTTTCAGCTTTCTGTGGTGCATATTTTACCCGAATAAGGTGCATTTGTTTTAGCACTCTCGAGTGCATATCTCAACATAAAAAGGTTTCATAATACACCATTCTGAGGTGCGTTTTTCCCCTTTTGGATGGTACATATTTCACCATTATATGGTGCATTTTTCAGCGTTCTGCAATGCATATTTAACCATAAGAAGGTTGATTTTGAGGTTCCATAATACACCCTTCTAAGTTGCATATTTCACCATTTAGATGGTGCGTACTTCACCTTTAATAAATAATTTAAAGCATTCGGGAGAGAAAATTTCACCATTATAAGTTGCATTTTTAAGCTTTCTGTAATGCATATTTCACCTTTATAAGGGACATTTTTTTAACATTTTTGGGTGCATATTTCACCAATAAAAGGTTCCATAATACTTCATTCTTATGTCCATTTATCACCTTTTCGGTGGTGCTTATTTCACCTTTAATAGGTGCAATTTAAAGCATTCCTGAGTGAATATTTCACAATTATCAGGTGCATTTATCAGCTTTCTGAAGTGCATATTTTCCCCTTATAAGATGCATAATTTTAAGCATTCTCGAGTGCATATTTCACCATTAAAAGTTTCCATAATAAACCATTTTGAGGTGCATTTTTCACCTTTTTGATTGTGCTTATTTTACCTTTAATGGGTGCAATATAAAGCATTCTTGAGTGAATATTTCACCATTATACGGTGCATTTTTCAGCTTTCTGTAGTGCATATTTCACCCTTATAAGGTGCATTTTTTTAACATTCTCGGGTACATATTTCACCAATAAAAGGTTCCATAATACACTATTCTGAGGTGCATATTTCACCACTTTGATGTTGCCTATTTCACCTTGAATAGGTGCAATTTAAAGCATTCTATAGTGAGTATTTTCACCATTATATGGTGCATTATTCTGCCTTCTGCAATGCATATTTCACCTTTATAAGGGACATTTTTTTAGCATTCTTGGTTGCTTATTTCACCCATAAAAGGTTCCATAATACACCATTCTTATGTTCATTTTTCACCTTTTTGATGGTGCTTATTTCACTTTTAACAGATGCAATTTAAAGCCTTCTGGAGTGAATATTTCACTATTATAAAGAGCATTTTTTAGCTTTCTGTAGTAAATATTTTACAGTAATAAGATGCATTATTTTAAGCATTCTCGAGTGCATATTTCACCATTAAAAGGTTCCATAATAAATCATTCTGAGGTGGATTTTTCACCTTTTTGATGGTGCTTATTTCACCTTTAATAGGTGCAATTTAAAGCATTCCAGAGTGATTATTTCACAATTATCAGGTGCATTATTCAGCCTTCTGCAATGCATATTTTTCCATAAGAAGGTGGATATTGAGGTTCCATAATACACCATTCTAAGGTGAATATTTCACCATTTTGATGGTGCTTATTTCACCTTCAATAGGTGCAATTTAAAGCATTCGGGAGTGAATATTTCACCATTGTAAGGTGAATATTTTGTAATACACCAGTCTTAAGTGCATATTTCACTATTTTGATGGTGCTAATTTCACCTTTAATAGGTGCAATTTAAATCATTCGGGAGTGAATATTTCACCATTATAAGGTGCATTTTTCAGCTGTCTGTGGAACACATTTCTCCCTTACAAAGTGCATTTTTAAAAGCATTCTTGCGTGCATATTTCACTACTAATTGATTCCATTATACACCATTCTGAGATGCATTTTTCACCTTTTATTAATGCAATTTTTAGCATTCTTGGTTAATATTTCACCTTTATATCGTGCATTTTTCAGCCTTCGGCAATGAATATTTTACCATAAGAAGCTGGATTTTGAGGTTCCATAATACACCATTCTAAGGTGGATATTTCACCATTTTGATGGTGCTTATTTCACCTTTAATAGGTGCAATTTAAAGCCTTCGGGACTGAATATTTCACCATTCTAAGGTGCATTTTTCAGCTTTCTAAAGTTTATATTACACCATTAAAAGGTTCCATAATACACCATTCTGAGGTGCATTTTTCACATTTTTGATGATGCTTTTTTCACCTTTATTCGGTGCAATTTATAGCATTCTGGAGTGAATATTTCACCATTACAAGGTGCATTTTTCAGCTTTCTGTGCTGGATATTTCACCCTAATAAGATGCATTTTTTTAAGCATTCTTGCGTGCATATTTCAACAATAAAAGGTTCCTAAATACACCATTCTGAGGTGCAATTTTCAGCTTTTTGATAGTGCTTTTTTCACCTTTAATATGTGCAATTTAAAGCATTCTAGAGTGAATATTTCACCATTATAAGGTGCATTTTGCAGCTTTCTAAAGTGCATATTTCACCATTAAAACGTTCCATAATACACCATTCTGAGGTGCAATTTTCACCTTTTTGATGGTGCTTTTTTCACCTTTAATAGGTGCAATTTAAAGCATTCTAGAGTGAATATTTCACCATTATAAGGTGCATTTTTCAGCATTCTAAAGTGCATATTTCACCATTAAAACGTTCCATAATACACCATTCTGAGGTGCAATTTTCACCTTTTTGATGGTGCTTTTTTCACATTTAATAGGTGCAATGTAAAGCTTTCTAGAGAGAATATTTCTTCATTATATGGTGCATTATTCAGCCTTCTGCAATGCATATTTTTCCATAAGAAGGTGGATATTGAGGTTCCATAATACACCATTCTAAGGTGAATATTTCACCATTTTGATGGTGCTTATTTCACCTTCAATAGGTGCAATTTAAAGCATTCGTTAGTGAATATTTCACCATTGTAAGGTGAATATTTTGTAATACACCAGTCTTAGGTGCATATTTCACTATTTTGATGGTGCTAATTTCACCTTTAATAGGTGCAATTTAAATCATTCGGGAGTGAATATTTCACCATTATAAGGTGCATTTTTTGCTTTCTGTAGTGCATATTTTACCGTAATAAGGTGCATTTTGAGATTGCATAATACACCATTCTAAGGTGCATATTTCACATTTAGATGGCGCGTACTTGACCTTTAATAGGTGCAATTTAAAGCATTCGGGAGAGAATATTTCACCATTATAAGGTGCATTTTTCAGCTTTCTGTAATGCATATTTCACCTTTATAAGGGACATTTTTTTAGCATTCTTGGTTGCTTATTTCACCAATAAAAGGTTCCATAATACACCATTCTTATGTCCATTTTTCACCTTTTTGATGGTGCTTATTTCACTTTTAACAGATGCAATTTAAAGCCTTCTGGAGTGAATATTTCACTATTATAAGGAGCATTTTTTAGCTTTCTGTAGTACATATTTCACCCTAATAAAATGCATTATTTTAAGCATTCTCGAGTGGATATTTCACCATTAAAAGGTTCCATAATAAATCATTCCGAGGTGGATTTTTCACCTTTTTGATGGTGCTTATTTCACCTTTAATGGGTGCAATTTAAAGCATTCTTGAATGAATATTTCACCATTATACGGTGAGTTTTTCAGCTTTCTGTGGTGCATTTTTCAGCTTTCTTGGTGCATATTTCACCCTTATAAGGTGCATTTTTTTAAGCATTCTTGGGTGCATATTTCACCAATATAAGGTTCCATGGTACACCATTCTGAGGTGCATTTTTCGACTTTTTGATGGGGCTTATTTCAACTTTAATAGGTGCAATTTAAAGCATTCTGTAGTGAATATTTCACCATTATAAGGTGAATTTTTAAGCTTTCTGTAGTGCGTATTTCACCGTCATAAGGTGTATTTTGAGGTTCCATAATACACCATTCTAAGGTGCATTTTTCACCACTTTGATGGTGCTTTTCAA